>OX387959.1:9688766-11086251 GCA_947578425.1 Eugnorisma glareosa
AAACATTGCTGATATAGAGTTGTCTGGATTGTTTTAATGTTGCATGCGTATGCCTGTCTAGCGTGGTCTCTGTTGCATGCAGGTCTAGGCGAGCGTCCCAGCAGCTGTCCAGGAGCGCAGAAAGCATCGACCAGTCGTTCAAGAGGTATTCACGTTTTGCACATTACATTATCTCACGGTTAATCTATTGGCAAGTCCATAAAATAAATCGCGTCTGAAAGGACTTAGTGTTATCAGTACCATCTTTTAAACGATATCAATGATTTGATAAAAACAATCACGACAATAGTATTATCTTGTGGACTTGCCGGCAGATTAGGCACAAAGATTATTCTTAGCATTAGTTAAATCCATCATTAACTTGCTCGGGATTTTTTTATTCACACTTGGTACTACATTGTTTATTTTGTATTTTTTTGCTTAATTAGTGAAATCGTTAGCGCATATTTACATACGGTTGTAAATATCGTTATGATCAGGTAGGATTAATTAAATGGCTTTATTATAAAACAGCAGGAGGTACAATAAATACTACACTCATGGTCTATGTCAATACATGATCATGATTTTAGTTTCTAGGGACTATTTGGGGTATCTTAATATCATAAAAGTAAGGAATATCATTTTATTTCGCCCACTATTACATGGCACTTAAACATAACAAGCAATATGTGGCTTTACTATTAATTAGTTACACCTCTGCCTAGCCCTTCGGGGATTGAAATCATGATGTTACGTTATATTGTCGGTTCAATTCCCGAATCAGGTAATCGACTTTTCAGAAATTAGTGAATGCTGTACTACTTATTTTTGAGAAAGATTCAACAGCTTCCTTTCAGCAAAAAAAAAAACAGAAACATACATATATTTAAGGTTCTTCCCCTTTAGTGTCCGCTGCAATTTATCACCCTGTATATAATTGGCTGTCTCCACAAAATAGTCTCCATTTCGTCAGTAAACCTTTCCGAGTGCTTAGATAAAACATTGACCTAATTATATAATCCCATCGATATTCATTGGAGCAGTGCAAAAGAAACACTATCTCGCTACAATTTATGACTCACACCATACGTAAGTGATCGGCCTTCAATAGAGACACGAGATTGACCTTAAGTAATGTTATTCAAATAATTAATGCAGAAATGCTAACTGGCATAAGCCAGTGCCAAAGAAATTGATTTTGTCGTGACCACCTCAGGCTATGAAACATAACCACACTTCCTATCGTACTTGTGACATTATGTTTCGTCGAGGTATGCTCAAGTTGTGTTCAAGCAAACTGGAGAAAAGGAAACTTCTAGATTGTGTGACAGTGTATTTTCTTATAAAACATTTACTCAAGTGTATGTAACTTTGAGTATTCATCGTTTAGTCCATTTACATAGTGAACACCTGGGTATATAGGGAGATACTTGTGTACATGCCAGTATTGCGCATGTATGGTGCATTTGGCCAACCCCTCATCGGTGTCGTATGTAGGTGAGTCGGGCAGGCCTCGGCTCATTCTATTTGTATCAGTCTTACGACAGTTATTTGGGACGACAGCTTTTGGGAGTGTGGACAATTACACGTACGTTGACCCGTGTGTTTACGAACTCTGCGCATGCCTCGATGATAAACAGAATGTTTGGGAAATACTGGACTCCTTTTAGGAACGCCCAGTAACTGCGTATGACTGTATTTTGAATTCCACTGACTCATGCGAATAAGTATTTTCAGGCAAGCTGAAAAACAAAATAAACAACTCCCTGAAACCAAAAAGTCTTTTCTAATACATATTTCTTATGTTACAGGTCGAAAAGTCGTTCCGTAGACCATGGCTTCTCGCCGCCTTTCGACTTGGAAGCGCTGCGCTCGAAGGTCGAAGGCAGATTTGACGCTGTACACAGAGGTAAGCAAAACTTAATTATTTCCTTTATCTGGAACAAGTTAAAAATAGCCTGAATAAGTCCTTCTGTACCGAAATAAGTTGTGACTGGTTTGAAGTATCGATCATGCGCATTCCGGAAGCATGTAATTTATGCGCACGTAATAATTATGATCAATTTAATTCAACTGAGTAATCAATATGCGCTTACTTATTGCTGTTTAATACAGAATGGAGAATATGCCAACTGCTACTGCTGATTCTCTGAAAGTTCGATGTAGTAAAATAAAATTCTGTACTTGTTGAAAACGCTATGAAAAACTTTCATCCTTCTCTAAAACGATTTTACCAGCACCACAATAGCTAGAATATTAAGTAGGAACAGTCATGCTTTAAGCAACTGTAGGAAAATTTAATTATCTGTTAATTAAATAATCGTTTTCAATTCAACTCCACATATTCCCACGAGTTTAAACAACAAGCAAATAGAGAATAACATTAAAGCGTTGTCCGTTTGTACGGCGACCGGCAACACGGAGCGGTTTTATTGGCCAGTCGTTGCGCAACCCTTACTTAAACCAACATTAAATTGTCGTGTTGTGACGAAATTAAAACCATGTTAAAACCCTTTCATTAGCACACGTTACTAAGCTGGCGATTATGTTTAGTGCGCGCGTCGGCGTCGGGCCCAGAGCAAACGCACTTATGAAATATTATCGTCATCGTCTTCAATTATGTAAATACAATTGTGGAAATATTTCGCAGAACTTATTTTGAAAATAGTTAATCAATGTGCAGTGTATAAAACTCTTCGTTCATTTATTCAACGATTTCAACACTTGCCAGCTTTATCGTAATGCATTAACCGACTGATATATTTATGATACTAACTATTGAAGTATTAACATTAACGGCAGCAAGGAATTCTAAATATTCGTGCAGCAAGTCACTTGCCTCGTTTATCGTACTGGTCAATCGACCTACGGACAAAACTTGCACTAAGCTGTATCTCGGAGGCTGCGACCTCCGAGTGTTTAATTCACGGTTTATAGCCCAGACAGCTGGACACAGAAAGACGATTAACATGGAGCCAGGATTAATAAGCTGTCTCATTTTAAAATTATAACAGTTATTTAAAACTAATGTAGGTTAGTATGATACGGATATACCAACTCAGTATTAAACATAATTTATAGTTATGCTTCTGAATAGCCTTCATTTCCAGTTTAAATAAATAATCTTCAGGAGAAAATTTTATTCAACAATAAAGTTTAATAACTATTTGTTAAAGAGTGACTTTACTGAATTGGATCTGATTGCTATGACGTTCGATGCCGTAATGTTTACTTGTAATCATAAAAGGGGTATGACGGGCTGCGGCACCGCATACGTAGTGAGAGACGTAATCCGTGACTAAGAAACATCTTTGGGAGTCACGTCACCCACGCTAGTCGCGAACCATTCCTTGGCATCGAGATATATTTTGAAAATAAACAGCCCGATTATAAACTAACATCGGACTTTAAAAACATATAATTAACAGTAAATTCTGTGATACACTGGACTGTCTGTTTATGATTCTATTGGTACGTTTTTATTCTATCATCATATTGATTTATGACTTCGTAACTAGAGATAAATCTATATGTGCAATTTTTTAATACGCCAGTGACTGTAACATTTGGTTTGAACTAAATAAGCTTATTAAAATTCTGATGAACGGATGAGAATTTTAGCGGAGTATATCGAATTTTGACAGTTGATTTATCATAATCAAATCCCAATGGTTTAATGACTATGGTGTACTTTATTTGTTTAGTAAATATTGTTTCAAGTTCAACCTGATGATTTATTAAAGGGCTGCTATTTGCATACAACCATGATCTTTGTGATCGTTTTTGACTGCAAATCATTTATTTACTTGCTGTCTTGGTTGCTCAAGACCGTTCGGTAATTTATGAGTTTAATCGTTTTCAATCTTAATTGGATTTATGACTAGTTATGTATACGTGCTTTATGAAACTATACTACCATGATTACCGAATCCATAAATGCCTAAATTATGTAAAGGGTTTTCCTGCCTTCAATAAAATACTGTAAAATACTGCAGCGGTCTAGACTTCTACCCCGTAATCAAACTACTGAGAATCGATCACTGCAATAACTTTCGCAACAATAAAAATGGCGTTGTTATCGAAACCTTTACGATTATCATAAATCATTTTGCATACATTATTCTTGACCAACACAACGCCGATCATAGCGCGCCGAGCAATTTGCGTATTGTGAATTCACATTTACTATTTTGCAAGGCGTTTTCATAACATTTTTTCTGACATGAAAGCTGTGGTGGCTCATTGGTATCGGCTCCGACTTAGTGATTGTATGTCGCGGGTACGAACCCAAACAGGTTATAAATTATAGTTTACTTGTGTCATTTATTTCATCACCGCTGCACTCAAAACGGTGAAGGAAAACATCTTGAGAAACCAGGCACGTCCTAGATCCTAAAATTCGAAGACATGTGACATCCATAGACAAGCACTGGGCCTGCTTAGTGGTATAAGGCACATTCCCTCTCATAGCGCCTTTGTCCCAGCTGTGGGAACAGGCTTGAGGCTGATTATCTTTATGCTATTCTATATGTCCCACATCTTACGATGTATACTTAATTTCTTTTTATTTTGTTTCAGATGAAGACGAGCATGTCAAGAGACTACCGCCACCTCCACCGATTAAAACAATGACTTTTACGGTAATTTCTTTGTACAATATTTTATTAAGGATCGTATCAATATTGTAGATATTATAGTACTACTAAGGCACCTGTTCCACCGACGACGATTAGCGATAAACTTGTAGAACAACTAGAAACAAGTTGTTTGTCGCGGACATAGGTGATGTGAACCGTCAGCCATCAACTGTTAATATATCTACAGACGCCAGCACATCAAGCCACTACAATCTGTCAAATTTCTTCAATAGATTTTCAACTTTATCGCTGGGCTTATAGGCTGGCTTTATAGGTTCAAGGTTGATAGGAAAAATGTTACAGTTTCGGGTAGCTTCATGTGCTGGCGTCTACCTCTTTAAAAAAAAAGTTGTGCGTTAATCAGTTGTCGTGGCATGGGCAAATGGCCGGCTATAAGAGTAGAGGAAGACCAAAGAAACGATGTGTGGACTGTGTGAAGGATGATATGGCTAGACAGGAGATGACTGTTGCTATGACGAGTAATAGAGAAGTATTGAAGAAGAAGACATGCTATGTCGACCCCAAATAAATTGGGATAAGGACAGGAGAATGACCTCTTTTACTGACCTGCCACCTAGAAAGCTTTCGAATGACTGTTGGATGAAGCGCTTCATGCAGGGGTATTTCCTTGACACCAAGTGTTTGGTTAGGAGGGTCCTATCCTGTCGTTATTGGGTTCTCAATCACCCTTAGTAGCTAAACGTCTCTAATAAAAATGCTTCTAATGAACATGGGTTGGTCTCAGTGCGGTATGTAGTACACACGGCGACACATCAAGCCATACATTTCCAGTAGAACATGGCCTCTCTTTGTATAGATTTCCCGTACGATGAGAGATCCTCTGATCTTTTGTATGTTTCTTGAGAGAGAATATAGTAGGTACCTAGACGTTTCCTCGTCAGCGGTTGAACAGGTGCCTTACTAGTATACACAATAGTGTATAGTAATGACAGGTCCACTATACCTTCACTTTCGGCCGCTTATTATAATCCAGTTCCCGCGGCTGAATAGACTGTAGGTCACCGCCGTGCATTAACCTGATCAACAAGAAATGTAGAAATAGTAAGATCTCGTTTGGACTAGGATTATTATCTGGCCTGCCTCCTTAGGTTTTTTCATCAGGAATTTTTCAGTAGCAGCTTTCTGACCCGGAATCTGAATTTGTGCCTTGTTAATGGCAATAGGGTCGTGCCCTATTATATGGGACTTAAACATAACTTGACAAAATATACGAACAACTTAATAACTGCTCCCTTCATCGATTACGAGCATGATAATGTATATACCCAGAGAAAATAATCTGCGGAAAATTGGTCTCAAAACACTTAAGGTGGAAGTGCAAGGGTAGCCCGCGAAATTTAAATTTTCTTACGTTTATTGCAATTTGCAGGTCAGTGTCAGGTCGTATGTTGATGAAAATTTGAATCGCGCCAGTAACACGTATGGAGTTACAGAATTATAATCATTCAAATCACCAATACAACCCTCCAAGTTCATTTAATCACATTCAACAGCTATTTCATGAAAAAGTCACTCAATGGGGTTAAATGAACTTGGAGGGTTGTATTGATGATTTGAATGATTATAATTCTGTAACTCCATACATGTTACTGGCGTGATTCATATTTTCATCAACGTAAATCCTGACACTGTCCTGCAAATTGCAATAAACGTAAGAAAATTTAAATTTCGCGGGTTACCCTTGCGCATCCACCTTAACAAACATACATTGTATAAATATTATTAAAATACTCAAAAAATAATAATCAGGGTATTTGTATGGTTGGTTTACATAAAAATGGCGTACCTTTTCAAATACCCAAAGTATTATTTCCTCACCTCTCCTGGGAACATGTGAGGTAATAGACTGTCATGTATTCCAGAATACTATTACATCTGCCTCAGGAGAATTGTAGCGACCTTTCTTGATTTGAAAATGGCGTCCAGTTATTTTGTTTACGAATATTTTTTGTGTTGTTTTAACATAACATTACACCTGTATTCCCTAAAGGTGTGAGCAGAGTACCGCCGGCGCCGCAGTGATAAAAAATAGTTTATAAGCTGGTTTCTTATTGTATTGTAACTCCATACTATGCCGCCTTTTGTTGAAAGTGTTACCACGATGTGGGTATACTGTACACATTTTGCCAGGTATGTTAAAGTCCTAGGTGCAAGTCAAGAGAGGCACAAGCCATCTCCTTTTTTTTCCGATGGGAAATCACCAAATGATCTCCCGCTCTGGGCTGAGCAGGAGGGAGTGTCAGACTTTTACTGACTAAAACCCATCCATGTTCCTTCCTTTGCCTTTTGTGTTCCAGGGCCGCGGTATCTCTTTCGAACAGTCCCGCAACCCTGGCAGGCATCGGTCCTTTTGGACCCCTTCCTGTTTGCTGACATCTCTTTGAGGCGCGCGTGGAACACGAACGCGCCGTCGACACGGCCTGTCGTCATAAGACGGACGGACGGCGAGCTAGCCCATAGCTCGCCGTCCACAGGCCTGCGCCTACGGTGGCCGGGGGCCACCAAGTGGCCCCCGACGCCCGGTGCGTCTCCCGCGGCGGCTCGGACGTGAGGATCTCTCCCTCTCACGTCCCGCCACCTCCTTCGCTAGCATGACTGCTTCGCAGAAGGAGGTGACGGCGTCCCATTCCGTCTCGCTCCGGACCATGGATTGAACCAAGGCCGGACGCGAGAGGTCGCCGCCGCCGATCGCCGCTACGTCGACACGGCGGTGCTCTGCCTACGCGGGGCAGATCTCCACCGTGACAAGCCCTCTCCTTGACTCCTTTTTGCTACTAAATCATTACGCAGATATTAAAGTCCTATGTAATATGTATGTATTCATAGACAGGCACAAATCCTAAAATTACAAATAGAAAATCAAATAATGTAATTCTTCTCTGTTTACGGAAATTTGAAGTGTCCATCTATGTAATTCTTATATGCTATTGTTCTGTGATCTTATAATTACAAAGCTATTTCTTATTGGGCAGGTACGCGACCGTGACACCCTGACATCGCTAGCGGCCCGGTTCGACACCACCCCCTCGGAGCTCACCAAGCTGAACAGGCTCGCCACGCAGTTCATCTTCCCGGGGCAGACGCTTCTAGTGCCCGATAAACGGAAAGGTGAGAGTTAAAACTGTACCTTCAGGACTTCGCGATTACTAAAGACAAAATTTACAAGAAACTAGAGCACTTCGGTTATTAGACTGCGGCCTACTTTCTACAAAACTTAAATCGATGATCGGTCAGATTTTGACAAGAAATCCGGTTATAAAGCTGTTCTAAAAATCTAGGCTCGGAGAAAGCTTCATGGGTAGATTTTTAGAGCAGCTATGTCTCGTTCCTAAGCGTCAAGATGACTTGCTAAAACATACAATAGAATATTAAACCTTATGCTAGACTAATATTATAAAGAGGTAAAATTTGTTTGTAAGTTTGTATGTTAGTATATATGGGGTAATCTCTCTCTGGGGGATTTTGAAAATTCTTTCACTAATACGAAGCTACATTATAGCCCCGAGTATCATTGGCTATATTTACAACGTGCCCGTGGGATAATATCCGACAAAAACGCGAGCGAAGCCGCGGGCAACAGCTAGTGCTAGATAAATCTGAGAGCTCTTTGGTTCGATATTGTCCTAACATAGTTGAACACGTAAACAAGACTCTTTAAATAAAAAGATCAATTGCGCAGCTGCGGAACGAAGACTACATAACTACGTGATTTGCGTCATGTAAGTAACTGACAGTTACATAGATTAGTTTGCCGTATTTTTAAAGTGATGTCGAAAAGAAGCAAGTGATATCTATTGTTTAGAAAATTTGATACACATCTCTATTAATCACATTCCTCTCCTTTATACCTACATATTTTGAAAATCGAAAGTTGTAGCTGTCTCTGGATGGCATCATTTTCAGCGTTATGTCATGCCAGCTTTCTAATTTCACATAAAGCTAGGTACGTTACGAACACTAGGCAAGTTTCCATTAAAATCAATTATGTACAATGTGGCAATGCTGCCAGCCTTCTGGGCACTTTTCCTGTTGACAGCGATGTGGACGAATTTTTTGACGCCCTGTAACCCTTTTGATACTTGTACATATTTTTATTACTATTATAGATTTGTAGTTTGTAAATAAAGTAAATAACCAGATTTTAAATAAATACCACAAGGCAAGTTATTCTTGCAAAGTTCAAAATAAAATATCAAATACACGCCATCAAACCAAAATAGAATGGTGTGTTATTTATTTATAAAGATAACGTAAATAATACCACGTCTATTTCAGACTTTTCCGTTTCATAGAGTTTAGAAGTTCTAATATTAAACCTTTCTGAAGATATCAGTGTGTCTATGTAGCTTATGTTTATAAGCCTAAGTTTATTCACGCAGAATTTTGGAAACCTTTCTAAACGAGCACCTAAATAGAAACAAAGACACGTGTTATCTATTTTTATTGAAACTGTTATGTAAATTGAAGTCTATAACGGTAGTGTTTACTAATTACCAAAAAATATGGTATCCAACAATAACAGAACCTCGCAGTTCCTGACCTAATACCAACAAAATGTACCTTCCTCAACTAATTAAAAATGGCTTCACGCTGATTTGCAATTTAAAACTTTAATTATCATAAAAATGCGATTGACTCATGTACGATTAATTATTTATGTTGGAATTTATGATGTGGAAGCCTTCATAAAGGAGATCCTTCCCTATGCCTTATTAACTAATACAAAGATACGTTTGGAATCAGGCTGAACTTGAAATTATCAATACAAATTATAGTAAGGTACTAAAGCCGAATATGTTCTTAAACTAGAAATGCCACCGTTCCACGGCGATGTGATGTTCTGTTATGACAACAAACAGTCTTATATATAAACACTGAATAGTTATTAATTAGCATACGATGCAGGAGCAAAACAATGATTTATTCGCTACTGTGCACAAGCATTAATTAATAACATTATAGTAACATTTAGATATTGTATGTAACGGTGTTTTGTATTTCGATATTATGGATATATTATGAACCGTCTAGTTCGTCCAATGGCTGCAAGCGCTACTGCTGAACCAGTCCTGGGTTTGATTCCCTGGTCGGGCAGTGTTATTGAGCTTTTCCATCATAAATTTCCCAGTCTTCTCTCGTTTACTTCTCTCTGCCCGATTGATGGCAATAGGCTCGCCACCTATTATATGGGACACACCGAATGTGGGTGACACTATGAGGTACACCTGTGTTAACCCTTCGAGGAACTACTGCCGTGATGTTGTGTTATGTATAACATGAACAAAATGTATTGCACACCTAATGTAACAACATGAAAGCACCGTTAAATTTCTCAGCTACTGGCAAGGAAAGGTCGTGCGAAGGTTACAGTATATTTACACAAAACACATAACTATCCAGCAACCACATTACCACAAAATAATGATGTCGGTAAAGAAACATTTTGGATTAAACATGCAGCGGCGACGCAGTGCAGTGCGCACGATTGTATCGTTGATCGTTGGTAGTCTGAAGCTTAAATATTGATAATGTTTAGCCACCACTAAATGTGAGAATTTCTTTTTCAATACACTTCCTCGAAAACTGGCTTTTATTGCACTACCATCAGGTTCAACATGTAATGTATTTCACACGCGTGGTTTTTTTCTCAATTTATCATGTGTGCGGAAATAGATATTTCCACAGATAGCTATACTTTACTTATACCAAGTCCAAATTGGTAACCAATTTAAAAATCATAAATCTCTGCCGGGATTAAAAAAAAACTTTTTTTAAATTTCGGTAAATATTTAAGCTTGCATATTTAAGTTGCGTTTATATACAGAATATAATAAATAAACATGATTATTTAAAAAATATTTACTTTTATGAACAAATTAACATTTAGTGGTGTTCTGAATTCAAAAATATTTTAGTTTTCTATTTTTAGCGGCTTTATACCTTTGTTTCTTCTTCAACCTGACGAAAGCAAAGCGCGGAAAAACGCAAATTTAATCATAGTTTCCTAACATATAATTGATGACAAAAAAAAAATCGTTCTATTATTTTATTTCTTCGAAAGTGTATAGAAATACGTCGTTCGAACTGCAGTTCTCGGCTCCATAACAACCTCACCTGCGGCTCGGGTGTGAATGCCGCCTCGAATGCAATAACAAAGTTTCCCCACTTATATCAAAATGTCACTATATCACTATTCTTGAATTAAATAATGAATTACGTATAAACACTCGGTATAGTTACAGTTTTTCAGCATTGGTATTTTAACTGTGTATATTTATTAATGAATGCCTGAAAAAGGTCAATCAGTTTCTGGCAATAATGTTTAGGAATGTTAAATAAATGTTTATTTTAATGAGTTAAGTACTTACTTATTTAATAGACAGGAAAATAAATGAGTAAATGTGTAAATAAATATCATGGTTAGCAGTATTTAATGTTAAGCCAACACTCAATTTTAAAATGGTCTTTCTTGAATTAGAATTAATTACGTACAAGTAAACACTCAATAAAGTAACAGTATTTCAACATTAGTTTTTAAATTGCTGTTTTTCAATACTTGTAAAAGACTAATAAGTTTCAAGCACTAATACGTATTTAAAATCAATATTTATGTTATTGAGTTTATTACCGACTTCTTATAATGCAGAGAATAAAGTGGGTGATATTTTATTAAAGAACTATGTGTCTAGATAAATATCAGAATAACAGCTTTATCGATCGAGAAGAAGTCTGGCAAATTATCTGTCTCGTAATTTTTCTATTCGATTTAACGATTTTAAATGTTAAACTCAAAGCAGTCATGGTGTATTGAATTTGTATCACACAGCTAAGTGGCGAATTATTATACTAACCGGTTTTGTGTTTACAAATTTTAATAGCGTGTTGTAAGCTAAAACCAATAGCCAGCGTATGACGTATGTGTCATCCATGTGCCTTGTTGCATGTTATCCTTTTAGCATAAATGTTAGAGACGTGTCGTTCTTTTTTGTTGAAGCTGCATAGCACTCGCGTATACGTCGCGTAGGCGTCGCGTTACGCTCGCGTAAATGTGCCATAGAACTTTCGGAGGCGACCTGGAAACCGTTCGGCATGCGGTCCTTATCAAACGCGTAGGCGTCGCGTAGGAGCCACGTAGGCGTCGTGCTGCAACCGCGTAGGACTTGTGTGGTAGTAGACTCGCGTATCGCACTCGCACACCCAACCAGCGAAGTCTTCTTGTTTCAATATTTTTTATGGTTCCGTAGCCGAATGGCAAAAAACGGAACCCTTATAGATTCGGCAAGTCTGCCTGTCTGTCTGTCCGTGTATGTCACAGCCACTTTACTCCGAAACTATTAGGACTACACAGTTGAAACTTAGTAGGTAGATGTATTCTGTGAACCGCTATAAGGTTTCTATACAAAAATAAAAAAAAATATAAGATTAAGGGGGGTCTGGCATACAGGAACTGAAACTAAAAATATTTCTTCATCAAACCTATACGTGCGGGGTGTCTATAGATAGGTCTTTAAAAATGACATTGAGGTTCCTAAAACCATTTTCTCTCAAAGTCAAACGTTTGCAAGATAAACACTTCCAAAGTGGTAAAATGTGTGTCCCCCGCTTTAATTTCTAAAGTAAGAGGAGAAAATTTCTGAAAATAATATAGGATTATAGAACGTAAAAAAACTTTCAACCAAAATTGGTTTGAATATGGGAAATTTGAATTGAGATATGGGACTTTTTCATCAAACTGCAGCAACAACTTTGTTTTTCATTAAAACACTATGAAAAACAAATTTAGTTTTGTGTATGAATGTAAAACATATGAACGAATGCCTTCAAAATATTTGAATTATATTGTTTGGTGCTACGGAACCCTATGTGCGTGTGAGTACGACTCGCTCTTGGCCGGTTTTTCGATATTCAACTTTCAATTTAACAATATTATTTTCTCAAATGATATGGATTGAAATTGACGTAGAGGGATAGATACCGTAAGGCCTAGTGTATGTTTAGCAGATGCAGTTGTAACGCCAGCTGCCTACATACTTAGGTGCAATAGTTCGATACGGGATACCTACTTGCACTTATAATCGACAAAAATGAGGTTGCACTCGTTACGCTTGACAAATAGACGCCCGCACCGCCGCTAGGTCAACGATGAATTTCTATCTTATCCATGCAATAGTGACGGATTATTTTAACGAGAAAATTACCAAATGCGACCTTCGATATTGTACAGTTTGTCAAGTACGGAACGGAAAGTATTGCTTCTTGTTCCCTATTTAGTTCGTTTAAAACTGTTATTTGACTTGTGGCTATGTTAACTTTAATACAGTTCTAATATCATTTTCTACATAAGTGAGTGTAAACAAAATTGTATTATCAAATTAAAAGTAATTGACTTTTATCTTCCATTTATCTAAATAACAAGGACACGGTTTAATAAATTTAATGTGCGATACAAATCTCATTTCGTAATCTACTACCGAATAGTTTTCACTCGAATGTTTATCTTGAGGTTTTATCTGTGATTGAACTAGCTTAAGTATTAAATCAAAACTTGTTTCATGTAAAATATAATATTTATGGCGGTTCCAGCAATCAGAACGTATATCTTATTTGAAGGTGCGTCGTAATGGCATCGATGTAGTTTATGCCAAAATCGTTATATTCGCTTTATGTGTTTTAGACATGTGATAAACACTAGCTTAAGCTGATTCTTACGTTCGTGACTCGTGTTAAGGAAATATCTAGTAAATTTTGCAGACGCTAATCTGAATTCCTAATGCAGTTATTTATTTTCAATAACCTCTTGACGTCGACTGTAATTCAGATTTTTCCACGCTCGTCACATGTTCTTATTGTTACTCAACGACACATGACCATTTCCTACGTTTATCAATTACATTTAAATTGAAGCATGTGGATCCTACGCTTCACAGTTTATATTTAGACACAGTGTTGGTAATAATGGTACAGGCGGGGAAAATAGCAGTTTATTTATTTATAACCAACTTATACTAAGCAATGATAGCGTCCAAAGCCTGCACATTGTGTGTACAAGATGCTGCATTGTCAAGGCGTCAAACAAAACAATAATATTCAACCTTGGTGTTATTCATTCATGCGTGACGTAGACATGGAACAAATTTTTCTCCTATTTGCACGGCAAACGGCAAACAAAAGTTACAACATTGGCCGCGCCGGAGTATTGCCGCGACCGCCACACCGAGCGAACGCATTGCGCTCACTCATTCTATTTTAATTTGTCACTAAATTAAGTTTCGTCCTACAATTCTAATTACGCCACTTTGGAATCAATTCTGCGGCCGCTCGGCCACTCTGCTTCTCGACTTCGACTACAGGCGCCAAGATAATAATGGATTCGGTTTATCACAACCGATAAAAGTGCCGATATGGACCTAGTGTCGGATCAGCTCGACAATGTTTAGTTTTGAATTCCTGAAGCGGTGGTATCACGGTGTGTTTTCGTGCTGTTTCATGCATTATAATATTGATGGAAGTCACCGGCTCACCGCGAGCGGCTCGCGTGACGTGTAAGTAAACAAACAGGTGTACATAACAAGTGGTGTGTCGGTTTCCAGATGGCGATAAAGACTCTGATGGTCCGTCAGAGAGCGGCGATAACACATCTGAGTCAACACAGGGCCCGCCGAGCGAGCCTGCAAATGAAAAAGGTATGAAAACAATATCATTATAGAAAATCAATACCTAAGTATATTGTTATGCTTTCGGTAAATATTGACTGCAAGTACAATAGGTAAAGTAGAGGATGAATTATTATGAAACTGCCAACATGTAGCGATTTGTTATCAGATCACGTTAAACTCGACTCGTTATCGACGCTAACAAGTGTTTGCAATATTTTTAACGACGCACAACACTACGCCATAAATCATTTTAGCTTTTATTGTGGTATGGTACAAGTATACTCCTACAAGAAGTCTTGTGGGTTGTATGACTAAAACATTTAGGTATGTATTAAGTTTTCAACACTAAAAAATGTAGAGTTATCCAATAATAAGAACGTTTGCAACAAAAACTACAACACTAGTAATTATATGCAAACTTGCGCAATAAACATTTAAAGCAGTTAAGTTTTTAGTAGAACAGATAGCACATTAACTAATTACCCACCCAAAAGCACTCTGAATGGGTTCAGTCTTCAATGATGTACTAATAACAACATCATTAAAAATATTCCACAACTGGAATCTTTTGTGGTTTGGTTAATTTCCCACGAGACGAACTTAGAACAATGTTAAAGATAATATTGAACTAACATTCACAATGACACAAATCTGTCTTGAAATCCTCGCACACAATAACATACAACATGGTACTCTGTGTAGGTGGTCTGTCACTGCTGCCAATCTCAATGAGTGATGGTGAAAAGATAAATGCACCGGAGGCTCGGCCATGACAGACGATTTACCTCGGGCTCGCGGACTACAGTCGCGTCCTAATTACGCTTCTCATCAAATAATACAGCAAATTAGACTAATAAGTAGACTTCAGCTGTTTATAGTTAGCCTTCTCATGGCTAAATGTAATAAAATGCAAAACGTGACTCGCGAATTATGTGAGTTCAAAGAACTAATAACTAAACTATTTGTATGTTGTGTATGTCCTTAATATAAATTATATAAACAAAGGAAAAAGAGGTTTTAATCCTGATCTAGATAACATAATGTATTTCGAACAATGCGGAAAATCTGTAGACATGCTTTATGACGTCATTTCGTTGGATCTTTCGATTGTATGAACGACTAGATACTTGATTAGTGTAGATAGATGGATGGTCACGCGAATAAAGACGATTGAACAATAACAACTTGTTTGGGATAACCCTACTTTATTGAGAGAGCTAATTACCTAAATTACAATTCATTTCAATCTACTGTTGATGAGAGGGTCGGATGTACTGAACGACTTGGGATTACAAAGTCAATTTTAAGATTATTGCGTTAAGAGTAAAGTTAGTCTGCGTTTTTCCGTAAAGCTTCTTACACCTTGTGGTAGATTAAACATTTCGATCTTTCTGGTATTGCAGAGCTCTTGGACAGCTTACGGCCAGGGTCGCCTGAGGCTAGCAGCACCACGAGCAGCAATGCGCCGCAGCGCTTCCTCAAGATCAACGTGAGGCACATCACCGATGGACAGGTCTGTAATTCTGTATCACCACTGATCACTGTCATATTACCTACCTACTGGGACTTGTGGACTATAGACTAAAAACAACAGAAAATTCGCGTGGTTTAGGGACTTAAGTTTCCAACTCAAGCAAGAATGAACGCATTTGGATACTCGCTATAGTGCATCTCAGAACAGGAGACTAGTAATAGCACGTAGCGATTTTGAAAATATTCGAGTTTTGTAATTTCGATAATCAATAAATTATTATGCGACGACCCTGTGACATGGCAATGGCCTGTCCGTATCAATAGCGACGCACGCTGTTTGCCGATAGTACTTTCAGGCGTTTTAATTAATTTAATTTCTACCACCAGCATATCATTTTACCAGCACATAATATAATTATTTGTACTTTCCAATTGTTTGTGGTTGTATTGCTGTGCACAGATTATTTTATTTTTAAAACATACTTTTTTCGTTATCATTTTGCAGCGTTGCGCTGATAAGGCTATTAAAATCGACACATTTCTGTTATGTAAAAGCTAATTAATGTTTGCAAAATTAATGGCTCTAACGTGGAGCTATGATATGAATGCTGAATATTTGTTTACAGACAGTTGTCATGAGGCAAACGATTTTACTGCTCAAAACAGTATGGGGCATAAAGAGCTAGCTAGTTCAATAGTGGAAACTATTGAACTAGCTAGCTCTTTATGCCCGCGGCTTCACTCGCATGGAGTTTTATATGTCCTACGGGATCGTAATATCGGGATGAAAAGTATACTGTGTGTAAATTAGTTATAAAACCATTTGTGTGCCAAATTTCAACCAAATCCAATCATTAGTTTTTGCTTTTTGCGTGAATGAGTTACAAACATCTATCCTCATACAAACATTCATGACAGTAGTATTTATATAGTAGTATATTTGCGTGTTTGGTATCAAAGGTTATATTCATTATTTGAAGTCTGTATTTATGCATACTAAAAATAATAATGCACACAAACTCAACAGATTTTGATAAAATTTAGGACTCAGATTATGACTTGGGTAACTGGGTAGGACATAGGATACATTTTATGCCGGTCGCGCTAGTACCTATGTTCCCGTGGAATTATTTTTCAACATCGCGAAGACAAGACCTCTTGCAAAGGCTATCATTTACAATGTATTTATTCTTCACGTACAAGTTTGGTATATACCAAAAATTCAGAAATAATTCCACGGGAACGTAGGTACTACCGGCAAAAAATGTACAATGTCTTTCTTTATTTGCCGTATGCAAGTATGTCGGTCAAGAATATTTATACAGCCTCAATCGGAAGTATACTAGTCAACAATGCACTTCGTAATAAACCCTGCTGTGCCAATAAAGACTGTCCTTCAACACTGGCTGGGGTCTTGGAAGTAGTCAAAGCCTAGTATTTTTTTTGTTAATATTATCATGTTATTATATCTTACTTGTATACAGTCCAAACCCTTAATAGAGTAAATAGGAGTTGTTTTATATAATACAAAATAGCTTACTCCATAAATTTGCCGCATGTCATTACTTCTCAGACCTAGATCCTTATTAGCGACACTATCGAATGGTGAAATAATACAGTGTGTTTTTTTTTTTCAAAATCAACGGGTTCGCTTCCTGGCTAGGAATATTGATTTTCCAAAAATCTAATAATTCAGTTTTAGTTTTCATCAAAACCGAGCTCGAGACTCCTTTGAGTATTTATCTGAGCTATTCCTCATAGTTTCGGATTTGTTATCCACGCCCATTTAAAAATTCACCCTGTATGTTCATCAACTTTTCGACTGTTACGTTTTCAACCAACTTAAACTTTCGCAGTCCTTTAGTGGTCTCCTAAGATGCGATTAAGACGTGTAATCGACTTCCGAAACAATACAGTTATTTGTATGTATGCCACAGCAGTCTGTTGTTACCTTGTTAATAGTACCAGCGTGTTGCTGTCTCCCTCCCCCTCCCGAAAAATCCTCTTAGAGAAAGTCATACGAGCATTGATCACCTCGCTTACTCAAGGCGGGTCGGCGATTTCGAACTCATATTCATTATTTTGTTGTTGCCATACTTTAATTTCTTTGTTTTTGTTGTTGCAGGGCGTAGTATCGGGCGTCCTGCTGGTGACGCCGAACGCGGTGATGTTCGACCCGAACGTGTCGGACACGCTAGTGATGGAGCACGGGCCCGAGTCGTACGGCGTCATCGCGCCCATGGAGTACGTCGTCAACGCCGCCATCTTCTACGACATCGCGCACATGCGCACGCACGGACCTGACCATAATACGCACAAGTATGTATATAATAGAGTATATTGCATAGTACAATAAAATGGTTACAATTTTGTTTAGAATATTGCTTATTCTATGGGTACAGCGGTGGTATGATGTATTCTATATCGACGTGACGTTATGTTCGATTTTGAACCCTCGGAACTAAGTTGAAGGTATCAAAGACGACAACGCAAACAATATCTCTTACGTTATTTTTCCACAGTTTAAGTTTAACGTAGTGTAAATGAAGTTGATTTTAGAATGTCGTGTCATGTCATGTTCGTGAACGGGCGCTGTCAGTTGTGACTGGTCATCTCTTAGTTGCCACGGCTTATTTGAATTAATTATTTTAATTTTTTTTTAATTGTCTTTTTTGTGTTTACTATGGACACTTTTAACGTGCACATCTTGCTACATCGTTCTCACATAATGTACCATCTCAATATGAATGATGTAACCAAGGTTTTGTAACAATTTGCTGATTTAAAAGAGTGTCCATGGAGTTTCTTGCCCGTTCTTCTCCATAGAGATCTACGCTAGGGAATGGGCAACTACAGTACTTTCACAGTTTGTATGCCTTGTGACTGGGACTGTAGCTACATTTCATTGTTATCTTTGTTTCGACAGTTCAAAAGTGCCTGTAACTGGCCTACTTGAAATAAATGCTTTGATTTTGATTTTGAATGAGATCTGCTTACTAGACCTTTCTAAAACGAAAAATTTGTGAGACTCAAATTAACTGTGTATACAATTTAACAAAAGTATTTGTATGTATGAATAACATCAGGGTATCGCTATTTTTCCTACTGTTCGATGTTTTAATAAAACAAACAGCTGATAATAAATGTACCCAGTGCTAATTATAAATCAGGATTTTTTTTAAAACTTTCCTGTTCTCTATCGGATTGCGTCTAAACTTGAAATATGTATTTTCTGATATTTTACATTTCATTCTAATAGATGTATCAGAAATCAGAATGATTCGCTTGATGTAAATTGGCATGGCTAAAAGGAATTAGAGGTTAACAGAATTCTAACACCAACATTGTAAACTGACGCTAAAGCAATTTTCAAGGTTACTTAAGAGTTTTATAATTTCTGCAATGCCTGAACTGGTGGTCTAAAATCGCCGCTTTATCAGAATCATAATACGAATCACGTTAAAAATTTAAAACTCTTAAAATGGACGTTGTGGTCATAACCATAAAGACCATTTTAAGAATTTTAAATTTTAACGTGATTCTTATTATGATTCTGATAAAGCTTCCATTTTAGGCCCCCTGATATATTGAGGAAATTAATTGGTTTGTTTATTTTTGTTTTCAGAGCCGAGCAGGCTGAGATCTACTACATGAATAAATCAGAACTTTCTCCCGGAAAGGATTCACTTCTAGTCAAAGTAAGATATGACTTTTTAGAGTATGACAATGAATACTCGCAGTACAATCAACATCTTATTGCTTGTTGTTATTACTGACAATCAGTCGCAACACTTTACATGTTACTAGAACTCGAAGTCTCCATAAACCTTAAGTAAGGCTTGTAATCTTCGACGGCGCGTTCGTGCTCCACGCGCGCCTTAAAGAGAGTCAGCAAACAGGAAGGACCGATGCCTGCCAGGGTTGCGGGACTGTTCGAAAGAGATACCGTGGCCCCGGAACACAAAGGGCGATGAAGGAACATGGATGGGTTTTAGTCAGTAAAAGTCTGACACTCCCTCCTGCTCAGCCAAGAGCGGGAGGAGTCATTTGATGATTTCGCTCCAGAAAACAAAAAAAAGGCTTGTAATCTTTATCCATACGCTCCTCTTTTTATACTCTGTGGCGAATTGTACGGATTTAATTAAGAGAGTAACCACACTTATCCCAGCGAAATCGGCTAGATACGGTCAGAAAGACCTGTCTACGCAACAAAAGCAAATGGTCCGACGCGGTGTGAGGTTCGGTGCGCGTCCGGCGTCGTTCTAGGCGAGTGACGTCTTTGAATTGAATCTATAAGAGGTCACTCTCAAAAGCTTTCACTGTTACAGAGGTATTCTAAGATCCTTCTTAGGTCAATTTCTTACCTCAGCTAAACTCAGTAGTCCAACGGTCGAAAATGCTCACCAAATTATATATTTAGCCGCAATTGGCGGATCTGTAAAGTTGACAGATGATTCCACACGAAACCTTTTCAATCGTGGGCGTTTGTGTTATTTGTAAACAAACTATAGCTGTCAATGTGACTTAGTTAGGGCATCTCGAGCTTCGAGAGTCGCTCGAGAGTCTGCGACTAAGAATATCAGTATTAGTATCGGCATAATTCACCTGACTTATCCACACTTTCGGCTCTAGTTACGAACAGGCATTTATGGAAACAAAATTCGGCTTCAACAACGAAATAACGTGTTACAGGATGAGACGTTCCCCGAGCTGCAGGCGGCCACGGGCGAGGGCGCGGAGGGCGCGGAGGGCGAGGCGGGGCGCGCGGACGAGCCCGAGGACCGCGGCGGCGCCGCCTTCCCCAAGGCGTTCGACAGGGAGCTCGTCACGCCTACTAATCTGCAGGTGAATATTACAACACAGCATTCCACTCCTGAGCTTACATCATGTTAGGTCTGCACCGCCTCTTCTTCCCAAACCGAGGGAAAGCGGTGGCCACTGTCGTCTAAATAGACTAAGCTTTGGCCGATCTTAGCTTAGACTTGATGCCGAGACCGTCTATTTTGTGATTTTTTTGCGTCAAGTTTTTTAGAGAAAGCTGCAACAACTACTTATTCTTAAATTCTTGTTTTCTGCATTTTATAGCAACAATCGACTGAAGACAGACGAAAATCGCTATTGGATCAACATTGGGCTATACCGAGCAAGGACAGGATGTCCATCGATCAAGGAAGCGAGGTAATCATTATATTGTTATAGAGATCAGAAATAACTAAGTAATAACAATATAGTTGAAACCGGAAGACAAACTTTTGAACATATTCAGCCTTGGGTTAAACTGTGAGTGTCGTTGACATCTAGTTTACGCCATATAGATGCTCAAGCATCATGTTACTGTAAGGAATTCATTCACCATAAAGTCGAAGTCACGTTCACGCAATTAATTCATCAGATACAGACAGCACTTACATAACGGTGTTACTAGGTTTTCCTGTGAATTGCGGGCTCCTGAACTAAATTCTAGCACAACAAGACTTAATTTAATGTAACGATCACAGGTATCGTCCAGCGCCGACGCGAGCAAGGACGAGCCAGCGAGCGGCGACGTGGAGCCGGGCGCGGCCGTGGACGGCTCGGAGGGCGACGCGCCGGACGACGACGCGCAGCACCTCGTCAAGCTGTCCTACCACGACTCCGGCATCGACATCCGCGACCCGCTGCTGCATATCCACCCTGCTAACTCTAAGAAAGTGAGCCTAACATGAAATTACTGTACCCTGGTGTAAATATGAGACTACTTTATAGACTGGACTAATACTTTGGCTTAGTAGAGCCTTTTTCTAAAGCGCGATTTGCTCTAATTCGCCATGCATAATATATTCTTCTTTTTGTAGCGTAGTTGAGATTATTATACAGACTGTCGCTTTGCATGCTGGTCAAATTCAAGGAGTTATCTATACTAACGATTCTCGACCCGGATCTATAATAAAAAGGGTAGATTGTTTAAATTTATTTTTACGGATTTCGGTAAGCGTAAACCACCCCCTAGTTTCCATACTGACCATAATTATACTGTGGAATAAACGTTTGCGTTTGTGTGTGTGACGGCGCGTTTATAGGGCTAGGAACAGACGGGCTGCGTTTTTAATACGGGTGGTTTACACTTACCGATATAAGTAAAAAAAAAATCTTGAATTTTACCAGGATGCAAAGCTACAGCCTGTATATTCATATGGGATGGATATAATAATATTATAATTAAAAACTAGGTCCGAGACTAAAAAATATATTTCCAAAAATTAAAAAAATCAAATTACTTCATTCACAAGCCTTTTTAGTTTGGGGTTAAACCTTCCCACTAACAAACATTTCGTCTAGCACCACCACACTACTAACCAGCACAATTTTCTAGGGCTCCCTCATAGATTGCGATTGCGATTATTACCACGAAATAGATACGATATACGAGTCCTCGGAGCTGGAGACCGGCCGGTCGGACGGTTGGCACCGGGACGCTGCGCAGGCGCTGCAGTGTTTCGTAGTCATGCATAGGAACGCTGACGCACGGTCTGATTCGGTTTATTCGTCGTGTGATGAGGTGAGAAGGTGATGACATGACGGTCCATGTTTCTTCAAGTTCGTGACGTTATTTCTCTTGGATTCTTCGTTCAAATTCTCGGAGTATTAAGACTCTTGGAATATTCTCTTGTTTTCTTTGTCGTTGGTTCACTGTTCACAGTTGGGATTCTTCTACGGTAATCTTTTTCCTTTTGTTCTACCTCTGCTTCTGCACTTCTTTCTTTTAGCAACTTGTCTTGTTTTCTACTTCTTCTGTTTATAACTTGTACGGTTGAGGATGTTTTTCGTTACTACATATTTGTTTTTGTTTTTTTTTTTTATCATATAAAAAGAATGGTACGACATCATTGTCGTTTAAGTTCGCTTTCAAACGTCATTTAAATACCAAACTGACAAAAAACAAAGATACCTTGTTATTAAAATCAATCGACAAGTTTGTGATCCTACTGCAACGCAGACTTTTAAGCGCCATGACGGCATCGTCTCGGATCGGGTTCAGCTAGTAGAAATGGAGTGAGGTGATGCCGATCAGGAGCAGTGCTTAAAAGTGTGGCGTCGTGTACTCGGCGTAGTATCGTGTATAGTATCGTAACACGTCCGCGTGGCGGCAGGTGTACAGCGACGCGGACATCGTGCTGTCGGCGGAGTGGGTGCCGCCCGTGTGCCGCGCGCGCGCCGACCCGCCGCTGTCGGCGCCGCCGCACTCGGACGCGGAGCGCGCGCGCAAGCCGCACGCCGTGTCCTTCTCGCTCGACAACAGCGCCGGCAAGGATGACGCCAAGCCCGACAAGAAGAATAAGGTAACAATACTCATTCACCGACGAGCGTGCTCGGTTTACAAATCCACTAGTCCTGCGCGTTGGGTAACGGCCAGTCCCTCTCGCAAAGCTGAGGTTTGTCTCCCACCAGTGAAACTATATAGGGTGATTATCCACTGGCTAAAAATTGTACTCTAGTAACATACACAACAGATTCCAGTAAACAGACAGCCATCGTATCTTGATATAGGACCTCTACCTAATGTTGTCGTTTACTAGTTATAAAACGTCAACAGATGCTGAAGCGCCTCTCGTACCCGCTCTCCTGGGTGGAAGGACTGACAGGCGAGGCCGCGCCGCAGGGCTCCCAGAGCGAGTCGCTGCCCACCTCCGCTGATAGCCACAACACCAGCGTGTTCTCCAAGGTCTTCAACAGGTACGTACTCATACTACACATATATCTGACGCTAAAGAAAATGCATAACAGCTCAAAGTTTGCGTCAATCAGGGTGATGAACGGCGCATTGCCTGTGTGGAGACCGCGGAACAGTTGGTTTCGTGCGCCGCGGATTCCGCATTCATGATGTACCTTCACCCAGAACGCACACTGAGAGTTACCTTCGCATCTGTCACTGGTTGACGATCGCTTCAGTGCAGCGTCCATTCGACGAGCGCCTATGCTAGATCCGAAGTGTGCTATGTAGAAGTGTTGGTTCCATCTTTCGAACAGATCAAAGGATGAAGCCAATACTTCCATTAAAGTTGCCTAATATTTATTTTACATGAAAAATTTAAAACAACAAATAAATAACTCAAGATTGAATAAAGACTTGAAGTTACAATTATACAACGACTGCCTACCACATTCGTTCAATAGTATGGATTCGGAGAGCCGTATAAAGAAATATTGCTGCTCTTCGAGTTATTTACGTCACTTGCTCATGCTTCTTATAGAAAGTTACGCACAAAAATGTGAGATAATGATTCTCAAAGACGTAGTTTAATAAGAGGCTCCACTCACTGAATGTATTTCTTGAGGTAAAGACAAAACTCAAATGCGTACAAAGCACAAATTATAGAATAATTATAAAAAATTTCACATCTACACAGTATTTAGAAAAGTTATATCGAGATGGCGCTCACATCATACCGACGCAAATATTTGGTATATGGCAGCATTTATTATATTTACCTTTCTACAGCTACAGTATACAGCGTGTAACAGAAAGGGTATAATCATATGGAATACTGTGGTACGGACCATCAAACTGAACAACTTTCTCTATGGGACCACCATCGAAATCGTAAAAAAATAATCAGCTGTCCTATACAAAATTTCAATACCTACTCGACCCAAATGTATGGGACAGCTGGTTATTTTTTATGATTTTGATGGTGGTCCCGTAGAGAAAGTTGTTCAGTTTGATGGTCCGTACCACAGTATTCCATATGATTATACCCTTTCTGTTACACGCTGTACAAGTCCCATTAACTCTATAAAATCTATTGATTGTAAACATTTTACGTTGTGTACAAAACAGTTAACTGATTTATCCATCGAAATACTCCAATCGAAGTTAATTTAATTGGCATGAACACACATAAACCAAGATTTATTAAACATTAGTCATGAACAGTATATTCTAATCTTGGCAATCAGCCCTTTTATACGTGTGCACTGTTTTACGAGCATTGCGCTCATCATCTGTGTGTGTTGTTCTGTCTTAACGATGTTTGCACAGACTCTAATCGCTACCGACTACAATAAAACGCCACTCACGACACACATATACACATGCTGGAACTAAAACAATTAATATTGCAATCGTCCATTTTTTCTTTGCTACCGTGGATGCTTACCGGGACGTACCGACATTACACTCCGCTATGTTCATTGATAGTTCACCGATGACCCTAGTGGAGTTCGGTACTGGTTTGTTCCTGAGTAAGACCCCGTCTGAAGAGGCGCCCCAGGACGTGTTTTCTACTTCGGGGTACGTGATGCCACGTTCCGCTGCAAGTGTCGATGTGCCCAATTGTAATGTGTTGCCTTTGACCAACTATAGACCACAGCGCCGTATATGTTTATGCTAACTTTAATATTTTGACTTTCTCTTGCACTATGAATACATAATCTGCTTTCTATTCGTTAACAGAACATTCTCGCATATGTTTATATTGTTTACTTATGATTGGTGATTAAGAACTACACCTATGAAGCGCGGCGAATGTGTCGCAACCGTAACACAGTAAATAATGTTTATATTACGATAAGTTATCGTGTGATAAACATCATTGTTATTTTCAATGCCTTTTAAACCGCTTATGGAGTATAAATGTCAATGCATCGTCTTATATTGATAACGTATGATGAATGTATTGACTTCCTACCGCACTAGACGCGAGTCAAAGTATTAAGATGTTTGTTATGACGCCGTGGTCTCACTGTCTTACCTTTTATTCGTTATCACTCTTCTAGGCATTTCCACTGGCATAAGTGTGTTTGTTTTTTATTTACGACTTGTCAGGCGGATCTTTGAAGTTTGTTTAGAGTAAAACAGTCAACAATCACATGAACTGCAATCTTATAAACAGAAAGATTGCTAACTAAATCAATTAAAATCGATTGGCTGGTTCACTGTATGACTTCAAAATCCACATGTCCTCTATTAAAGCTAAGGAGCATGATGTATATGTGTTAGGAGAACTTAGTCATCATTTCCAAGATAGAACCTATAGTCCTATACTATGTTTCATATCACCACCATTAATATAGGAATATGATGTTCTAGGATCACTAACACACCCATTATTTTCTTACCGGCACCCTTTGATATATATTATGTACTGTTTTGGCATGTTTAGCTTACGATGTCTTTTATATAAGACCTGCCTTGCGTGTCTCTTTCAATTTCCTGTCAGATTAACTTTAAATCTTTGGATTAATGATCGTGAGTTTTTAATTTTTGCAGGTGCAGAAAATATTAACGTTTCGATATTTTTTTATCTTTGAAGTAATCGCGAATTCAGTTTTGAGTTTTGCGAATTTTAATCTGTCTAGTCTATGAAATTTAATTTATCTTATTTGTATATTGTATAGTATAAAAAATTTAATCGGAGAACGTTTGATGTCTAGTTAGTTGTTTATTATACCTATATCAACTTGTCTACAATGCTTAAGTACATAAGCGGCGTGCATAACATCTTTAAGACTTTTATCGTATTCGACCATAAATCTACTTACCTGCCTCTTATGTACTCTTGCCTTAAACTCAGGACAAACCGCGAGCTTTAGTTTAGCTTTATCATTTAACAATATTGAAGCGTGACGCGTTTGTTTAAAGCGCAAATTCCAACGGTCGGGTAAGCTAAAAGCTAGGTAGGCTAAGTTTTTTCATTAAACACTGGCCATTGGGATCTGCAAAGTGCTTCAAAGAAATGGTAGTGGCTTCAACAAGTGGTACCGGCCCGGACTTACGAAATTGTAAGTTGTGCGTTCCAGCTTGGGGGGCTACCATGACGTCTTAAAGCAGGAGTAATTCCAGTGTGTGAAAGAGACAGAGCTTTACAGATCGTCTAGCGCCATCTCTTTCCCACACTAGAATTACTCCTGCTTTAAGACGTCATGGTAGGCCACCTGGTCAGGCACATGTTTTAATCTCATCACCACTGCTCTCTAATCGGTGAAGGAAAGCATCGTGAGAAAAGTGTCCTAGAACCAAATACTCGATGACATGTGACATTCACTCCGGTTAGTGGATCTCAGTGCTCAGTGCACTCCGGACTCTGGGCCCGCTTGGTTGATTACTGGCTCCTCTCAGAAAGAGCAAGTCCAGGAGTACTGATTATGTTACGTTTCAATATTGTAAACGTATAAAGCTTCACTTAATTCGCTCTATGGCCTGAGCTATATATCCGTTACACGACCTGTCCTAAACAAAACTGTATGGTATAGACGCAGCTCCCTGGGCGGGTTCGGCCGCTCGCACACCAAGTCGACGTCGAGCAGCGGCAGCGCCCCTCCCCCGCGCCTCGACTACCGCAGCATGGTCTCTGTGGACGACATGCCGGATCTGTTCGCGTCTTTTGATAGTGAGTATATTACTTTCTTTTGTTTTATTCGGCAAGTGGCCCAACTTGTGGTAGGTAGGCCAGTCACCGAGATGTTCTCGGGTAGGGACAATATCGTTCGCGTAGTAAACGTAGCAACTAAAGGGGGTGTGTTACGTCAGCCAGTCAGCCAGTCCGCAAGTTGGTCCCGTTAAATTGATATTTGGTGTTTCACACCGCTCGGGGCCATGTTGTGGACCGACCAACCTTTTGATATTTTAGTATTGGCAGTATGTATTGCTTATTTTTTAAACTTTTTTTAAATATTTATTTGTCAACATAAAGGGGGCTTGAACGATTGTATGATAGGTAAAAACTATGTAAACCGTTAAAAAGTAAAAGATAAAATATTATTATAAAAGGTCTTTATTTTATTTCGTAATCTAGTGGCTTCCATCCTCCACATATTTTCACCGCTGCCCTCACGTAGATGTACTGTAACATCGCTGGTGCGTTATAGCTGTACAAGGATCTCTTTGCTAAACACCTTACTCCACCAATAGCGCCAGTCTGTGTCATCGCAGTGTTAGTTGAGTACCAAAACATATCCTTGCATAACTGTACTGTCCAAAAGACGAAGTTGAAATCCCATGGGCCTGTAATTATGTCGGCCCCATATAGACTTGGTACTTACGTCATTTGAATGGAACATAAAGCTAAAAGTGGGTCGATGACCTTACCTAGTCTGGAGTACTGACCGGACCTTCATAACAAGAATAACGTAATGAGATAATCATTGTTCCTTTATCATTAGCTCATAATCCAAGTGGCAATAAAACAGCTAATCGTTACACCAACAATGTAAAGCCTGATTAAACCTTGTGTCCCGAATATTGATGATAGCGCAAAGAAACAACAGCTACTATGTGACAGTCATAGATTAATTTAAACAAGAAAACCTACGTAGCATGTAGGCCGCCTGCTTTTTGGCCATTCTATGTCATAAACAAGATCATATGGAAACATTGCCATGCACACGTTCATGAGCCTTTCTTTAGTGTGAAGTTAATATGACTCTTGAGAGTGTTATTGGGTTTTCTATCAGTCTCCGGCTCGTGGAGTCTGGATTGTTGCCCGGTCAAGGGTCCCTTAGCCAATTTCGCCAGGGCCCACTGTTGTATAGGACACTGGCGAAATGTAGATGTATTTTAGGTACACCTCCTCCTAATTCTTCAGGAATAACGTTTTTTTTCTGTTGCCTACTTATATTGTCCCACTGCTGGGCAAAGGTCTCCCCATAGCTTTCCACTCTTCTTTCCGTGCGATTTTCTCCGGCCAATCTCGCACAAATATAATTATATTTTAAACTTAATCTCCAAACTCAACACAAATCTCTCTTCTCTGCCAGAATTGATCCCGCGACCGGCGCGACCGAGCGACGACCCGCCGCTGTACCTGCGCCTGCGCATGGGCAAGCCCATCGGGCGCCCGCTGCCGCGCGCCACTCCTCTCATGTCCTACGGACGCAAGCGGATGAAGCCCGAGTACTGGTTTGGAGTGCCCAGGAACAGGCAAGTACACTTAAGGTTGTCGCACAGTTTTAAGCACTGCACGGGATCGGTATCTGTGCGATATTCCTTTTATAAATCTTCTCGGATCGAGATCAGAAATGAGGCGAGGCGATGCTATCCCGTGCAGTGCTCGTAATTGTGCAATGATCTTTATAAACGAGAACATGGTGCTATTTCTTTTTAAGTTCTAATGAAATCAAGTGATCTGATAAACATTTGAACTCCTGGGTACTTGGTAGATACTAGATAGAAAATGTTTCTTTTTGTCATGTTTGTTCTTCCGTATAATAGTATTAGTTCTTTATTGGAGCTAAAAATAGGCATTAAATGGTTAAAAATTACTCAAGTAATGTAATTCTCTCTACAATAACAACGGCCCGAATGTCATATTAATCTACATACCTATTCGGTTCGCCTGAATCCTCAATAGCGGATATGAGCTATTACACTTTAAATGTGGTCGACATACCAATTAAAATAACTACTAAATTGAACAACAAAAAATAGTTTGATCTAACACCTCATCCGGTCATCCATGAATATTATAATTACGGCAATAACACTGTCTGTCTATTACCTTTTCACGCATTAACAGCTTCACGGATGTCCAAGACAGGTGTAAAACAAATTTCGAGCTCGCTTCGCTCGCTTCGCTCGCTCTTGCAGTCTACTTCCTCTTGAATCTGGACTTGGTCTGTAAGTCGACCAAGAAACTCCTGTGTGAAGGGTTAAAACAATTCTAACCTGTCCAAGGTAGGGTGTTCAAAATTTCAGACGGCAATGACTTATGTTAAAACATTGTACATTTTATCTGCTGCTTTAATATTTACCACAAACTCGCGAGTGAAGCCGCAGGCAAAAAAAAGTCGCTTTATAAAGCACTTCACAATGTTAATTCAAAGACTTATCATTATGTAACTGTAATATATTTGCTGCAGGGTTGATGACCTATTCAAGTTCCTAACGCACTGGGTGCCCGACCGGTACGGCCCTCTGATCGACGTCAGCGTCAACGGCTACGAGCTCATCGACAGCGACACCGAGTGGGACGACGATGAGGCTAAACCTGGAGTAAAGGTATGTGGGCGACCTAAAATTAAACTTATGATGAGTTGAAACCATCTAAAGGTGCAATTACACTGTCGTTTGACGGACTTCGGGTCCAAATTCAAAATAATTTACTCAGATTTGGACACCTGTAGTAATGGAAGACCAAAGAAATGATGGTTACACTGTGTGCAAGGTGATATGACTAAAAAGGGGCTACTGAGATGATTACTATTAAAGAACATTGAAAGAAGAAGACATGCTGTGCCGACCCCAAATAAGTTGGGATAAGGGCAGCACAATGATAATGTTGATAACACAGTTATTATTATGTTAATTCAGGTGAACGACCGAGTGCCATTGCGCCATTACACTAGAGAATACATAATGCGGTCGCAACCAAAATTCCTCTGAATTTATAGTTATTCCATATCACTTCTAGACAAAGATTTATCTCGCCACCTGTCATCACTCATTAAGATAAGAATTTTCCGAGCATATTTCATGATTATATTTTATGTTGATTTCTTAACTATATTAATTTATGACGAATTACTCGTAGGACGAGCGGACTGGCAGCACCGGCGACGTGTCAGACCTTACTCGCGAATCTTGGGAGGTAAGTCCTCACATTTTATACAAAAACAGTCCTTATTTACATAACATTAAACACCTTTTTAAAACTAACAAACGCTTTTTTAACACACTGTTATATCAACGACAATGCATCTCACATCCCACATTACAGTACACATTGAACATGGATGTTTTTTATATTACAATTAATGTACCTTTATTCAAATCCTTTTTTGGCACCGTCAATTGTTATTTTTTATGGATTTAATTATCATGCAGACTTGTTTAGAAGCCGCATTAGGGCGAGACAAACAGATTGTTTATGGTACTCCTTATAGGTAGACGTGATATACGTAGACGGTACCAGGCGCTTATGACGCTACAGGAGCGTTAACTGTTACTAATCATAACATATGTAGCTTATGACGTAAGCAAACTAATGTTTTTGTGCCTATAAAGGTATCGTGCGATTGCCAAATTATTGCCCCCTGTATATTATCTTATTACTGAAACTCATTAGTGCCTCAGTTGTATACGATCGCGACTCAAGGTTCGTTCTGTCATACTAGTGACATGTTTACCCGTCGCTGTCTAGATAAGGGTATACCCATCCCGCTGTGTGTACCAATTACTTTACACACAGTATCCGGCCGTAAATATGGCAAATCGAGTTTTTCTACTTACGTGTCAAAGAAATGTGTCTGTCTTATCTTTTTTTCAAAATGGCGTATGAGATTGGGTAAAACAGGGGGGCAACTTTGGAGTATCAGCATGGTTTAATCAAGTCTTAACCTGCCTACAATATAAAAGAGATAATAGCTGCATTAACTTATCTTGTCTGCAATTCCGAATTCGTTAATGTATTTTTAAATTTTGTTAATAAAAACCCTAAGACATGTAAATATGATATAGATAGGTAATACTGATTAATATTTCTCACAAGTAGTAATACTTGTCTACGGAAAACTTGACAACTGTCAATCAATACTTAGTCAACAATCATTAACTCTCTCGAGCGAAAGTTGTCTAGTTTTCTTGGTGAATCGAGAAGTATAGATTGGAAAATTCACAAATTTATTTTCCTAAACACTAAAAGACAATCTTACACGACGGCATACAATACAAACCTACAAACATACATATGAGAACTAATGCACGGTTACGCGTAGCTCCTGAAGGCGCCCTACGTGAAAATATATTCGATAATGAAGAGCCAGGCAGAGGCGCTGGGCGACTCGCTCGGCGAAGAGCCGCGCCCGGAGGTACCACCGTCCCCACACAGGCTGAATATGACCTTGCTACTTACTTGAATATCTGCTCAACTCGTATCAAATAACACGGGTAGATGACAATCAAATAAAAATATAGAAGTCATCAAAAGCATTATAGATCCTCTTCAAATTAATATAATCTTTGATAAAATACTTGATAATTAAGTCTCTACCTATGGCAATAAAAAATTAGTCATTCGTAGTTAGTCCGTCTTTGGACAGACTACCTACCAACGTCGCGCGTCAAATCCATATTTCGCTAATTTTGAATGCAGGAAACTGCTAGAATTTCCTAATTTATCTCTATTGTGCATGCAACTATGCCTCACCTTGACCGACCATGATTACCTTGTTCGAGAACAATATAATAAGCATACAACCCGCTAACTATTTTAGGCAGGTGACGTTTTCCTATAATGTAACTCGAGATTAACACACAAAGTCATATTCAGCCTCTGTAAATACCTCGTAGTGCGATTGTAAGCACACATTAGTGAAATGTTAAACGCACTGCCCTTAGTTTGCATCCGAAACTTGTACCTAGCATCCTGCGATGTTCAGAATGTTTTCATCATACGAACTGTTTTAGGCTAGAAATGTTAATGTTAAGCCCTGTATTTAAGATAAACAAAAGGTACACAAACATGTTTTTGTGTTAAGTTGTTGCTGGCAGAGTTTCGTACAATTTGAATGGGAAACATGTTGCCAGCAACACATAATAATGTTTATGTTGTGCTACCACTGTTTACCATAAATGCTGGGTTTTAGTATGCACATTAGCTGTGTACGTTCTTGTTTATAGAATGTTCATTAGGAAAATGCACTATCTGTTTAAGATAAAACAATTTTGTGTACATAAACAGGCGTCTAAGAACAATCAAGGTATAGTTTTGTTTTTACATTTCCCAAGAGAAATACCTGAATAGCCACACCGCTGGCGGTAAACTAATATTATTAAGTTGTATGAAGTTATTTATAATTCATAACATAACGCATGACTACTGGCATGTAAATGATGATGGTTGATGTTATTAAAATCAAAGAAAGAGTTTTCATTTTTCGCATTATTATGGACAAAACATAGGTCAGATATTACATAACACATGTGGAATATGTTTTTATAACACACCTATAGTTATCGTTACAGAACAATGGGTCGCGAACAATGGTCGTACGACTGGACGCTATATAATCTTCTCTCGCTGGTTCATGTAGTTTTCTGAAAAAGTATAGTTCAATAGTTTTGCCAGACCTACCTTGAAATTACACCTGTACTCGTCTAGTTTTCATTCGTTATGGTAGGGGCGCCCCGTACGATGATATGAAAATTGACGTTGCTGAACATCCCGTTGTTAGTTTTTGTCCTTTTTTGAAATCTGAAAGTGGCCTCTGCCCGCTGGGGTACTATCTCAAAATGTTCATATATGGTTTTGGTATTCTCTCTGGCACACTACCTACTAAACTATAAATTTTTCAAGCTGAATATGTTTGTTAAAAAACCTTCTGGGCACCCCTTCCAAATGTTTCTGTAAAAAATAATGAGAATACAAAATTCTTCAGTAAGTAATACCGGATGGTCTTATGCGTCAATCGACCATTGTTTGTCAAGCGTAAAAAATGCTGCATAGAAATATTGCAAAAATGTTAAACAGGCATCAAACAAAGTTGTTTACTACACAAGTTTCTTGAATCGTGATATATTTAGAAAAGCGTTTAGAAAGGCACATTTGCATTGTTAGTACGTCACGTAGCGTTCCAATACTGTCGATGTGGTATATTATTACAGTCTTTTCGGTCTTGTGGTCGTGAGCGCTGCTGCCTAACATCATATCCCAGCATCACCACCATGTCGCGACGGCGTGCATCTCATTGAACCAAAACCGCAGCTAAAGACACGACCATCACTTCCGATAGATTAGGTGTACCAAATTATTCAAGAAAGCAAAAATACTTTCGTAGTGTCATGTACATGGGATTTCGATAATACTGGCGAAATCTGGGTGTTACACTTTACCTAAACCCTTCAGGAATTATAGGCGTAAAGTTATTTTTAATATTGGTGACGCGGCGTTTGTCCACTGCGTTACAGACGTACGCTGCTCGCCTGCCTAATGTTCCATTATTCATGACCAGCATACAGCTTCATACATATCTAATTAGATATTGTGTCTAGGTTATATTGACATTATTCCCAATGACTATCAAACAGGACATGATTTTTTTACAGCACAGTTGGTGAAGCGTAATAAATAATTAAGTAAACTTTCTTATGAAATAAAAAAAATTGTAAAAGTTGAACCCCGTCTAGGTCTTGAGTAGAAGCGCGTTAGTGCCATTGAAAATCATGAAAAAGTTCCAAGTTAAAGGACAAGCTTTAAAAACTTTATTACAAAATCCTCCATGGTGACTGTCACTTGGCAGTCAAAACATTTGTCATGAAATTCAAAATGTCAGTGAAAGTGAATGTGGAAGAAGATTTAAAAAACCCCGGAATGGAGTTAGCCGTAAGCTTCACACATCTTGTTATAGTCCCTTCTCGCAACTAAGTATGTTCATGCCTGTAGAGGCATGAAATTTGTCAGTCAAATAGTTATTGAGGTAGAGGGGCTGACTGGTCAACGGGCCCCAGGCTCCTTTTATTGGTATCGCTTCTTGTAGAGGCTCATGTAAGAGGTATGAATGTTCAACAAAATAGTCTCCGAAATTATAAGAATTGTATGCATCCATCCGCCTTTTATAATTAAATCTATGAGCAATAAATACAAATAAATAGTTGTGTTGGTTTGGTTGGTTTTGGTCGTATACACATTGCTATCGTATAATTTACCAAAAACATGATAAGAGCATTGTTAATGTCTGATAAACTATCCAAACCTTCACCCTGATTGTAAAAATCTGAATTATTCTTCATATTCAATTTCACATGCCAATATTTTGTTTATACCATCAAAGTGGAAATCAGCCCTTTTGACTTACTAATAAACCTAATTATTATGTTTCTGAATACAATTTTCTCAATTCAGACAGAATTATTAATAGTTATCCTCATAATAATATTATTCGAATTGCAAATGTGCCTTAACGGAATTTTTCGACGCCAACTTTGCGTAATCTTAACTTAATGAGTTAATAATGAGATCGAATCGCATGTAGTAGTCAGCCAATTTTACGAGAACAACAAGCTAAGCAAATACTTTAGATAACAGGTGCAATGATATACGGGACCCAGATAATAATGTAACACTATGGTGTACATAATTTACAAATACACGTAGATAATTGTGTAAGTAGGTATAGCAAGTAAATCGAATTAAAGTTGAACCTTTTGTGTCTGATAGCTAGTACATAACACACCGTATGAACAAGATTATCCAATTGTGTAGACCACTGCGCACTGTCCTCGTGATGGGTGACTGCAGGGATATGCTACAATCACACATAAAGACTCAATTGTAACCAACCAATTACTTAATGCTGGGAAACCGGAACGATATTAACCCATTTTGATACGAATACACGACAATTCATATGATCATGGCTACAGTAGGCTCTTATTTCGTTCGCGTGTGTAATAGCCATAAACAGACAATTTAATTTGACGTTGATCCGTATCGTACTGAAATTGTAACACATTCTGTTCTGGCAGACGATTCCACTACAAAAATGGCAAAACTGCTCGATGACAAAAGCCTTATACCTGCTTGCCTTGAACACATTAGTTAATTATTTAAATAGTCATCTTTCAACGTACAAATCCTGCCATACTTAAGTAGATGAACTCCTACCTATATGAATATTTTCCTAGAACTCTCACTCCAGTTTAAGAATTGGAAGCCATCATCGCTAAGGCTATTAGACATCACCTGTAATCACTAGATTAATGGAAACATTAACTCATCATATGCCTCCATTGTCGCCACGCCAGACGTAAAGTTTTTTAAAGGATAACTTTCCTTAGAATCAATGTTGCTTAAGCTTTGTGAGAGTTCATAATATTTTAACAGCTGTTCTGTTGTTGTTAGTCTTTATACCACAAAGGAAACCGCGCAGTGGCGGTTTAAATGCCTTTCCATAGAAGTGCAGTTAACAGCATCGACACTGCGATAGAGACATAAAAATAGATATTTGAATTGTGTCTCAATACTACTGTGTCAATATTTTTCTCAACTCTTGAGGATTGCGTACTGCGTACTAGATATTTGCGTTTAAACGCGATTTCATAACTATTATCTTAGCTGTTATCTTTTCTGTTCAATCAAATATTCTGGGCATTATTTTAGTGCGAATGCCAAGGTTACCTAATTGAAGTATTTAGATAAATTTTGACTCAATTGGAACCGGAATCATATTTCTACCTAATTATCATAAGACTGGCGCCTTGCAATATAAGAATTAATACAAACAAGTTTTAATGTACAACGGAGCCTGATACAATTCAAACAGTTATTGACAAAAATGTTAAGCTGAGAGGTCTTATTAATTATGCCACAAATGCATCAAATAAATTAACCACCAGCACATGCCAGGAGATAATTCTCAACATAGCTGGTGTCGATTTCACAACACAAGAAATGTCATAAAGTTAATAGATGTGTCACCCCCAGTTATATCATACAATATATTTTATGGTGCGTTCATTAATTTGCATGTAGCTCTGTGTGAGACATTTCAATTAAATGCGTCCCAGTTGACGTCGTAATCGCCGCGTTTAGCCGCGATGTTAATCGCGACTAATTGTAAGCTCGTTGTTGGCTCGACATGCATAAATATCTGAAGATTTATGCACTACAGCCTGTCAGAGTGGTACATGGTACATAGTGAGTAGACCTAAGTGAGCCACATGCTGTAGTGCACGCATGCACTATGTTGCACTTCTTTTGCGATTCTCGCTATAAGACAATAATAACTCTAGCATCGCAAGGCTAGGCGAATACATCTGCAATTTTGCATATTAAAGACACACTGAGCCCAGCCGGCCGGGCCACAATGTGAACGAGTCTTGCATCCATAACAGGTTTAAAATTAAAGAAATACTTAGTGAATGTTTGTAAGGCTGACAATTTGGTACAGTGATTTTGTTTTAACGTATATATCCTGATCCAAGATCGCTGTCTACTTTTGTACATAAGACCTTCCAAAGTAACAGGTAATGGACTCATAATATCTCATAGCTGTAGACTTATTTTGAAATAATTATTTTGTTTGTGTGCATTTATAATTGTCTCATTCTTTGCGTAATGTTTATGTAATAATGTGCCATAGGTCACAACACCGAGCTAATGCGACATAATAAGTGGCACATTCTTAAAAGCTCGCCATTTTATATGAAATCTGCAATGTAGGATATAGTCAATCAAGGACTTGGCCATTCAGAAGGCTGTATCTCCCTTTCTTTAAAAATAAAGCCCTTCGTTTTCTTGTACTTCCGCCATATTTGGTTTATGATTATGACTTCGAACATGTTCTAAATCTTCGTTTTTTTTTTATAGTTAATTATTTCACTAATCTGGATTTTCTTATACACGAGGCAAAGTAGCGTTACCTTCGAGCGCGGGTCGAACCAAATCATTGACATTACCTACTCCCAAGGTTAACATCCCTACTCCCGAAACTGTTGGTTCATTGTAACTATTATTATTACTGTTCATACACCCGTAGCGCTAACTGTATCCCAATTTAGATACCTGATAATTAACTGAAAAAAAAATACTATAAACATTACATTATTAGCAGTAGAGTCGTAATGATCAGGCCAGATTCCCCAGTTTATGTTAACAACGTAAACAAGTGTCATTCTGGTGTGTTCAGTTCTGTCTTCGGTTTGAACTAATTGGTTGGCTATAATCGTTTCCGCGCGTGCGGAGACGGAGCTGACTGCTGGTGTTCGGTGTCGGCTCGGCATGCCGCCGCGGGCCGAGCGGCGGGGTCGTCGACGCCGCATGTTGCGCTCCTTTCTTTTAGACTCTAGTTTTAGTTTCCAAGCGACGTCGCTTCGTCGTGCTCGCTTCGCGCACCGCACTCGTTCAAATACTTTAATCCGAGTATTCGAGCATTAATTACGGCGGCGGCGTGGGCTCGACCGGCCGTCAACTGCACATTCGGAGTGTTTCCGCGATTAATACACATTCATTGTAACCGGCTTGCACGTACAAACGAATACAAACCACTTTTGTTTATAAGCACAATCCCGCGACGCTAGTGTTCAGTTATGAAACCTTGTAATCGCGTGGGTGATTTCTAAATTAAGCGCTAGCGATTGTGATGTGGAAGACGTGTTTTTTGTGGTGCATCGCTTGTGCGTAAAAATAATCTGAGCGTTGATGCGCTCAAGCCTTTGTTGTTAGTTCGTATTGTCCGTAAATACGTGTGAACTCGATGCAGACTGTTAAATGGATAGAGATGGTGCGGCTCGGGCCCACCACCACCACCGAAAGGTCTGACACTTTCGACGCTGAAAAGGTGAGCAGTGTACGTACCGTTAGCTTTACTTGCGTGCGCTCGTACATCACTTGATGGTTAAATATATTTATTTAATAACAGCGATTCAATGTCATTGTATTTACGCGGAGGTGGGGATTACGTCAACAACATCTCATTTATGAAGAAACAAGTTTTAAAACATATAATTACTTAGCATCGCGCATGTACTGCAATAAATTAAATATTTGAGTTTCTGGCTGTGTCAACTTCATCTTTGTGCTATCTGCTGATTAGAAGCACGTTATTAATCAATAACTATGGCATCGCTCGCTCTTATCTTTTAAAGTTCAACTGGAATATGAACTACACGAAGATAAGTGTATTGATTATCTAATTGCTTACGAAGTTCATCTCGCGTTCTTAAAATTCCACTCACGAAGCATTCCGTACTGGCCTTTCCATGTGAGGTAAAACTGGTTGACTAATATTTACGCATAAACATTTCATTCAACAAGAAGTAGGCTACAAATATGTCGTTTCAACTCGTTTTATGTTAATTATTCCAACAAGAAAGTAGTCTACATAAATCCGGCTAAATTATAAATTTTACAACACAAAAAAATATTATTAAAACTTTAAAACCTTTGCTAGTACACACCGGTCCCAAGATACCGCCTTGAGGTAGCCTCTTATAGGCCGTATTCCAATATTTCAAGGTCTTTTAGTGGGCTTATGTAGAGGCATGAATGTTATAACGTCTATCAATCCGTTTTTATGCACAAGTAAAAAATTAAGCTACGGACTAATCAACTGTCTTACTATACATGAGCCTACGGAATTGATTAAAAATAGATTTATTCCAAACGCTTTTGATTAGTATTTACCTATTCTCGTTATTTCTTTATTTGGTTCCGATCTGGTAGAGACGATGACGCATAGCGTGTGTATGAGCTTAACTTAAAAGTATTGAACATATGAGCGTAGGCAGTATCAGCCATTCAGCCACGTGTTCGAGCCGCCAACGAATCGTTGTTTATGCTCCGATAAGATTGTTTAGGAAAAGGCTCGATTACTCCTCAATACTCTGTTTCCACTAGTTGATAGATTACAAACGTTAATCCACGCTATTGCTGATTACCCTGACGTACACCTCATAATGGCATACTTATTTTTAGAAAGCCTACCTACTTGTATTTTGTCATAGTTTGCCTACTTTTTCAATCACAGCCGGTTTTCCAGCAGATCTTTTATCTGCTGCCTCGTTAGTAGCTGGTAGCAATTAGTAACTACTTCTTCTATAAATAGAGAGAGAGGCGACCAGCCTCCGCGCTGTGTCCAATCGCAAGGTCTAGGAACTATCGCGGGCCTGTGGACGGCGAGCTATGGGCTAGCTCGCCGTCCGTCCGTCTTATGACGACAGGCCGCGCCGACGGCGCGCGAGTGTTCCACGCGCGCCTCAAAGAGATGTCAGCAATAGGGAGGGGTCCGCAAGGGCCGATGCCTGCCAGGGCTGCGGGACTGTTCGAAAGAGATACCGTGGCCCCGGAACACAAAGGGTGATGAAGGAACATGAATGGGTTTTAGTCAGTAAAAGTCTGACACTCCCTCCTGCTCAGCCCAGAGCGGGGGGAGTTATTTGATGATTACCCATCCGAAAAGCAAAAAAAAGGTCTAGAAACTATTTATTTATTCTCACTGTAATCTATTACTCCAGATTTGCCTCGAAGGGTCAGGCGAATCATGAAACACCATGTATAGAAACCGATGGCGCTTTGTTTTTCAAAACATTATATTGTATATTCATGAGGCATGTTTATTTATTGTAATTTGGTGAAGTCATCGCAATGTCGACGTCGACGCCTTGTCCAAAATCATTCGTGCGTTTATAAAACGCCGCAAGCGCAACATAAAGTAGATTCAATCTTGAGATAAAACTTTTCCGTTCATTTGCGACACAAGTAAACAAAATTTACATAATATATCAATAGGGGTATCAACCTATTTGGAATTTCAATTATGGAAACCTACGAAACGTATGCATTATTTATAACTTCCATAAAATAATTCCACCGAAAATATAGAAGCTTGTTTACACTTTGAAAGTCAATGTTACACTGGTACATAAGGAACTTATAGTTATTACGTAATAAATTATACCGAAAACAGCATTTACAATTATCTAATCGTCTTAATAGCCGCATCGTATTGCATTTATGTTCAATACATTATGTATCTGAGTTTGAACAATAGCTTCTATACATGAGACGTGCCTTCTCATAACTCATTATCCTTCGTCATATTACCTAGTTATTTGCTGATGATGGAAGACAATACAATTAATTAATTAATTGCTGAGACATTGAATCACTAAGATCATAATCATCATTTCAGCCGAAAGGCGTCCACTGCTAAGTTAAGATTCAGAACTGTAATGTCCTGTTTGGGATAGGTTTTAAAATGCCTTATATTTTAGGAAATTTAAACGGACGTGCCAAATATTTAGGCAATATCAATTCCGTACCTATCCTCAATTCCTAATTATTCAACTAACATCGACCGTTTAGATAGCATCTGGTAGTGAAAATAGATTCCACATTTTTAGAAGAATGCTAGTTTCAAATGAAATGCATGCATGCTGCTGAATGCTAGTTTGAAATTTTCAGGGTTTTCGTTAACCTTGAAATTCCTAGGTAACATCATGTATCTATTTTCTCAGTAGGTAAACGGTACACCCTGTTTTGCATCTTCATCATTTGCTAAATGCATAGTATTATCATTTATTAAGTATATTATGTTCTACTGATTAAAATTGCAACGCTTTACTTACAAAGATCGGGTATTTTTTATCAAATTTTTAAATTGATTAAACAGCTAAATATAGGTAGATCTTTTTATTAGGATTACCTAAGTGACTATACATTATTTCAAAAATAAATGTAGAGCACCGATTAATTACACGTTTTATGTTATTTATAACAGGAAAAAATACCTGTCAACTTGGATGTTGTTGTATACAGTGCGTAATAGTAATATATTATTCATACAAAAGCAATTACAACGCCTGTATGTATGTATGAACGTAACGAATGAAACAGGACAACATTTCTCAATAAATGACGTGTGAATATTGCCCATTTGCCCCTTGGCTAATTATCCTCCTAAATATTTATAGTAAGTAATGTCTTTACAATTACAATTTTTCCTCAAGATCACTAGAAGTGTGTGGACTATTCCTTTTCGATAGTTATTAGGTATGAAATGAAAAAATAAAAATGATAGAATCGTATCAATATGTTATCTTATTGTGTTAGATTTGATCATTTTACTCCCATTATTTTCGTATTGCATTTAATCAATTAGTTTTGTCATATTTTTCTTCTACTTTTCGACAGTCGCGAGTCGTCTCAATTGGTTTCACTCTATTATTCTCACTCGTTTATTGGCTATATTTGAAACCGGCACGAAATCGCTCAACTATGCTAAACTTCTTTCTACGGAGGCACTGGGTTACCTTCCGTCTCAAGAAAATGGAGCATATGCGCGCACGCACAAGCGCTGGGTTTTCTTCCATTTCCCATATTTTTTCCTACCTAATTTATTATTGCAATACTTAGGTGACGAGTTGTTGGAGGGAGACGTGTGGTTCCTTTACTTAATATTGCATAACGTTGTAATCATTATTCACAGAAGAAGACATGGTTAATCTCAGTAGATACATAATGTGTAGTTCATGCGGTGTTGTTGACAAAGCTCTGTCTCTGGCCTATCCTCAAAAATGTTATCAGCACTTATTTATTGGCGATTAGCTGCTATAGTAAATAAGCCGTAATCCCAGCTCTAATCCAGAGCTAGTTGTGTACCACATTGATGTTTTATGCATTAAGATAAAGGCGATAAATTGAGATTATGACGACATTTCTTTTTGGACAAGGTGCCGACAGGAAACAGTTCATTCAACGCCGCGAATGCAATCGCTCGCTGTAACTGCATGACCCGGAACATGCAATCGTTTTTGACAAGTTAATAGAGGAATAATAAAACGCCACCATGCCCCCCGTAGGTATTCAGCCTTAGCCTGCAGTTCATATAAACAAGTTTAGTGATCTCAGAAACGAAGTAGCTCAGTGCCCACTAAACATTTACCAACAGGTGGTCAAGGTTTTAATTACCAATCGATAAAAAAAAACTAAAATGTTTCGCCTCTTACGTCGACTCGCGCGCATAATTGCCGCGAAGGTGCGGAAGATTGAAATTATTGTGTTTAATGCAAACTTGAAAAGAAGGGGGACTATACACTCAGTATGCGACCGGGGGACATTAGGCCACTCCGCCGCCCGCAGGCGCGCGACCATACACTCCATCCGAGAGGTGAGAAGCGACCAACATTATAAAATAAACATACTGTACTCTCAAAAAAACTAATTTACATAATTCCAAGTTCACTAGCAAGTTTTTTTTGTTCTTATAAGTTTCTACGGTTGTCTTATTTTCGTATTAAATAAAATAAATTAAGTGTCAGTCGAGAACAGACTCATTATGACATAAATGTTATTAGCATAGTGATTTGACTTGTGTTGGATGTCAATTAACATTGCAACGAAGCTTGTGTTGAGTAATTATCTTGAGTTTACTAAACACTGGTAACCAGTGACCGGTGGTAGGTGCTAAGTATTCACGCTAGTTAAATAATGTTTAACAATTCACTTTGTCTATAAGAAAACCTATGTATCTTATTTAGCAGCTAAGTGTTCATTGATATAAATTGTATAACATTGTAATAAGAATAACCTCAATTTCTTAAAGCCTGATTAGTAAATATGCAACTAAATGTCACCTAAGCTGTTGTGATTGGCTGGCAGCACATCACCACTAATAAAATCTAAACAGGCTTTCAGAAACTTGCAACCTAATTGTGTAACAGAAAGAGATTTTGAATGTAAATCTCTTTGACAATGTTCAACATAACAACCATTGCGTGGTTTTGCTGTCGAATAGACGAAGTTTTTAAATACGTCATTGAGGCAGTGGTTTGTGTTGTATTAGCAAAATGGAATGGACTGTCATTTCGAGTGCGTACGCAATTGGAGTGCTGGGGTTATTCTAACCCTATTTGTCCATTGTCTACCTTCTGTATTGTAGATAATTGTATGCCCAGGATTTCCTTCTTCCACAAACTACAGAAGCTTCCGTAGGTTTCCAAACACACTTTCATAGGATTTTTTATTCCAATATTAGTAGAATAGTATTGCAGCAAGAAATATCAGCAAAACACTAGTATATTAACATTGTTAAGGATCGCTGGACACTGCGTTGTGTACTTGTGGTGTATTATAATTAGCTGAAGTAGTGCGCACGAACTCGCACTGTTCACTGTGAATGTTGAATGTGAACTGTAGATCGGGAATGCATCACCTGCTAGTGCATCTTGTCAACTGTACCATGGAAATGTTTAGTGCTGCCACTTTTAAGATCAGTTTTATTACCATTTGGTACCTAACAGATTATGGATCCAAAAGTGGCAACACTCACTCTCTGTTCACTTCACTAATCATTGCAATTTTTTATCACATCTGTATGCATTAAATTTTGGCATGACTTACAACATTTTCCATGTAAAAATTCACTACAAGAAGTTCATTCCTAATTTTGAAACATGGTAATTTTGAAATTCGCAATCAGATAATCGAATTTCCTACTCACATAATGCATAATACTTGCAATCTCTTGTTAGAACTGCACTTGCATTTACCTTATCTCATCATTAAATAGTAGTTGATTTAGCACATTTTGTTAACCGTACTTGTCCAATCTGAGAGAGCATTTTTCCTCATTTTACCATTTCATTTTTGACCCGGTTATGGTGCAACATGGTTCTTTTGGCGATTGAATGACACTGTCAGAATTTGCTGTTGGTAAAGAGTAGTGAAATTCTCTTGTATCAAAAAAAAATGATGGCGGCGTTAGTTCCGACTATAGCCGCGCTAAAATAACCAGGCAGCACTATAGCATGATCTCATTAGCGTGTAGTAATATGTAAAACTTACCTGTATGTGTTGTGTAGGTGTTGTCCATGAGCGATGAGCTTCGCCGCGCTCTGTACTCGTCGGGCGCCTCCATCGACATGGAGTTCTCGCCGCCCGACCTCATCGGCCCCTCCGAGATCTTCACCATGGAACACAGGTAATTCACTCAGTACTCATGCTAAAAGTGACCAGAGGGCATAGACAGTGATATTCTAACAGCGGTAACGATACTGAAATAATCAAAAGTGAATATTATGGAAAACCGGACATAACGTTACACGTGACACCACCAAATGGACAAGACAGTCCACGGTGATACCATTTGCTGGTGTCACGGGGTATGAAACGCAACCTGCAAGGGAAAAAACCACTGTGTCTGGTGTCTTTGAAACACACTGCAGCTTCAAAAATACTATGGGAAGCTTATGTCTACGCCAGATGTGACCGATGGTGTTAATAGGAAACTCCAGCCTTACGACATTTCGTACTACCAACTTTTGTTTTGCCTTTCTCGGTACCGGCACGATATGGTACGAAATGTAAGCGTTCTGGTGTAATAACTGGGAAATTGTGTGCCTAGAACAATCGTTGTATAATTTCAAATCGGTTGTATTTTCTTTTTCAAATAAAAGTTACTATTCTTTTCAAATTATGTAATAGGCTATCTCCTACCTATTACATGGGAGTTAAACATTGTTGGCGAAATGAGGACTGTGGAACTGTCTGACCCAGGCGTGATTTAATGTTTAGTTTTTGTAACAACAACAACAGTTGCTATAAAAGAAATAAATATCACTATAAAAGATCATAATTTAACAATACGATAGCGATAACTCTTTTAGTACTTATTACAAGTTTATCTAGCTTGGAATGGCGATAATTAAGTTGTTTATTTAATGTTTTATGCTCAAGTAAAAAAAAAAACAAAGGGAGACGGAAATAGACAAATTCTTGTTGTTCATGTTGTTGACCACATAACAACATCACGTTTCTAATCTCCGACGGGTAAGGCAAAGGTGCTGATACCTGTGAACACACGTATTTGCCCATATGTTTTAAATACCATGTAATAGCAGGCGAGTCTATTGCCATCAACCGGTATGATCGTTATATTTCAGAGAGAAGCTATGTGCGGTGCTGCCGGCGCGGGCGCAGGGCTACATGTGGTCGCTGGCGTTCAGCACGAGCCAGCACGGCTTCTCGCTGGCCTCCATGTACCGCAAGATGCAGCGCGTGGACACGCCCGTGCTGCTGGTCATACAGGACACGGACAACAACGTGAGTACCTACCAACCTGATCACGACACTAACCCGTAGGGGTTGCAAGATGATGATGCAACTGGGCTTCAAGAAGTAGATGCTATGGTAGCATAGCGTTCACTACTTGAGGCCCAGACGCATCACAATTTCTGTAAACATTTATTAACATCTAGTGCTTCTTACTGTTCGGTCATGGTCAAACTCAACGGAGACTAGCCATTACTGCGTTCCCAGACTGGGAGAGTGCTCACTAAGTAGTAAGCACTTTCTCATAGACTCTTCCAGAGAGAGATCAGGCGCAGGACCAACTAGCACACTTTCAAACTGCAGTAGGAGAATGTTAGGCATTAAAAGGTTCTTGCCGGGCCCAAGGCTCCTTTGTCCCTACTGTGCTCTTACAGTAACCTTCTGTAGGTTGCACTGTGTCACTACCTTCTTCAAATCACGATCACGAATAACAAATCTTCATGTGTGAACTGACTGTACCTATAAGTGTAAAAATACGCTAGATTTGAACATGGCATTAGTTTTTAGATTTTATACTTTTAAACATAAGTTTTGGTTTCGACTGAAAATTCTGTTTGTCGAATGCGAAGATATGTTTTCTAAGAGGAAAGTCGTTAATTCTGCTGCCTGTAGGTACAACAAGTACATTACATAAAGTTGCGATAAATGAATAAATAAACCACATTCTACCTGCCAGGTAGGTAAGCCGATCTAGAAAACATCTGGTTGTGACTAACAAGGCATGATTAAGGCAAGATTTGTTACCTACTGTTTCGTCTAACAAAATTGAAAACAACACGGAAAAGTAAACTGTTTTTGATAAAATGCAGAGCACTTGAACTTAAGAGTTAGTGGTTGACTCATTATGATAACACCGGAGACAGCTATCCCCCATGAACAATGTTATCTTAACAGAGGATTTAATGGGCTTAGCATGTACTCATCCAAAAACTTTGTGAAAATATTATTTTATGCTCATAGGAAAATGTGTCACGATTAAAATAGGACGATTTACTTCAAGTCGTAGTTGTAAGCATAAACAAGCATTTATTTGATAAGCTCTGGGTTAACGGTTTAACTACCGAATCGAAATAAACATTCATTTTAATGTGTGTTTACTAAGACTGAACAGGCAATACCACCTTTATTTACAAACAGAAATCGTTTTTATTAAGAGTTATACGTGGAACACCTTAGGCTAGCCATAGAACGGTTTTCTCTTTTCCAAAATACCTCATTCATTTCGTATAGACACAGCAATTAGCTCTCGTTACCACGGGTCATTTTTATTGCGCACTGGATTTTCAAGTCTCGGGTTTAAGCTGAGCATTGAGAATCCGACAGAGCGCATCTCCAGGACCGTTGGGTTATCGACTCTTAGCGCTAAGCAGTTCATTGAAAACGCAGTGCGTGATGAAAATCGTCCAAGCCTACAAGAGCTTCGGTTGGTAGACCTAGCAGGACGGAATCGCTGCTGACTGCTGCCGCGTGCGACAGCACTCCCGCTGTTTCTCGCCCTAGCAAATGAGCGACTGGAAAGGATAGGAGCATGGCAAAAAATGCGATTCCGTGCTGATAGATGAGGCGCAAACCTTACAAGCCATCTGAGGCATTGCCATGATTTTCCCTTTCCCAAATCACCTACACACTTCACTTGTGACTTTTTCCAAGGGTGCGTTAAAAAGTTTTACGTTTCCCCCAGGTGTTCGGAGCCTTGACATCGACCGCGCTACACCCGTCTGAGCACTTCTACGGCACGGGCGAGTCGCTGCTGTTCTCGTTCCAGTGCAGCGGCGACGACGCGCGCCGACAGTCGCACGCCGCCATCGAGAGCCCCAAGGATAAGGACGAGGGCAATAAAGATGAAAAAGAAGGTCAGTAAATAGATAGAATACTTAGTACCCATAGCTTTTTTTATGATTTCAACCATTGCATTTGATATCTTTTATCAATCAACCATATTTGTCGAGAGACTGGATCCTGCAACACAGGGTATCCTAGTGCAGGATCCAGTGTCACATCTTATATATCTTATCGTAACACTTTTTATGAAATATTTTTTTTATAATATGAATGTACAAATTTCACATAGACCGGGCAGAGTAATCGGGTCAGTAGGGTAGGCCTAAGGTCAGCTTGCACTTGTTCTTTAGTTAATCGTTAATCATCTATAGACATTTAACGCTATTTAAAACGTAGGTACTGCTTCTTCCAATTGTTTGAAGATGCTGTCATCTTCAGAAATTGGGAGAAGCAGTACGTCTCGGTAGGCAGACCTTTAAACGGACTTCAGCATTAGTTTTACGTGTTACATTATACAAATGTATGTCATTTGTGTTGCCTGTTCAAATAAGATAAAATTGCGCCGGTTTATTTTCTGTGTATGGCTAGTAGTATTTTCACACGCAACTTTTGATAAACGAAAGAGAACGTGTGAAACTCAAGGGCATTTTACTGCGCAAAAATTGTGGGCCATCCTTACTTGCCTTTCAAATTCATTAATTTTCATTTAATTTTAATTCAGTTACAGATCAACAACCACCGCCAGTGAAAACCAAATTCAAATATTGGGGCTGGACTGGCGACAACATGTATTTTATTCGCGGCAGCAACGATAACATATCCATCGGCGCCGGCGAGTGAGTATAGTCCACATAATACAAGTTGGATTTTGAAGGTTTGAGAAGGTCGCATCATTAGACAACCCGACTAGAAAAAACAAACATAAATACCTACACACTTAGCTCATCCATCTGAAAAAGGGTTTGTGCTCGGCAGAAGTGAATTGTTTATAATATAGTATTGAGGTAATAATGTGGCTGTAACATTTCCAGCGGCAAGTTCGGCCTGTGGCTGGACGGTGACCTGTACCTGGGCCGCACGCAGCGCTGCAAGACGTACGGCAACGAGCCGCTCACCACGCGCGAGGACTTCATCGTCAAGATCATGGAGTGCTGGACCTTCATCTGAGCGCCCCCCAACCACCCCTCACACCCACACCCTCTCGCCCGCCGGACTCCCGGACTCGCCGCACGCGCCGGCCACTACTATACTTTCAAATCAAAAATAAGCTTTAGATTATCTTATGAAATTTGCTACGAAGATTTGACACTTTTACAAGTCAGTCTTTTCGACTTTAGTACCGATGAGTCTGAAAACGATTTTGTACTCGCATTGTGACTCGAAACGTAGCGGCGCGGTCATCGTCGATCGGCCGACATGAAGACAATATTAATAACGTCTACGCGCATTTCTAGTCAAATGTACTGAAACCTGACCAATGTTTTCATCCTCTGCGAATTTAGAGGCGTGTTCGGATACGAGTGCCGCCGCTCGGGCGCGGGCCGCCCGCCCGCGACCTCTGCTGAGCAAGTGCATTAATCCTAGTCAATTGTCATTTGTATGTAAGTTGAAAGTTCCGGAGCCGGACGGAGCTCACGCACGCTCGCTGTGGGCTCCAGGAGGACGGCGTCTACGACGTACGCGGCACGCCGGCGCTGCGGTCGCACGCTCGCGCCGCGCGCCCGGACTGCCCGATAATTATTACGTGTCAATTCATACAATTAATATTGTGCATTGTTGTTAAGGAAATTAAAAGCATATTTGTAACTATAAAAATCTGTATGTTATGTAGAACTTTATATATTAACGAATCAATCATTACCTATGTGTTTAGTTAGAGGCCGACTTATTGGCGTGTCCAGTACCGAGCAATGTAACACACATTAATTTTATGAAAGTGATTCTGGTTCATTCATGACTCATTGGAGGTAGCTCGCTCGTATTGGCAGACGGCTGCTAGCTGCATGATTCTTGCCAAAGTAACGCGAGCCTCGAGCCACTCATGTGTAGCCCGCGCAAGGGTCGGTGACACTGTCAGTATAAATATTTTATTTATTAATAATTTGTGTAGATTTTGTATGTTATGTTGTGTCTGATTGTATTGAGTCATAATAATATTAAGTTAGTGAGCATAATTATGTTACACTTGTACTGTGATTTGATTATTATGGTTGCATTTTTTCACTTATTGGAGCGTTGTCACTGATTAATTACAATAACATTATAATATGCTGATCAGGCGTTTAGTGAATATCTAACATATCTTCATTCATGTCACACATTTATAAAAATGTTTATGATAGTCCACAAAATACGAACACGCAATCAACATAGTTTTCAATAAACCATAGATTATTTTCGTGATGTGACGCTTCAGTACAGAGATGAGTAGCCAATATATGAATATTATAAATTAAATAGTAAAAAAAAAACTTAAATAGTTATCTTAGAATGCTTGATGAATGTAATCGTCATTGTGCTTAGTAATCGTTAGCATGATGTTACTCAGATCTATCTGGTCGTATAACATTATTTATTTGTCCTATGTAAGCACGCGCGCTAGAGCCGCCGCGCCGCGAATCTATCTACCGCTATGGCCAGTATAATGGCGTCGTGTTTTGTTTCATATATCTACTGTATATACAACATATTCCTATGTGAGATTAGAAGAGATATAATATATATTTTTGTGAAAGGCCACGCGAAATAACTTTTGTTTATATTGATGGTAGAAAGTACAAGTACCAAAATGTGTCCCAGCTGTTGATGAAGTATAGAATATTAACGCGTGCGTCTATTCAAGCAGAATATTTTGACGTTGTTATTGTTTGTGTACATCAGGAATGTAATAGATGAACTTAGGTTTTAAAATTATATCGGCATAATTATTGTTATAAATTTATAATCATTAGACTTGTTGAGTAGCAGTGAGAATTAAAATATTTATTTATTCAGTTATGGTTTCCATCTTACGGTTGCTGTAGCTACATTACTTTATCGGTGATGATTTATTATGTAATTCTAAGTTGTTAAAATGTAAATCAAGCCATAATAATTGAGAATATATTCTTTTGAGAAAGTGAATGTTTTATTTTTATAATAAGAAAAATACATTTATGACTAAAGAGCCATCAGTACTGGTATCTGTGTCGTGGTCGATATCCTGAGCCGCTGTCGTCGTAGTCCCTGTTGTAGTCGTTGTATCCTCTGTTGTCGCGCCGGTCGTAGTTCCTGTCTCTGTTGCCATCCCGCTGGTCTCGCTGGTACGAATGGTTACGTCTGGTACCACCGCGCCGCTCGTTGCGTCGCGCCGAGTTAGGAACCCACCATGAGTCTAACACCGGCGGCGTAGAGGGCGACTCATTCATTACTTTCATAAAATCTTCATCTTTCTCAGTAAATCTATCTTTCAGTTCTTCCTCACATGTGGCTAAAAATTCTTTATCTTCAGCTGATAATGTATCAGCAGCCATCTTTAATCTGATATATTTGCAGGGTATTCAGTCAGGGAATTAAGAACTGAAAATAAAAACAACACATTTGTATGATCTATTAATTTTGGCTTGAGTGACAAGCTAAACACAATTAATTATAAAACAATTCATTCACTTGGACAGCTTGCAGTAGAAATAATCAGACAATCACAAAGACAGACACCATTCTCAATAGGCTACTATTTGAGGAATTAGACAAAACAATAATGTTCTATTACAAAAAATAATCCACTGACCACAATAAGCTACTCGTATCCAGGAGTTAAAATAGGACATTTGCTATATCTACAGTATGTTAAAAGGTTTGTTAATTATTACAAACAACAAATTAAGCATAAACAAGAACATTTGAAGTAGCACATGTCATTTAAATTTTAAGAAACTGGGTGTTGTCTTCTGAAATGATTTATGAGATTCTTGGCACTGGTGGCCATTACAATATGCATACCTACTAATTTAGCATATTTTATGAATTGAAGCTGTGTTTACACACACCACTACAATTTACAAACAGAAAAACCCCTTGTTGCAATGGACAACACAATACAGCAAACAATGGACAAGTGAAAATATAGGAAGGGACGAGACACAAAAAAAGTAACCCACAAATCAATCCCCAAAACCCTAGAATACCGATCATATTTACAATGTTCGCTAATTAGACTTGTTAAGATGAGACCATAAAATGTTTGAGATGGCTCTACCAAACTAGGGTTGATAGATTTGAAGACAAATCCAATATATGCTCCACAATCTGGACATATGCATGGTTTCCAAAGGTAACCCGGAAACCAAGATGTACTTTCCTCCCACTGAAATGATTTTGTTTTGTTATAACAGTCTTATTATCATGATGACAAACAGCTGTGAATAAATAAATATTACCTCTCCAGTTGGAACACAAGTCGAATAAGTAAATGATATCAAGGGATAATGGAAAAACATATCAGTGGCAAACACTTGCACTAGGACATCGTCTTTAGAAAAGACAGTATCATTGAAGGAATATCGAGATTTTGGACTCGACTTCGAAATGAGAGTGCCACTTGTTGTAACGTCGCTGCCACAGTTGCGGCATAGAATACTCCCTGGAAATCCTGAAATAACAACAAAATATCCTGCAGTCCAGTAAAACCAGTGCAATCCTACAAACTGTTAACCAGTTATCTATTTGTTTATCTACCCGTATTCTGCTGCATCAGGGCTGTCAGGTGAACGTCTTCAAATGCTATCACAGAAGCTATAACAAAAATGAGATACGAAACATTAAAATTAATTTTGAACGCCATCATACCTTAATTTTGCGCAATAGAACTTTATAAAGTGCGTAAATAATTTAATGTAATTAAATTAAAAAGAAACAACTCATAGCAATCCTAAAATCTTAGAACTGACACTGTCTTAAAAAGACAACGAACGACGTCGATTTGTTTGACAGCAGTTGACAGCAGTAACACGCCTGCCGGTGTTGCCAGATGTGGCAAGCTCTAAGTCGCCAGAAAATTATCAGTAAAATAAACTAAAATCACCAAATTATAAGCCAGACACTACACTTCCTTTACTTATTGTTATTTTTTTACGAGGAAAACATACCGCAAATCTTCCAACCAATTTTCAAATTCCAATTTTTGCAATGCATACTATTGCGGCCTGGAAACGTAGTGGCGATGGCGTCGCGCGTCGAATAGTTTCCATCGAAGCACTTGTTGGTTGCGGCAAGCATGTGGGTATTTATAATTAAAATTTAAAATAGTTTGAACTTGAAAGACTTGCACATGTTACAAGTAGTCATAATAATGAATTTACAGGAACCAGAAGGCTGCCAGCATTGCCAAGTTGGATGCAATGCTGATTCTTGAGACCAAAAAATTGACCAGCCCCTTGGTCTCGGGAAGAGTCGTCCTACCACGTCCACTTGGCGGTAGACTAGGTGGGCAGTAGGACCCCATGGCACTAGTGTTTCAAACTAACAACCCAAAACATCTACCAATACAAACACACAGCTCACCGTGCTGGGAAGATGGGATGGGATGCGAGATTTGGTAAGCATGTAGAGCTGGCAATCTAACTGGCAGGTTGTTGGTTGTTAAATATTTAGGTCGGGGACTGAATTACCCAAAAATTAAGGTACTTACTTACCATTAAATTTCAGTATGACGTTATACCGAAATATTTCGGTATTTTTCGGTAGAAATACTATAACCTTTATAAATGTTTGTTTTAAAAGACGGACAAGTCCACAGGCCAATCATCCGTTTTTTTCATACTACTTCGGATCGTAAAAAGTCGGACTGCCGGACAGTAAAATTCCTTGTAGTGCATAAACGCCCTAAGGGTTAAATAACGGTATTATAGCCCAACAGTTATGTATAAAGGTATCTGTCGCCGCGCCGCGGCGCCACGCTATCCACCGAACCGGGACGCACGAGCTGGCCAGGCTCGCCGCCCCGTCCCAGACCGACGCAACGCAGCGACGCGTGCGATGTGGTGATTAATTAATTATTGTTGTGAAGGGAGATTTATCTGTACCTGGGATTTGTTCCGAGAAGAATCTTCAATATTTGGGAGTTTTGCTTCGCATAAATCGGCTTTAGTTCTTACTAGCTCGCACCATGATTCAGCTCGCCATCTGTAGTTAAAATTAAATTGATTCCCACCATTTTATACATTGTGATATACATACATAAACGTTTCTGGTGTCTTAGTTGTGAAGTCACAGCACAGGAATGTTACACACACACTGCCCATGACTAAATTCAGTTACATGCTCTACGAGATACAAGTCATCGTAGCTTGTTGGGTATTGAGGAGAAAACCGCAGCCAAGTCTGCCAATTAACCTCCTTCCCTAACTGTGTGCACCACAGAACCATTCTCATACTTAATATATCGCTGATGGTATGCACTCTCCTAGTACACACCAACAGCGTGCCCTGAGTATTGAGGAGGAAACCGCAGCCAAGTCTGCCAATTAACCTCCTTCCCTAACTGTGTGCACCACAGAACCATTTTCATAATATATCGCTGTTGTATGTACTTTATACCCTCTTAGTACATAACCAACAGTATGCCATTTGTGTTAGCGAGACTCCGTATTGAAGCACCGAAGGTCTCCTAACGGACTGATCACGGCCTTACGCCCAGTCCGAGGTTTTTGCCAGATCGAAAGACCTCATATTAAAGAGGAAACCGTAGCCAAGACTAGGAATTAACCTCTTAATGTAACCGACTTCCAAGAGCATCAGAAACCCTTAGATAAGTTAGGAAATCTAGAATCATTTAGGTGGGGAACCTCTACACTATTGTCTTAGTGCTACCACTTAGCTTATATTTCTCTCAGATGAGCCGCCACCATGCTGGTCGCCTCCATCAAACACAAATCACTTTACTTTGCACTAGATACTTAGTGAACTTTAAATACTTTACTTTTGGTGTAGCACACTATGCCGGCAAACGCCACAGATTACATAGATACTACGTAAATGTCATAACCATAAACTATAAGTACTTTTTATCTATGGTGATCTCTATTGCCAGCAGATCACCTCATGCTGTTATTTAGTAGTAATAGTTTGTTACACGTTTCGCCCTAACAATATTAATTTGACTCTGTTACCTGTTTATTTCGCGAACTACACGTCGCGACAGTATCGGTCTAACTCAACCTTTATTTTAAAGCGGTACCGATATATTTTTGAGGTATCTTAACCTGTAACTGTAACCGCTTTCAGTCCATGATTTAGGTTAGTTGATTTTTCTCTTTCCTAAAATGATTATGGTGGAAGTGCAAGGGTAACCGGCGAAATTTAAATTTTCTTACGTTTTTTGCAATTTGCATGTCAGTGTCAGGTTGTATGTTAATGAAAATACAAATCGCGCCAGTAACACATATGGAGTTACAGAATTGTACTCATTAAAATCATCAGTACAACCCTCTAAGTTCATTTAACCCCATTGAATGAGTTTTTCATGAAATAGTTATTGAATGGGGTTAATTAAATAATGAACGTTGTATTAGCGATTTGAATGATTATAATTATTTTCATTTATTATATTCATCCACATACAACCTGATACTGACCTGCAAATTGCAAAAAACGTAAGAAAATTTAAATTTCGCGAGCTACCCTTGCGCTTCCACCATAAAGTACATACAGTTTATTATTGATGTTGAATATTGTTGACAAGTTGTCAAGTGTCAATTGACACTTGACTGAAATTTGACATTTTCATAACAGAACGACGTCGACGTTGCGTTAAAATTTTATCACCGTAATTTAAAGTAAATGAAAAAAAAAATACTGATAAAATTCGTTTAAAAAATGTCTGAAAATGTGAACATCGATCTCTCAGGAGAAATTAATGCCACCGTAGAAAAGAAAGGGTTCCAAAAGTATGTCAATGATATGGAATTGTAAGTCCTAACAATAACATTGCTACGTGGTGTATTCGTTGCTTTGAGATTTGTTTATGCTACATCATTCGATAATATTACACGCTATGAGTACACTTCTGATCGAGTCTGATGCTCCTGAAGTGGTGCTATTTCAATATTATCTAAAACTAGTTTCCGCCCGCTTAAATTCATTTCTTTCATATTATCTCCAATCATTACATACTGTAAAGTTTCATCTAAGTCCGTTCAGTGGTTTTTGCCTGAAAGAATTAACAAATATTTATCCACCCACTTAAATTACGTTTTAAATAATGGTAGCATGATTTAGTTGTAGTATTTAAAAGCGATAGACCAAATTTTCTTGATAACTTTATTATTTTGTTTTATTTAAAGGAAATATTTCCTTCATGAAAACTACAGGTATTATGAAGCTTGAATCTAAAACAAATTTATTCAGACACACCACGTAGTACAGTCTTTCATACTAACCTACCTTTCTGTATTCTTTTGTGATCACTACATTGTCTTTTGTGTTTGCTTGGTCACGTAAGATACTTAAAAAAAAACTGTTTGTGAAGGTTGCTTCAGCATGTCCGCAGTGGAGCCGGGCCAGCCCTGGTCATGGGAGTCCTTGCAACGCGCCGCCCATGGACGCAGTTTGTTGCCACTGATAACTTTAAGGTTGATACAATAGCTTATTATTTTCAGTTACACATCAATAGCACTCAAATCAATTATTACCAGTTTTATGCTTCTTTTCAGACAAGTTTTTACAAGTACCATTATTGGCTTATTAGGCTTTGTTGTATATTTTATTTCTTTTCACTTATTTGACCCAATATCCCATTTTTATTTATGACAACCAGTCTTACCAAGGAGAATCATATTACTCGGCACAAACTGGGTTGTGGAGGTCAGATAGGAAGTCACTCCTTGTAAAATACTGGTATTCAGCTGCATCCGGTTAGACTGGAAGCCGACCCCAACACAGTTGGGAAAAGGCTAGGCAGATGATGACCTTCAATAATAAGTAATTTTTTTACAAAAAAAACTATTTAATAATAACGGTGTTAATCTTTTTTCTAGGCTCCTCCATCAATACCTCGATTATCACGACGTTTTTATAGAAATGTGGAGTATTTTCAAGCTAACTACTTGATGGTATTCCTGGGATTGTTTGCATATTGCCTGTAAGTAGTATTTTTTGCCTTGTAACAAAATTGAAGGGCGCGCGTTTTGGGGCACCGTCTCTTGTAATTTTTAACATTCAAAAACTGCTGATTATCAGCCTAATTTGACGTGACTTTTGATTAATCTAATTACTTTTTCATTAATGTATTTTATTAATTTTAGAATAACTTCACCTCTTCTGCTGATTGCTATGGTGGCCAGTTTCTTTGGATATAGAAAACTTACATCTGGTCCAAACACTTGGAAGGTGAGGTTTTTGATTCCCTATTACTAGAATATACCTACTAATTAATTAATTTAGAATAGAACAAATACATAATTATAGGGTCTATCTATTCATACACGAAATCTCTTTAGGGGTCATTGTACTCATCATTATGAACAACTTTTACTATGGGACCAACCTCGAAATCGCGATAAAAAAAACATCTGTTCCCTACAATATGATCGCATTAACTCTTCCATTAACTCATCAAAATGTACTGAACAGCGGATTTTTTTTTCGCGATTTCGGGGTTGGTCCCATAGTGAAAGTTGTTCATAATGATGAGTACAATGACCCCTTAAAAGATTTCGTGTATGAATAGATACACCTTTTATACAAGCTGTAACTATACCTATCATTTATTGTTTCAGCCGAAAGTAAGTTGCCTACACATCTCCTTTATTTCCTTTTCATGAGTGGGTTGGGTTTACAAACTGAAGAAAACTAGCTCAAAGTATTTTTTATTCTATTTGACACTTTGAGCTTTCATTAACACATTATTAACTCAAGTACAAACTTATTTGTAAAAGACTAATTGTGTATCTATTTACCTATGTTCCTTCTCCATAATTCAAACTCTTCCACTGTCACTTTTGCTAGATTGGTGGCTGGGAGTTGAGCAAAACACAGCAGTATACAGTAGCAGCGGCATGCTCAATGGCGTTGTGTTGGCTAGCCGGCGCTGGAGCTGTTCTCTTCTGGGTTTTAGGTAAATACATACATACAAAAAACATAATTCGGGAGAGACCACGGTTTCTGGGGCGGAATCGGTTAGAGCCCATCACGTATCACTGCCATTGTTGCATTTAGTTTGACGCGTTCTCGAGTCCAAACCGAAACAAGAAGTCTTTTTCGCTTTATTCAATGGAATATGCGTATCCATAAGTGTTGTCACTCTCTTCTAGTTCAGTTCCTACCAATTGATTTACTTTATCAAATCTACCTATACAAATGAATAAGATTGAAGTGTCCATTTGTAATTTCAAATTAACGGCTTTTTACTGAATGCATATGAAAGTATATACGGTACTCCGCTTGATCTCTCTCCGGTCGTGTCGGATTGCCGTCCCATCGGAGTATCGGACTTTGAGAGTAAAGGAACAGAGAGTGCACCTGTGCCTGCGCACACACTTGTGCACTATAATATCTCCCGCGCCGATGGCAAATCTTAGCTTAGATTGGCCGCCGTGACCGAAAACGGTCAGGAGGACTATTATTATTATTATTATATACGGTACTTCCAGCAGTACTGTACTGTTTGTTCTGGTTAATCTTCGATACGGCTGGACCGATTTCGACGGGATTTTTAGACGCAGACAGCTGATGTTATTAGGATTGACTAAGGCTACTTTTAATTTAGAAAAAGGATAAGGTTGCATGAAAAAAAAAGCCATCAAATTGTTAACAAAACCCACGCGGACGAAGGTCGCGGGCAACAGCTAGTCAACAGTAATTACAAATAATTGCTTACGTAAGAAAGTGGTCAAACGCAAGACAATTAATATTAATAAAAAAAAAATAACTAAAAAAACTTACAATATTTCAGGCGCCACAGTGACAGTAGTAGCTCTTCACGCTAGCTTCTTTGACGCGGAGGCGCTTCCTCAGTCCGAGGACCCGGAACAGTTCCCGATGATAGAGCAGGTGTGACACGGACACCTTCCGCTGTTCCTGCCTCCCCCCGGACGCATCACACAACGCCTACACGAACCCAACTGACAGACAGTCTTTTCTTTATTGTTTTTAAATATGTATACATTTGTGGCAGTTATGCTTTGAGGTCCAACCTTGTATTTAAAAAGGAGCTATGTATAAAGCAATGTCAATTGGGCCTAACTGGCATTTAGGTAAACTTTTCATATTGAAGCTACTCATCAGCTTTTGCTCCAAATATATAAAAATATGTAATTTTAGCTGTATTCATATTAACTTATGTCATTTTTGGCAAATATTCACATACATATAATTAGTAATAAGGAGTACCTATTGTTTACAGCATTGGGTGTAAATCAAAGCATTCATCAGTGACATATCAAATTATGTCAAAAATGAGGCTGGAATAGATAAAATTATCTGCATTAGGCCAGTTTTGTACCCTACTCTAATTTAAGAAATGTGTTATTAATTATAGATCATTCTTACAATTTAAGAAGGGCTTCTCAATTTGTAACGATTAGTATTTTACATTAGGGGCCATCCTTTAATCACGTCAGGTTTTTTAAACCACTTTTGATAAATTACACAAATTCGCTTGTTCTGGTTTTACATTATGATGATGAGTTAAATAAAGTAAATTATTATATCCCATCCCTGCCCCCTTGAACCTAACGAGATTGAAGGACGACCCCTTAGCGGGTTTTAGCATTTAATCATTGCATTATGATTTGATTGATAGAGCTAGATTTATTTAATTAGCTTTACTTTTCTTTTACAAATTAGTACTTGTGTGTATTTCAATTATTAATTCCTGTTTCTTAATGCTGGTATATTATATGTGTGTATCTGTAAATATTCTCTATTGTAAATAAACTCTAATTTCCATTAAATTGTTTTTCTCAATTTACTTTCCTAAAATAAATAATTTCAAACAAATCCACTGTTGAAATCTATAAAAAAATGACCCCACAGTTGAAAGGGATGTTTTTTGCAAGACCTGAAGCTAAAAACTATCCATTATCATTAATGACCAGACTAATCATGACACACCTTACACCATCACAGCCTGTCTCAGTAATGCTAGCAACAATGGGTATGTTGTTATAAAACAACACAAGACAATGAACAAAAAAAAAATAAAGGCCATTTCATTTATTATGATTACAGGATAAACAAATAGAAAATAAAAGCATAATCTATATAAATCCATGTCCACAGCTAGCGGGTAGGCTATATTCTCCAGGTAAAAAGTCATATCATATTTTTTTGTCAAAATCGATTTTATAGAAACATGAATCCCAAACATAGACACCAGGATTAAATTATAAATAACATAATAATAAAAAGGAGTCCAGTCTAATCTCTCACACATGAATATACTTTCTGCACTGTACAACATATTCAACACTCCTTCTATGTATTTATTAGCATAACCAGATGCAACTAGATAATGCATCAAATTAAATTAATCTGCTCTAAGCAACAACTGAATAAAATTTAAATATAGGAACAAAGTACATTATAATTTTGTCTATATAATAATAGTCACTATGACTTTCTATATTCATTCCTGGAAGACAAAAAATAAACTATATAAAAATCTGAATTATTACAATACAATTGAATATAAAATTATTCACAAGACTACTCCTTTGTTAATTCTAGTCAGTTCCATGTCAGCCACAAGCAGGATCTCATCCCACTTGTGAGACGGTGTGTGAGGTGGGGTTGTGATACCGAGCTTCAGTTCTTTGGTGGAAGTTGGAGTGGTGAACTCCAGTTTCCGTTTGGACCGTCCAGCAAACACATGGCAAGCCGCGCTCCTCTGCTCACTGTCCAGCACCAACAGAGGTGTAATAGGGGACGGAGTTGTCGTTACTGTCTTGTCACACTTCTTCATCTTGTGTGGCCCCACATATTTAAAAACTGGCTTCTTTAATATTAAATTACCTGATACTTTTTCAATGAGACCAATAGAAATAAATACATTGGCAATGTCATAGAGTCTCCTCACTTTGGACTTGTGTTGGCGGTCCTGCTGCTCCGGAGTAAGCACCGTCTTATTCTTACTGGATGTGTCTATTAACACTCTTACAGCCATCTCCAGGTTTATTAGAGTATTCTGTAGAGGAATTTCAACATGAATAAATTGTTGTTTTTTTAACTACTTTTCACCATATTTATGAAAATGGAAACAGATTAATATTTGTTAGATTCTGTTCAAAAATACTCACAGGAGGTTCTACTAAAAACAGCATGAGAAATCTCTGTGCTAACACTCCCAAAGTTTTATGTTTGGGTGTTGGGGGCTTGGGAGCCTTCCCACGCAGTGCCTCTGACAACTTGAGATGCTCCCCTTGCTTCTTCAGCATCTTCAAAAATGAATTCAACCGAGATCCTCCATGCCAAAGATATGTGTTCTTTCGTTTATGAACTGCACACTGCATAGCTTCAAGTATGTTTATTATGTCATACATTCGGCGCTTCTCGACCCCTAGCCGGGCTGCAGTGCTATCCAGTTGTATTTCCACTGGACCATCGCCATAAAGAGGGTACAGATTGAGAAATCTGTAATCATTTCCAATAAGATAATAAGTAATAAATTGTTGAAATGCAGGGATCTACAGTTTAAAGCGTATTCTATGTCTGTTTGTTTACCTGTCACATAATATCTGAAGGGATTTTTCTTTTCGGTGTACAGCACTCGGTGGCGGTGTGGGATATTGTAACGCGACATTAGTCAGTAACTTGAGGTTAGCAGTCGGCGACACATAGTTAGCTGAGTTTGTGACTTCAGTAAGCACGCAGCGCTTTGGAGTACAAGTTATGTTGTCATCTTCATACATCGTGCGATAACATTATGTAAAAATCCTATATAACAAAATATTCGCGTACTTTTTGACAGTCAAACAAAAATCCAGTTGGCTTATTTTGTATTAAAACTTCAATATTATCAAAGCGTACCAATAAAAAAAAACATTGTTTATGTTTCATTTAGAGTGAGAAATGATGGTAAATCATTAATTTAGGAAAATCTCTAAAAGTAACCTCACGGTAAACAATTTTGACAGTAGTAAATTGCGCGCGAGGCTCGAACTGGAAAAGTCGCTTTTTTACGTTTCGTTTTTGTAAGTAGCTATTTATACATTGAAACATATTTTATTAAAAAACGAATTTTATTTAATTAGGAATGTATCTATAATAGTTGAGATTTGTTTTTTCGGATTTAGAACCTTAACCCTGGAATAGTGTTTTTTTCTGGAATGTGATTTATTAATTAAGTGTCGCCCATGTATTGACCATGGCAAAAAACGTAAATCTCAGCATAATCAAATTGTTAAATATTTTCTGGTATTTTGTTACAAATATATTGGAAAATAACAAATAAATATATTATAGCATAAAGTTCTACAAGAAACGGAAGTCTCGATGCGATAGGTTATGGGAGGTTTTTTTTAACTTGCGTCACGTCATGGCTGGCATGAAGCTTGATTACTTTTCTCGCAAAAGTGAGCTTGGTTTTCTTTGAAAGTAGAGGTTTCTGCCAATGTTTTGACTTTTATTTACGTTTTGACCAGTTTTGATTCACTACTCAGCATGTTTGGCTATTTGTAATAAAACGAAGTGCTCGTTCGAGGATATGTATCGTTTGCTGTTTAAAAAGGTGTAAAACTACAACAAAATGAACGACGGGGATTGGATCTGCAGTGATGCGAATTGCGGAAATATCAATTTTGCACGCAGAGTTTCATGTTATCGATGTAATAAAGAAAGACCCGACACTTCCAAAGCATCTAAAAAGAAACTAGGCACAGAAATAGGAAAAACTGCAGCTGAAAAGTCTCGTGGTTTATTCAATGCCGATGATTGGCAGTGCAACAAATGTGCTAACGTGAACTGGGCCCGGCGTCAAACCTGCAATGTTTGTAATGCACCAAAATACGGAGAAGTAAGTATCTTCTTGTTTTCACATCTGTACTCGTGAATTTGAGATATGTAACTCGTTTGTTGTGCATGATTTTAGGTGGAAGCCCGCACCGGTTACGGTGGAGGATACAATGAGCGTGGAGTGGTGGAATATCGCAGGCGCGAACCATCCTCCGATGATGAATATGACGAATTTGGTCGAAAAAAACGAAAACCCAAGGCAGACTCCCTAGAGAGAGATCGGCCAGAAAAGGTTTGTACTTATCATAAATATTACCTGTACTTATTTTGTAGATATTGCCATTACAATGCTTGCATTAGTTAAAATAACATCTCTTCCAATACAAATATAATCACAAAATAAAACTATATTTTCGAAAATCATTAACACCATCTTGTTATAAAATATCTGTCTTTTCATTTAAGTTCAATATTGACAGCTTTTTTGTGTAAATTTTTCTTTTTTAACAAATATTCAGGGAGTAATGGATTTTGAAGCTAAGAAGACTTGATGTTATATTATAAGTGCAATAACTTTTGAAGCACATCATTATTAAAGTGGAGATTATTTTTCCTGCCTTCAGGTTGGCATCACTGAAGGAGCAGTATTCAAAAACTTGCCACCAACAGTGCTGCAGAAGGAATCAAATAAAGAACATAACATGCCAGGCTTTCGGCCAAACTTGTTAATGAACACGAGTAATGCTAATGTGAAAAGAAACGGCAGTCTTAGTGACAGCTCCATGTGCGAACTTCCTTCTCTCACAAAAGCAGCAGTCAGTAGACATCAGAAGATTAACAATCCCAGACAAAACTATATGTTGCCCACTAACAAGGCAAATGGTACACAATGCAGGAAACGGATCCTGAGTTCTAGTGACAGAGACCAATTAGGTTCAATCTATGATGTTCACTCAAAGAAGTGTAAACGGGATAGTATTATTTCTCCCATACAGAAATTGTGTGATCCTGTAATGGAAAATAGTGTTTCTTCCACGAAAACTGAGAGGGTTTATGAATTAAGTAGAACCAATCCAGCTGAAGATTGCCAACTTACCTACAATATTGAAGAAAGAGTTAGGTGTGCAGCTTATGCCATTACTTACAATAATTGCAAAATTTCTGCTGATAAATTTGAATCAATGTTTATGAAAAAAGCCCCAGATTTCCAAACAATCTTTGCTTGGAGACAAAGGCTTATGGCCTCAGGCTGCTTAGATGACTTGCATTTAGAAACAGAGAAATCTTCCCAAGGAAAACCTGCAACTAATACTGACAGTATGAAAACTCAAGAGTCAAAAAGACTTTGCAAAATGCCAAATCCTGATGAAATAATCATTCCTTCAGACAGTGAAGAAGAATCTAGTAAAAGTTTAGAGAAATCAGGACGATGTTACAGTGCTGAAACTTTGTTTATTGGAGGCAACGCAGAATTGCAAGCAGCTGGTAGTGCAGCAAGTACAGTGGATGGGAGGGGCTCTCAAGCAAGAAGTGGCTCACAATCCTCACACCATAGGACTCGTTCTAATTCTCGTGACAGCCAAGATTCCAATTATCCAGATTCTGATTCAGAAAAAGGCTCAAAATCTGTCAACTCAAAAAATGATTTGAAATCAATTAACATATCAGCAAGGCAGTCACTCCATGAGTCTGATTCAGAGTCAGTGTCATATAACAGTGGAGAAGATAATTTCTTATCAAGAGTATTTGGGGAGGGCAGGATAAAACGGAAAGTAAAGAAACCTACTATTCTTGCTGCTGGGCCAAACCTTAATGAATATGCTTCAAATAATGTCAACACCTTTGAAGGATATAGTACTTTTAAAAAGTCAGAACAGTCTCCTTTGGTGACTGGCAATATATACACTAACAATTTGCGTAACATGAATACAAGGACTCGTGAAAATGTGGACATTGATGGTTGTTCCAGTGAGTATGTTCCTACCAAAATAGGTTCTACAGCTAAAAAGAACTACCAAGAGTTTAAGGACAATGTTCGTAAGAAAGGCTATTGGGCAAAGGGTAATGGATCTTCTTTAACAATCAATAAACATAATATGTCAATGAATGTTATTCATCAAACGAAAGGGATTCCAAACCAATCTGTTGAAGAACCAGTAGAATCTGTGGGAACTCCCCAATATGCTACAGTACAGGCTAAACCTATGCAAAGTCAAGCTGATGACTTTATTACACTTGATATCAAGAATTTAACCAGCACTAAACACTACCTGCCTTTTGATAATGCTTCTGAAAACACAGATCGTATTTTTGCCGTAGTGCAATCAAACAGTGCTTCAAAAAATAGAAGCATTTTGGATATTTTCAATATTAGTGACTCTGGACAAAAGAGTCCAGAAAAGAACAAAGAATTGGACCAGTGTGAAAACATAAGAAAAATGTATGAGAATGAGTGGGATGAAGATGATGAAGCACTCTATAAAAATACAGATTGCGGCGAACAGCCAGCAGCGGCGCGACGGGCATCCTCGCCAACTATCTCAAATAGAAATCAAAGTCCCACTTCAGATATGCTCTACACAACAGAGAAAAATACCCAGCCACAGGGCACTTTTGAGAACAAATCTATACCTGAGTTCCTCAAAAACAAACATGATTTACTTTTAGATATGCTAAAAGATTTTCAAAATAAGGAAATTAGTCAAATGGTGTCACCACTGAAGCAAGGGACCCCGCAGTCGCAATCTGCAGAAGACAACAATATGTATCAAAAGTCCAAACCAGAAACAATCCCAAATATTGGTGTGGCTGGATTTGAACCAGTCCCAGATCAACATGCAAATAGACCTGATCCAATGCCAAATCTTCTCATGACTCGACCTGACCCAAGACTAGACCTCGCTCGTCAAAACCCTTCTGTGGTAAGAGCTGATAGAGTTACAAAACATACCATGGATAGATTTGACTCTAACCCAAATCAAACCATTAAAAAAACTGATAAAATGCCAAAATATCCCATGGACAGTCATGCTAAAGTTTCTACAAAAACCATGAATAGATCTGACTTGATTTCAAATCATAACAAGAATAGGCCAGATCCAATGCCTAATCTTCTCGTGCCTGGTATTTCCCCAATCCCAGTGCAAAGCAAGACCAGTCCGGAACGCGTTTCTAATCGCACCTTGAACAGATCTGATTTGACACCAAATCTCTTGACCACATCTGACTCAATTCCAAACCTTTCTACACCTAATCAGGGTCTAAATCATATGATTTTTCGCTCAGATGTGACCCAAAATCTTAGCCCTAATAGACCTGAAACTATTTCAAATATCCCTATGATGAGAGCTGATCCAAATGCTCATCATGCCATGACTAGATCTGACTTAAGCCCAAACCTTATGAACATACCTGATCCAATTCCTATAGAACTATCTAATGAAGTTTTACGTCTATCAGAAGGAAATGTTGATTGTAAGGATACACAAAATGCTTCAAAAACTATAAGTCCATCAAAGCGCGTGCGTATCCTTGAAAATATCACAATTCAGCCAGGAAAACCTCATCAGAACATTGCTCCATCTTACCAGCAAAATACAATTCAACATTCAAGTCCGAAGACATCCCAAACAAATAATACAAAATTAGTTTCATCAAGCCCAATACTTGATGCCCAAACAAATAGTACAAAATTCGTTTCATCAAGCCCAAAACTTGACGTCCAAACAAATAATACAAAATTCGATTCATCAAGCCATTCATCAAGCCCAAAACTTGATGAAAAACAAGACACAGCTGAGAAACCAATAGATCAAGAACAAACAGTGCCCCAAGTAGATTTATTAAATTTATTGTCTGGGATAAACACCAACACTTTACTATTAGCATTGCAAAGCCTTCAGCAAATATCACATAGTTCTTCAGCGAAGAATAATGAACAAATCTCAACTGAGCAGCAAAGTACAGAAGAACAAGCTCAAGTTGCAGAAACAATCAATTTGACAAATGATGAGGAGTGGGAGAAAGAATCTAATAGAGATGGAAGCATTGAAAGACAGTTGGAGGAAATGGACGGAACCACTGGCGACACTCCTTTTTTAAGTGATATTTTTGACCCAGGCCCAGTTATTATACCCCCCAATATAGTGAGAAAGTTAAACTTGAATATGCCAAACCCTGAAGGAGATGGAACTGACACTAATTCAAATTTAAGCGAAAATACTCCTGTTATAGGGAATTTTAAAAGTTTTGCTCTCCCAAAACCTATACTATTGAATAGGTTAAAAGTAACTATGAAAACTGCCGAAAAGCCTGCGAAAAGCTCTGGCAAAAGGGTGAAGCGAAAGAATAAGGTTTGTATAATATAATGATATTAAAATAAAAATTGGGAACTAATTGGTTAATACTTTATTTCTTTTTTAATATATTAATTCCGCACGTTGTAAGGTTAGTTAGCGAGGGTTGGCACAAAGCATCAGTGATGTGTGCGGGGCTGGGCGGTTACGTGGCTGACGTTGATGCATGCTTGTTGCAGACCAAGCCGTCGGCCGCGCCGGCGCCGGGCCAGCCCGAGGCCGAGGAGGAAGACGACGAGGAGTCAGGTGACGAGGCCGACCTCTCCAAGTATGACTTATGGGGCAGCGATGCTGAACAAGGCAATTCGTCTAAAGCTCGTAAGTGTAGATGAGTGTACTTTTCTGAAGACTAGGTTTTCAGTGAGTGATAAAAAGAAAAACTTTTTTTTCTATTCTCTATCTTAGACTTTTTATGTGGCAATATACAAAATGTATTAGTGTTTTTTTTTTTGAGAGAGATGCGATTGCCTCTATCTTAATATTATGTCCATGATTTCCAGAAAATACGGAAAAAACAAAAGATGGCGACGGTACCAAAGAGGGGGGGTCCGACAATCAGGGCGATAAGAACAATAAGGTGTCCCCAAACAACAAGAGTAAGAGAAGGTTGGTCCTAGATGTGGGTAATTATTTAACATTATAATTTAATCACTCAGAAGGTTTTTCAAGATTGCATTTCCATTATTTTGTTTATATTTTACTCTGTTTTATTGTATGTTAGTAATACACATTTTATGCCTATGTTTTGTGTCCATCTTAAATTTTAGTGCAGTGTGCAGTAACTTCAAAACTAACAATAATTGTTTGCCTCCCAGATCTAGGAGCTCCTCCTCATCATCAAGCTCGTCATCGAGCTCCAGTTCTAGTCACAGTTCTACAGCAACAGCTCCACAAAACAAGTGAGTTTTTCACTCAATTTGTGTTCAAATCAATCAAACAATAACTTGCTCACATCATCATCCGCCTAGCCTTTCCCCAACTATGTTGGGGTGGGCTTCCAGTCTAACCAGATGCAGCTGAATACCAGTATTTTACTTGGAGCGACTGCCTATCTGACCTCCACAACCCAGTTAGTACTGATTAATATGAAACCCCTTTGTAAGACTGGTTGTCAGACTTTTTAGGCCACTGACTACCTGTAACGACTGTCAAAGATCTACAAATGACAGCCGGGACAAACTGCTTAACGTGCTTTCCGAGGCATGGAGGAAACTCGTATGTAATGGGCGGTCACCCATTCACAGACCAACCTAGGCAAGCACGGCTTAACCTAAAGATCGACCCGAGCGGGTGTTATTATTTAGCCACGAGCTCATAATCAATCTAATAAAAATAATCTAATAAAAATAATCTAATAGTAATTTGCTCTCATCTATATGATTATTTATTATAAATGTTGAAAACGCTGCGACATGGAATGATGGTAAGTTCATTCCGTATTTTGTTGCCTATTTATAGATAACATGTGACATATTGATTTCTGAAAACATATTCAATTTTCAAGAAGTTAAGTATCTTAATTGATAAATTAACAGCAAGCATGATCATCACATACCAGTATTTATGATACAATGTTGTACGTAACAGATTCGACGATTTCGACTTGAACAGTGAACGCGAGACCTCGCCGAAGGGTCGTAAGTCGCGGTCACGGTCGCGGTCGCGGTCGCCGCGTTCAAGAGCTCCTCCCACACGCCGCAAGTCACGGGACAGCCGCTCTGCGGGAGAGGCCAGGTTCTTATCACCTTTTTAAGTTGGTAGAAAAAAATAGAGGAAACACAATGTATTGAGCAAATGTTCTGCGTTTATCGTAGCAATTTGCACTCCGACTTGTTACATCAATTCAAAAGAATCTCGCGCGAAGTAACGTAACTGCGGACGATGCTCCTTTCAATGACCACAAGCTCTGCACGATTGATTTGCGAAAACGCTCGCGATTACCAACTGAGTTTGGTAGAGAAAGTATGTGTAAGCGATATCCGGTCTGCGAAGATACGATATTTTCAGCATTTAGTGTTCAGTGATAAAGCGTACATAATAATGGCCTCAAAATGGGAATGATTTCGTACCCGGCGAAACGAGGCTATATCGTACCTCTCTGATCGACCTTTGAGCAATGCAGGCGTGATGTTATGTTAATATTAACATCGTGATCACCAGGAGCCACGAGTCATCGCGCGACAAGGAGTTCTCGCGCGAGCGCGAGCGGCGCGACCGGTCGCGCGGCAACCGCGAGGAGCGCAAGGAGCGGCGCTACAGCCGCGAGGGCGGGACGCACTTCAACTCGCGCGGCCGCCACCGTTAGCCGCCGCGCGGGAGATACGGCCGCGGACACTAGTGCAACTATCAGTGACCACCCATCCCTTGCTGTTGTATGCTAAGTGAGCCAGTGGATAGCTTATGCGTTCCAAACGATTGCCGCACACGTATTTTACAAAATAGTCGTAACTCATGTGTATGCAGCTCTTCTGAAACTTATTGTATGTCGTTAAATAAGTTTTTATAGTTATCTAAACAGTGCCGTGTATAAATAAACTTTTTAAACTGTGCTTTCTTTCTACGAAACTAATGCTATTGAATCTTGTCGAATGTGTTAGTGACGGATTTCATGCGTTTCCTTATTTGTAGGTCCATTGATAATAAATATTGTATATAGCCTGAGAATGTGGTGAAACCCACACCTTTAAAATTTAAGATGTAGTACATTTTTGTTAGTTGCAAGTCCAATTGACTAAATTGGTATATGCAAACCATTTTATGTATTTACAGTTTGTGATACTTGCTTATTAGAAATTCAAAGAATGACGTCATGTGTTGCGCGCTTGGTAGAAACAGATCTCAAGATGTGTTTGTGCAATGGAACATTCTGATTATGTTCTCTCCTAAGTAGGAACTTTGGTTGCTTTAAAAAGTTGTCGTGATTTCATATCCATCATTGTTATGGAAACTGGTTCATTATTTCTTATTCATTAGTAATACCCAAATAAGTTCAGGATGACCAATTATCGAAATGTCTAAATTCTAAGAAAACTCTCAGAAACAATAATATTAATAACTCTGGAAAAATATAGATATAAATGGAGTTGTTATTTATATTTAGAGTTTGGCATTTTTATGTTGACTTGACGGGACCTGGACAAGCCCAAATATAGACACATTTTGATGTCCATGTTTGATAATATTTATCAATACACATCAATCTACTAGACAATAATATTGCGATGTCTCGCTGCTTCAGATGTTAGTCATGCGTTCCTTTGAATCCTGTCTAAACTAGGACACAAGTCGCCGGACTCGCCCAATGAATTGCTTGCCTGTACACATACAACGATAAGACGTGCAGTGACTTGTATCCAGTTCGGACGAGGTTTTAGCTAGTCTGTCTCCGCCAACTCAGCGTAATTTACATGTTTCAAAAGCGAGTTGTCGAAATAACCTTAAATTCGTGATTTTTAGTGTCGTTTGAAATACTATCCAAACAAAAACTCGTGACTCATTTTAAACAAGGTGAATTACGTTAAAATAGTCTGGTTCCTCGTAATTAGTTCAATAGGTTTACATTGTAAGTATTTCGCAGTAAATGTTCGACACAGGCCGCTCCCAATAATGATGAAGAGATACGGGGCAGGGTAAATAATATTCTTGTGTATGCTGTATGCTGGATGCTTGTAAAAAGGAAAGCTCTGTATAGCTGTAACTGGACGTAAGATATTACGGTCTAATAAGTATTTTTATATTGAGTAATAATGATGAGAAAGACTGATCGTTAGAGGGTTATGAGCCGTGTAATCTAGTTGCCCGAAGCGTAGTGGGATGTGTGCATATATTTGGGTTATGGATGTAGAGGGACGGTACTTCAGTGTCAGCCTATCCTTACGCTATCCTTTGACGTGTGATAATGTGTTAATTTTGTAAATATAATTAATCGCTTGTTAATTACTAAAATGTGTCAGATTAAAATGTATATCACAGGAAAATTTGGTTAGTTGTCTGTGTAGATATCTTTTGTGTCCAGAGGTGCGCTGCTCTCAATGATATAATTTTCTTTCAAAATTTCTTTCTAAGCTGGTGAAAAGACAATTTTGTTATTTTTTTGAGTACCTAGTGATACGAATTACATCTAAGCTAATATTGTATGGTATAAAAGATTTACCATTAATAAAATCATATAATAAAAGTTGTGTTTAATTTTATAAAAGACGATAACAAAACTAAAATTTACTACAAGTCTTACGAAGTAAATTACAATGATTAACAGTTAATTAAGTACAAGATTTGTAAAGAATTTAAAAAATAGGTACAAAAAGGATTACAGAATAATGTTGAAATGCCAATATCCATTCAAGTCTGCGGTGGAGGACGCCCTGAAACAGAAACCACATTTAGGAATGCTTGTTATATGAAGAACTTTGCAACATGTACTCATCAATAAGAACAACTTTCACTATGGGACCAACCCGGAAATCGCGAAAAAAAGTCAGCTGTTCAGTACATTTTGTAGAGTTATGCAGACAGAAATGGGCAGTCAATTTTTTTTTCGCGATTTCAGTGTTGGTCCCATGGTGAAAGTTGTTCATAATGATGAGTACAATGACCCCTTAAGAGGTTTTGCGTTTACTCTATTACACATTGTATAATCGGAAGATTTCCTTTATCAATAGTTTTCACGAGCAAGGTCCGCTCTGTTTCTCGCTCTAGCAAATGTCGGTTCTGAGCGGCAGAAAAGGATAGCGAGCATGGAAAAGCGCGATTCCGTGCTGAAAGATAAGGATCAACCGTTTTATACGCGCTCCAAGGGCAACGCTCGTACGAGTAACGAGTGTGTCAAACGAGTTAGGTAAATGCGCCGAAAATTCGCTAATCTGAAACCGCCTACAGCTGTGTAATTAAGTAAATCGACTAAACGTCGATTATTTAACATAACTTTACGCGTAATTACAGATATGATAGGGATACAAAATTACGTCGGCTCTAGAGAAACCAAATCTTTCGTACCTGCTGTCGGATCCAAACAGCGACATTCCTGGAAGGGTAAATGCCAAAATATTAATATTATTATAAAAAAATATCGCCATTGTGGGTGTGATAAGTGATAAGTCATCAACATCATCCTAATATCATAAATGCGAAATATTGTGTGTCTATATTTGTTACTCCTTCACGCTGAAACGGCTGGACGAATTTGCTCGAAATTTAGTTCACACATAGACCATGAAGTGTGTTAACGTAGTTTGTAATGTTTTTATTCCGATAGTGCGATCCCGTGGGATATAAAACTTACAGCGACTATTTCTATAGGCTTGGGTTGGCTTTTGGATGTGTCCGGCTTCTTGACTGGAGACTTCGGCGTACATACCGCGGCGCCCTCTACCGCGCCGCCTATAACAAGTTATTTATAAATGTTTTGTCGAATGTTAAGAGGGAACAGGGGCTCCGATTCTCCATACAAATGTATTCCTCTTGTTTTTTCCTGAATATATGTTTTTTTTTCATAAAATGTAGGTCTGTCATTTCCTTTTTTTTTCAGCAACTAGTAAAGAAAATATGACCACTCCAAAAATGACCAAAATGCATCATTTTTACGGCCGTGATTAGAGGACTGACAGACAAATTCAAAAACCTCGACGTACTCTTTCTTTAAATTTTGAAGTTAAAAATAATGAAATCGGCTCAGTTTTCGACAGAAAGAAGAATACGAAACGTCGATCTCGTCTTTTTTTTGTGACATATTCGGTCTGAACTGCACCTGTCTCTTCCGCACTCTACGACAGGCTTGACGCAGCGCGACGGCAATAGTTTCTTCAAATATCTATTTATTTTGTTTTCAATTTTGCGCTTAGCCATGTGTTGTTAAATCCAACGGAGTTCTTTGTTTTAGGCATCCATTTGGATTTTGTAAAATCTCGAAACTAGGATAGTGCGTACCTGGACCAACGTTGGCGCCTTCCGACGTGCTGATCTTGTAGAGCTGAAATAATCAAAAGTAAAAACTACATTAATCCACCTAAATCAAAATAATGCATTGCAATTGAAATAAAAACACATTTTTTATAACAATATCGATTAATGCACACACGAGACAGCCATTTGCTTCGTTTCGGTTCGGGTTCGGACAACGCGACTCGCACCCTTTTTTTTCCCGGTTGGGAAAATCATCAAACCCCTCCCGCTCTAAGTGGAGTGGAAGGGAGTGTCAGACTTGTACTGACTAAAACCCATCCATGTTTCTTCTTTTGCCCTTTGTGTTCCATGGCCGCGGTATCTCTTTCGAACAGTCCCGCAGCGAGACTCGACACCTCGTCGGACTATTTGCTTTTATAAAGAAACCCTAACTTAAGGACACCTTAAAATTCACATGGTGACACATCAAGCTATACATTTCCAGTATAACATGGCCTCGTTTTGTATAGAATTCCCGTAAAATGAGAGATCCGCATAAACTGGTTTTGTTTAGCTTGTTTGGTCGCCGTGCGAACCTAAATATTAAATGTGAAACGACAATTTGATTTTTTTCTTATTTACGTTACATTGACAGTAATTGACACCGAAACCATATTCCGCGAAATAATTGTGGTCACACTAAGCAGTGCCCGAGTAAAGCGAACACAAATCTTACCCTGCCATCATCACCAGCTGCGAATCCAGACGACAGCGGGAGCACCTCCGGCCCCCACTGCTTCATGAAGTGGCCGAGACGTGCGACTCGTTGCGCGGGCGTCGTCGTAGTGTGCGACCCGCCACAGTAGCGGTTGCACAAATGTTTGTCCGTGTCTGATCTGTATGCAGACGATAGAGAAGACAGCTAAATAAAAGATGTCGTTTTGTGTTGTTAAGCTAAATAAACGACGTCATTGGGTGCTATACTATGGTGTGTATCTGTCTAAATCAGTGGTTCTTAACCTTTTAGTCATGAAGGACTATTAATTCTGTGTTGCCATGGACCACCCAGTTGGTTTATTGGTTTGGAGATAATATACAGTACCTGAATGAATGGGGGGTTAGAAGGCTGCGAGTAGAAACAGACTTTTAAGGATTAAGATTTTAAGAATTTTTTATGGCACCTTGCCTTGGACTGGTTAGAATTGTTTCGATCCTTCATACAAGTGTATCTTGGTCGACTTTTAGACAAATTCAAGAGAAAGTATTCTGAAGAGCGAAGCGAGCTTGAAACTTTTAACACTTTGCCTACCTTGGTCTGGTTAGAATTGTTTCGACCTACCGGAGTTACCTGGGCGACTTGTAGACAAAGTAAAGATCAGAGGCGTCGTTACCTATGGTGCAGAGCGTTGCACACGGGCGCAGCGTTCCTAGGGAGCACCGAGCGCTGCTCGCTAGGAAGCCCCACTCGGCGCGCGTGTTGGCCGGCCGCGGCACTTTCAATGACCAAAGTAAAAAGAGCTCTGCTTTGCAAACATTTTGCAAAGCATCTGGAGCTCTTCTTATAGTTGTGTAAAAATACTTTTTACCCTTGGTGCACAGTGGGCCTCGCTCGCAGTGAGCTTCCCAAATTTGTCAAATGTTCCCAATTGATATTGAACTATTTGTGTTTGTTTTGAGGTCGTAATTAGAATGAAGAAATTTCAAAATTTGGACATTGATATGATTTAGGTAACATCTGTATTGACATGTTAACATGGGTACGTTTTGGCTTGTTAGGGTACACACTAGAACACCCAGTATTATTCTAAATACAGTCCAAGAGAAAGTAGGCGGCAAGAGCTAGCGAAGCGAACACGAAAATTGTTACATCTTGCCTCGAATAAATTCAGATAATTATGGAATTTGAGATCAAAATATCTATGCTCCATTTTTTGCAACCTTGTGTTTATTATGCTATAATTGCCTATTAACGCCTCGGGACAACGGTCTCATAATGTATATCAACCTCTGTCTATACTTATCTGTTGATCTTGTCGACTAATTGTCACTTTTCTTATTTATTATGATGGCTCCGAGGACCACTTGGGCTGCTTCCCGGGAACACAGTGGCGTGCAGTGCTTCTCCACGGCGGGTAGGCCATATATATACGGATACCTAAAAAAAAAAAACTCGCAACATCACAGCGTCGCTCTACTTAGGATGGCCCTCAAAGTAGTCACATCTATTGATATATTTACTCACCCTTCCGGGCCCCCGCATCTGCCCCTGGTGTTTTTAGTAAGCGTATGAGAAACAACGCCATCTAGCTTAAATATAAGGAATTTCAATGGTATTCTGTCAATACAAGAACGAAGGATGTTGCTTCGTTACAAAAAATTCTAAAAAATAAAACAGAGTGCGCTGTTAACAAAAAAAATAGTTTAGTTTTCGTTCCGTACCCAATTTTGAGCGTCTGACCGGAATAGTTGAAAAACAAACATTGAAAATAAGCCTGTAAAAACCAAAGTTATAAATACAAGAACTCACCACATTAATCAAGGTTCAAATCACGATTTTCTGACAATGCAAACAGAAGAAAGATTCATTTGAAATACCGAGTACGCGATGAATTATGGGTTAATTCTCGTAATTCGGGTAACTACACATTTTCCTTCAGACACCACTTGAATCTTAACATCAAACAATCGTGAATACTTATTGTTTTTAACTTCTGACAAACACATTATCAGCGCAAACTTCACAACAGAACACCATTTCTAAGTAAATAAACAAATACAACAAATAATATTTACACTGCTGTACGTTTCAAAACGAATTACAACCGTCAGATATTATAATAATTAAAACATTCAAGATCACGAAATAAATTTTGCTTGTCACATGAAACAAATATGGCTTCTAAGAAAAATACAATTGTTATTTTGTCAATGAAAAAAACACTACCAAATATAATTGCATCACCGCATACCGTTTTAGCCGGATAATACTTTGCGGGGCAGCCAATCAGTGGCCAGCTACACTCGCAGGAGTTTACGCACCTAATCTAGCATGTGTGCCGTATATATACACGAAAATACGCATCAGTGGGGCCTTGCCTAGACGGCCGGGAGCGAGCGTCGTAGTATTATTACCAGTTACGTCACACGGCCGCGACAAGTTGCTTTAAGTATTATAACAGGCGTTTTATTTTTTTATTTTTGATTAATATAGTTATAATAAATGCATTTGTTGTGTTGTTGGTAGGAACGGTAGGGTAGGCTAGGCCTAATTGCCTCTATGGACGGCACGCCCCTGCGGGAACACCAGTGGTCCGCGAACCACCGGTTAAGAACCACTGGTCTAAATAGATGTTAAAAACATATATAGGTACCTATGTATCTGTATAGGCTGATAAACACATTACCCTCCTCAGTCGGGTAAATGTATTTTTTTTTCTATTTCTGTCTATAATAGATATTGTTGATTAGTCTTTATAGATATCCTTATCCATGATCTTGGTTCTGAGAGACCGTTGTCCTAGTAAAAGTATCATAAATAAGGTGTGCTAAAATCCTTGTAAGTTTATGAAGTTCTACATCCTCAAATACGCCATCGCCACTAAAGGCTATGGAGTTTGAAACAATGGGTTATCTCGAAACAAACGAGACTATCACTCTAGTAAGAAACAGCAAATAAAAATGATTAATTTTTGTGTGTCGTTATGCCAGTCTGGACTTGTGATCCGTAGATAATAGTCGTGTCCCAGCAATAATTTTTGCGTATAGTTACATATTTTGTTAAACAGAATGCTTGGTTGACGGCTTCCGGCTCCCATTTACACCTATTGTATTGTAATGGAAGCGCATTTACCTGACTTTGTGTGGTTTGCTGGGCTGCATCTGTTGTTGCACGTGTTCCCAGTCGTGCATGTTGCGCTGCGGTAACGCGTTCGCTTGATTCTTGCGGATTGCGTCTAAAAGAAAACACCGCAATACAACAAAAGTAAAAGCTTATTCAATCAAATGAGGCTCAAAATCAACACTTTTTAAACTTCAAAATGACATAAGGTACTCCCCCAAAACGTGTTTTTGTCCTTATAACTGGGGTGAAGAAGCGGCGGAACAACCTCCCCAGCACCATATTGTCAACTTCCACTTGTAGAAAGCAAGTATAACTAACCTACACAGACAGGGCCGGATTAACCATTAGGCAGAGTAGGCAACTGCCTAGGGGGCCCACATCAGCTAGGGGCCCCGCGTACGTACAAAAGAAATTGAAAATGTTGCGGCTGAGGAGTTAAGCATAAGTCAGGTGGTGGTGCTGATGATGCAGCAATTGTAGCATCAGGTTGAGATAACCATGTTGTTGCCATATCATATCACTGCATACATTACAGTAACAGAACAGGACAGGATACCAAATTTAGAGTCGACCAGACCTCTGGAAGTTACTCACATCCCTTCATTAACGTGAAAAAAGCTAATGATCTTCAAAAAGGGGCCCGAGGATTACATTGCCTAGGGCCCCCGACATGGTTAATCCGGCCCTGTACACAGACAATCCCAAGAAATTGAATTGAACTATAGGAAATAGTGGAAACGGTGTGTTTTATATCTGCTGATATCTCCTTAGCAATTTATCGATTAGCGAACCATCTGTCTGCTACCCTAGGATCCTCTATCAAATCTCACCTTCTGGACCTTTACGAAATATTGAAGTAGTCACAGTAGTACATACCTAATTCATAACTGAGATAGGGTTTCATAGACAAGTGGGCTGGCAGTGGCTTAGCAGGTTGCGGAGGGAGTGCCCCCATCTGCATCACAGCGTTTGCATCGCAAGATATGCAGTTCACATCCCTGGAGAAACCAAGCACATAAATAAATAAATAAAATCATTTAATTCAGGTCCGAGACCCATATAAAACCAAAAATAGACACAAACACAACACATAAATAATACATAACATACATAAGTGCAAGCATAAGTGACGTGAAAAGCTGCCGGCGTAATTTGATAGTATGTTTTGAATTCTAGATTTGTGCAGACCTGGGGGGTAACTATGACGTCTTAAAGCAGGAGTAATTCTATTGTGGGAAAGAGACAGAGCTATACAGGTCGTCTAGCGCCATCTCTTTCCCACACTGGAATGACTCCTGCTATAAGACGTCACGGTAGGCCACCTGGGGGGTTACTATGACGTCTTAAAGGTGTAATTCCAATGTGGGAAGGAGACAGAGCTATACAGGTGGTCTAGCGCCATCTCTTTCCCACACTGGAATGGCTCCTGCTCTAAGACGTCATGGTAGGCCACCAGGGGGTCTAAAATCACCACTTTATCAGAATCATAATATGAATCACGTTAAAAATTTAAAACTCTTAAAATGGACTTTGTGGTCATAACCATAAACCCTGAAATCTTATTTGTGCAACGCAGTCTGCAAATCATAGGTAATGTTAGGTGTTTGGCAGAGTAGGAACAACTTTGAGTTTACGCTCATTAAACTCTTACTGCGCGATACAAGATTATGTGCCTAAGTTTGATAACTGCCACTTGTAGTTCACGGGCTATCAACGAACTCGAGGTCAGTAAGTTTGTGCCTACAGCTAAGTATAGAAAGCTCTTTGTCGTTTGAACGACATTGACACTAGGGGGGTGAACATTCGTAACTAGTTGAAATGTTTGTATTTTGAATGTTGAACAAGTTATTGTGGTTAGTTTCTGATTTGGGCCACGCGCCACAAGATTCTTGTACGACCGTAGCCGTATAGATATATGCTACAAAACACAACGCACCTCAGAAGTCTCCTTTTGGTGCCCGCAGCCTCTGCCTCGCGGCGAAGCGCGGCCATCTGCCGCAGGTTCTCCTGCAACTGCTTCAGCTTGTTGTTGAAGAAGTCCTTCACCGGAGATAGCTCTATCTTGTCCAGTTTCTGTTCGATCTCGCGCTGGATGTCATCCAGCGCTTGTTGCCATAGGGATTCCTAAAGATTATGTAAGGTTAAGCAACCAATTACAGCAGCAGTCTGACAACCGGTCTTACCAAGGGGTATTGATGTAATTGGATCATTCGGTTGTGGAGGAAAACAGCTGGGTTGATGATGATGGCTTGTGTTTAAGATGGTCAAAAAAAAATGACGAAAAATCTAAAAAATAAAATAGAAAAAATCTCTTTGGCTGTACTGTTTGTATCTGGCTGGTTTTAATATCAATACATTGATTTTATTATAAGAAAAATAAAAAGTAAAAAAACACTTTTTCAATTGTTTTTCTGTCCGTCAAAATGAGTGAATCTAACGAAGAAATTCGGAACATTCTGAAGTTTTATAACAAAAAAGGGGAAAGGCGACACGAAGCCGCGAAAAAAAATTGTGACGTATATGGATCTAATGCAGTGTCAGTAAGTTAGCACAAAGTTGTTTCAAGCGTTTTCAGTCTGGATTTTGATGTCAAAGATGAAGTTTTGTTTAGTTTTGACCCATTTGAAATAGTTTGGCAGTCTGGCTATATAAAAAAGCTCGATATTTGGATGCCACACGAGCTCACTGAAAGAAACTTAATGAATCGCGTACTTACTCATTTCATTCATCATCATCATTTGATCAATTCATCATTGATTCTCTATTGAAACGTCGTGAAAGCGAACCATTTTTGAAAAGATTGATCACTGGTGATAAAAAGTGGATCACCTATGACAAGAACGTGCGAAAAAGATCATGGTCAAAAGGTAGTCAAGCTCCAGCTCCACAGATTGTGGCGAAAACCGGGTTAACACGCAATAAGGTGATGCTGTGTGTATGGTGGGATTGGAAGGGCATCGTTCATTATGAGCATTTATCAACCGCGCCGGGCAGAACCATCGATTCGAAGAACCGAGTGATCTTTCATTGCTTGAGAGGCGCCACGGCGTCCTCACCGGACACGATTGTTTCGGGAGGTTCTTGCACCGAATTGGGCGGCAGAAAACGCTCGGGTGTTACTACTGTGAGGATCGACCGGAGGACACGATGGAGCATACGGTGGAGGACTGCCCGGCGTGGGCGGAGCACCGCCGTGTCTTCGTAGCGGCGATCGGCGGCGGCGACCTCTCGCGTCCGGCCTTGATTCAATCAATGGTCCGGAGCGAGACGGAATGGGACGCTGTCATCTCCTTCTCCGAAGCAGCGATGCTAGTGAAGGAGGTGGTGGAACGGAGAGAACCTCACGTCCCAGTCGCCGAAGGAGACGCACCGGGCGTCGGGGGCCACCGTAGGCGCGGGCCTGTGGACGGTGAGATATGGGCTAGTTCGCCGTCCGCCCGTCTTATGACGACAGGCCGTGTCGACGGCGCTTTCATTTTCCACGCGCGCCTCAAAGAGATTTCAGCAAAATGAAGGGGTCCGCAAGGGCCGATGCCTGCCGGAGGTGCGGGACTGTTCGAAAGAGATACCGTGGCCCCGGAACACAAAGGGCGATGAAGGAACATGGATGGGTTTTAGTCAGTAAAAGTCTGACACTCCTGCTCCGCCCGGCGCACACTGGTCCCAAATTAAAAAAAAGTGGACATTGATAGTAGACCGCTGATATTTTTTTTTATTGTTGATACAATGATAACAGATAAGGCAAAAAAATATTATTGTCCTACTTCAAATACTTTTCTGTAAAAAAAATATTTCTTTTTTTTTTGTATGGGAGCGATTACATTTTACTCAATTTCTCAAAAACTTTAAGCGATGTCGAGATGGCAATCACATATGTTAGAAAACTAATAATTCTGAGTATTTGGCTCGAAGAAACTTATTGCTTATCTCTGCGTACTTTCGAGATAATAGTGACAGAAAATAACATTTTTTTTTAATGTTAATTTTTTGCTTTTTTTAAATCATAGCCTTACTTTAGCACATAATTATAATGTATGCGTAATGTCAAATAAGTAAAAAGAGACTTCTCTGTAAAAGAGGTTATGGGGGCTCACTAATGACTGAAAAGCTATGACCTTTCTGAAGGAGTACTTTCATCAGTTCTAAAAAACAATCAAAATGAAGACAAATAAAGCTGCAAACATAAAGTTGAATATGTTCACAAACGATTCTGAAAAAATATTATGGTGAAAGATTAATATTTGGGTCTATATTCTCTTGAGAAATCTCTATTTCCTCGTTTTCCAACGAAAGCAATTCATTGTTCAAGATCAAAGCACTAGCCTCTGGAAACAACTGTTTATGTAAACGAGCAAACTTTGGTTTGATATGGCTGATGTAAGGATCTGAGCTAATTAGAAAGCTGTGGATAATGTCTAAATTAGTCTGAACTCTACCGATTTTTCTTGTATGTGCCATTCTAACATTCCGGAAATCTTTATTCCTCGCTTCGGAAGCTTCTTCGGAAAGCATGCCTATCGGAATAAAGGAGAAATTTTCACAAATATCAGCACCGTGTATCAACAATTTATGGACACTTGAAGGCATGTAATACCATGGATATAAGTTTACATATAGCATTGCTGTTTCTTTACAATATTCCCTAAACAAGTTGGTATGAATAAGTTGACCAGATGAAATTGTTTGTAAAATGACTGCAAATCTCTTGATTAAATCAGGGTGGATACCCGTTATTTCAGCAGATACTTCATAATTTTCAAAAAACCTTCTTGCCGTGTTACCGTCATTGGTTGTACCAAATCCCTGTTTTACTATGTCAATTAACAAACCAGTTCTTTCCCGGAATTCTTCTTGTGTCAAATTCTTTTTAATTTCTTTTAACAATTTATCTTCTTTTCGTGCAGCCCACTTTTTGAAGTCTAAGTTGTACGAAATGTGTAAAATACATTCCATACATCTTATCCACATATGAAGCGAAGACAGACCATATTTATACATATCTTCTCTGATGAGTCTTTTGGATACAAAGTCCAAGTCATTCATTTTGCTAGGTGGGGTATTGCAAATATTACAAACAGCTGCAGAAGAAGTATTGGAAATCACAGTAGAAATTTTCCCATCAATCATAGTCATGTACAAATCATGTTTAATATCAAAATTGTCTACAATTGTGGGAACAAGATTACGAATTTCTTCCTCTAAGGATGCACTTTCCTTCTTTATCAATTCATTTGTTTCTTTTGCAAATATAAAGCCAATTGGACGACAATAGTTTGTTGAAGAGGGAGCAGGATTTTGCCACAAGATAGTACCACTCTCTTCTTCCAAACGAAGCGGAACCAAACTAATCATGAAAACTGAAGAATCGTCAATTTTAGTGTCGGAGTGTGACTTTTGTTTATAATTACTTTGAGAAGATGACCCGTCAAAACCCCATTTGCTTATTAGTTTTAGCGATTTTTTGTCGGCAGAGTTGTGCTGAATTGTTTTTAATATCCTATTAGTTGTCAAATCTAGAAGCGATTGAAGTCTTATCTTAGCATCAGATTCAGTTACAGTTATGTCTGACTCTGGAGGATAACAAGTTTTTTTAGCTTCCAGGAGCTTTTGATAGGATGGAAGACCATACATTTTCTCTGAAGCAAGAATAGTTCTTAAATTTCGATATTGCCATTTTGACAAATTTGTTGAGGTGTAAAGCGCTAACGTTTTATCATCTGATAAACACGGTTTGTCAGTCTTTTTAGCGAATAGTACATCATGTACCATCTCACATTTTCCTTGTTTTGGCTGAGTTCGTTTAATATAGCTGCTAATTTTGTTTTTTTAGACTCTTTTAATTTGGCACATAAAGCATAAACTAATTCCTCCTCTGTGTGATCTAGAAGTGTTAGAGAACGCCTTTTCTTCTGTTTATCAGATATATCAACAAATGGTTTTTTACTTGTACCATAACTTAATTGATGAGTATCCACTTGCGTTTCGAAATTTGGAATTACTTCCTCGGCAACTTTAAAAATGCTGCTTAAATCGATATTTTGACATTTTGGCCAAACTATTTGGGATTGTAACCAGTCTGAATTTTTGTTAAGAAAGGTCTTTTGAGCTCTACTGGAAGCAGACCATCTTTTTGAGATATTACTTGAAAAATTACGACAAAATAATTTAATATTACTCAAATCTTCGGAAGACAATTCAACACCAATACGTTCAATAAGGGCATTAAATAAAAATTCGACATTTTTAAAACCACCTCCTGATTTAAGAACAACGTATAAGTCTAAGTTGGTGACAAATGCGGACATATTATAATTTTAAGGAAAATTGAAAACAAATTAGAATCAAAGATATCAAAGACAAAGTGACTTTGATTTTAACAAAAAAAATTACGAAAACAAATTCGACGAAAGAAAGACAAACAAAAATTATTTGATTTTAAAATCCAAAGATTCAAAATACAACAATAACAAAACAAACAAACAACAAGCATTTCTTCAAGCGCACAGAAAAAATAAGGACACGTCTTATCGCAACCACATTTAGTTGTACACTGAGTGAGGTGTACGCGCGCGATTCGTGACCGTATTACGTTACGTCATGAGAGGCGGCCATCTTGTTATCCCGGCAAACTCGAGTCGAAGCTCCATTTTGCTGGCCAGCGGACCTATTGCGATATGAGTAAGGCTATGATTAAAAAAAAGCGAACAATTAACATTAAAAAAAAATGTTATTTTCTGTCACTATTATCTCGAAAGTACGCAGAGATAAGCAATAAGTTTTTTCGAGCCAAATACTCAGAATTATTAGTTTTCTAACATATGTGAATGCCATCTCGACATCGCTTAAGGTTTTTGAGAAATTGAGTAAAATGTAATCACTCCCATACAAAAAAAAAAGAAATATTTTTTATAGAGAAAAGTATTTGAAGTAGGACAATAATATTTTTTTGCCTTATCTGTTATCATTATATCAACAATAAAAAAAAATATCAGCGGTCTACTATCAATGTCCACTTTTTTTTAATTTGGGACCAGTGTGCGGCGCCCAGAGCGGGAGGAGTCATTTTCTCGGAAGTAATTGTTTTGTTTTATTTAGCTCAATAATACCTATTAACTAGGCAGTAGTCTCACTCTCACTAAATGACATGGCGGTATTGCAATTTAAAAATGCATAGGTCGATGCGGCATCGGCCGGCCCGAAGTGCGTCATGTCAATCAACTGTGTTTCGTTATTTGGCAGGTATTTTCGTGTTCCATTATTACTAATATAATTATGTTAGCCTCTGTGACAAAAATATTTATTGTATATTATTTATTTATTACACACTTAGAAATGCTCATATAATAGAATAACGTTATTTATTTACTACCTACTACCCTCATCCGTGTGTCACTGCGGGGGGCCTACTGAAAACCAGCGCTGAGTGTTTCACACCCAGCATATGCTGAGTAGGTAGTAGGTGACCCTTTCGTTATGGGCATGCTAAGCACAGTTGAGCTGTTTTAATTAATTGTTAAGCTGTTTGTTAGTAATATGTATATATATGTACGAGTATGTGCTGCTCTATTGTGTTGCTGCTGTCCATTAACGAATAAATGTTTATTCTATGATATTTGACGATTTCCAACAAGAAAAAAAAAAAAGTGATGGTCTTTCATCATGATAACGCTTACCTATAGATATAATAAATAAGGAGATATGCCCGTTATACGAAAATGTATCGCAACCTACTGTCTCCGTTTTCTCCCACCACCCGGCAACTACTACACATGCAATTCGATAAAAGCAATAGATACGCAGTGGCACACGCACCCGCAGTCTTAAAACAGAACGTACTTACTACACATTCAATTATAAAATATAAACCTTTTCCTATCAAACACAGCGTGTATTTACCATGCACCGTACAACTTACCCACCCAAAAACATCGGTCGGTATCGTTGTGCTGTGCAAAAGCAATTTAATTGAATACCCACGCTAGTGATTGACTAAATCGAAAAGTTATCGAATACTCATGTGTTCAAGTAATATGTAAATCAATGAAAGTTGTTGTACTGACATAATGAAATCGATTCTTACTGAAAGTGTGTTACGCAATTACTTCGCAGGTAATAGATTTTTGTTATAAAAAAACCCTAGTTAGGAAAACAAATGTAATAATATGAAAACAAACAAACTTAGCAAATAAATAACATGAATAATTATGTTGACTTATTAAAAGCAAAAGTCACAATTGTATTATCTGAACCATGCCGATTACTATAACATATTCTAAGCTAAAATAAAAAAAAATAAAACATAAAAAAGTAAGGAAATAGCACGAGGTTTGGGCATTCAGGTGACAGTTTAGGTGTAACTTTGCGTAGGTGAAAACGGGCTTAAGGCGTCGAGTTAGGTGTCACTTAGTGTTGGTGAAAACAGGCACTAGGCGTTCAGTTAGGTGTGCCATTTTGTGTTGGTGAAAACAGGAATTGGGCGTTCAGTTAAGCGTCACTTACTGTTGGTGAAAACGCGCTTTAGGGATTGAGTTAGGTGACAGTGTTGGCGAAATCGGGAATTGGGCACCCAGTTGGGTAACACTTACTGTTGGTGAAAACGCGCATTGGGCTTTCAGTTAGGTGACACTTAGTGTTGGTGAGAACGGGCTTAAGGCATCGAGTAAGGTGTCGCTTAGTGGTGGTGATAACAGGAACTAGGCGTTCAGTTAGGTGCCACTTTGTGTTGGTGATAACAGGAAATAGGCATTCAGTTCGGCGTCACTTACTTTTGGTGAAAACGCGCATTAGGCATTGACTTAGGTGTCGCTTAGTGTTGGTGAAACCAGGAATTGGGCATTCAGTTAGGCGTCACTTACTGTTGGTGAAAACGCGCATTAGGCATTGACTTAGGTGACACTTAGTGTTGGTGAGAACGGGCTTAAGGCATCGAGTTAGGTGTCGCTTAGTGGTGGTGATAACAGGAACTAGGCGTTTAGTTAGGTGCCACTTTGTGTTGGTGAAAACAGAAAATAGGCATTCAGTTAGCCGTCATTTACTTTTGGTGAAAACGCGCTTTAGGCATTGACTTAGGTGTCGCTTAGTGTTGGTGAAACCAGGAATTGGGCATTCAGTTAGGCGTCACTTACTGTTGGTGAAAACGCGCTTTAGGCATTGACTTAGGTGTCGCTTAGTGTTGGTGAAACCAGGAATTGGGCATTCAGTTAGGCGTCACTTACTGTTGGTGACGCATTCTCAGCAACACTAAGTGTCACTTAACTCAATAGTTAAGTGACACTTAGTGTTGCTGAGAACGGGCTTAAGGCATCGAGTTATGTGTCGCTTAGTGGTGGTGATAACAGGAACTAGGCGTTCAGTTCGGCGTCACTTACTTTTGGTGAAAACGCGCTTTAGGCATTGAGTTAGGTGACACTTAGTGTTGGTGAAATCGGGAATTGGGTACTCAGTTAGGTGACACTTACTGTTGGTGAGAACGGGCATAAGGCATTGACTTAGGTGACACATAGTGTTGGTGAAAACAGGAATTGGGCACTCAGTTAAGCGACACTTACTGTTGGTGAAAATGCGCTTGAGGCATTGAATTAGGTGACACTTAGTGTTGGTGAGAATGGGCTTAAGGCATCGAGTTAGGTGACACTTAGTGGTGGTGAAAACGGGCTTCATGCGTCGTGTTAGGTGTCGCTTAGTGGTGGTGATAACAGGAACTAGGCGTTCAGTTCGGTGCCACTTTGTGTTGGTGAAAACAGAAAATAGGCATTCAGTTAGGCGTCACTTACTTTTGGTGAAAACGCGCTTTAGGCATTGACTTAGGTGTCACTTAGTGTTGGTGAAACCAGGAATTGGGCACTCAGTTAAGCGACCCTTACTGTTGGTGAAAATGCGCTTGAGGCATTGAATTAGGTGACACTTAGTGTTGGTGAGAACGGGCTTAAAGCGTCGAGTTAGGTGTCGCTTAGTGGTGGTGAAAACGGGCTTAAGGCATCGAGTTAGGTGTAACTTTGTGTTGGTGATAATAGGAACTAGGCGTTCAGTTAGGTGCCACTTTGTGTTGGTGAAAACAGAAAATGGGCATTCAGTTAGGCGTCACTTACTGTTGGTGAAAACGCGCATTAGGCATTGACTTAGGTGACACATAGTGTTGGTGAAAACAGGAATTGGGCAGGAATTGTCATATATTATGCCATCATAATACTCGTATATAATTATTCAAAGCCAAAAACACTACACCGATTATTAAACTGAAATTTAATTAACTTACTTTACGAAAATTAGTTACGCATTTCTCTACTACGCTGTAAAATAACCAAAATACTTCAATAATTTTTCGACATCCATCTTTCAACCGGGTTAAAATGGTTGATAAAATTGAAAAACAAACTATAATAGCAATATTTCTTTCGTCAATCGACATTGTCGATAGCCAACGTTAGTTGAATCTGCACAAGCACATCACTCGTCGCAAGAAGCAGCGGCCGTACTACGCGATGCGTATACTTAAAAAAGTATCGTTTTGTGATTTTTACATTGCTTGTGTAGTCACTTAGCGACAAACTTTGGTATGTATTTATTGCAAAACTTGTACAGTCGCTGTGATATTTGAAAACAGAAATAACATAGTAAGAGCAAGAAATATTTTACGATTATATAGTAAAATACTTGTACATAGATATAGTGTACTCGTAAGTGTAAGTGATTCTATGATTTATAAAGTTTTGGTTTATGCTTCGAATTTTAGAAGAAACCACTGAACAACACGGCATTCTTCGTTGTCACGATCGCGGTCGAAAGCAAACTAGTTCGCGGAGATGGCCATTTGCCCTATGACATGCTTATCGTGCGCTCGTCGCGGCGTCACCGTCACGCCCCCTTGCCACTTCTCCTGTTTTTTATATTTCTATGATAACGCCAGACCAAACACATCTTTGGCCACAAATCAAAAATTGAGAGAGCTTGGTTGGGAAGTGTTAATGCACAAGACTCTTAACGAAGCCGAAAGGATTCTCCCCGTCGTTGCGATCATTTTTTTGTTCTAGACCTATAGCCTATAGACCTAGACCGATACCTGGGAACCTTCTAGTTACGGAGACATTGGGGTCAACCGTCAAAATTCCAAGTTTTTTTTAAATACTGTGTTTAATGTTTTTACGAAGGATGGACTGTGTGAAGGATGATATGGCTAGAAAGGAGGTGTCTGCTGACATCTCAGCAGACACCTCCTTTCTAGACGAGTAATAGAGAAGTATGCAAGAAAAAGACATGCTGCGCCAACCCCAAATAAGTTGGGATAAGGGCAGGAGAATGATGATGCTGATGACATGTTTTTAATGTTATAACTTTACTTTAAACACCTCCACGACCCCCGAACTATTCAATCCATCCATCAGCACAATGTTTTAAGTGCAAGTCCTACCGTAAAACGTGATTTCTACAGCAGCGGGATTATGTCACTACGTACAAGATGGCAACAAGTTCTCGAACAAAATGGCACATATACAATTATACATATACAATGTGTAACATAATTAACGCACAACCTCTTAAGGGGTCATTGTACTCATCATTATGAACAACTTTCCCTATGGGACCAAAACTGAAATCGCAAAAAAAAAATCGACTGCCCCATACATTTCTGTGCGCATAATTCGACAAAATGTACTGAACAGCTGTTTTCTTTTTCGCGTTTCGGGGTTAGTCCAATAGTGAAAGTTGTTCATAATGATGAGTACAATGACCCCTTAAGAGGTTGTGCGTTTATTCTGTTACACATTGTATACAGCGTGTAACAGAAAGGGTATAATCATATGGAATACTGTGGTACGGACCATCAAACTGAACAACTTTCTCTATGGGACCACCATCGAAATCGTAAAAAAATAATCAGCTGTCCCATACATTTGGGTCGAGTAGGTATTGACATTTTGTATGTCTTGAATTCATAAACAAAACAGGAAGAAACTTGTTCCCCGACCTTATGTAGTTTTACCAGATTTTATTTCCAGCGAAGCATGGACCTCTATGAGGGAGGTACCTACAGTTTATTATCACGAACAATAATCTGCCACGGCTCATTGAGGTCGTGTAAAGAGCGCCATGCATTGACCTTGAACAATGCAGCATTCAGCGCGTGTCCCATCCAAATACCGCAACGAGTTGAAGGTATCACTGAATCTTGTTAACCGGAACATCATTCTTTGTCTTTAAGCGAACAACTACTCTTCCTTCTTTATCGTGTGGTTAATGCCTAACCTGGTGTCAGTTTTTATGGCCTCATGGGCCTCTTGACCTGGCTTTACATCCGTCAAGAAATATCTCAGGCATGCTGGTTTCCTCACAATGTTTTCCTTCATCGTGATAATTACGCAATAAGTACATGAATACGAAAAATCAGAGGTGCGTGTCTTGGGTTCGAACTCGAGGACTAAGTATGCAGTACGACGGTCACACCAATAGGCTATCACTGCTTTTTTACCACTACTACCAAGCCATGTTATCCTAATACTGCGGATTGTAGCACTATGCTTTGGAATTGTAGTACCGAGTACCTATAGTGTCAAACCTTATCATGAAATGATTTATCATAGGCTTGATGTAGGTTACATCTACTTATTGATTGCGCTCATAGTCATCACTGTCGAGACTTGAGCAGTCATCAATGTTGTATTATCATCCTGAGAAGAATTAGATTGTTAAATGATTCTGTTGGCGTGTGGAGTTAGAGGGAACGCAGACATCTTGTTTTTTCAACATAATTTGTCACAAAGTGCTTAAATCAATAGCGCATAGCTGACAATGTCATCCAAGCGCCAAAACAACCATGCCAATAATCACGAACCTGCACGTTTAGTTTTCCAAGGGCATGTTCCAATCCCTTGGAGAGGTCATCACAAGCGTTCTCGAATTGGTCGTGGGACACCTTTCGCGCCAGCATGCGGAGGTCCGCTTTGTCTGCTAGCGCTTCCACCATATCCTCGCGATCCAGTTTGATCACCTTTAGTAGTTCGATTTGTTCCAAAAGAGCCTGAAAACATAATGTTGGCTTTATTTTAAGTAGGTGGTACCTTAACTTACGTGAAAAAGTGGCAGAGTTTTTTTTCGCATTTTATTACATTTGTATCGATATTCAAAAACAATACTTATTATGAGTAAGCAGTTTACCCATTATAAGTATTATTTTTGAGTTGGTTTTCAATCACCATACATTCACGTCTTTTTCCTCTGGGGATAGGAAAACCACAAAGAGGCCCTTTGCTACGATCCTTACACGTAATCGAAGGCTCTGAATAAGTTCTGAAGCAAAGTAAGAAGCAGAATAATGAGAGCCTTCTTACGTCGATATGATTCTGCCTAGCATCCTTTTCAGCGGCGAGATTGAGCGCGGTCTGATGGACTTGTTCTAACTGAGACTGCATGGATTGCACCGTTTCAAACAGCTTCATCAAACCTGCAGAATTCAGAAGTAACAAGGTATTAAACCTATATTTATCATGAATTTGACGAAGTAATTAGGTGAAGATTGTAGTTATGAAGATATAGGTAGTACTCCTGGAATCCATGCAGAAGTAGGTATTCGCGTTTACATGAACTTATCCGAGCGATAACATCATTCAGAATTTAGATTTTAGATGAATCATCTTATTTAAGTCAGGTACTTATATAATAATATACACACAGGATGTAACACAGTGGCGTGCAGTGGTTTTCCGCGGAAGGTAGGCCAGCCACGCTAAGATGACCCTCAAAGTACTCACATCTATTGATATATTCACTTACCGTTCCGGGCCCATCGCACCCACCCCTGGTGTTTTTAGTAAGCGTATGAAAAACAACGCCATCTAGCTTAAATATCAGGAATTTCAATGGAATTCTGTCAATACAAGAACGAAGGATGTCGCTCCGCTACAAACAATTCTAAAAAATAAAACAGAGTGCGCTGTAAACAAAAAAAAAGGTAGAGCTTTCTGACCGGAATATTTGAAAAACAAACCTTGAAAATAAGCCTATTAAAACCAAAGTTATAAATACAAGAGCTCCGCATTAATCAAGATTCAAATCACGATTTTCTGACAATGCAAACAGAAGAAAGATTAATTTGAAATGACTATGAATTTTGGGTTAATTCTCGTAATTCGGGTACCTACACATCTTTCTTTGGACACAACTTGAATCTTATCATTAAACGATTGTGAATGTCGACTGTTTTTAACTTTTAACAAACACACTAACAGCGCAAACTTCACAACAGAACACCATTTCTAAGTTAATAAACAAATACAACAAATAATATTTACACTACTATACGTTTCAAAACGAATTACAAACGTCAGATATTATAAAAATCAAAACATTGAAGATCGCGAAATAAATTTTGCTAGGCACATGAAACAAATATGGCTTCTAAGAAAAATACAATTGTTATTTTGTCGATAAAAAAACACTACCAAATATAATTGCATCACTGCATACCGTTTTAGCCGGATAATACTTTGTGGGGCAGCCAATCAGTGGCCAGCTAGCCAGCTACACTCGCAGGAGTTTACGCCCCTATTTACTATGTGTGCCGTTCATATACACGAAAATACGCATCAGTGTGCGTAAATTTATCAATGGAAATTAGGCCGGCTGCGGCCTTGCCTAGACGGCCGGGAGCGAGCGTCGTAGTATTTATCAGTTACGTCACACGGCCGCGACAAGTTGCTATAAGTATTATAACAGGAGTTTTTTATTTTTTATTAATATAGTTATAATAAATGCATTTGTTGCGTTGTTGTTAGGAATGGTAGGGTAGGCTAGGCCTAATTGCCTCTATGGACGGCACGCCACTGATGTAACAAGACCCTTCACGAATCCGTCAACCAAGCATTATGTACATCAAATTATGTAACGTTAGGCAAAAAAAATTGTTGGGGTGAAAAATCACGTTTTACGGTAGGACTCAATGTAACGTACTCAAAACATTGTGTTGATGGATTGATTGAATAGTATGGGGGTCGTGGAGGTGTTTAAAGTAAAAATCTAACATTCAAAACATGTACTTATTTTACTTAAAACTTGTGAAAAAGTTGGAACTTTGACCCCAGGACCTCCGTAACTAGAAGGTTCGGTTTAGAACAAAAAAAACGATCGCAATGACGGGGAGAACAAGTGCCTTTCGGCTTTGTTAAGGGTCTTGTTACACCCTTTATAATAGGGGTTGAACCCAGTCGAAGAAGGATATGCCTAGGTGCTTATTCGTTTTCGCATTTATATCTTAATGTCAGTTTTTTTTTTGCAACGTAAATTTTTAAGTCAAAAGCTACGGTACGTTACTATAGTACCTACAGGCACAATGGTAGGTACACACAGCGACAGTATGTGCTAACCTGTGTCTCCTGTGTGCTAACAACCCCTCAAATGTTACACTACTACAACATTTTAATAATTTCATCATTCATTATTTAATTTTTTATGCTTTAACATTGAATACGTCGAATAATCTAAAGAATACTTCAAAAAGAGTTAATTGTTTCCACTTGGATTCGAACCATCGCATCACCGAACGTCATCATACTCATACCAGTTTGACTTATTTAGCCAACGATCCGAGTCACATTTTCGTTAGGTCTCTGTCAAATCGATAGATGTTACAATTTGAGGGGTGTCCATTATCACTTAGGTACTTGCGTTTTCTTTAATAAATTAATCAAGCATCAAACTTTGTAGTTATAACTTATTAAAACTACAAAGTTTGATGTACGTTCACTTAAAACGACGAAGATTAAACGACTACGTTTTACCCATTTTTTTAATAAATTCTAATTTTATGAGAACAAAATTGTAAAATATAAATCTTTGTAGTAAATTAAGATCAAAGTTTTGTTACCTATAATAGCAATAATAAAATAGTATGGGACCACCATGGAAATCGTAAAAAATAATCAGCTGTCCTATACAAAATTTCAATACCTACTCGACCCAAATGTATGGGACAGCTGATTATTTTTTTACGATTTCGATGGTGGTCCCATAGAGAAAGTTGTTCAGTTTGATGGTCCGTATCAAAGTATTTCATATAATTATACGCTTTCTGTTACACGCTGTATAAGGTCTATCTGTTCATACACGAAATCTCTTAAGGGGTCATTGTACTTATTATTATGAACAACTTTTACTATGGGACCAAACCTGAAATCGCGAAAAAAAAAATCGACTGCCCCATACATTTGTCTGCGCATAACTCGACAAAATGTAAGGAACAGCTGATTTTTTTTTCGCGATTTCGGGCTTCGTCCCATAGTGAAAGTTGTTCATAATGATGAGTACAATGACCCTTTAAGAGATTTCGTGTATGAACAGATAGACCTTATAGATGTTTTAGCAAAATACAAAAACCAACTTGGGCCTATCACGTAACCACTTAATGGAGATGTGTGTACATACATAGTATATAATTACATACCTACTTAATGTAGCGACTAATATGACAAAAGCACTATACAGGGTGATAATTTTTCAATTAAAATTAATAATAATAATTAATTAAAATTTTTCAACGCCACCTGGAGGGAAAGTACTCTAAATATTGGAGGTAGAAAATTTTACTCAAAGGAAACTTTTCTTTATTTTTTAAAATAAATAAATCAGCTTTCAAAGATTTTCGAAAATTCTCTTGCCACACTCGAAAATCGAACCGGATAAATTCCAAAAAAATAACACCTGTACTTTTATGGCACCAATAGATAGGGTCAATCATAAGGATCAAATCTCTCTAACAAACAAGATAAATTAAATGAAAGGAAAACCATGAAATCTTAACTAATAAATTGAATGGGATAAGGTAAAGCACTTTTACTCAAAGGTCTATTCAATTACAGTTAGTATTAATTAACAATTATCTTTGACGTCATTTATTTATTAAAATGTCGAAGAATTATTAAGAGAATGATATTGCAATTTGCACAAGCAAACACGTGCTAATGCAATCTTCTTTCTTCAATTTATTAACTAAGTACTAACACAAGATGGACCTTTGAGTAAAAGTGCTTTTTCTTAATCCATTGAATTTATAATTTTAGATTTCAAGGTTTTCCGAGAGATTTGATCCATATGATTGACCCTATTGATTGAAGTCATAAAAGTACAGAATGTTACTTTTTGGAATTTAGCCGGTTCGATTTCAGAGTGTGGCAAACGAATGTTTCGAAAATCTTTAAATGCAGATTTATTTATTTTTAAAAATAAAGGAATGTTTCCTTTGAGTAAAATTTTCCATCTCCAATATTTAGAGTACTTCCCCTTCAGGTGGCGTTGAAAAATTCCCACCTGTATTTGCAGTTTACCTTGCAGATCCTTAATTAGATCTGGCGATAGGTTCCCGCCTTCACCCGCGGATATGAAATTTGAGATTTGTTTTGACATATACTCAAGTTGATCTTGGAATGACGTAAACTGAAACAAAAAAAAAATTACCACTTGGCCGTTTTTCCGCCATGACGGCCAATCCCAGCGGAGACGAGTCCTCGACGCTGATAATAATAAAAAGCACATGGGAGTAGGTTCTCTCTTTTTTCACTCTCATATCACCGAACCATATATAGGACCGGAAAAAACCTAATTACACTTTGCACGACCTCAGAATTGAAAACAGGAACGAGTAGCCGTGCTTTGCGACCGTTAGACCAACCGGGATAATAGAGTTTGCTGGTTGGTGGTGCTAAGGATCGGACCACAAAATTCTATTTTTAAGTACCGTGCATGTTAGCCCAAAGATCGGCAAGCTCAATCAGAATAACATTTGAATGACGAAACCGGGCCCCTTACTACTGTGAAAAAGGTTAATATCAGGTTTATAAAAGTTCCGATGTTGGTACCTGGTCCTTAATGCGTCCTTCTGTCGTCTTGAAACCGTCACAGCAATTCCTCAGATCAGTCTCCAGCTTGGCCACCCTCTCCTGCAAACGGGCTACTTGCGCTGGCTGGATTTGCGGGGCTGACGGGGCCTGCTGGACTGGTGCGAATTGCGGGGCTGACGGGGCTTGCTGGGCTGGCGCGAATTGCGGGGCTGCCGGGGATGGCGGTGCTAGCGTGTCTTGCTGGATGCGAGACACTAGAAAAAATAATGGTTTCGATCAGGATACGATTTTAGTTTTTTTTTTTTTTGGATTTTTAGATTTCTATATTTTTTTTCATAAAATAGCTTTTAGCGAAAATACCGCTATTTTTTCATTTAATAATTTCACGCGAACGAAAACGAAAAAAAAGAACTTCCCTTGACTTCCCTTTTTGGTTCGGATTTTGTTAACAATTTCAAGGGTTTAAATTTTTGCACGGTACTTTAATCATTTTTCTAAAAGAAAAGTAGCATATGTTAGACCTTATAATATCAGCTATTTGCAAGTAAAAGTCCCGTCAAAATCGGTCCAGCCGTTTCGGATATTAGCCGGAACAAACAGACAGAAAAAATTGAAAAATAAAGTATTTTTGTTAGAAGTGTTTAATTAATTTCTTATGCATTCAGTAAAAAGCTGTTATTTTGATATTACAAACAGACCCTTCAATTTTATTGTTTTGTATCCCGAGTCGTACTCACACGCACCCAGGGTTCTACGGAACCCTTGGTGCGCCTGGGTGCGCTCCAAATAATGTAATAAAAATATAATAATGTATAATAAGTTGTATTGTATTACATTTACCAGCAAAACGAAATTGTTTTTCATAGTATGGTACTGAAAAACAAAGTTCCAGCTGCAGTTTGATAAAAAAGTTCCATATCTAAAAAACTAAACATCAAATCTTATTCAAACTAATTTACGTTGAAAGTTTTTTTACGTTCTAGGATCCTACATTTTTTCAGGAGAAAATTCAGAAAAAATGTGACATGATCACCGCCGAATATAGGAATTGAACAATGTATTTATTGTTGTCTTTGGAAATAACATATTAGTACAAATAAAAGAAAAAAATCCCCTAGTAAAAGTAGTGCGATAAGTGAGAGCCAGTTACCCTAGTAAAAGTAGTGCGATAAGTGAGAGCCAGTTGTCTGTTAAATCATAAATCTCCGAAAATTTGGCTTATTTCTCTACCCCCAAGGATACTACAAGAATACTACAAGCTGAAAGATCGACCGACAGAAAAATTTCTCATTTTTTTTTCTCTCAATATTTCTAGTGTTTTTGCTTCATCTTATTTGGTTTTCGACTAGAGCAACAATTTTTTTCCCAAAAAGATTTTAATCCGAGATACCATTTTGGAAATACGAATATAGAAAATGAGTATACCTAGAGGGTTTTAAGGCGTTTTATATAAAAATAAAATAACATTCGGAGGCCCATTATTCGGAAATGTCACTACCAAAATAGCAATAAAAATTTAAGATTGGCGAAAAAAAATGTTTCACGAAAATTGACTGTCCCAAAAATTTTTTTTTTTTCTTTTCTGATTCAATAAGCGTATACTCCAACTCCTAAAACTCTGCCCCTAAGACGACCCACTGTCGTGTGCTGTACTGAAAATCTGTATATAGGCAAGTTTTTCTTACCTGGTTGTGCAACTTGTGATTGTGCAACTAGCGATGGTGCAACTAGCGATGGTGCAACTGCTGGCGGTAATAGTACTATCTCCGACCTTGCAGGCGGTTCAGGTGGTTCTGGAAAGGTATTTTTAATTACTATCTTTTGCAGTAGCAATATATGTGCAGTAGGTTTGTGTTATACTATCGTTATTGTAATTAATTTATCACCCTCAGGTTAGTTGTCACTTGCACGGTTGCACGTACAACGGTTAAGGTATATTTGTCTAATACCAACTAAAAATAACCTTAGTGAAGTTCTCATTTTCTAGACATTGTTGTCAAAGTGTATCTGTGGAGAACGTGGTTGATTTCACATTTGTATCATTTTTATACCCTATCTTTTTGTAATTCTTAGTGTGTAATTGTTTGTTTTCTCGAATCAGTCGACTATATCTACCTACGAATTGCATGAGTTTAAATCGTTTATAGCATTTTTACAAGCCATTAATTAATTTGTAATGTTTTGTTGTTTGTATAAGTGAAGTCTTGCAATTGAATTTTAAAACTGTTATCACCAACTGATTGAGCTGAAATATTGCATACCCGTTTAGTTTGGATGACAATGCATGGTTAGCTAAGCCACGTTATTCTAAATTCAATATGGCGGACTAATATTTTTTATGCACCCTCATGATATGGGTATCAAAGAACTACTATTATTAATGGGTTTACTGAAAAGGTCACGAAACCAGGAAAAACTTAAAAATATAATGAATGTTAAAAAAAAATGTTTTAAACAATTGTTTATTTAAATGTTCTTACATAGAAGAACAAAATAAACTTGAAATTAGTAAACACACAGAAATACATACAGGATGGAAGGACACCGACGCAAAAACGGTTACCTACCATGTGTTCAGTACATCTACATATAATTATTTCATCGGTTATTAAAAAAGATCTGCTGTTTCCTGCAAGAGTGCAATACCTACACGGTCAAATGTATCAAAGTTACGGAACAGCAGATTTTTTTTGATGAAAAATTTCTCTGTGGGGGGGGGGGGGCTCAGAATAATGTGAGGTTAAGTGGTAAGTAATCCCTTCCACCCTGCATACCAAGCTTTTAAATCATAATCGTATAATGTAATAGATTGATGTGTTTGATTTAATTTAAAATTTATTAGCAGATACCTAGTCCCGTTTGATCTGGAACTGGCCTAGCGAAGTACAGAGTTTCAATAGAATACGAGGCCAGTTTATACTGGTTTTGTTACCACTGACTGAATTAGACTCTATTCTACCGTCTCCCACGTTTTTCCCAAGATTTTTTTTCCTAGCCTAGCCTACATTTAGCTGCTAAAATTAAGGAAAGAAATGTTTCAACTGAACTAACCAAACTCAGGATTGACTTCCTTCAAGGCTTCAGAGAAGGTTTCACCGAGCTTGTCGAGGTCGTCTCTAATACTCTGCAAGTGGCTCACCACCTGCCCGAGCTCGTCTTTAGTTGCTAAGTGGTTCGGCAACTGCCCGAGCTCGTCTTTAGTTGCTAAGTAGTTCAGCAACTGCCCGAGCTCGTCTTTAGTTGCCAAGTGGTCCAGGTCTATTTGTGCAGCCTGACTCGGCGCAGCTATAGGCGCGAAACTCGGCGCAGCCTTAGGCGCCTTAGGCGGCGTAGCCACAGGAGGCGCAGGCGGCGGAGCCACAGGAGGCGCAGGCGGCGGAGCCACAGGAGCTTCAGTTCTGGTACTGAAACATAATCGATCACATAGCTTTGAGTAAACTTAAAATAAGTACGGTATATTTCAGACTCAAAGCCGCGTTGTTTGAGGGGCTTCTCACTAAAAAATAACAACCGTGTGGGTCGACTGCGGCAAAAAAGCTGGGTATCCTAAATAAGGTTAGAAGCGTTAATTGAAGCCTGGACAGCTTTTACTCTTATACTCGTATAAAGCTCAAGTCCAGCCCGGCACGGAGTATTGCTGTCACCTTTGGGATGGTTCAGCCAAATACCAATTAGACATACTCGACTGTGTTGTTGAGCGCAGAGCCCAGAGGCTCATTGGTGATGCTATGCTGTTGGGTTCCAAGCTTCACAGCCTGGCCCACCGCCGCGAAGTTGCATGTTTGTCGGTCTTTTACAGACTGTACTTCGGAGAGTGTGCCCAAAAGCTCCACGAGCTCATTCCACAATCTCTCTTCTTCCATCGGGAGTCCGGAGGTACTGCAGGTTATCACCCATATTATCTTTTTGATGTTCCACGTAATCACCGAAGCGCTTTGGTACATCTTTTATTATGCGCACAGCCAAGGAGTGGAATACCTTGCCTGCGTCGGTGTTCCCAAGTTCATATAACCCCAATCTATTTAAGTCGCGAGTTAATAGGCTTCTTTTGGGTTAGCTCCTTCCATCGTTGACCTCATCTCTTTCCTCGGGACAAGATTGAGTTCAAGAGTAAGCCCAGTTAATTTAAAAAATAAAAAAATGCAAGGCTAAGCAGTGCATAGCCGAGGTCGGTCCATCATTACGTACAGAGGTCCGTGCCTCGGAAGGCACGTTAAGCCGTTGCACGTTGGTAACGGCTGTCATTTGTAGGTCTGATCCAAAAGTCTGAAAGCAGTCTTACCAAGGGGTATTACAGGGGTACTTAACAGGGTTGTAGGGATCATAAATAGGCAGTCACTCCGTGTAAAATACTGGTATTCAGCTGCATTCTGTTAGATTGTAAGCTCACCACATCATAGTTGAGAATAGGCAAGGCAGAAGGCTAGGCACAGTGCACCTTAACCTTACCACTAAATCGTAAGTACTTACGGCATGGTATCAAGTCTATTTTGAAGCGCAGTTGTCTCTCCGATTAAATCCTGAATGAGCGAGCTGAGCTTGCCGACGGCTTCTTCAGCAGCGTCCAAACGAGATGCTACGTTCATGTTGGTCCACATTTCCGTGATAGCCTTCAGATTGCTTTGAGATCTGTGAAGAACCGGCAATTAGATTATCTATACTAATATTATAACGACGCGACGTAAAGTTTGTGAGTTTGTGAGGTTGTGGGGGGTAATCTCTGGATCTACTGAACTTATTTTGAAAATTATTTCACTAATAGGAAGCTACATTATGTATGTCATTATTTTCCAGAATTTGATCATTATTAGCGACATTAATACACTATCGAATGGTGTAATAATACAGAGTGCGTTCTTTTTCCGAAAACAATGGGTTCGATTTCTGGTTAGGACAATTGATTTTTCTAAAATCTAATGATGCAGTTTTAAATTACTTCAAAATCGGGCTCCGCACGCAAAATACGCGCTTAGACGTGGAGTTGCGGACACCAGCCCGCTATACAATCGGGTTCGAGACTCCTTTGAGTCTTTTTCACTATTCCTCATAGTTTCGGATTTGGCCATCCACGCCCACTTGAAAAATTCACCCTGTATTAAGGTGTAAAACTTTACTTTTAGTAAAATGCATGTTGAACTGGAGTCATCTACCAAAGGATTTTTAAGCGTGTCTATAATGTTATTCATCTGAAAATAATGACTTGCAGGCATAACATAACGGTAACATCACGCCTGTAATTCCCATAGGGTTTAGCAGAGCAGTACCTAATAGTACACCCACATTCCGCCAGTTATGTTTAAGTCCCGTGTAGTAGAGGCGAGCCTATTGCCATCAACCGGGCACGTCCGCGACTCACAGGCATAGGCACATGAAAATATGGTTAAAATCGGTAGTGTGCCCAAAATAAAAAAGGGTGTAAGCAGACCCTTCACGAAGCCGTCAACCAAGCATTCTGTACATCAAACTAAGTAACTTTACGCAAAAATAATTGCTGGAAAACGACTTTTTTTTTTGGGGTGAAAAATCACATTTTACGGTAGGACTCAATGTAACGCACTCAAAACATTGTGCTGATGGATGGATTTAATAGTGCGGGGGTCGTGGTGGTGTTTAAAGTAAAAAAAATACATTAAAAACATGTATATGCATAAAAAAATATATATATAAAGATGGTACTTTGACCCCCAATATCTCCGCAACTAGAAGGTTCCCAGGTATGGTCTAGAACAAAAAAATGATCGCAATGATGGGCAGAACATAAGTGCCTTTTGAGTCTTGTTACACCCTTCATTGTGTTGCGTGCCATAATATTGGTTCGCCATCCCTGCACTAGGACCTCGAAGGGAGAGAGCAAGAACGTTATAGCGGAGGTGTAGGCAGGAATGAAATCACTATTTTTCTTCTTATTCTTGTTCCCTAGGTTTCGGGTTTCTTGTTCCTTTTCCTTGTTGTTGCCTCTTCGGTGGCTGTGTTGCGACAGACGATTGATAGAAAAATTATACGGGCATAACCTACTTAGGCGGCTGTTTTAGACCAGCAGTTTTGCGCGGTACATTTCCCTTAGCTGAAACCTTTGGAACCCTTTTTTAAATTATTTACTCATAAAACCTTTAATACAAATTATATATTACTATCTTGGTATTTACATAAACTATCTTATAAAATAATAACATTGCACAAAACTTAGCAGAGTAAACATTTCTTAGAACCTGAGCCTAGAACATTACGTTCGAAAATCTCAGCTGAACAAATTTTTATTTTATATTTTTTATCATATTTTCAAAACTAATGAAGTTATTGACATGAATTCTTTTGTCATATAGGTTTTAAACATACACGTACCACTTGAAACTTATTTCGTTAAAATATCTAGGTACATTAATTAAAAATGTCATTTTCAAGTTACGTACACACATGAAATAAAAGTTTGTAATCACTAGCCTACGCTGATTTAATAAAGCTATTTTTTTTAAATTAAACTTTATCAAGACAAATTCTTCGTTGTGTGTTTTCTTTAAACAGAAATACCCTGTTTATTTTATTTTTATAAAAAATGAATAATTAATCATAATGTAACTGTAACAGAAATTTGATACAAAGAAAAGACTGTTTAACCAAACTTAAACAAACAATTTATTTATAAAAGGTTTATATTCAATATAATATAACTCCTCCCCTGGCTCGAACACATGCGAAGATCCTCCTGGGCATGCTGAGAATCAAGTTATCCAGCATTTCTTGAGGTGACCTGTCCCATTCTTGAATAGCGGCTTCCCTGAGCTCTGGCACTGTCTGGGGACGTGGCTAACGGTTCCAAACAGCTCGCTTACAGCATCCCACGCGTGCTATTGGGTTTAAGTCAGGCGAGCCGGCAGGCCAGTCTAACCTTGTGATGTCGTATTCTCGGAGAGCAGCATTGACTCGTTGATCTCGATGGGCGGGCGCATTATCATCGACCAGTACAAATTGGTGCCCATGGTTGACTCGGAATGGTCTGACAATTCCATTAATAGCAACTATACATGTCTGCTGCTGTCATGAAGCCTCGATAGTCGATACGGGATCAAAGGCGTTCTAGCTCCAATCATAATACCACCGCAAAAGGACACCGATTTCCCGCCTTGCTGAACCGTTCCAGTCGCAGTTGTTTGCCTTTCACGGTCTCCTGGTCTTCTCCAGACACGGACACGTCGGTTGTCTGGATGAGTACTGATTCGCGATTCGTCAACGAAGAGACAGTTTTGCCAAATGTTTTCTTCTTCATTTTGCCGAAGCCTAGCCCACTGCAATCTCCGTCGTTGACGTTGAAGGGAATTCAGAAGAGGTCACCAAGACCTCCGTGCTCGTAATCCAGCCTTTTCTTTTTTTTTTTTTTTATCATGGGAAATCATCAAATAACCCCCCTCCCGCTCTGGGCTGAGCAGGAGGGAGTTTTCTGACACTAAAAGAAAAGTCTGCTTTTACTGACTAAAACCCATCCATGTTCCTTCCTTTGCCCTTTGTGTTCCAGGGCCGCGGTATCTCTTTCGAACAGTCCCGCAACCCTGGCAGGCGTCGGTCCTTACGGACCCCTTCCTGTTTGCTGACTCTCTTTGAGGCGCGCGTGGAACACGAACGCGCCGTCGACACGGCCTGTCGTCATAAGACGGACGGACGGCTAGCTAGCCCATAGCTCACCGTCCACAGGCCCGCGCCTACGGTGGCCGGGGGCCACCACGTGGCCCCCGACGCCCGGTGCGTCTCCCGCGGCGGCTGAGACGTGAGGCTCTCTCCCTCTCACGTCCCGCCACCTCCTTCGCTAGCATGACTGCTTCGCAGAAGGAGGTGACGGCGTCCTATTCCCTCTCGCTCCGGACCATGGATTGATTTAGAACACCTTTGAAAACATACTATGTTTCTGGCAAATAAATAAATAAAAATAAATTGAACCAGGGCCGGATGCGAGAGGTCGCCGCCGCCGCTCTCGTAATCCAGCCTGGTGCAAGCAATTCCGAATGGTCTGAGTGCTAACTTCAAGCCCAGAGGCGGCCCTTTTTATTTTAGTAGCGTTGATTGTTGGGTCACGGGCTGCCAGCAATCCAATATAGCGCTTTTGGGCAGCAGTCAAAACAGTTGGGCGACCACTGCGGGGTCGGTCAGCAAAATTACCCATCCCGTGGTACCTCTGCAACGTGGTTACGGCACAGGATTGGGATATAGCAATTCTGCGTGCTATTTCTCTCGTGGTACACCACGAAGAATAATAGTAAGTTTGAGGGAAGAAGGATACATCCTTCTTCCCTCAAACTTACTACTCGTATTCTTGCTCGTAAAACTTCTGAAAATCCTCTTCGGATTTTTTCAATCACAACTTTCCGCGAAAGTATTTTAAATCCGTTAAAATTGACTAAATCAGATTTCTGGATGTGCGTATGCTAGGACTGAAAGCCTTTTTATATGGAAAAACAATTGAACTGTTTTATTGTTTTATATTCTAAATCTTTATTTTTAAATAATGAATCTAAAAAGAAGAAGAAATCATAATAATCTACCGTAACAAAAAAGATTTCGTTTTTTCAAAGTAATCTCAAACTTTTTTTTGATGTGTAGGTAATTCTATAAAATCGATTTTCTAACTCAATTTTTTCTCTTTAAATTATCATTTATCAGTCTTGCAATGATTCTAAAAAGAAAACTAACTATAAGTAACCTTTTAAAAGGTAATTAAGAGCCCCTATCAATTTCTTCGCAGTACTAGTTTAGGTAATTTCGGAGAAATGTGCGCGTGTGAGCGTTCGAAATATCGACAACGATCGTAGTGTGCGTAGCCTCATGCAGTGCAGCGGGAGCAAACAATCTTGGTCCGTAACAGTATTAGATACCTATACATATATTTTAAGCAAATCAATTTGCATTAAAGCTGCAATTTTTTTAATGTTTCATTCATTATCAAAACCAATTAAAATAGAAAAGTTAAGACTATACAAAAGCAAATAATATTATAGGAAAAGGTTGAGTGAAAAAAATATATTAACAACTAAATATTATTTTATCTATACAACATGTAACAGAAAGGGTATAATAATATGGAATACTGTGGTACGGACCATCAAACTGAACAACTTTCTCTATGGGACCACCATCGAAATCGTAAAAAAATAATCAGCTGTCCTATACAAAATTTCAATACCTACTTGACCCAAATGTATGGGACAGCTGATTATTTTTTTACGATTTCGATGGTGGTCCCATAGAGAAAGTTGTTCAGTTTGATGGTCCATACCCCAGTATTTCATATGATTATACCCTATCTGTTACACGCTGTATAGTGTTGTTTATTTTTATCGCTTGCGTATGTCTGTGTGTGTGACATCTTATTGCTGTTTTATTTAATTTTTAACTAAGGAAGACTTTTTTCATTTCAAGTGAAAGAAAAACGAGATACCTACTTATTAATTTCTTTATTATAAGAAGTGTTGGCAACAAGGCCATATCCAGGGAGCAGGGTGCAAGTAGTGGCGGTACCTAGGTGTGTGCACTTTCTATTGCAAGTCGATTTAAGTTGATTAGTTTCAATTAGATCAACGTAAGGTTCTAACAAGAGTAAATAACTTATGATAATTACATTCTAGTTAGATTTATAGTTTGGTTTTTCTTATAAAAATAGCGGTAAGACGACATTAGGCGCGTATAATTTCTATAAACGTTTTGTTGTTGAAATGTAAGTTTCCTGATTATGCTGAATATTTGCAATATTTATGTTAAGATTAGCTTAATAAAGGATTTTCACAGTTAGTTTTCCTATTAGAATAATCGTATGACTGAATAAATAAAGTTTTAAGCGAATTAATTAGGTTGAAAATTCGATCTCATAGAAATTACGTAAGTTGAAAATGAGGTTTTTTATTATTAGAGATATGTTATCGAAATTAGTGTCAAATGAAAAGATTATGTGTAAAACTAAATGTGTTAAAGGATTCATGTCGATAACTTTATTAGTATAAGAAATATAAGGCAATTTGTATAATGAAAATTTGTTCAGCTTAATTTTTGCAGTATAAGTTCTAGGAATTTTTTATTTAATTAAGATTTGTTAAATGTTATTGTTTTATATGATAGAGCAAGTTAGACCTGTGAAATAATATACAATACATAAGTGTTTTTTGAAGAAATAAATAAAATATGGGGTTCCAACGTTTCGGCTTTAGTAAAAATGACGCGTAAAATCGATCCAAATTACGCGGTTCTCGCGATCGTAAGCACGGCCCGTTTAAAAGACCGCCCTGTCCGCTCAGTAGTCAGTCGCAGTACGGCCACCGAAGAGGCAACAAGAAAAGGAACAAGGAAAAGCCGAAGCCTAGGGAACAGGGGAAAAACTATATCAAGAAATAGTTTTTTATTCCTGCCTACCCCTCCGCTCAACGTTCCAGCGTTCTCTTCCGAGGTCTTAGTGGGTTGTGCCCAGTACCCATACTCTACGCATTCAGGGTGCGTGGCGACATGCGCCACTAGCAAAGTATTGTCAGCGTACGTCAAACGTAGTGCGAGATTGTCCCAGGAGTCTGGTCTCCGAAACAAGAAGTATACATATTGATAAATTTTAACCTCCCTTTCGACGTTAATTTAATACGAAGTGCCCCGAATGTCCGAGCTTTCCTGGAATCAACGATTTTAAAATGTTTTTAATTTTGGTTCCGTTTTGTTTGCCAGAAGTCGTCGTCTTTTGCAATTCTTTCGACTTTTACAGGCTTATCCGATCCAGTCCACACAGCAAACAAACATAGTAGAACAAAAAAAAAACATTCTCACAGTATCAAAACTAGTCAGATGTAATACAAAATCACGCGCGATTCGCAAGTACTTTACGTCGGGAGCGGCAGTCGCAGCGACACAGGTCCGTCGTCGAGTAGCCCTCGGGCGCGACTGAACTGAATGGAACCAGTGCTGCCAGATGAAAAACTCTAATCAGCGCTAACAGCGGTGCACTAAGCGCTAGATTCGAATATATTCACGAGCCATTAAAGCGCTAAATTCGAACTTTTAACTGAAGCGCTTTTTAAACGATCAGTGTGATTAAATAATCTCCCATACTAAACATGGGCTGTTACCATGAACTCTTAAAACAATTCTGATAAAGGTTTGGAAGCGAGACGCAGATTGCGACTCGTATAAACGCATCTCGTTTACGGCTCCGTTGTTTTGCTCTATGTGTTTAGTATGGTAGATTGTGTAATCACATTGATCGTGGAAAAAGCGTCATACGCACGACAAAAATAAAATAAAATACGAAGTGATTGTAGTGAAAAACAGCTGGCATAGAGCACAAAATTGAACATAGACAATAATTTTATTCTCCACGGAACAAATAGTGCTGCCATATTCAAAATTAAGAAAGCGCTAAATTATCCGTTAGGCGCTAAAATGATCAAGTGCCCGCTGAACATAGCAAAAAAGCGCTAGATCTAGCGCCGAAAGCGCTAAAATGGCAGCACTGAATGGAACGAGCAAGCGCATCCGCTTTTATGGCATTATTTAAATATTTTATTACAATTAAATAAGTAGTCAAAAAATTGAATTGGATACATAAATACCTTAAGTTTTATAATATTTCATATTTATTGATATTTTCAACATATTCTTACGAGTAGACGACGCTTTTGCGCATTATTTTATCGGGTTTTTTCGGTGTGAATCACATTTTTTTTAAAGCACTAATTAAGTTTATTTTAAAATAAAAAATCGTAGACTTACTAATTAACTATATGCCCAGTAAGTACGATTTTTTTTCAAATTATAATTCATTACCAGTTAGCCGAAAAAGCTATTGAAAACCTGGTGTTTCGTGCTTTCGTAAAAACGTATGTTTGATTTTTATTTTTCCTAATTTATGTTGAGTGGTTATCAAAATTATAATTCGTACACTTACTATACAGCATGTAACAGAAAGGGTATAATCATATGGAAGACTGTGGTACGGACCATCAAACTGAACAACTTTCTCTATGGTACCACCATCGAAATCGTAAAAAAATAATCAGCTGTCCCATACATTTGGGTCGAGTAGGTATTGAAATTTTGTATAGGACAGCTGATTATTTTTTTACGATTTCGATGGTGGTCCCATATGTATTTACAAACAAAAAAGTATCTATGTTACTACATAGATACTTTTTTGTTTGTAAATACATCAACTATCTGGTGTCCACGACACAAGCCTCGTTGCTTAGTGTGGCACCTAGATGGCGCTGTGTGTAATGTCCAGCGATATTTATTTATTTATTTATTTATTATAATCTGGATCTCTCTGGATCATTATAAGTTTGAGTGAATAGGTTTCTTTTAGGCAAGCGTGCTACACTCTGTACCCGTCCCGTGCGTCATCGCTTCACATAAGACGAGTTGTGGCCAAACGCAAGCGTATTTAGTGTAACAAAAATCAGCCAATTGCGAGTTGAACTCGCGTGGGGAGGGTTCCGTACAATGCCGAAGTCAATTTGGAAAAAATAAAAATAAAAATTAAAGAAAAACAAAATACCCGACTGCGTAAACTTAAATAAAAATAAAAACTAAAAAGAAAACAAGCCCAGTAGTTTAGAAGCCTGTTAAGTAATACTAAATAACTACACAATTGAAATAGTTTTATAATCGATACACACATAAAACAAATCATAAATTCTAATGCAGAACAGAACGACTCACAGTCGGGGCCCATTCAAATTTTACTAATCAAATCTTCCCAAGTGGGAATAAGGAAGTAATATTTTGATAATAATTTCACGCAGACGAAGGTCGCGGGGAATAGCTAGTCTTACATAAAAGATGCTTCAAAAGTCATATTACAAAAAAATAAAAAACTTAATTGTCCTCCTCGGAAAATGCGCTCGCAACGTTGTTTGGTAAAAGAATGGGCCCCGACTGTGAGTCGTTCTGTTCTGCATTAGAATTTATGATTTGTTTTATGTGTGTATCGTATAAAACTATTTCAATTGTGTAGTTATTTAGTATTACTTAACAGAATTCTAAACGACTGGGCTTGTTTCTTTCTTTTTAGTTTTTATTGAAGTTAATTTTTTCACGTATTTTTTAAAACTAGTTTTTACGCAGTCGGGTTTTTTGTTTTTCTTTAATGTTTTTTTATTTTTTTGTGCGGACCCCTAAAAACACACACGGTACACAGTAGCCCATAAATAACTGATCTTTGAATCTGCAAATATCTTGCAGTAGCTCAAACTCACTTCTGACAATCATCTGACAATCTCTCCAACGCCTATTTAAGTTTCATAACACGGGAGTCAGTTGAATGTTTTCATTAGATTATTCTTATCACAGTAAATGTCAAACTTACCTGACTTCCTGCAAAATTGTCTCGTTTTTAGGCGAGGTCCCATACACACGCTCCTTTAGGTCTTGAACAGCGGTCTCTAATATGTTGAACTTGCTGAGTGTGACGAGCGACAGCTTCTCTTTGGAAAAGCTCGGGCTAGGAGCAGAGCGCGGCGGTGGAAGTGCCAGTGACGGTGGCTCCGGTTGCGGTGGTGGTGGCGCCGGTTGCGGTGGCGGTGACGCCGGTTGCGCTGGTTGCGGTGCTGGTGGCACCGGTGACGGTGGCGCTGGTTGCGCCGGTTGCGGTGGCGGTGGCGCCGGCTGATCTGCGGTACTTTTCTTGCTTTTTTTTTTGTCCTTTGGTACTGTAGATATTGCCAAACAATAACTTTTATGTCAAATTCATAAACAAAGTGTAACTGAAAAGTACGTAACCCAACAAATCCGTTTCAAGAAAACAGCGAATGCAAAATAACAGAAAATGTAATGTGTTAAATGTAAGTTAATTAAAGATATAGTACATTTTGGGGAAACTTTGTTATTGCATTCGAGCGCGGAATTAACACCCGAGCTGCAGGCGAGGGTGTTATGGAGCCGAGAAGTGCAATAACAATCCCCACGCGTATCAAACGACGTTTTTCAATACACTTTCGAAGAAATAAAATATTAAAACAGAAAGTATTTTTGTCAGGAATTACTAAGAAACTATGATTTAATTTGCTTTTTTTCCGCGCTTTGCTTTCGCCAGGCTGAAGAAGAAGCAAAGGTATGATGCCGCTATGCAGCCTAATATGAAAAGAAGAAAAATCAAATATTTTTGCATTTAGAACACAATTATATGTTAATTTGTTCAAAAAAGTAAATATTTGTTTTAAATAATCATGTATATCTATGATATTCTATTTATAAACACAATTTAAATACTAAAAAAATATTTACGCCGTATAGACGCATATCTCTTTGCCGAGATTAAAAAAAACAATCACCACCGATTAAAGCTATAGTCATTGAACCCATTTGGACTGTGGAAATTTTGATTTCAGCACGTGTGCCGAAAAATATTAAAAATCCACGCGTGTGAAATACATTGCATGTTGAACCTAATCGTAGTGCGATAAGAACCAGTTTTCGAAAAAGTGTATTGAAAAGTTCGTTTTCATTATTCAAGCTGTATGTCAGATAAAAAAAAAAAACAGAACTTTACATGGGTGAGATAAGTTTGTACCATACTTTGGCTTACAAATTCGAGGGCACAGACTATTTTACCACTAAACATGCTCCACAACATTCGAAAGTTATTTAGTTTTTGAGAAAAGAATTAATTGTGTTTTCTTGTTTGAAGTCCGTGAAGATCTTACCCTTCGGTTGAGGTGGTGGTAACAAATTCTTCTTTATGCGTTCAACTGAAAAGATAATCCAGATGTTTAGAATGCCCAGCATCTAGCATAACACGTGCCTGAGCCCCGAGGGTTTTTCACTAAGCATATTCAGCTTGAAAAGTTGATAGCCGAGTACGCAGGGCGTGATGAAACAACGCTAACATTGATATTGAATATGAAAAATCGTTTTTTTTTTGGATTTTTTATTTAGCGCAAATAAAGTTAATTCTTTTTGAAAGTGTTCCTTGTCTCCCCGGCAGTGCAAGTACGTACTTTGCATCGATAAGACATCGAGATCGCTAAGGTTTGCATTTTTATCGATCTTGTTAACGAATTTGGAAGTACGTAACACGCGACGATAAGATTTATCGTGGGCCGAATCGAGTCGCTAAGGATCGCTTATCAAATGGCAACACTGAGGACGTCCAAAGACAAAACATATTTCTGTGGCACGACTAAATCGACTAATGTCCGAGATATTTAGAAAATCCTTGCTTTTCATAGATGTTTGGCATTGTAAACAATGTATAAAGGTTTATTTTAGAGAAATTATCAGTATTTACCAAAATATCCGTTTATTTTGGTAAAAATACAGAAAATATTCCATTTTCTTAGCGTCGTCTTGTTTACCTTTGCCAAAAAAAAAGTTTGTAGTTGACAGTTGACATTACTTTCTTGAGAAAGATAAAAATACGGTCAGAGGGTCGTGTTTACAATAACAATATTTCAATTATTGAAACATGGGTGCAATCGACACAACCAAGGCAATCTAGCATTCCAAATTTGTGCTGGAATTCTTCTACGATGGCTTTTTTTTCAGCTGAACCTGGGAACTTCACGTAGGTGTGGAAGAGGTGGCGAACTATTGCCCTCGACACTTCTCACACAACCTTGCTCACAATTTTTTGGCCAAGTCAAGATTGTACTCCTGTCCAATGCAACTTTGGTAGCTCCCAACTGCATAAAACCGTACGGCTGTCAAAGCCTAATTCATGAAGTTTTAGTATGTAATAAATGTGTATTTGTACTAGAAAATCTAGGTATTAGAAAGGGCGAGTTATTTTTAATAGGTTCCTAAGAACTTTAATAGGTAAAAATTGTAGTGCATGATAAAAAAATAATAATTTTAGGTTAGGTTTGTTTTGTCTAGATTTCGAATGAAGTAGGCACCTATAGTAAAACCACGATACCACATTATGGACAGGGCGTCCAGTGGATCGTGTCCTCTGTACATCTCTATCCCTTCTACTAAAATGACTGCCACTTCTCGAGTCACCGGAAAAGACGAACAAAATCTTCTTCTGGAAGTTCCGGAGAATTGTTCGTGTCTCTGAGACGTCGCCTCCGAATACGCATCACATTGTGATGGTGATGCCGTTCTTCCTCATCATCCAGCAATACAACCTAAAGTCCTGAATCCATTATAATTATTATCGATAAGCGTATCGCACTTTTACAAGGTGTCGATAAATTACCGAGCTCGACAGCGTAAATAGGCGATCTCAACTGCCAAAATGTCGTTTCGTACTTGCATTTTCGTTAAAATTTTAGAGTTTATCTACCGATCGATAAAATAGTAGTTACGTACTTGCGACATCGATTCGAGTCGATAAAAACTCATTTTATCGAGAATAATTGTCAGATTTATCAAATCGAGTCCTACGTACTTGCACTGCAGGTTCGATATTATCTGTATGGAATGTCTTTAAAAAAAATGGCCAAATTAAGTTTTCCTGAATCTGCAGATTCTTCAGATTAAGTGAAAGGCGATAGGCCTTCTAGACGTTTAGCCTGTTTAAGTTGTTTTGGTCCAGGCCCCGTACGATGAGATGAAAATCAACAATGCTGAACAGCACGTTGTTAATTTTTGCCCCTTTTTAAAATTGTTTTTTTTTTTTTCTTTTCCTAGTATAATTTTAGCGTGTTATTGTACCAGGTTACCTACTCAGCTGGCAAGGTTTCATGCTGAATATGCTTGCTGCAAAACACTCTGCAGGGCTCTTCTACCATAAGTACCAATACCTAATACGGCTTCTTAAATGTTTAAATACTGAAAGCTTACCCACTAGCACACTTTCTTGTTCCGATGAGATAGACCCAGTAGCTGAAAATTTGAGGGTAGTAATTAAAACCACTTTTATTTCATAGGAGTTTTTCAGTGTTTAAATTCGCCTAAAGTTTAAGGTCATAAGTCTAAGGTCATGGGTAAACATCAATATCACTACATAGCTTAAACCAAAGTCGCTTCCCGCTGTCTGTCCCTATGTATGCTTAGGATCTTTAAAACTAATACGCAACGGATTTTGATGCGGTTTTTTTAATAGATAGAGTGATTTAAGAGGAAGGTTTATATGCATAACATTGAACCCGTGCGAAGCCGGAGCGGGTCGCTAGTTTTGTGATGAGGCGTAGTCGACGTGGCCGCTGCGTGGGGCTCTTTTCTATCTGCAGCTTGTTGATTGAAGGTCTTCAGGGTTAAAGAACCTAACACGAAGGGGATGGCGGGGCTGAGTGAGCGCGCGAAGTTTGCGAAGCTAACCTGTTCGAGTTGGGGTGCCATAAGACCCGAGCTCGCTCTTGCTTCCTATGTTCTCCTTGCCACAATGCATTTTTACTATTTTGAGGAGTTTTAGTGTTTATATTAACTTAATAAAAAATCTACAATCTAGTGGACTATTATTTTTCTGACTACACGTGACGATACGTCCCCGCAAGAATCGAATGGCGCTCTCTCATTGGTGCAAGCGGTCAGTGACGTCCGTTTTGCTCTTGCCGAACATATCGTTACAGTTGCTATTTTAATGTCAAAAGATTGAAGAAGATGTACCTAATGTAACAAGCTAAGTTAGATTAATTAAGTTAGTGAGGCCTGAACTATATTTTTTAAAGGATCATAATTTTGAACCTCTAAACATAAAATGTTGGTGAGATGTAAAATCCGTGGCTGTCTTATTATATTCGATTGTGATGTATTTAAATCAATAAGACAAGAAAAACAATTGTTGCTTTACTTAGCGCTTTCTTTGAAATATTTAGTTACCGTTGTAAAAAAGACGAATTAGTTTATTCGAAGTTTTCTTATTTTCCCGTTACTTTGTATGTAAAATCAGACGTAGAGTCCGTGGACAAAAAAAATGTCGCTTGATTTATAATTTCCTAAAATTTGAACCAATAAACAGATAATATGATATGTATTTTATAAGAAGATGGAGGGAGTTATTTTGTCAGGTTGTTTACAGGGTTCGTTAATTACATGACCTAAGATACAGTATGAACTTATCAATTTACTTTAAATTTAAAATCAATTTACCTAATTCATACTTTCCAGGACCAGGGTCCTGAAATACGAAAAATAATGTACTTAGTAAAAGTTTAGTCGTGAAGTGTATTGTGGGATTCACTCCCACTTACACTTGTAGCAGATACACTTCACGACTCATACACTGTCATTCACTGACAGTGTATGAGTGCGAAACTCTGATAGGAAATATGGGTAAAATAACTTGGGCCCAAGTTATTTTACATGAAACTTTAGATTTCAGTTAGAATAATTATTGTTGATCTACACTTTTATTAATTACGGAAGGAAGGTTAATTTTTTAACCAAAGTAGATTCATACAATTATTTTCAGGGAACATAACATCACGCCAGTAATTCTCGAAGGATTAGGCAGTGGCGTATCGCCGCGTACTTCCATATTTCACCATTTATAATGAAGTCCTATACAGGGTGTAACAGGAGCCTTCACGAAGCCGTCAAACAAGCATTATATGCATCAAACTAAGTAACTTTACGCAAAAAATATTGCTGGAAAACGACTTTTTTTTTGGGTTCAAAAATCACGTTTTTCCGTAAATCTCTATGTAACACAATTAAATCACTGTGCTGATGGACACATTGAATAGTACGGGGGTCGTGGACGTGTTTTAAGTAAAAATCTTACATTAACTTGTATTTAAAAAAGAATTTGTGAAAAAGTTGGAACTTTGACCCCCAATATCACCGTAACTAGAAGGTTCCCAGGTATGGTCTAAACGAAAAAAATGATCGCAAGTACCTTGCGGCTTCGTTAAGGAACTTGTTAAACCCTTTATAATAGGGGCGAGCCATCAATCGGGCACAAATCCAGACTCCGTGGCTGCTACTGAGAATTTTTTTGATGGAAAACCCAATAACACGTTGCACGACCCGGGAATCGAACAGGACTAGGACCAGGATTTCATGCTCAGCAGTCGCGTTTGCAACCACTAAACTAACGAGGTGGGTAGATAGCGGTTAAAGAGTTTGATCCCTGATGATGCATAATCAGCTTATAATGTTCCCACTGCTGGTACACATGGCCTGCTCTCTATGAGAGGGAATAGGCTAAAATCCACCACGCGGGCCCATGCGGGTCACATGTCTTCGAATTTTTGGTTCTAGGATATGCCGGTTTCCTCACGATGTTTTCCTTCACCGTTTTTGAGAGCAGTGGTGATGAAATAATTACACAAAGTAATGCGCCGGGGTTCGAACCCACGACCTAATTTTCGTAAGTCGGGGTCGCCACCACTGGGCCACCGCTGCTCTCGCTTGGCCACCGCTGCTCTAACTGGGCCACCGCTGCTCTCACGGGGCCACCGCTGCTCTCCCCTGATGATGACTAAATGAGTGAGTTACCGTTGTATCAATGATGAACTCGCTGATGGCTAATGTCTGGGCGGTTTCAGCGACTCTTCCGACGGGAAACGTAGCCACGCTGCCCCGCAACTCCACGTTCTTCTCGGATACCCTCAGCTGCTGGGCAAGGCAGTGTAGCACCGTCTGCAGCATGTTGAAGTCTACTACGCCGTTCTATATAAAATAAGTGCTTATTATCAATAAAACAAAGCATTCCTGCATTAAGCCGCGCGGATGTTGTGTAAACAACTACATCCGCGCGGCTCTTTAGTCTTAACACAAGAATAGGTACTGTCACGCTTTTCTAATACAAGAAATGATTAAAGAATAGATCTGTTTCTTTGAATAACCCTCTATGTGCAAAATATTTCCATTTTTTCGGACTTTTTTGGCGCAGTCCATCTACAATGGAAAGGAAATCAATGACGATGAAAGGAACGTTTTTTCTCACTTTTACCATTCGTGATTGTTGTTTGACGTTGTGGAATTAATGAGATATTCATGTGTATTCATAGTTTACTAATGAAAGTATAAATAAGTGTTATACGGATGCGATAGGCGAAGCGATTTACTTCTTTAACCATTCCTAGGCACTATTCTAATCTACCCCCCGACCCTTGCTCGAGCCAGCCCGCAATGTTGAACAAGTTTTATATCAGCCCCTAAACAATGATACCACTCAGACCCAGCCTATGCCTTTGCAGCCTTTCCCAGAAGACGAGGCTCGAACCCCACAGGGCCCTTAGCGTGCTGTCGCTTAGTTTATAACTGTGTTGCCCCAGGTTGGAGGCTTTACACTCAAGGCACCCACACGATAGTCCGGTTAAGTAGAAATCAGCCTCATAGGTGGACCTGCGAGATGCCATTAAAAAAAAAACGGCCAAGTGAGCGTCGGACTCGTATATGAAGGTTACCGTACCATCGTGGTAGGCGAGCCCTCTTTAATTTTTAATTAATTTGTATTATTGTTGTTATAGTTTTCTTATAGGTTTTGCTGTAATCTATAGGCAAAGAACAATTTTTTTTATTGAAAAAAAAAAAACGGAGTGGGATGAATGGTCATATTCGCCTATTTTCTTAAATAACTTCAAAACTATCTTAAAATTATGAAAAAAAAAAAATTGAGAAGCTCACCATTGTGGGCTCAGTAGCCATTTCATATTAATATGTAACACGATATAGTTAGCAAAACTTTTTTTTTTCATTTGCTAAGTTACCCCCAAAAAGTGGCCACCATGTTTAAAATTCATTAACATACGTTACATGTCCGTCTTTGGGTCACCGACTAAAATATGTGTACCAAATTTCAACTCAATCGATCCAGCAGTTTCGGAGTATATTGGCTGTGACAGACTAAAATACATACAGACACGCAAGTGACAATACAAAACGTTAAATTTGACAGTTTGACAGTACATTTCCAGTATAAGCTGACCTCACATTATACGGAAATCCTATTCAATGCGAGATCAGCATAGACTGGAAATGTATAGCTTGATGTGTAGCCGTGTGTACAATAACACTAACAAATTGGACAGTTTTTAGTCCATCTCGGGCAAAGTAATTTGAATCTCAAACTAAAAGCGTTTATTTCAAATAGGCCTGTGACAGGCACTTATGCATAGTCCAAAATAAGCTACCTACAGTCCAGCCACAGGCATAATAACTGTGAATGGAATGTAGTTGCCCATTCGAAAATAGTAGATCTCATGGAGAAGAATGGGCAAGAAACTCCATGGACACTCTTTTCAAATCAAGTTAGATATTAGATAGTGTTGGGTACAATACTGCTTATATGTGAGCACAATGTAGGTAGAAAAGAAAAAAAACAATAAAACCTCAAAGATTAGGATAAGCCATAATAACCATAATAGAAAATCTATAATTATGGTACTCGAATATTTACGATATAGCTCGTAAATATTCTATGACTGGACAAGACGAAGAAAATCGTAACCAAATACTTTGTATCAACGCGGTCTGTCTAGTCGCGTCTGTACGGCCCGCTTGTCAGGTAGCATTTCGTGTCAAAATTGAAAATATTCGGGAAGAAAATTATATGAAAATATTCTCTATGTCCGTAATCTGAAGTATCATGTTCAGTGAACTATGTATGTCACAAACGATTTTGTCCCCAGTCTTTGATTCGGCGATTCTGCTCTTCGTTACCCTGCGACTGGGCATGGCTTAGAATCAGCCGAAAGACTTCCACACCTCACGTCTTCAAAACTTACAGGTAGACATTGCATTGCTTGCAAATATCCTAATGATACTCGTATGATGGCTGTCCTCTTTAGATCATAAGAATAAATATCATAATAACCACCACGCCCGTAATCCCCAAAATACAATCACCAGTTATGATTAAGGTGGATGCGCAAGGGTAGCCCGCGAAATTTAAATTTTCTTACGTTTATTGCAATTTGCAGGTCAGTGTCAGGTTGTATGTTGATGAAAATATGAATCGCACCAGTAACACTTATGGAGTTACAGAATTATAATCATTAAAATCATCAGTACAACCCTCCAAGTTCATATAATCTCAAAGAGTGAATTTTTCATGAAATAGCTATTGAATGTGATTATATGAACTTGTAGAGCTATATTGATGATTTGGATGATTATAATTCTGTAACTCCATACGTGTTACTGGCGCGATTCATATTTTCATCAACATACAACGTGACACTGACCTGCAAATTGCAATAAACGTAAGAAAATTTAAATTTCGCGGGCTACCCTTGCGCATCCACCTTAAGTCTGTGTGAAGGAGGATATGGCTAGAAAGGAGCTGATTGTTGAGATGACGGGAAACAGAGAAGTATGGAAGAAAAAGACATGCGCCGACTCCAAATAAATTGTCCTTATCAGGCTGGGGAATGATGAGTTATGTTTAACTCCGATGCAAAGAGATTTAACAGAGCAACCATTGGGAATATACAAACATAAAATCACGCCTGTATTCTCCGAGGGTTAGGCCGAGGTGTACTACCTTATTTATATTACCTACTTACATCCATATTTCGCCAGTTAAGATTTTTAAGTCCCATGTGGCGGCGAAGCTATTGTCATCAACCGACAACAGGCTCCGTGGCTGCTGCTGAGAAATTCCTGACGGAAAAAACCCCATAAATATTTTTCCGACCCGGGAACCGAACCCAGGATCCAGAACCGATGCGCAGCATTCGCGCTTGCAACTACTAAAGCAACGCGGCAGTCAATCAATTAGGAAAATATTCTGAAATAAATTTGATCTCGAACGTCATTAGCGATTTGTTCGACGTGACAAGCGGGCGTATCATACTAGATAGACCGACTGAACTCTTACAAATTTGATTAAGAGTTTCTTCGTCTTTCCCCCCTTCCCCTTCTTTGCGGGTAAATACACACATCAAAAGTGTCTAGGGATCAACATATATTTTTGCAATAACTTTTCTCCTGATTGATATTAATTAAAATTTTCTTTAAGGATTCATCAAATAAAGTGTTTTCGTTTGTCACAGTAACGATAAACCAAGTCACCTTTGCATTAATAAAGAAATTTGCCATTTTCCTAATAAAGGGATTTTTGACATTTGAACCACTAACACAAAAGTTCGAAAAAAAGACTGAAATAACAGTTTTCTTTAAAATTTTATTGGGTAACTTAAACAATTAATAATCCGTGTTTCTACCGCGAACACTAACAACACAAGAACATCGGTTTGGCATACTCAAAATGAGTTCATCCAAATCACGCTGTGGAATGGCCGCCCATGTTCGTTGCAACAACAAAAAAAGGTCTTCTTGCGACTGGATACCCTCCATATTCGGCAGAGCTCTTCTCTGTAGCATATCCCATGCATGCTCAATCGGATTCAAGTCTGGCGACTGAGCAGGCCAGGGCAGGACATTGATGTTAGCTGCGGCGAGAGTCTGTCTTACAACTCTTGCGGTGTGCGGTCGTGCATTATCATGCATTAACTGAAATAAGGGACCGATTTGCACTTGTAGAGGAACGATGACGTCTGATACAATCGTCTCAGCATAAATTTGAGCGTTGAGGTTGCCTCTGATCCAAATCAACTCAGTTCTTCCGCCGATCCAAATACCCGCCCATACCATGATGGTTCCACCACTATAAGGATGGACTTCCTGGCAGGATTTTAATCGCTGTTGGCGTCCAGGGGTTCTCCAGTGTCGTATACGTCTTGTATCCGGTCTCATACCAAAACGAGACTCATCAGAAAAGCACACGAAACGCCATTGTTCTTCTGCCCAATTTCTGTGTTGAAGAGCCCATTGATATCGTATCCTACGATTGTGCATTGCTGTAGGTGGTACCCGTAGCGGTCTTCGGGAATGAAGGTTCACTTCATGCAAGCGGTTTCTGACTGTTTGGTCGCTAATTAAGTTCCCTGAAGAGTGATGAAGCCTCACGGCTAACATCATGGCGGTTATTGTTGGAGCTCTTCGAGTTAAGATTTGAATGTATCGGTCTTGTCTCCGTGTGGTGCAGCGATACCGTCCTCCATGGCGCTCAGCCACGGTACCAGTGCTTCGGTAACGTGTCCAAAGTCGACTGATAACACTCTGACTTGTATTCAGAGCTAAAGCCACAGTACGTTGCCGGGAACCAGCTTCTATCATTCCCACGGCTCTGAGCATTTCTTCCCTGCTTAAATGACGTCGCCGCTCCATAATAACGTTGGTTTTAATCAGTAGTAGGGAAACAGTAGCACTAATAATGTCTTCAATGCGTTGTATGTTTTTATAGGGAAAATATTGACAGCTGATTTTCATCTTTTACTCGAATTTGATTCACAGTTCCTGATTCAAATTATGAAATGCACCAAAAAGGATCCATATAAATTTATAAAATCATAAATTTATTACAAAGCCACATCTCAATCTCAAGAAATCCACATAAAAATGCTTGATCCCTAGACACTTTTGATGTGTGTATTTGAATGTCTTTGGTCCGATGTAATAGGAAGTGAGCTTATTGCCATCAGCCTTGCAGTTGCATCATCCAGGTCCTATGGCCGCTACTGAGAAATTCCTAATGGAATGCTAGAACCTCATGCTCAAAAGCAGCGCTTGGGACCACTAGACCAACGAGGCATAAATATCTTTTATAATTATAATTAATTAATATAATTTTTGAAGTTTTACCTCAGGCGAACCGATAGCCAAGTCGATCATTTCCGCTATATTGGTAAGAATAGGTCTCAAAAGCAGCGCTTGGGACCACTAGACCAACGAGGCATAAATATCTTTTATAATTAGAATTAATTAATATAATTTTTGAAGTTTTACCTCAGGCGAACCGATAGCCAAGTCGATCATTTCCGCTATATTGGTAAGAATAGGTCTCAAAAGCAGCGCTTGGGACCACTAGACCAACGAGGCAAAAATATCTTTTATAATTAGAATTAATTAATATAATTTTTGAAGTTTTACCTCAGGCGAACCGATAGCCAAGTCGATCATTTCCGCTATATTGGTAAGAATAGGTGTCTCTGCAAGAAGCACATGGGAAGTCATTTAATAACGTCAACATAGGAACAACACCATAGCCCCATGGAAACATGAACCTCGGGTGATTAATAGTAACTAGTAGCTAAATATTTGGCAGGTATTTTACACTGTGTAAAGGGAAGCCGACCCAAAATAGTTGGTAAAAGCTAGGCAGACGATGATTTTACACAGTTAACTGTGTCAAATCATTATCTGCCTAGGAAAGGAAGTCTAAAGGAACTTTATTTTAAAGGCAGAATACAATAATTATGGTTTCGTTCCAAAATACAATCTTCCTAAACTCGTCCAAAATATATTTACCAACAGCAGCCATATTTTAAAAATGTTTTATTCAAAGTTATACTTCTAAAAAAAAATAAAAAAAATCTATGTTATTACAATACAAACTAAAATAAATAAAATCGTTTCAAAATGTTTGTAAACAAGAAAATCGGGGAATTCTATTTGAAGAAAACAGTTCGACGTTTGACGTAAGTATTGTTTTTTTTTTGTACTTGCCAATAAAAGCCAAGAAGGTTGTTTCAGGTGATATTGGGACTTTCGTTTTTAACTTATTTCAGTTTTAAAAGGATAAAGCTGGACTCAGCTGGCACAGAGTCGCGAAATGTGTAGAAAATGGTTTTACCTGGGGGCGGATGAATAAAAGTCAATAAGGGTTGCGCCTCATCTAGCAGCACGGAATCGCATTTGTCTATGCTCCTATCCTTTTCCGTCGTTCAGAACCATCATTTGCGTTTATTTGATTCTCAGTTACTTAGAACTAAATTCTAGTTTGAACAGGATACCCCAGACCGCTTTATTTCAAAAATAATATATACGTACAAGGACTAGTGCGCAGGCTTGCAAAGTTTGTGGAGGGCAAGTCTTTTTGCTTTTACATACAGCGAGGAAACTGCGACCAGTATTTATAGCCCAGTTTTAATATACATTTTCGCAACCATAAAGGATTTGTGGGTGGATTAGGTTGATCAAATTAATAGGTGTTAGTAATACGTTCTACGACTTTGCTAAAGGCTAGTTTAGTACAGCTAGGAATCCTTAATTTATTTTCTGTAATGATTTTTTCTTCGATATAAGTGTTACATAGTGATTACATACGGGACCGAAACATGGTCGCTCAAAATGGGCCTCATCACAAGGCGGACATGGAGAGGGCTTTGCTCGGAGTTTCCTTGCGTGAACAAATTAGAAATGAAGACGTCTGCAAGAGAACTAAGGTTGCTGACGTAGCCCGAAGAATAGCCAAACTGAAGTGGCAGTGGGCAGGGCACATTGCTCGCAGAACGGATGGCCGATGGGGCCGAAAAGTTCTTTAGTGGCGACTGCGAACTTGGAAGGCCTCGGGGATCCGCTGGATGCGAGACAGACGGGACCGGTCAATGTGGCGACACTTGGGGAAGGCCTATGTCCACCAGTGGACGTCTTTCGGCTGAAATTAATGATGATTCGAAGTGTGCGACTCGTCATGCCACAAGAACAATAATATAATAAAATTAATTCAATGAAAGACACTTGACGCCTGCAGTATATCACGTAGTCCTTGGTCAAACGTCATGAGCATATATTATGTTGAAACCTTATCACGTAAGCATCCATGCCATTACAGTTTTCCGATGAACTGTTGCATCATTCGTTATAAAGTCTGCAGTCAATATTAGAGGAAAAACTTGAGTCTTTGTTCTTTGCCGTCAGTGCGAACCCGCCGCCGTTAAGGAGCGCTATTAAATTATTGGTAAAGTCTATGAATAAAGGTACTCCCGAGCTCCTTTAATAGGATTTAAGAGTTGCGAGCGGTTTGCGGGTGCTCGGACTCTATTTTAAGCCTCGGGGTGCTGACTTTCTGAGTGCTTTGCCGTGTCATGCCGCGTCGACGTCGCCTCATGCTAACTCTCTTCCGTCTTACTTTGAGCCCAAAAAGGAACGAAGATTTGCATTAACAACGATGCGGCTATACATAACTAAGTATTTCGGCGAAGGCTAAAGTAAATAAACAGCGAAGTGCCACGTTGGCGCGGCGTGCCTTCGAGGTTCCTCACTGATGCTATCAAGCCACAGCGCACAGAACTGCGAACGTTGCCGGTCCAATGTTCAAAAGTTTTTCATTACAGATTTATTTGCACGTACTCTGTAACTTTGCTCAAGTTGTAGGTAAGCTCAGATCTCAAATTAGGATATCGTAAAATTTAATGGACGCCAGTTTGCGTATTTGCTGAATAATGGTCGACCTAAATTGTTTAATTGTTGGAATTAAACCCAAATAGTTGTAGGAATTAATTCGCGCAGTTACCATTACAGTGGGATGTAGTCTCTCAGGGTGGTATATCAGTAGAATCAAGTTTGTTTATCTGCCGTGCTCGAGTCAACACAACACCGTGCTGGTTGCTTTATATTGTCCCTTCAAATATTGACGTAGGATGTTCTTAGCGGAGATAAAGCGGGAAAACAACGAGTAATTGAATTTACTACTGGGAAACGAAGGGTTAGTTTGTATCGGTGATTACTGGGATAGCGCTAAAATGTTCTCTTTGTTTGCTCGGGTCATTATCGAAGGCACGAAATTTTCCCCGTTGTAGACCGACCAGCTACGAATCTCTGAAGGCGTTGCAGTAATTTACGAAGCTGCAATAACAGATAATCTAGCAAAATTGTTGTCTAGATAAGCGTGTGAACTCGCACCCGTCTGCATTCTAGTGTCAGGGAATACGCCAATCAAGATCCGCGTGAACGTACATATCCTCGAAGAGGACTCCCTCCCTACACAAGTAGTCCCGTACCTGTCTGTCTGAATGTAAAATGTTTGGTTTGGTACACATTTCGGCGAAATGTGAGGCTTCTCATATTTTTTTAACCGGCAGGTGACCGGCTGCGCGAGCGGGACGGGCGCCGCGGGACGAAAGCTCGAGGATGGAGCGTATCCGAGATAGTCTTGCGTCGGCTCGAGCGGGGGCCGATCGCGTCGCGTTACGTCGCGGCTGTACAACTTGAAACGTCAAAAACTTTACGTAAATATTTAAACCACCTGTGGTTGTTAGCTAAAACTGTAAATATTTTATCAGTGTATTTAGCGATTTTGTAGCGAGCTGTTCGCTTAAAATTAATTTAGTTCTGACCAGTTTTGATAGGAATAAGATCGTGTCTTCAGTTTTGTGGAAAGCATCGGTATCGAGTGCATGCCAGGAAGATCCTGTTGCACCTTTAATAACGGTGAGTATTTTTAAACTTTAAAAAGTTTCACTTATTGTTGGATTTACTTCGCGTTGCTTTTTCTTCAGTAGTATATATTTCAACCGAATGATTTGTTATTGGTACATTATAGGGTAAAGGTAGGTAATTGGTATAAATTTCATTTGTTGGTAGGTACAGCGATTACTTAAACATTGATCGTAAGACAAAAAATGATCTTGCATCCCTGTATTATTTGTTTATTTTGTCAAAATGGAGGAAACATAAAATTGGTATTGTAAATGTGACGCGAAAAGAAAAAGACGAAGAGAAAACCGCACGGAGAGAAGAGTGTAAGGCTATCTATGGGTGAGGCCTTTGCCCAGCAGTGGGACAAAAGGCAACAGAAAAAAAAATGTGCCACGAATTAATCTGACGGTAGACCAAGAACTTAAACTTTTTGGAATATAGCTCAGGGAAGATGGCATTCCTATTGAAGAAACGACAGCCAAAACACTGGCTGTGTGATTATCCTCAACCGTATCTTCTCTGTTCTATTGTTAGGTAGGTAGGTGGTTATTGCGGTTGATTGGTCATGTTTGTTTTCTACCAATGGAATTGTGTCCACTGTTGGTGTTGCTGTAGGATTATATCTATTTATTAGGAACTAATTGGTGCCTACGAACTTCATCCGCGTGAAATTATTACACAAGTGTAAAACTTACCTATTTAAAACTGATTTTGATAACAACTTCACGTTTTTTTTTTTTTGCATGGAACCCTAATCTTTTTTCTAAAAGTAAAAGTAAGTAATTAATTCCTTATAATATCAGCTATCTGGTAATAAAAGTCCCGTCAAAATCAGTCCAGCCGTTTCGGAGATTGGCCGGTACAAACAGACCGAAAGACAAAAATTCATAAAAAAAATGTAGTTACCATACATCGATCTTTGATCGAAGGTACCGTACCTACCTTTATACTTACATGCATTCAGTAAAAAGCTGTTATTTAGAAATTAAAAACAGAAACTTCAATTTTATTTATCTGTATAGATGTTTCGTTGATTGTCTTTGGGACTTTCTTCACTTCCTGGGGGTTTAGACAAGCAACAGTAGTTGAGTACAAGTCTGACAATCGTCGCGAGATGGCGCCACTAGGTGTACACTCGCCCTATAATTGATCCGTGTTTAAAGTTGATTAATAATTTATTTACCACGAGATACTACATCTTTCTGCGATAAAAGTGAAGCTCGATGGACAATAACGAAGTGAAAGCGTTGTCTAAAACATTAGTGCAGTAATATAGTTAAAAACTTAAAATTAATATTATGTCTAGTGTGTCCAGAACCCAAGTGACAGCAGCAGTGACAACAGTTTAAAGTGCCGATCAATGACGATTCTAGCAGTGAATCATAAAACTATTCACCGTGAAAACTAACACAGTGAACAAAAACAGTGAAAACAATAAAAATAAAGTGTAAAAACCTTTGTTGCAAAAATCTGTGAAATGTCAGGTATATGGGTCAACAAGTGTAACGGCTTCTAATTTAAATTTTTTGCACCCGCTGGATAAGACTGCCAATTTCACCGTGAAGATTAATGTTCGCATAGCGAGAACCGTGGCCGATGTGGGTTGGTTGACGTCGAGTGACGCGAGTTCGAATCCAGCCAAGCGTTGGTCTTTTTGAATATTTATAATTTGTCATCCACTAAAATATTATGATGGCAAGTAAAAAAAACTGTGCCGATGGCATGAGAACAGCCGAAGAATCAAATAGTCTTACAACAACAAAAGTAACATACGCTAATAATATAACGTTGAGAAATAAATCTAAGCAAATTACTTCTAAAAATGATACATTGGAGGTAGAAGCTGAATTAACAGATAATATGGATGAGTACGCATCACTTACTTCGACACCCTCAATTAACGATCTTAACCAAAGCTACCCTGACATGTACTATAAGCCTAATGACGAAATGATAGAACTAAAGAACAGAATATGTCAACTCGAGGAAAAGTTGATAATCGCAGAAACAGAAATAGAGAACTTACTGCTAGAAAATAGTTCTCAATTTAAACAAATCACTGACTACAAACTAAAAATTGACAAATTGACACACATATGTACAAGCACAAAACAAAAGACATCCTCAGCCAAAATAAAGCGTAATAATCTTATTAGAACAAGGCTAAATTTTAAAAATGGTCAACAAAGTCCTGATGAAGAAACCGATAACAGAATGCCTCCTTTAGTTTCAACCACAATTGAAGAAAATCTTAATATTGTCTGCTATGAACCACCATCGCAAGTAACCACAGAGCACCACTCCACCACTGAACAAAGGGACTCGTTGGACACAAGGTCTCCATACGATTCCAGGCTTAAAGAACATAACTCGTATAAATTATGCATAATTAGTGATAATAATGTGAATAACATACTAGGTATTGCCGAAACTACTTTTCCGAAAGCCAAAATATGCCACTATTGTATGCCGAAGGCAGGTATTGTGGAACTTTTAGAAACATTAGAAAACAAAATTGTAAATTACGGCTTTTATGACTATTGTATAATTCTCCTTGGTGAAAAAGATTTCTTGGTCTCAAATAAGTATGAGGACTTAGTAACTCACATAAAACAAAAACTTGAGAATATAAGACATACCAATGTTATCTTGTGTTCTCCTAACTTTAAACTAAAATGGAATGTTAATTTATTTAACACTAGAATAGAAGCTTTCAATCGACTTCTATATCTTAGCAACCAGACTTTTAAATATACTTATACGTTTGACACAAATAAGCATCTGGAATATACACACGAAATGTTTTCCAAATACACAGGCAAAGTAAAAAATAAAGCTATAATTATTTTTTTTAAAGACTTAAAAAATTACATTAAGCTGTTCCAATGTGAAGATGACAACTGTAATGATTTAAACGTGATGCACAGTCATGACCATCATGAAATGAGTCACTTAAAAGCTGGTACTATACCCTATTACTTTAAAAAAAGGGTTATTAAAGCTGAGGCAAACAAATGCGGCGATGATACTCAACCAAATTCATTGCTCTCCTTATCATCACAGGCGGTGGTGTCAGTACCAACATTAAATTTTTTTCGTGAATAATAATGTATCAAACAACCACAGTAATTTAAACATATTTCATCAAAATGTTTGTGGAATTAATAACAAGAAGACTGAACTAGAAGTGTATGTACAAACCCTAGATAAAAAGCTAGACTATATATGTTTAAGCGAGCATTTCTTGAATGAAAACAAAGCAATTTTATTTAATATAGATAACTACAAACTAGTCTCTTACAATACCAGGAAAATTAAAAAGAGAGGAGGTAGTTTGATCTTAGGACATGTGGATAGGCAAACAGAAATTATCGACGCAATAAATAAGTTATATAAAGTAGAATGTTTTGAAATATGTGGTGTTAAAGATGTTTTCACAGGATTGTATATTTGCTGTTGTTATCGAAATCCTGTAGATAAAAATTTTTATGTGTTTTTAGAAAAAATGGAGAGGTTACTGGATTACTTATTCAATAGGAAATCTATAATATGTGGAGACTTTAACGTTGACCTACTAGTGGACAGTAAAAAGCGCATGGAATTTCTCAGTTTACTAAAGTGTTATAATTTCAGGCACCAAATCAATTCTGCTACTTTCATTCGTAACAGTTGTAACTCGTGTATCGACAACATAATTACCAACTTGCCCGATTCATGTATTCTTGGATGTGCAGTAGATCACAATGGTTTGGCTGATGGCCATGGAGGTATTTTTGCAGATATTCGCTTGGATAATGTAAGCAATTTAACGCGAAATAAGTATCCAATCATGGTCATAAACAAAAGAGTTTTAAATAGTAAAAATAGTGCCCAATTTGAACAGGGTATCCGTGAAAAAGATTGGAGTTGCATGGGTATAAATATGTTTATCAAAACATTTCAAAAGGTATTCCAAAACAGCTATAGGAAAAAAGATTATAAAATAAGCCTAAAAAAAAATAGACAATTAAAATGGATCACTAAAGGAATTCGAACATCAAGTAAAATGAAACGGTTCTTATGTACACGAAATGGTAACAACCTTGATTCAAGTGTCTTAATGTATAAAAATAAGTATGTTAAACTATATAGACAGGTTGTGGTGAAGGCTAAAAAGCATGCAATAATGGAGCAAATAAATAGTTCAAAAAACCTAAGTAAAGAAGTGTGGAAAGTAGTGAGAAAATGTACAAATAAGGAGAAAACGATAAAACCGGAAATTCGTCTCAAAGCGAATGACCAAATTGTAGTGGATCCACAGGAAATATCTGACATTTTAGCAAAACAGTTTGACTACAAATGTATCTCTAGGGTGGTCGAAGGAGACCAAAACACAGCATTCATAAAGAAGTATACAATTGAAAATAACGATGAAATGACAATTGCTTCTGTCACATCGAATGAGGTCTTAACTATAGTCAAAAGTTTGGAGAACAAGTATTCTTGTGGTTATGATGAGATCCCAATATCCGTAATTAAAGAACATATTTCCATACTAGCGGACCCTTTGTGTGAATTTTATAATAAATGTATAGAGGAATCTGTCTTCCCAGACCAGCTTAAAGTGGCCAAAGTAATACCGGTCTACAAAAAAGGTAGTAAAACTGATCCCAAAAATTATAGGCCCATCTCCTTGCTACCAGTCCTGTCAAAGATATTTGAAAAGATCATAAAAAAACGACTATTAGCTCACTTGCGTGTAAATAGAGTGTTAAACCAAAGGCAGTTCGGTTATCAAAAAGGTGTTGGCACTTCTGACGCCATATATACCTTACTTGATGATGTTATAGGAAAAATCAATAATAAAATGAGAGTAGCCGGAATTTTTCTCGACCTAAGTTCCGCGTTTGACACTATAGACCACGAATTACTGCTTACAAAAATGACGCATTATGGTATAAGAGGAAAGGCCTTGAAATTATTCTCTTCATATCTCAAAAACAGAAAAATGTTCGTAGAAATTGACGAAATACAAGATGGCTCCAAAAAAGTTTACAAATCGGCAACTGTAATGATGACTACGGGCGTCCCGCAAGGATCTATATTGGGACCTGTTTTATTTATTTTATTTATTAATGACTTAATCAATTACATGAATACAATTTTACCTGACATTGATATAGTAATTTTTGCAGATGACACAAATGCCATAGTAGCAGCAAATGACATAGATACATTAACAGAGACTGTAAATGCAGCAATACAAGCATTTCACGTGTGGTTCACTATGAACAATTTGCTAATCAACACTGCAAAGACCAAAATTCTATTATTTAGAACGACAGCCCGTAATAAGGACGATTTAGAGGTTGTTTTGAATGATGTTAAAATTGCTCTCGTCAAAGAAGTTACTTTCTTGGGTGTACACATAGACGAACAGGTCAATTGGAAAACAGAATTAAATGCTATAAATGCATCAGTATGTTCCGCATGTTATGCTTTAAGAGCACTTAGAACTGAAATTGGCATTGAGCAATTGAAAATGGTATATTTCGCGCTGGTAGAATCAAAGATTAGATATAGCATAATGTTTTGGGGAAACAGCTATGACTATAATATCAAAAGAGCTTTTTTGTTACAAAAACGCGCAATTCGCACAATAGTCCGTATCTCGCAAAGAGAGAGTTGCCGTGAACATTTTATAAGTCTGACTATACTAACAGTGCCGAGCATTTATGTATTTGTACTTCTAAGTAACATGGCCAAATATATGCATGAATATGAGACAGCAGAAGAACGACAGATTAGGGAAGGCACACGGAGACAAGACATTATACGTTACAAGGTACAGCCTAATTTAAATATTGTGAGGCACAGCCCCAGATATCAATCAGTTATATTATTTAATAAGTTGCCTCTACATATAAAAAGCGCTATTTACTCAAGCTCCTTTAAAAAGCAACTAAAAAGTTTCCTATTGAATAAGTGTCTTTATGCTGTTGAAGATCTATAGATAACGAAATTCCTATATAGTAATATGTTGTATTTTGTTTTGGTATTTGTGCATTGTTGTAATATTTTAGCGTGTTCTTGTTTTTCTTTTTGTTTTTCCATATGTAATTTTAATTTTCTATGTAATTCAGATACAATTTATTGTTCATGAATAAATGACTAATGACTAATGACTAAATGGCAACGATAATTTTCAAAGTGTTTCGTTTTCTTAAACGACAATTGACATTAAGCTTTCCGATAAGTAGATTTAACAATCCAACACATTTTCGACTTCTCCATCTTCGTTTTCGCTGGTAGACTGTTTACGTTGTTTAGGTCTTCAGTTGTCTACCATATTGCATCATTGAATCATCTTATCCATTATTTTGTATGTACTGGAATAATCGCCATTTCATCTTATTCAGCAATGTCCAGACAAAAGAGTTTGAGAAAAGTAGATAAGAACTGCCTCGTAGACGTTGGCCTAGTGGTCGCATGCGGCTGAACTTGAGTTCCTGGATGCGATTCCCAGGTTCACCATTGTTTTCTATTAAGAATTTTTCAGTAGCAGACCGAAGTATGGATTAGTGCCCGGTTAATGGCAGGCTCGCTCCACTTTACTTATCTAATGAAAAGTAGGTGCTATAGGTACACACCCTACACCCTCTGCTGACCCCCTTCAGGTATACATGCGTGAATATGTTATGTTAGATAAGAAAGGTAATTTCATTATAATCCAATCCGTATTATAATTAATGAAATTCCAAAACCAGGAACCTAGAAAACTATAAATTTTGAAAGATCATACCTATTTGAGAAACTGATCGTACTAGATAGGGACAAACTGCAGATTGCTCTGAGCGTTGATCGTATCTGTCGGTATGCGGCGTGGCAGCGTGAACCGTATCCTATACGACAGATAAGGTCTCAAGTTTCAGATAAGTGTCATATTCGGAACGCTTCACGTTTACCTAAGTTTAGATAGATTTTTCCATTATAACCTCTGACGATTTATGTCTTTGATATTTTGATGGAACCGTTCCTTGCTTCTGTCAAAGGCGCTTCTTAGAACGTCTTGGGTTTCATCGTCATCTTCCTGCCATGGTCCCATGTGACGCGGGATCGGTGCAACACGATTTTTAACCGACTTCAAAAAAGAGGAGCCTTTTTTATGTTTATTTTTTATGTATGTTCCCCGATTACTCGAAGATGGCTGGACCGATTTGGACATTTTATTTGTTTGAAAGGGCATACTTCCCAGGTGGTCCCATGATCATCAAGTCAGGATTTGATGATGGGATCCTGGAGAAATAGAGAGAACTCATACAATTTAATAGACACACTTGCGATTGGGGTAGTTTTTGGAAGAGTACTTTCTCCAAGTTCCATTTCAATTTGGTGAAGATCTGATGAAGAACTTCGGAGATATGCAACGGAGCTCCTCAATAAATGATAGCAAATGGACTGGGATTGCTGGAATATCATGTCTGTCTATTGTATACAACAGTTCATAGCATAACATCACGCCGGTACGCTGTGAAGGGGTAAGCACATGTGAACCACTAAAAAGTGAAAAACAAAAAAAACTGTTTTTCAAAAAATTATCTTCTATTCACAGTCACACTATCATATACTTCTTTTTAAGGTCCGAACTTTATGATCTCACTTTTCCTTCCGTGTCATTCCTCACAGTCACACAATTTAAGTATATTGTCTTGGGTCTTCCTCTCCCTCTCCCCTTTCCCTATTTTAGTCACATGCTTTTCATCCTTTCACATCTGAATGTTTTGGCTTTGTAAAACGTTAGTTTTCGACTTCCCTCTGGTCAAAGAATGCATTACTTACTTACATTGTTTGTTTTCTCCAGTATTGTCCCATTGACTCAATAAAGTACATTTTGATATAAGTGGGGAAACTTTGTTATTGTATTCGAGCGCGGAATTAACACCCGAGCTGCAAGCGAGGGCGTTATGGAGCCGAGAACTGCAATAACAAATCCCCACGCGTATCAAACGACGTTTTTCAATACACTTTTGAAGAAATAAAATATTAGAACGGAAAGTATTTTTGTCAGGAATTATTAGGAAACTATGATTTAATTTGCTTTTTTACCGCGCTTTGCTTTCGCCAGGTTGAAGAAGATGCAAAGGTACGATGCTGTATACAGCGTACTATGAAAAAAAGAAAATTCTTTTTTTTTCTACTTTAGAGCACATTAAGATGTTAATTTGATCATAAAAATAAATATTTGTTTTAAATAATCATTTTTATCTATGATATTCTATTTATAAACACAATTTAAATACTCAAAAAATACTTAATCCGTAAAGACGCATATCTCTTTGCCGGGATTTAAAAAAAAACAATCACCGCCGACTATAGATATAGTCATTGAACCCTTTAGACTTATCTGTGCAAATTTTTATTTCCGCACGTGTGCGGAAAAATATTAAAAATTGCACGCGTGTGAAATACATTGCATGTTGAACCTAATCGTAGTGCGATTAGAACCAGTTTTCGAGAAAGTGTATTGAAAAATTATTATCTGTCTTATCAGAAAATAGTTAGTCTTTGTTAGGTATTAGATTACTCGGTATGTACTACTTGGACGACTAAAATATTTCACATGCCAATTGTTTTACTTTAGGATGGAAGTTTTTTGCAATTTGCAGGTCTGTTTCAGGTTGTATGTTGATGAAAAATAAGTCGCGTCAGTAACACGTATGTAGCTACAGAATTATAATCATTAAAATCATCAATACAACCCTCAAAGTTCATTATGAGTTTAATCAAGAATTAGACAAGTCATAACAAGACAAGAGAATCTGTTTCTTCCGAAAGATGTTTCGAAGAATACTGGTCAGTAAAAAGATAACAAAGAATACAAAAGTGCCGCCTGAGTGTCTCAACTTTTAACTTACTGAATCATTAGAAGAGCACAACAAATCCTTACATTCTAAAAATGTTTTTATGATGTTTGGTAAAGCAGGTACTTACGAGGTAACTGTTAGCCGCAATGGTCACCAGGAGAGGTAACCGAAGAGCTCCTTCAAGTTTTGTGAATGAATTTTGGGAAACAAACTTAACACCTTATTTTAAGATTAGATTCTAGGTCACCTATTTAATAATTGTAATTGTCGACTTCGGGTATACGAAGAATGGTTTTTTAATCTAGTTCTTCAATAGACTCAAAATTACTAGTATCAAAAAGTCATTAACGAATTGCAACAAAATTCATTATAAACTGAGTCATTGAACAGCTTCGTCGTTTTCTCCGAAATCGGGCTGGAAGGAAGTACCGTTTTCATTTATTTTTGTCCTGGCAACATTAACATTGTTCATGAAGGATAATCTGCAGGAGCAATATTTATGAATGAACATGATTCATTATCTTTGACGAATATTATGGCGCCGACTGCCGTCGAGCGCAAAGACATTATTTTTGGATTTAAAGGGTATTGTTTTATTTTTTTCAGAGCAATTATTGAAAGACAGAAACATGATTGAATTTAATTCAACTTCTTGTAAATAAATTTGATCATAAACGCTATTTAGCGGCAAACTTGCCGCTGATCTAATAAACATATCTCATGTACGCATAGTGTCGTGTCAGCCAAGATGCGCAAACGCAAGTTTTTTCGTCGTTCTCACGGTGCATGCACGAGTTTAAAAGCGGCGGCCGCTAATTGCGGATAATGTGCGTTTAATGTGTTATGTTACATGCATCTCAATATCTACGTGGATGATGTTATGTAGGAAGTCACGCGACTGCCTGATTCATATTATGTTGTGTCGAGGAATGGTTAACGATGTGGTTTTGGATCTGGGCTGTTTAAGAGTAGGCAGTTTATTCTGAACCGCTGTAGCTTCTGGCAAGTTGTATTCGTCTTCCTTTGCATTCTTCTTCTCCATTTTAATCTATTCTTAGTTGGTCCCTGATTTCTTGGTTTAATTTAGCACTTAGTTTTGAATGCGAGAAAATTCTAGGTACATACATCTATCTGAAAGGATATCACAGCAGTTTTTGTGAGTTCATTTCAAATTGGATAAACGATTTTAATTAATTTCTAAAAAGTCCTGCACCGCGGTCACCATGATAAACTGGTTTCAATAGTTCTTCCCCTGCTTTTTTTAATTCCGATGCATTTAAATTGCACCTCGCTCTTGAATTCATTAACCGTTCGGCTACATTCCAAAAATTTTAACATATTTCAAGTCCCGCATCTCCCATGTCGAATGACCGAGGCAGGGCTCCGGCCGCGGCCGACAAAGAGCCCACAATGGCCCGATTGAATGACAATAGGCGTCCACGGTCCACCGCCGCGCTCCGCTGCGACCCTGGTACATCGACCCATTAGATAATATCAAACTGTATAAATTTATGCTCATTTTGACCCAGTTTTACGTTGAAATAATTTTAGATTGTCACGGTCGTAGGTCAATTCGGGATGCGTTTGTCATAAAAGATCACAATGGCCCACTTTGTTCATACCTTGTTTAATGAGCAGCCATTTACAAGGCCTTGTCGATACAGATAGGTTAGAAATGTAAACGGTAGAACTCGTATAAAATCAACATTGTAAAGTACTATTGGCCAATTAAATAATCCTTATGGTAACAATTGCCGTGCAATTCTATTTTAGGATATACCTTGACACTGGCAAATAACCTTTGAGCCAGTTGCCAAGGAAAAAAGAACGTTCTAAATTCAATATTTAAATTACTTTTCTATGCATATTTCAACATGGCGCACTGTTTATCCCAAACGTTTTTACCTGGAAATCTGCCTGATACACTGAACAGACGAGATAAGAATAATTATTGTGTACATTTATAAGACGAAAGTGAGGCGAGAAGCTGTAGACCTATATTCCGAGATCAGATAATCGAGTGGTGAACCGGATTAGTGCACGTTATCACTTGAGCATGCGTTGTTACTCACGCACGATTAGCACAACATGCAAATGGCACTTGAGACTTTGAGAGCTCGTAACGAAGTGTCGCACTGACAGATCGTATATTATTTGCATTTATGTGAGCTTAAGGCGAATTACCATGTCCAGTTATCGATTTTAGGTGGTTTCAAAATTAGATCATGTAGTTAGCGAGTTTAAAATAAGATTAGCATCAGCTAGGCCACTTGCTAAATAACTCCTACGCCTTAATTCAACTGGGCTCCATTTCCATCCGTTCCATTTGGTAAGTAACTATACCTACAGAATATTTTATGTACACAATCTTGTAAAAAATAACATACATCGATCGAAGTCCAAATAAATGGCATTGATTTAAGGTTGCCAGTAATCGGCTTCACCAGAATATAAGGAATAACGGCAAATTGACGACAGTTTCGAAATAATTTTGTAATTTATGTGTTCAGCGATAAGACCAGAGATAATGTTTTTACATGCCTCGCTCGGTGCATGCAAAGGATTTCGAAGAAATATTGTCTGTCATTCGCTAATTGCTTCGTTATCATATCGGCATTACTTCTCATTGATAGGACAAAACGAGTCGTTGACGTGCCCCTGACTCCAGTCCGATGACTTCAATTACTACTATCTAGAATTACCGCGAAAAAGACTTATTATACGAGTGACGGTCGTTACGCTCTAGTGGGTCTTGTATGGTTGATCCTCAAAATAAAAGCACTTAGTAGATGGGTAAAAAAATATGCAATGAGCCTGAAACATTACTTTTAAGAGGTATCTCACATAATGAGAATTTAATTAAACGCCTAGATCTAGCGTAGAATGGTTACACTTTTTATGCCGACTAGATTATTTTCTTTGCTCCAAGTCAATGGCCACTGGCCAGGTCGGGTCGCTTGGCGCCGTACGCACTCTATACCATAAATAATTAGTTATAAATTGTAGCCGTTTTAACTTAAGATTAACGGACACTCAGCGGGTGCTTTATTAAAACTCGATTATTCTGCTGAATATAATCGTGAATGGTCAAAAGAAGGCAGCATTTTGTACTTATGCGACACCAACATAAGTAAAATGACAGGATAAGCCAATTAATTGCAAAAAAGTCCACTGCTGTCTGCTGTGTTTTATTCAGTTTGAAGCTTCCTCTCTTCTACTATTTTGCTGTGCTCGACAGGATCCTTTTTGATATCAGAAAATGTTAAGTTACTATCAAAGTATAGACTATTTTATACCTCCTATCCTGCCCTCTGAGCCCCAAAACGTGTAGCCAAAATGACCTCTGCGCTGCTGCTAATGGAAGTGGCGAAGCTTGGGGCCAACAAAGTATAGAATACTATCCTATCAGCGATAATAAGAAGAAAAGTTAACGTGGAATTCAATAAATTAATATTGAGTAGGTATTGATTAAATATCCTGTCCATGGTTGCAATAATAAATAAGTACTAAAACATTTTACTGCGACACAATCTGGTCAGGAGGCAACACAACAGAATTCAATTGATTATTATCGTGTCGTAGTCAAGATGTTACTATTAGACTGAAGGACGAGTCTTGACTAGAGATGCAAAACGAATTTTAAACGTTTTAAACCATTTGGTTTTAAACGGTCTTTTTGGTTTAAAACGATTTAAAACCACACTTAGCGGTTTAATATGGTTTAGAATGTTTTTTTTTTGGAATGCACTGAGGCTTTACACGAAGTTATCTAGACCACACCTCCTTCCTGATTTAGAATATATAAAAGAAAAATAAAATAAAAATGTTTTAAAATAACCTTCATTAACATGACAGACAAACATAAAATCGATCCCTACCTGCCCCATCTCTCCCCGTTGCGATTTTGGTAGCAAAGTGAAAAATAAAAATGCGGCATTGCCGTTTTATTTTAATTAATACCCAAAACATGATTGTTTTCAGTGTCTAATCCTAAATAGTAGTATAAATATGATATATGACTTCACATTTATATTAATAAAAATGGTAAATGATTTCAATTAGCCTTTTAAACTATTTTTTTAAGTAATTCGTAATCAATGTACGGCCCACGTGGTCGTGGTTTTAAACCGTTTTAAACAAATTTAAAACGGGTTTTAAACCACTGATTTTGGTTTAAAACGGTTTATTTACAACTATAGTCTTGACTCTTGACACAAATGACGATGACTTTGTAATAGCTCGCAAAACAATCTACCTTTTCCGAATGCTACTTTGTTTCGCCAACCACGGTCCACGGGGCTACAACGCATAATATTTCTTTAATTCTCTGCTAAATGCAAGTGCATTGAGCAATAGAATGGCCGATTGTTAACTTTTCTAACTATACAGGGTGTAAACAGACCCTTCATGAAGCCGCCAACCAAGCATTATGTACATCAAATTAGGTAACTTTACGCAAATATTATTGCTGAGAAACTACTTTTTTTACGGTGAATAATCACGATTTACGGTAGGACTCAATGTAACGCGAAAACAAGTGTAATGTGAACGCGAGTGCGTTGCGGGTGAATTGAAAAGAATATTACAAACATGTATTGAAAAAAAAACTTGTGAAAAAGTTGGACTTTGACCCTCAATATATCCGTAACTAGGAGGTTCCCAGGTTTGGTCTAGACTCTAGAACAAAAAAATGATTCCAATGACGGGGAGAACAAGTGCCTTTCAGTTTAGTTAACGTAAGCTTCATTTTAATGGGTCATCTTTTACCTTGAATAATTTTGCGACTATAGTATCAAAAAAGATTTTTATTTTTAAAATACATTGATTTTCCTACGGAGTTCCAAAGTGACAGCGGCGCTACACGTTTTTGTCTTCCATTCTTCTCTGTCAACCGTCACGCAATCATTGACACCTTTTTCATTCATATCATTCCTCACACAATCGATTCATAGCTTCCTTGGTCTTCCTCTCCATTATAGGTATCATGTACTTAACGAGGAACGCGATAAGCGTAAATTCATTAATAGGTAATCATAGTACGGTCAACGTAAATCACTATGATTCCGTAAATATCTTATACCTTCATTAGTTAAATTTTTACAAAGCAAACACTTCTGTCGGCCAAGTTGTTTATACGCCTATTAGTTTTTTGTCTGCTGAAGCATTTTGAGTAGCTACCTGCGTTCAACTTAGATAATAAAAAAGAACGAATTAATTTAATATGGATCGCTCTGGTACGAGGAAGTTGCTTGTTTTCTTGGTAAATCTTGATAGGTAATAGTAGTTCTACGGCATTTTCATTAAAATTTGGTACCTACCCTACTTGGTATATTATGTGATGTACAAATCTACGAAAAAAAATCCTAAACAAAATATGAATGGAATTTTGCATGTGTTCATTGTAGTCTAATGTAATTGTCTCTTTAAATTTATTTGTTAACTTAACAAAATTTTGAAACGACGATTGATGATCCTGTTCCAAGTCAGTCTATAGTTGTGGCAAGCGTATGTTTGTCTATTGCCAGGGTCTCTTATCTATGTACACACGCGTTATCTTGTCTATGGATGGCAACAGTAGCACGATTTGTGTCCGTTTATGGGATTTCTCCGGCTTATCTGATGCTCTGATCTTGTTGGATTTCTCAGGGCACCCATTCATGTTGATATCTGTGAATATTCATGTCAGGGAAAACTTTACGAATAATACGGTCTGTGCTTTACCTTGATGTAGTTTTATTTGTGCTGTGTTTTGTTTCGCTTGCATTACTTTTTAGTTTGCACTTGTTTCGATTGTCTTCGTTTTGTTAGGGTTCTGGCTGTGTGTTCAAGTTCTAAGCAGCGATGTTCACAATTATCTTATAAGCAAATAACTTACAACTCTTAACAGGGCCGGCGAAGAATTTGAAAAATATGTATTTGAAGAAACTATTGCCGTGCGTGCCGTAGAGTGCGACAGGGACAGCTGCAGCTCACACCGATTACATCACAAAAATATGGATTTGAAATTTGAATTTCGACGCCGACGTTTCGTATTCCCATTTTTTCTCCTCGAAAACTGAGCCGATTCAATTATTTTTGTATTTAAGTCTAGGTTCTTATCAATTTCTTTTAAGTTAAAAAAAAAAACTTTTCGAATTTGTCTGGTATATCTTTAATCACGGCCGTAAAAGTTACGAACTAGCTTGATTTTATAGCAAGTTAAAATCTGGAGAATACAATATATACAGTGAAACGGAGTCGTGGATATATTTCTCCGATTAATTTCAGTCTCGGTGTAGTAGTTTTCCAATAAATGTAGTTTCTTCATTTGGCTGTATAAAATAAATATTTTCTTTCACTGTGTACTAACACAGTGAAAGAAAATATATATTTTATATTGGAATGAAAATCCATACTTTTCACCGTCGATAGCTTCCGCTCGCATTGGCACAAATATTAACACATATCCTGAACACTGCCATAACGGTGGCGAATATTTTCCGACATTTTATGACTTATTTATGAAGATTGTATTCATGAATTCCTGGGACAAAGGCGTATTTCAACGACTTGTTGGTGGATATTAGATTTTTTTCATATCTTCTAATGTGGCGCAATATTTTAGACATGACTATGAGTGTGAGTTACATTTTTGCAACGGATATTAAAGTGCATGGAGCGAATATTTGTGGCTTATTTACACATGGAAATACTGCAAAATGTGGGTCAGCACAATATTTTCAAAGCACAAAGTTTTTATTTAAATATTTGTGTGCCTTGGAATTTTAATCGATTACCGATTGATCGGTAACTGTTGATTAAATTAATAATAGCGAAACATGTCTGAGCAGTTATGTATTTAAGAAATAAATAATATCGGACGGTATTTTTAAACGAAGGAACTTTATGAGTAATGTTTCGTGCCATGTACGTATAGTTAGCTAGTTTATAATGGTGATCTTCGTCTAACCGTGTCGGTAAGGGCGCCATCCCTTTTTTACCGCGGCCCGCGGTGCCAGCCTGCCAGGCATAACAAAAGAATGTTTCCAGTTATGAATGACTGGCATTCTCTCATTCACGCTGAACTGCTCGTGTTGTCTATCTCGCAGGGCAACTATTTATTATTACTGGCAATGTTTTGTACTTAAACTTTATGCAAGAATAATATGCACCTTACTTTACACCTTGTCGAATCGTCAATGGTCTTTCATTTCGTTGTAAGTAGAATATTTATCAGCATTAGAGGGCAGACAATTGGCAGCAAGTGGGAGCTTTGTGGAAAAGAGATGGCGCTACACGACCTGTATAGCTGTGTCTCTTTCCCAGACTGGAATTACTCCTGCTTTAAGACGTTACAGGTAGCCCCCCAGGACGGACATAAGATTTCGTTAGCTACGTAGTTAATGTCAATTCAATATTACATTTTCATCCACCAATCATCGTCATCACTGAATTAATGTGTCCGAACTTGTCCGAAGCCACCACCAACGCCGTCGAGGTGGCAGAATTCTGGTTAAAGCTAATTTGATTACAAAAAAGGGAATCATCGACACGACGAAGAAGAAGACTGATAAAATGGCGGTTATCTCCCAAGATTTGTATTGGGATAGGTATAAAAGGTTTTGGCTAACTTAGAACTGCTTATATTTTTGGTTTGGTTTGGTTCCATGAACTTTGACATTCCACTGAGCCAGTCGAAAAGTCTACCAGCACTCACGGGTATCAAATTATTATAGACAACTAATTTTACATTCTTACAATAGATTTAAATCTAATTAAGTGATCTGATTTAATTAAAACAGCACATTAATATCTTTTTTTAATAAAATTGATTTTCGTGTCCGTTTGCGTGACGGCGTTGTTTTTTATGTTACGCAACGAATTTTGATGCGATTTTTAATTCGATCATAAATTAATTATAGAATTAATTCTTGAAGTTTTAAATGCAAATAAACATTAATAAATGACAAATGACTTTATAAAGCTACCAAGCCTAAAAAACTGTTCGAAGCAAGGGCGGTTCGCTACTTCAAAACAGTATCTTCGCTTCACAGGTAGATAATATAATCAATTGCGTCTATATTTGCGTGAACAATGGAACCCTGGTCAGTTGGGTCGCATTCTGTTTAGACTAGAAGTGTTGGCGCCACGCTCCGAGCCGATAACCCTGCCAGTTCAATGTTACTGTGCGTGTGACCCAAGGACCTGATACGGATAGGTGGATGATGACCTATTGTGCAGCTTAGCTTGTTAACCATGATTATAGGGATTTTTCTCAGCTGGAATTATTGAGTAACGAGGCCTCGATTTTTCGAGTACGGATTTGTAGCCCATACAGTATAAGGCAATAGGAGTATTTCATGAGTTTTAAACTGGTGAAATGGGTGTGTAGTTATATTGTTATGTGAAATCCATACATAAATCAGTTCCGTGATTGGTCTACAAACCACTCAAGAGTCTGCTGAAGATTACTCACGGATTTTTCAAAATTCAACCCTCATATCGAACAATGTTGGAAAATCAAATGATTTAGGGTTTATTTTTGCAGTCTCCGCGGACAAAGTGACAAAAGCTACTTTTATTAAACAGCGTGGCCCTCGGTGGCAGGGTGTATCTTTATAGTCAGTGTAATAGGAAACTAAGCAGTAGGTACCTATATGTATCTAAATGTACTTACCTACCTAAGTATTGAAGTTCGATGAATATTCAGGCTGGGAATATTAATTAATCAGTGTGCAATTACAAGATTGTTAAAGTTTTGTTTGTCAATTACAAGATTGTTTTGTTTTTTTTAAATTAATTGTCCAATTATAATAGAATTCAAAATACGCGTGTTTTGCATTCTTAACGAAGTTTTTTTGCACAGCGAGCCACGTTCTGAATAATTACATGACAAATTCATTGGATAAAAATAATGTGAATATTTAGCGAACGCGGTCTTTACATGAATATGTATAGTCATCAATTATCTTGAAAATGTTGGTAGAAAAAAAACCTATGCATTTATTTGACAGACAGTTAGGTACCTACTTCATCTTTTCGGAGCTTATAGTATCTGTATAGGAATGTGCAATAACTGGATATATAGTTTTTTCTAGACAGCCTGTGACAGGTTTTTTGAGGTCGGTGCTATCGTACGGCTTATTAAAGGTTACAAGAATGTTCCTCGCAAAATTTGCATCATAATAAACCTCTCTGTTAATTACTATGCAAATTGCCGGCGCCAAATATTATGACGGATATCAAACGTGGAATGCAGTTTAGTATACTATAGACAGCATAGAAAGCGGTTTGATTTCGTTTCAGTTATGTTTAATGACTGCCATTATAAGTTTAACGAGTCCGCTCCATCGATTTATTAGTCGACTTGACAACGATTTAATCAACTTTTTTATTCGATTTTTTTGTGTAAACTTTTACGTCTCTTCCAGGAATGGTAGCCTTATGTGGTGGAACTGGCGGATAGTTTTTTGCCGCGTCATAGGAGAGGGGGACAAATATGGCCCGGTGTAGGGAACGGTGCACCAAATATGGCGCATCGACGCGCTTGAATAATTAATTAATTCCAACTAGCTACGATTGGATTTATTTATACTGGCAGCGGATGCTCTCGAGGATTTTGTTTAAATTCGGATTGGTGGTCTGTGTTTGACTAGAGTTCATTCTGTGATGTTCTAAAGTAGATTCAGACTCACATGTTTCGTAAAACAAATTCAATTTACTGATAATGCGTTTACATACTTACATCTAATTACAAATTGCCTAGTGATAACATTAATTCTGATATGAGAGAGTTGTTTTAATTAAAATGAGGAGATTATGTAGATTGAACGTTTGCAAAAGCTGTTGCTAATAAATTCTATTTCTAATTTTAACTCTATTTTGATACAAGTCAGTCATGTTTTGATCAAGACCCTGAGAATCTAATTGCTAAAATTTCTTCATTCGATACCGATCAAACGTTTCCATAACTCTAGATTTCGGACGTCTCAAAATTCTGGGCAAATAATAAGTAGTTGGTCTACTCATTCCTGATTTTTTCAGTGTCTTAAAAGGCGTTAAAAAGTTAAGATGTGTCAACGAAATTTTCAGTTTCATTAGTGATCTTTTACGTAGGTACCCAACTGTAATCAATCAGTATTATAACGCTAATCTGTACTAATTAATAAAATTGAAGTGTCTATTTCTAATTTCAAAATAAAAGCTTTTCATTGAATGCATATGAAAGTATCTAATATACGGTACTTTTATCAGTTTTTTTTTAAATTTTTGTCTGTCTGTTCCAGCTAATCTCCGAAACGGCTGGACCGATTTTGCGGGACAGGTTTTCAGATTTCAGATTTTACAGGCAGACAGCTGATGTTATAAACAGTGATTTAGGCTTTTTAATATTGAATATATTTAATTTTAGAAAATAGATTAGGGTTCCGTGCAAAAAAATAAAACCCTATTGAAATGGGGAAGTAATATTTTTTTATTATAATTTGACGCGGACGAAGGTCCCGGGCAACAGCTACTCAGTAATAATAATAAATGCAAATAAGGCATTTCAGCCTTGTCTATATCCCAATTTGTTTGGGTTCGGCGCATCATGTCTTCCTACTAAAAAGCCACGATAGTAAAAAAGATTGGAAAGATTTTAAATCCCATAATCGAGTGTCACCTTCAGCAATATTTAGGTGCTCATGTAGAGAAGCATAGTAGCTAGTAATCTATACGACCTAGGGCTTATCCCTCGAGCGGTCGGCACTTATCGCGCGGGCGATGGATCGCCGGCCAGCGTAATGGAAAATCGTTGTAGCCCCCACAGCCGTCCGTCTCGCAGAGAACCGCGATCATAGTCTTTTATGTATACCGCGAAAATGGCTCTTAATTTCAGTACCTATAATAGTAAAGAAAATTAATGAAGGTTCAGGAATGTTAGAAATAATTATAATTTTATTAGCATGCAGGGTGTTCTCTTCTAGGCAAATGGAGGCTTCCGTTTAATAATGTACTCTGTACAATGTCCTTTTTAGAAGTCTTTGACTTAAGTCTACCTTTTGAAGGTATCGTCCCCAAATAAAAGCATAAGAATATTCGTTTATGCAGTCCATAAAATTTTAAATAAGTAATTCATTCTCATAAGGCAGTTTTGACGTCTGTTAATAAGGATACCCTGAACAGTTGGCCGCTTTTCACATCCTGGCATCCATCAAATGAAGTCGCTCCTCTACATCCCAAACTGAGCTGAAAGATTAACAACATTCTTGAGACATACTAAGCCGCAATATAAACGAAATATGTTAAACATTTCTGATTCGTTCCAACTTGGAATAGGCGCTGACGAAAATTTAAATTCCCATTCTGAATAATCCCACGCCACCGAGCAGGCCTCGGAGAATATTACATTCCATTTTGCGCGTTAACACGTACGAATATTATTATTATAGATAATCATCAAACCTAACAAACCAATTACTCGATTACCACGCTTCGCAGTGGGTCTTATCTTAATCCAGCGGCTATTTGAAGGCAGTAACTTATTCAAACCAGTGTGTTTAATTGGATATCGGCGCTTACCGCGTTCTCTATAAGAACCGTGACCGTACAGTTTATTCCGTACACATTTCAAATTGTACGTTTGAACGTATCGACTACTGTGGGCTATAAGCAGTGTTAGGCTTGCCAATAAACTTTTAGCACTTTATTATTCGTATCTCTATACAGACATCAACCTAACACGATTACACGAGCAGTCACGAGCGAGCTTAGGTATTCGGTAATAAAACCTACATGTTTTTTAGTCTTTAAAAACAGTCTTGTAGTGTACAAAGGAGTGAAAAATGTCGGACAGGACGACAACGTGGATTTATGCCAAGTCGAGCTTTTACGCGCGAAACATAAAATTTGTAACCATTTCCGTACGGTGCTCACATAAAATAAACCGTGGAAAATCTTGTAAAGTACAGGCACGTCTTCAATAGGCAAGCGTTGCGGAGTATGGTCGGTGGTTGCTATTTCAACTTTTTGTCTTTGTTACGACTTTGAATGTTTATGTTTATTAGTAAGTAAGTATTTTAGAAGGACTGGATATTTTCTAGCCAACCTTCTTGATGCAGGTTGTTTTTTTGCTAGTTTGGTATATTATGTATTTGCCTCTAAGTACCTACTTGGGTTCTTTAATTTATAGTCTATGGAAAAGTAAGCAGATCAGATACTCTTCGTTTGTAATCTAACTGTAACCTAGAATTTCTAAACTTTATTATTCCTGTTAGATTATTGGCCAAAAAACTAAGAACTTCCGCATAATTGGTATTCACATCAGTCAAATCGATATTTAGATATCAGACGTTATTTATAGACAAAATAAAATCTATTCATCCTTTTGCACAGCATTGAATGCGGATTTAGATGTCATGACATGAATTTATTTCACTTCATTAAGAAATAAGGACACTAAATTAATATTTTTTGTTGCAGTCGCTTGGCCTTGATTAGTATAGTGACAGTAGTGTTAAGTTCTAGACGTTTTTGTTGCATTCAAATTAAGGTATGGTTTTAAACAAAATAATAATAAGTTTGACTGCGGAATAATAATTATGTTCCCGACTTATTTATTCAATAATCAATATGTCGTCAACTCGCGACATATTCATCGTCGACATATTCATCAATAACTTATTCCAAACTCATTGTCGTCATGGAATTTAATGAAAAATCAGGAAGACAAATACATTTTAAAGGTACTGTATAAGTACTGACTGAAAAAATACTATGAAAACTTGACGAATGGACTTATATCAGAACCTGTGAATAAGGATTTCTTTAAAAGAATATCTCTAACTTTTTTGCTAAACAACGCCAGCGTAACAAAACATACGACACCAATTTGTCAGCTCCTGCGACGTGCAAACTCATATAATTGTCGGCTAAGCTTACAAAAAGCCCTCTAAATATAATCCGGGGTGTAACCGTAAACTGTGGCCGGTGTAATATTCCCTCGGCCATATACCTACCTACCTCCGTAAGAGGAGAAGCAATGTCTTGCGAATTTATAGCCAGACGAACCAGACTTTAATGAGAACAGCAGGTGGTCGGCGAAATGAGTGCCTTACAGTGCGTCCAGTATATCTTGGCGGGTGGCGACTTAAGGAACTAAAGTTATTATGTCCTAATTTTGACATAATTAGCCTTTGGTTAGCCGCTATGATTTGTCAAGGTATACCGGGTAGTCGATTATTATTCAACTCGGATCCGGTAATGTTATAGTGTATCTTATTAGATTTGGCATACCTATAGCTGAAATTGCGGCATTTTTTTTGGTACCTACCTATATTTAGTAAAGTATATGTGAATACACAGAAATCAAAGTAAAAGCAGGCGTCAGCTGCGCGCAGGTACGCTGTTTGCAATACCCTCCTGCCGAACCAACTTCGGCCTGCGCTCACCCATCCGCCGCATGGTTGACTTATGCAATAAAACTATTGTAAATATTGACATCTTCAATAGGAAAATTCAAAGGAAAATTCAAATCTTCAAAACTCTTAATAATTAATACATAATTATACAGGAAGCAACAAGACCCTTCACGAAGCCGTCAACCAAGCATTCTGTACATCAAACTAAGTAGTTTTACGCGAAAATGATTACTGGAAAACGACTTTGTTTTGGGCTGAAAAATCACGTGTTACGGTAGGATTCGTGAGGCTGATGGATGGATTGAATAGTACGGGGGTCGTAGAGGTGTTTAAAGTAAAGTTATTTAACATTAAAAAAATGTATTTAAAAAAAAACCTGTGAAAAAGTTGGAACTTTGAACCCCAATATCTCCGAAACTTGAAGGTTCCCAGGTATGGTCTAGAACAAATGATCGCAATGACAAGGAGAACAAGTGCCTTTCTGCTTCGTGAAGGGTCTGGTTACACCCTTTAAAGATGTAATCTTCAAATTATTGTTTTAAATCTGTCCTGGTTGTATACTTGTTATCTGTCATCTTCCTTTTATATAATTATTAACCGACTTCAAAAAGGAGGAGGTTCTCAATTCGTCGGAATCTTCTTTTTTAAATTTTTTATCACTCGGAGATGGCTGGACCGATTTGGTTTTTTTTTTTGTTTGATAGGGTAAAAATTAAACCTACTTCAAAAACACAAAAAAGTAAAAAAAAAAAAACAAAAAAAAAATAACTTTAGCTTCACAAGTCGGTGACAAAAAAACAAAAGCAAATTAGCAAAAGTCACCGACTTCTGAAGCTATAGTTATATTTTACTTTTTTGTGTTTAGAAGTCGGTTTAATTTTTTGCAAAAAAGTTTATTTTTTACTCTTTTTGTTTACGCCCCTGGCCATTATTGTTTTTTTTTATATTATTTATCATAATAATATATCATAATAATAAATACCCATGAACAGTGTTGTGGGTTACATTATTGGCAAAATGCAAATATTGTTATACTAGTTTTAAGTTTTTATAATGTAACTGTTTGCTGTTCCTCTCAATAAAAATAAAATAAAGAAACTTTCCGAAAGGTTTCTTCTGATGAAACGAATTTTGATTGACTTAAGGGCGTAGCTCTAAACTTAAAGAAAACTTTTGTGCAATCACCTTGTGGAAACTAAGTACTTACCTATCTTTATTACCACTTTTGTCAAAGTATAGGTACATTGTTTATATACTTTCTCTATATAATCTCAACTCTACTCACTAGCTCGGCAAATATTTCAGCGAATAGCGCAACGAGCTCCACAGTTTCTCTCTAAGAGCGCTTGGCATGTTTCGAATACCTTGATATAATTATTGAGCTTAGAACCACGGCATTCATTAGCGCCAAATCTCGATGTATATCCAAGATAAACACACGTAGGTAGGTACTTGGAGGAGCTGGTGGCTATAATAACACCGCACAGGTACTGCCGCGGTCGGTCCGTCAATGGGTGACCATCCATAACTTAAAGAGACATCTCTGTTGGTTGTCATTTGTAGATTTTTTCAGTGGTTACACCTGTAACGACTGAAAAAATCTACAAATGACATACAACCTCTGTGTTTTATCAATTGCATCAGTCTTAAGAATATTAAACTTCAGATCTTCATAATCAACATCTTTCACGTCTTTTTTTGACTGTGTAATTATTTGATACAAATTAGGATTGCTGTCTAAAGCGATAAGTACTGGCGCACTTGCTAAGCAAAACTGGTCTTTAGTAACTGAAGTTAGCTGCTGTATTTCTGTGGCAGCTTGCCAGGCTAAACCAACATGACAACCGAATTGGTAAGCAAGGTTTTGCGTCTCTCTATTCTGTTTGTCTAAAACCATGGCGGATTGACAACCTCTGCCTAGCAAGCTTACACCATTGTATACAGTTCTAGCCGTCCATTCTTTTCTAGGCTTGCCTATTACCTCATCAACAGCAATAGAATTAGTATCAAAAGTAATTTCCATATCCTTTCCTGCAGTTTTAGGCTTACCAGGGATGGGCATGTTCTGCTCGTGTCTTTCACCAAAGAACTCGCCTTCTGAATGATTCAGACTTACTAAGGGGTAGCTTATTACCTAGTGGCTGGTTTGTGGAGGTCAGATAGGAAATAAAATACTGACCAGTATTTTGGCTGGAAGCCGACCCCAGTATAGTTGGGACAAGGCTAAGCTCTCCCATATAACAAACAATAACTTCGTATGTGTCATTAGCAGACATCCCAATCCCAACGCAAATATTTGGCGAAGTCGACAATGCAGATATTAAATGACCGAAGTCCGTGAGGGTTCGGACCCTCTCGCACTCTCAAATCACACAGACCCTTGACGGGTTTCGCTTTGACGAAATATAACATCCTTGAAAATACACAATACAGCTTTTAAAGGATCAAATATCCTGAATTTGGCAGTATGTGGTTGAACATGTGAATGAAAATGTGAAATGTTTTCATCGACTTAGATACGAACGAAGTTAAAACAGGGTTCAATCCGAAACCGACGGACGTCCGACATTGCGCAAATGTAAACCCCAGTTTATTTTTTGGGAAATTTAATTATAGTAAGATAATTTAAATTCATGTGCGTATTGTATAATTATGATCATCCTAGCCTTTTCCCAATATGTTGGGGTCGGCTTCCAGTCTAACCGGATGCAGCTGAATACCAGTATTTTACATGGAGCGACTGCCTATCTGATCTCCACAACCCAGTTAGTACTGGGTAATACGATACCCCTAGGTGAGACTGGTTGTCAGACTTTTTGGGTCACTGTAACGACTGTCAAAGATCTACAGATGACAGCCGGGACCAGCGGCTTAAAAGTGCTTTCCGAGGGACGGAGGAAACTTGGTATGTAATGGGATGGGTGCCCATCCACAGACCAACCTAGGCGAGCACGGCTTAACCTAAAGATCGACCCGAGCGGCTATTATTATTTTGCCACGAGCTCCTCCGTCATTATGGTGTAACAAGATCCTTAACGAAAGCCACGTATGGACCTCCAGGACCGCCGTACCTACTATTCAATCCATCCATCAGCACAATGTTTTGAGTGCGTTACATTGAGTCCTACCGTAAAACGTGATTTTTCACCCCAAATAAAACTAATAGCTACCCGGTGTAGTGCTAATAACTACCCGGCTTGCAGGTAATAACTATAGTCACAACTTTACAAGTCACACAGCCTAGCGTAGTATAAAGGGTGTAACTAGACCCTTAACGAAGCCGAAAGGCACTCGTTCTCCGTCATTGCGATCATTTTTTTGTTCTAGACTATATCTGGGAACCTTCTAATTACGGAGATAGTGGGGGTCAAAGTTCCAACTTTTTCACAAGTTTTATTTTTAATACGTTTTTTTAATGTAAGATTTTTACTTTAAACACCTCCACAACCCCCATACTATTTAGTCCATCCATCAGCACAATGTTTTATGTTCATTACAATGAGTCTTACCGTAAAACGTGATTTTTCGGCCGAAAAAAAAAAGTCGTTTCCCAGCAATATTTTTTGCGTAAAGTTACTTAGTTTGATGTACATAATGCTTGGTTGACGGCTTCGTGACGGGCTCTGTTACAACTTCTTTTTTTTTTTTTCGGATCGGTAATCATCAAATAACTCCTCCCGCTCTGGCCTGAGCAGGAGTGTCAGACTTTTACTGACTAAAACCCATCCATGTTCCTTCTTTTGCCCTTTGTGTTCCAGGGCCGCGGTATCTCTTTCGAACAGTCGCGCAACCCTGCAGCCTGGAATCTCTCTGAGGCGCGCGTAGGACACGAACGCGCCGTCGACACGGCCTCTGTTACACCCTGTTTTGTCACTTGCTTCAAAAAACATCGTGAGGAAACCAGCATGCCTGAGAAATATTTCTTGACGGCATGTAAAGCCAAGTCAGAGGCCCATTTGGCGGCATAATAATTGACAATAACTGCTTAAGCACTAACCACACGATAAAGAAGAAGAAGATTACTAGTGTTCGGTGGACGTGTGGTTAACATCAGATTAGAGCCGCTTAACAGATTAGAGCCACTCCGTAAACGCGCCTCACAAGAAGATTATAGTCTTGTCAGTTACTCCAGTATATAAAAAATCTTTTTACAATATATATGTCATCTTTGGCTGAAGACTGTTGATATACGCTGTGTAGTCGTGAGTGTGAACATAGTACAATACCAAAAAACACAAAAGACAACAAACAAAAGTGAGTTAAAACATTATTGGAAATAAGTGCAAATCACGGTGGACATAGTGACACAACGGACGGCTCGGCAAGTGCACGGGAGTGTCGTAGTTGTGCGGATTGCGTACGAGCGAAAACTGCGCGCGCCGTAAGTCAGTGACGTATCGCTGGCTAGTTAGTGCGAGCGCCCGGTGTGTTTACGAAGAACGCGGTGTGGATTTTGTGACCGCTGCGTGTATAATAACAAATTGCTTAGTTACTGCAAACTTGCTAATACTTTTGTACTCTTTACAATACTGAGTGGCCGCTTTGCTCACTCATCATGTTCCAGTGTCATCGTTGCCAGGTCGAAGCTAGGGATGGCGTGCAATGTACACTTTGCCTCAAAAGCTTCGACTTCCCTTGTGCCGGTATTACTGAGGCGGGGTATCGCAAGCTTGGAGACAGGAAAGCTACTTGGAAGTGCTGTAACTGCAAAGCTGGGTTGGCGAGTCCTTCTAACCCACCCCCTGGGAAGGCTGCACAAGGTGATTTGGAAAGCATCCATCTGGAGCTCCGCAAACTCACGGAACAGTTGGCAACGTTACCTATTTTAATGGAGAAAGTAAAGACGATTCAAGCTGATATTTCTGACCTTAGGAGCATAAAAGATGAGATTGTTGGAGTTCAGAAATCTCTAGACTATGTCCATGGTACGGTTGATGAGCTCTCGGTCAAGTTGGTGGACATTGACAGACAAATCGAGTCCCTACAAAAAACTAAGGAGGACGTCTCACGATTCGAAATGCGACTTGGCCGTTTGGAATTAAGCATGCGCGAGAGTGAGCAGAGATCGCGGCTAAACAATATAGAAATTAAGGGAGTCCCGGTCACGAAGTCGGAGAACCTCGTGGCTATTGTTGTTAAAATTGGCGGCATAATCAAGTGCGAAGTCTCGAAGGATCAAATAAATTATGTTGCCAGAGTTCCCCAACGTAATAATAAGGATGCTAAAAACATTATTATATGCATGCACAATCGATACTTGAGGGACGATTTCATAGCGGCGGCTAAGAAACACAAGTCATTAACAGCATCTGACTTGGGTATTAACGGTGTTAGCAAGATTTTTGTTAATGATCATCTGACTTTTGAAAATAAACAGCTTCTTAATAGGGCGAAGATTTTGTGCAAGGAGAAGGATTTTTCTTTTGTTTGGGTAAAGGGTTGCAAAATCCTGGTGAAAAAAAAATCCTACCTCGCCTACATACGCTATTACGTCAGAACTGGATCTGAAAAAAATATGTTAATTTTTCTAATATTGTCGTTCTTTCATTATTTTATATTAGTTTGTAGGTCAAGTTTGAGAGGCACTGGTGTGTATGTCGTAATCACCTCATTAGCGGCTTTAATGCGCCTTGCTTTTGTTACATCGGGTTTGTTTACCTGCGCTAATCGTTTACTTTTCTTTGCCGATCGTTTGCATTGTGTATCTTATCCATTTCATTTTAAAGTCGCTTTTCGCTCATTCTGTACAACAATTTTTATATTGAAGTTATCGTACCTTGTAAAAAATAGTTACTGCGCGGATTGTTGCAATATTTGCCTTTTTTACACTATTTATTTAATTGATCACTATAATCTTACCTTGTTTATCTCATTAGCGAGTCAGTCTAGTTTAATTTCCGTGGTACGTAGGGAAGTCTGCATAACATTCCACATTGGTTTATACCAAATCATAACTCCGCACTTTGTTTACTGCATACTTTTTCTGGTTCTGTACACTGCAGGTATTTATTATACGTTTATCTTGGTACCAGCATTATTTGTGTTACTCTCAATTCTAACTATTTTCCCTTTTAAATATGCCAATTAATATTTATCACCAAAATGTACGTGGCTTGCGGACTAAAACGTCAAGTTTCCTTAGGAATGTGTGCTCAAGTAACTATGATGTTATATGTTTAACAGAGACGTGGCTAAAAGAGGGCTTTAACAATAGCGAATTATTTGATGACCGCTATATGGTTTGGAGACGTGACAGAGATTACTTAGATAGAAATCAAACACTTGGTGGTGGCGTTCTTATTGCTGTTCGACGCGAGCTCATTGCGGAGGAACGCTCTGATTGGCGCTCGTCCGCGGAGGACCTATGGGTTACTCTTACTCTGAAGCGTTCCAGACCCATAGTATCATATAAATTGCATATTTGTACAATTTATCTTTGCAAGCAAAACAGAGGGTATTCACTGACTGCACAGCTTACATATTTTTATACAAAGTTGAATGATATTTTATTGAATAACTTAACCGACACTTTTATTATATTAGGAGATTTTAACTTGCCAAACTTAACTTGGCAACTGACTGACGATGGATGCTCTTTTCGCCCGGAAAATATTCACGGTTCTTTTCTGACAGATTTTTTTGATATCTTGAACACATTTGATCTGGTCCAGTACAATGGTCATAGGAATCTTAATGAAAGGGTGTTGGACCTAGTTTTTTGTAACAATCACCTTACTGTGGATAAATGCTCTGACCCTCTTGTTCCTGAAGACCCTCACCATACAGCTCTTAGTATTTTTGTAGATTTTGTTGAGTATCATTCGCTCCCATCGGAGCAAAGAAAAAAGTTTATCTATCAATCAGCTGATTTTCCTTCTATAATGAAAGAACTTGATGATTTCGACTGGCGCTGTGATATCGCCAAAGGGTCAGTGGAAGATGCCTTGTCATTGTTGTACGTCAGACTAAATAAAATCTGTGAAACTTTCATACCAACTAAAATCATCAAATCTATGTCTAATTACCCCCCTTGGTATAAAACCCCTCTAATCAAAATTCTTAAAGAAAAATTTAAATATCACTCCAAGTTTAAGAAATATGGAAACTTATCAGACTTTGATTCATTTTTAACTTTGCGAAATCGTGCTAAACAATTAGAAAAAGAAATGTTCGATAGTTACATTGCGGCTATAGAAAATAGTATTAATAAATCGCCTAAAGCTTTTTGGTCTTTCGTTAAGAGCAAGCAAAAATCTTCGTGTACTTATCCATCGGTGATGAAGTATGGACAGAAGTCGTCGGGACAGGGTGATGAAATATGTAACATGTTTAGTGAAGTTTTTAAGTTTAACTTTCTCCAGAGCACTATCCCCGATGGAACACAATTGGATAGCGACATGCACTGTCTTTATCAAACGTCTGCCTCTGATATAAGCTGTATTGAAGTCTGCGAAACTGAAGTACTGAAGCTATTGAGGGCTATTGACGTGAATAAGTCAGCAGGGCCTGATGGTATTCCTGCTATACTTATAATTAAGTGCGCACGAAGCTTAACTTTACCACTTACCCTAATATTTCGTCGTTCTCTTAATGAGGGAATGGTGCCGCATGTTTGGAAAACAGCTTTTATTACGCCCGTCCATAAAAAAGGCCCTAAGGATAATGTTGAAAACTATAGGCCAATATCTAAGCTTTGTTTGTTTGCAAAGGTTTTAGAAAAAATAGTTTACGCTTCAGTTCATGGTGCTATTAAACAATCACTTAATGACTGTCAGCATGGCTTCCTAAAAAACCGTTCTATTGTGTCCAATTTGCTTATCTGTTCCGACTATTTGTCCTCCACCATGTCTGAACCCTCTCAAGTGGATGTTGTCTATACTGATTACAGTAAGGCATTTGACCGTATAGACCACGGTGTCCTTTTGCGTAAGCTGCTTGCAGTGGGCATCAGAGGTGATTTATTCAGATGGTTTAAGTCTTATATTGAGAATCGCTGTCAGACAGTTGTACTGAATGGATACAGTTCCGTAACTGTTAAAATACCCTCGGGAATACCACAAGGATCCCTTTTGGGTCCTTTACTTTTTATTATTTTCATAAATGACATTGGTTCGTGCTTTACCCGTTCCAAAATAATTCTTTACGCTGATGATATGAAAATTCTATGCCCTATATCAGAACTTTCCGACTGTTTTAGTTTACAGCGGGATTTAGATGGACTTCAAAGTTATTGCCTCCTTAATAAACTCGAACTCAATGTTTCTAAATGTTTTGTTAGTACCTACACACGTAAACCACACGCAATCATGTTTCAGTATAAGTTGCATGATACTAATATAAATAGAATAAGCGTTATTAGGGACCTGGGTGTCACTTTTGATTCTAAGTTGCTTTTTGATGCACACGTTGAAAACGTTGTCAGTAAAGCTTCTAAAGCACTTGGATTTATACTAAGGTTATCAGCTGATTTTAAAAACGTTAAAACGTATAAAATCCTTTATTGTGCTTTTGTCCGCAGCCATTTAGAGTACGCCTCGCAAGTGTGGAACCCTAGTTACAATATTTATATAGACCGAATTGAGGGTATTCAGAAGCGGTTCCTACGTTTCTTGCAGTACAAAACCAGGAAATATACTCCCAATTATGTAGCGCGATGCAAAAGATTTCATATATTACCGCTGTATGAGCGCAGACGCATTGCTGATATGGCATACTTATTTAAAATAGCAAATGGTACTATCGATTGCCCTGAGCTGTTAAGTAGTTTAGGTTTAGTTACACACTGCAAAATGTTTCGCAAACCTAGTTTGTTGCATGTCCCTCATTCAAAGTCCGCGTACAGGCAGAATTCGTTTCTGATCCGTGCGAGTAGAAGTTTTAATAAACTTAACACGACTGAACACGATTTGGACATTTTCAATACCAGTGTTTCTCGGCTTAAGCATTTATTAGTGAAAAGCTTTTTTACAGACAAGTAATCGTTTACGTCTGAATTTAGATTTTAGTTATGTTTTTTTTTTAATTATTTTTAGGTTGTAATTTGTATTATTCGATCGCGGTATTTTGTTTTGTTTCCAATTTATGTTACAGTATTTTTATGTTATAGTATGTATTTCTTACCTACCTTTTTTTTTGTTTTCTTTTTTGTTTCAAGTGTTTATCTGTGGAAACTTGTAAATGGCCTTCAAATTTGTATTGTTTATGAATATTGTTTATATTAGCTGTAAGTTTCCCGAATAGAATAAAATAAAAAAAAAAAAAAAAAAAAAAATAAACAAGTACTCATTGTGATTATTCATGAAAACTAAAGTATGCAGTTTCAGTACGTTAATGTAAATGCAGAGACATTTTCTGTAAACCCTCCCGTTGCCTTCGTCTCGTCAATATTTGACCACTTCTATATTTAAAAAGTTACAACACTTTATAAAATCCTTAACGCATAAATGGACTTAAAGTCACTTTTATAGGACATTTATGAAGTTATTTGTCCAATTAATGGGCACTTAGCTCGAAGTTTTAGAACATCACTCTTAAGTCGATTCCTTTAAAATAGACGTCGCTTTTTAATGTAGTACTAGCTTATGTCCGCGTATTCGCTTGCGTGCAGTTTTGTAATTGCCACACGGGGTCGTACTACCGGGATAAAATAACCCTATGTGTTAAGGAAGGTTGTTACTATCGTTGTCCCAAATTTCATCCAAATCCGTTCAGTACTTTTTGGATGAAAGAGTAACAAGCATCCATACATACAAGTATCCTCTCAAACTTTCTCAGGTATAATATAGTAGTAAGATGTGCGTTGATAAAAAACTTTTTTGCAAAAATAAAAACCGACTTCCAAAAAAAAACTACAAAGCGGAAAATAACTTTACTTTCGGAAGTCAGCGACTTTTTTTTTTTGCAAAAAAGTTTTTTAAACCCGTTGTAGTTGTAAACAATAAAATCTCGCACAAATCAAGTATCAATTACATTGCAACTAAAGTTATTAAAAAATCATCCACATAGACAAAGATGTACCAAAGCATAGTAAATACTATTAACATATATGGGACCACCGCGCGAGGTTCCTCTACCAAATGAAAATAATCACTTAAATCGGATCAGTAATCTCGGAGAAATCGGTGAACATACATGAAAAAAAAAGATGCTGGCCGAATACATAACCACCTCCTTTTTTGGAAGTCGGTTATAAAATGGGTTGCCATAGGCCTCCATTTAACTTTGCAAAGCTTTGTTGAGTAGGGGATCCTACTTCCGTAACAAGAGATGGTCGTGAGAGGAATGCATAATCACATCCGGTAGATGGTTTGATGTTATCACCATTATTGTTGACATACGTGTCGTATTATCTTATGTGGTCGTAAGGACCAAATATCCTTACTTGTTACTTCTGAAGATCTTAAAAAGAGCAACGTAGGTACGCGTTCAGTCAAGATGAATCATCATCAGCACCAATCGCTTGCACTTATCCAAATTTCAGCACGACAAACATGTAATTTTCTGTACTGCTCTTTTCGCCGCCATCTTGCCTAGTCACGTTTCTAGATATGTCATCTTTCACACATTCCAGCCATTATGTTTCTTTGAACAAATTAATTGATGGTTTTCGTGAGCATTTTGTTCTTTATTAACTGATGGACATGACAAGATTATGGACCGATTTCACTATTGAAAGTAAACGCGATCAGCACATCTAAACTGCGTTCAAGCTGTCAGGATATTGACACTGATAGTCGTTGAACGCGGTTCAGTCGGGCTGATAGCGTTCATTGGTGAAATTGGCCCTAAATGTTGCAACTAAAGAAAACTCCATATACGCATAATATGAAGCACCTTAATAATAACATAAACGTCACTTTCTTATTTACTACTAAGTTCGGTAAACGCAGATTAAGTTTCGCCGCCAAGTTACCAAGTTAATCGGTCGGTTATAAATAATGTGCGATTAAAACGCCGTTAACGTCCGAACATGATTACTTGTTCTTAACTATAGATTAACTAAGTAAATTAAGATTTTCTATGAATTGCTTCATCGACTAGTTCTCAAATTACAGGCATAACGCTGTTGATTTATCTACTACATTATTTTCTGACTAGTAGACATGTCAGTAGCAATTACACACACGTAACTGTCAAGAAAAAGATAATAAATTATATGGAACTAGACGACATTGCGCGTACTAATTTAAAAATATCTTCCTAAGCCGCGGTCTATAAATTAAATTAAAAAATAGATTGTTATCGCACATCGCAGTCATAATTGCAATAACTAAACAGGTCTGAATTATGTTTTATTAACAGCAAAAAGCTTTCAAAGAAACTGGCCTTATAACAGTGGCAATATCACACCGTATTAGAAGGGCCGAGAAGAAGTATAATTTGCGTCTGAAGTATGAAAGTGCGGCCATGTTTGGCGTAACAGCTTCGCGGTCCCATCTCAACGTGTTTGACGACTGACTGATATTGCCTGCCTTCCATATAAGGGGCAAATAAATAGTTCCTACCCTCGCCTTATCCCCAAGGAGAGGCATCAACCATAAACATTGAAACGCATTCTCCAAGTTCGTTGAACAAAAAGCGGTGATGGCGTGCTCGTTAATGTCGATATGGTGTTTTGTTAGTAATGAATATTGCCATATGAGATATATATCGATAAGACGAATACAGTTAGCTCCTGCGTAAATTACACGACACGATGTATGAACAGGTACCCGTCACAAGGTGTTTATTTTATTTTTGAGCTTTTCACAAGTTGAGCATTTCGAAAGACTACTACTACTCATAGACGTAGGCTATGCATAAAAAGAAGTGACTGGTTTTATATTTACTTCATGAAGTTCCGTTTTTTTTAAATTCTGACACTGTTTTAGCGGGCCCGCAACCGCATGCTGGTGCTAGTATACATTGCGTCATATGTTGTCAAGATCCTTTGAAGACTTTACTACCTATTTGGTCTATTAAGCGAGAGACCCTGGTATATTTCCATGTACCATGCATTGCCCAATCGTCACTGGTGGTCGATGTTCAACATAATTATGGCGCACGGTGCACAATGTGTCATAAACGTATTGTAGACTTGCAATTGTCTATTGTCTCTTGTTAAGCAGCGCTTAAGTTTACTGACTCTGATTAAGGTTAAGTGTAACTGACATTTATCACCAGACGACTTAAGAGAGCCTTTTACAGTGTGTCGTTGAAATGTTAAGTTTCATGATTTATTGCTATCGTTTTCAGAATGAGTCTATTTTTTTGCATGTAAATCTATTTTAGGATTGCTGAAAGTATAAACATAATACTCGAAGCAGAGCTACGTACCTAGCTATATAAAATTGTTTGAGAATATCCACGTTTTCAACAAAACGACATTAGTTGTGTCTGGGTAAAAGCATCGCTCAAAACTTTATTTCAAAGCTACTCCGTCCGGGGTGGGCCCCTGTTTGTATCCTGTCTTTAGACGGATTTGTGATAGACGCTCGCCGTCTACCTAAATTAGGAAATGCTTTCACATAAATTGACCCCTGTCTAGGATGGGTTTATTGACTTACAGCAAGGTCGCCAGAGGCCTGACCCGGAGTCAAGGTAAGCAATAATAACACGGAGCTCCAATAAATATACAAATTCGTCACCTGCTCGGTTCGTAACTGGTTTACTTCATCAACATATTAATTTATTTATTAAAAATATCATTTTGTGAAGAACTTGTTTAAGTTTATTATGCGTATCAGGAAGATGCTTGTGATTAGAATGGTCCATCAAACAGAAACATGTCAATGATGATGAAACATGACAAGTTGTGGGCGCTACGACTCACCTATATTTGCTTTGGAATCAGTTACGTACCTAAAATGATTTATATGTCAATGTCTACAATGTATTATTGTAATGTAGGTAGCATCTACATAAAGAAATATAATAAACCTGTGAATTCAAATAAGTTTCTATATTATTTATATCTCTGACGCTATCATGTGACATAATTAACGATTATGACTGAACTTGTCATTATTAAATTAAAAATATGGCAATAATTCGATTTAATGTTATGTTCCTATACAGTTTCCAGTTTCTGGAGCCGTGCAGGCTTTCCAACTTCTGAAAAAAAGCTTCACATACAAATGTATTCACGCCAGTAAAAAAGAAATCGAGTTGAAAGTTTTCATTGATGCTGCAGTATATATGTATAAGCGAAATAGCAAATTTTATTATGGCTGAGTAAAACCGAGCTTTACTATGGAATGCCGACAGACGGGTCCTCGCTACAGTGGACCAGCGCACACGCACAAACTGTCCGATTAAAACAATGCAATGGGCCGCACAACGCGTTTCACCTTAGAAGTTTCTTTCTGGATAGAAACTAATGACTGATCATAAAATGTTTGGTTTATGTCTGTCGACTGCAAAGCAAATGCCGCTTCTCATGCAAAAATTTAATCATGTTGTAAATTCATGTTAATCATGTTATTAATTGAGCTCATTGTTATTTGTTCTCATTGTTGTTTGTTGTTGTGGTTTTCTGAAAACATCAGGTGGAACACAGCTCTGCACGACTTAAATAAATTTGTAGAGCGTTGATTAGTTAGACTATCAAAGTACCGATCTACGAACTGGATGTGAAGATTTCCCCATAATAAATTAATCTTGCAAATGTCACGCAACTCAGATTCCGCGTGAAATCACTCGTCACATTAGGGATCGAGTGAAGGAAGCGCGTGCGCAAACTAATGAGCGCACGACCGCTCGCTTCCTCTAACCGGAGCCGATCCTGGCAACACGCCGAGACAGCGCGGCTGTGGACGAGGACCTACCTGCGAATTATAAAGGTGGCCGTACACTCTCGACCGAGAGCTCTCTTTATGTAAGACACGTCTCGCAAACGACCGGCACGGGACGCAGAGCAAGCGAGGAACATCGAAGCTGATGAGCGCTACTGTATACGATCTCGGACTTGCCCTGCGTCGGAGCATGAAGCCAAGCGTAATTGGCCAGCAGCTCTGTGCTCAAAGGAGACGAGTGTTGTGATACCGACCACGAAAAAATAAATTAAATAAATTGCTCAGAGCACGCCATGCGACAGGAGTGTGCCCACGCAAAGGAAACAAGTGAAACACGCACGTGTCACAAGAGGTTGTGAGGGGCATGACGCCGAGACAAAGCTGAGGCTGAAGATATGCTTGAAAAATATAAAGGTGACTGTACCCCTCTCGCCGACACATTCAGAGTCAAGGCAAGGGCGAGATAGTACAGCAAAGCGAGTAACACCGAGACTAGTCGAATCCTACTATGTAAACTCTCGCACTCGCCCCCCACCGTCACCATAAAGGATCCAAAAATTACGCTGTTTTGGATTGCCGAAGTGTAGATACAAGCACAAGGTTTTGGGTGCAAAGTTGGAAGGTCTTATTCGAGCCTTTTCTGCTTGGGTGGCCATTATACAGAAACCAGCTCAAAACATGAAAACACATCCAAACTGTTGCTACGCTGATGTTCATGTTTGTTTGGGGATAGAACTGTTATTGTGTGAACACTAGGCAGACGTGAATGCTAGGCAATGTTAGTGTTAGTAGTTCATTCAACGCGTTACAGCAGCCTCGTGGATCCATTCCCAGACAAGATACACACATATACAACAATTACCCACCGCAGTGTGTGTCACTCTATAAGAGGAAAGCAAGTGAATTCGTCACTGACATCATTCGTCGTATGCACATTTGTGAACATCTAATATTAGCTCTATGAGCGCTCAAATGTGTATTTTAGAGTTTTGGCGACGCGAGAGCGACGGGAAGCGAAACACGAACAAAATAACGTCGGTAATCTCTAGGATTTCAGGATGAAACCGTTCCCATCTAGACTGATTTCCTGGTATTATTGGTTCACTTTGTTTGTTTAGATTTCCCGGATTCGCCTAGACTGGTGAGAAAATTGGTGTCCCGGTAATGTTCTGTGAAGACATGATGTTTGTGGGGATTTAGATTGCTATGCGGAACTTTGTGGTTCTTGCGGCGCACGCCCGGCGGTGTCGTATAAGACGAATGTGATCGTGTTTTGGTTTTCTCAACGCCAAGGATCACCGGTTTTTTTATTTATTAGATCTCGATAGTTTGAGTCGAAGATTTGTTCCTCTGAGCCGGGGTATTTGTTTGAGTCTACCCAGATTATATTGTGTTAGTTGGATGGATTGAAGGTTCGAAATTGTAAGAGAGTAGGACCCGGTGTCGCGTGTCGTGGTTTGTATCTGTCATCTTGCATTAATTAATGTTATATTTTATCATAGAATTATGAATATTAAAGCAGTTACTGAATATCATTGAAATCAATATTAGGTATCTATTAATTTATATTCACAAGTGTGTAAGTATCATTATTTTTAAAAAAAATCTACGAACTAGTACATATATGAAATTCTTACCCAAATGGTTTATCCCATAGATGATTCGAATAAAAACTTTATTGATCTTTACAAATTATTGAAAAGTAAATTTCAATTCAATGCTATTTACCGCAGCTAAGAGATCTATTAGGATATGATTGAGGCTATCAAATCGTCATCGATTACGACTATTTGCACAGTCTGTATTTAAGCTAGACTGACTGTTTGTTCAATAAATTCTACAAGCATAGACACCAGACAAATATTGGATGACCTCCTTCGTGTATTTAAAAACAAATGTTAAACTTCCTGCAAACTGCAAATGTGCAAAGATTTTAGAAAAGGAACAGCTAATAAAGTTCGGTTTTTAAAAACGACTTTAGAACAACTTTTATTTAAAATTGTATGCACTATACATAAGGGTGAGGTTTCCAACACCAGACTTTCGACCAAATAAAAACTTTACTGTGGTTAGAAAATCGGTTTTAGAAGATGGAAACTTACCTTATACCGCACCGTATTTTCCATTCAGTCCTTATTTATTTGGCTTTAATCTATTTGATGGCTTCGGAATAATTAAACTCGGTTTTATTTTTGATATCCAAGTTACTACGGACGCTACGTCGTCGTAGACGCCACTTAGCAAATATTGATATCAGTGATATTCTTTTATTTTTCTTTAGCTTTGGGTACTGTGTGTGGCAGCAACAGCCACATTTATATAAGCAGGTAGGTATATCTAGTTACGCTAGCCGGAACCATTAACCAGTATTTCAGGAATAGGTCGTCCATGATAAAACAAAGCCAGTAAAAACAAACAAATCAGCGTGCCTAGAAGTCGCATTATTGTTTAGTCTGTGGCGCGAATGACGTGTGTTGCTCCAGTGTTGCCAGAGTTGCCACCCAACTGTGTCAATATAATGGACGTATTTATTTACGTTGGCAAGATTAAATCTCTATGATTTATTATTTAACGATTCAAAACAGCTCGCAGCGCACATAAAGATTATAATAGTGTGATTAAATTTGAGGGTATTCTAGATCTAGCTGTGGCGCTAGACGCCATATGGCCTGCGCGCGCGCAACCGTGGGAATGGACAAACAAACTGTGCCTACATGTTGCAGATTTGTTCACATTGTTTTTTGTTTTATTATAATGATTTTGAATCAAGTACGGCGTAGTATTTTGTAGACATACTAAAATGGCTGGCCGTAAAATAGATGAGATATTTTTATTGCTTCACAATTTAGTTGAGCTAGTGAACATAGTGTTTAAGTGCCTCGTTTTATATGTTGGAACCAACTTGAGACAGTCTAGTCGATACCTGCTTAAAAAAATGTATGTATTAGCGGCATAATATTTTCGAAAGAAGATCTAAAGCACTATTTAACATCATCACTTTTTCTATTTCGTGTGGTTAATGCCTTACCTGGTGTCAGCTGGCGTTACATGCCATGGAGGAATATCTTTACAGCATCCTGGTTTTCTAAAGATGTTTTACTTCACCAAAGCAAGTGATAATTATACAATACGCGCATGAATCCAAAAAAACAGGTGCGTGTCTTGGGTTCGAACTTGAGACCTTAACTTTGCAGTTCGACGGTCACACCACTAGGCTATCAAATTAGTTTAAAATACCTAATTGTTTAAAATTTAATTCGCCGTTTTCAAAATGAAATCAAGTAATATCCTGTGAATGGTGCATAATGTTAATGAAGCGCCATTTCCCTTCGGCCATTACATTTCTTCAAAAGTTTGATAATTTTGTCGAGAATCGTAATGAGCAGCTGCTGTAATGAATTACAGGGAACTTTCATTGAGTTCAACATAAATCGTGCGTTATTACAGTCACTTGTCGCATTTGTCTCATTATTGAGGCATTCGGAGCTTTGAAACGATTTTAATTGCTACTGAAGTCTGGGAAGATTATCCGTAACATTTATTTGATAAACTATTTACAGATAAGGGTAAATTACCTTTCAGCAACTATCACTGTTTAATATCATGACATTTTTTAACGGGACTCACCATCATAGTCTAGCCTAGCCTTTTGCTAACTATGTTGTGTTCTGCTTCCAGTCTTACCGGATGCAGCTGAATACCTGCCCATCTATTTTTTTACGGGACTCACGGAGTTTACTTGTCTCGGTGATTTTCTATTGGGCTTCATATAACCTAAAGTACAGATGTCTTGTTGAGGGTTAAGGTTATAGTTCCGCGATTTCGTCTACTTTGCTGAAACAATTGAAAGTGGCGAAAGGCGATCTTTTTGGAAGACTGTCTTATTTTTTTTTATTGTGTGTCTTTAGTTTGATTCCCGGGTCGGGCATAGTGTTATTGGGTCTTTCCATCAGGCATTTTTGAGTAGCAGCAAAGTTCTATGGACTTATTTCTGAAATATTTATTTTATTTTATACTAGGTGTTCCCATTCCCATTATCTGTATACATTACACCTAGACTGGCTCATTCATTAACGAGCTCTATGATTATTTAAGTTTCTTGCTGATTACCACATTCTACATCTGAACTACCAAATTCAACCAAAAGGCATTCCTGTATAATTATGATTGACATTTCATAATTGGTTTAGTCAGCTGAAAACTGTAATTATGATTAGTTCGGTTTTTACACGGTATTCAGCCGTTTATGTGTTATGATCACTTTTAAACACACAGGTTCACTTCGCTTACCTATACTAATATTATAAAGCGGTAAAATTTGTTTGTAAGTTTGTGTGTAAGGAGTAATCTCTGGATATACTGAACCGATTTTGAAAATTCTTTCACTAATAAGAAGCTACATTATCCCCGAGTGCCATAGGGTATATTTACAACGTTCCCGTTGGATAGTTTCTGACCAAAACGCGAGCGAAGCCGCGGGCAACAGCTAGTTTTGCATAAGTTTACAGCGAATTTAAACGTATAATTGTTCATGTGGAAAAGAAGGGCTAGATTATCTTAGAATCTGACAGCTGCGTCTAGTTTTTCGAAACTCAATAAAAACAGAGCTAAACGTTTAGTTTCATCGGCACGCGGCGCCGCCGCACGACCTCGTTAGAAATTCGCATACAACAGATATTATAACACCTCTTTGTCCTCATGAAAACTTTCCAAGATACATCAGCCTCATCCGTGATCACTTTGTACTTAAACTTTGCTGTGTTATGCCTCTTTTCTCTATCATTAGGCAGTGCCTAAATAGAAATGTACTATTGAATTTTCTACGCTCTACTGGGCGCTGAAAGTTGAAATTCCGATAGTGGAATTAAGGTGTTGCTTAGTGAAAAGGGTGTTTATTAGTACCTAGATACAAATACATATCTAACTATCTCACATAATGTTGGCGCAGAACCCGTCCTAAGCTAATATAAATGTCAAAGCTCCTTTTGTAGCAGTCTGTGCAAACTGGAATATATATCGCTGGCAACACTCGCTTTGTAACAATCGCACTGACGAATTAGTTTTAGATTACAACTGGAATTCGCTTTAAGACAAACCTAAGTGAACTGTATTTCGTGGGAATTAAACTAGACGTAGACATCAGTTAGGGCTGTCGTAATCGTAAACGACTGCCGACGGGGCATTTGGAATAGGGTAAACAATAGATATTCATTGTCAAATAAACACGTCACATATTCCGAAACGGGACTAACAACTTTTTGATCGGACAACTGAGATACAACACCGCTGTTCCGCGGACCATCACACCGCACCGGCTAGTTACAGGATCGCGTCATACGATCCTACCTACGTCACCTTAACGCCCTAAACGATAGGCCCTCGAGTCCTCGACCTTACCAAGGGGCACTCGCTCGCTGTCTCTTACCGTGCGCACGCAGTCAAAATTATAGTCTTCATATCGAAAAGCAGTTGTATTTAGTCGAGTGGTCTCGACTAAATACAACTGCTGTATCACAACCGGAGCTTGACACTCAAACAACGTTTTGGTTACGGACATGTCACGGTGTAGCGAGACGTTTGGAAACCCTAAAGTAGAAACATAATTAAAATATATAGGACTTATAAGTCTTCTAGGTTTTGGCGATCGCAAGCGAAATGTGGCTGCTGTACATGCTGTACTGTACCTAACCTCTACAGAGGTGTAGACACAGTACTATATTCTTGAACGGGAAGGCAGAGACCGGTATCTCATTTCCCCTTGAGGAATATAGGCGTAATGATGAGTTAAGGTTAAAAACACGATATTCTAAGCTCTCAACTTGATATTCAGTATTGTATGTATGTTCATTGTGTAATCTTGACTTTGTGGCGGTCATCGCTACTCCGGCAATTAATAACTTTAATTAGGATAAAACCGAAAATGTAAACACTCCACAATACAAGTAGTACATCTTATTTTCCCGTTACACAGAGCTGTCAAATTCGAATAAATGTCAGATCATAGACAACAACAGAAAACACAATCATTGTCTTTGGTTATAAATAAACTAACAGTTATTAACAGGAATATACACATTTATTTAGTTGCTATATTTACATCACACATAATATCTATTTACAGATTTAACAATACTAATAAATATTTACACTGAACAAAATATAAGCATACATTGTAATGTACTGGTGTGTACCTTTCCGAACGCAACTTCGGGTGCGTTCGGCAAAGCTCGGCCTCCGTCGGAACATATGACTAGCTAAAAATCAATTAGGCATGGTCATCGAGTTCAGTACTCGTTTTGGCCTCCTGACCTGTACACGCTACTTGTTACAACCAAATCTAGACTTGTGTCGTAGACCTAGATCTCGCTAATCGGCTCGATATAATCTCCGCAGCCTAGTGCCTGTATTGAGTAAACTGTCCTCTATCGTTTTAGACAATTTGTAGCATTAAGCCTACTAGAAGTGTAGAGAGATTTATAATATAGGAATTATATTCCGGACCGCCGTTTTATTCGTCGTTTCCTCCATACACCTCATTGGTGACCCCGACAAGGAGCACAGAAGCCACGTGGAGCTAAGATGTCTACCGGAGCAGAGCAGGGAGCACAGGCGGGCGCAGCAGAGGTCAAGCAGGAATTTCAGTCAGATGGATGGAAATAACGTTACCATTTTGTCTTGTGCTCATATCACATCTTGGCACAATAAACAATGCATATTTAACCTACATGTAGAGAGCTGTTTCCATGAAATTGTATTTGTCAGACGTGCATGTGCCTAATGGCTTCTTTACACAATATTTATTCAGCATACATTACTTCGTTTGTAGACTAGAAGTGCATCAAACTAGTGTTCTGCCCATTAATGTATTAAGTCACATTGCAGTTCTGGGGGTCTAAAATGGCGGTTTTATCAGAAACATAATAAGAATCAAGTTAAAATTTTAAATATCTTAAAATGGTCTTTACGGTTATGACCACAAAGTCCATTTTAGGCTCCCTGGTCTGTCACATTGGAGTTCTGGAGGAACTCGTGGCAAAATAATCGCTCAGGTCAATCTTTAGGCTAAGCCGCGCTTGCCTAGGTTGGTCTGTGGATAGGTGACCGCCCAATACATACCTAGTTTTCTCCGTGCCTCGGAAAGCATGTTAAGTCGTTGGTCCCGGCTGTCAATTGTAGATCTTTGACAGTCGTTACAGGTAGTCAGTGGCAAAAAGTCTGACAACTAGTCTTACCAAGGGGTATCGTATTACACAGTACTAACTGGGTTGTGGAGGTCAGATAGGCAGTCGCTCCATGTAAAATACTGGTATTCAGCTGCATCAGGTTAGACTGGAAGCCGACCCTAACATAGTTGGGAAAAGGCTAGGCAGATGATGACAATGCAGTTCTGGTTGGCCATGTAACAGTTTCCGTAACGATACAGTCACGACTTGTTCTCATTTCCTACCATACTTTTTGTGTTCAAGATTTTACCCCATCAAAGCTACTTCGACGAACTTTCGTCACGAAAAGTGAGGAATACAAATGCCAAAGTAACTTGCACGATGTATGTTGAAAAGAGTATCCATGGAGTTTCTTGTCCATTCTTCTCCATGAGATCTACGCTTTCGAATAAGAAAAGAACTACAGTCCATTCACGGTTATTATACCTGTGGCTATTTCTGACTAGGTACTTATTCAAAAGTGTTTGTCACCGGTTTATTTGAAATAAATGCTTTGAGTTGAGTTTGTTTTCATCAAAAAGAAGGTGCCATGGCACAATTACCATGCAAGTTATGCAATGGATGCCTATATCTCCTTTCGTCAATAATAGGCCTATTATTATAATGAATAGATCAAGTAGGTGTAAACGTTTAACACTAGTGACTTAAATAACTATAATTTCAGTAGTTAAATAAAGTTAAATGGCAGAAAGGATACAAATAAGTACTTAAACATTTCAGCTTGGATTAAGTTGTGGGCTTGTTCACGATCTCTATCTTTAGTACAAGTTGCGGTGCTAATAACTACCCGGCTTGCAGGTAATAACTATAGTCACAACTTTACAAGTCACACAGCCTAGCGTAGTATAAAGGGTGTAACTAGACCCTTAACGAAGCCGAAAGGCACTCGTTCTCCGTCATTGCGATCATTTGTTTTGTTCTAGACTATATCTGGGAACCTTCTAATTACGGAGATAGTGGGGGTCAAAGTTCCAACTTTTTCACAAGTTTTATTTTTAATACGTTTTTTTAATGTAAGATTTTTACTTTAAACACCTCCACAACCCCCATACTATTTAGTCCATCCATCAGCACAATGTTTTAAGTTCATTACAATGAGTCTTACCGTAAAACGTGATTTTTCAGCCGAAAAAAAAATCGGCTTCGTGAAGGGTCCTGTTACACCCTGTATGTACTTGTGTGAAATGTTACATGTCTATCCAGTGTCTACCTAGATACAATTCAATTTTCACAATTTAAGGTTATTCTGGCTGCATCCGGTTAATCTTGGAATCATCATCAATAGTGTAGTTCACCCTAAAATAATCTTCTTGATAGTGCAAGCGATTAAGGGATGACAGCTAAAATTCAAATTTTGCCCCGCTTCCTCACCCTAGGTTGATCTTATTATAGCCGTTTTGAATGCCCGAAAAGCGCCAGCCAGCTTGATGACTTTTCCGTAAATCTCTCTGTTCAAAAATAGTCCTCCATTCTGAAGTCGATTACTTCAGAATGGAGGACTATGTTTTCATTTCACAACCATAAAAGTTGTCAATAAGACAAAAGACGTACATATTTCATGCCGTGTCTGCCACCTGTTTTTGTAGCTTGTTTATTAATAACCAAATTAATAAAAAATAAGCAAACTGGCTTTCGATTTCTACGTCGTATCTAAGATAAGATGCGCAATACAGAAGCATCGTGGACCAGCTGGCAAAAGTGGTATCGTATCAATACTATAGGTAGAGGATATATAATATTCCATACGAGTAGTAGGTACTTACATAAAATAGCACATAGAGGAATTGTCGTTGCTTCTAAATAAAATTAAAACGCTGGCTACTGTGAATTTCATTTTTCATGCTTGCCTACTCACCCCATGAGGTAAAATGACAATCTCAAATGCAATCTTCCATAAAAATACCATAAATGTTACTCCTCCTTTCAATCCAGCAAGTTATGTCCATCAGGCATGATTGTGCTCAATACGTGTCGTTAATTAAAGATGACTCAATGAAAATGAAACTCATAGACGTTGCGTCTGCGCAGTTGACGGTGTCACTCACAGAGTGGGCAGCAAATGGAGATATAATGTTAATGGTTTTAGTGCGAACTTATAGGTAGGATTAGTTAATAAGGGGAAAAGCGAGAATTGTGGAGTTGCTTTTAGAGCGTACAAAGTGGTTTGCATATTTAACTCAGTATGTTTTCAGTCAGCATTCGCCAAGATTTCGTGTCGGTAATCGTTTTAAGCTCTGTCTGTAGCTTTTGCATTAAAGTTTAAATTCAAACAATTTTCTTCAACTTCTTTGTTGTATTTGAGAGTAAATAGTTTCAGTTAATTTAGTCATTGCACAAGACTAACGACGTAAATGGTAATAATATACCCTCTTTACAATACACTTAAGATAAGGTAGCTACGCTTCCAACTGCGACAGCCCCAATCCCTAGAACTACGTGGTAATTTCGAAACGCACTTGCAATCGCAATGCCAACAATTTTTACGGTAAAACTCAACAGGATTAGTTTGCGTTTGCGGCCGAGCACACTTTCCAATGATTGGATGCTTCCCATTGATTGCGAATCCATCAAAATCCTTCGGATTGTGATTCTTCTTCGTTTCGATGATTCCCATAGTTATTACATTAAATTTGTTTCGACCAGAACTCGGCCACATCGACGGCAGTGGATGTGGCTTCAGAGAGGTCCCTTAAAGTGCAGATGGAGTTGCACGAGCAAGACAGGAGGTGGGCCGAGACTCCACAGTTGCAATCGGCTTTATCGGAATACCTCCACTGGACCAAGTCCCGATTATGATACGTAATTTGGTTGCAGTGCAGATTGCCTAAGAGGAGCAATTTCTTTCGTTCGTTTAGTCAATAAGCTGAGAGTTATATCGGAGTATTATGATTACTCCATGCACTAACTTGTCCGTGTTGTTCTTGTAAGGCGATACCCGCGCCCGCCGCACTGGCTGCCGGCGGCCTGTCAGGTGTGCAACCAGTTTGTTTTCATTAACACCGACCATTGTAACATTAACAGAACATATCTCTACGCATCCGCAGATTCTTAGTAATGTTTTTCATAATATTCTAGATTTTATCTCTGTTTTTAATGGAATGAATCATTGTTCATTGTAAAGTTATGTAAACATGTTTGTTTAGGTCAAGTGGCCTCTTCATAAGCTTGTAACGTAAGAGGCTTTTCAAGGCAAAGTTGAAATAATGGATAGAATTACGGCTTAAAATGTTTGCTAAAGGAAGTACATTTTTTAGTTTGTGCCCTTTTGCGCCTGTGTATACGTTGGGACCTTTTTGTAAAAAAAAGAGTTATAGAGGTGAACATTTTGGGAACTTATTATAGAAAAAAAACAGAACGTCTTCGCTGTCGCGCATTCGGGTAAAATAGTATTTCCAGAGCGGAAACACGTAAACAACAACAAAATATTTTCATCAAATATATTAAGGTAAAAATACTCACATTTACGCAGTCGTGTAATAAGGCGGATTGCACCGTGGTGAGTTATTAGTGCGCTAACCGACCGTTGTGTGTTTACCGTGGTTTACCGGCTGCAGCTCTATTTGTTGCCGGACGAGGATTAGCTCATTTACAGCGCAGTTATCGCGTACAATGGCTCAGGGGCCGGCGGCGCGGCGGTACGTTACGTCTAATGAAACTCTCGCCTCACGCCAGTATTTAAGGCCCACATCTCATATACAGTTAAAAAAAACCTCCCACACAAAATATCTTTTATTATTCAATTTACGTTGGAATATTGTGCAGTGTTTTCTACTCTGAAAAGCTTTTTCACAAAAGCTCGCTCATATTTTTTGTGCAGTGATACCGTACTAGATATTGCACACAAAAAGAATAAAATGTAAAAGGTTTTATTCAGTTACGGTTTTTATTTTCTCTGTTAGAGTTATTGTGCAATGCGACACGTTAGGTACGTACTTGTCTAGATAACGGAGGTTAGGATGGCTGTCAATTCCATGACTGATTCTTGACTATTAAAGATATTATCAAAGGAAGACTTTCTGAAATTTTAACCCTGATTAGATCCAATGGGTGGTCAAAGCTCGTTTGTAAGCGAACAAGGTCCACTGAGTGCCACGCATAATAAAACTCATGAAGCCATGATTGATCAATTACCGAAGCAATAGTAAACGACAAAACCAATAAGGCCAATGATATACAATGTTAGCGACAAGGCAAGTGCACAAGAGGCTCGTAAATATACCTTAAATGAGTGTGCACGTCAGTACCAATCAGTTTAAGATTGTGGTGTGTTCGGCCACTTGACATTGATACTGAAGTTAGGGTTACCAGCTTGAAATTTTAAAAGCCACAAGCCAGAGTTTTACAAGACAGTAAACTGTTTATTCTTTCTGTTTTCTTCAGTAATCATGTAAAAAATAATAAACTCCTTTTGCCAAATAATCCGAAAAATGAATATTTTATACTGGATAAATCCGCAGCAATGGTAACCCTATTCAAGAGAGTCAAGAGACATTATTTTTACGAGCTGTATATCAAGACATTTTTATAATGGTTACAGATATGTGTAATGAGAAGCTTGTAACACGTCTGTGTCATGTTTCAAGTGTCTGATGCTGCTGCGAACCCATTTGAGCATATTTTAAACTTGACTTTGAGCTTTATTTTGATGTTAGTAAATGAATGTTTAATATGAATCTAAGCAACTGTTAATTCTAAGAATTAATTCTATTTTATTAGGCTACAGGCCTAATAAAATACATAAGTTAAAGTACCTGCCTACCTAGTATTTGTTGAAAATTAAAATTGGCTAGACTAAACTGCTCATTACACGTTTTGTGCTGTTGGACATTTACCTAGCTACTTAGATCTTCTGATCAGGAAATTCTGTTTTTTTATGAATTCAATGAGAGGCGTCAGCTGGTAATTAAGAGATATCTTATAGGTACACACGGCGACCAATCAAGCTATATAAAACCAGTTTATGCGGATCTCTCGTTGTACGGGAAATCTATATAAGGTCCCATTAAAATAGATGGACAGCGTTCAGTACGTCTAACCAAAGATATCCATGCAAAAAACACTGATTAAAGTTATTTAATTTTGACCTAATGGATGTGTTTATTCTACATAGAATGGCGGCACTCTAGAATAAACACATCCATTAGGTCAATTTATCATTTTAGGGCGAAATAAAATCACTTTAATCAGTGTTTTTTTTGCTTGCATATCATTGGTTAAACGTACTGAACGCTGTGTTAAAATTTGTCCATCTATTTTAATGGGACCTTATATAAAGCGAGGCCATGTTATACTGGAAATGTATAGCGTGATGTGTCCGGCGTATGTACCTGTTTCAGAAAGCCTATTTAGATTTGTACCTACTCAAAATATACCATCTCTTATAAGTTTAAAACTTTATATGAAACGGCCGATGCCTATACAAAACTTCACTACATAGTGTGAAACAAAGACGCTTCCCGCTGCCTGTACCTATGTATGCTTAGATCTTTAAAACTACGCAACGGATTTTGATGCGGTTTTTTTAAATAGATATAGTGGTTTATGAGGAAGGTATAAATGTGTAACATTGCACCCGTGCGAAGCCGGGGTGGGTCGCTAGTAATTTATAAACATAACTTTACGCCTGTAATCCCCGAAGGGTTTGACAGAGATGTACTTGTACACCCACATGTTTAAAAGTCCCATGTTATATGGGGCGATCCCACTAGCGAGCCTATTGCCATCAAACGGGCACAAATCCAGACTCCGTGGCTGCTACTTAGAAATTCCTGATGGAAAAACCCAATAACACTTTGCCCGACCTGGGAATCGAACCCAGGACCTCCTGCTGAGCTATTCTATTACCTGGTTATAGATTGTCTCTTACAACAAACTGCACTACATAGAACATACAGGATTTATCATAACAAATTAATCAAGAATTACGAAAGATTGACAGATTAATGGCGCAACCTTTTGACAGCCTGTACAATCTTTTCACAGAACATGTTACATCTTTGTCAAAAAAAGGAGTGATCTTTATTTTCACAGGACTATGGTTGATGTTGGATTGCAGCCGTCAGAGGTAAAATATCTGTGAACGGACTGTACTTAGGCAATTGGGGCTATCGCGTATGAATTCCGCTAGAGGCGCTAGAGTAGCGCGAGGTCACTGAAATGTGGTCTAGATTGAGCCATTCCTGATTAATTATGACTTGAAAATTTTAAATAGCATCTTAGGTTAGTTAACGTTTCACTTGCTAATTTTAGGGAGAATATTGTAAATTTATATGTATCAGAAGTTTACATTATGTTATTATACATAATAAAATAAACTTTGTAAGAAGTTAATGGTATTCTAATGTATAAAATAGAATTATTGACATGACCTTACTCGACAGTGGCGCCATCTAGTGAGCTCAAAAACGATAGCCCTCATTGTTATAGCACCTGTCATTAAATGTCAGACGTCTTTATGAGTTATGGGTTCTTGATTGACGAACCAATTACTGGAAACTGTCTAGTTCAAAAACCAAATCAAATCAATTTATTTGTGTAACATAGGTAGTGATTACAGTTCTTAACCACTATGCACGACAGAATTTTGACACATGACACCTCAGCTGAATCGGCGGGGTGATGCGCATTGACATGAAACTCAAGAATTTTCGTGAACTTTCAGCATTCGATTTTATAATGAAAAATATGTCGCGGCAGCTGTTTCATACGTTAATTTTGTGGTTAATATCTCCAAAAACGTGTTCATGTCGGTAAAACGGCGTTTGTCTATTGCCAAATATGTATAAATTACATACCACTACACCCTTCCAAAAATAGGTAACTTAGATGCGCTGGAAATAATGTACATGGACAAGTTTTTCCTTTGCTAAAAAAACTCGAAAGGGCAAAATAAAGACAGTAACATTCTATCTGCGTTCTTATTTTTACCATTATTCATACAAAATTTCATAAAAAACACGATCAAAGTCTTGACAAATATTACTTAAAACTTTTAGTGCTGACCGTAAACCCAAGATTCATCATTCGATTATAAAATTGCAGTCAGCCTAATCGATACTCGCAATGAAATCACGTTTGAAAAAAAAAAGTTGAAACGGAATAAAAACTCCTTGGTATAATTTCAAATAATTATTTCATTTTAAAATTAACATTTATGCTATCTTTTAGAATAATCTTATTTAGTAATTATTCGATGCTTTTGGCTGATTTCAAGAGAAGGAGAATAAATCTCCTCGCCTCCTCTAATCTATACTAATATTATAAAGAGGTAAAGTATGTGAGTTGGTGAGGTTGTAGGGGGTAAACTCTGGATCTAATAAACCGATTTTGAAAATTCTTTCACTAATAGGAAGCTACATTATCCCCGAGTGCCTTAGGCTATATTTACAACGTGCCCGTGCGATAATCTCCGACCAAAACGCTAGCGAAACCGCGGGCAACAGCTAGTAAATGATAAGAAAAACAGAAATGTGAAATCTCAAAAAAAAACTTGCTTCAAGTAAACATTCTGATGACATTAATTTATCTTTCTTTTAAAAACTTATAGATAGTGTCCTAACTTTCCGTTGAACTAGCAGCGCGAGATTTGGCAAGAAATAAAGTCTCACAGTTCAAGCAAATAAAAAATCTGGAAATAGATTGATTTTCAATTGTACGTACGCACGGTCGCATTATTTTTGTTTCAAAATTCAAATTAGGAATGCGCTCACATTTCACATTTAAAAAGTATTTATTAACCTTAATTTAAAATTATCATTTATTGCGAATTTTGTTTTGTAATATCTGAAGGTTGGATATAGAATCTTAGTAGGCATAGTAAAACAAATTGATCAGCCAAAGATAAATTACATTTTATTTCTACAAAATTGTGTATCAGTTGGTAGCGTGTTGTCGGTTGCGTTATTATGTTAGGTTAAGACAAACTTTCTTTTTTTATTTAGCCTATTCTTTCCCACTACTGAGCAAAGGCTTCCTCCATTCCTTTTCAACTCTGTCGGTGATTTGCCTACTCTGGCCAATCAGCCAAGAACGAGTCCAAATGGTCACGCCAGCGTTTCTTGGGCCTGCCTCGGTGACGGCGACCGACAAACTTATTGTCTTTTATTTCGCAATCGGCAATTCATAAGCCGTATCCTAAAGAAACGTAGTTTACTCTTTGAAAGCGGTTCACTGACCACTCTAAAAACTTTTTTACAACTGCAAAGTTCAGGTTACCCATGAAGAGGCCTTTGCTCCACAGTGAAAAAGAACAGGCTCATAAAAGAAGTATTCGTAAATGGTGAATACCACAATAACCAATCCAACCTAACACAATAACTTAACCATACTAAACCCAATTTTGTACACTAAATAAAATTAATCTTGGGAACCAAATCAATTTTTAATAAGGCTCCAAGACTGGGTATTCTATATCCAACCACAGATAATATAATACGTCGTCCAATCGACCAAACAAAAGATTTTTTTTTTAGTAATAAAAAAAATATACTTAGTCTTATTTAAAAAAAAAAATAGTTTTGTTGTATTCTGATACCGCATCATTATATTATGCTATTCAGCGTTGAGGAGTGTCCTCAAGAAAAGACATTTCTGGCTGTAGGATCAAATACGATTGAAATTATGTCTATTCATCCAAATTGAACCAGTATCTATACAAAGTTTCGTTTCTGGGCTCACCAGAAACCATTATTAACCATTGAGGAATTTTCATTTTTAAATTTTTGTATCCGTGCTATTTAACATTGAGGAGTTCCGTCGTGAGAAGACGATTTTGGCTGTAGGATGAGGTCATAATAGAAACCGTATTTATCTAAGTATAAAAATTGAAAGCGTATACAAGATTTTGTGTCCGCCCTTTTAACCGTTGAGGATTTCCCTCGTGAGAAAACGATCCTGCTAGCAGGATGAAGTCATGAAAGAAATCATCTATATCTAATAAAATTAAACGCTTAGACAGAGTTTTGTGTCCACGCTATTAACCGTTGAGGAGTTCTCTCGTGAGGAGACGATCCTGGCTGCAGGACTAAGTAATGTTCGCGCCCCCAAAGGTACCCGTACCGAACTTTATGGTTAAATTGAAGATAGATCGCTATGATAAGCCAAGAAGCGTAAAGCATTGCGCTCTTTTTTGTGCAGTCGAGTATGAATACCTAGGCGTCTATTTTCTTGTAATTACATTCAATTGGTAATAGTGAAAGTACTTGAAAAAATTCAGACTATGAAATAAATTACTTCCAGTCCTAAAGAAAAATCATCAATGTAACCGAATTGATGATTTTTCTTATTCGAACTTGAATCCCCTTTGTAAAAATAAAAAGTTTGAAATCTTTTAAAGACTCGCTGCGGATATCGGACTTCGACGGATATTTCAGTACATCAGTAAAGTCCGGTGTACGCAGTCTCACTTGTACTTCCCGAATAAGTGTACACCGGACACTCGATCGGCATTGTGATGTGACAATGATAGCATTCACCCTGTATTTTTTTATAGCTGTTGCCCGCGACCTTTGTTCACGTGAAATGATTATAAAAAATATTACTTCGCTTGAATGAGATTTTGTTACCAGTTTCAAGGGTTTTAAATTTTTGCACGGAACCCTAATTATTTTTATAAAATAAAAGTATCCTATGATAGACCTTATAACATCAGCTATCTGACAGTTAAAGTCCTGTCAAAATCGGTCCAGCCGTTTCTTAGATTAGCCGGAACAAACAGACAGAAAGACAGACAGACAGACAAAAAAATAAAATAATGTTTTTGTTTTATATTTTCAAACACATGTGATACTGAAATTGCTCTTAAGAAATAACTGGACTCTATCGTTATAATGTAAATTAAATTAGTGATAACATATCATTGCCTTATTGATATGATTTCATTGACATCAAAAGGCAGCTGTGAATTTAATTTACATTCAGTGTTTAGTGTGATAGTTCTAATTAGTTCAAGCGCCACACCTTATGAGGAGTACATGCGGAGAGGTCATGACCTCAATGGTCTAAAATATTAGTAGATACTGGACTAAACTTGCGTGATGCGTAGATGCAAGAAGAAAACTTTTGAGAAACTAACCATGCATCTTTACCTACACTTTAGTTTTTCTGAGGCGTATTTTTTTTTTCAAAACACTTCCTCGAAAACTGGCTCTTATCGCACTATGATTAGGTTCAACATTCAATGTATTTCACAAACGTGGATTTTTTAATTTCTCACGTGTGTGGAAATAAAAATTTCCACAGATACTGATAACTACTACGTTTCCACAGATACTTAGTACTAATACTAAGTCCAAAGCAGAGTTTTTTTAGTCTCGATACAGAGATACTCGTATGCGTCTTTACGGCGTAAATATGTTTTGAATATTTAAATTGTGTTTATAAATAGAATAATGATATCATAAATAAACAAAAAAAAAATACCTAATATACCTAATAAAAAAATAAAAAATATGTAAGTATTTTCTTTTATGAAAAAATTAACATAAATATTTGTTCTAAATTCAAAAATACTTTAATTTTCTTTTTTTCATATTCTGCTTTTTCTTCAACCTGGCGAAACCAAAACGCGAAAAAAAAAGGCTAATGAAATCATAGTTTCCTATTAATTCATGACAAATAGTACATTTTGATAGAAGTGGGGAAACTTTGTTATTGCATTCGAGCGCGGAATTAACACCCGAGCTGCAGGCGAGGGTGTTATGGAGCCGAGAACTGCAATAACAAATCCCCACGCGTATCAAACGACGTTTTTCAATACACTTTCGAAGAAATAAAATATTAGAACGGAAAGTATTTTTGTCAGGAATTATTAGGAAACTATGATTTAATTTGCTTTTTTTCCTCGCTTTGCTTTCGCCAGATTGAAGAAGATGCAAAGGTATGATGCTGTATACAGCCTACTATGAAAAAAAGAAAATTCATTTTTTTTTTTTAATTTAGAACACATTATGATGTTATTTGTTCATAAAAATAAATATTTGTTTTAAAGAATCATTTTTATCTATGATATTCTATTTATAAACACAATTTAAATACTCGAAAAATACTTAATCCGTAAAGACGCATATCTCGTTGCCGGGATTTAAAAAAAATCACCGCCGACTATAGATATAGTCATTGAACCCTTTAGACTTATCTGTGCAAATTTTTATTTCCGCACGTGTGCGGAAAAATATTAAAAATCGCACGCGTGTGAAATACATTGCATGTTGAACCTAATCGTAGTGCGATTAGAACCAGTTTTCGAGAAAGTGTATTGAAAAATATTTTTCGTTCTTTATTTCTTCGAAAGTGTATTGATTAACTTCGTTTGATACACGTGGGCATTCCTCGGCTCCATAATAACCTCGCCTGCGGCTCGGTTGTGTGAATCCCGCTTCGGATGCAATAACAATGCGTGCCTGATCAATACGTAGGGAGGCGGCGGTGCCCACCACTGCTAGCCGTGCCGGTAGCCAGAACCAATCTCCTGGCTAAGACCCCACTCACCCAAACGATCCGCGTAGTGAACGAGGTTCACGAAGCGAATCGATATTTTTTCGTGCACTTTGAGTGAATTCGCAAAAGTTTTGTTAAACGTAGTTTCTTATATATAGGTATCACTTTAAAAGTAGGTCAATAAGGTGGCCATGCCTACAATTAAAAAGAGTAATGATTTTTTCTTTTTGTATTTCCAGTTTAGTATTTCTATTTTATTGAGTGATAGCCACACTATCGAATTAGGTTTCAGATTACCTGTAATGATAGCTGTAAGATGAATAAATAAATAAACAAAGTTTCCCCACTTGTATCAAAATGTACTATTTTAACGTTATACATTCAGCTATTTGATTATAGGCACGTAATAATATGTAAGTGACTAATAAAGAAAAAAATATACAGAGTACACGTGTCTTTTGTATTTCTCAATGGCTTACAAAAGAATATTGTTTTATAAACATCTAGTCTTGCAGGAATTCCATTATAGAAAAACCAAATAACAACTGACCAGAGCTAGCTATCGAACTAGAAATCCCCACACTGCAGACAAGTAGACATAAGCGTTTACTCTAGCAAGGGTGAATAAAGCATTTACGACCTGAGCACAACCTCAGGCGATGCTACCTAGGTCGCGTCAAAAGACACGCTTGTTAGTACCCCAAGTCCCGTCGCGGGTATCTCGGTGCTCTAGCCAACTTATTACAATTGCTTTTTCTTAAATGGTAGCAAGGCTGAATAAAGCATTTACGACCCGAGCACGACCTCAGGCGATGCTACTTAGGTTGCGTCAAAAGACACGCTTGTTAGTACCCCAAGTCCCGTCGCGAGTGTCTCGGTGTTCTAGCCAACTTATTACAATGGCTTTCTCTTAGATGGTATACAAACCGTATAACAACGCTCGGCTCGATCGGTCGCTAAGTGAACATCTCCTGAGGATGCCCCGTGGAGTGGCGGAACACGTGTCGAATATCTGTTTGGGTATATAGCATGTTAATTTTCGCTTTTCCTGCTTGTGCATATGGTGCTGCTGCATCCTTCATCTAAACCCGGATCTATTTGCAGAATTAACACTAAATATTTTGCATAACATTTAATGTCACGGAGTTCTGCAAAGTCGCCTGATTCCATAAATTATGAGTTTCCCCTGCACTCGCACTCGCAACACGCAAGTCACTTGTGCGCGTAGTTCGTGGCCAAACAGTAAATTCGGGAAAAACAATTGCACCGCCTGCGCAGTTGTGCATCTACAGGATGTTGTTTATAAAAACACCTCCATAAAAATACTAATTAAGACGATGACACAATCATACTACAGCAATTGCACATAATGACGATGTACTTGATGATACAATGATGCCTGCACTTTAACAATAATAATAACACACACAATTATTTTAGCACCATAATATTTACCAGTCTGCCCACACAAGGACGCCATGACAGATAATTAAAGGATAATCAACAATGTGTTTTTAATTAAACGTGGAATAAATTGAAACACATGTGTCTTAGTTATTATAACCAATGAGTTCCCATCATCGTATTGGGGGTTTCCATCTTGAAATCTGCGGAAGTAACTATGAGTCCGAGGTTATTGTTGACATCAGTTTTTTTGATCATTCACGTACCTTCTACAACATAATGCACATTATGTTCATTTTTATAAGAAGGGATTACCCTGCAGAAATTTTTATAAATAAGAAGTTATTTGTGTATCGAAAGTTATTTAACTGCATTTGACTGACATTGAAAAAACAATACATTTTTCGTACCACTTGCTCAAAAAAGTGACATTCTATGCCACTAAAAGCGAACATAATAATAGTCATTTTTAATCTGTTAAAAACAGGGAAAGAAAATGGGGGCTATCGCGTATGAATTCGCCGCTAGAGGCGCTAGTGTAGCGCGGGGGCACCGAAATGTCAGATGTCATAGAAAGTTCATGTTTTGCGTGCTTTTTTAACACGTATTTTTACAAATATTGACGATTGTGGTCTAGATTGAGCCATTCCTGATTAATTAAGACTAGAAGATTTTAAGTAGCAATTTAGATTTTTATTTTTGCAGTACTTGGAGATAAAATGATTTTTAAATGTTTCATGATTGTTAATTTTATGGAGAATATTGTTAATATATTAAACTGAAGTTTACACTATGTTTTTTTATATTTAATAAAATAAACTTTTCATGAAGTTATTGGTACTTTATAGTACAAAATAGAATTTTTGACAGGACCTTAATCGACAGTGGTGCCATCTGGTGAGCTCAAAAACGATCGCCCTCATTGTACTGAATTTCGTTCATACTCTAGGGGGAGAATGTGATTTAAATTTGGAATACTTACCGAAAATTATACTGAACTACATCTGTGTTCACCATTGAGTTTGTATATAAAGCATTATACATCTTTTTGAAAAAGGAATACGCATTTATTATGCAGTTATGATTATTAAATAAAATTACGAAAACCGACGAGGCCGTATGAGCTTGATGCCTTTGCTTTTCCGACAAAAAATATTAGTCTAGGAATTTGCCGCGTTTTTGTTTTCTTCAAATACTTTAAGTTTATTTTAATTTATTTCTATAAATAAGTTAATGTTCTAAAAATACGTTACGATGTTAAGGTGGATGCGCAAGGGTAGCCCGCGAAATTTAAATTTTCTTACGTTTATTGCAATTTGCAGGTCAGTGTCAGGTTGTATGTTGATGAAAATATGAGTCGCGCCAGTAACGCGTATGGAGTTACAGAATTATAATCATTCAAATCATCAATATTGCTCTACAAGTTCATATAATCACATTCAATAGCTATTTCATGATAAAGTCACTCTTTGAGATTATATGAACTTGGAGGGTTGTACTGATGATTTGAATGATTATAATTCTGTAATTTATACTCCATAAGTGTTACTGGTGCGATTAATATTTTCATCAACATACAACCTGACTGACCTGCAAATTGCAATAAACGTAAGAAAATTTAAATTTCGCGGGCTACCCTTGCGCATCCACCTTAAATCAAAGCGACAGTGACAGTGAATTGTCGGGTTCCATCAGTGCAAATGCTGCCGCAATTATAAATAATTTGCTTCCAACAAAATCCAAGGAAAATTATTTAAAAACTTATGAAGAATTTTAAACGTGGAGAAGTGCGAAAGGCCTATCAATTTCAGAATCAGTACTTCTTGTCTATTTTGATTATTTATCCAAGACAAAGAATCCGAATACACTTTGGTGCATATACTCAAAACTGAAAGCTACAATAAGCATCAAACACAGCATTGAAATTAATAGATTCACGAAATTACTGGCTTTTTTAAAAAGAAAATCAGAAGGGCATTGTGCAAAGAAGTCTAAAATTTTTACGACTCAAAATGTGGAAAAATTTCTTAATGAAGCTCCTGACGAAATTTTTCTGGCCACAAAAGTAAGTATACATGATTTAACTATGAATATTTCGTATCTTAGTAATGGTAATTATTCTATATATTTATCTGTTTTTAATCATTGTTATAGGTAGCCTTAATTTTTGGACTCAATGGTGCTTGCCGCGGATGTGAACTTGTAAACTTAAAGGTGGAGAACGTAGAAAATCATTCCAATGAGTTACTGCTGATTAATGTAAAGGAAACTAAGACAAAGAAAAATCGATCATTCATTGTACAAGGACAATATACTAAAATCATTCATAAATACCAAGCAAAAAAATCTATTGTTTTCCATGTTGGTGGGACGTATCCCACCAACATGGAAAACAATAGATTTTTTTATAAACTGTCGGAATGGGAAATGTACTCGACAAGCCATCGGCAAAAATAAAATTAGCAATATGCCAAAGGAAATTGCTAAATATTTAAAACTTAAAGATGTTGAACTCTACACCGGTCACTGCTTTAGAAGAACTTCGGCGACTTTCTTGGCGGATTCAGGGGCGGATATTACGTCAATAAAAAGACACGGTGGTTGGAGCTCTGATAGAGTAGCTGAGAGTAATATCGAAAGCTCAATGGCGAATAAAACCATATTAAGCAGTCAAATTAACAAAAATATAAAACTTAATCCATCAGAGCCACAACCATCAACTTCTTATCTTCGTCCGTAACTCACGATGCACCACCACCACTATCTCCGACGTATACTATCTACAATGAAACGCAAGTTCCTCAGACGCAAGAACAGAGAAATACTCAAATCAACTCTTCAACAATAAATGTACCAAACAAAAATGTAACTCTCTCTATCAATAATTGGACCAATGTTTCGAATGTTAACTTTTACTTTTAATTGTCATTATTTTTAATAAATGCTTATCTCATATTATTATTATGTTAATTTTTTCGCAAATGGTATGAAAAGTAGAATATTTTCCTCGGTGATAAAGCTGTCTTAGTCTTGGGTGAACTTAAATCCCTCGCTACACTCAGGACTCGTCTTAAATCCCTCGCTTCGCTCGTGATTTAAGTTTTTAACACCTTCGCTACGCTCGGGAGTAAACCTCGAGTCCTTCGTTACGCTCGCGATTTAAATCGTCACCCGCGACAGAAGACACTGCTTTATCCCCTTGGTTAATAATCTACTATTTCTTTTGTTTTCTTACATTTCATTCGCTTACAGAAACAGGAAAACCAAACGAGCATGTAGATTTAATAAAATAATAGGAATGCAAAGCCTTTTCCTATCAAATAATAATGTTAATCATGCCATGTTTTATACATCTTCATGAATATACAATAATCAACGTCATTTGTTGATCTTATTACTCCGTAAAACCAATCAAATCGCGAATACATTATGTGCATTATTACACTATCAATATTTTATAACTAACAATATAAGACTAACTAAATCAACAAATTGTGCTAAGTATATCCTTTGACGACCACGCCTCTAATCTTATTTATTGCTCGCACATTTTAAAGTATTGCCCACTATTGCCAACCATTGCCCAGTACAAACGTCTACTTGATTATAATCTTAATATAAATGTGGGCAACTGAATTATATGTTAGGGATAAATAGCTCCAAAGATTGGATTAAGATTTACTTGCACTAAGGATATTGAGAAACATGGTAACTAAGTCTGATAATGGATACTGATTAAAATAGTACAGATTTAAACGTTATTTACTTTGATGACTAAATGGTTAAGAATTTAATCAATTTTGTGGTAGGAACGGTGACTTAATCAGTAGCAATAATACTGTTACGGGAGTTGTCTTAAACCGTCTTGACATTATATCAATACTAGAATTCCAAAGCTAAACTGAGGTTAGGTAGAAACTACGAACAAAAAAAAAGAATACAATGGTTCAACAGAAAGTACTCATATCTGAACTTATCTTCACTGGCACTTACATATATATAAATATAATTATTTTGTCATCCCGCGATCATGGCACTTGTAACAGCGTCAAAATATCAAAAGCTCAAAATTGTTGAAAATCACGGATGATATCCCGTACGGTGTCAGTGTAAGTTTTGTTATAAAACGTGAAAGCTTGAAACAGTACTCATATCTGAATCATGAAAAACTCATAAGGTTTGACTGACACGTACAAATTGCAATGAAACTATTTTGTTACAACCATATTGCCTACTTATTTGTCGAAACTGTGTTGCACACGAAATCTCTTAATAATTCTCCCGAAATTCAAAATATCTCATATTATTTTGACATTTCTTTACATTATATTTCTCCCACCTGTAAAACATTTTAAAAGAAAAAATGCAGGGTCACGTTTATAATATTTATAACGATGACTTGTTCAGATACCAGGTAAAGATGTTGTTAGGGCGAAGGTAAGAAAACCGTGCCTGAAATCATATGAAGCCAATTGTATCCCATACTCGAGGATCTCGAATGAAAACCATTTCCAGAAAAGAGAAAACTAGAAGTGAGAGCGAAAAATTGAAGAATCATTATTTAGTTCCAAAAGGTTCTAAATGTTTGCTTGGAGTTTTGTTAGAAAAAATAAGCTAGTTGAAAATGCTGTCAAAATAAAATTACTACAGAGGGGTTTATTTTATTTTATTAGGAGAATGAAATTTCTTTGAAACTAGATCTATATACTTTGAGTATTCCCGGAGAACTAAATCTAAAGATTTTTGTCATTTTGGAACTTTCTAAGAAAAAGAATGAACCTGTACATAGCGATAGCTTATAAAAGTCATAATAACTCAAAAACCTAAAACATAAAAATATACGATTTCTGAAATTAAAACTCGATTGAATGCAGCCTTTTCTCATACTACCATTAATATAAAATCTTCAAATGTCCGTTTTATTCCATTTCGATTATATAAAGTACTGTGAGGTTCACATGGAACGGGACCGGTGGCGTGCGGCGGGAGCGGGCGCCTCGGCTGTTCTTTATAAACCACGTATAGTCCAGTAGTATCACTTTTAATACCAATCGTAAACATTTTATGTCATGTACTAATGAGAACAAACTACGTATACATTTTAATGTGCTAACATTCTGAACTAGAACATAATCGGTGACTGGTTAACAGCTCGAGAATTCTCGAACTGATTTCAATACTTTAGTATTGAAATCAGTATTGTGGGCGTTGGCAATCCAATATTATGGGACGGGACTAAAATAGACGTCATTTTACTATATCATACGTAAGTAAATAGTTTATGCGTGCGAAGTTACTATTCTTTATAGTATTTTGCTATAACGGTCTTGACTCCTGCTTTAGTATTAACTTTGAAGTGGTGTAGCTATTGCATTTAAAAGCACACACAGGTAAACCACAATCGATAAACGTATTATGCAGAGCTTGGGTCATGCAGAGTTTTGATAATTGTCGTAAGCAACCAGCTCCTGAAGGTTGCTGAACAGTGTCGTCGAGATAATTAAAGGCTGCGCGAGTGCGAGAGTGTACAGCAAAGTCTCGGTGTTCCCAGCTTGGCTTTACACTCTCTCATTCGCCCTGCCACGAAGTGTCTCGACGAGAGTGTTCAGCAACTTTTAAAAATCCCAATACCCAGGGCATTTTCGTGACACAAGTTACTACCTATTTAAGCAACACTTACAAACTAGAGGTGTCACGTAATTAGCATATTACATATTTGCACTTAATTGCTTAGTACGCTTTTAACCGATACTAATTTGTCACGCTCTCGTTGGAATGCTGGAACGTGAGACACTTCTAGGCATACTCCATAAATGTGTCTGCTGGCGGCGATTTGCATTCAGCTATTTCCAATATCAGGCAGACATAACGGTTTGCAGCATGTATTTCGTAATATCTTTATTAATATATTACGTGGTACCTATTTATCGTTTGCGTGGATACAAACTAATATTAGGTCTTTATCTCTTCGATATTGGGGATTATCTTGATGGGTCCGCGCCCATTCGACCCGCTTAGACTCAACCCGCAGAATAATATCAAATATTTTCCTACCAATTCAGTGTCATTTTTACAGTCAGGCAAAGTGATATTTTAATTCTAAATAACTAATTATACATAGAATTTTTAATATTTTGTTATGATACATAATTTATCCTGGTAGTATTAATTTAGTTTCAAGAATGCTACTATAATGCTACTTCGCTTAATCGGTTTTCTGGGTAATTTTAAATTTAAATTAGTCAGTCGAGTTTTCTGTAAATATATTCTAAGAATCAGTACCTACTTGTTAACCTTATAATTATATTATAATCACCTATAAAGACTAATTCAATATATACCTCCGTGCCACTAGCTTTATGATAGCTAGCTATACTACACTAGCTATATAATTAACAATAATCTTTGATTTTTACTTCAAAGTACAAAGCGTACATTTATTATATTAAAAAATGATACTACTTACTTGTTTATTTGTTGATTTATTTATCCAAACATTATTTAAATTTTACACTTTCTGTGATGGAAACGTTAAGTCGACAGTTTTGTGTCTGACTACACATCGACGTTTTTACGCGTATCAAAACAGAAATATCTAGGTATTATTCTTCGGGTCGAGTCTAAGCGGGTCGAGTGGGCACGGACCCATCTTGATAGGCATCAGTACCTACATGTTTCCACGCTGTGTATATGGGGGGTATGAGGCACGGTACAGAACGCTACGTGCCACATTCAGCAACCGCATTTTGTTTTGGTGAAAAATCCTACTTTGTTTGTATTAAAATTTTCGCAATATAACATACGTATGTACCTGTAATCTCCGATTGGTTAGGCAGAGGCGTACCAGCAGATACACCCACATTTCACCGGTTATGTTTAACTCCCATGTAATAGGAAGCGGGTTTTTTGTCACCAACCGGGTAAAATCCAGACTCCGTGACTGGTACTGAGAAATTCCAGATGTAAAAACACTTTGCCCGACCTGAGACTCGAACTCAGAACCTCATGCGCAGCAGCCGCGCTTGCGACTACTAGACCATCGAGGCAGTCGCTATAATATCTTGCATAATTTCAGCCCAGAATCATCCACTGTTGGGTATAGCACTGTACCCTTCCCTTTTCTACTGCCTCACTTCCCAGTTCCATGAGTCTGTCATCAAGGGTTTCCCGCGACTTTGGCGTTATCGTTAACCCAACTCGCTTCTGGACCAATTTGGTTTTTTAACCGACGAAAAAAAAGGAGGTTCTCAGCTCGACATGTCTATATTTTTTTATTTGGCTACCACGCGGTTAAAGCCTAAAAAACCCTGCACTTGCCAAATAGATAGGAAGAATGGCCGATTAAAATCTCCATTTATCTTAGTTTGACCAACACGTGACACTACCTGGGAGTTTACTATGACGTCTTAAGGGGATTACCTCGCTCAAATCCTGAAAATACCGTGTGTTTAAAGAAGTTTGTAGATGAATCCTTTTGTGCGTTTTCAATATAAAAAATGTATGTTAAACTAAAGGTCATCACAAATACATTGTATTGTTTAAAATTTTAATAAACTAACTCAAATTTTATCAAAAAATCATAACAAATAGGTCCTTTTTCAACCTAAATTGAAAATTTTCTCTATAACGGCTCAATAACTCAGCATGAATTTTATACCAAAAAATACGTAATGACGTATTTAACAATGTGTATTGATTTTTTTCTCTTATTTCTTTTAAAGTTTTAATATATTTAATAAAAATCCGAAATTTCGCGAAAAGCACTATGACACTCCCGCACTCGTCCCTCTCTCTCTCGTCGTTTCGTCGTAAGTTAGTACGGGGCAGCATGCTCAAGGTCATTGGGCAATGTAATCCCCTTAAAGCAGTAGTAATTCCAGTGTGGGAAAGAGATGGCGCTCGACGACTTGTATCTCTGTCTCTTTCCCGCACTGGAATTACTCCAGTTTTAAGACGTCATAGTAGGGTACCCTCCTGCTCTAAGAAGTCGCGTGTTAAAAAAGCGAACGTTAAAGTTTCCAGAGCACCTTGTTGGTTTTGTTTTATCTGCACCTCCCATCGAGTAACAATGGTAACCGCCTCGTCGGTACCTATTGCCGGCGACTCGTTAACGAACAGTTAAACGAGTGCACTTAAACTTACGACTGTAAAATGAATTTGGATTAAGGATGCATTCGTTCTTCACGAATAATGGGCTTTTGAGGAGTTCTGGAGTTTCATTTTGGAGTCTGACTGCAGAATCTACGAAGGTATTTTCTATTTGTTTTTTTCCCTATAGTATAGTCATAGTATATTTATAATATATAGTCAGATTTACGGAGACCAAAAATAAAGCGAATACATAAATTTTGCAAGCGCTCAAGCTTATTTAATAGCTCCTCAGTAGCATCCAGGTAGCAGGCATCGGCATAATCTATTATCGTTCATATGATCCTCTCGCTGATTTTTCATTGAGGTCGATTTCAGTTTTATTGCAATGACAGCGGTAATCTGGCGGAAAATCCCGCCAAACAAACGTAAATAATGATTAAAACGTTAATCATCTTCAAAGCATAATTTTATCTCAGTAATTAATAAGTGGCAAAAAACCCCCTCATTTCAACTTTACGAGGGAATTAATGTTATCAAGAGAGTAAGTAAAGAATAAAGTTTGTCGCGACGCCATTACGGAGATTTACTCGGAAGGTCGGGGAAGACTGGCGCGAACTTTGAAGATCGGCTGATTACCTTCTAATTTATAACCGCTCATTAACAATGTTTGTGCAACATCCGACTTCCTGATTTTAGGGCAAACAGGATGTAATTATTAAGTTTATCCCATGTTTTAATTAAACAGTTTTGTCAATAAACTCAAAGAAAACTTGATGAGATAAGAAAGCGGTTTTACGAGAAACGATGAAGCCGTTTGAAATTGTAGTAGTATTATATGTAATAAGCTGCGATATAAGATAACATAGTATTAACTACTAATAAGTAACCCAAGGATCTCGATGAAATCATTAAAGGACGTTTTTATCATAACTTATATACAGTACGGTGACGACGAGAAGGCTTAACCGGTCCGCAGATCGCAAGTAATAGACACTTATCTAGCATGAAAAGAATACGGCCTCAACGGGCTGTTATTATAGACATAAGATCCAGTAGTTATACAAGATAAGCCTGCGCTAAGAAGTAGACAAAGGTATCGAATAATCCTATCATGACGTCGAGGTATTTCAGCCGCGAGCTACGCGAACCAAATCCTCTGAACGCGCTTGCTCCCAAAATTGAAACTGGCAGCTTAGTCTCGCGGGCTCGGGCGCCCGGGCGGAACCAACGAGGCGCTACATTCCCACTCTTAATAAATATTGTTATTCGGCACATGCTTCGCAAAACACGCACATAGCGACACACGAAGTGTTTGTGTTTCTAGAACGAGGGCGAAACATCAAATCAACAGAGCCATAACAATCACCGTTTGCATATTATTTTCACATTATATTATAGGTTATTGCACAGTTTGCTAAAACAAAACATAGGAAATGTTCTATTAATGTTGTAGCGCTGAATTCTGCGTGCTTTCTTCTCATAAACATCGAAAGCGCTGAGCGAAACTGTCGGCACCAAAGTTTACAGCAGTGAAACGTTCAGAATAAATCTAATTAAAGCTTCGATAAACATGAAACATGTCATCTGTGGATAAATTAATTCGTTGTACACCGCAGGTGAAAAGCTCAACTGAATAAAAATGCTGAATAGGATGCTCAGTAGGGTTGGCTTTGTTCTAACTTGTATGAACACTCATTATTAATGGAAATGGAGGTTAACCCTGAGAGGTGTGCGGACAGCGGACACTCAGTGCTTCATTCGCCAACATTTATAATTTTGCTATCATAAGCTACCTTTTTGTTGGACTGGACTGGGCCATTCAAAATTACATGTTTGTGCATTTAGAGTAGTCTAGCGTGACCGGAATTTTCAAAGTGGGGTTAGTACCCCACTTTCTGATGGTTTTTTTGCTTATAAATACCAAATTGTGCCGTTTCTTCTAAATAGTCATCAGTATTACAGAACAGTTTCAAAGCCAACAAATATATGCCACGTAAGATCTTCATTTACATTTCCTAGAAAATCTACTTTATGACAATTTTGTATGTGGAAAATTACATTGCAGTGGAGCGCGGAGCGCAAGACCATTCACTCTGCACTAAGTATTCACATGGTTGGCATCTTAAAACGCAGTACTTCAGCATTATGCATGTATTTCACCTTAACTCGTCTCGTGCAGGGTTCTGACTACTTACATATAACGCACGCGTGGACGTGAATACAGCCATTTCATTCTCATTTAGACTGAATTGTTTTACGAGCTGTGCGACCAACTATCGAATGATAAATAGTATAGAGGGGCAATATAGCGGGTGGAGTGACGTCATCGATTGCATCTCGTCCCCTATAAATTAAGCTGGGGATATAAATCAAGATGAACGTGCGGCGTGCGCGGCGGCCGCCCGCGAGCCGCGTGCCCGCGCGCGCGACCATTCAGCCGCACGCTCTCTGACGCCCCACGAATTAATGAACATTGGACGCGGAAAAACCGATGGTAACGGTATTTTCACTTTTCTGTTTTGTAAACAAATGAGTTGTCTCGGGAATATATAAACATGTTATGCTTTGGGAAGATATTTTGTTTAGGAATTCCCCTGCTAGGAATTCAGCCAATACTGCCTATGTCTACATTCAAACAATGTTTTATCTCTAATTTCGCAAACACTCTGCGGCTGTATGTACCTCATTATGTTCACTTATTGTTCAGGGCCCCAGCTTATGATCTCAGTTCGCATTCGCACAGACAGCAACATAAATAAATATTTATATTGCAAACATAATTTCGTCTATGAACACTAAACTTCTCTATCAAATGTTAATGTTGTTCATAAATACTCAGTGTGTATTTTAGTACTAGTTTATAGCGGCATTGCACTTTAGCTATCTGTTCAAATACTCATTCCTAGATTCGACATATCTACATGAGTAATATTCTCGTTTATTTGATGATCTGTGTCTGCAGGATTTCAACTGTTTAATGAGAGCTCGTTATAGAAATCCTATGCATCGCCAATGCTCGCAGCACCAACATCTTTTTTAAAAAACCTCCTGCATGGAGTTGAACATTCATTCACTCGCCTCGACCGCTACCAGTCCAATTCTGTTAAAAGCAATTCACGATTGATGCCCTGGTCGGATGCCATTAAATGCTTCGATATTGATTGCGGAGCAAGCGAAACATATTTCAATACCCAGACCAAACACGGAATAGGCGTCCTTGCCAAGATAATATAAACGTCCCAAGTTATTGAATCGACTTTGAATCAATGACTTGCTAATTGCGGTTTATTATTTAAATTTGCGCATTAGATTGTTCGATTAGTTGAATATTCCTAAACTTATTCTTTGTCTCCTTTGTTGCAGTTGGTGTACGAAAATGGTGATTCGGTGTCCGAGGACAATCTTCAAGTCGATAATTCATGTGGCGACATAACCGATTTACAATCAAACCTATAAAATACTTCATATCCAAAAAGTTATATTCTTAACTTGAAACAATAAACCAATATGAATTTAAAATTCATATCACTAGTCTTGACATGGAATTTCTTACTGATATCTGCAAGACGAGACTCGTATGAAGACGAAGAAACTTCCAGATCCAGAGAATTGAGGAATAGAGAGAACAATCGAAACAGGACAACATTCAATGGGACCCTAACTGATATACCCGAGAGGAGGAATCTTAGGCACAAAAACAGTTCGAGGTATCGCGGAGACCGGCGCAGATGGGACAGAGAACATGAAATTAGAAGAGATCGGCGGAAAGGAACTGACGCCCATTCACTTGAAGACAGTGCCAACAGGACGATAGAACCGTACAGTTTTAGAAAGGATGAGAAATCAAGGAAGACAGAGAAACACTGGAACAAAAGCAGCATGGAGAAACCATGGAACTCTGCAAGGCGGCTGATGCCACAGAGTAAAGCACCTGAGAGGCCACACGTACCTTTGAGGGAGAATTCGACTAGATCGAAGTTGAAGTCGGCGAATAAATGGCAGACTGGCGGCTACATCCCGTACCCACAGCAAAGGGAGAGGAAGCCGAATATCATTCTGATCCTGACTGATGACCAGGACGTGGAGCTGGGAAGCTTGAACTTCATGCCGAGGACTATGAAAGCCGTGCGAAGCGCCGGAGCCGAATTCCGTCATGCTTACACCACCACGCCAATGTGTTGTCCATCGAGGTACAATATTTTTCTGCAATTTTCTAAAACCTTTTAAGATAGTTCATATCAGTTTGACACATCTAAGATAAAATCGTTTAACATTTAAAGCTACAATAGCTCACAATTCATATGCAGCTATATATTTCTCATCAGCTCTAGTTCTTATTGGCTTACGATAAAATCTACGAGCAATTCCGATCAGTATTGACGCCTTTCAGCAAATAACGACTCAGTTAAGTGCCATTAGAATTTAAATGACATAGATCCCGCACTATTATCGGTTGCACTGGAATTACTTGCTGCAATGCTAGACTGACTGACAGTTTACAATTGCAACTGGTTGCAACGACTATATTACTAATTGGAGGCTAATGCGACTGCTTTCACGCTGTCCACCGTCAGTGTTTATACTAAAGGCCGTTGCGAAAAGCCTGTTATGTTGTTGTTTATGTCGATTAATAGTGACTTCCTTTATGGCTATAATAAATTCAGATGGTGTAATAGAAATTCAAAGGCCATAACTATTACAGTCTACTACACCTTTACTGACTCTTAGAATCCTGACTTTGAGAATTCTATCATTCCGGTACCTAGTAGCAATAATCGCTCATCTTTGTACTCAGTTTGAGTTGCGTACGCTACTCTTCTTACTTCTCCTTTCGCCTATCCTTTGTCACTTTCTACTCATGTACTGCCATTTCTTTCTGCTAATGTATCGCCATCTCTTTCTCAGGAGTTCTCTGCTGACTGGCGTGTACGTGCACAATCACAATGTGTACACCAACAATGACAACTGCTCGTCTCCGATGTGGCAAGCCACGCATGAGACCAACACCTTCGCTACTTATCTCTCTAACGCTGGCTACAGGACTGGTAAGTGATATATTTCTTAGTGTTGCATTTTATGATCACCATCAACATTTAACACTATCGGTACCTACTGACTTTATGACCAGGGGCCATAGACAAAGTAAAATTCTATCAGCGATTTAACGTGATGGAAACATAAATGTAAATTATAAATGTATGGTTGAACATAGTATAGAAATAGTAAATACTTTGAAAGCACTTGCCTGTGGTCCAGGACTTAGGGTATCTTTCTTTATCTTTTACAAAATTCAGCAATACCCTAGAGCGGTGTTTCATCAAGCCTTATTTGTGTAAGTACTTGGTAAGTACTTATTGGCATTCATATTTATTACATTATTATACTCAACGTACTTGAAAAGCTAAAAATGGTGTTGCTTTCCAACAGACAATTTCCGTCTTTCGCTTTGCTGCTCCTTTTCGCTGTCATCGATAGTAAATCCTTTCTAACTACAAGTGCAAATAATGGATGGCAACACTAAACCTAAGTTAACAATGTCCAATTCCAAGATTTTCTCATTAACGAAAGAAAAAAATTGATTGGATGACCACGCACTACGCGACCACGCGCTCCCAATCTGCGGTAATGACGGCAAAACTTAAAAACTTACGTAAAAGTAAAATGTCGCGTCAGGCTGGCTATGATTTACATAGTAACTTACCAGTTCGTAAGCACCTCACTGCCTGCAACTGTTCAGTAGACATAAATGATGGTAATGAGGGTCGTTCATTATCCGCCTGCAAACACTAAACGTTTCACACAGTGATGTTATTTAGACGGTGGGAACTAGTGAATTATATATAAATTATGTCCTTTGATGTCCCATTATGTCCATTTTTTCACTTAATCAACGATTTTCAATTATGTTGTCTTATTATAATTTTATTAGTACTGTTTATTTGACATTTTCACTAAATATGCAAGTCTAAAATTTGGCTTAGAAAATTAAATTAAAATTATTTCGAGATATTTTTTTGTTATCAGTTTCAATTTGACTTATTTTTGGGAATCGCGCCAAATCTTTTACTTCTTACAGATGTTAAGTTTATGCTTTACTAAGTTACGATTCTGATAAGACTAATGAAAGAACTTGTGTCCTTATTTATAACTGCAAAGTTCATATCTGTATTTCTACTTTGTATATTTCGCCATTGACAAATTAAGATACATAGCAGAAAAAATCACGATCTAAATTACAGTCTACGACTCGCGGTCTGAAATATCGTTTGCGTTGGCACATGCACGCTGCAATTTGCGGGCGCTTTTGAAATCGAGACAGGTTGGAAGCAGCGAGCTGAGAGCCCAATAGAATGAGAACTATCGCAATTACGAGTGCATTTTCAGGCGCATTCAGCTATGTTTACAGTACCTCGGACGTTTATTATTCCTTCATCAACGCTCAGTTTATTTTTAAACTTATTTTACATCACTTTGGGGTTTTTAGTCTCCTGGAGATATCTGGAGATATGATGCCGATAGGATGTAGGTAAAATTGTTTTGTTAGTTGGAAAGACTATCCATATCGGTTGGCAATCTTACAAATGTTACATCGTAGCCAGTTTCTCCGAGTTCATCTTTAAAAGTTCCCATAATCTTGTTCATGTTCGTACGTTAAAGTTCGCAGAACTCTTTCTATGCACTACAGTGTTGGTATTTTAGTCCATAGCTTTTCGTCGACGTGTACGATGATCGACGTTACGTCTGGCGGAGCAGTTGTTTTATTATGTGGAGTACAAGCCATCGTAACTCGACACCCGACCACCTGGGAATGCACTTCGTCTAGATACTTATAAGTACTTTCGAAGAATAAAGTTTTATGTGTATATGCTCTCTAATGTATTAATGAATTCAGTGAGGTGCCGTTAAAGAAGGCTTTATTTTATTACGGTTATAAAATGTGATGTTTAAGCACTTTGTAGAGGATCTATTAGTAGCATTTATTTCGAAGAACATGGTTTCACGTGTGAACTAAGATTTACAATGGTAGATATGATCAGCCCTATCACACATTTTTTAATAAATGTTCAAATTAGCGTTAAATGTTGTCAAATCTTAATTATTCATTTGATACTGATTTTTATCTTAGGAAACTGTTAATGGAATTTCTCAATGGATTCAAGATGACGACATTAAAATGGAAAGTAAAAGATTGTTATAAATATCGAGTCAACAATATTTTTATTGAAAACTGTTTTAGCAGCAAACATCTGCTAAATAACATGAGCTTGGAAACTTCCCTTCAAATATATACAACAATACCCACCCCAAAGAGCAAAAATTAAAAAGACGACCATAAACGCTGAACATTTTCGTCCCGACCGTACCGCGTCGAGGCGGTGTTCATCTATATGAAGACGTAATACTCCTCCCGGTAATACCTGAGACCGCGGAGCGATGAACGCTTATCCGCCAGATAGCGCCATGATGCAATAAGGTCAGGAATGCCGACTGACTCAGCCTCACAGGCACAGAACTTGAAACTTGCACAATTTGTTAAATGAATTCATATGGTAGAGGTTCAGTGTGAGAGCAATGTTTACTGGAGAAAATACACACAATGGAGAAACTACTCCGATTTTTGATCATAATATAACACCACGATTTTATTTCGCACAGAAATTCCTGATGGAAAAATCTAATAACAGTTTGTCCTATACTGAAAGTTCGTTATATTAAGCCCCAAAAAAAATTTGGGGCTGCAAATCAACATAGATGAAACTCGAAAAGTATTTGATGAAATATATTACAAACGAAATTACATAATTGTTAATGACAAGGACAACTAACATAGAAGGAATAAGAGAGAGTAAAGAAATAACTTTGTAAATGGTATAGTTTATTATTGAAAAACGTTTTCTCCCAAATCTCCCGCTGAGTTTGATATGGTAAGCAATTGGACATGCAATTGTGACCGTACCCAATTGATGCATTCCTCCTGCATCCGCAGTTTAAGAACCGCGTTTATCAAAAGTGGAACTCACAAATCCATAGTCCACCAAATTACCCTTCTTAAACAATTCATTAAAAGTTACACAAACCGTACTACGTCAAAAATGACGAACTTCCTGAGATTCCATATGGAATGAGTTTTCAAAAATCCCTCATTATATAACTTTCGACCTTACACATATTGAGGCTGTGCGTTACCTGATGTGAGTGAAATTAAGAATTTTATTAGTAGAAAGAAAAGTATGTGAAAGATAACCGAATTCTCAAATGTTGTTTTGGCCACTTGTCAATTGTCATTTGACATACCCGAGTCATACACAAAGTGCAATTTAATTGATCTATAGCCAGGAAGGATTAGTGGCATAATCACGGTTAGAGCTGGCCGTTTGAGAAATGTGCCGCTTTCTATTTGTGTTAGATTAATTACGCGGGGTGGTCGCACAAACAGCTATTCCTGTACTGCGACCAGCGACCATGGTAATGTGTTTGTTGTTATATGGCTATTAATAACATGAGTAAGTTGGTAATGTTTGTGTAAAGAGGATTATTTTAAAAGCTGCAGTAAATCCATACCCCTATAAATAGCCTTCAAATTCTTACATGCATCGTCCTAAAAATTTTATACTTTATGAAACGAAGTTATACTATTTAAAGACAAAATGCTCAATTTAAGTAACTATGAATTGTCTCAATTATACCAACATTTAATATGAAGTTCAATTAAAAATATCCCACAAACGAAACTAGGCCGTAGACAAGATGACTTCATCTCCACAATGAACTCTTTTGGACGTACGACGATCAAAAATTTTGCTGAATTACCCAGTTCGTCGTCAAGTTCAACATTCGGAACTTTTCAGATCTGCTGTATATTTCAGGTTTCTGTCAAACTAACGGTTAGGTCTTCTTCAAACTTGCGAATCTTTGGGACAAAGATGAAAGGTTCATCTGTTTTGATAGACAGTTAACCAGTTTATTCTCAAAGCAGTTCCTATATTTAAATATAAGAAGGCAAACACACGCTCGCCACTTCAGCATTTCAAAATCGCGGAAGCATCTTGTTGCGGTACAGTGCAAAATATCTAAATAGAAACGTACCGTCCTTATCTCCTACTTAACATCCATAAATCAATAGCACACAGCAGAGGACAGCCACAATTTGTACAATGCACTATGCATCTTCTAATATTAAGATTTGTTCTAAATATCATTTGTTAGCGTGGGTGCACGTGGGCCGCCGGACGTCGGCCATTTGATCGCATCACTCGTAGGAATAAATGTAGATGGAAGTGTCCTTGCCGGTATTTGGGGAGACCGATCGGGCGATCTATCTCCATCCGGCTAACGTACCTCAGATTTGTCCGGTGCGTCTTGACCTACGTCTGGCGAGTTCACGCGGTGCTCTCTTTTTGCCCAACATGTCTCATTTTTGTAACATTAATCAAGTGCATGAAACTAGCACTGTTTATTACAATATGTTCCAGCTTTACAACGGTTTAAGCGATTGCATCATTTACAAATTTAGAGAATATGGCGCATATCATTTATCAAACGCTAAATTGCTACTAACATTTATCTCAGTTAAGGGAAGATTTATTAATTGCATGTGACATCGAATAAACGGATTGTATGTCAACTATCTATACAATGATATTCAAATGGAATTACTGCAGGTGCGAACTCCAAGTGTTTAACATGTGCTCAAGAATGTGCACTTTATACATTCCTAGCAAAATGGTCACAGAAGTGCGTTTTAGAAACACAAAGCACGTGTCGACACTTTATCACTGTTCTCTTAAGAATCCATTTGGCTTGTAAATTTATGCTTCAAACGAGGTATCATAAATTCGTCCCTTTACTTTCCCTTCCGGGCTAGTAGGTGCGGGTCTGTGGGTACACCCACGGGCCGGCAGCGCAGCCCGGCTGGCACAACGTGTGGCCGGTGATAGAGCCTAATCACTTATATTGCCTCTTCCGTCCAGATATGAAAGTTGAGGAGTGTGGGAGTGCAAATTGTCGCTGATTGCTCGCTCGAACACTCTTTCTACTACTATTTCTTCCCGTTACTCAACTGTGGCTTCCGTCTTCTCAATTTTGTCAAAGTTTGAACTCTGACCTATCTGGACGTATGTCCTACGCGTTATCCCTGTAACTTGTAACCCCGTTACGATTCGGCGAACAAATAAACCAATTTATACAAACTACATTAGTCCCGACTTCGAAACATGCTTTTTGGCCACAATTTGGCAGATAATATAATAATCTCAACAAAAAGAATACAATCTTGAAAAAAAACTATTGCTGCAAATAACGCCACAGATTTTACCGTGAAATGACACTTCAAAGGACACTTACGTAAAACGGAATGCGTCGAGCTCGCTGCCAACAATACTGTAATGAATATAGAGATTAGCAGCTGCAAGTAACGGCCCGTTGTTCGAACTTCACAACTTCGGCGCAAAGCCTTGATTGAACTTGGCTGTAACTTGGTAATTCAAACTAATAGGCACTCAGTTAGGATACCTATGTTTAGCAATCTGTCTAAACAAGCAATTTACGCTGGGTTGTCTTTGAGAGGCTATAAACTTTGTGTCTTAATTTAGCCCTGTGGTCTTACTGTTTTTAGTTTATAACCAATCTCTAATTACCAAGTTGGAGATTGGAATTCCTTGAGATACTGTCCAAATGTCGAGTGAAGTCCTACTATTCCTAGTAAAATTCCGACTTCCAAATTGGAGTGAATTATTAAGACAGGCCTTAAAGTAACCAACTATGGCGACTTTCCAAACTAAGTCCAATCTAAGCATTTAACTCGTTAACAAGACGTGGTTACTGAATGATCCCGCCCATACACAGTGCATACGGACAAGAATTACGCTTTATTGTACAGAATGGAGCTTGAACACATTGTCGGCCCATGTGTAATGCTATGCAAACATTTACTGTGTGCATTATCTGTTGAAGAGATCCCTTTGTGTAACAGTTAGCGCCTCCTCTACGTAACTGCTCATTTAATTACACAAGTCGCTTTTAAATCGCCAGAGCTGCAACAAAGTAACAGAGTGTACAAAGTTTAACACAATGATGAGGTTTTATTATCAGAGCCTGCGGGCAACGTGCAGCCTGCCTGCCTCAGCCACGTTACACCCCATTGTGTTACTTGGATGTAGAACTTGCTAACATCGGCCTTGTTTAGCTGTTTATTCAGCCAAATTAGTTTATTCAAGAAGGAAAAACGATTGTACTCTCGAATTATCTCGTCGTAAATATTCTTAGCATTTCGGCGAATAATTTTGTGTTAGGATTCCTGTTGTGTTTGGCTTCTGAGCAAATAAACATGCTAGGATGAACCCACCACAATAGACTAGACAGCGGGGGAGGTTTAAATTCACGCTCTCGTAACTCAGGCTTTAACCTCAGTCCTCAGTTAACTAAATTGTAACATTTCATATTTACGCCTTTTTGTATTGTTCCGGTGTCTGCTAAAAGCCTAGCCTAGCCTATCGCTTTTGGTTATGGATTCGAATATTTTGTTTCCGTGAAAAGATTACCACCTCCAAATACATTCGTTCATATACTCTTATATTTCTTTTATAGTTTTTCCGCAGATTTTTTATCCGATACATTGTACATACTAATACTCATAACCGAAAATAACTCCATGAAGTATCTCGTATCAATGACGCAGATAAGTACCTTACAGTATTACAAGTATCTAATAACACTTGAACAAAGTACACGATAGCTACATCAGCGGCTGAGAGTAGTATTAATTCAAGGCTCCCTATAGGACTTTGTACCTCCTTGAATAAAATGCAGCACGGAACATTACAGTTTTATGACTGTAGATACTACGGTAGTGCTGTAAGCTAGGATAATGGAGGCTTTTAAGAGCATCTCAATAATAAATCAGTGTTGCCAGCCTAATAAATATAAATGGCGATCGTTATCGACGTATTTGTTGAAGATTAAAGTGTTACTTGCTGCCAATTTCGGGTGACGAGAGATTTATGTAGTAGCCTTGTCCTCTTCATCCAGTATATTAAGGTTTATTATGGTTTCCTCTTCGGAATGTGTTTGTTCGTCAAGTTCATTCCCAAAATAGACTCCATCGTTATCAAAGTTTGAATTTGTTTTGTATCTATCACCGCCATCATTAATTCTTTTCACACAGACATGTTGATGGAATGGAGCCAATAAATAATCGTTATAAATAGTGTATTAGCGAGTGTGCGTGGATGCGTGGGCGCAGCGCCGCGCCGGACTGTCTAGGCAACCTGCGGAACATAATGGCTTGTCGAACAACCCGTCGACACAGAATGGAAATCGAAAGACATGCTGACAATATTTTATTGACGTGATGGACTGTACCGATTGTGTTTTGTTTTTTAATAAAATATTCGAAAGTCAATTAGGATATTTCTTAGTTTATGTCTGTCTCTACTTTTAAGCTAACCGCTTATTATAGGATGACGTAAGGCAATTGGGAATAGTTGGGATAGTGGGTGAGCTTTTAGATATATCGTCAGAAGGATCTACTTTACTGTACAAATCTTAAGTTCATTCACCGTCAAACAATGTCTATTCCACTGGATCTAGAAGCTAGAAATTTTCCGTATAGATCCAGCAAAACTGAGCATTGAGGGATTATTGATATCATTAATTTCGGTCCGAAAGAGATTTAAGGAATGTGTCGTAAAACTGCGGTCATGTTTGAATAAATCCGTGTTCCCATCAAACCACTTTAATGCCGTTAAATTATGATGTTGACTGAAGCCGCAGCTGTTTGCCCTGCCTATTAGGTTCCGCTGATTGAATTATCATCGCTCTAATGTATTTCATGGAATAGTCTATGATATAAGTAGATATCGTGCACTATGCGCAGGTGTTTAACCATATTATCTGTTATAGCGTGAATTGGTACTAACATGTTCACAGTGGGAAAAACGTTTTTTCATTGTATACCCACAATTCGCTAGTTATGTTTAAGTCCCATGTAATAGGGGGCGAGCCTATTGCCATCAACCGGGCACAAATCCAGAATCCGCGGCTGCGACTGAGAAATTTCTGATGGGACAACCCAACAAGAATTTGCCGGACTCGGGAATCAAACCCTGGATCTCTTGCTCAGCAATAGATAGCCAGCGATTGCGACCATTAGACCAACGAGGCAGTCATATTTATAATAATTAATACAAATTATACAAGGCATGCACTAATATTATTGATGTGAAAGTGAGTTTTTTATTTTTTTTTCTCACGCTTTCACGCCTCAACTGCTGAACGGTTTTCTATGAAATTTGGCAAACAGGTAGACCATGACTTTGAAATGTCCACCCCATGTTTATACCGGTAGTTCCCTTGGGATAATTTCAGTTCTCTACGAGAGTGAAACCGCGCGGGCAAGAGCTACTAAGGTATCATTATTATTAGCTACGGGTTATGGTAACTTTAAAATACGATTCCTAGCCAAACAGAAGGTATGAACTGAAAAGTTTGGAAGTAATTATGGTCACCTTGAGGAACTTGTCTCTAACTTATAGATGATTGGGATTGCTCCACAGTACATTACTGTTTCTGCCATTCCTTTGAACATGACAGAAACAGAAAAATATTTTGCGATTTGTGGTGAAAAACAGAAATTAACACAAAGGGAGATCCTGTTGTCAGTTTTTGATCAAAGTAAGCATTATGTGCTAGATTCAATTCAGAGATTAAATACCATTTTATCCTTAACAAATATCTAGATTAGAAATCTTAGTTCAGCATCTTAGGTTCCGAATATGTTAGCACGTGTATTAGCAAACAATGAGGTGAGATAAATTAATGTCGAGCGTCGCCGCGCTTGCGCTGGTCGGCGAGCTGCGGCGCGGGCTCGTGTGCGATAAAATGGCTAGTTTGCGGCGCGCCGCTCCGTCTGCCCGCGCCGGCAAGTAAACTCGCATCCTTGTCAGGGCTGTGATAAGCTATGAACAATAAGTTATACTGTACCTATCTACTTATGAACATTTTATTCGTCCGTTTAAAAAAAAACAACTGGTGTATACATACATTGTATACAAGTCGATATTACACTTCCGTATGTCACGGTCAAAATGTATGGCACAGCAGCACATTGTTTGAACTGAATTCATGGCTACCATAGTCATGTTAGCATTTTCCGCGATGTCCCCCATACCTCGAATAATTTTCTTGCACGACATTTTTACTCCTTAAAAGCTTGTAAAAAAACTTAAATCAACATTAAGTATTTCATCACACAGGTATTTGTAATCCTAAAACAAATAAATGTTAAACATGATGGCATAACTTATACTAAGAATGTTGTATTTAATTACAGATACGATGAAATATGTCAGTCATACTTCACGTCCTGTGTCTAGATAAATTTTCCAGTTAGTGTTGATAATTACCAATTCCGTTGTGTCGTAATTTACGCGGCGTCCAAAGTTAATTTAAAATTATTCAATCTTTGCTGTGATGGCGCTATAAATACCAAGAGGTTTTATAAGCGTTTGGTTATAAAACTGGTAATAATAATTAAACTGTAAGTCTGTGCCTGGGCTAAGCCCCTTTGCATACTTGTGGCCGTTTCCTGAACAATAAATTACAGCTTGACATCGATCGATAAATCAGAAGCGGCTGCTTCTTTGTATTTTAACCTAGCTGGTACAAACACGGCTGCATCGATAACTATTAAAATGCTCACCGACACAAAACAATCGCACACAACATCTAATCTTTCAAGTAGGTTCTCTTTCCGCATCCATCTCATAATATCATAACACTACATTGTGTTGCCAGCCGTTATTTCAGCAGAATATGATAGACATCAGGCAACCCTAACGGTGCACCAAGGAGCATCTCTACTTGCGAGTCTGTGACCTCGTTGTGGTCTCGTTCAGCCGGTGTACGTTACCAAGTGTTGTCTATACACCTCTAGCACACCTCTCTACCGCCTCGAGTCGTAGTGGGGAGCGTAAGATATTTGATAACCGCGCGTTTTTATAAACCATTACAAACAATAGTGTCGTTTTCCATGGGAAAGCGTTTATGAATGGAAGAATATGTTGTGGAATTGTTGTTACTGTTATTCAGTAGATTTGACATTACGTGAAATTCTTTTTACTTAACTTAATCACATGACTCGAACTTACTGAGTATTGGCTTTTTACTTTAAAACCTTTACTGATCTGGAACTGTAGAATGAAGCGGCGAATATCGGGCGTACTGCGTAGTATAATAAATGGACAACCCTGAAAAATACATGCTCAACAACACGCTTTTGAAAACAACTTGTTAGTATAAACACATGGTATTTCCAGGTTTCAACAAGATACAGAATAACTCTGACTTACAAAGTAACTAACTGGAAACATCGGACATTCAAATGAGTACTGCTGCGAATCCCTCTGAATACGTATTGACTGCACTTATTGAGATGTTAAGAGGTCGCTCGCTCGCGCGTGCATAACCTGTAACTAAAGGTTGTTTGCATTCAATTGAGGAACTTTCTCGCGGTATTGCAGCACGGAGGGAAAGCGACCAGGTGTGCGAACACCCGCTAATTACTCAGCTTAGGGCAGGCCCTCCGAGCCAAGAGTGATTATCGTCTCTTGACACCGTGGTGTGGGAGGGCATGACCTTTCCCTCTTTCCCTCGCAAGTGTTTGCCAACAATGTAGCATTTTATAACTTTACATCCACAATACGGTTGTTTAAGTGCAAATAATGCTATGTTTATGAAAGGTAAAGCTCGTAAACGGTAATCATAACTACTACGCTTGGTGCATAATCTACTATAGATAAAGCGCCAAGCGGATAAAGTATATGAGTAGGTACTTATGTCGTACTTCACGGGCGCTATTTTGAATGTTGAATCCCGATGGCAGCAAGGGATTCTAGGGCTCCCGAGTGGAGCGATCCCTCGCTCCACCCGCTCTGAGTTTGTCTTTGAGTCTTGACTCACCCTAACTTTTAATGAATCCTGTGAGCAGTGTGGGATTTAAGCTTGCTCAAGATAAAGACACTTTTATCCCTAAGGAGCATACTCTACTTTTCACACCTACTGCGAGGAAATAAAATCAATTAGATTTTCGAAATATGGTATCGCACACCAAAATTCCAACACGGGGTTGAATGAGTGTGGAGGTGGGTTGGAGATGATTTTCCCTCTTTTAGGGTAACAAATCGTTCTTGAGGAAAATTTTGAAAAGTTAAAAGAAAAAAAAAGAAATCCCTGGAGAACAACATTAAAAATAAGGTATTTAAGAACTCAAGGAACATTGTATAACTGTATTTGTAACAATAACTTAAAGTGTGTTTTGCATGGTGTTGTGCTTGAACGGGGTTAACCAACACAAACAAAGACACAAAATTCTATATCAAGTGGTACTTTTTGTGAATTAACGCTATTTTATATCTCTAGTTTGTTTCATTTCCCATTTGAAAAATTTAACGAGGGCAAAAGTTCAATTCGTTTAATTTTGGAGAAAAAATAACAATATGGGAAAATTCAGGAAGTCGATCTAGCAACCCCTGGGGTGCGCATCACAGCAGCTGATCAGCTGTTGAGATGTCTTGCCGCCATTACAGCTGAAGATAAAAAAGTTTGGGCGAGTCAATGGGGGCTATCGCTTATGAATTCGCCGCTAGAGGCGCTAGTGTAGCAAGGGGGCACCGAAATGTCAGATGTCATAGAAAGTTCACGCTTTACGTGCTTTTTTAACACGTATTTTTACAAATATTCACGATTGTGGTCTAGATTGGGCCATTCCTGATTAATTAAGACTTGAAGATTTTAAGTAGCAACTTAGAATCTTAATTTTCAGTACTTGGAGATAAAATGATTTTTAAATGTTTCATGCTTGCTAATTTTATGGAGAATATTGTAAATATATGAACCTGAAGTTTACACTATGTTTTTATACGTAATAAAATAAACATTTCATGAAGTTATTGGTACTTTAGAGTATACAATAGAATTTTTGACAGGACCTTAATCGACAGTGGTGCCATCTGGTGAGCTAAAAAAGGATAGCCCTCATTGTTCGCTATTATGCTGGGCTTGACCATTTGCGGAAAACAATTTATTTATTGTTGTAATTATTTTTGTTTTACATATTAAGTTAATTTAAATTTTTGTTTCTTATTATTCCACCTAATATTACGATTAAGTGGAGTAATTTACTTATTTTGGTCGTCGACGGCAAATAAAACCCACGAAGTGAACACTCTTTGGTAAAAGTTTTCGTACATTTTTTTATTTGAGGTTCCAAATTCAAATCACATTATTAACCAGCGGGCATTAATTAAATTCAGTATAATATAATATAACTGCTCGGCTATAGTCTGGCATTAATGCCTTGCTTTATGTTAGGTTTGCATGACATATAATTTAACATTTACGAGTAGAGGTGTGAAAAATTATAAATCAGCCAGGATGTAGAATGAAACACCTAGCTTTGATATAATCAATACTTAACTACATAATAACATTGTAATATCTCTGTATTGATTTTAAGTTGGAAAGCATTCATTTGTGGGGCTTTCTTTATCCTCCTTCAATTATCTCTTCAGAACGTGAATCAGCTTATTTTAACGTGTTGAGATTGTTAAGAGTGAGAGAACGTGAGAGATCATAATTATCTTCGAATATTATCATTTATGGGGTATTGGTGTGTCTGTTAATCTTATATATTGCATCCGTATTCACGCTAACGGGACAAATGTTCGCATTCTTTCTCTTTCGAGGTTTTCACGCTTTGACATTTAGATTTAAACATTCTCGATGTTGATAAGCTGTGACCAATTTCTCGTATTTCTGCATTGAAGTGAAAGTGTAAAATGTATTCTGTTAAACAAATAACAGGCACGTAGTTTTTTTGTATAAAAATAAGATGATTACAATTTAGATACTTATGCTTTTTCAACATACCGATTTACAGCGTTGTCACGTCTAGTGTTGGAGCAAGCTATGCCTGAACTTTCATCGGAAACAAATTAATACCTCACTACATTAATCACCAAATCCAAACTAAATTAATACAAGTCCCACCTATTTATAAACAAACAAGCCTGTCAAGAATAAAGCTTCAATTATTTACGATATCAACGTTCGTATAAACATGGCCAACGAATTCCGAATACCTTTTGGCTGTATGCATGAGAAACGTTTAGTTACCACGAATGGTTTCGCAAGATACTTGCGCTTTGCGTGGGGCGAGGCTCTAGCGGCCCTTCCCTAAGGTCGTGGATGCACAGAGCACACTCACGGGTCAAATACGACGCGATCATCAAACATCACTCGTGATTTTTGGTGACAAGTTAAAAGCAATGCGTGGGTTTCGTTTTTGATGATAGAAAATCCGGCTTTAGTGTGAAAATGCAGATTTTATTTGCAGCTTTAGAAATGTCGGATAGTGCAGGTTTGCGATGTTTTTTATGTGTTAGCCAAAGGTTTTCAAGATATGCTTATGAAGTACTGCCAAGTCATAGAACACAACCCAGTTCGGCCATCTTCAACTAATTGCCCCACCTATCATATTAAAATCATAAATAAGTCACATTACGGCTTCAAATTGATTGATGCCACAAATTCATCTCTTACAACTCCAAGAAACAATTTATTTCTATTGGAATGTCCGAACACTCGGCTCGTCGCCGGTGAACTTGAGTACATTTTCATTACAAACGCAATTAGTGAGGCGGAAGTGACGCGTCACAAATTGTCAGGTACCCTCATTTGACGCACAGAATTCATTAGGATGTGAAGATGTCATCAAAAAGAGCCGGTAATTGATTCATTATCGATATTGGACGTCAATTAAGGCGATGAAGAATCTGGCAACGATGGCAACTATATTTCAAGAAAAAATATTGGATTACAACAGCAAATTATGTACCTTTTTTAGCCATTGGCTTTGAGAAATGGAAAGAATGGTAAAAATGTGACAGTACTGGCTTATATGTTAAAAACTAGCTTTTGCCCGTGGTTTTGCCAGCGTGGAGAAAAAAGCTTTCTTAACGACAAAAATTGTCTCATGGTAAAGGTAACATAATTATGGCTGGGATACAAAAACCTATGTGCTTTGTCTTACCTAACTTAGGTCATGGTTTACTAACCACTTTGATTTTCACCCCAATCCGTTGCAATTAAGGCTTAAAAGTGTGACAAACAGACAAACTCTCATTCATTATAATATCAGTTAAACAATCTAACTTAATGGGGGCTATCGCGTATGAATTCGCCGCTAGAGGCGCTAGTGTAGCGCGGGTGCACCGAAATGTCAGATGTCATAGAAAGTACACGCTTTGCGTGCTTTTTTAACACGTATTTTTACAAATATTCACGATTGTGGTCTAGATTGGGCGATTCCTGATTAACTTGACTTGAAGATTTTAAGGAGCTACTTAGAATCTTAATTTTCAGTACTTGGAGATAAAATGATTTTTTAATGTTTCATGCTTACTAATTTTACGGAGAATATTGTAAATATATGAACCAGAAGTTTACACTATGTTTTTATACGTAATAAAATAAACTTTTCATGAAGTTATTGGTACTTATAGTATAAAATAGAATTTTTGACAGGACCTTAATCGACAGTGGTGCCATCTGGTGAGCTCAAAAACGATAGCCCTCATTAACGAGATGTAATATATAATATTATTTTGATTGAAGGACATACCTAATTATAGTTTTGTAATCACAACATTGCATGACACATAATTAGTAATTAAAATCTCATCACGAAATTAAACATTTAAATTATTAGGTGGGTTCTAAAGCTAATCGCATTATCTATCTTATTAGGAAATGCATGTGGGTTGATATCATGAACTTAATTAGGCAATCGTCACGCGATACTAATACAAACACAACACGATGTTAAGTTGACATTATGATGAGAGGCCGAACGACCGTACATATACACATACATTTCTGAAATTGTCTGTGGAAATTCTATTGTAAAAAAAGACGGGGCAAGCTCCGACTTGGCTTCGCCTTCGACGATGACCACGCGCCAATAGGACCATGCTGCACTTTGTAGGAGCATTTATGGATTTACCTATCGATTATCGAAAACCAAAGATCAATTCCATTTTTAAAAACTTAATCATTTAACTTAAAAAATGGCGAAAGAAGCTTCATAAACCAATCTCAAGCCCTTCCAAATTCAAATGCTAGCCTATCTTCCATAGAGAACTACTGTCATTAAAGACAATAATTCGTAGCAATTGAATCCCCCATTAGAAATGGGCAAGAAAATCAAGGAAGCTTCATCCCACATAGCGGTCACTAATTGAATATAATTCTACTTTTTCATAATTGCGCCTGTCTGTTGAAGATTTCTCGTCGTAATTTTACGACACGCCAATTGTAGCAATTGTTCTGTTAAAAATATAGCCCTCTGGATGTCCTGCTTAACGACCGGATAGAGACTAATTCATTGTTCACACCATCGTCAAATTAAAGCTATTAGTTTGAAGTTATTTTACCATTCGACATAGAAATAATCGCCATCTTGTTTGTGAAGAATGTTCGTTGAACTCTTCTTGTAGTGATGCTGCATGACGTGCATGACATCATCACTTGCAATTATCAAACACTCTAAATCAGTAAAATTCTAATGTTGTTGTAAAATTATTTATTAATTAAAGTGTCATAGCGGCAAAAAAATCTGTCACAAAATAATAACATTTATCTAGTTTCAAATATATTGATAAGTACCGTCCCAGCTAGCAAGAAATAATCTTACAAATATCCCAAGACCATATTTTTTTCAGTCTTATATCAGAAAGAAAGAAGAAAGAAAATTGTGTTTATTCGGCATTATTAAAAAAAACACCTTAAAAATTTAACAAAATGCATAAACAAAAATAATAATAATGCCAAAAGGGCCTCAGCTCAGCATAGTGCCAGATGGCCACACAAGGTGTACCACCTGACGCTGAATTTCGACTGCAGCCCATGAGTGCCATACGCTCGAAAACATGAACAAACACATTTAATATTGTGTGACTAAAAAAATATATCACATCTATATCACAACTTTAGACACTTATAAGTGTGGATTTGGGCGCACTTTATACATATATTCACCCTTGCAATTGCCTGGTAAAGGTCAAACTTACAAAACCCTTGCCGATACCTGTATAATGACAAATTAACTTACAAGTCAGTTACAATGGCGGCCTGTAAGGGGAAATAACCTTAAAGTCCTCTTACTATTAAAATAAAATACAATTTGAAGTGTAATATCGCTTGTAGTTCTATTTGTGATCTCCTAATAAGAGTGTTATCATAAACCGCCGTGGGTTGCGAAGTTGCCTTGGAACTTTTGTGAAAAAATAAACAGTCGCATAGAAACATAAGTGTTATATTTAAATTTATTGTACTTCCCTACAAATCGCTAGTGTGTATCTTACTCATGTATTTGTCACGCATTATATGCGATTATTTGGTTGCGATGTAGATTTTCTCGATTACTTTGAAATTTTAATAACAATATTGTCACGGGCCATTTCAAAAATGTGTCTATGACTCTATTTTTTTTTTAATTTTTATAAAAAATATCAAAATGTCGCCATTACGACCAACCACGACTCATAAGTGGTTTATTGGAGCAATTTAAAGCCCAGTACTCTTGTGTAAGGTTTATATCGCACTCGTAAAAGTCCAATTCAACCTAAAACCACTGTCTACGCGGCCATGTTGATCATAATTTTAGAGTTCCTTAATAAGTAAAAGAATTTGATAGAAACTAAATGGTAATAATTATATGTACAAAATATTAAAATAGTTTACCTTATTTTATAACAATTTCTGGAGTCAACACAACAAAGAAAGTAAATAACCCTTAATAGGGAATTATTTAAGACACTTGTAAGACTTTTTAAAGTGCTACTACTCTTTAATATGTCTTAGGTGAGATAAATCACACTTTTAAATTACTAGTTTTACAGAACTCTAATAAAACACTTAGTATAGTCACTTCTCAGGTTGAATGTACTTATAAAATGTATTTATAAGTATTAATTAAGAATCAAAGGCAATTAGACTTGTAAAAGGCGCTTATAATGCCACTGCTCTTATTAATATTATATAAAGTTTTCTTATATACGTCTATAAGAATATGTTACAAGTATGAATGCTCTTAAAACTTTAACAGACTTATAAAATACCCACTATTAGAGTTCCTGCCATAATCAGAACACATATAAACCTTATATAAAACCATAGCTCTTACAAGCTTTTCTTTGTAAGGGTATTAAGAGTTTCTGACTTAATCAGAACACGTATAAACCTTGTAAGAAACCATCGCTCTTAAAGGTTTTGTTTGTAAGGGTATTTTGCTAGCTGGGGTGTAACATGATTGTTTATGCCGCAGTCTATCAATTAGTTTAACTCGCACATTACACACGTAATCAGTTGTTCACTTAAATGACTTGGACGCAATTACAATCAAAGATAAGTATTCAATCGCTAGTGTATCATTTTAATCCATATTTATCTAACGTAGAAAATTACACTTTGTGCCCTTTAAAGTATCAACTGGCATAATGCATTAGAAGACCCATAATATTATGGAAATAAATGTAAATGACGATCGATAAACATTTTTTTTGGTAGTTCATTCATTGATCGTGATAAAGTATGAATGAAACGCACCGGCCCGCCCACGCCACTCTCCAGTTGTAAAAGTTAAGTGTATGCAGTATTTTATGTCACATATGTACGTAACTTTACATGAGGCAACCGTTTAGCGCATTTCGTAAGTGTCTATAAAGAAAACGACGTCTTACACCAGCAAATATTATAAACAAAACGATATTGCTCGAATTAAGGGCAAATTAGTTATTTAAATGAATCATAACGAATGCTGTGTTATGTAAAGTAAGTACCTATTGGGACAGATACATTAAATACACGTCTGCTAGCCAGTCAATATGCAAAGTAGTTTGATCGAATAGTTGAATTGAATACCAGACAATATTTCATTTATAAGTGAATTTATTGGGGCGAAAACTCCCAATGTTATTATTGGCAGCTCTGTCCAACGGAGCCGAAATATTACAGATTGCGGACTTAATAGAAACGTGCCCACTGAAGGGAAATAGAAAATATTTTCAGGTGCCATTACCGAGCTGAATTGTGTTAGTCTTTTAGCAATATCTGATGCTTTCGAAGTGAGTAGTGTACATTATTCTGCGTCGCTGAAGCCGTGAGCTTTTGAGACGGTTAATCTTTTAGCAATCTGGCGTCGCTTTCAGAAGTAGGTATTTAGGTACATGTTTTGCCTCGCCCGCTCAAGCTTTTAGCTTTTTTAATAGTGGTGGAACATTTGCAAAGCTTTTAAAATTATCAGTAAATCCATTGAATATCCTCGCATTTAAGAGAACTATTAGGCTTGTAACACATAGCCTAGAGGCGATTTGATCGTTATTAATCAAATTAAAAACGACTTACAAAAAATGCTAACGGCAATCGTTTTGTATAAATTAACGTCTGTGATTGATACCCGCACGGCAGCCGCGGCGACTGCATGCGCCACTTGAGGCAAGATCCAGTTTTTATATTAGGTCGGCTCTCATCCACCGACTCACTATTGTATTCCTAACTGAGCTGTCAATAGGCGACCGTCCTTAACGCCTCTCCGTGAATCCTCCACGGTAGCTCGTCACGACGGTAGCCCACAGACAATTATAATTTTTATATTTGTATTCACCAAGGAGTCACTGAACAACTGAAGCAGAGAACTCGTAAGTGGAACCAGAGAGAACGGAAACACATTTCACGCTACATTACATGAGAAAATTACAAATCACGCAACAACTTTAACAACAAGAAATTAATTATGATTAAGACTATTATTCATATTGCTAAGTTACATTACAAACTAGCGTGACGTGTTTATTGATTAATACAATAACAATTATCCCTATTATAGTGATAATATTTCAAAACGACTCCAAAGTACATGTTGTCACGATAAAATTTATATTGGTTAACGAAACATTATTCAAATGGTCGGTGTTGTCAAAGGCGTGTAAATAATTCAACGATTTATAGCGGCTGCGCCTACGCAGGTCACGGCACGCAATCACATGCAACTTACACCTTTGGGCGGCGTACGGTCTGAAGCATAGGCTGAAGAGAATGGAGCGAACTTGAACTTTTGAGTTTTTTTATTTATGTTAGGGCTAATGTGATAAAGCTAGGATCAATCAGACAAGAACAGTTGTAAAGTTGACGATTTGGGACAAGAAGTTAAATAACGATCAATAGAATCAATATGAACTGTTGTGAGCGTGTAAAATATGATATGGAAATCATAAGCAGTTTTTCCCTATTACGAGTACTTGCTGAAACTTTTTATTAGCTGTAAAACGACACAAGTCGCGATTCCTCAAACTGCCGCGTGTGCACCATCCACCCCAGATAATTACCTAAAATTAAATTACAAAAGAGCAGCAGTGGCCCAGTGGTGGCTGCCCCGACTTACAAACAGTAAGTCGTGGGTTCGAACCCAGGCAGGCGCATTACTTTGTGTAATTTATTTCATCACCACTGCTCTCAAAAACGGTGAAGGAAAACATCGTGAGGAAACAGCCATGTCCTAGAACCAAAAATTCGAAGACATGTGACATCTACCAACCCGCATTGGGCCCGCGTGGTGGATTATAGCCCATTCCCTCTCATAGAGAGGAGGCCGTGTTTCTCAGAAGTGGGAACATTATAGGCTGATTATGCTATAAATTACAAAAACCAAGAATCAGAAACCGCTTATCGCTTATGACACGCACCACCTCGTTACCCGCCTACAGTAGCGCAACGGACGGACAAATCGGACGCCACTTCCGGTCCGCCTCTCACTAGCCGCCGAGCCAAGCGTGGGCGAGGCACGTGGCTGGTCACCCAGCCAGTTAGCCACCTAGCCACCTAGCCGCCGCGCCTTGAAGCCATTCATAAACAGTTTGTCAATGAAGACCCATCGGCTCATCAATAAACGTATTATCGTAGCGACTATTTCTATTAATAAAACGCGTTTCTGTATCTATTGGATAAAATAGTAAAAGTCTATTATTTAAGTCAGGACACGATGTCACAGGTTTTGTTTTAATGGCCCGCTGAAAAATAATTAAAATGATTTCCGAGACTTGATTTGGATTTCGGCCAGTTTTCATACAACATTTAAACAGTAAAGAGAAACCGAGATTGCACTAATAAATATTAAATAACTTATACGATAAAGTATAAAGTGTATTGATAATTATATATCAAAACATAGCTTTATAATTTTTTTGGTAAGGTTAGATACTTAATACAAACTAGGTATCATTTAGTTGAAGAATTCGATACTACAGTTTTTATTTACAAACAAAAAGAAGAGTCTTATAGTAGTCTAACAGGAAAGTCATTAGTCAAAATAGAATCAAAGAGAACAGAAATATTTTAGAAAGTTACTTTGAAGTTTGTAAACGCAGACTGAGTCTGACCACCATTTGTCCGTCTGACTGTCGGATGTGACGTAATTAAACCAATAAGTTCTTTATCTTGGTTGTTTTATTGAAAATCTACGTTTTGTAGACAGGGTTGAAATATTATGCCCAAGCGAGTTTAAATACGTTCATTCACTGTCAGACAACACACAGCTTAAAACCACTGTGTCTTTTAAGCATAACGTTTTGCATGAGTTCTTTCTATAACGCAAGTTCATAATTCATTCACTAAAGGGTTTAAGTAGGGATGGCGGTAAAGGAGATGAAAGTTGTATAGAAGCTCGTAATTCCTGCCAGTTTTCTTTTTAATAGCATGTCACTAGTCAACCTATGAAGCTGGCTTCTGCTTAACCGGACTATCCTGTGGGTGCTTTGAGTGTAAGGCCTCCAGCCAGGGGCAAAATACTACAATAAGCGACAGGGCGCTAAAGGCACTCCTTGAGGGGTACAAGCTACGACTTAGGGCGTCGCTGGGGGAGGGCAGCAAAATGACAGGCTGGATCTGAATGATATCATTTTTTTGGGGCTGATTTAAAAGTACTGGGTCAGTATCGCGGGCTGGCTCGAGCAAGGGTCATGCAGGGAATGGGAGGGTTGTCGGTTGGAAATCGCATCGGATATTCATAGGTACTGCTTGGATGGCTGCACCCCAACTCTTCATGCACCGCTACTTCGTTCAATGCCAGATTCTGAATTAATCACGAAGAAAACTTTAGACTGATACAATCATTTTGGAAGTCGTCATGCCCTCATAAATAAGCTTTATCAGGGCGAGAATAATTCAGTTATTTTGGCGTGATCCCGCATATACTCGTAAGTAAAAAGCTTGTCAATTGAATATCCATTAGCGTAGTAAATTGTTTTATTGGCCTGCACATAAGCGTCAATGATTATAGAACAACTATTAATCGGTGGAGACTGAAGAGCATTTTGAAATACTCTTAATTGTATTTTTAACCGACTTCGAAAAAGGAGGAGGTTATATATGTTCGTGTGTATGTTTTTTTTTATGTATGTTACCTGATTTCTCCCCCATTTGTGGACCGATTCTCAAAATTGTTTTTATTCGAAAGATTATACTTCTGAGGTAGTCCCATTTTAATTTGGTGAAGATCTGATGCTGATTTTCGGAGATATACTATGGAACTCTTCAAAAATAGACGGCAAATCTGTCGTGATTTCTGCAATCGCTTGGATGTTTATTGTTTATACATATCGCGTATGGTCATCATTGTCTCATGGCGCTGAGCTGATGAAGGAAGGTACAACTCTTTAACGGTTAGGAGTAAGGTGACTTCTTGTTCTAGAATAATGTATAGATAATGCGACTTGTCGATATCGATAATTGATTTCTCTAGAGAACAGAGTGAATGCTAGAAACTAGAAGTATTAATCATTTTAACCGACTTTAAGAATAGAACAGTAAGTTGTTGTCATTTAGAGGCGTATTTAATAATGTAAAATAAATTCATGGCGACATGGGAACAACTAAAAATGGAAAAATATTTTTTTTTTTTCCAAAAATTCTTAAAACCGACTTAAAAAAAAAAAAACAAAAAACACAAACCAAAACATAAAAAAAGTAAAAATAACTTTAGCTTCAGAAAACGTGACAGTGACCTTTGTTTGATTGATTTTGTGTTTTTGTCACCGACTTCTGAAGCTTGACTTTTGTTTGATTGATTTGGTGTTTTTGTCACTGGCTTCTGAAGCTAAAGTTATTTTTACTTTTTTTAATGTTTTGGTTTGTTATTATTGTTTTTTTTTAAGACGGTTTTATTTTTTTCAAAAAGTTTTTCATCACGCTCCATGCAAAAAAAAAAAACGTGTTGCGCTTACTTGGGTAACATGGGACTAGGGCAGGCAGATGGTTGATGATGATACCACTCGAATTGGGTAACACGATCGATAGGATAAGGAGAAAGAAGAAGAATTTTGAAGAAAATTTATAACCATTGCCTTCGTTTGAAAAGATCATCTGGGGGCCTACTATGACGTCTTAAAGCAGGAGTAATTCCAGTGTGGGTAAGAGACAGAGCTATACAGGTCGTCTAGCGCCATCTCTTTCCCACACTGGAATTACTACTGCTTTAAGACGTCATGCTAGGCCTGCTCGACAGCTTCACTGTCGCAATGATTATAAAAATAAATAGCATTGGGAAAGTAATTATGTTACACAATTACCCCACCTGTCTAGGGTAGGATCATATAATAAAATAATAATAATCCATTTATTTCAGGTAACACAGACCCATAGGCCCCCCTTACCCCCTCCCCCCGTCTTATCTTACCTTTTGCATATAACATTGTCTGCTTGTAAAATAAGCCTCGCTTACACTACGCAAGTATCTAGCTTGGACAAGAAGAGGTCTAGACTTCTTACCCTGAGGACACACAGTGAACACTAACACCTGAACCCTAATGAACTCTCGTCGTGTATTTCACAGGTATTTATTACCTTTAGACCTTTCTCACGATTGTTATCTTGGCCAGAAGTCATGACACATTGGAAAATGCTTTATGTAAGTACCTACAGATTTGTTTGAAAGTTGGTTTTCCGGGATCAATAGTTACACAATGCGTGGGAATTCAAATTCCCTGAATGCTATAAATGCATGCATGCATGGTCAGAAACTATTTAAATTATGATTGTTCCAAATTGAGTGCTTCGTTGACTACGAGTGTTGGTCCTTCTTGATCACTGGGATGGACAAAGGTTTTCAAAAAACATTCAAGTAGAAAGCTCTCCCTCATTTGGCCAGATATCTAACTATGTAATAGAACGAATGTGTGTGTTGAAGTAACAGGTCCAGGTTTATTCCGATCTGCCACCACCGGTCTCATCGCTTTTGGTAATTGTAACAAAGGAGATGTTCCATAACAGTATGGAGCCTGGGCTCTATATCGCTATGTATTACACTAACCGTTTTTTATTGTTAATTTTCTTTAATTTCTCTTCGTTTCAAAGTTCACTCAAATTAACTTGGCCAGGGAGAGCAACACAACATAAAATTAAACATGGTAGATCAGATTAGCACACAGAGCATCTTATATATACTATTAGCAGCATGCGAAAAATGACATTTTGACAGTGACATTTGATTGACGTGTATCGTACCTAGTACCTGCGATAAAAAAACAATACGAATATCGAAAATCTTGGGTTTCGGTTTCGATTAAATAAGACTACAGGTTACTCTACTCAACTGCGGCAGCACATCTTCTATCACCTATTCGAGCACTTAGAGATTGTTATTTCGATGTCAAGAGGAGCAAGAAACGAAATGAAGGCTTGAACGTTATTTTTTTTATCAACGGTCCTGCTGCTTCATCCTTTAGTGCCTATCAAAATACTCTGGATTTCGATAATTCTTATGAGAGGAGTGAGCTGTGAAGTAGTACCTGACAACAGCAGGTTATTGTTAAAGTAGTTAACTAGTGTCAGCTGCGAAGTTCAACTAAGCACTAACAATTTTTCAAACAAGTTCTATGTTATGTAATTCCTAGTATTATCGATATTGAGAGGATGAGAAATCAGTCAGAAACAAAACCGGTAAAAAAACGGAAACAATCACTAAACACATCCAATCCAAACTCAAAGCAAGGAAAGACTCAAAAACGTCACTTCTTAAAACTGTCAAAGTCGTCAAACGTCATGTCAAACATAACTGTCATGGCTGCCCTAAAAATAGAGTTATCTTCTAAAAAACTTTTCAAATGATCATTTTTGTACCCCTGTACCCTTCTTCAAATTATTTTTTTAGTATTTTTATGAAACTCCCCTATTTTTTTTTCTATTTATCTATGTAGTGTACATAGTGGTGGCTAAAATCAAACATCTCCTTTTCACATCTACCACCACTGGTGGTGGTTGCGTCTGATTCAAAAAGGCAAAATTTTTACAAGGCAATATGCACGTCGTCTAATAGGAACCTACAAAGGAAATTCTAGTGATTCTAAGTAAATGTGGAAGTGGATGGATAGGTACCCAAGTACCTTCTTAACATCTCTGTTCAAGTTTTCGGTGAATACGGGCATTAGAATTAGAAGATAATTAAGTATATCATGCTGACTGTGTTCCTAATATTGCGAAATTCTCACAATATTGATAATGTATAACAACTCGAAGGGCCTGCATAATAAATAACACTTAAATTCTATTATCAGTGTCTGGGGCTCCATAAATTACTGCCAGCCTGGTGTTGATATGATTAATGGCGATCTATATGAAATGAATCAGGCGATGGCAATTATGTAAGCGGTTCTGTGTCAAATAGGCGTCCCACAGCCTGCCACGGTGTTTGTGTTGTTGAAACTATGGTTGTGAATGTGTTTCAACACATGTCGTTTTTCCATCCAGATTTGCCCGCACATACATGGCTTTTTAGCCTCCCCAGACCGAGACTCAACCTTTCAATTTGTCAGGAGTTTTAGAGACTTAGGAGATGTTTTTATTGAAAAAGTATAATGACATAATATGATATCACGCCTGTATTACCGAAGGGATAGGCAGAGGTTTCGTGGACTCCCGAATAATAAGAAAGTAATATTTAAGTTCCATGAACCTAATAGAGGTTGACCTCATTACCATCATCTTTTCACAAGTTAAGGCTGCAGGCTACTGAGAAATTCCTGATCGAAAAACCCAATAACACTTTGCCCGACCTGGTTTTCAAACCCAAGTCCTCATGGTTAGTAGTGGCGCTAATGACTACTAAACGACTTTCTTAATTTACCACAAATCCTCCCGCTCTGGGCTGAGCAGGAGGGAGTGTCAGAGTTTTACTGACTAAAACCCATCCATATTCCTTCTTTTGCCCTTTGTGTTCCGCCGCGGTATCTCTTTCGAACAGTCCCGCAACCCTGGCAGGCATCGGTCCTTTCGGACCCCTTCCTGTTTGCTGATATCTCTTTGAGGCGCGCGTGGAACACGAACGCGCCGTCGACACGGCCTGTCGTCATAAGACGGACGGACGGACGGCGAGCTAGCCCATAGCTCATAGATCCAGAGATTACCCCCTACAACCTTACAAACTTTACTTCTTTAAATAATATTAGTAGAGATTACTACCGTGGCTTATTTTAAATAACGAATCTTTACTAATTTTATTAAGGGGTTTTGTTTGTAAGTTTGTATGTAGGGGGTAATCTCTGGATCTACTGAACCGATTATGAAAATTCTTTCACTAATAGGAAGCTATATTATCCCCAAGTGCTATAAGCTATATTTACAACGTGCCCGTTGAATAATTTCCAACCAAAACGCGAGCGAAGCCGCAGGCAACAGCTGGTACTGACATAATGGCATAAAAGTTGCAAAAATAATATTGATAGATACAGCCGATCTACGTCGCCTGAAATCGCTCAGTCTTATTTTAGACCCACCCATAGATGATATGAGATCCATTATCGAAATTAAACTTCTGACTTCCAATTTCCTCTTACAAGATGTCGGTATTTATTTATTTATAGAAAACAGCTTTCCAAGTTGTTCTATATTTGAAATGTTTTTATAAACTTGAAGCCTACACAGATAACAAACAATATATAAGTACCCACGTACAGGTAAGTCAATACCTTTTGTTTTTACTTGTGACTACCATTACATAATGATAAATATTGAACAACTGCCTCGCGTTGGTCTAGTGGTCGCAATCGCGACTGCTGAGCATGAGGTCCTGGGTTCGATTCCTGGGTCGGGCAGATTGTCTTTGGTTTTTTCCATCAGGAATTTCTCAATAGCAGCCACGGAGTCTGTAGTAGGTTGATGGCAATAGGCTCACCCCCCAATTACTATGGGGCTTAAACATACCTGGTGAAATGTGGGTGTACTATTAGGCATACCTCTATCTACCTAACCCTTGTCAATTACTGGCGTGATGTTATGTTTAATAAACAAACTTTTAGGTGACCCTGTCTACGTGTTATAATAAATAAAGTACAGACAACCACAAGAAATTGTGATATTTGTCGGAGACGGTCATTGGTACGGGCTTAAAATGAATCACAAGTACACGGTGGTGACATCACGCAATCTACTTACAAAGCTACCCACACCACAGTGTCACTTGTTACAGAGTCAAGATGGTAAACTCTGAGCCAGGACGACAGCACAATTTAAATATGGATTCCATATTTATACTGTGACGACAGTCACTCAGTGTCTGATCGCGGCCGAGTTAAGACCTCTTGGAACTGTACCCGATTCATTGTGCCCCGTGTTATTGTGCTAAGTTGTAATCTCAAGTAATTCGTTAGTTTTGCTAGAAACAGTCTATCGCTCAGTGTCTTTTCATAGCACGAAACCCATCGCCTGCCCACATGACGCAGAAGCGTAGCGGAGTAAATCCTGACACCCCGACATATTAATTTTGTAAAAATAAATAAATTATACCTAGCCTTTTCTATCACAGCAATTTGTGTACCGCAATTTGTGGGCTGAAAGTTCTGGAGTGGCGACCGCGAACCGCAAGACGTTGCGTTGGAACTTTTGGAAGGCCTCCCACTAGGTGGACCGATGACCCGGTGAAGGTTGAGGGTATCCGCTGGATGCAAGATTTACGGGACCGGTCAATGTGGCGACACTTGGGGGAGGCCTATGTCCTGTGAAATGATGATAATGATGAATTTGTGTACCGGAAAATAAAAAAAACTATCTAGGTACAATGTCAACGGTTCTCTTCTATCTCTTCTTTTGTTTGTTTGTTTAAAAGTTTCAAGTACACAGCGAAAGCAAATACTAACCCTATTTCGAATGTCTTCATTAACAAATTCTTTATTTAACTTTTTGTTTTTAAATACCTTCGTTTTAAGCTTCTTTAGACACGATAACTCGCCAAAGCTATGTACTTTCGCGTGCCGATCACCAGTATCGGGTCTTCGCCGAGCTTTGGTCGTGAATGGCCCTCTAACTTAGCTAGATAACGCGGAGTTTACCGAGACATGACACGACATTAGCCTGTGCGGTGGACTCGTGTTCCTACCCTGCTAGTAGCCAATACTTCTAGTTGTAGTACTAGATATTGACGTTGACTGTACTTAAGTTACTCGATGGTTATTGAAATATGAATTGATGTAAGTGATGACGTAAATAGTGTAGAATTTGTGTAATCTGTAAGGCCAGCGAGTTTCCATGAATTACTGATTCAGGTTTCTATTTTCGGGTATAATGATTCAGAGCATTTCTATAAAAAAATCAATTTGGAGATAAAGGAAATAGATGCATTTACCTATTTGCCATTTGTCTAATTCTCAATCAGTCAAGTTGTTTACTTCGACCTTCACTTAAAATGCTTTAATTACAGAGATGGTTCTATAGACAGACCAAAACATGGCAGTTCTGACAACAATCTTGAACCTATTTCCTAGGATCAAGTTATTATTTAGATTTATCTTAAGTATTTTATTAACACTTCAGAACTTACGAATTAGGTTCAAGTTTCTAGCTCTATATCGGTTCGTCGGTACCGACTTAATAAGTTAATGCCAGTATTTACACAAGACTATTTCTACTAAAAGCTTCCAACTGTTCACTTGTTCAGTGAGCTAAACAATCCAATAAAGGACTCGAAACCACAAACAAAACGGACCGCATGACGTAAAGTCGTGTCACATTTATGCTTCCATTGCTGTCAAAATCAAAATACACTTCAACCAACTAATCTGTACAGGCGGGAAAACACTGAACTAAAATAAATGTGCCAAGTTTGACATATCGATGCAAGTTTTCTTGACAAGCAGCGCCACCTTGAACTAGAGATGGACCGAAATTCGTTTCACATTGGCTAATACTGAAATTCGGCTGCTTTTACCGAATTTCGCTATTTGGCCGAAGGTCCGTTCATGGACCGAATATTCGGATTCATCAAAGCTTTACTAATATGTAGGACAGACAAGTAGTCCTTATCCTGCATTTTGCCAAATAAACTTACTGCTAGTTAAAGAAATCAGAAGGAAAGTACTAACTTCGGCTTCGGCAAACTTAAAGTGGTCATACTAAAACGTTTTTGTTTGGTTGGTATAACCAGCAAGTTTGTCAAAATTACAGCCATCTTTATTGTTATGCCCATATTGTTGCAGTTGGCAGCTGTCAAAACCAAAATAAATGTGAACGGACTGTACTAACCGCATTACGAAGGTACTTATCAATCAGCTGTTAAATCATACAAACTGGGCGGTGAAATACCTCGTTTGTCTTACTAGCTAACGTAATTACTAGCGAGCGGGCTGGTCGGCAACCAGATTAAGGTGGCCGACAACTAAATGAAATTCCTGCTTCGAGCGTGACCCGCGGTTGACACGGCCCTGCCTATGTGCCTATCTAGCTATGTAGGTAGCTTTTGAATCGATTTCAGCTTAGTTTGAGGTCCGTTTATTTTGAAATCTGTAGGATATGTAGGAAAACGTTAGAGAGGTGTTGTAAAAACAAGGTCTAGAAAAAGGTTACGAAACATGGAGTGAGCTTTTTTGTAAAGAGTTAAAGGTTTGTAATTTTTCTACTACCCGCTTGTATGTCGGATGTTATCCCACGCGATGGCATTAAATCCGCCTCTGTACTTTGTGCTTGAAGTGCTAAATAAATGACTACCGAGATAAAAAGTATCCTTTTTTCTAACGCATTTCATTCAAAGCAGTTAAGCAATATAGTATGGACGTCTTTGACCTGTGCACAATTAATGGTCTATTCGGTATTTGCCCACTTTCGCTCTCTGCCGATTTTTTTCCTTTTCATATATTTAGTTATTGTTTTGCCGACTTTTTCTGCAGTGCATATTTTAGCATTAGCCAAAATGATTATCGTGCTTCTATTGAGACTGCATAAAGCACACAACTGTCTCACCACCGGTGCCAAGTTAATGTAGGTACCTAAGGATACTTACATAAAGGTGTGTACTTAAGTACAACGATAAAAGCAGAGTATTGTTGTAAAAAGCCTTAAGTGCTTGCACACTTTACGGATTTTATGGGCACCCTGATAACATGCACAATTTCAACTTAAAGTTAATGAACCACATAAATTATAAGTTTACTAGCTTTTGCCCGCGACTTCGCGTAGAGGTCGAAAATTATCCCTCCATGGCAAAAACTACCCTTTGTCCTAACCCAGGTTATGGTCTACCTATGTGTCAAATTTCATAGAAATGTGTGCAGCCGTTAAGGCGTGGAAAGGTAACACACAGACAAGCATACCGAGTTACTGTCGCTTTCAGAATATTAGTACAGATATGGTAAGCTTTAAGTATCGTCACTTTGATGTTTACATAAGTTACGAGTAGGTCGGTTCTGAGGTATTTCATGTATTCAGGTCAAATCACCTCAAAATTTACGACATACATATTGAGACAATGTATTAACTTAAATGTAAACTACAAGTTACGCTAATATTTAGGGAGTTAGTATAACAATAGAATTCCTACATTGCGTTAATAAATTCTAATTTTCATGACGCTAACATTGTCGGTTGTAAACTTATTACATTTCTAACGTGTTGACGTAAATAATACCAATTTTAGCTAATAGAACCTTAAAATGAAAGCTCGACTTAGTGCCCACTGCAATTATATTTGACCATTCGTTACGATGTAGCCTGATAGTGCTAGTAAAAGGATCATTCCCACTTGTTCTACTACACAGTTCTACGGGGATTAATGGGATTTTTCCCCATTAGTCCTACGATTCAAGGTGGCACAGAATAGTAGAACTAGTGGGAACAAAAATTCCCACTGGTTCTACTGTTTTATTACACAATTTACGGTAGAACTAATGGGAATTTTTGTTCCCACTAGTCCTACGATTCAAGGTGGCACAAAATCGTAGAACTAGTGGGAACAAAAAGTCCCACTAGTTCTACTGTTCTATCAAACAGTTTATGGTAGAACTAAAGGGAAGACGGACAAATAGTTGTCCTTTGAAAATCTAACTTGATTATTTTTGGAACTGTCGGCGGAAGTGACGTCAATTCAAACTTGAATTACAGTGAAGCTTATCGTGCTTATACAATGTTGGTCTACATTAAAGTAAACTCCATCTATCTAAATGTCAATTTTATAACTAAAAAGTTTTTTTACGTAGTTATACCGTAGCCAACTTGCTGTAGAATTTATGTAAACTTTGTAAATAATTTCAGGTTCACTGTAGACAGGTATTACAGATTTATTGATATTAATTATTTACCAGAAAAAGCCAACAAAAATCTTGTAAATATTTGTTTATATAAACTCACATCCAAGCCTTACTCGCTCTGTGAGACAATGACAGCTTCATAAGCTCAAATGTCACTTGTAGATTAGGTACATATTGAAGTGGATCCATGCTTCATAATTTATTCCATGAGACATGAGTGGATCATAAAAAATAATGTAGAACAGTTCAAGTGACCCCATGCTTAGAACTTGACATTTTATATTTGAATGTTTAACACAGTAGATAAAATGTATGTGTCGCTTTACAAATTAAGTTAAAACTTGTAAAACTTTTGAACCCATTGTCATTTAAAAACATTTTTTATTAAATAAATTATTTTGTAACTCAAGATAAAAAAAAATAAATGACAAGAAGATTATTCACAAAGCTAACAGTTTAACGTTTTACTTAAATTTTTAGTTTACAAGAGCGAAACCCATTTATTCAGAACTCAAACTTTCCGATCTTGTACAATAAGTATCACAAAATGAAACGAATTTAAAAATAATAATAATAATCCACGAGAAACGTAAATGTCAACGAATCTTCACCCCCTTCAACCCAAGGGGTTTGATTTTCCCTCGAAATTTTCGGTGACCTTCCATTTCCATAATGAGTTGTCTGATTTAATAGAGTACCTGCAGTCTACCTGTTCATTTCATCATCATCATCTGCCTAGCCTTTTTCCAACTATGGGGTCGGCTTCCAGTCTAACTGCATGCAACTAAATACCAGTATTTTACATGGAGCGACTGCCTGTACATTTAAATTTACTTAACATTATCATCTTCTATATTGAGAAATTCCCTAAAGACTGATTCTTATTCAAACCATCAAATAAACTAGTGTCGTTACCATTTTGTTAAAATAAACGCCATGGAATCAAAAATGAAAAAAACACTACCAACAAAAGAGGCCTTAAAATTGTTAAACAAAAGTCCAACAAAGCAAACATTATAGAACAAATATTTACGCGGCAAGTTGAGATAGTATCGCACCAGAATGACATATAGCCGGTATGCGGAATTTAATTTCGATAGCAAAGTAACAGCTGCGCCCTCGGCGGCACATCGCTTCTAAGAAGTTGCTCTCATTTGGCAACATCTCGCGACATATCTCGCCTCCTGACTCCACGTCCATTATTCCTACGTTATCTCCGACATATTAGAACTTAAGTGAAACTAATATCAATTAATTAACAGAGAGATAGTAGATCAAAATTAGCATGTGTGTGTCATTTCTGGAGCACAGTGAACCGTGTGTTTACAAATTGATTTGTTATTTTAGGATAGTCGCATTTGCACTCTGGGTTTCTGTAATAGGGAGGTACTTGATAGTAACTAGATGCTTATAGATAGACTGAAGCTAAGTTGTATCCACCTGACATAGGGAATAGAACTTAGAAAGTCATTAAATCATTGCGCTAAACTTGACGCATAACCACACTTCTTTGCAATCAATGTTACATAATTACATTATCATTTACCACCAACTTATCAATGATTGATAGTCAATACAGTAGTTAAAGTAACTTACTTTAGCACAGTTCATATTCTTACGTAAACATACTATTTTTACCTGCTCTTCAAGTTAAAAAAGCTTTTTGTAAAAGCGTTTCATAATTTGAAAAGCTTTTAAAAAAACATTCAAGCGGACAGTGTGGTAGTGGCATAAGTTGCTATAACAATATGAAAATGTTTAATTGAATTTTTCAGTAAAAATATTTACTGAAAACCACTCTGTACTCATACTTTAGGTACCTAATTACCTTTTAAAAACCTCACTCGATTACAACATTCATCAGGTCGCGATATTTTCTTTGTATACCACGAATTAGGAGTTAGTACTGGGAAGTACTGCTTTCTAATTCGTGTTGAAGCTAAAATCCTTGAAAAAAAAACAAAAGAAAATCTCTTAGCATTTCGTGAAGCTTTCGTGTATTTACGTTACGTTTACAGTACCCTGTTGTCTTTCAGCCAACAGAGAACCACAATTTATGACCTCCCAGCGACTTTCTCTTTGGACTATCCAATTTTTGGGCACAATGAGGAAATATTGCTTTGTAAACGGAGCTAAAAGGTTTGATAATGGTATTGGGATTTCCTTGAATTTATGGCAAGTTATGGTTCAAATAATATATATATATATATTTCTGATATTCTATTATTTTATTTTATTTTTTATATGACTGAAATCAAAAGAAAAAGCCTTTTCATAGTATGAAAGGTTATATACTCTATGCTTAGTATCTTAGTTTTTTAAAAAGAAGACTGAAGTCCATGGGTTTTCGAACTACAAAATTACAATAGTCCTAAAATCTCACGCCGTTACCTTGTGTTCCTGCCTGTAACATCGGTATCTTCCCACAGCTGGGCAAAACCTTTTATATGATTTCCAGTTTCATCGGTTCTGAGTTAACTTGGGAAATTGCTTGCTGGTTTTGCCAATTCGTCGCGCCATCTTTTGCTCTGCCACGACTTTTTGTTTTCGCTGTGTCAGATCTCCTCATGCGTGGAATTAAAATGATGACTAAGTGCAATTCATAATGTTGCGAATAAGATGATTATATAGATAGACGTAGACGTAGACGACATAGACGAAGTGTGCTATGTTTTCCTGGCTTATTGCCAGGTGACTATGATAAGGTCTTGTGCTATAACAAGTGGTGCAATAACTTCGTCCTCGTTGCCGCGAGTCTCTAGTTTGTACTACTGCTTCACCACCAAAATTAGTTTTGGGTTGGGGTACCTATCTCTACTACTTATTTGCCAAATCATATGTACCATACTAATTTCTTCGTCGTTCAAACACGCTATTGTCTTAAACACGTTAGAAACTGGTACAAGCTAAGCCCCCTAAAAAACTTTATACATATACGGCTTTGGGTGGCATTCCGTATTGCGCAGCGTGATTCTGATTATACTCCCATTTTGAATCCTGAAATGATATTTCAAACATGAAATGAAAAAAGCAAATGACGCTCAAGCCAGCTCCTCCCTTGTGCCAATCGCGTGCACATCGCAGGGCGCGAGTAATCATCGTCTATGTCCCACTTCATTGGAGACGACGGCGCCTCCCCGGCTGCCGGCTGTCGGCTGCCACGACACCGCCACTGAATTAAAACCCCTCTCCGTTTCCCTTAATGTCGCCGAAATTAAAATTTGAGAACTATTGTCTCCACTGAACAATGATCCCTTGTTACAGCACTTTTCATTCTGCGTTTCGTTCGCGCGCTATCCTCATTCATTATTTGAAATGTTTGCCGTTTAAATTAAGATTTATTATTCTTTTTGGAACTCGTCGTGGAAACCAATTAAAATGCCTGAAGGTACTGTAACGAAGAAATTGTTGAAAATCATAAAAGGTGACGCTCGGGACAAATTCGTTGCTTTCTGAAGTTGGGTCTTTAATTTCTTATTGTTAATGTTTTATCTCTTTCTGTTCATAGGAATATAAAATCTGTTCAATTTAAGATAACTTCTCAAATCAACTTACCCGGAAGGAATCTTCAAGTTTATATACGGGTTTGCATAAACTTGAAGATTCCTTCGAAATTTACCACCAGTGGGAGAGAATGAGTCTGTTTTGAAAACTTTTAATAGTGGTGTTGTTAAGTGGTTCGTGTCTTTTGTGCAGGGTACTTCGGCAAGTACTTGAACAAGTACAACGGCTCGTACATCCCCCCCGGCTGGAGGGAGTGGGGGGGCCTCATCATGAACTCAAAGTACTACAACTACAGCATCAACATGAACGGGAAGAAGATCAAACATGGCGATGATTATAATAAGGTATGTAGGCATCTTCTGCTTTTCAACCTTTCATACTTAGTCGATGTCTCATTTACTAGACATTCTACTTGGATTAGATATTCTACTTGATTCCCATGAATCATAAAAAGATTAGGACACAAGTTTTTACTGGGCGCATTTGGCATCCTAAGACAGTTTTAAGAAAAATTCTAACTTAAACGCAGGCCACACTAGCTGCTAGCGAGCGAGCGAGCCGGGCGAGGCATCGTTTCAGTTCTTTTCATACTTAGGTTCATACCGCGAGCTGCCGAAGACCGAAAGAGCCGAAACGAAGTATGAAAAGAGGTTCGCCCGCCTCGCTCGCTCGCTCGCTAGCTGGTGGTGTAGCCTGCGCTTTACGCTCTCGAACGGAACCATCGACTGTGCAAAATATTTCTACATAGTGCAACTTCTAATTGAGCACCTTTTCGCTGTGAAAATTTGTACCTAATATTATTTATGCAACTTCCTACAATTCCAGGACTACTATCCAGACCTGATAGCTAACGACTCCATCGCGTTCCTGCGAGCTTCTAAGCGCCGTTTCTCCCGCAAGCCAGTTCTGCTGGTGATGTCTTTCCCCGCTCCTCACGGGCCCGAGGACTCCGCCCCGCAGTACTCGCATCTGTTCTTCAATGTTACCACGCATCAGTGAGTACCAATATTACCTAACAATAGGACCTATTTCTTTAAAGGTCCTAGCTACTTATAGAACATTCTTGAAAGGTCGTATAAGGGTTGTAAAAGGAAAATGTCAATTCTGACTATTTATATTTAGTTTTCTGTAGGTTTGACCTAAACAAAGACACAATTATTAAAAACCGGCCAAGTGCGAGTCGTACTCACGCGCACACAGGGTCAGGGTCAGGTCATTGTCAGGGTTCCGTAGCACCAAACAATATAATAAAAATATTTTGAATGCTCATTCATACAATGTTGTATTGTTTTACATTCAACAGCAAAACTAAGTTTGTTTTTCATAGTATGTTAATGAAAAACAAAGTTACTGCTGCAGTTTGATGATAAAGTCCCATATCTCTAAAACTAAACATATAATTTAGTTTTAGTTCCATGTATGGGGAGCCCCCTTAATCATTTATTTTTGAAATTTTTGTATAAAAATCGTAAAGCGGTTCAAAGAATACATCTACCTACTAAGTTTCCGCTGTGTAGTCCTAATAGTTTCGGAATAAAGAGGCTGTGACATACACGGACAGACAGACAGACATACATGGCGAATCTATAGAGGTTTCGTTTTTTGTCATTCGGCTAGGGAACCCTAAAAAGATGTTGCTTGTCAAGAAAAATTGAATCAATATGACAAACTTGGTACATTTATTTTAGTTCAGTGTTTTCCCGACTGAACAGATAAGTTGGCTGAAGATTATCTAAGTTATGCTGCCGAAAGTGCCTTGTTGAATAAAGGGGTGTCTAAACTAGAAGTATAAAATAACTTCGAAAGCGATGTAGTATTGGTCTGCATCGAGAGAAATAAAGGAGAATTAAGTCAACTGAATATCTTTCTGTCTATCATACATAAGTCAGATGTTCAACAACGACAGTGCACTGATACCTACAAACCAAAATTGTAAATTAAGCTTATGACTTTAAAAAAACATTAGCATTTCATGGGACTGACCTGATAAGGCCCCTCCTGTCACATTAAGTCGTAATGACCCCATGCGAATGGCCGTCGTCCGATAACACGCCTGCATACCCCTGCAGGGATGATTGCGTGACGGTAATGTGGTATGTGGCCCAGCAGAGAATAATAACCTACTGTCGGCACTTTATCACGTATGAGTTATATCGGCCAAGTTGTAAGAGTAGCAAATAAATCACAGGAAGGTGATGGGCTATCGTTCTATTTGTTGTAGCCGCTGCAGTTTGCAATGTTCTATAGGCAATGTTCAATACTTGGACGTTTTTAGTACACAAATATGTTTTGCGAGTTGCGAATCTAGTACACAAATATAGGGTGACTGGTAATTACCAGTCCCCTATATTGTGACCGATACTTGAACACGTGATTGTACCCTTGGTAACAAAAAACTTTCCCATTTTTTTTATACGCACTCACTTTTTTCACAATAACACAAAAGCCGTATGAAATTAGTAAAAGTACGATAGTAATGAGACAAAATGGCGCGGCGTCACGCAACTAACAGCTGGTAGATCACAGTTCAGGCGCGCGAATTTCATACGGCTGTTGTGTAATTGTGATAAAAGTGAATAGGTATAAAAAATACTGTTTCTTTGGGAAATTTGTTTGTTATCATGGGTACAATCACGTGTTTAAGTATCGGTCACTAATTACCAGTCACCCTGTTTATGTTTTATGAATCGTCGAGAAAACAAAAGAACATCACTCCAGTACCGGACAAAGGTGAATAGAGCGACCTTGGTAATGCGCTGTAGGGTTTTCAGAGGTGGGTTTTCACACAAAGGAAAGTTCAGCTCAAAGCAGAACACTGATAAAAGCGTAGGTAACTTGAACACTGCACGTGAGACTGAAAGGTGTTCAAACAAGACTTGGAACTTTGGAAGTCTGTTCATCTGAGAGAAGAGAATACTAAAATAAAAACTTCCAGTGCCGCAGACTACGCTTTTACAATATAACTTTCTTTCATTATTTTTATCCACCAAAATGTATTCTTATAATGTTTATATTTGTCACCGACTCACCTCTGAAAGAGCTGAAAAGGTCGTTCCCCTAATCGATAAAATTCAATTTCATAATTTAGTCCTCGGAGAGTACTCGATTCACTTCGGGCGTCGTCAGTTGAAATATAAATCGGTATTCAGTTTGAAATCTCGGTGAAGTCGTGTCGTCTAAATATCTCAACAAAAACACTAATTGCTGCAGCGTTTTCGCAACAACACCGGCCATCTTGCTCTTTTTAAATATTTAAGGAGCCGGAGTTTTTGGAGCTCCATCGAAAGCAAATAGCTTTTAGGATGCCACTCCGATGTTTGTGGTCGACCTCGCTACATTTTACTGCAAAGATACGCTCAAGGATGTTACGAGGTCCTTAGTAAATGAGCACTGGAGCGCGGGAACGATTAACTTTGAGGGGGTCATTACTGCTTTACTCACACATTAACTTTCTGACAAAATATACCCACATTTTGAACTTTTACGAGCTGCATAATAAGTTCGTAAAAAACAATGTATCCAAACTTGCCCTAGTAAATTATTCATGCCGAAATAAAAACTGCATAGAAGTTTCCACACACATTATAACTTCTATATACGAGGTACTAAAAAGCTGTCCACTTTACACTGCGGTGCATGTGGTATTCGCGTTCATAATCACGAACGGCCTTTTTTCGCGGGAACTCTCCGAAAATTTGACGTGCACTTACCGTACGGCGGACGGTGCCCTGAATAATTTTACTTGCACTCAGACGGGAGGTGGCGCGAGGCTGATTTATGTTTCATATGAATGTTTAGAGGAAGGAGGACTTTACTCTGGTGTCTTACGATTTGGGGGCATCAGACTCAATACTCGTACCTTGTACCTCCGCTGAGTAAGCGACGCAACGGAGGTTGGAGGTGTGGTCGAGTAATGCGGGAGATCAGTCAGTGCCTCTCTCAGGTGTCGCCCTGTCTGGCTGAACGGACGCACACAGATCAATTGTCTACTGCTAGACGGCGACGTCGTTTATACCCATTAGCTGGCGATCCTTGCGTCATCATTCAGTGTAGGTTGGACACAGTGAGTCAGTTATTCTGCTAAAATATTGTAGCGAGTCTTTTACTCAACTACCGATATACTTCAGTGCTGTCAGTAGCTGATATTATAACATCTACTTTATTAAGGCATAGTTTAAGCATTCTTTTGAAGGAAGTTTTTGGTAAGAGGTTACAGGGCACAAATTACAACGTATTTTGTTACTGCAATTGTATAATAAACATGAGTGCAATTAAGAGTACACTTCTGTAAAACACTCGATCAATTGTGCCGACAGCTACCGGTTACCGATAACTACTGATTTGTAATAAAAGATCATTAAAATCATGTTAAAAAGATATCACAAGTGGCATAACCGCCCTCTCTACAGTAAATTGAAATGACAGTTTACGGGAAACCACATTCCAGGAAACATTATAGCCGCAAACAAATATATAATTTGAATGTGGAATAGCAAAACCGCAAAAAAAAAAATAATTTAACTGTTCTGTGCCATTTTCTGAATCACTCATTCTGAAAATCAGAACTATCGTTCGAATTGGGACGTGCGAGGTCACTCTTCTCGGTGTGAACACTTTTTCACGCGACCCAAGTACAGCCTACAGGTACCTACGGTTGGAGCTAAGGGCACATCTACGATGTAAATCTTTCGTTACAAAGTAAGGATTTAATTTCAATAAGTGACTAAGCGACTAAACAACTGTCCGTGCACCACGTACTTACCATAGGTTGGAAACATATGGGATTAATCTATTTATAAGCACTAATAGAAGTAAAATATTCGACGCTTTCACGTTTTACGATGCTACATAGTGAGAACAACGAGTTTATTGATACTGGCTCAGTTATTTTATGTGTTAGCTTCGCAGAATCGTTTACATGTGCAGAACCACATCGAGTACGTAAAGATCTTATTTTATAGTGTTAACAGTCCATCAGTAACTTGGTGTGGTTAGAATGTTTAACAAAAAGCTGTAAAAAGTTTACCAAACATTTTCATTCCACTAAACAGTGAATTAGACGATCGAGATTTCCTACCCGGAAATATACGATGGTTCTTCTGATTAATTAAGTAGGTAATAGGTAGGTAGGTATTACAAATGTATATATATGGATATACGGGTAGAGGAAGACCACAAAAATGATTGATGGACTGTGTAAAGGATGATATGGCTAGAAAGGAGGTGATTGCTGAGATGACGAGTAATAGGGGTGAAGAAAAAAGACATGCTGCGCCGACACGAAGACATGCTACGCCGTAGAAACTTTACTTTTTTCTATATTTTTAAGAATTAATTATTATTGTTTTTGTCAAAATATTGATATTAGTTAAAGGTCCTATTATAAAACAAGACAATCATTCTCTGCAGCTGTGGACTACCGTATCGTATCGTATCGAGTGTCAGAATATAATATATGGATGATATTACGCAGAGAGACGGTGCACGCCAGGCTGCCATCCCTCGACAGATCACAATATGCACGCTGAATATGTATTAGATTGCAACTGTATTCGACTTCATCCCATTGGCATTGCAAGTTTTGACATAAGTATTTGGTGATGGGGTTTGGGTGTAGTATAAATTTCTGTAGTTTCAACAATTTCTTCATTGACATTTAGAGAATATATTTCAAAAATCGCTATCTCATAAAAATCCAAAAAATCCGTTTTTTTTTCACAACTGACTGCTAGCTGCATATCACTCGCATCAGATGGATTAATCAAAATAATACGGTTATTCTTTTTCTTTATTTATTTTTTGTGTAGAATATGATATTTAGGTAGAATATGTTTTCTAGAAAAATAGCTTTGTTGAATTATCGCTTTTTGGTTCATGGAAAGAGATTGTCTGCGTTAAAATACTGATTTCACACATCTTATTGGTACTTGTGCACATTGGCAAGAAACTTTTTCAACAACAAGGAATATTGATAAACAGTTGTGTTTCAATTTTGGTGTACAATAAAGTATAATTATTGTATTCTACACTATTGGTATCATAAGAGCATTTGCATTGTACTAAAAGATTTACTATGAGTAAACCCTTCTTGATTAAAGACGTTGCTCATTCAAATAACTTTCAGATTAATGAACACGAAAACTTTGAAAGTGCCGAACAGCGCAATTGTTTCAAACGAATTTCAGGATTAAATTGAAAGTATAATCGTGATCCGGCATTAAAAGTATAGGAATGAAACCGTCTATTAACTTTCCATCTCAGTTGCCAAACCTTTCGGAAACAGACTCGAGTTGCATGACGCTGAAGAATTTTCACCTCGCCAAACTAATTAGGTACGAGGAAAAACAAAATGTTTTCCAGAAAATGGCGGATAAAGTTTATTCTTTTTAAAGTTTATTAGCTCACGTACCTATCTAATATTTGGGCTAAAGTGGTATAAGGTACATTGTTTTGTCAAATTACATTGTTCTAGTTTCAAGTGCCTAGAAAATTAAGGAGATATTCAATGTTAAGTACTACGTATACAGCGTGTAACAAAAAGGGTATAATCATATGGAATACTGTGGTACGGACCATCAAACTAAACAACTTTCTCTATGGGACCACCATCGAAATCGTAAAAAAATAATCAGCTGTCCTATACAAAATTTCAATACCTACTCGACCCAAATGTATGGGACAGCTGATTATTTTTTTACGATTTCGACGGTGGTCCCATAGAGAAAGTTGTTCAGTTTGATGGTCTATACCACAGTATTCCATATGATTATACCCTTTCTGTTACACGCTGTATATGTAGGTACATATAATCGATAAGCATGAAGTTTCTAGTAAAACGATATATGCTTATAATTCCTACCTACCCACTTGAAGTAGCAACCTAATAAATAACTTACATAATTATCGAAACCGAAAAATATGTTTCAATTTATTTTCGATTTCACGAATTTTATTATTTCCCTTTTGCAAACAGAAAATAAAACACGCGCCATTTTTTGTACACAATTATACCAGGTAACCCGTTGCAACATTCAGTAAAAACATAAGAGCTGAGCCGCAGCTCCACATAACATACATCAGAAATGTATGTATGTGCATATTTTATGTTATTTTTTAAACAGACGACTTCCTTGCATGAGTTTATTTATCGTATAGTTGGAACGTTCGATGGGTTCGTCTCGGCGATCCTCGCATAAATTATACCGGTCTGGAGCCTGCAGTGTGTGCTTTAAAGTCGCCGATGCAAATAAACGAGACAATCTATAACCCAATCATTACTTAACATATAAATGTTAAGCTGTTTATTTGCAATCATGCTAAGAAAGCGGGATGAAGTCGGTGGTTCGTTAAAATGTTCGGTTAGGGGCTTAAGCCTGTTACATGCTGTCTTTGATGTCAGTTCTAATGGCATGTGACCACTTGCATGTTAAGAATGTGCGTTTAATATTTTCAAGCTATAAAAATAAAGGTGTTTCTGGACTACAATTTAACGACAAACTATTAAAAATAAAGGAAATTGAATTAAAAGAACACTGGAAAAGATGTTTTGAAAGTGTCTTCTGCTGTAAATTTTGTGATTTCGACGCTTTTTTACGACGTTTAAACTTGTAGAAGATGCCGCGCGCCGGTACCCAAGAAGTTACTTAAAAAATAAATTCCTAGGTTGGTTTATGTAGTTTTGCCGTCAAGTTTTCCCTTCGAATGAAAAGCTTTGTGACATCCGTTTGAGCCAAGTACGAGCTTATCTCATAATTCCATTCTAAGCGAATTTCACTCACGCTTGATATCCCCTTAGAACAACAGAACTTTCCTGGAAACTTTTACATTACATTAATTCCAGTCGCATAAAACGAGGCACGAGCCTATTACAAAAAGCTACCCTTTCTTACGACATATTGTCGATTACGATTAGTAAATATTGCTTATTAATAAACATTGTCGTGCATGGCTCATTGTTCTATGGCCACTATAAATTTTATGCCGCCATTCAGAAAATTGTTTCCCTGTAGGGATTTTACTACTTACTAGGTATTTTTTACATTACATTTCTCTACTTTAATGGCTTCCCTGTAATAAATCAATAAAACCATTATGATCACTTTATAACAGTTATGACTACGATGATAGGTTTTCGTGTAAGCGACCTAGGAAGTAATTTAGAAGGCCTTCGGTATCGGTAAGTTAGTTAATGTACAGACGCCAGCGCATCTAGTTACTACAAACTGCCAAATCTTCTCATTCGATTTTGAACTTAACCGTCAACATTTGACAGTTTGTTGTAACTTGATGTGGCGACTGCACATAGGTAGGTAAATATTTCCTGCCATTTAGCAATCTCGTACAGACTATTCCAACATCTTTTCAGTACTACAGCGCTGTCAGTTGTGACTGGTCATCTCTTAGTTGCCACGGCTTATTTGAATTAATTATTTTAATTTTTTTTTAATTGTCTTTTTTGTGTTTACTATGGACATTTTTAACGTGCACATCTTGCTACATCGTTCTCACATAATGTACCATCTCAATATGAATGATGTAACCAAGGTTTTGTAACAATATGCTGATTTAAAAGAGTGTCCATGGAGTTTCATGCCCGTTCTTCTCCATAGAGATCTACGCTAGGGAATGGGCAACTACAGTACTTTCACAGTTTTTATGCCTTGTGACTGGGACTGTAGCTACATTTCATTGTTATCTTTGTTTCGACAGTTCAAAAGTGCCTGTAACTGGCCTACTTGAAATAAATGCTTTGATTTTGATTTTGTACGACTTTAAGATACCAGCGTATTATTCACACACGTCTTATGCGTCTGCTAAGCCTGAGGTCCTGGGTTCGATTCCCAGGTCGGGCAGAGTGGGTCTTTCCATCAGTAATTTTTCAGTAGCAGCCACAGAGTCTAGATTTGTGCCCGGTTGATGGCAATAAGCTTGCTATACCATGGGACTTATGCATAACTGGCGCAATGTGGGTGTAGTATGAGGTACACCTCTGCCTTACCCTTCCGTGATTACGAGCGTGATGTTATGTTATGTTTTTACAAAGTAATCTATGTTAAGAACTGCAAGGGGTTATCCAGCCTAGATTCGCAGACGCGCAGCACTCACTTTAGTGTCGTCAGTACTGGAGGCTCTATAAATGCACCCTTACCCTAACTGCCTGTTCAAGTGCCTATACTTACTACTTATCAACAGATGATAGGCTCAGGCCCGTTTAGAAGCTAAGAAAGCGAGATACCCAGCTTATATTATTTAAATAAAAGTGGTGCAACGTTCATTAGCAATATATACACCTCACAGGAATTATAGTAAAATTGTAAGTTGGCCTAAGCATCTTAGTTCTGCAGTTTTGCATACAAATATCACTTTAACATGTTATACGAGCTCGTACATAGCAAAACAGTTCCACTCTCACGGATTAATTTAAAATGAATATTGGAAAGCATTCGTTCCACATAGCTTGTATTAGTTGGATGTTACATTTGATTAGTGCATGTGCATTTTGCATACATTCTGCGGTGGACCGTCCGCGACGCACTGGCGCCAGTGACTAGAGCCGAACATGAGTCTAAACGAAGCTTCAGGGCTGTTGAGGAAGTATTTATTTAATAAGAAAAAAGTTATTGTACATTAAATGTACGATGTACCTGCAAAAACTTTTATGGTATACGGTATAGACCATAGAATAGACATACTGCACACGCATAGCGCAATAATAAACAATTCAAATATTAAGATAATAATTGATGGCAACAATAAACAATAAAAGTTAATTGGGAAACAAATATTATACTATCAATAAAATCTATTAGACACATTTTAAGCAATTAAATTCTGCATAATAAATCTTGATTTAGTTCTTCCAGACACGCGGTATTTAAAAATATTGCATAGGCAAGAAGTCAAAGAGTCTAGCTTTTTTTTTTTAATACCGGTATGGTAACCCTGTTCGTTTTAATATTCAGCCATCGGCGTATTGTGTGGTCGGGCGTATAGCAGAAACCTGTCCTCGACCGTGCCGACAAACGCGAATTAAAAAATGTCTAAAATGGACCTTTAATATGTAATAATGATGTAGAATGAATCCTCTTAAACCTTGATTTTAGTTAGATAATAATATGCGATCAATTTTGTATTGGGCCTATAAAGATAAATCTTCTTGAAAGCTAAATTATGCACAAAATGTTTTTCGAAATTCCTTCTACCTAACTAATTTGCGTTTTGCCATAACTCGACCTTGCAATGCCATGCCGACGCTTGGGTCATTGACCATAATTTAAGTTAATTACAATAAAAAAATTAGTACCTACATATCCCTTTTTTTTGCATTGTTTATACAGCGAGGATAGGAAAACGACGCTAAAACGTTTACCGCGTATTCAGTACATCATTGTGAACGTCGGCTATTAAATAAAACCGGCCAAGTGCGAGTCGTACTCACGCGCACACAGGGTTCCGTAGCACCAATCAATATAATAAAAATATTTTGAATGCTCATTCATACAATTTTGTATTGTTTTACATTCAACAGCAAAACTAAGTTTGTTTTTCCTAGTATGTTAATGAAAAACGAAGTTACTGCTGCAGTTTGATGAAAAAATTAACATCAAATCTTATTCAAACCAATTTTGGTTGATAGTTTTTTTTACGTTCTATAATCCTGTATTTTTTTCACAATTTTCCTCCTCTTACTTTAGAAATTAGAGGAGGGGTACACACATGTTACCACTTTGGAAGTGATTTGGAACGATTAACTTTGAGAGAAAATGGTTTTAGGAACCTCAATGTCATTTTTAAAGACCTATCTATAGACACGCACGTATAGGTTTGACTAAAAATATATTTTTTAGTTTCAGTTCCATGTATGGGGAGACTAAGGGGGAGACAGGGGGGGGGGCTGGGGGGTAATCTTGTCTTCTTTTTTTTAAGTTTTTTATAAAAACCTTAACCATAAAGTTCGGTACGGGTACCTTTGGGGGCGCGACACACAAACCTCCGCTGACTTGGTACCGGCCCCTAAAGGGGCAAGCGTTTAAGTCATACGTCATCCTCATTAAATAAGTAAATATTTAATATTCCGATTATCAAATGCTATGAGTGTGCGCTAATTAAGAGAGTTGGATAAAAAGTTCACATGTCCTCGCCATTAAAACTTCAGTCTTTAGCGCGCAAGTTTCTTAATTTACCCTTAAAAAATCCAAGTGCGTAAATACGGTCATCGCCATTTTGACGGCAGTGCTGGCCGAGGCTAAAAATCATGAAAATAGTGGTTTTCGGACATCCAAGCTCCAGTATGTTGAGAATGATTAACTTGTCATTTAATTATGTGACGAATTAATCCAGAGTTCAATTTAAGTAAAAAAAATTCGTCATTACCACTGCGGTAATGACGAATTTTGATATCAAAAGTCGAAGTTTCGCGCCAATCTTGCGTGTTTACATTTTTATTTTTCACATTACATCACACAGACGGGTATTAATTCGATAACAAATATGACAAAATATCATTCCAATTATTCTAAACAACATGAAAATGCCCTGATCTTAGAGTAATTTACTAACGCGGGACCAATAACTCGTAATATTCATTACCACTCCTCAATTTATATTCGAAATTGACGACAATTTTTTTTTTTTTTTGTTATCTTGATGTGTGGAAGCGATTATTTCAATCAATTCTTTTTTTGTAAATTTCGATCAAATCGAGAAATTAAATTAAGGAATTTAAAAAATTGATAGATTGAAATTAAAATAATTTTGTTTTAAGCGTAAAATACAATAAATAAACACTAATTATATTTTATATATAATAGTCATTTTAATAGTTTTTCGTAAATTGTTGTACTAAAACCGACACAACAAACAGCACAGACTAACTATGGCTAAATTCGCGCCGTTTTTATTATAGAATAAAAACGAATAATTTAAATTTTTATAAGTATAGACTTATAAAAATTTAAATTATGAATGCATTCGCTGTTCAATTTTATATTGTATTTAAATTATCTACATAATTTGTTAGTAAGTATTGGCCAATCTTGAAACTGAATTTCAAACCAGTTCCCCTATACCGATTGAGCTGAAATTTTGCACACACTTTTGGTTCTGGTGACAATACATTCTTATGAGAAACATTACTTAGTCCTGCAGCCAGGATCGGTTCCTCACGAGAGAACTCCTCAACGGTTAATAGCGCGGACACAAAACTCTATCTACGCGTTTGATTTTGATAGATATAGATAATTTCTTTCATGACTTTATCCTGCAAGCAGGATCGTCTTCTCATGACGGAACTCCTTAACAGTTAATAGCACAGATAAGAAAAAATTTATATGCGTTCATATTTGATGAATAAATATGATTTCTATCATGACATCATCCTGCAGCCAGGATCTTCTCCTCACGAGGGAACTCCGCAACGGTTAATAGCCCAGACACGAAACTTTGTATAGATACTCGTTCAATTTGGATGAATAGACATAATTTCAATCGTATTTTATCCTTCAGCCAGGATTATCTTTTCAGGATGACACTACTCAACGCTGAATAGCATAATATAATGATGTGGTATACATCAGTATCACCTGAAACACTAAAAAACAAACTAAAAATTTTACCAGCGGTAGCAGCGGTTGATACCGCTGCTACCGCTGGCTGGCTGGCTTTTTTTTAGTTTTGCCGTTTACTGAAACGGCAAAACTAAACATTTTAAAAAGAGACTTAAGTATTTTTTTGTTGAATTACTTAAAAATAAATATTTTTCTATTGTTTGGTCGGTTGGACGAAGTATTATATTATCTGTGGTTGGATATAGAATACCCAGGTCTTAGGCCCTTAGAAAAAAATTTATTTGGTTCCCAAGCAAGGCCTCCCCGTGGGTAAATGCAAAAAATGAAAAAAAAATGAAAATGTAAATGCCAAATCTCACGCTGTTAGTTCAACGGAAAGTTAGGAGACTATCTATAAGTTTTAAAAATAAAGATAAATGTCATCAGAATGATTACCTGAAGCAATTTTTTTTTTTGGATTTCACATTTCTGAATGTTGAATCTTGGGTTTACGGTCAGCACTAAGAATTTTTAGTAATATTTGTCAAGACTTGGATCGTGTTTTTTTATGAAATTTTGTATGAATAATGGTAAAAATAAGAACGCAGATAGAATGTCGAGTTTTTTTAGCAAACGAGAAACTTGTCCATGTTTCAAGCGCATCTAAGTTACCTATTTTTGGAAGGGTGTAGTGGTATGTAATTTACACATATTTGGCAATAGACTGACGCCATTTTACCGACACCAACTCGTTTTTGGAGATATTAACTACAAACTTATCGTATGAAACAGCTGCCGCGACATTATTTTTCATTATAAAATCGAATGCTGAAAATTCTTGAATTTCTTGACAATGCGCATCACCCCGCCGATTCAGCTGATGTGTCATGTGTCAAAATTCTGTCGTGAATAGTGGTTAAAGTAATTTTTGGCCACCACAGGATGTCGTTCAATCTGTCTATCAGTCTGCCTGTCTGCAGTCAGTCTTATAGTCTGTCGGTCAGTCAGTCTGTCGTTTAATTTGTCTACCAGACTGCCTGTCTGTCAGTCAGTCTTTTAGTCTGTCTGCCAGTCTGTCTTTCAATCAGTCTGCCAGTCTGTCTATCTGTCTATCTCTTGATCTGTCGGTCAGTCTGTCTACCAGTCTGTCGGTCAGTCTGTCTTCCAGTCTGTCGGTCAGTCTGTCTACCAGTCTGTCTGTCAGTCGGTCCGCCAGTCTGTCAATCTGTCTGTCAGACAATCTGTCGGTCAGTCTGTCTACCAGTCTGTCTGTCAGTCTGTCGATCAGTCCGTCTATCAATCTGTCTGCCAGTAAGTCTGCCGACCCGTCCGTCTGTCAGTCTGTCGGCCAGTTTGTCTACCGGTCTGTCAGCCAGTCTGTCTACCAGTCTGTCTTTCAATCTGTCTATCAGTCTGCCTGTGTGCAGTCAGTCTGTCGGTCTGTCTGTCAGTCGGTCGATCAGTCTGTCTGTCTCTCCGTCTGTCAGTCAGTCTGTCTACCAGTCTGTCGGTCAGTCTGTCTACCAGTCTGTCTGTCAGTCTCTCGATCAGTCTGTCTATCAATCCGTTTGTCAATCTGTCTGTCAGTCAGTCTGTTGACCCGTCCGTCTGTCAGTCTGTCGGTCAGTCTGTCTACCGGTCTGTCTGTCTGTCAGTCTGACTTTCAATCAGTCTGCCAGTCTGTCAATCTGTCTGTCAGTCAATCTGTCGGTCAGTCTGTCTATCAATCTGTCTGCCAGTAAGTCTGTCGACCCGTCCGTCTATCAGTCTGTCGGTCAGTCTGTCTACCGGTCTGTCGGTTAGTGTGTCGATCAGCCCGTTTGTCAATCTTTCTGCCAATCAGTCTGTCGACCCGTCCGTCTGTCAGTCTGTCGGTCAGTCTATCTACCAGTCTGTCTGTCGGTCTGTCTACCAGTCTGTTTGTCAGTCTGCCTGTCTGCAGTCAGTCTGTCGGTCTGTCTGTGAGTCTGTCAATCAGTCTGTCTGTCTTTCGATGTGTCAGTCAGTCTGTCTACCAGTCTTTCGGTCAGTCTGTTTACCGGTCTGTCAGTCAGTCTGTCGACCCGTCCGTCTGTCAGTCTGTCGGTCAGTCCGTCTACCGGTCTGTCGGTCAGTCTGTCTACCCGTCTGTGGGCCAGTCTGTCTACCAGTCTGCCTGTCAGTCTGTCGATCACTCTGTGTATCAATCGGTCTGTCAATCTGTCAGTCTATCTGTCAGTCAGTCGATCGGTCTGTCTATCAATCTGTCTGTCAATCTGTCTGTCAATCTGTTTGTCGGTCAGCCTGTCTACCGGTCTGTCGGTCAGTCTGTCTACAAGTCTGTCTGTCAGTCTGTCTACCAGTCTGTCTGTCAATCGGTCTGTCGGTCAGTCTGTCTACCAGTCTGTCTGTCGGTCAGTCTGTCTTTCAATCAGTCTGCCAGTCAATCTGTCTGCCAGTCTGTATGTCTGCCAGTCTGTATGTCAGTCTGTCGATCTGTCCGTCTGTCAGTCTGTCTTTTAGCCTGTCTGCCAGTCTGTCTTTCAATCAGTCTGCCAGTCTGTCTATCTGTCTATCTCTTGATCTGTCGGTCAGTCTGTCTACCAGTCTGTCGGTCAGTCTGTCTTCCAGTCTGTCTATCAGTCTGCCTGTCTTCAGTCTGTCTGTCAGGCTGTTAATCAGTGTGTCTGTGGGCCTGTCTGTCAGCCAAAAGCATCGAATAATTACTAAATAAGATTATTCTAAAAGATAGCATAAATGTTAATTTTAGAATGATATAATTATTTGAAATTATACCAAGGAGTTTTTATTCCGTTTCAACTTTTTTTTTCCAAACTTGATTTCATTGCGAGTAATCGATTAGGCTGACTGCAACTTTTTAATCGAATGTTGAATCTTGGGTTTACGGCCAGCACTAAGAGTTTTTAGTAATATTTGTCAAGACTTGGATCGTGTTTTTTATGAAATTTTGTATGAATAATGGTAAAAATAAGAACGCAGATAGAATGTTACTGTCTTTATTTTGCCCTTTCGAGTTTTTTTAGCAAACGAGAAACTTGTCCATGTACATTATTTCAAGCGCATCTAAGTTACCTATTTTTGGAAGGGTGTAGTGGTATGTAATTTACACATATTTGGCAATAGACTGACGCCATTTTACCGACATCAACATGTTTTTGGAGATATTAACCATAAACTTATCGTATGAAACAGCTGCCGCGACATATTTTTCATTATAAAATCGAATGCTGAAAGTTCACGAAAATTCTTGAATTTCTTGACAATGCGCATCACCCCGCCGATTCAGCTGATGTGTCATGTGTCAAAATTCTGTCGTGCATAGTGGTTATAGCGGTTCATAGAATACATCTACCTACTAAGTTTCAACTGTGTAGTCCTAATAGTTTCGGAATAAAGCGGCTGTGACATACGCGGACAGACAGACAGACTTGGCGAATCTATAAGGGTTCCGTTTTTTGACAATCGGCTACGGAACCCTAAAAAACAGCAGTTTCCTACAAAACTGCAATACCCACCCACGGTCAAAATGTATGGAACAGCTGGATTTTTTTCAGACAGAAACAGTAGTGCTATTCACATTTCAAAGAGATATTAACTTACTTAACTTAAATTAATTAACTTAGGTAAAGTTAGGATAAGATTGTCCACGACGACGTACGCACGACCTTTCGACCCCAAACTAACACCTTAGTCATTGGCTTTTGTAGATATAATGAACACAATAATAAAATAAACATAAATTGGCTAATTTACCGAGAGGACAGCACGGCTAATCTTTAATAATAATTAACGTCTTATAAGATCTTTATAATTTATTACCTTCCTTCATATAATTTTCTATCTTCTGTGTTTAGTTGGATACCTATATTTAGAACCTATTTGCTAGGTAGAGACGTTAAAATTGTTATAGGCCAATAACTGAAAATGCTTGCATGTTGATGCAAAACTTTGTAGGTAGGTACTACTTACGTGCTCCTTGCATTCGTGCTAGGTCTACCTATCACGAATGCAAGGAGCAAAACATATTAAGTTGCGACGATTTTTAAATCGAAATTACTAAGTAAGTAACCTTTCAGTTTGTAGTTAAATAATAATTTAATGTAGGGAAGTAGGTACTTGCTAGGGAAATTGCTGAAATTCTCCTAAATTGTCAACTATGCCACAACTTTGACGTTTAGAAATAGTTCATTGACAACTCTATTAGCTTAAACACATAGTTTTATTTCATACTAGCTTTTGCCCGCGGCTTCGCTCACGTTAATTAAGAATTTACAATTAATTCGGGTTTGTACTCTGGTTGTAATAATATAATTCAATCATGATTCGAAAGACACGTGGCGCCATCTGATATCAAAATAACGTTATTGTTGTTTTCCTCGGGAACAGTACATTTTTTTCGGGATGAAAGGTACCCTATGTCCATTTATGTACACCTGACAACCTATATGCAAAATTTCAGGATGGTTGCTTCAGTGGTTTAGCCGTGAAAAGGTATTAGACAAACAAAGTTACTTTTGCATTTATAATATTAGTAAGGAAGCATATCCGTGAAAATAGAACAACCTTTATGCAATCTAGTGAACTGCTGGGTCCAATCCCTGGTCGGTCTAAGTTGTGACTGGTTTTTTCGTAACGATTTTCTTCTTCTGTAGCCGACTAACATCAGCCCTGAACCCCAGTAGATTAGATACCCAGTACGTATCACTCCAAAAACATTATTTATACAGTGTATGTTCTATTGCCAAGTCTAATGAGTCCAATGATTCCACAGCACGCCGACGTACGATATGGCTCCGAATCCGGACAAGCAGTGGATCCTGCGCGTGACAGACAAGATGAAGCCCATCCATCGGCAGTTCACCGACCTGCTGATGACCAAACGACTGCAGACGCTGCAGAGCGTCGATATGGTACGTTGTAAAATAAGTCACTTTGCTTTGCTGGGTACGCCACCGACAACAGTATGCTATCCAGAAAAGGAGTGTAGGTCCGCAATTTTTACCGCTTGGTCACGACTCCACGAGCTACACTCTCAATCCACACACGTTTAGCAACCGTATATATATGTGATATATGATTCTCTGTGCGCTATGTACAGTTGAAAAACAAATGAAAGAAATAGCGTGAAGTATTCCATGAGTCAGCGCAACGTAACTAATATGTCCTCACACAAAGGAAATAATTGCAACATACACTACTCGCGTCGCAGGTCGCATGGCTGAGTAGTAATTTCGAGGAAAAATCATTAGAGAAGTACATAAAGATAGACTGAAAGTAGTTTATTAGCCAGAGAGTTAAGATTTTCATTGGTCTATGAATCACACTGAAATGTTCTTTTCAGGCTGTAGAACGAGTTTATCAAGAGTTGAAAGCACTGGGCGAACTGGACAACACGTATTTAGTGTACACGTCCGACCACGGCTATCACTTGGGCCAGTTTGGCTTAGTCAAAGGAAAAAGTTTTCCTTTCGAATTTGATATCAGAGTTCCCTTCCTTGTGAGAGGCCCTGGAGTGGAACCTGGCACTGTGTAAGTTTTAATTCTTTACTTAGTCCTACTATTATTGAACACATTTCAATGTTTACCTACTTTAGTTGAACATGGAATTTTTGGCGTGTGGTCAGAGCCGGGATTAACGCCGCCATCTTGTTTTTCAACACAATATCACAAATGTTTACCAACAGCGCTCGCCTCCTGACAATGACATTCACATTTAAGCGCCAAAAAATCCATACAGTACTTTATACGAATAACAAAAAAGTATGCATAATTATGTTCATGGCTGGTTGCAATGTCTAAAAAAATTGTGAGATGCCATTAAAAGAAAAAAATGTTTTCTTTTTAATTTCTATTGGCATCTTATTTATTTTGTTGACTAGTTACGGCCAGGTTTAATACTCACCTAGGTATAGTTATTCAAAAAAGTTTATTTCTGAATAATTATTTAAATAAAACCACTCCTTCGGTCAACTAATATTTTCTGAACATTATTCTATAATCTGGATAAAATGTGAATACATTGCTTTTTGTAAGATAATAGGTATATTAATGCGTCCTTTTCCTAATTTATTATTGTCGCTGGTTGGAACATCTGGAAAAAAAATGAAACGCTATTAAAAAATAAACGAAAATAATGAATTATACTTTTTATGTCTATTGACATCTTTATTTTTCGACTCGTAATGGCCAGATGTTGAATATTAAGTTAGTTTCCAAAAAGGTTTGTTTCAAGATGGCAAAAAATCTCTATGCTTGCCCTCGATCAACCGTTCATGTTGAAATTTAGGAACTTACCTACTGCTGTTGTTTATGTAAGTAGGCTAAATAATAATAGGTGCTTACGTACACGTATTCCACCTACTTTTAACTGAATGAATTTGAAGAGGCAGCTTAATTATAAACTCCATGCTTAGACTCAACGTTTTATGAAGTACAGTTATAGCTATTCCAATTCAATTGATTCTTTTTTAATTTTTGAATTATACTGTAATTTAATGTAACTACTTGATATTTTAAATTCAATGCAAACTTTGTAAATTTTAATTTTGTTAGTATCATATATTTCCATTTTAATTTTTATTATTGATTATACAAGTGCTGTGCACTCCTATAAGTGACGCATTCACCGCAAAGCTGTTAAATAGAATATATTTAATGTAATTATTTAGTGAATGAGTCGTTGGTGTGTCAATAAATAAATAAAAAAGAAGTAATATTTGGCGCGAATATTTCAGAAAAAATCTAATTCCAACTTGTATTTTTCTTCTCTCTACAGCGTGGATGACATAGTTCTCAACATCGACCTGGCACCAACGTTCCTGGACATGGGCGGGGTTGAGCCACCAGCGCACATGGACGGGAGGTCTCTCCTGCCACTGCTGCAGCCACGTCGTCGTCGCCACGCTACCGCGAACTGGCCAGACACGTTCCTTGTCGAGAGGTAGGTAATAAAATAGAACCAATACAAAAGTATTGACACTGGTATTTTGTGCAATTCTGCCGGTATTATCTAGAGAAAATATTACACAAAAATTCCATATAGGAAAACCGTTCTCTAACCGAGTTAAAACATAGGAAATGAAAGTTTGTATTAAAGTTCGCCTTTTTGCAGGTTGGAAGTCTAATCGGGCACGGCATAGGTACTTCTTGTTGAATCATGAATTACCTATAATAACCTACACACTACACCTAGTCTGTGTTAATGTTTAGACATACATACATCATGTATGCATACAAATAAGTAAAATTGAAGTGTTTGTTTGTAATATCAAAATAACAGCTTTTTACTGAATGCATATGAAACTATATACTTAAGTACCTACAATAGTTTGTTTGTTCCGACTTGACTCATGATTTACAATGAGTTTAGACTACTTTTATTTTAGAAAAAGGATTAGGGTTCCGTGCAATAAAAATAAAACCCTTGAAATTGGTACTTAACAAATCCGATTCAAAAAGTGAAGTAATATTTTTAATACTTTCACGCGAACGACGACGGTCGCGAGAAACAGCTAGTTTACAATATAAATCTAAGTACCTATACAAAGAGGTAGAAAATCATTATTAACCGCGTTAATTTTTTATACCTAGTTCGGGGCGTCGTGACATCCCAGGTCTGGGCCACCGCTCGAGGGAGAACAAGTACAGCCGGGAGATGAATCTGAACAGAGCCACTACATCACCTCCACAGTCCTCGGAGAGCGGAGACTTCGAGGAAGACACCGATGATGATGACTTCCTTGAGCCGGATGATGAAGAAGAAGATGTAAGAATTGAATTTAGTATAGTTTCCTTTTTTTTTCTTTTTTTTTCCGATGGGAAATCATCAAATAACCCCCCCCTTCTCTCTTCTCTCTCTAGGCGGAGCAGGAGGGAGTGTCAGACTTTTACTGACTAAAACCCATCCATGTCCCTTCCTTTGCCCTTTGTGTTCCAGGGCCGCGGTATCTCTTTCGAATAGTATAGTTGCCTGGCTAGATGTTTTTAGGAACCCAAAGCCACATTCAAGAGCTGTCAGTATTAATATTCCAAAGTCATCCAATTTCGTTGTCGAAGTCGTTTACGGTTGGGAATCTTGAATATAAATGAGTTATAGTTGTAGGTATTCACTTGAATTGAAAAACTACATAAAGATTAAAGAAAAACATCAAAGTAGGTACAGCCACATAACTAACAATTTTTGTTTTAGTTAATCTGTTAATATTTCAGTGACAAAACGAAAAAAAAAAAAATATAAACTTGTACGGTAGTTTGTAGATCTACTGTAAGTTTTGCTCCTGACTAAACCCACAGACTCTTGTCTATGTTCTATGAAGGAAAGCTCAGAGAGTGACTCGAGCGATTTGAAGAAATCATCGGAGCCACTGATCACAAACGAGAGCCACAACCCGCTGCTGGAGGCGAGCCTTGAGAAGGTGCTCGACGCTGAGGAGCAACCCAACTACCTAACTCCTGGAAGCAAACTATACGACCGTAAGACACCTCCATATTAGATTTCGTGGAACGAAAAGTTTTTAGAGTGGGATCCTTTCAAATCCCGAGATTATTTAGTACACACAGCATCAATAAGTGCTAACCCCTCAAGCTTTAACATTTTAAAACCAGAGGGGTTTGCACTTAGTGACGCTGTCTGTACCTCCGTATATCTTATGTGTGTTTTGATGAGAACCTTTGACACCACCAGCTCTTAGGTACAACCCATATCAGATTCTATAATGTCTCTATAAGACTTATTTTAAATAAACATTAAAAAACTTATCACCTGTCAATTTATTTTCATATCAAAATATTTTCATTGATTGCATATCAAATTTAGCAGGGCGTACAATCGTAAACTGATACTGATTGCACTTGCCTCGTTGGTCTAGCGGCGTTAGATTCCCAGGTCGGGTAGTGTTATTGGGTTTTTCTATCAGGAATTTCTCAGTAGCAGCCACAGAGTCTGGATTTATGCACGGTTGATGGCATAGGCTGATAGGCTCACCCACTAATAGCATAATAATTAAAAATAACTGGCGGAATGTGGATATGGGTACTATGCAGCATACCTCTGCCTAACTCTTGAGAGATTACAGGCGTGACGTTATTTTATAATTCCAGAAGTGGCAGATGCAACCGGGTTGGAGGGAAAAGCAGCACGCTTAGCAGCTGACTGCTCTAAGGCTGAACTGCGTGCACCCTGCTCCGCGGGCAGGAAGTGGAAGTGTGTTCTAATAAATGGGCGATGGCGTAGACATAAATGTAGATATGAGGTCAGTATGATTTTGGGAACCAACTTCTAGACAACATACATATTTACTATTAGTATTCATGAAATATTTCTGTTTTGCAGGCTGAATTGACGCCACAATCGAAGATGAGCACAAAGAAATGCGCCTGTTTCACACCTAGCGGACTTGTATACACAAGGCTAGAAACTGATGGAACTATAGCGCGACGACTCGCCGAAGTCTCGAAAGAGAACAGTACTCGCAGTCGAAGATCTATAGATAACGAGGTTTACGAACCTAACACAGTTGATAGTATTCTAAAAGAAAACCCAAGTATTGGACACTTGAACTTCAAGAATGAACCAATCGACGAATTAGAAAGCAGAAATACAAAGGACAAAATCGACAAACTTATTAAGGAAACAGAAGCATTCCTTGAGGCTTATGAACGTACCAAAGAAAATGTAGATCATAAAAGAATTAAACGTAGGGCTCAACACTGGAACCACAATAAACACAAGAAGAACGACGCGATCGTTAACAGCAATGAGTCTTCGTTAGAATGTAAGATAGAGAAAGATGGAACAGTAAACTGTTCCCAGATTATTTACAACGATCTCAAAGCTTGGCACACAAATAGGTTGAGTTTAGAGGATCAAATAAGGCAATTAAGAACGAAATTAGAAGATTTAAAAGAGATAAAGAGACATTTAAAAACTTCGAAGCCGGTTGTTGAAACGCAAACTGTTCATCCCGTCTTCATCAGCAACCACCTATTTAACAAGAGTCTAACTCACGAACACAATACTTCAAAGGAACATTTAAGAAAAGGTAGAATTCACAGAGTGAAACCTAAACATAGGAATAGTACGGCTCAGGAAAAGAAATTGAGGCATTCAAATGAATACGTAGTACCTACAATTAATGCTAAAACCAAAGAGGATGTATTTGATATTCAATTGAAGAACGAGACAAAAACTGAAGCTCCTACGATTCAAACTCTTAATGTGACTAACAAAGCGGATACAGCCATGAATAATAACGATCATACAATCGAAATTCCTAAACCTCAGGTGACTACGGTCATTATAGAAGGAAACTACGAGCAGAACAGTGTTGAAGAAGACAAAAGTACATTGCAAAGCGTAATAACGAGCACAGATTCGATAGTCACAACTGAGTTTGCGATGAATTTCGATGTTACTACAAAACGTGTCCCAGAAGAGAATACTACCGATGAAGGGTATTTTTCGCAGAATGTGAACTATTTCAGTTCCGCTATAGATAAGTTTCTGTCGACGGAGAGATCGACAAGTACGACAAGTAAACCAACATCTGCTGAGACACCCACAACGAGTAGACCAACAACCACGGCACCGAGGCACACGACACTCAGTCCTTTAAGTCTTGGCCCGGCGCGGTTGGACGCTTCTGAGTACGAACAGAGGAATCCCAACAAAGCAACATCGAAGAATATGGGGATTTTCGATAAGCCCGTTGACGTGTTCCAGAGAAGACTTCACCCGCTCTTCATTGAGAATGAAGACAAGCACGTTTGTTATTGTGAAGAAAATAGGTTAGTAACGAATTTCATGCCTATATTATAAAATTCATATTTTCTAGCGCATTTCATGACGGAGGATGTAATGATTAATTTGTTTCTTTCAGAAAAATGAGAGGACCTGGACACAGTTACTTGGAAGCGGCACAGAAAGCGAGAGAAGAACAGAGAAAGAAGAAGGCACAGTTGCTTCAAAAGAAACTGAGGAAAGCCAGGAAGCGGGTATATATCCGAATTTGCAATCTACCCACATTTAAACAAACTTGAAAGCCCAATGGGGGCTATCGCGTATGAATTCGCCACTAGAGGCGCTAGTGTAGCGCGGGGGTACCGAAATGTCAGATGTCATAGATTGTTCGCGCGTTGCTTGCTGTTTTTACATGTATTTCTACAAACATTCACGATTGTGGTCTAGATTGAGCCTTTCCTGATTGATTATGACTTGAAGATTTTAAATAGCAACTTAGAATCATAATTTTCAGTACTTGGAGGTAAAATGATTTTTAAATGTTTCATGCTTGCTAATTTTAGGGAGAATATTGTAAATATATGAACCTGAAGTTTACATTAAGTTGTTATACATAATAAAATAAACTTCTTGTGAAGTTATTGGTACCCTAAAGTATAAAATAGAATGATTGACAGGACCTCAATCGACAGTGCCGCCATCTGGTGAGCCCAAAAACGATAGCCCTCATTGAAACGTCAATTACTCTAACTATAAGATTTTGTTATTTTTAATTCCAGGCGGAATTAGAGAAGCTATGCGAGTCAGAGCGTATGAACTGCTACCGACACGACAACGACCACTGGCGGACTGCGCCCTTCTGGACGGCGGGCCCCTTCTGCTTCTGCATGAGCACCTCCAACAACACCTACAACTGCATCCGGACCATCAACGCTACGCATAACTTGCTTTACTGCGAGTTTATCACCGGACTTGTCACTTACTACAACTTAAGAATCGGTACGACCCCGAAAGACAAGAACAGTTGCTATTCACTGGCAAATGTTCCCAAATAAATTAACATTTTCAATTGCTTATTCCAGATCCCTTTGAGACGCAAAACCGAGTAAAATATTTGACGCCGGCTGAGAAAGATTACTTCCACAACCAGCTGCAACAACTGCTCGGCTGCAGAGGTCCATCGTGTCGACGGTTCTCACACTCTAATCCAAATGGTAAAGAAAAATCTTTTCATTTTCTAATACCTAGTAAACGTATACGTACATTATTACCAGTGATAAGTAATTGTTAAATATTCGAATTTCAGGCAGCAGTGAAGAAACTGTAAACAGGCGTTTTGATAACCGATTCGAAGACCACTTGCACAGGGGCGACTCTGTCGGATATAATGAGAGGTAGGTAACCCTGAATGAACGGTTTTATTAATAATCCTGATCATGAACATTATAACGCTTCAAGACAATCCCATGGTCTTATCTACCAACCTCCGTATCTACAGAGCAATTTTTCTTAATACCATAATAAGAGCTTGTAAGTGAGTCGATATTCTGAGATGACTGGTTGAAAGTTGGATGTGTTTCTTACTTGCATATAAATTAGCGATAGGTTAATTAAGGTAGCTACATACGAGTATTAACAGCTGATTTAAGAAATTCTTACCTCAGGGCATGGCGATGGAGCTACGGTCGAAGATACGCGCGAGCCAGGGAGCTCCACAGACGCAGGCACATGACGCCGTACTAGTCGACGTTCTGTTAACATCTTTGGAAAATGACGCGACAAGCAGACACGAGAACTGCTTTTTGTAAAGGGCACTTTGGCAGGCAGCACGGGGCGGGAGCAATAACGATAGTTTGTTACGAGTTCCATACTCAAGTGAAGCTATAGCTATGAACACAGTGAAAAATGTCGTAGATAATTAGCATAGAAGTTGTGAAGATTGTTTACAAATTGAAAACAGATCAAGTTTCATCTTTTTACGTAAAGATAAAGGTAAACAGTCTGATTTCTTATAATAATTAAGTGACTATATCATTTGTACTATTTATTCTAAGGTATTCTTACTATACATCGAAAGTAGTAGGGCTTCCTTTGTATTTTACATTCTATATTATACTATGTGGCTGTCTTCAGAATATGTAATTAATAAGAATAGTCATGTCTAACATTAGACCAAGTTTATCAGCATTATGAAAAATCTTTGACCTAAATAATTCACTGCCTAAAAACACTGATGTTATACATATACTCTACTTGAAAGTTTATTTTTACTTAAGTACTATGAACCCCAATGATATTATAAATAAAAAGGGGTAGATGTTACACTACCGCGCGCAAATTGTTGCAGACAAATTCAGACAATTGTCGTAATGCGCTTCTGGTTCTGGTCTGGACTGGAGAGGGCTAGGCATCAACGTCAATGGCGAGTACGTCACTCACCTTCGGTCTGCCAACGATATAGTGGTCATGGCTGAGACCATGGAGGACCTCAGTACAATGCTCGATGACCTCAGTAGAGCTTCCGAAAGAGTGGGTCTTAAAATGAACATGGACCAAACCAAGGTTATGTTGAATGCCCATGTAACACCCACTCCTAAGTCCTATCAAGATCGGAGACTACACTCGAAGTTGTAGACGATTATGTTAGAGGTGGTTCGTTACGTCATTTTCAAGAAACGTAACGAAACCAGTTACTTGGTCGGCGTCACCTGTTTCAAAACTAGTGATTTTTGTAACTAGTTATTTTTATTCAGCTACTGTGATTGTTAGTATAAATACCTCCACCAACTATACAGTTACACATGAAACGAAAATAAATTAAATCACTATCTACTTAAGTGTATGTAGCTATACTGTTAAATCAATAAATTAACTTCCCTTCATAATTTACTCAGGCTTAGGGCTGACTGCATTAAATGTATTGATGACTAATTATTAGTGTTTACTATGAACCTATGATCAACCAGTCGACCAACCGACACTACCGACAGTCTACTCTCTATTCTCGATCGCTCGAATAACGTAACGACTACTCAGCTACTCACACCCAACAATCACAGATAACTGAAATAACGCAATTACAAAAATCACTACTTATAACTAGATTCGAAACTAGTGATTCGGTTACATGCCGCGTAACTAGTTATTGTATCTAGTGACGTGAAATAACGCACATGCCTAGATTATGTCTGTCTACCTGGGACAAACGGTTCAGTTAGGTAGGAAAGAGGTCAATCGTTGAATCCGACTCGGCTGGGCAGCGTTCGGGAAGTTGCGCGGTATCTTCTCGTCTAATTTACCGCAGTGTCTCAAGACGAAAGTCTATGACCAGTGTGTGTTGCCAGTGATTATATACGGGACCGAAACGGACGCTCACAATGGGCCTTATCAGAAGGCTTTAAGTCACCCAAAGGGCAATGGAGAGGACTATGCTCGGAGTTTCCTTGCGTGATCGAATCATAAACGAAGACATCGCAAGAGAACCAGGGTTACCGACGTAGCCCGAAGAATTTCCAAATTTAAGTGGCAGTGGGCAGGGCACATTGCTCGCAGAATGGATGGCCGATGGGGCCGAAAAGTTCTGGAGTGGCGACCGCGAACCGGAAGAAGTTGCGTTGGAAGGCCTCCCACTAGGTGGACCGTTGACCTGGTGAAGGTTGCAGGGATCCGCTGGATGCGAGACGCACGGGACCGGTCAATGTGGGTGACACTTGGGGGAGGCCTAAATCCAGCAGTGGACGTCTTTCGGCTGAAATGATGATGATGTGGTAACTTTAAGTACCACACTACAGATAGCTGTCTCTTACGTTCCGTATTATCTATCGCAGTCGTAACAACGCAACGATATGAACGCTGCTCCGAATGAACGTAGCATATCTTTCTTTATAATATCATTGATGAACCCTATAAAAGAATTTGCAGTAAGTGTGACAAACTCTTTAAAGCGTCAGTTCGTACAATAATCTTTTTAGATCTGTCTTTCTACGAGTCTGTGTACATTTAGCTTTAAACAAATATTCTGCAATTATTATCAATGTAATATTATTGTTATTCTTAGCTTCATACAGTGACTACACACTTTGTGATAGTGCTGCCTACTTGTGGGAGATTCGAAGGATGGATATATGCTCTAACATATGTATGGGCAATGATGTGCCCGCTGTGGGTTGTAATCATTGTTGTTTGTTGTAGATGTTATGATGTAAAAGTATGCCTGTAGTACACTCGCTATTTATCTAGTAGACATTAATGAAAGTGATATTAAACTGTTGCCATTGTGATGATAATGTGTATTGGTTGTAATAATAAAATTATTGGAGTACTATTGCTTTTTATTATGTTCCGATACCCAAATATCAATTATGATATTGACATACATTCGTATTGAGAGAATGGAGACTAAACATTTTATATTCAATCCATTCATGACAACTATCTGGATGTTATAGACATTCAAATGAAATCAATTGAGACATAATATAATTATGTTTTTGTTTCAAATAGATAAAGATTATTTGGTTAGACATCTAAAATAGATTCAATATCAGCATCATCAGAACATGAAAACAACATATTGTTTTGTGGTGTAAGTATGCTATTGGTCTGATCCGTTTCATGTAGATCATCTGTAAATTGAGCCCATCTTGAATTTTTATTAGACACAGGGGGAACAAACTTATTCAAATTATTATGTTTAATTGTATTCAAGGGTTGTTCTTCTGGTATTGAGTCTTCAAAATTAATGTTTGTTTGTGGTGGTTTCGATTTTGACTCAACCAGTTTAGAAGAAATCAAACTATTTGGCACAATTTTAGGTGAAGCAGCAGAGTTTTCCTCAGGATTTTTTTTGAAGTTATATGAACTTTGCTTTCTCCGCTTTGTAGGTATCTGAACAATAACTTGTGTTTCTCCTAGGGGGAAAATTTCATTAGTATTTTCTTTTACAGTTTCCGTTTCATCTACATAGTTTGACCATTTACTATTTTGTACTGGTTTGTAATTATTCTTTACAGGCTCTGTTAAAATTTCCTCACTTTTGTTGCTATAACTATTTTCATCTGTATTGTTCTTCATATCTTCTAACTGACCTCTCAAACTATTTAGTTTTTGAATTTGAAATCTGCATTCCTTTGCTGTTCCTAATCCATAGAATCTTTTGAATGATTGCTTTTCACCACAAACCTTACACGCCCATTTATTTGATTTGGTTGTTTGATGACCCTAAAATAATAATAATAGAAAAAAAAGAATTAAACAAATTAATATAAGTGGATATTTATTGTAGAAAAATAAAGTTTTATACTAAAACTTTCACATACCTGAAAGACAGAACACTTGTAGCATCTTATAACCTGAAACTGTGGCGGCATCTTGTTGAAACTTTATTTCAATAAGTAAAAGAACGTAATCAGCGGTTCAGCATTTAACTAATTTGTTTGCAAACTGACCGTTATAATCACCGACCGAAAGTTTTTCCAAAACAACTTTGCCAGTCACAGCTTTTTTTTTTTTCGTTCTCCTTTAAAAAGGCAGGAATCGATCTATAGAACATTCAGCCTCGTCATATTTGCCAGTGACAGCTTTGTTTGACACTTGACAGATTTTTTAAATAATCGTTATGATTCTTTCTAGTCGCGGTTATTGCCTTTTGGCAAAGTGTTGCCCCATTTTGAAACCTGTCAAAGCCATGGAACTATTATGTACTACGTACCAAAATTCAGCACTGAAAGATAGAATCACAGGTAATTACGGAGCTTGTCTAAAAACTGAGAATATTACATTAATAAAGTAAAAAAAAATATTTTGATTTTTTTATTTTCGAGGTGAGTACCTATTTACAACATAATTTAGTAATAACACATCCACCCAATGCCAAGTGTACTTTTGGCGGTTTTGTGTCATTGCTATCCGGTTTCTTCCGGCCATTTCTAAAGATCGTTTGTTCACCTTGCCTTCCCACATTCCTCCGTTCCGTCCGTAGTCTCCACTCCAGCACTTTCCTCCACCATCTTGTATCAGTTTAATAACTTCTTTGTTGGGTCGCAAGCGTTACTGCTGCGCATGAGGCAGGGACAAAGTGATATTGTGTTTTTCCTGAGGACAGTAGGCTCGCCATCTATGTATTACATGGTATGGGACTAATACTTATCTGGTGAAATGTGGGTTTATAATAGTACACCGCCCCTAAGACGACCCACTGACCCACCTCTGTTTAACCCTTACCACCTTAACCTGGAGTAATACAAGCGTGATGTTGTTATGCTTACCTATTGCGTGCGGTTATATTATGAATGCATAATGCGTACCACAAACTGTAGCAGCAAAGCCGTTTAATCGCTAGAATAAACCGCATGGCTAGTTTCTATACGTAGGTACCACTGCGCCTATGTCCTGAGTTGAAAAGTGGTCGACCGCGGTTCCTCGAAGAAATGCTCTTTTATACGAGTAGTGTGTGGATGACATTTCCGCCTATTGCCGTTTAGTGTCATTGCGATAGCAGCTTTGCCCCTGGTGTTTTGCGGCTACATGCACCTTCGTCCCTTCGGAATTTAAACTTCAGGTTTACTGGAGCTGGGATTCAAACACGAGGTTTAAAAAACAAATGTACCTCTTAGCTTCTTAATACGTATATTTCTGAGCCACATTAATCACAGTTTTTGTATATTGTAAGATATACTATATAACTATTTACAAGTTTGACACATGTAGTTATCATTAATTTAATATCTATGTTTGATAATAATCAATCAAGAAAACAAACGTTAACAGTTAATCCATAAATCAACAAAATAGCGACAAAAAACGTACCTACTTAAGTTAGTAAAAGAGAAAAATTGTAACCCTGATGCAGGGTTTCAATTTTCATTTGACAATTAATAACCTTGCTAGACGATAGATCCTATAACTAAAATAAATTGCTTGCATAAATAAAAGTTAGGTACACTTATATTAGTAACACCAGTTTACTTTTAGGTTAAGGTGGATGCGCAAGGGTAGCCCGCGAAATTTAAATTTTCTCAAGTTTATTGCAATTTGCAGATCAGTGTCAAGTTGTATGTTGATGAAAATATGAATCGCGCCAGCAACACGTATGGAGTTACAGAAATATAATCATTCAAATCATCAATACAACCCTCCAAGTTCATATAATCTCAAAAAGTGACTTTTTAATGAAATAGCTATTGAATGTGATTATATGAACTTGGAGGGTTGTATTGATGATTTGAATGACTATAATTCTGTAACTCCATACGTGTTGCTGGCGCGATTCATATTTTCATCAACATACAACTTGACACTGATCTGCAAATTGCAATAAACTTGAGAAAATTTAAATTTCGCGGGCTACCCTTGCGCTTCCACCTTAATACTTGACGGGAGGACGTGACGTAAGTAGTTAATAAAATATCGCTAAAACATGGTTCAGCGCGGTTCATGTTGCTGATTAATTTCATTATTCCCCTTACATTTGCTAGTAACGTAGGTAGACATTTCAGGAGATTCTATCTTTTTAGTTAACTTTCAGTCTCACATTTCGTTCCTATATAAGTAATTATAGCCGTTACTTAAAAATCAACAGACGAATACGGGACAGAATTTGTTACAGTTATGTACCTAAAGTCGTAGGCCTAGAATCCTAGATGATACAAGGGAAATGCATAAGTAGAGGAAGTGTCTAGAGGGCTAGAGAATATTTGAAATACCAATTTGTTTCTGGCTCGTTTCAGACAGACAGACATACGTATAAGTTCCAATAAATTTCTTTTTAATACAGTTACTCAAAAAGTGGTGTATTGCAGGGTCGTGTAGCGTTCGGGATGTGGGCTATTACATACTACTGCTTTTTTTTTACCTTTCCCGAACTCGTGCGTTCTCTTTCCCAACTGTCAAAATAATGTCTATTAAAAAGAAAAACCAACCATGAAGTTTTTACTAAAGAGTTTTTGTGATTCATACAAATACGTATATTTCTAAAAAGAAGCTACTAATTTATTTCAATATCAGATTTAATGGTTTAATTGAATGAGTTAGGTTAGGTTTCATTTCATTTCATCTCATTAAATTTCATTTTCATTTCATATCAATAAAAAAAATCTACTGAAGACTAAGCTGTATGGATAGTTCCCTTTGTCTACCAAAATGGGTGAAGAAAAAAAAAACTCTGCTTATATTCTACGGTTGGTGCCATTTTCCAGAATTCCATCAACTAGCAAACGCCATTGTATGACAAATATACATGAACAATCAAACGAAATTAATAATAGTTTGTCTCAAACAGTAAATATGCAACCTAATACTTCCCCAGTTAGTTTAAAAAACTGTACCAATTTCAATGTACATGTGTACTATAACTTTTATAAGAAATAAATGATTAGTTAGTTGAGTTTATTGTGTTTTTATTATTTTATTAAATTGCTTAATTTTTTCGCAACTGTATTAAAAATAGTCGTTCAGTACACCTGCGGAACCGTCATTGCAACTTGTTCCGACTGTCAACCCTCGCCTTCGGCTGCGCCTCGGCTCGGGTAGGAACTCTTTGCAATGACAGCCTTTCCGCATTTGTAATGAAATATACTATTTACGTAATGACTTTTCGAATTTGTCTGGTAGTCCTCTAATCACGGCCGTAAAAACGGAGCATTTTTTGTCATTTTATGACTGGCTTTTGCTAAAAATAAGGAAATGACAGGGACGTGTGTACTGTCTACAGTAGACCGTGCTTTTATGAAAACAATATTGCTTTAAAGGCATTATTCAGGAAAAAAAAGGGAATCCATCCAAAAAAGGGAATGTATGGAGAATCGTAGCCCCTGCTCCTTCTTAATGGCGAAAACACACAGTTGCCTTTTACGCTAATTGAAATATCAAAGTTTCCCAAATTATTAGCCGTATTCCAAATAGATATTCTTTGCACTACCCCCAATATGTAGTTTAATGAAAATGCCGTAGTAGATAATTGTTGCTAAACAATATTCATTCGGTATCATTTAGTGAGACAAATTTAAATAGTTCTTAGAGGAACGATATTAAATCGTTATTGGAAACGTAGAAGTTATTGAGAAAGCTGTAGCTGGTAGTATTCTTAACTCCATATTGATATGATTTGATGGAACGAAGACTAACTAGAGGAACTTATCGAATATTTTGGAAATGATTTATCTTTAACTTAAGTTCGCTACTAATTATATAGAATTCACAAAAAATATTAGTTAATATTTAAATTGGAGTAAACATTGATTTTATATATTATTATATAGTAAGTTTATAATAGGTAAGTATTTACATCATCTGGAAAATCGTTGGCACATCAATTTAGTAAACAACTTTTGGCGCGTATTTACAACATTTGGCACTAAAACAACTGAGGTGCCTTGATAGTCCAACATTGAACATCGGACTTCGATAGGCTTAGACGCCTTAAAGCTGAGCACAAAATTACGTGAGTAGGCCATTTCATTAGGCCTTATCTCGTTAAAAAAAAACCATGCCCTTATAAGGGTTAGAATAAGTATTAGGTGTAGATAATAATGGCCACTGAAACACTATGAGTGCCATCATAGTGTTTTTAGGTGGCTTTATTGATTTGGTGCCTTGGGTCATACTTTAAGTACTTGAGTAAACAATGTTTTCTTTGTTGTCCTTAATAATAAAACGAAATCTTGATTGGGTTTCTAACACGAGACACGCTTAGAAAGTTTTGCATGTTATGATTCGTGCTTTGCTTGTTTGATTGACTGCATGCTTGCTTGAATAGATTGCTCTTAATCTGGGTGAAAATAAAATCTTTCATCCAATGGAAAATATTACTTTCGCTTATGTACTTTTAATTTTAATGCATGGTATTTTTAGTCTAAAATATGACTTCATTATTATGATTAGTGATCATTAGGTATTCTTGTTATAAGGAATCGCACTGCATTTGAACTGCTGTAGCGATTTTATCAAACCTGTTCGAATGTAACCTTTTATCCTAAAATTGCACGTATACCCACGTATATACATTGTTATAAGTTATAACAGACGCTTTGTCCTAATGGTAAACTATCCTAAAGGAACTTCTTGTCTCGTGCTTACGTCAGTGCGTCTGTTTGTCGCATCGTCGTGTGCATGACTGCGGCAGCGCGGCGCGCATAGGGCCGGCGCGGAGGACCCGGCTTAGGCTGAGCCTCGCACTCACGACGCACACGGTCTATGATGTCAGCCACTAATTTCTCTTCTCTAGAACGTTTTTCCTGCCAGTCTGCTTGGTTCACTGTTGATTCTGAAACCAAAAGCAAATTAACAATGGATAGTTGGCGCAGCCACAGAGCGGTTCTGAAGGACACGGCGCGGCACACGCTGACCGAGTGTGCCGCGTGGGATGAGCCGCGCTGTTCGTTCGATGGTCGGCAGCGCAGAGTCCTGGGATACGGTGACGCCCTTCTGCGAAACCGTCATGTCGCAAAAGGAAGCTGCGGAAAGGGAAAGGGAGATGACGAGCTCTCGCCCATCCCACAGCAGACGCACTGGGCGTCGGCAGAGGGCAGACAACGCCCTTTTCCGAACCCCCTTAACCAGGTCTAGGGGCGACGGATTCGGGGACATCGTCACCCCCATCACACTGGACACCAGAAGTCGGCGCGTAGTGTTCCGCACGCGTCTCTCTACTACGTATCGGGGGGAGTTCCACACCTCACTCCCCCCCCCGGCCAAGCCAGGTCAAGCGGGCCAGAACTAGTCTGGCCCAGCAGAAGTCGCATTAGATCCCACTGCCCCCGCAAGTGTGCGAGGGAACACCGGTGTGGTTTTAGTCCGTACGAGTATGGCAGACCCCTTCGCTCTCCCCAGGGCGGAGGACATCCATTGAGGATTTCCAAACCAAGAAAAAAAAATGCTACAGAGCGGTGATACCATTAGGTTTAGTTCGATTTGCTCCTTACTAATCCATTTAAGAACATTACTGAAGGAAATTATATAGGTACATATAAGCCCATCATGTATAACCGTTTAATTTTATGTTCTAATAGCACAGGGATTTACAAGTTTCATCCTTCGTTATCGGCATCTATGTATATTCAGCCAAATGCCTCGTTAGTCGAGTCGTCGCAAACGCGACTGCTAAACATGAGGTCCTGGGTACGATTCCTGGGTACCAGGAGTCTCTCTTCTCTCTTTTTTTTGTTTTTACTGTGGACACTTTTAATGTGCACATCTTGCTACATCGTTCTCACATAGTGTACCATCTCAACATGAATGATGTAACCAAGATTTTGTAACAATTTGCTGATTTAAAAGAGTGTCCATGGAGTTTCTTGCCCGTTCTTCTCCATAGAGATCTACGATAGGGAAATGGGCATCTACAGTTTTTATGCCTTGTGACTGGGACTGTAGCTACATTTCATTGTTATCTTTGTTTCGACAATTCAAAAGTGCCTGTAACTGGCCTACTTGAAATAAATGCTTTGATTTTGATTTTTGAGTTTCTCAGTAGCAGCCACGGAGTCTGGATTTGCCCCTGATTGATGACAATAGGCTTGCCCCCTAATACAAGGGACTTGAAACATAACAGGCGAAATGTGGCTGTGGTGTAGACAGCTCTGCCTAACCCGTCGGGAATTACGGGCGTGATGTTATGTTTATTACTAAGCAGCATCAGAAAGTTACCTTTACGCTGGTAGGTCTTCTTAGATTCCGTCGTCCTCGACGTGTGTTTCACGACAGATGTTTGATAGTTTGGTACGCTCGACTTTGGTATTGCTAATTCTGGATCGGGTTCGTCCTTCACTTCCAGTATAATAGGCTGAAGATTTTCTGGTACAGTAGCTTCTGATGCTTGCGTGGCTTGTGTGTTAGTTAGCACTGGACTGGTGTCTGATAGTAATTCGCTGTGTTTACTTGCTATGTGTCCGATATACCCTGAAAATGTTGATGAAATGCTGTAGGTATAGGTACAGTGAATAGGTACTGATTGAGGCTTTAAATACAGTTACCATTCGGAAACAACGTGCACGCTTGCAGGCTTTTTTGAAGCGTGGCCTGCCTAACTTCCACCATTTTATTTTATTTTCTAAATAGCGACCATGAATAAAACCTGTGTAAATCTACTGATTTATACAGCATTCTTTTTTTGTAACTTTTGCTGAGATCAATGCAAACAAGTTTTGTATTTGACAAAATCTTCTAAAGCGTCACTTTTCCGGAGATATAAACGAGTAGTACGAAAAAAACTCCGAAAAAAAAAGAGCATCCTCAAAATATGTAGGTACTGCTAAACAGACTAATCATGCGACAACTGAAAGGACAAAGAAACTACCAAATAATATACTGAAAATTCCGAAAATCAATACAGCATTTGCGTAGCTAATATTTTTCCACCAGCTTAAATTGCGTTTTAACCTATAAAACAAATAAAAGAGGAATAAAATCAACGTTAACTTTTATATACATAACGTAAATTTTTTTTTGGACATTTTGTTTATTATTTTTCATAGAATTGTAATTTGAATAAGCTCATGTTTGTTTGTTAAATACAATATTTTTACCAGGTTCATTTTTTTATTTTTTTGGTAATTCATTTGTTTTTTTTTTTTTTTGAAGGGACCACTCGCAGCGCAACGACTCTCGGAGGTTGATGCTGCTTAACCGGACTATCCTGTGGTGGCCAAAAATTACTTTAAGGCCCCCAGCCAGGGCTTACAAACTAAGGATTTACACTTTAAATGAACGGTCACTAAGGGCACCCCCAGCGGGGTTCGGGCCTAGGCTTAGTGCGTCATTGAGGGGAGGGCAACTAGAGGTTGGCTGGGTCGGATTATTTAAAGGGGAATTTAACGCTACTTGCTCAGTGGCGCGGGCTGGCTCGTCGGGCAAGGGTCGGGCGGTAGGTAATTAATTTCAACCAAGCTTTGTATTATGTACCAGTCAACCACAAGATCGTTGGAAGTTTTTTTTTCCGAAGCTTTATTATTTCCCAATATAAACTATCAAGGTTAGAATTGATATTAATAGTCAGGCACAAACCCTGTATCTATCAATACATACAAGTATTGTATGAGACAAAATCTTCTAAAGCAGATAATTATCAGTTTCCCATTTTTTCTGTCACTTGAGTTGCGACCTAATCTTCAAAACATGATGATACAATTTCATGACTTCTCTCTTTTGGCCCTGTTTGTCGTACCTACCTACCATTTTTTACACGACTGCCCAAAAAAGGAGTGTTATTAACGAAATTCTGGGGTTGATCTGCTACAGTCTATGCCACTCCTTTTTTTTCATATGCATTGCGCCGCATCGTGGGGATGGTAAGACAACTTCTTACCTAACCTAAGAAAAAATCTTCGTGTCTAAAGTCCTTCTGCTCATCAATAACAAAACCTAATCAGCACAAAACATGTAAAAGGCTAGAGAAATAATAAACAGGGCAGGAAGAGCTGGAATTTAACGAACACCGACCGACCGACTGCCATACACAAACATGCATTCAAGATTCTTACCTTTTCTACTTTTGAAATAGCTAAAACATTGTTCGCATTGGAAAAGTGGCGAGGGGTTGGTCGGCTGCATCGCGTGCTGCTTGTACTTGTGTCTGTACCAGTGCGTGCGGCTCGGCAGCACCTCCCCACACATCTTACAGATCACTCGCCCATCAGTCCTCAGGTAATATTCCAACAGTTCGTGTCTCCCTTTAGATCCCTCTTTTCCTTCATCCTTATTCCCTTCTTGTTTAGTAGCCAGCTCTTGCATTTGCTCTGTTAGGAAATGAACTCCAGTATCCTTACTAAGTGCATCCTCAAACGGGTCGCCGGTCGACGTTGCGGTTACATAGTTCGTTACAATCGGATCAGGATTAGAAGAATTCAAATTGAGTGTTATAATAGAAATGCTGCCGTCGTTGTCACCATCGTCATCAAATGAGTAGTGGTATTCTGGAAATTCTAATGACAAATTAATTATTAGTACCTAATAATACATTCATATCTGCTAATTACCTACTCATACTAAAGCGGGGTAGGTATTAATTAAAGACATACAAATATTTTTATCGTTTTAATCGTAGTGTAGGTAAATGTTCTTCACAATAATTACTCAATACGTGTTGGTAAGATCCTTTCTTTATAATATAACTACTATATTTTTGTTACAATAAAAATAAACTTTTGTCTCGTTCTCATCAATTTATTGTTAAAGCTTTGATGTTTGCAACGATAATTACATACCTACTATAGTAATCTATTAAAATTATCAGTTAGACTGTGGTAGTAGTTTTGTTAATAGCTATTGTTAATATAGACTATCGAATATCTAACGCTCTTATATCACTATATCATTACTACAGACCGGATTATATGCAACTTAAAAACGTTAAAATATGCATCATAGATGCTCGAGTTATAGGTAATGCACCACAATGTTGAACAATTATTATGATTTTTTTCTTAATCCAGCACTGTTTTAAATTATCAGCTACTTACGATTGAGCTTTCTTTTTACCCGACTACGAAGCCAAAAGGAAGGGCAACCACGGCTCACCTTGACCATTTTTGTACCTATGCATTTCTGGATTTCTATTTGAATTATTTTCTTGTTTCGTCCTTTTTATAGGTACCCTTTTTTTACGTAGTCGTTTATTTTTAATCAAAATATTTTTATAAGTAGAAATTGATCGTTCTTCATCCACTCAGGACACTATGGTCAATATTATTTTAAATTAGATGCTTTTTTGCGTGTTTTCCGGTCCAGTTAAAATTAAATTAAACATTCTCAAAAAAACACTTTAAAAATATGCAATTGTATATAATCCGGTCTCTGTCATTACAATATTGTAGGAGTAGTCGAAATAAAAAAATAAAACATATTTTAGTATGGCCCATCTTATAAACAAAAGATGTTATTACTGACGGTTTCTACAAAGTACAGAGATAATATTACCTTGCATCGGTTTAAATAAATGATACTTTTGAACGACTAATTGGTAGCAATCTCTCAAAATATTGAAACAAGAATTTGATAGAATAAGACAAGTATATGTTAAAAATATTGGATGAAAATATAAATGGTACAGCACTTTATATGTGAACGATAGTAAACTATTAATACTCGATACCATTAGCTTATCAAAGAGGACGTTCCGGACGAAGAAATCTAACGGTTAAATTGTTAATTCTCCGTGAGTCTGATAACAATAAAATTCACTGGCATCGAGTAAGAATCAATAGAATATAGAAAAAAATCAACACTTGCATATAATCATTGCACTTGACACGAACCTAAATAGTTAAAACTTTTCTTGCAATATTAGTTAATAATAAACATTTTTAAACTTCTAGACGATTTTTTCATATAACATAGTTTTAGCATAGGTATTATTGCTATTAGAAAGGAGGTGTACCTAATAATCACCTTTCTGTAGAACCTATCATGGAGGTAGGCATATAATATTATATTTGAAGGTATATCTAAACTTTTACCAAAGAAAATTCTAATAGCAGAAAAGTCAGACAAAGATAAACAATCATTAGAAAATATTTTACATACAATTACCAAGTAACAGTTAAGTATTTATATGTTTTTGTGCAAGTTAAATTCTCATTATTTAGTACAAGTAACAAAATATTTAATCGCCGATATTTAAATTTACCAGTTAGGTAACGCATTCGAGCTTCCGTAATACTTTATTCATAAAGTAAAATATGTTTTGCGATGCTTTTTATAAGTATTAATATTACGCTGCCTTGCAGCATGTGTTTATAAGTGAGAAAGTAAGAATTACAATAACTCAACAATGAACATGATCGCCAACTTAGTTAGCACTAATATCACAAAATAAAATACTACAAAAAAGATAAAAGATAGGCATAACACTTCACCACTTCAAATAATAAAGAAAAAAGTATAAGATGTATGAAACAATTCTCCTCCAACTTGAGAAAGCCTACGGACTCAATAAGTAACAAAGCAGAAGGTAATAGAAAAGGAAGTGGTGAAAAATAAAAAATAAAAGAAAATACAAACAAAAAATCTAATCCTTGTCAAAAAAGACCAACGTTTCGCTACGTTGAGTTAGTTTGTGCGATTGACTGGCGCTGACGAACCTACTTAAATAAAAATCACACTGCAAATTGTTAATACCTTGTCGGCGACTATAATACATATCCTAAATGTTTATGTAATACACAGTTTAACTATATACAAGAACGTGATCTAACAAAATCTTCTTATTCATGTAAACTTAACATACGTAGATGAAACTATATCCAAGTTGTGCGCTAAAATTTAAAATACAGAAACTCAATTTATAACCGATTAATGATTTAATTAGACACTGAATTAATACTATTCTATTTTAGTATCCAATCAGTAAATACATTAATCGATCTCATAAACGTACCTACTCTCCCAAAAACGTGAACTTACAATTAGGCATAAACCATTCCGAAATCGAACTTAACGATATACGTGAACATTAGGCGTTACACTAACATTACCTAACAAATATTATTTCCCTTATCAATGGAAGAACTACTGATTTTGTTTTAGTTCCTAGTATACCTAGAACTTCTCCGCTATCCACTAAATATAATCTAAAAAGTGAAATAATAAGAGTTGGAAACTTTAGTAATATTAAAAATTATACAAAATGAATAAAAATTGCGCTATGGCACTATCAAGTTAAATGTTAACATATTGATATTTTCCCACTATATACTTCTCTTGTTAATAAAATAGATTCAATCAAGTAGTACACATAGTACATAACAGTAGGCTCAATAAAAGGTAGACAAATATTTTTAATATAATCTATTTTATAAAAGTCTTCAGTAAGATAGAAAAGATTTTAATATTATAAAATATATCTATTTTTATTAATGCTTGCGAGTGATATGATATTGTCGCAATATACTTATGTCATGGGCCCGTGACGTCCTGTCCACAGCTAAGACGTGTGCCAGTGCAGCGCGGGTCCGCGAGTTCCGATCACATACCGGTAATGTTGCCATTTGCGAACACAGACAACATAAAAATAAGTTTTATTTGTAATACAGTCTTTGGTTGGTGTCATTTGCGGTATCTCGAATAACTATAAGTATTTTTAGGCACTTTCGGCGACAACTCATTTAGTAATATAGTTTAATAAACTGCGTAAATGGAAGGCACATTTCAGACTTTTGTAGCACCTACAAATGCTATAATTTCAAAAACAAGTTAAATTCAACACGCAGTAACTGGCCTCAAATATTACATTGTATATTATTGTCTAATATTTGCACAACCATACTTTTAAACAAGATAACATAATGAGCTTTATTTTATGTAACAAACATTCGTTATAAATGCATAACAGTATTCCTGGAAATATTGTAATACGTACAATGTAAAAATGTACATGAAAATTTAACTCCAAAAATAGAACGAATACTATAATCGAAACCTCGATATCTTGACGACCTACAAACTAGCCAAAGGAAAAGTTTACATGTTTACGTGGAATCAATAACAGTCCAGCGCCAAGCCATGTTCAGACTTGCGCCGGATCGGGCGAGGAGTGCGAGGGCGTGGAGCCGCGCGGCGAGCCCGAGCCCATCGCCTCCAGCTTGATGCCGGGCGGCAGCTGGCCCTCCATCCCGGGGATCAAGAAGAATGCGTTCGGTGGATACACGCAATCTTTTGGCACGTAACAGTCGTGCGTCGTTTTCATGTGGTTCTTCATTTTGTCAGGCCTAGAAAATTCTTTGCAACAGACGGGGCACGGAAATACTTTCCTTTGATGACCCTCGTGGTACAGGAAAGCGTGCCTCTGGAATGAATATTTGTTTTTAAAGGTTTTTTGAATGTTCTCTTTAGCGCACTCTGTGCACTGGTACACCCCCTCGCTGACAGACGCGTATCTGAAGAGGTTTAAGCCTCTGACAGACATCTCGGTGAGCTGCTCGGCGGGGTCGTTGGAGGCAGAGTTAGCTCTTCTCCTTATCCGTCTTCTGACAGCTGGCCTTTGCATTTGACTGCCGGTCTGTAGCGTGTTGTTATTTAAGGAGTCATTTTGATACTCATTTGAAGTAGAAGCTTGTGTTGCCGGATTAACGCGAATTTTTCCTGATCCATCATTTGTGGGCGACGATCGAGCATATTTCATGTCCTTATTTTCTGAATCAGGGCTACCACGTCCTGAAATATAAGGTAAAGATTTATGAGTATTTATCATTTTAATTCAACAGATTGCAACATTTATGGTGAATATTTAAAAAAACTTTTCGTATTAAAGGACAACACCATGGCAACAACTTTAGGTGTAGTAGGCGTGATGAGACAACTTTTATATATTCATGTTTCAAAAAAATTACTAGCCTTTTGGAATTGTCCTTTATATACCTACCTAGGTTACTCTACTTACTGTAGTGAATATAGGCGCAAATAAATTTTGAAAAATAAGTAAATCATGTGCTACTAGGTGAATAAAATGAAAGGACAACAATAAAAAAGAAAAAAAAAAAACAAACTGAAAATATATTAACTTTATTTGTTCAAATTGAATGACGAAATTTTATTACACCATGATTAAAATGAAAACCACGATTCATGGAATCATTCCATGAACAAGTTTAAGATATAATTTGAAATAGCTGCCGTTTAAAAATTTAGAATTAGATATAGCACCAGTATTAAAACAGTTTATAATGATAATGAGAATAAACTTGTCCATGAGATGCATTCAAAATAAAACATTTAAAACTAGAAAAAATGTGAAATAATATCAATTTTGGAATATATGTACTAAGTGTATATATATTAACCAAAATTTAAATCATCAGTCCTATAAATTAAAACTCACTAAGCAAATCAATAGATAACAGAAATTGTGTTCAATGAAAATCTGATGTTTTATGTAAAACATGAACTTGTAGCAAAGTCAAACTGCTTAAACTATTTTAAAATAACCATATAAATTAATAAATTAAAAAATAATAACAAAAAAGAATAGATTTCACTATGATATAATAGGACTCAAGTGTTTGCATTTGGAACTATTTCGGCAAGTTCAGTAGTAGGTACATAATTATAAAAATAACACTTCAGTTAACTTAAGCTCTTAAGATCACATAAGGTGGGTTGATAGTTGAAAAGTAACATTAAACTTATGCAGTTGTCTGTGTCGTTTGTCACACACGAAAACTTATTTCGAAAAAAATAGTTGCCAATATATTGTATGTGGACATACAGAAAGAATAAGCCGAAACGTACAATCATGTTTGGATAAAATTATCAGGAACATGTTATTAGCCTCATTAATCAATATCTGGATAATATTGCATCAGAAATATCTAAGAGTATGGTATAAATAAAAAATAAAAAGCAACAATTTGTACTGGACCAACAAATCAATACTTTGTTCATTGCAGAGCATCAATTTGAGCAACATAGAAAGCATTAAACGTAATCTAGCTCTAACCACACCATCTACGAAACGTGAGAGTAGCGTCATAGGATAACGTACCTGATCAGTCCTCTCGCCGTGACTAACGTAACATTCTATACAGTGTTCCAATGTCACTCCATCGTTAACAACACTATTTATCTCTATAATATTATAAATAACTTAACTTTTAATCTACTCTTTACTAATAACCCGTGTTGTTACTTTGCTACTATTTAAATATAAAAAATAATAAAATATTGTTGAAATCGTTAGTGTTCGTCATCGTTGCTGCGTAAATCACGGGTGACCGACTGTGTTAACATAAATCAATCGTGTCACCATGTTTAGTATAAAATCAAAAGGCAAGACAAGACATTCAATAGGTATCAACTACAACAGCGTTTAGCGCCGTACGATGTCCACGTGTGGGCACGGTACAATAGGTACATGAACGTTTTAACGATAACATTATAGATAATAAAGTCTAACAGACAATCAGATAGGCATAAAATTATAGACCTCGTCAATGTCACAATAAATAAAATCAAAGAGGTGAAACTTAAAATAACAATAGCGAATCAAAACAAAATAATAAGTAATAAGAATCATTAAAAATATTGGTTGTTTTGCTGTAACTTTTATTATTTTCTTTAAAGTTTCTAAAAATAGTAATTAACACCTTATTGTATACCATTGTATTTTGTTTCATTAACAAATATTCTATGTCGTGTAACTTTCAATTCTAAATTTATCTAAACATTACTCTTTGCATTTTTCTATTGTCTATGTGCAAATAACAAAAAAATATGGATTTGCTTAACATTTGGCTAAGTTCTAGAATTAATAATTATTATAAATGTCGTGTGAATTTTAATTAGGTAGTATATAATTTAAATATTTATCTGCTTTTTTTAATACAACTTTGTGAGAGAAAGTTAACAACTTAACGATGTTGGTAATGTTTGAGGAATTGGCATTAGGTACCTGCTACTACTCAAGCTCATTCTTCTCATTAAAATAATTATGTAGTTCCATATAAAAGGAGAATAGTAAGTATAATTACGCCGTAGGTGTATTATCGAATCAAATAGTTTAAAAATTAAAAATACTTCTCCATATTTTGTAACCACTTGACCAATCCCTCAAAAACCCTTAAGTACATACTTTTATATAAGAAACTATTTGCCGTTATTGTGAAGTATTTTATGAGATGAAAATTATGATTAATTTGAACCCAGATACGTTATATGTATAATTATGCCTTTTGTTAAACTATCTTTCAATAATTATTTGAAATTATTTTTGTAAATATTGCTTTAAGATTTCATAGTAAACTGTACGTAGACATCCTTATTATTTTGTTTCAACCAGAAATAAATAGATTAACATTTGAATTGAACTACATAATTGCGAATGTTTCAAGTCCCATGACAACTTTGTCAACGGATAAATGTAACGATTGACTATAAATGTACTTACATACATGCTTTTTAAAACAACAATAGCAACAAACAATATATAATTTGTATATTTTAGGGACAATCCATTTTATGTCACATCACATGTGACATTTCTTAAGTATAATTTAGCACCAATTATGATATAACATTAACAAATAATAAAATTATTTATTAGTGAGATGATAATTATTATTTAAATAAAGATACGGAGTTCAAATAACAAAAAAAAAATGTGAATTTTATCTGAATTTTGACTTACAGCTGAAATATATACTTAATAAAAATACGAAACAATGCTATATTTACTAACGTAACATTACAAAGATGTTCAAGTAGAAGGTAATTAGGTACACACACAAAATGAACGGGTTAAGCTTAGGCACTGGCTAAATTGACTATCATACATAATGTAAGTGATTTGTTTAATCGTTCAATAATAGCCTCACCATTTTAAGTCTAAATTTCCTCTTTAAGTACCTATCAATGTTCAAGGTAAATTTCGTATAAAGATTTATGAAAGGTAGGTACAATAAATTCGTTTTTATGAATTTTAACAGTCTTAATATTGATTATCAAGACCCGACGCCTCGAAAATTACACGAATTTTATATTCATTTTGTAAATAACATTCACGAGTTGTTCCAATTTCCAAACAAAATGGAAAACATGAGATGATACATTCTTAATTTTAATTATATCTTTTAATTTAACTACTTGGGCCTAAAACGTTTCTAAACTCCTAAGGAAGCTTCTTAAAGTAGACATTGTAAACTCTGAATAATGAAAATAAATAATACATAACATTTTTGAAATTTCTTAATAGTCTAGTAGTCGATAAATATTAAACTTATTAATATACAAGTAAAGGCACACTAATAGGCAAGCGTTCCCTGGACCTACGTTTAATATACCTATTGGAGAATTTGGTTTTTGGGTCGACAATGTAATTACGTACCTTTAAAGAAGATACTACCCATATAACTAAACTCATTTTATAGAATATTTATTAAAACAATTTTATTTTGTTGTTATAATTGAAATATGAAAACGTGTCGCTATCATTACATGGAAGACTACTTTTGCCTCTAAATTTAACTAAGTAAATAATTTATAAGTACCATTCCTTACTTTATATTTAAGGCATTTTGTTTTCTACTAAAATAGAATTTACAAATCATCTCATGATTCCAGTACATATAAACATCATTCAAAGCACCTTGCTAAGATCACTTTAACAACAACGCCTTGTTGTATCTTTTCAATATATACAATTTCAACGTCAACCTTTAAAATATATTTTAAGTAATATTTTTTATATACTTGTTTTAGGTAGTAACTCAAATATGAATAAGGTAGATGTGTTTTTGATACGATTATAATACCGCGACTGCACCCATTGGCTTCGATATATAAGTTAACAATAAGCACAGTGCATATTTAACTTAGTTCTCGGCACGCGCACGCGCACGGCTGCATTGAAGGCAAGCCGGACAACAGATGTAATCCGCGATCTAATAACCTTTAATATATTTGCTACAGTATTTGTTGTATTGTCTTTGACAAATAGATATTTATTTTATAGACATGCGTAAATAAATTTAATAATTTAACAAAGTAATATAATCCTATTATATTATAATGAGGAATTTAAAACTTTTATTAAAATATCTAAATGATTTGGGGCTCTGTTGATTATTCAGGAACTGAACGTTTAATCATAATCTGTAGGCATACTACAGTGATAGCCCTTGATTCTGTTTCACCAACTATTCTATAGATTTATTGTATTTTCAAGTGTATAATTTAAGCGATTTAAATAAGTAGATATTTGAATAGTACAATAACATTTACAACCAAATATTTCAACATTGATAAACTATTTTAAATTAATCTTAACAAATTCTACAAAATAAAATCATAGCCTGTGTTGAGTTTTACTTCGAAGAAGTCAAATCGTCATCTACAACTAAGATCACTATTAAGGCAAGTTAAATGAAAATGCATTTTTCCGCTACTACTTACGCAATGGCATCTTGTTGAAGTCTTTTTGCAAAGAGTTCGTTTAGCACTTTAGCCTCTTGTGGTACTTATCTGAACAGATACCGACATGCGACATGCCCACCACCCACATGTCACCTAGCACTACCCTCGATTTACAAAAAGACTATGCCATTGCTATACTTCATAAATATATTAACTAAACTTAAACTAACTAATTCAGTTCAATGAGAATTGCATTTAATATTCAGCACATAAAAAAAATTACACTACTTTTGAATTTACGATCACCATGAGTAGTTATTTTGTACCCTGAAAATGTTGTAACTAATAAAATTAAGTAACAAGTTAAGTGCAAAATAACAAGTAAATCATAGAAAATTTTATAAATCTCTTTGAAGTCAGCACTCTGAGAAACAAATGGAACAATATAAATAAATAAGTAGATAAATATTAACAACAAACGACTGGCGTCGTCTAATATCAACAAACTTATTGACATATGCATGAAACTTAGAGCTCGAACGCTTACTCAATACGCAATCTACGATTTATAAACTATTGAAAATCCAAATTTAAGTTAAATAACGTATAACATGAATAAATTCTACTCTGGCTAATCAGATCTTAATACATCTGCGACAAAGAGTACCTACTGAGTGTTGCCAACAATATATAACGTCTGAATACATTAAGACTCCTGCTTCGCCATTTGCTCGTTCACATTCGGTTGATTTTTATGAATGATCTTCAAGTGAGCGATCATGTTATCTTTTCGAGTGAACTCTTTGAAACAAATGGGACATGGGAAAACTTTGACATCTTTCTTGTGAGAAGTGACGTAGTGCCTACAGAAATTACTTATATGCGTGTACACTCTCGCGCATATTTTACATCTGAATACATTTTCCCCTTCCTTGATGCAATAATCTCTCACCGACTCGTTTGTCTCCTCGTGATAGTTACCCACACTACCCATATTGGCCTTCCTTATAGGCGAGGGAAATATACGATGTTCCCAATTGGTCTGCGCTAAATCGGATACCTCGTTATTAGCCAAGTTGAGGTTATTTTGCTCTAATTCAGCCGCAAACAGCTGTGTGGCGAGAGCTGGCATCAGAACCGGGTCTGGGGGGAATTTGTCAAACGTATTCAGCGCGGGGTTCAGACTGGACAGCCCGGAGAGCTGATTGAACAAGTTTCGAGCTCTAATTTTGGACATTTGGGGTAGCAATTTTTTACTATTCTTTGGCTTTAAGTTACGACCTAGTCTGTTTTTGTCTTCTGTGTCTTTAATAGGACCGTCTTGCGAATTAGAGTTCTCGCGGCTTCTGTCAGGGTTGTATTTATATTCGATTGGTTCATTGTAACCGTCGCTAAGCTCAGCGGCGGGTTCCTGTTTAATAGATCCATTTTCTATAGAAAGTACAGGCCCGTTTGTTGAAAAGTTTTGTTGTATTTCTTCTTTTGGCGGTTTATCGGGATCTGAAAAGTTTGTTTCAGGTCTCAATTTGTACGGAATTGATGAAATAAATGACTTATTCATTTCGCTCGACATCGTCATTGGAAATATTATAGTGAGACGCAAAAATATATGTACTCAGGACTTTTCGTTTAAAAACAATCATTTTAACTACGAACCTAGATGTATTTAAAAGTTTATTGTGAGTGGCAAGCCACCAGAATATTTCCAATTGCTTTATAACCAAGGAAAGCTATTGGGAATAAGCCTTGTTTGTGTTCCCTTTTCTTATTCGTAATAATACAATATTTTTATTTTAAGGAAGTTTAAAAAGAAAGAAATTATCAATCAAACCATTAAGTACCACACCGAGTTTGCCCCTGGCCATTCCTCTAATAGCTCTCCCCAAAAGCAGAAAAGCAAGCAATAGTTAAAATTGTCGATTTATAGAAGAAAATAAGCACTGTTACTCGTATACGTCAAAAAATTTCATAGATAATCACTTACCCCTTTTCAATAAAGTTTAAATATTATTAAATATAAGGTAGGTAATACACTTCACTTTTCACTTATCGTATCCTAACTCAAAGCTTATATCCCATTAGCTTTTCCCTTTTTAAGTAAAATTTGACTATTCAGTTCAATGTTAGATGTTTGGAAAGGAAGATTAATACAGGTATTTACAATAGTAAGCGAGTATAAACAACAATGTCTTCATTTTATTAACTTATGGCGCGACTTTTTATTTTTTTACAGTTCAAAATTCTATACAACAATATAGCAGGTAAAAGTCATTTGGAGTATATGAACAAAAATTCATAAAATAAGATTATTATTTTATTAACAAGTGAATAGTTTCTACCGACGTTGCTGCAATATTATAAAATGGGGATATTCACATACCTGCCGACTCGGAGTCTTTGCCAGTCATCGGGGCTTCAGCCGATTGAGCGTCGTCACCTTCGTCGATGAGTAGGGCCTCGCCAGCCTCCTCGCCCCCTGACGTTCCTCCATCCTCGGCGTTGAAGCTATCCATGGACATTTTCACTTCCAGCATTTCCGGCGAGCCTCTTATCAGTTGGTCGGCAGGCCTGTTCGATGATCCATGAGAGGCGGGCTCCGGAATAAACTCTCCGGGAGGGCTGGCTGCTGTGTTTAGAGCGTCACTTGAACTTCCACTGAGTTTTCTCGGCCGACCTCGTTTTCTTTTCGGTTGCATCAATGCGTTACCCAATAAAGGCATTAATAAATTGGGAGGCGCCCCTCCGCTGGGCATCCCGGATGCCGGCCGTTTCTGATGCATGTATGGATGTATTCTGTGAAGCTGAGGGGGAGGTGTGTGCGCATTCGTCTGCTGCTGTATTAACGAGTTGGTTAGGGCTGGAATATCACACTTCTCCTCGTTTACTTCTGTAAGTCCTTTTATTCTTAAACTCTCAGCTACTTTCAAGAAAGCTGTCAATCGTTCCTGGTCCACACTTACTTCTCCTCTGTACATGAAGTCGAGTAAACTCTTCATGTCCGAATACGGCACGTCCTTCAATATAACAATGGGATGTTTTTCTTGGTGATTAACGAAGAGGGCTTGAAAGTAAGGGCTACAAGCCGACAAGACCATCTTATGTGCTTTCAGCAACTGGCCATCAACAGCGATAGTGACATCCGTGAACGTCTCCGCATGTAGCAGTTGATCAAAAACAGATAGCATATTGGATTGGTGGTTGTTCCACCGCAAACAAAACCTCTGCGTAGCCATTTTCGCTTTTGTATATTCTTCTTTGGAAGATATGATTTTCGCCAGTCCAGGCTTAAAATCTAATTTTACCAACAACTATTCAATCATGTATACATAAGAATTCTCTCTTGTTCCATGAACAATACAACAAAACGTCAACAATAGATAATGTTTACTTTTTAAAAGCCATTTTCAATTTGTATGTTTCATAGTGCTTAGTGCAGTTTGTGTGCCGGGCGCAGGGGGACCTGAAACGGGATAACACACAGTTTTACAAACATGCCTGTTCACTCAAATTGTCCTTATTGTAATACCTATGCAAAGCCACGAATTGAATTCTATAAAAGTAAAACAGAAAGTTGAGGATCGCCTTGATTTCTCTACTCTCGTGTCAATTAGAAATAATTAGGTACACTGCTTATGTGATTACTGATTACAGTATTTGTGCGCATTCAGCGCACTTGCTTCAGTCACGCTATTATCCTCCTAGAATATTCACGCAATATGTATCGTCTTGCCCAGCTACATAAGATCAGATTGAACCTAAATAATGGTCTCTTTTTCTAATAACTAAGTAAGCTAGTAAATGATCCTCTTTTTTTCTGTTAGGTATATGCCTAGGTCTTGCTTGCAAACATTCATTAATGACAGCTTCGTTTATGCACTGTAGGTAACTAGGTACATAAATATTGATGTTGAACTCAATACAACATTTTCTTACTACATAACATTATGTTAGTTAGGTATTATTGTTATATCTTTGACAGTAGATGTGTTGAATCACAATTGTAGAGGTCGCGGCCGACGACAGAACATTTAATAAGTATATAAAAAGCATTATGCAAATCTAACATATTCAAACGCTTAATAAAAGTGAATGGTTAATGGTGTCACTTCCTATAAGGGTGAAGAAAATACATAGGTAGGTACATGTTTCCTAGAAGACTTGAAATTGTGGTTTTCAATAATCAAAGGTAAAACACCATTGCTTATTATTTAAAAGTGGTTAAAATTATGAAAAAGGCTTCTTATTTAATGTTGTTTCGTACCGTACCTATTTATTAGACCATTATTGCGCATTCATAATAATTCTAAAGTGATAAAATGTTACTAAATTACAGTTTGCTATCATAGGGATACAAGATTCCACAAATGCACTATATTACTTGACTGGGTTGTGAACGAGACCAACAGCTACACAATTCAATCAAGGTTAAAAAAATCGAGGGCGTCTATAGTCTAGCGGCGGCGTGGGGACGTGGGGAGCCTGTGCATCGCGTCGGCGAGCGCACTGCGGTAGGAAACTGAATTGTAAGCTACCACCGCAGCCACGACAAACATCAAATAAGTAATCATCGTGTTCGTAACATATCATGTTTTGTACAGCGCCAATCATTAGTATTTGCTTTAAAAAAAGAATCAAGATTGTCGTGCACTCTAATCAGACTCCAATTGGAACGGTCTCGAATTTATTTAAACGCTACAAAAACACGATCATTTGCTCCACATCCACAGGTGCTGACCACAAACGTTATCGCGGTATAAACGGGCGCTCGAATTATTACTACGCACCCAGTCGAGCGCGTTACATTACGTCATCACAATGGCATTATTACCTCCGATATCCACATTAATTCAACCGATACGTCGAGATAAGCACCGTTTGAGAATAATTATATCACTGCACTAACATAAGAGAACGTACCACACGTATCTGCACCACAATCAACTCGACCCTTTTATGGGAATGAGGATCAGCCCTTCCGCCATAGTCCGAGTCCGCGTTTACGTCGCACCCCGCTCACCCGACGACTGACGGCCGCAGCCCGCAACCCCGCGCGACGCGACGAACACCGACTCGCTCCGCGACTCGAATATCTCTCACAAAAAATACGCCGTCATCATCGAAATGGCGGCAGCGGATATATTCAGCGCAGGGTGCACAGTAAAATATTGATTTATTGAAATTTATTGATTTCCTCTCTCGCTAGGAACATCACCCCCGTCAGGATGCTACGTTGTTACATCGTTTACTGAAGTGGTTGTGGCTCTAACAAGTCTATTCGCATTCTTTCCTAGCATGAATCAGTATCAAGATGTACCTATCTTAAAACTGATCCTTCGATCTGTGGAGGAAAGGGCGACGCCGCGCCGGTACCCCGGCAGGTCAAAGCAGCAAAACAAGACCGAATGGTTATATTTCATTCATTAAAAAAGTCCGAGTACTCAGCAATAATAATAATTTCAACATATACTATACAAGTCTCACTCTAAGTAGTTTTTATAATTCTTGAAAGGTACAAATAAATAACGCAGCGAGTAGCCTACTTCGGAACATACAGGAATAAACTAACTATGCAGAGTAAAATTATTAGACCTAAACCTTCTCGGATGTAGCGTGCATTGTAAAATCAAGGGCAATAGAATAGTTTTCTACGAAGGAAATTATATTACAATCAATTTGGTTATAATTATGAATCATCATTATCAACCCACCTTTGCATAGATACATTCAAGGGATGAGTTTTCCACGTGAAAAACATCAATCCATTCGTGTTGTCGCCATGTCAGCAGTGTTCTCTGTCTCTGTCCCGCACGGGCGGGGTTGGATGGACGCCCTCTACGCGGCGAGCGCCGCCGATGTTGGCCGAATGCCGCCACTTTTCGCAACCGAACCAACCCGAGTCCGCACGGAAAATAGATCGCAGGGCGCACTTGTATTTTTTTAAGTTTCAAATTCACTTGAACAAACACCAATGTTTTTGGATTTATTTACAATAGGTCCAGGAAATATATCGGTTTGGTTATATTGAGGTATCTACCACTTTATTTATTTTTCGTAGTTTTTGAACAAAAATAGGAAGAATTTCAGGACATGAAAAAAATCCGCGCGCGATGTTACTCGGAAGTATTTTTGATAAAAATGGCCTGCCGCCTCGGCGGGAGGAGTGGCAATGGGCAATGAGGTCGGTACCCTCTCTCTGGCACCCGCGCGCGCCCCTCCCTGCCGCTACACTCCGGCACAGGGTTAGAAAGTTTCAAAAGTGAATCGTGGAAAACACGAACACCGATTCCTGAGTGCAATATACTACCAGCTAGCAGAGGATTACAGGAACGAAGGAGCCAAGCGAAATAATTTTAAGTGAAGTAAATGACTGGGTGTGGGACTAACAAGTAATTTATAATGTATCCTTGAAAAAAATACAATAAAAGAGTATTAATCATTGAAAGAAACCGGAGTAGATAAACCCTTTTAAATATCTACTTAGTTAGTCTCTCAATTTCTGGTTATTGCAATATATTATTAATATCGCTATCGACGACACCCCCTTGACGTGGACAGAGCCGACACCATGAGTTAGTACGCCCCGAACTGTTGCATATCAATCATTATCTACTGTAATTTCAAATGACAGAATATCCTATTTCTATGTCAGGCAAATCAACTGACCTAAATCAGGATAGCCAAAGAGTAATGCATTATTTATTCCACCTCGCGCTTCCACGTAACGTTGAACATTTTGATTCTATGATTTTTGGCGCCAACCCAGAAACTTTAGTATAAAAATACGAACGCAAGTGGTTTCCTGTGCACCCTTACCGGTGATATATTTTTGTTATGCTCCTATTTATATGTTTATATTAACCAGAGAAATATAATTATATTATTTATACATTTGCAAATAGATATGGCTAGTAACTTTACTGGTTCTTTCCGTTTCTGCTCATTTATTTTACGATTGTTTTAATTTCCGTTTATGGACTAATAAACCAACAATTTCTTAATTAAAGTACGTACCTTACATAATAATTAACTTGACTTACTACTTATACCATTCACGTTAGTTTCTACAATAAAAATCAGTGAAGTCGGTCCGTGTGTATTTATAAAGTCCTTTCAGGGTTTTATTCAGAGGGAAACACGTTTAAATCGTCTGAAAATGCTGCTTTTGCGATATCGCATGCCTTGATGGTGAGTATGAATTAGGAAAACTGGAGCAAATTATAGTATACTTCCAGGTCCAGTCAGGTCGAGTCGTCTCATGGTCAGGCGGAAGATTTCGTCTCCACAGCTCGTATGTTGTGTATACAGACTGCTTGGCATTGCGTATATTGATTTTCATAAGTTTTATGAACTGCCATCCGAAATAATAAACTAAATCATCAATTTTGAAAAGAATTGTTGCCATGTTGGTTTATTTGACCAAGCATATCTGTCTATTGTGTCTGTTCGGTGTAGCGTTCTCACATTGGTTTACAGGGAGGCTCACGTTCAGCAATGGATGTTTACGAGCTGATATTATAATTACTCAGTTCAATGACATTTCTGTGTTTTGTGATCATCTCTTAACAATGTCGTTCGTTTACGCAGTAACATAGCAGTTTTTTTTGTAGATTCTGCGTTAAGCATTTTTACCTACTAATAAAAATAATACTCTTAAGCACATACATCTTGATTTATATTATGTACAATATAAATGGATTCATTTTATTTCTAAGTTATAAATGTTGAACCTTATCTGAAACAAAATGTTTTTGAGGTAACTAACAAATGTGCACAATTTTTGTGAAAAAGAACACTAATTTCACTCCTGAACACATATTATGTTATTATAAACATCCACAAGAATATTCCTTGAATCATATTTTAATAACATTTGGATTCACACGAGAATATGATCAGTATGAGCGCACCTGCCGCTGTAAACTTGGTCGTATCGATTGGACAGAGCGAGAGCTATAATTCAGCAGTGACCTGACCTAGGTCATCGTGCCCGTGTTAGCTGAAGTCCTTACAGCCAGCTGACCCAGTTTCAGGCGGCGCGGCTGATGCATAAAAGCTTGCCAACACACTTTCCCTCTAATAACAAACACGCCCTGGAATAAAGGTGACACGTTTTGCAGTCAAGCGTTCTCGGGGCAGTCAAAAATATTCGTCATGTCTTCACGACACTGCTTCTTGATGAATAACGTAAGGTTTTATGTACATTATGTAAATGTTGCTATTGGTAATTTATTTATTGCAATGAAGATATTTAGATTTTTCGCGATAGCTTGCTTGATAAATCGTCATATTTTTTTCAATCCGCTAATGTTAGACACGCATGGATGACCGCAGTGGGCCGAGGTTTCATTTCAACTTGGAAAAGCAAAGAATTAAAGACAATGTGATATTATTAAAAAGATTCTATTTTCGATTCGATTCGATTCGATTTGTATCCCTTTAACTTTGTACTTACAACCTATTTTTTTTTACTGCTGTGTCATTGCACACTGCAGTAAGTTTTAGATTTGAGATAACTCCGAGATTACCCATTTGTTTAAGCAGTCTTTGGACTACGATAGTTAGATATTAAAATTACAAATACATGAGTGAATACTGTAAAATTTCACCATGAAAACTTTTCGTATGATGAAACCTAATTATTGCGCATTTACAGCCACTTTTTGGATACCACCGATAATGGTATAATAATATGTTCTATTTCAAAATAATAGCCTCTTTTCTCAACTTTGGGTGTTCGAGTGTCCAATGATTAAGCAGATTTTGCTGTAACGGCCCACGAAGAACGGTCGACGTTAACTGTTAAACTACGAGAGTGGTAAAAGCTGCGAACAAAAAGAAATCCTTTGGCTTTCTAACAGAGACGTGAGTGCACATCGTGGACGCCGACAATCTCATTGACTATGGGATGGGATATCGTCTTTCATGTGCTATTCAAATGCATAGAAGCAAGCCTAGCTTGACAGCTATCTATTTCTAGGTAACCTAAATTTCCCCAGGATTTATTGAATTATGTCTGCATTTCTACGGAAACGAAGAAAACTTTTAGCTTATTTTCAGGAAATTATTTTCTAAAAATTTATTGATATTAAGGGTGTAACCAGACCCTTAACGAAGCCGAAAGGCACTTGTTCTTCCCGTCATTGCGATAAATTTTTTTGTGACTTTGACCCCAATATCTCCGTAACTAGAAGGTTCCCAACCTTCTCAACCTTCAAAGTTCCAACCGTTTCACAAGTTTTTTTTTAGATACATCTTTTTAATGTAAGATTTTTAAACACCTCCACGACCCCCGTACTATTCAATCCATCAATCAGCACAATGTTTTGAGTGCGTTACATTGAGTCCTACCATAAAACGTGATTTTTCACAACAAAAAAAAAAAGTCGTTTCCGAGCAATAATTTTTGCGGAAAGTTACTTAGTTTGATGTAAATAATGGTTGGTTAACGGCTTCATGAAAGGTCCTGTTACACCCTGTTTACAATTACAGAATATTAACTATGATAGGTAATGTTATAAAAAGCTTCTTCGTGGTAGCGGTAGGCTACTTATTAAAAAAAAAGTAATGTTGTCATATTCACACCTATCAGTAATCAATTAATTGTCTTTAGATAGGTACCTTTTCGAAATAAAGTTATTAAATTCTTACAAAGAAAAGAAAGTATAAGTACTTACTTACATAAAAGAAAAGTTTGAACTGCTACGCAAGTTCATCATCGTAGTCTATGGTCTAGTTTTCAGTCAATCTTATCTCGGAAACCACGAACTACATACACTACAATACTTAATAGTTTCTTCCATAATATTTATAAAAGATACTGTACTGCATCGTTTGAATTTCAAAGCTGTTTTAATTTGAACCTGTCTCGTCGTTTCATGGGCCAACCAAACCAATGCATTTTTGGTTTCCCAATATTATGATCGCGCATTAGTAAGTAGGTGTGGGTAGAAGGGCCCGTCCTGCTAGAATCGGTGCGTCTAACGGTCGGGTTTCGGTTCAATGACTTGATTCGGACGCTCAATTTTCGCCGTGTACTGTTAGATATCTCATGGCAGCCAGCAATATTGCAGCGACCAGACGAATCTGTCTCGAGGCGGTGATGTGGATGTAGGTAGCGTGTCCCCCTTGCATGTTTAGTTTACACAATTTTCTTCTCAAACATTTGTTGAAAGATCACAATTTAGAATCAAGATTAGTTTGTAGTAAGTATATGAATAATTTTCTTAACGCCACCAGTAATACAGTTATAGTAAGAGGTTCGGTCAATTTTCGAGAAAGCTTTTCCGAATTCCAAAAGCTCCAGCAGATAAAGAGGCCATGAGTCATTAAAGTCTTGATTTTTGTGGATGCCATACGAACTTACATACATCACGTAGATATTATTTAAAATATTTCAATGTAGGTAGATAAAAACGTATAAAATTTTACATACTTAGCCTATGTCTGTAAAATTAAATTATCCTTTTTTTAAAACCCCACTGAAAATAATTGCTATCGTTAGGTCGATACAAATAGGAAGGTAGGTACCTACTATTACTAATTCAATGTTGTTTATTTTCCTGTTGTGAAATAAAATAAAGTCATCCTTAAATTAAAACACTAAAGTACCTAAGTACCTATTTTATTATTTGTACCCGAACTTCCGAGGACATGAACATAGGTATAAGCCAATTCCCAGATAGAATTTTGGTTGTAACTTGTAAGGCTGTTACTCATATTTGAAATCGATGAATTCTTGCCATATGTGTCAACGGCATGGAGCAAGGGGGAGCGGCTGGTTCCTGCCGACCAACTCCCATTTCCGAGAAGGGCCAGCTAGTGGGTGAGCCAACAACCATACTTAACCTTCTTATTTCTCATGCAACTTTAACTTCGATGTCTCTAGCTTTGCAGGTAAACCGTCTTCTTTGTCATGCCATCATCGGTTCATAAAGCAAATGAAAATATTAGGGTCCATCAAGAAATCATTTTACTATCGTAATTATACCGGTACTCTGGATAATTTACTGAACGCGAAACAATAAGTCATAATTATTGTAATGGGTACATTTGTACATACCTGCCTAAACGATTTCCTGTTTTAATGAGTACTTAATTCTAATTTGATAGTGAACATTAAAGTGTCACTTGCATTAGTAAGCCTTAATTTTGCTCAAATTTAATGACCGAATCATGGATACTTGTCGAATTTATTGCCCAATTTTATCGATTGTAAACATCGTGAATTCCGACATTATCATGATAAGCCATGTCTTCTCACAGTTTATCGGGCCGCAGTCGCACAATCAGGGACACCTGTCGGTGCGCAATGTGACGGTCCGGGTCCAATCTGTTATTCTGTACTTAGGCCCATTTCTTATTCGATTCGACATTTTTTTTTATGCTTTCCTTTCATAGTTGCTACGAGTGTGAGCAAGACAACCTCTCAGTTAAGTCGAATGATCTATTCGAGTGATTCAGAATAGGCAGGCGGTGCGAAGCATCAACAGCAGCCGTTAGCAAGCGATGTCCCGTTACTACGCGGCTCATCACTAATTCCATCTCACGAAAGCTCAAATTTTGGCGGTGAATCAATTAACCCTAAATGATATCCGGTACACGCAGCCGCCTTTGCCACGTTTTTTGATGCTTTCAGTAAAAGGGTTAGTTATTTATTCATTTCGTTTTAGTGCTGGTTATATTTTTATATATGGTCTACGGGTTGACCAAAACTTAAAATTGTAGAAAAAGTATTCTTGAGGTATGCCTCAGGATTAGGACTAGTTCATTCTAGCAACATAATTCAGTTGGTAAAGACCTTGCAAGTTAATGGGTAGGTACCTAGACTACTTCTGAAAACCTTAGTAACGGTGGTTATAAAACTTGTCCAATATTCAACACCCTAAAATGTACCTAGGCATAGAGATGATGATCATGCTTCATTATACTTAACCTAAAAATGTGATACTCGTGGTTTGGTAGTCCGGTGGCAAAGAGCGAGGTAAATACTTAACATGACAACGTAGAAGTGTACGAAAAAAATGTACTTTATGTGTACCAAACATGTACCAGCAGGTACATGTTTGGAGGATATCGTGGAGAGGTAGGTAATCGGGCGCGTTGAGGTTGGGCGCGCAGCGAGCGTGTCGCGCAGGCGCGCTGCGCAGTGGTGTGAACGCGGAGGCGCGCGCGCCCGAGTGGTTGAGATTGCGTAAGCGCATGGGGCCGATTTCTAGCGCGGCTCCCACGCGGCAAGGTCAGCGCTTCGGAGGATTGCTCCCACTTGCCGCCGCCATCAATGTAAAAATATTACCGAGCCAACATTTCAATATTGTGTTCTCTGCAAAGTTACCCTTGTTGATTATGATCGCGACCGGAGCTCCTTGGTTTACAACAGTCTATTTATAATGAGACCATCAGGCGCTTTTCTTTAGTAGTAGATATAGTGATGTAGCTACTATATACCAGTGCAAACTATTTTACGAGCACTGGATCCTTATTGCTGGTCTAATAAGTCAATAATTTCCTGAAATATGTCCATATATTATGCAGGTAAATTATAAGATGCAACTCTTAATCAGTATTTTTTATAACAGGCATATTATAGCTAGCTAAAAAAGAACACTAACACGAAGGTAGGTAGAAGGTACGGTTGGAAATTGTAAGTTCCAATATCTGACTAAACTTATGGGAGAATATCCATATATCCAACCATTGCTTTTCACAATGTTTCATGATGTTGTAAAACCAGACAAGAGCGCCATTTCTCTAAGATTTTATATGACTTTCGCGTACACATGAATTTTCTTAGTGTCATTAAAAGCTCTGTAAGCGTAAGAAACCTTAATTTCTCTTGTAAACACCCGAGTGTAGCCAAAGCCGAGCGCGCAATTTGGTTTTAGTATGTTTCGTGTTTATGGTCGGTTTACGGTCCGGCGTTTCGATCAAAAGGCTGATCATAGCTGCACGGGGCGACTCACAAATGATCTAAGATTCTAAGCTGTCGTACTCGTAGCTGTTAGTGTGTTGTGTAGGTACGAACATGTAAATAGAGATAATCTCCGCCACCACCATCGTAACGTGAGACCTTGAGAGGCGACGCCGCCTACCTACCTCATTTGTTACGAGACTTCTCTAAAGCGCAAAATTTGCGCATCATTTGTAGAGACTCAACTTGTTAATCGAAATACATAACTGGTACGTATGTATGAGTACTTGCTGTGAACAATTTTGTTTTTGCAGTGCATTTGTCCTGTCCATGTTTGTTCTATACAATGTAAGAACTGACTCGAAAAAAGACTCGGTTGATGATGTGATTTTTACACGCAACTAATCGATTAGGATATTTTTTTTTTTTTTTTATAAAACAATAATGTTGGAAAGGCGATTCCTAGTTATAATTAATATCATTTATTTTTAATTAAAAAGTAGGTAGTGGTCTAACAAATGATCTTTTTTTAAAATGCTATTATTAAAATGAAAATTAGGTTTATCGATCAACAAACCTCATAGAAAGTTCCGGTGCTATTAACCGTTGAGGAGTTCTCTCGTGTGGCTGAACGATCCTGGCTGCAGAAAAAAGTCAAATATGTCAAAAAAAAAAAATGTCACCAAAACCAAAGGTGTGTTCAAGATTTCAGGTCAATCGGTTGGGGGGAACTTCATTAAAATTCAGTTGCAAGATTTGACCAATACTTATAAACAATCTAACTTACCTACAAGGCAAGTTAAGTAAATGCTTATAATATAAAAATGCTTTTATTAGGTAGATCTTGCTTCCCAAACCTTTCGAAAATGCAAATTGCTTGCAAGTAATGTTTACAAAAAATAAAAACTTTGAATAATTAAATGCAAAGCTACGGCTACTTTAATATTAATACAGAACAATGTAAGATTGATGCTATCTTTGTAATTACTTTTATTTTGATTGTTCTCATCTTAAACTTTAACTCAGAAAATTAAATTCAAAACTAACGCCGGCGAATTGAACCGGGACTGCGTAGCGGTATAAAATGCGTTCACAGAGCCCCAGGCGGCAAAGTAAATTAAAAATCATGAGACAGACAAGTAAATGCTAGAAAAAGTACCTGACAAGTTTTCTCATCTCCTACATACCTAGGCAGAAACTTTTAATTACGGAGTTCAAACTTTATCTAGCTGACATACTTATTACAGTGGGCAAGGATAGACCGACCGTACCGAAAACATACTATATTTTGTAGCTACAAAGTTACTTGCTGATAGCTTGGGTAAAGTCATTCAGAAAACTTTGAAGTATTTTTGCGGTAATTATCTTTTTAGCATCAAAGACAATAATAGTATTTCATCGTCGAAAGTGATTGAAATGAATCTACAAAGTTTCTTCGCTGCAACGTGGCGTCTACGCCACTAAGCGGTTTCTACGCTGCTACACCGCACCGTAGCCACTACGCTGCTACGCGATATCTACGCTGCTACGCGACTTCTACGCTGCTACGCGGCATCTACGCTGCTACGCGGCATCTACGCTGCTACGCAGCTTCTTCGTTGCTACGCGGCTCCTACGCCACAACGCTGCTATGCGACATCTGCGCTGCCACGCGGCTTTTACGCTGCTACATCACACCTACAATGCTACACCTCACCTACGCTGATACGCGGTTTCTACGCTTCTCCGCTGCTATGCGGGATCTAAGTTGCTACGCGGCTTTTACTTTTCTATGCTACGTTTACGTTTCTACGCTACGTTTTCGCTGTGATCAAGTTCTATGTCTCTATGGCGCTCTGGTCTCTTGTGTGAAGACATTGAACATTACAGTCGAAGAACTGGCCGGTAGTTGCTTCGATTACCCTATACGATAGGCATGAGTCATATCTAAATTGATTCAAGTATAGGTAGACAGTCAGACACTATACATAATTTGCTAAAATACCTCTCTCTATTAATGGCATTATTTCTGAAATCTATCCTAGACACGAGTAGAACTTTTTGATAGGCGCCGCGTGCGACATAGTGCAGCGTGCGCGCACGTGAGAATGAGCAGAGTGAACAGTGCAGCGATACTAATCATACGCATGTTAGAAAGAGACGGACAATGTGAAATCAGGGTGGTTCCACATGGGGTCAACGACCCACACGCGACACGCGTATCGGTGATTTTTATAATTTGGATTTTGGGACAAAATTTCCATCTTGAAACCCGGAAGAGATTCACCTCACAGGTACGTAATGAAACTGCTTGCTTAGGCATACAGGCTTCCTATTGTCATCAATGTAGCTTAGAAGTTTTACATAAATACCATATTTTATCGGTATTCTTTAGTCTGTAAAATATTAGTTAGCTACATTGACCGTTTGCTCTTTATCAATATTACAATCCGATTACTATTAATTGAAAGTACGGTAATCAATTTGCATGTTGATTTTCAAATAGGTATTTAATTAATCACTCGCTAGCTATTTTAATGTAATGATGAAGTTAGGTTACTAGATAAGGAGTATTTATGTTAACTCTTGTTACTTTGACTTCTAAATCAGCAGCAAATTGTTCAGTTATAGCTGGTCTCGACATTATTGTTACAACGTTTTAAAGTGAACTGATATAGGTCTATGTGGCACGATTTCCGTCGCATGTCTGTGTTCGATACTATTTTTCTCTTACTTCGACAGCTTTTTGTTCTATTGCATGTCTCCAGTACATGAGCAATGAACAGCTCTGAATCTCAATAGCACAAACTCAGTGTACAAAATGTTCATCGATTTAAAAAGTGATTTCGTAGTGTATTTTCCCCGTGTTATATTAAAAAACGTGTTACATTCTTTTTATTCCAAACGTAAAGAACCCAAAGAGGCAGTCTTTATTGAATTCCAAAGTGAAGATACAAATAATTCCTAAAAAAGCGATAGTCTTTCGCCGTTCAAAGAAATAACTGTAAAGTCGTCCAAAAAGCGAAGCAAACGAGAAGCTTAGTACATATTTAAATAAGTTGCATAACAACGATTCTGTCACCGTACGCCCGTCGCACTGACATCGACATACAGATCGGTTCGTTGCCATTGTATGATAATCGTGACCTTCACTTTATGGGCGTGTGTTTATTATCACCCCTAATATTTGAAGAAATATCTATTTGACGATCTAGACTGTCCTCTTTATAATCACACATGTGTAATCGTTGCTGAATATGCAAAACGTTCTGTCCCATAAATTATGGTAAAATCATTCGTATTTATAAAATGTCCTATTTTCAAACAATGCGTCTGAATAACTAAATAGATACTTAATTTAGATTTTATTATTGAAATGTAGTCGGCATTGAAAGAAGTGTTGAATGTCCCTCCGTGAAGGGTAGTGACCGTAAGGAAAGTAGCGTAGCGCGGAGGCAGGCAAGCGTTGCGCAAGCCTCTCCACGTGTAAACAGTTGGCTCCACGGGCCCACGGCTCGGTGTGCCTCCGCGGCTCGCGGGGCCGCGGGTGAACGAGCCATCCGTGATATATCCCGACCAACAACCTTGTGCACATAAGTAAAACGCGTCACCAAAATGAGTGTGTTAGACAAGTGGGAATAAGCACTGAAATACAGAAGGATAGAGGACATAGGGGAAGTTGTAGCACCTAACTAGGAAATAACATGATTCTGCGAAGCATCTACCACCTTTATTTTAGTTTATTGGTAACAATAACTAACTGTGATTATAACCGCGTGTATTTGTTATTTAACATTATTCAAACACATACAGCTAAACCCACTTATGTAAATATGAAGTAATCCGAATGGCTCTAAGTTTACCGAGGTGGCATTTTGACAAGATAAAATGCCCAAAATTCCGTGTTATATTGTATCGCATGACTTGCGTGAATTCCACCTTTCTCTGGTGTCCGCTCGTGGCCCCGATGGCCGCCGGCCGCCCGCGGCCGCGGTTTGGGAGTCGCCTTGCGCAAACGCGTCCCACACGTGTGCATCCGAAAGGCGCACTCATCATTCTTTGCACCGTTAGTTTTTCCTACTTCTCAGCAGGTATATTATAGCGATGCGCATATCGTAAAAGTAGGAATGTTTAATTAGAGAAAGGGCTTCGCGGTACTCGGACTGTTCGAGATGATTCGAAGGGAGCTAAAGGCCGCGATGAATGGATCAATGCGACTGATCAGATAGATTTCAAGAGTGCGTATAGTAGGTACCTCGCTTACCTTAGCAATACTCAATAGACTTCGATCGGGGTGACGTCAAGCGATCAACGAAAAGTCCCCCGGAGAGTTGCCCTCGCGACAGCGTTGCAGGCGAATCGGCGGCTGCGCAGGCGGTGATCGAGAGGCCCCGGCGGGTGCGCACCGCCCGCCGCGCCCTCTGCGCCTTGAGCGTGCGCCCCGCACCCCCCCGGCCCCGCGCACCACCCCCGCCCCGCCGCGTCGCCTCCCTCACACACGAGCGCGGAGGAAAATTTTATAATAGTTAGACTGTTGATGCCACAGTCAACTCATGACAGATGACGTGGACGCGGCCAACGAGAAAATTGTTATTGGTCGTTGCAATAAATCTAGACACTGTGTCTACTTTGTACCATAGCTACAGCTGTGAGTTTGGTGAACATTGTACTGCCTAGTCTTAAGTTCAGTTATTTCCTTATTATCAGAACGTACAAAAGCATTGCGGAGACTTCATATCCAATCAGCAGTATTATTACTATCTCAGTAATCACCCCCAGCCAGAGAAAAAGTAATTAAATCCGAAATAGATAGTTATTTAGCCACCTCACCTAAGTACGAAATCTAGTGTTTGATGTTTCTATTTTTATTACTATGCATAGGTACGTGAATTTGTAAATCTAGATGTAAAGTTACCTGCCCATGCTACAATCGTTCATAAAACGTTACTTCGCCATCACGGCATATGTAATAAAACTAAAATCTACGTAAATCTTGCATTCTCGCCCTTACTAGCCGCAGAGACGCTGTAAGCTACAGGAAAATCTACAGTTACGTACAGAGAGAAGATATGAGTACATATAGCGGAAAAGACATATCTCAGAAAAAATATACGAAATGAGTTCACGTTACTCAGAACCTTATGAATCAAAATCATCATCATCTTTCTTGTGTGAATTACCTGTGCGATCATCAGGCATACATTTAAAAAATTGTGGTTTGATAAAAAGAGCTGGTTTGAAAGTTCTCCGTGTTTAAAGACAGAAATAAATACAAAGAGCGACAATTTTCAAGTAACATCAAATAGTTGAGTCCCTGTGTGCGTCGTAGCGTCCCTCACGTGGGCACAGCGAGTGTGCGATTCATTAAATATGGCGCCATCGTTTGAACAAACGTTGGAGCCAATCGTTTGGCATTAGAGCATAGAAATCGTAGAACAAAGATCACGCAGGACGCGAGGGGCGAGCGTGTCCTACAATAATCAGAAGGTCATGGCAGGGTCTGCGCCACTGCTCGCTCGCCACGATAAGCGCGACCACTTTACTAACCTCATGGAGCGAGATACAAGTACCTGAGGCAAAAGGCACGTTAACAACATATGTAAAACTTACATATTATCAATGATTATATTGTACTAGCGACCCGCCCCAGCTTCGCACGGCTGCAATGTAGGTAGACATATACATATAAACCTTCCTCTTGAATCACTCTATCTATTGCTGAAAACGGGATTAAAATTCAATGCGTAATTTAACAGATCTAAGCGTACTAACAGTGGGAGCGACTTTGTTTTATACTTACGTAAAGATAAAGAAGATTGCTTAACTCTTACAACAGCGTAGTCTAATATGGCAAGTTTAGGTGGGTATTCAAAATTTCCATCGATGTTCATGTTCCAATGAAAACTTTAACAACAACTGCTTGTCCTACACACGAGTTAAACGATAATAATCTGATCTTTCTGACAATTTCTGCCCACAAATGCTACTTACGTTTTATTATGACGCATTTTTTTTTTGGTGGAATGTATGTAACAGGGTACATACTCGATTTTTTTTTTTAAAGCAATATTCAACTTGTAGTGACGTCATTCTTTATTTCGCTTCGACACTAATTTTCCGGTGTCAGCATCTCATAAAAACAAGAAAATCCTCACGAGTTTTCCTCGATACCTAGTTGAAACTATAACCGGAAATGAACATTTACGGTAGAAAGATTACGATCGGGGTCAGTCACGGTGCGACGCGACGTCAGGGGACGGGCGAGGGTACGTTTGATTGTGATGCAAATTCCCTGTTTCCGGCGAGGGGGGCTCGCAACAGGTGGGGGTCGAACCTACCGACAGTGCGCAATCACTGCTGATCATGTCTAGATGCTCTCGTAACGTAAAGTACTTTTTGAGGAATAAACCGCAGAAATCAATTCGTAGGGTTGCGTAGAGCAGTTTAGAAACCATAACTGACTTTCATTTTATGCTAAAGATAACAACATGCCAATGAAATTTGGAAATAACCCACTAATCATCATCTGCCTAGCCTTTTCCCAACTATGTTTAGGTCAGCTTCCAGTCTCACCGGACGCAGCTGAATACCAGTATTTTACATCGAGCGACTGCCTATCTGACCTCCACAACCCGGTTAGTACTGGGTAATACGATACAGATGTATGTAGTTTAGTTTATAAAATAAATTAATTTAAGTAATAAAATATACTGTTATTGTACGTAGGTATAACCTCTTCTGCAAATCTCGCAATCTAATTAGTTTTGCAGTAAGAAAACCCGGTCCTGGGTTAACCTCGCCATTGTACATAAGCTATATTATTGCAATTTGTATTTGTATTTTTTATTTTGTGTACAATAAAGAATACGAATACGCCTTGGTAAGACTAGTTAGTTAGTAAGACTGGTTGTCAAACTTTCGGGCCACTGACTACCTGTAACGATTGTCAAAGACCTACAAATGACAGCCGTTACCAAAGGCCTAACGTGCTTTCCGAGCCATTGAGGAATTATCGTTTTCATTAAAAGTTCTGTAAATTGGATAACTCAACACTCATCTGTATTTTTTAAGGTGTTATTATTTATATATTAGATCTAGCACACTTATCTAGTCTAGTGCCTACTTATGTAAGGATCGTAGCAGGTGGAGTTCTAAAGTTTCTGCCTACCGGCTACCCACCTACACAGAAAAATGGTCACGCCTGTATGTATTTATGTAGCAACTATCTCAGTTTCTATCACCTCTACAATTATTTCCAGCATCCACTATACCAGAGTGAATAAGAACGTGGAGCTGCGCAGGAGCAAGGAGTGGCACATACCCAGCAGTGGGTGAAGACAGGCCGTGGATGATGATGATGATGATCGACTATACCTAGGCCAAGCTAAAACCAGTAGTCAGCGCTAATAACATTTATTAAAATAATTAAACTTGTACGAGTAACATGACGAAGAGAATTTAATACAATATTCGCCAGCGTGGCCAGATAATAACAGACGCTCGGATCAATCGTCAGGTTAAGCTGCGCTTGCCTAGGTTGTTCTATGGATGGGTGACCACCCATTACATACCGAGTTTCCTCCGTGCCTCGGAAAGCACGTTAAGCCGTTGATCCCGGCTGTCATTTGTACATCTTTAACAGTCTTTACAGCTAGTCAGTGACCCGAAAGTCTGTCAAGAGTCTTACCGAAGGGTATCGTATTAAAAGAAAGAAGGAAAAAGTATTTATTAAACTCACACAGGACAATACAAAAACTGGTTGACATAACATTAAAACAAAAATTATATAAAAAGTAAACATTTTACAAGAAAAAACAAGTGAAATAGGACCTGTGCGAGGCCAAAAGGCCCCTATCTCAGCATGGTGATGTAAGTTAAAAAAAAAACCCAGTAGTAACCCAGTATTACCCAGTACTAACTGGGTTGTGGAGGTCAGATAGGCAGTCGGTCCATGTAAACAACTGGTATTCAGCTGCATCCGGTTAGACTGGAAGCCGACCCCTACATAATTGGGAAATGGCTAAGCAGATGATGATTCGCCTGAAGCGGGAAATTACGTCTGTAACCGTAAACAATTCCCACTAAATATTAACTATTTTTTTTGTATATTGCCATAAAAATAATGAATGCTTTTCCAACAGGGTATATTTATTTTGGAACAAATTTTAATTTTACATTTATTAATTAAAATAACCTAAAGTATAGGTTACCTAGCAACAAACTTAAAAAATTGCGTCAAAAAAACTCCTCTTCAACGCTGTCAACTGGTAATGTACCCAAGAGACTCTGACGGCGTTGCCACGTTGTATGTCAACGCTAAGCCTTTGGCCAAGGTAAAAGCCAGCCCTTGTGTCACGGGAAGTGTCAACTAAACGTTTTGAAAAAGGCTGTGAGCGCTCGGACCCCACGGTCCTAGAGTTTCAACCCCAAACGGCTCGAAAATATAGTTACCAATGAGGTTACTATATTTACGCCGCTTGAGGTTCTCTGCAGCCGCAGCGGCAGCCCCAGCACAGCACGATGAGCTAGGAAGATGGGATGGCGCAAGAGTATCGACACATGTTGCGTCCCACACTAAAGGCCTACCCATCTTCCATGGAAACAAAGACATACCGTCCGGTCTCTGGCCACCGTCGCGTAAAATAAAATAAAATAAATAATAAATCCCTCTCAACAAGAGCAACAACATCTGCGTAGACTGCCTAGCCTGTCTCCAACTAAGTCGGTCTCAGTTTCCAGTCTAATCGTATGCAGCTGATCACCTCTGTTTTACATTAAGTGACTGCCTACCAGACGTTTCAGTAACTGGGTAATAATACGATGCCCCTTGGTAAGACTGGTTGTCAGACTTTCGAGCCACTGACTACCTGTAACGACTGTCTAAGATCTACAAATGGCAGCGACAACGGCTTAACGTGCTTTCCAAGGCCCAGCGGAGTGTCGATAACTTAGTAGGCTTGCATTAAAATTTCATGTCACAGTATTAAGACATGCACCCTGTAAGGGCACTGCAAATTATATCTATCAAATTATTCAATTACATTATCTAATCTTAATTCGTATTATTTCATTAATTATGCTAAACATTTATCAATATTTTTTTAGAATAAATCATTATTATCAATTTGTTCATTCACTATGTTTGCCGGGGCCAGTCCGTAGATGGGTGACCATACCTTCGTGCGGCTGATAATACACATCAAAGTAAGGAAATAAAAATGTTTCCTACACTCTTATAGTGTGTTTCAGGTACTCTTTAAAATGAAGATTTGTATACTGAATAACATAAATAGAGAAAATTGTATTGCATTACTGTTTCCTTATCTAAGTTGTGAGCTGTAACTCTCGATAATGGAAACAGAATCACTATGTTAGGCAATTACTTTCTTGCTGTTCGGGGACAAACGTGCGAAACAGTTGTTTCTTATTTCTTATTATGTAAGTGACCACTGATGTAAATAGAATTAGGTAAGTAGGTATACTAGTGGTTAGCAATGACGACCAAACTCAATTTCAGCTATTATTGAAATGAGATGTTTTTCCCTGAAAATAAACTTTAGATTTACTTCTCCTATTTCTTTATCGCGTGGTTAGTGCCTAGCCTGGTATCAGAGTATTTATGCCGCCTATGGGCCTCTGACTTGGCATTTCATGCCGTCAAGAAATATCTCTCAGGTATGCTGTTTCCTCACGATGTTTTCCTCCACCGAAGCAAGTGATAATTTTAAAATACGCACATGAATCCGAAAACTCAGAGGTACGCGCTTGGGATCGATCTTGACTTGGCAGTCCGAAGGTCACACAACTACGCTAACACTGCTTAGATTTCATTTGGGGATAAATATAATGACCACCAAAAAGAACTTTGTGCCCCATAACCTCTATTATCTAAAATATACCAATCACCAAAAAAATATAACCTAAACCAAAAAATGAAAACTTAGAAATTACAATGGTTCTAGTTATTTTAGTCATGACTGCACCTTAAATTATACCGTGAAACCAAATTTTTTAAATGATCACCAAATTTTAATGAGCAAATTATTACGCTAGGACATTACCCCGACGTTAGTTTAGGTTAGGTTACTTTAAACCCTGCAGGCAGAAATAGGAGCCCCGCGTAGAGGGGCTACGTGGACTACGCCTGATTACAAAGATATTACATATTTAATTGTCATTTTATATTATTTATTTGTTTTCTGATTATTAACTATTTTTGGATTAAACAATCATTTCACACTAAAATGGGGATTTAATTTTGGTGGTCATTTACTATTTTTGGCTATATAAAGTGTTTTTTTGCCGTTACATTTTACTAGAACTGGTGGTAAGTTAAACATAAGACATTTCGTTTGAGGACATGAGGACAGAGCAGTTTAATAAATGTATATAAAATGAAAATCCTTTGCATTCCATCTTTTTCTCAGACCCGTTATAATATCCGCTGTAGGCACTTTTCATTTGCCTTTTTAATATTCGTTGAGCAAGAAAATACCTTGCGCCCCTCAAGGATATTTTAAGCTGCGATTTACGCGACCGGAACTCTAGATTTTAATAAATACTGTAGGAATGAGGGACGTTACAGACCGTCGGCCAACCGTGCGCATACGCAGGGGGCGGCCACCCCGGCCCTCGGTCGTTCACCCGCGTCCCCCTCCCGCGCCCTCAATCACAGCCCTTTGTGAGACTCGCCGAGGGCTACCCGGTGAGGGCAAGGACTCCATTTCTTTGTTTTGAAATACCTTCTAAGTTTAAGAGGGCTCGCTCGCAGGTAGGTATGTCTTACCGACTCAGACACAACTTACTATAACGAAGAAATGAGATTTGGTGCTTAACAATGTTTGGGTCAATGACATTGAATAAACATCACGGCTGTAATCGTCGAAGGGTAAGGCAGAGGTGTACCTAATAGTACACCACCCACATTTCGCCGGTTATGTTTTTAATTCACAGGCTTTAGAGATGACATTGAATTTGCATCCCATAACAGTTCCCTGTAACTGATAAACTTTATTTTGCTTTAAATACGGTGTCAGGATTGAGCTAAACACCGAAATTAAATTAATGGATTTATGTATGTCGCGTAAATGTTATGGGTCACCAGAAAAAAGACAAATTTACCATTTATTCAACTTTGTGTACCCCAATTTTCCAAATCAGGAAAGATCATGTACATAGATATTGGAAATCCATTTTAATAATGGTTTAACTGGTAAAATATCGCATTTCAATGTCGTATGTCGTATGTAATGTGTAGCTATCTACATTTCAATGTCTCGAATTGGTTTGTGCCCAAGGCATGCTAATTTTAAAGCATGTTTTTAAATATCAAAGCAGGCTGTGAAAATTAACCTAGTTGAAACTCATTGAAAAGACATTTTAACATGAAATATGTCGTAAACTTGCTCATTTATATTAGTCATAATTTGAAATAGTAATCTCGGTGTACGTGATAGAAAATGAGGTCTGAATATTAAACAGAATGCCTCAAGCACCCTGTTACTTAAAAAACGTGTTCGAGAAATAATTAAAAACATTTAGAAACTTATAATTTTTCAAACAGGAATGCAGCCATTAATTAAAACAGATTTTCAAATCGTCTTCGAACATCGTTGATAGTAAAATAGAAGATTGACTGTAGAAAATGTCTAAGGCATTAATTAAGTCAGCTTGTGTACACTACATTTGTGTTCAGAGAGAATTAAATAGGTACGTAAATAAACTAAGATTTCACCAAACCTTCAGTCCCTCTTGGAGGAGTTACACTCAAGGCACCCAACACAAAATAGATGACAATTTACCCTCCTTGGAATACCTGTGAGATGTCTTATACCATAAAAAAACCTTCGACTACAAATTAACCGTTTAAAATGTTTTTAACCACGAAATACTGGTAAAAGTTATCATGATCACACGTGGTTTCGTCCTGCTCGATGTAACGACAACAATTGCTCAAATTACGTCCATTTCCTTAATTAAATCATGGAGCAAAGCACCCTTCGCTTCCCTTAAACTGATTCCTGTGAGGGTACCAGAGCGTGTGGAGCGAGTCATTCTCCCATGAGGCACCCTCCGATATTATACATGTTAAACGTTGTAACCGCATGCTTCGGAACGACAAGTGCATCGGTATGTAAATTGGGGAAGGTACTTACTTGAAATTAAAAATATTACTACAACACACAACGGTGTTGGTGGCGGTGGCAACACCGCCAGTCTCTTGGGTACATTACCAGTTGACAGTGTTGAGGAGTTTTTTGACGCCATTTTTTAAGTTTGTTGCTAGGTTATTTTAATTTTTATATGTATAATAATATTTGAAATAAAAATACAAGTATAAAATATTACTTGTTTAAAAAATTCTCATGGCCAGATAATAACAGCCGCTTGGATCAATCGTCAGGTTAAGCCGCGCTTGCCTAGGTTGGTCTGCGGATGGGTGACCAACCATTACATACCGAGTTTCTTCCGTGCCTCGGAAAGCACGTTAAGCCGTTGAGCCAGTCATTTGTACATCTTTTACAGTCGTTACAGGTAGTCAGTGGCCCGACAGTCTGACACCAGTCTTACCAAGGGGTATCGTATTACCCAGTACTAACTGGGTTGTAGAGGTTAGATAGGCAGTCGGTCCATGTAAAATACTGGTTTCAGCTGCATCCGGCTAGACTGGAAGCCGACCACAACGTAGTTTGGAAAAGGCAAGGCAGATCATGATTTGTTTAAAAAAAGATATCAATCGATGTTAATGAAGAAAATTGAGCGAATGGCAATTTACGTGGGCCTATACGGAAAATCTCAATATCAATGTAGAACCTTATATTTTTAATGCAGTCACAATGATACTTTAACATACGATATATTCAATATTGCGCTAGTGCTATAACTATACAGTTACTATAGTTTATTTCAAGAAAACTAATTTAGAAAGTCCAGTCCTAAAAACAACAAGCTCTCCCCAACGAAATCACTTAATCCAGACCAAAAGTACTTAAATACTAATAGACGGACAAAAAATAAAAATGCACCCTTCGGCCGAATCGTCGGGTAGATGGACAAATAATAAAAAACAAAGCAGACTCACCCCACCCGCATGCCAGGACGCTGCACCCACTCCATCGTGTCAAATTGAACTGAATTTACTGCATTACAATCCTAACACTTACCAGCACAGTATCCCCCACACAAGCAATAATCAACCTTATAGTAACGACAACAATGTCGGTATTAAATAACTGAAAACGGGAAAATATGTATATGCGAGGGTGAACCATGAGGGTAGTTTGTTTCTATCAATGCTTTTATTATTTCAATCGTAACAATTTAAAACAGGCAGTCACCGAAGCGGAAAATTGGTTTTGTCTATTTAATTAATCTGCGTTCACATGCTTTTTGTGTCGGAATTAAAAAATAAAACTATGAATTAGGATATTTTATATTTGAAATAAGAAAATCTATCGATGCAAAATGTTTTCTAAATGGTAAGTTCTAATGACGTTGAATTTATTAGGGTAGATTGAGTCATCTCTAGACCCTAAGCTGCATTACCAACAGGTTAGTAAAGTATTATTTAAAAAATAAAAGGACCTGTAAATGTGAAAATTTAAAAATAAGTTGTAACAATTTTCTACACAAGAGAAGTGGAGAACAACCTACAAGAAAGCATGTACTTACTACACGATTGCGTTTGTTTCACCATATTATTTTAATTTGTTGATAATAAGGATTTTACTTAAATAGTGGATATTTGACATCCATCTTTGCCTCAGAACTTGCGGAACAAATACTCGATTTCAATACGAATGGTCGTTTCGCCACTTTTTACCCTGAAATCAAATTGTGAAAATGTATAGTTACTCGTTTGTAGGTAGTAGAAATAAGTAAGACTGCGAGGGTCCTCTAGCAAATAAACGTATCAAAATATAAAATACAAAACCTACACGATTGTGACAAATCGTGCCACAGACAAGAAATAAATACGTATGCAGTTGGTAAGTAACTACCTAGGTTCACTATAATTATAATTATGGGGGTTTTTTAATTTTACTAACAACTCCTTTATTTGATATTAAAACAACATCCAACAGTTTATCTTGGTATGGACATGTAATGAGGAGGGATGAAACGCATGTGACTAAAAGGGTGATGGACATGAATGTTGATGGATGGTGAGGGAGAGGGAGGAACGACTTTCGTCTTATGAATTTCGAACACATAGTTTTTTTATGTCGACAGTACGGTCAACATAAAGTTGAAAACAATAGAAAAATGAAACAAAATCATTTTTAACGTAGTCGGATTTCTCCGGGACGGGTGCCTCGGGGATCGGGGTACTCAGAGAGTAACCCAAGAAAAGATGGATGGATTGTATATGAAAGAGAAAGGAGTAAATAATGCCGTGACATCTGACAGGTGAGAGTAGAAGAAGAAAACGTGTTGCGCCGACCACAAGTAGAATGGCACAAGGACAGGAAGATGATGATTAGAATAACATCCAATTTAACCATAGTTCGCCATCGGACTAAACCTTGTCCTTGACATTTCACAACAAACAAATTTTATCGGGGTTTGCTACAGAACCTAGTTTGCAAGATTGCAGTTGGCAGAGATTTTATGAGCATAATATTTAGGCGATGGCTTCAGTTCCGTCTAATAAGTTATTAAAACACCCACGAAGGGAAGCTTTAAACTATAGCGAAGGCTCTACATTATTGTTTATATAAAGCCTCTCTATTATTGATATATCTACGTCGTACGTACCTAGACTAAAATAAAATACAAAATTAGTAAAAAAAAAATACTTTTTTTTAAAGAAAATGTAGTAATAGTGTAAGTAAATAGTAAACGCTTAGTTGACACTTCCCGTAACCGTAACCCAAGCTTTTACCTTGGCCAAAGGCTTAGCATTGCCATACAACGTGGCAACGCCGCCAGTCTTGGGTACATTACCAGTTGACAGCGTTGAGGAGGAGTTTTTTGACGCCATTTTTTAAGTTTATTCATATGTAATTTACTTTAGGTCATTTTAATTTATAAATTTTAGTGTATAAAATAGTATTCATTAAATGAAGACATATATAGTGGAAGTAGTAGTAGAAGTTCAAAAATTGTACAGTATTTTATAAAGTTACCTAACTGTACTGTTTAAGACTGAAACTTGAATACAGCTAGCTTATTTGTTGCATTCAAAAAGCCTACGCGTTGATAGTGACCTATTTTCCGCAGCGGCTTTTCATTCCACTTCAGGCTCGTAAACCTCCCTTTCATTACACAGCGCGCGATATGAGCCTGATTGTTTATCGCTATTAATATTAAAATAAAACAAACACTCCCCCACGGGGCCCGGTTTAATAACCTGTAGCTGGAGCCCCTCGGCCCTCGCCACTTATCGCAGGGGCTCCGTGTCAAACGACAAGTGCTCGTGGTTTCCTCACTTTACTTACTGGTACTGTATAGTTTGCTGGATATGACAAATGAAATTAGTAACCAAAAGTCATTGATATATTAAATATAAAACACCCAAAAACAATTTTATTGCCAATTTTAAAGGCCTGAGACATGCGACAATGATTCATGGAAATCGAGGGATTTCCATTGCATAATTTTTGGTAGCATTTTCCACAACAAACTTAGCAATTTTTTTCTTGCAGAATGCAAATTTCTTGTATATAATTATAAATATTATTATTTTTAGATCGAGCTCCGTCATTATTAACCTTAAAATTATTACAGGTGCAAGAAAATTAGGCCAATCAACCTTAACGATTGCACGTAATGTTGGAAAAGCTGTTTAAGTTTCCTTTTTAAACCTAACGGATCATGTCTCTTCCAGCGTAGCTCGTTTTTGTAATGTGGTTTCCCGCGAGTTCGGTCACGACATGTCACGTGAGATCCACTGCCATGGGGAGTGCGTTCATTCATAACTTTTATTTGCTCTAATGCCCGACATAACAATGAAACCAATTCTAAACATTGGTTAAATACTGCTGAATAAATCATGAACTCTGTGCAGGAAGTATAAATTACGTTTTTGTGGCATGGACATTTTTACGTGGCAACGGGTAAAAATCTGGTATGTTATCGTGTTAAGCCACTTCCTGCTGGACTTCAACTAGCTCATCGTAATTAGAATTTCAAGCGGATCTGTCACACATACGTGAAATTAGTTAATGTTTCTTTAAATCACGCGCTACCGGTATCACGTGCCTATAGCACTGTAAGTCTCTACGTATTGTATCGGACTAAACAAATTCCATCCTTGCAACATTCCACTAACTATAAAGGGGTGTAATAAGACCCTTAACGAAGGCGAAAGGCACTTGTTCTCCTCGTGATTGCGATCATTCATGGGTTCTAGACCATACCTTCTGTTACGGAAATATTGGGGGTCAAAGTTCCAACTTTTTCACAAGTTTTTTTTAAATACATGTTTTTAATGTAAGATTTTCCACTTAAAACACCTCCACGACCACCATACTATTCACTTCATCCATCAGAACAATGTTTTGAGTGCATTATATTGAGTCCTACCGTAAAACGTGATTGTTCACCCCAAACAAAAGTCGTTTCCCAACAATAATTTTTGCGTAAAGTTACTTAGTTTAATGTACAGAATGCTAGGTTGACGGCTTCGTGAAGGGCCCTGTTATACCTACCTTGTATTTATTAACCTTAATTTGCTCGCAGCAACACTTGAAGTCAAGTGGATTGGAGGAAAATATTATTTTTCAGGTGCCTTAGACAGGGTTTGTTCCTATTATAACCCTATACATAATTATATCAATTTATGACTACCGTTAGCCCCGTCTTCCTCATGGCTCACCAAGGAATCAAAATACATATGAATACAAATCGTTTCTCAAAGGACGACTCTGATCAATTTACAACTATAATTATATCCTGCAGCTGCAAACATTTTGATAGAAATTTAAATCTAACGATCTACGGAAAGGACAGATGGCCAAGAGGTAGGCGACATCATCGACTTCATACAATATTTATCCAACCAATTAAAGTATTTTTATAAGCCCAAAACACAGCCACTGAGAACAGGCGAAGGCCGCGAAAAATACCACCCTCAAAACTTATCTTTACATTTCTAAGAAACAAAGTAGCAGAGACAAAAAGTTAAAAAGGCATGGATGATCATGAAAACTCTCCCACGAGATGAAGTCGCGCCCGTCCCTCAGAGGGAAGGGGACGTAAAGCATTCCTGGGAGCGGCGGGAGGTGGCCCACTTTTGTACTTTTTTCCGCCGTCCAGAGGGGGATGACCGACTCACTTTTTTGTTCCACTTTTATTTCTCTTATTTCGGACTTCGGAGGAACGCTGGTCAGTCCACGGCGGCGCAATAGCTTATTATGTTCATTTGTTTTTGTTGCAACTTGCAATTGAACAACCTTAGTTTTTAGTCGCTGTTTCTAGCGTCATTATGAGACATTAAGTCTGTAGTTATATTAATACCTGCAATGTACTCAAAATAAACTGCACTTAAACTGAACCTATTTGATTTCAATTAAATTTGGTACACACATTCGTAGCAAACACACTGAAAACAGGGAAAAGGATGACAATAACATCCGTGCAGTTTTCGCACGTGAACCCTTATTGATTTCCCTCCAGACAATTATATATAGAGCGCAGTGTAGCAGTGTAGTGTCCCAACAATTAGCCGGCGGTGCATGATGCGGGCTCTATCGACACATCGCGGGGGGGGTGGGTGGGCGAATGCGGCCCACCCCCGGCCAGGACTTCAGCTAGTTATCTGCGCCGATCGATAATAGCCATGGAAAACTACCTACATGAAAATCCATACCTACATATAGCACATAAGTAGATAGGTGGTAGTTGCTAACGGAAATGTGGGAATAACGTTGCAGATTTTCTTGCTGCATGTTATTGAGTACATTTGTCAGTACCTGCATACGTACAGAACACATTTTAATTCTTCTCACGACGCAATACGTAGTTACCAAAACTCTTTGTTATAGTAAAACTTCTTTTGAAAATCTTTTTCGTTACAAATAGCTCTTAGTCTCATCTTACTTCCTCCTTACGTTTGTGAGGATGGGTGGATAAATTAATGGATGGATGTTCGTTACTCTTTCACGCAAAAACTACTGAACGGGTTTGGATGAAAGGCACATAGGTAGTTTAATACCCGGATTAACACAGGATACATTTTTATCCCGGTAGTACGATACCCTAGGACCATTACCGAACACCACGTGGGCGAAGCCGCGAGGTGCAAGCTAGTTCCTCAAGAGGTGGGAAAACTAGGCAGCTATTCCTTCCTAGTTAGTGTTAAACATTTACGAGTAGGTATTTCCCAATTACACCGAGTGGTTGGCCCGTCTGACTCGGGAATAGGGAATTAGTCTGCGAATTCAATCATGGGAATTATTTATAGATGAATGAACAATGTATGCGGCTGCATTTATAGACGTGGGCGTGGGTCAGTTATATATAATCTACCCTCTTGGTCCTATACATGATGTCCATGTTGATATAACAACTATTGATTTGCAAAGAATTTGTTGACAAAAAGTTTGATGGTTTGTTCACAAAATAGTTGTCAATTTTGCAGTTTTATTCCTTTTTTCTGAAAGTTACAAATACGTGACCGTGATTATTTCTTAATATTAACGATAAACAATATTATTTTCCCCCCGATAAGCCTATTTTTAACTTAGTAAAACAAAAAAAATTAAGAGATATGTTTTTTTTGTGCACACGTTTAATACAACAAAAAAATCAAAATGGCTGCCAAATAGCGGGGAAGTGGATTGGACCCAAGTATGTATTGTATTAAAGTAGTTGTTATATAAGTACCCTTTAATATCGCTAGTCCATGATCGGGCATGTTGTTTATTATATAGACTGCGGAAGTATTACTTATGTAGAAAACTAGGCTGTAGAATTTTAGGAAAACAGTCTAACACAAAATTGTGTTGACATGTCGTGCAACTTTTTCGTAGCACCTACTGAATTACTACCGAGTTCACTGAAGGTCTAAAGATAGAAAGATAGAAAAGTGTTGCCGAAGGTCTTTACGTAGTGTGTGATGGTTGAGAGGTAAACAAATTGTAGAAAGAATCTAATACATGAAGTGTCTGTTTGTAATATCAAAATAACAGCTTTTTACTGAATGCATACTACTTATATATTTAATTAACTAAATTTTAAATTTTTGTCTGTCTGTTTGTTCCTGCTAATCTTTGAAACGGCTGGACTGATTTTGACGGGACATTGACTGGCACATAGCTAATGTTATAAAGTCTAACATAGGCTTTTATTCTAGAAAAATAATAAGGGTCCCGTGAAAAAAAAAGCCTTGAATTTGTTAACAAAATTTGATTCAAAGTCAAGAATACTTTCACGCGAATGAAGGTCGCGAGCAGCAGCTATAGTACCTAAATATGAAAAATAAAATAAATATAATGATTCGATTAAGCTTACTTACTTACTTGGTTGATAAGTAGAAATGCCCTACGTATATCGTCTACAAAGTTGATACAATCAATGGGAAAACTTCGTTGTTTTGTTTAAAAAACTAACTCCCTAAAGTTTTGTTTGCTGCTTCCCAAAAACTATGTCTTACTAAGGGGTATCGTATTACCCAGTACCAAATGGGTTGTGGATGTCAGATAGGCAGTCGCTCCATTTAAAATTCTGGTATTCAGCTGCATCCGGTTAGACTGGAAGCCTATGCTAGGCAGATGATGGTGACTGGTTGCCAAGAACTGAAAATGCCATAATTTCTATGACCAAACAGGACAGTTCAAGAAATGCCTCGTAGCACGCTACAGTGGGAAACCGTGAGAAGAAATCTCTTTTTGCCACCATAGTCAAAAGCTCATGATAGTATTTTGGTTAAGCATTCTATATTTCCGTACTTAGTTAGCTTAAATTACTTATTGACGAAGATATAATAAATTCGAAATAGAAAGATATTGTATAATTGTAACTTTTCGTTTGACCGGTTTAACAAATAATTTTACAAAGTTATTAAAAAAAACGATATGTGGGTACATTCTTTCTGTGTTTATTTTTATCCCAAATCCTAAATGCTTTGGAAATAAACTGCCTTAGGTACCTTCTACGGCCCTTGCCGTATCATTTGACAAAATTGTAGAAAGTAGGCAAAGGTTATGGGCCTATAAATAACTTTGTATATTAACATAATAACATATTCTAGTGGCTTGTTCTCATCGACATGATCCCGTTCTTAAGGGCCTCATCGCCTCACCCAGCATTCGGACTCCTCATTAACCTCAATGTTCTACGACCTGCGCTATTGTGGATCCAATCAATATTACAATAACGTAAATTGTGAAATCTTTCGATATCTTCAGCTTAATTACTTAAGCTTTAATCTGTCCCTCAATTGGCCGCATATAGATATGTCTACAACCTAGCGAATTTTGAATAATCCATAATAGTAAGAAATATTAAGTTACTTTTCGATTTTCGGGCACTGTGCTGTGTACTTCCGACACCACAATCAGTATCGAAAGTTGAAATGATTCGGTAAAACCTGATGAGAGGAATTAAGATTTAGTTAATTAAAAATTAGTAGGTAATGGCTTGCATAAACAGCATGGTAAGCGGTCACTAACCCCTCCACAAAAGAGCAGTGATAAGTGTGTAACGTGTCGGAGATGGTCATTTGGAAAGGTTGTGTCAGCTATGGGTGGGTGACGGCGGCGCGGCGCGGGCGCACACCTGTGCCGCGGACATTCTAGCCGCAGCAATAGCCGAACTTATCGCCATGCGCTGACGCAACCCAAACAGGATCCACCTCCCAACAAAAAGTTCCACGGCCACTATTTCGAAACTCGTGCGCACCTAAATAGAGAAAGGCATCTATGTGCTTGTACATCATTTGTAGAGCCGCTAGTCGCAACCCACGGGGTACGGGGTGAATGCCCTTAACGTCCTCCGTCCTCCTCGAGCATAGCGCCCTCTCGTTCTGGCATGCGAGAGTCCCTCTTCTTTCGACTTTGAAAAGAGGGCACGATGGTGTGGCCGCTGTGCGATTTGGAACTGATGGTCTTTGACTTTAGAGTCGTCATTGGTACGTCGGGTTGGGTCTGTGTACAGTTAAGGGTGTGTGCGCACGCGCATTGCGTTTGTATTCAAATGAGGACAGTGCGTTCCGCGCCGGAGAGCACTATGATTGTACTTTTTTAGTCCGTGAGCCGTAATCAGCTACAAGGAAATGGGCATCCTTAGGGGTGGCGCGCCGCTCGCCGCTCGCTCCTATTGAGGACACGATCTTGTTAATGCGCGACAATTAGGTGCTCTGAGAACAGACACAATTTGTGTTAATGGCCGGGTGGTCGACCACTACTCACTATTAATACATCGATAGATATGCGTGGATGTCCCATATTGTGACAATATGTCATACGCTTTTTTCACTCAGACACTGTTTATCCAATTCACTATAATACGATATCTAAAATGGAATTAGACTTTCACATAAAAATACATACCAAGCAACATTTTGATATGGACCTGTTTTTCTTTGGTTTAAAAAAAAACAATATTCTCGCAATAGCTGCCAGCAGCCATCGGACAATGTACAACTATCGACAGATTTTGAGGAAAAAATGAGGTTATAGGTCATTTTTTTTCTGCGTTAAACAATCATCATGGCTATTATCGCGATGGTCGGCTCAGCGGATATTATGGAAGTACATTATCAGCTAATCGTTTTCTATTTTCATGATTATTTTATCTTGCAATTAAATGTTTAATCTACACTCAAAATGTAACTGAAAAACTATGTCCATCATCACTTTTACAATGAGGTAATTAAAAATTACAGTTATCAAGAACTTGGCTGGTTGTAAAAAGCGTAAATTATCACGACGGTTATATGTATACTTGATTGTATATTGCATAAATAAATCTGTCGTTATCTCCTTAATATGTAAAATGACCTTCGAACGAGAAGATAAAAAAAACTATGTGTTAACTTGCTTTAAGGATTTATATCGATATATCAGTTTTTCTGTTTTTATGTAGACTTTTAAACAAACTAGAGGTTAGTGTGAAGTGATAACGTCGACAACAATAATTTATGTTTAATTAAATACTTATTGATAGACGAACAAGTTAAGCAATCAACGCCCAAAAATATAAAAAAAACTATGTAGGTACCTATGTACATTTACGAAAATATTGAATCATCAATGCTGCGTGATAAACAAGAATCTAAAAAAACAGCAATCACTGTAAAATTCTTCCCCTTCGATCAGCGAAATTACTGCGCTACGACTCCGCATTTGCAAAGGGGACAATTACGTTCAGGAAATAATAAGCGAACCATGCGTTGATGAAGTGGTAATTAGTATGATAAAGATGGCTACTCGGCTAGTGAACACAGGTAGCTATCGCTAGTAGTACCTAGTCACCGGAGAGGCGACGTGGGCGGCTTCGGCCTTCACGTATCCTGCGAACTCGGATGTTTTCCAACTGCCCGCAGTGCTCACACAATCGGCACGGTGTTCAAAACAAGCGAATATTACTCGACGACGACAAATCTACACAGCTAAACACACGAATTCGAGTTTTTTTACCTGAACTGCAGGTACGAAAATAAATACACGTGCTACGAATTTCTTATCTAGTGTGGAGGTGGAGGTGAAAAAAGTATAATTCAGTCTCAATTGCTCTCTTTACAAGATTAGTTTTTGGTGTATTTAGTTACTATTGTTTCTGCGCCACGCCGCTCGTCGATCGGTGCATTTTTTTTGTTTTTCTTTATTTGAAAGGGGCATTTTTTCCTTTGTATGAATAGGTAGACCGTAGAGGTACTCTAAAATAGGAGTTTCTGTAGAACAAACTTCTTACCCTTACCTAGTGATTTCTGCGTTTCATGTTTCATACATATCTTCACAATTCGTGCAGCACCTACTGCAACATAGAGTCATCTACGAAATTTGGACGTCTTCGCTAATGCGTCGGCAAACTTACCGAAACCTCAGTATTGAGGTGGATTCACACAACTTTTAAGTATTCCTTTGTGCGCGTCTATTCTTACGCCTACGGTCCCATATAATTTATTTTATTCATGTTCTTAACTTCATTCATAGAAGGCTTGAGTGCTGTCTCATTTGAATCTTTTAGAATTCTTTGTAATGTCAGGTTTATTTAACGTTATAAATATCTTGTGAAAATTTCCAAGATGCATTACGATTTTTTCCCATTTCAAGCTCTGCGAATAACTGAGGATGAAGATATCTACACAATTTTCGATGTACGGATTGTTTTACTATACAGTTAAGTACACAGAAGAATGTACCTACAAGTCGGTCGAGTAGCAATGATTGATATCTCACGATAATCGCTGCAGCACCTACCCGCGCTTGCGCTAGGAATCTGTAGCCTCGATGATCTCGCTCATTCACGACCTTGGTAAAACGGGTATTGTCACAATAACATAGAATAGCAAATGTTTTAATATTTGAGAAGTGCTAATTAAACGAAAACATTTTTATTTCATTGATTGACGTTATCCTTGCCATTTATCATATTTTACTAAGTTCATGTTGAGGTTATCGACAGTTTACAAATAATTCTCAGAACGGACCTCCCCTAACTCGACTCGACCTGGGAGATGTTTAACTCTTCGACCGAAGGCCACGTCACCCCTGTGATATGGTTCATGAGGCAAACACCACCATCAGTGCAGTGTGAGAAAATGACGGAACCCCTTCGTTACTGAACCCTCCGTGATTCACAAGCGTGACGAGTTGAAAAAGCAGGTCTTCGTTCATTCAAAAAGTCCTCATGACATGCAAGAGAATTATGTGCGTGCATGCATGTCTTTGTAAGAGGGTTCATTTTGCAATAAAACCGCCCGCGCCCATGCGATGATCCTCTATCGCAGCAGCTAAAGTGTACTAGACACCTAAATACAATACATATAGCTATTATACAATAGTCGTATGCTCGTATGACTTCGTGTATTCATGGAAGCAAACTTTACTGCTCGTTTAGAAGCGCGATTTTAATGTAAACAATATTCTCGTAAAACCTGATTTTATTCATATTAAATGACTAAATTAATGTAAGACTGGTCATATTCATCTACGATTGATGCAGAAGTGGTCGGTACACATCGAAGGTTCTACAAACACGGTGTGACACGCGGTACGCGTGCGTGCGCAGTGCGCGAGAGTGCCGCGGTAGCAAGCCATGGCCCTGAGGACGGGCACGCCTCCGTCACAGCAACGATTTGATAATATGACGATTGTGGAAAATAGCCGTGTATTACGTACATGACAATAAAAGGTAGGTACTACCTTTGTTATTGTTAATATCCTGAAATATAAATTAAAATATGTGTGTAGGTAGGTATACTACTACGTGGTTACGGGGCGCGTTTGCTGCGCAGGAGTGTCGACGCGCAGCGGCAACGGACCGTGGCCCTGACGACGACGTGCAGGGATTTCACGCCTCCGTCACAGTTTTGATTTGATTTGACGCCGTTTGTGGAAAATAGCGTTGAATTTGAAAAAAAAAACATGCTTAGTTACCCTTTTGATTTTATTTGTTTCTACACGTTTAAGCCTTCAGAGTGAAATCTTGTAGAGACACTCCAAATTGTTATATTATGTTCCATGGATGTTCCAGAGCTCTTACACCATACCGAAAACCAAAGTTACAAACCCACAACAGTATCATATTTTCCATACTAACGTACACATACAGGAGTCCGTTACGCGGCCGTAGCTGGGAAATATCCTACTGTTGATGAATAAGATTATTATTCACAGATTACCCCTTTCAAAAGACTGAGGCACCGTTTGAAGTTAATTAATAACACAATGCTAAAGAATCGATTAATAAACTTGTGTACATCCCGTTTTGCGCATATCGATGCGGCGGCATTTAAATGATGGATTTCATTTGCGCCCACGCCGCTCTACTGTTCGTAAGTCCCAAGTAGTTTTAGTGGTACCGGTGTGCCTCACTAATAAAATATTTCTTTTTATGTCTTCCCCGACCAACAACACGTTTGTGGGCAGGCTCGGTTGCGCAAGCGACGGTGCATTCCGTGTTTCCGTGGCTGTGTCCACGGCTCCACGCCGGTCACCGCACCAAAACCTGTCAATATACACTTTATAACTACGTATTAGATACTCTAGTATTAGACGGCGATCGGCCTACTGCTAGCAGTCTAGTTCAAGGCCAGCCTTTATGTCTCGTCATTTGATAACGACATAATTTAATTCTGACGTAGTAGTTAGTGCGATAACTGCCTACTGGTTTAGTAAAATTCGTCTGCAGGCTGTACCGGCTCCTTTCTCTGCCTTTTAATGGTTTGTTGACAAAGCCTGCACAAGTGTACCTTCGTACTTAACAATTAGAAAGGCGATGTTTAACTGATTAAATAGTGTGAGCTATAAGCACCGTGTTCTACATTAATATCAAGTTTGTCTGCCCCCGCCACCATGATTCATTATTCTGTGTCATTAGAACCCTTTATGATTTCGAAAGGCATGGACATCAACTCGATAACAGCAAGCAAATCATAACTATTTTTTGTTGTCTTTCTAAACGCAAGCCTTTTTGTCATAATTTTCTGTTGTCTAATATTTATATTATCTAACTTCCGCATGGCAAAGAATCTTTATGCAGCAATCACCACGGAGCAGTCAAAAACAACAAAAAACGCCCAGAGGGTGACGGTGGCGGTGGGAGGAATTGATATTGAATTGAAATAAGAAAGGCATTTGTCCCGGCATGGAAAGTTTCCATAAGAAAATAAAATGGGGTCCCAGCTCATCGCCACGTTGATCGCCAGCTCGCATCGCAGCTCTTCCTGTGGAAAAATACACCCATTAAAGTAATCTGTGACATCCTGTGCACGCTGCAGTAGCAATAGTGCAATCATCACCTTGCTGCGGCCTTCAAGATCACGTGTCTTATGTCAAGCATTGGTCCAAACCTATATACTAGCAGTCCTGGAGACCTGGTAGCCCATTCTTTGGTGGTAGACTTATTTTTGGTTCTTAGGGTTTAGTCTGCTTTCTACATTTTTCTAGTTGCTTATGACGAACTGTGTAAATAGATACTATACTATACTATACTTTTGTGAAAATAAAGTTTACACTCCTAATCTATATAATGGATTTTTCTTTATAGACTTTTCTTTCTTGCTGTTTCGATTCAAAACCTGTAATCCTACTTCAACAGATGATTTTCCTGATTAACCATTTGTAAATTAGCAATTATGTATGAAGGAGCTGATGAGGTTACCGCTTGTTTGATTAGATGCAAAGAAGAATATGAAAACAAAGAAGAAGAAGAAACCGAAAGGCATACGATTCGGTTTCTTCTTCTTCTTTGTTTTTATGTTCTTCTTGTTTAATGGGTTTGAAGTTTGGTTCGCGATTGGATCATAATCCAATCGCGAACCAAACTTCCAACCCGTTAAATATTGTATTTTATTAACGTGATTTGTTCATTTTAATTGTATAATCATCTGCTATTGAAATATTTGGAGCTTGTCCATTACGTTTTTAAATTGAGTCTCCAAAGACAGGTGAATGGGTGGACTTCCCAACAATGTACCTGTTAGTTCTACCTAGATTCCTATCTAGTTTTTTTTTGGCTGTACACCGAGCAGGTAGCACCAGCACGTATAGCGGCCTTAATCAACACTACAGTGCTTTGTTGATTGGTTTTGTATATTTTGAACTACTTTCATTGATAGGGGCACCAATTGAAATATTCAGGAAACTAACCGGATGTTCTACAAGTGCTTTGCGCGATATATTTTTCCTTGTAACAGTTTACTATCTAAAATTCTATTTGAGGAAAAATATTAGAGAGATAGAGAGTACTGGTCGACATAACAACAACGGCAATGCTACAAGAAACAATAGTTATCTAAGCTTTTGTAACGTAATGTTTACTTTCAACTACTTCAACGGTTAAGAATAGTGATGCTTAGTAATCTTCTCCAAAGCAATATTAGTTACGTTGGTGTTAAATCTTAAAATTTAATGTATGTAGTAATCAAAAGAGAGATTAGGTATTAACTGTTAGTATTTATGAGAAGACGTTACGTAAAGCCACGTCAAGTTAACTAACTGCGTGACCTTTCGGAGCCTAAGCAGTTATTACCGTATTTTGGTAGTTCATCAAGTTGATGATGTTTTCTCTAATCGCGCTTGACAATCGACATCATTTCTGAGATCGTAGTGTAACGTCGGTGTATCGGCCTCGATTCACCCCACTGTCTCCGTAGTTTCCATTTGCAATAGCAAAAAGTTGTGAACGGTGGAGCGTCGTCGGGCGGGGCGACATCGAGTGCCATTACGGGCAGCCAGCGCGCGCAGGCACGGGCCCGGCGCCGGCGCAGCGCCGCGCGCGCCGGGCTCGGCATGCGCGCGCAGGGGTGGGCAGGCCTGCGCTAACGGTGAGGTTTTAATGATACATTGTTGGTCGCAGACAGGGGAACGGTTCGCGATATTGAGAAGTTCTTGCGCGCTGACTATGCCGACGCACTGCGCCTGCGCACACCGTTATCCTATTTCCTCTCCCTCCTTTATGTTCAACGCATTGTGATTGGCAAGCAGTATGTAGCTATCGCTACGGTTTACGGTAGTTCGTCAAAGAAGCGGTGTTAAAACGTAACTGCGTTGAATTTATGTGTTTCGCTAGATTTGTATGAATGAATTACTGGATACTGCTGTAGTAAGATGGCTTCTTCCGCCAGACTTTCCTATTTTCACTGGTATACATTTGGCCAGTAATATAAGAAGCAGTAAAGTATTCCGTTTATTTTTATGTGGTAGACAACGTGGCGTTCTATCTCTAAATGTTTTCAACTCATCTTACATTCACTAATAGACAGATGCAGATCACAAATTAATCCAATCCTTCCCTTTCGCATCGGGTACACCGCAGTCTACTTCATATCGGTCAGTCCAGCAGGCTGGGAAGGGTTAGGCACTACGTTATAACTTGAACCTATTGCTATTTTGTAAACTCCCAGTTTTCATTACTTACATTCGATTATTTGGTATGAAACACAGAATGTCTTAATTATGTCAACGCCTAGTCTCTCCCAGGAAAGTCGTTGGTTTTGTCTCAAACGGACACACCACGTCGTCGCACTTTGTTATTTATCATTTTTTTTTTACATCACAGAAAATGGAGCCATGTAGAATGATTGTACAGAGTTGAGAGAAATTCTTAACCAAAGAATTCGCAATGACAAAAGTCCATTGCTTAGTCGACAAATCGGCAGCGGCACTCCCAAGTACCTAGTAAGTACACGAAGATAACGTTTTTGCTTTCAGATAAAGATTACGAATTAGGGTATCGCTTCGAACACTGATAATCTTTGTTACAGGGATTCGCGATACGAAAGACTGGGACAAAAGTCCACTTCGATATCACGAGATCGTTTTACTCTTCCGCATCTAATATTATAAAGAGGCAAAGTTTGTAAGTTTGCATGTAGGGGATAATCTCCGGAACTAATGAACCAATTCTAAATATTCTTTCACTGGCAGAAAACTACATTAATCGTGCGTGCTATAAATTATAGGTTAACTAAAGGTTATAAAGGGTGTAACAAGACCCTTAACGAAGCCGAAAGGCATTTATTCTCCCCGTCATTGCGATCATTTTTTTGTTCTAGACCATACCTGGGAACCCTCTAGTTACGGAGATATTGAGGGCCAAAGTTCCAACTTATTCACAAGTTTTTTTTTTAAATACTTACATCTTTTTATTGGAAGATTTTTACTTAAAACACGTCCACAACCCCCGTACTATTCAATCCATCCATTAGCACAATGTTTTGATTGCGTTACATTGAGTCCTACCGTAAAACGTGATTTTTCACCCCCAAAAAAAGTCGTTTCCCAGCAAAAAAATTTTGCGTAAAGTTACTTAGTTTGATGTACTTAGTGCTTGGTTGACGGCTTCGTGAAGGATCTTATTACACCCTGTATATTATACATCGTGCATATAGCCGAGCTATCACAATTTTTGCGGACAAAGTCGCGGGCGAATTGTTAGTATTGGATTGGATACAGAACAATTGTTGTGCCTAAGTTGCAATATTATCAGCATCAGCATTAACTTCATCAGTAGACAAAGAAATATCAGGTCTATATAGTCATCTGAGGCACAGATTCAAACGCCGACAGATACCAGAAACTATAAAAGTTCCTCTACCACTATTCATGTAAACTGCAATGAGAAGGATTAATGAAGCAGTAGCTAGGTACCTTTCTGTCGATTCCTAGCATAGGTATGCAGGCGACCTAGTTTGGACAGCTAACAGGGCTTTTAGTGCCAAACACGGGCTACATCTGAAAAGAAAATCAACGTCCGTTTAGCGTTTCCCGTCTTTTGCGTCATCATCGTGGTGGGATGGTTTAGAAAAAAATACAGCTTGTGTCGGTAAATCTAAATGGGTAATGTGTCTGCTAAACGAGCGTAAATTATCCTTGTGGTGAGTGTGGTCAGTAACTGTACCGACTGCAGGGTCTGTTTCCTATAGACTTTATAACGTGTGCCAATACACCAGCGTGTAATGTATCCTCCCCGGCATGTCGTCGATGCTCAGTACCGCAAGCGATTAGGATGGACTGCGGCCAAACGGAAAATCCCTCGTTTGGCAATGTGCAGAGTTTGATGACAGTGTGTTAGCGACATTGTGCAGTTTGTATCTATTATGGTCAACCTCGCCGAGCTCGGGCTGACCGCTAAAAGGATATCTTCCCATCAAACGACGTAATGATTCATGTCTCATAATTTTGATAGCACCACGAAGATTTCTAATTTAGCTTTTTAAAAGCCAACTAGTTTGTCTTCAAACGCTAGGCTTTACAGCTAAATAAATCAAAAGGTCTACGAATAGATGGTCATAAAGGTGGCCACAGCCGGAGTTTTAGAGCCCTTCAGAAAGTGTGTCGACGGGGCGGGTCCCCCCGCGGCCCCGCACAGCCCCGCACCCCCGCGCACACCCGCGCCTCGCTGGAAAACGTCCATGTATGCATTTTATAGTTTTCCGTTGAACTGTGAACGTCATTATTGCGCAGGTAGGTAGGCAGGCGTCGTAAACACTGGGCAGCTGAAAACGTAAACGTCGTATGTTCCTACAAGATAGATTGATACTAAGTGCTGCATTGTATTCATAACACAATGCTATCCCGCGGCTCCGCTCGCCTTATTGACTTTCTTTTTATAACTCAGCAGCCACAGTCTCCACAGAACATAAATTATGCCTAAATAAAGCCAGATCGACTTATGTAAATCCAGGTCATTCTGCTTAGTTCCAGATACTCTTAGTCGTATTAAATTAGCGTAGGTATCTGTCCGATTTAAGCTTGTTTAGAACTCCAAAATATACGTAACGAGTGGAAACTACCTAGGTAATCATATCACCTGTTATTTCAGAAAGGGTGGGCAGAGTCACATAATTATTCACACGAACATGACTGGCATCTAGTCCGTGAGTGTCGACGATAACGACTCATGTGATTGGGGGCGTACCTAGCACTATCTACAACTACGAGGTAGGTATAGTCGGCCTACAAGCGTTTCATCATGAGAACATCTTTTACTGAAAGTTCATAAATACTTACATAAAATAAAGCATCATGAGTATGTCTTCGGTAAAACTATTGTGTTACAAACAAATAGATCGGGTAGAGGTAATAATTTATGAAAATTAGTGTTTCCATGAAGCTCGTAGCTGCATGCTCTCGTAGCACTACGATACGAATGATGTAGGTGCCTACTTATACTTATGGTCATTATAATTGTGGCTATAAGACTTTGTGTTTTATTACTTGACATAAGTTTTTGCATAATATTTGCTGCAACAGTATAAAGCATATTACAGTAATTTATTGGTTATCTAGTATATTTTAATTGAAAACGTTTAGCGACAAAAAAGGGCTACAGCCTCGCCAACCACGAATGCTATGCTCACCGGAGTCATATTCCTATTAATGTAGGTACTTAGTTACTTACACAACCAGTCAATAATACATAGAATATTGGCTACATGCCTCCGATATAGGTAGTTTCCAAGCGAATGCAATAAAGCTCAGTAGTTCACATACCTTTAAAAGCCTGTACTTACAATTTCAACCAATAAGTCACAGTTAGAGTTCATTGGAATTAATACCCCGAGCGACGGAGGGCAGTGCTGGGCATTGGAAGCACGAGGGGGCGAGGGGCAGCGTGGGAGGGGGGTTGGGGAGGGAGAAGAGGGGGAGGGGTGATGTTGCGCAACGCATTACAATAACGCGACGCTACGTGCCGGTGCGCCCGCGCAGCGCGGCGCCGGGGTCACACGACGACGATTCGGGGAACCTCGTGCTCCAACTTACACCTCGCTAGGGTCGCTAATCGAAATGGATGTGATCACGCGACGAGAGTGGCAGACTCGCGAGTACCGGCCGATCAGCGCATAGCTGTTCTTGTAATTACAGCGTTCTGGCAGCTTTTACGATTCGTGAAATAGCGTCACTTTTTACTGCGGCGCGTCTATATCTAAAGCTTTACACCTTTCTTTGACAGTAAGATGAAGATGTACCCACCGTTATACAGATACTGACATAACTAGCATTCATATTATACAATGTAGGTAACTCATAGGCAAAACAAATCTGAGCAATCCAATAATTACATTGAAATTACACTCTGACATTGTCCTTAATCCGTGCGTCATTGCAGCCCTACGCAACGATATGCACGGATTGCACAGCATTCATCAAGCGAGAGTAAATCACATCACAATACGAGTCCTTATCAGTAATAGGCACGCGTGATTCAGGATCCGGGAGTCATGTGTGCGGTGACCTTAAGTTTATCTAGTTATTTAAGGAGGGATTCGTATTTCGCATTTTATATGAGAATTTTATATTGATAAGTATTGACATTTTGGTTAATTTGTTTATTCAGTTTTAATAAGATAGGTTATACGGTGACATGAATTTAATTATTGAATAAAATAGATTGGCCACCACCACCACAGTAGACTGAAAATGAATTGGGTTCGCGCAATTTTGACCCATTTGTTTGCAGCACAATTCCGAATGAAGGTGTTATGATTTCGACAAATGTGTTTATTAAAGTTTAATAATATAGAGATAATTTTGGCATGTGTTAAATTATTTAATAAATGTACAAGTACATAAACTTAAAAAAAGAAATTAAATTCGCACATTTTTAAGGTAAAGAGTCCAATATTGACCCAAAAGTGTAGGCTCCGTTGTTTGATATGTGATTTTTCAGTTTTGGCAGGCCGGTCAGGTCAAGGTATCCTTTTAAGCTGCGTTTGTATTCCATTCAGAATAATAATGAGAATTTCAGAGAATGGACAAACGACAACATAATTGTGTATAAAATCAACATGCTTTACCTTTGAGCAGTCGCGTTTTGAACACAACTGTATTTTATGCGAATTTAATTAAAACTAATTGAAAATTAAGTACTAATTTATGTTCTCCACATTATTTACCGATACGACAACATGACATAGCATTACCTACATCATTATTTTGTCAAGCATCAATGAGCGTAAAGAAAACTTGGACACAATCTTTGGTCTAGTCCAGCCGGAGTGGAGTCCGCCGGAGTCAATCAACGTTACATCTTATTTCGGCCCAGACAGGTTTGTTAGAATAAGGAATCATTTACGTACGATTGAGACGCCTGTGCTATATTTAGTCTGTCGTTGGGTGCCAAAACATTTTAGTCATGTAATAGAGAAGCAGCCAGTGTCCCAGCTGTCCACGCAAGGATGCGCGGGCGACGCGCGTTTCTTTTAGAAAGTGGCACGTGTCGGGGTTGTTCACCCTACGCGATCCGGGTCAGGCGCCGCGCTCCCCGCACCCCTCGGCCCGCGCGCCCCCTCCCGCGCCCGCACCGTACGTCTAGCTACACAGTACGTACTTCGCTTGATGTGAGTGTACTAGTCCTTGATAAGGGAACTTCATTGACACCATAATCCAGAACCGGGTCAGCGGATAAGGCCCTCGTCGGCGCGCCCACCGGCGCAGGCGCAGGACCACGCGGACATGACGCGCACCACCGCGTGCGTGCGCGAAAATAGATAATAATATGCTAAAACATGCTAGAGACGCGTAAATAAAAAGTACTTATTCCGTACATAAAATGTGGCAAACTAAATTAATTACATCAAGTTCAGTTACCACGTGTTGAAATTTTTTAAGAAAACACATTAATTTGAATATGCAACTACGACTTTATTGATATAAAAAAACCCTATAAAACAATCAATTAATTGTAATTTTATAAATAAAAACTTATGTAAAATTAAACAACTACAGCCAACAATGCAATTAAAATTCCGTTTAATTGAACTCATTTATTTATTACTTAGAATATTTTGAAATCTATTACTACTAACTGCAAATCGTAATTGCATGCGTATATATAACAAATGAAAGCAATTTAAAAATAGGTGCATTAACTAGTAACTATGAAATTAAGTTATAAGGTTTAGTGAAATTAAGTATAATAAGTAAATAATTGGCCGTAAACTAATGTGATGAGCGCGCTATTCTTACCGCTATCAAGATGGTGTTGAACTTAGAATCATGTTGTTTAGATTAGGTATTGCTAGGTTTTACTTAAGCTAGTTACTCGTATAAAATATGATAATGATGCTGCCATGACGTAGCTAAATTAACACAATATTGCGCAGGAAGGTATTAGCAGTTTTACATTTTTTTCTACTGATCACCATTTATAATGATGGATCGGTGATAGCAGACATTTAAGACATTTCCAGTTTACTAAAAAAACATGCGTTTGCTAACATAATGTAAAATGTTCCAACATTACAAGGAACTGTCTGTTCGACTTTGGTCCTCAACAAATTATACTCGTGTTTACGTTTTGACAAATTGACTTCGTGATTGACTCCGCCGACATATTGTTATTATCACTGCGCCAGCGACAATTGCTAATATTCAGTATATTTGCTGCGAACTTACGTATACCTACATAGTATAGAGTGCATTACGACCACTTTGGGAACTAAACGCAATGGGCACGTGGGGTGAAACCTACCCAAGTCAAAAGTGAGATAAAATATGATCATTCAGGGAAAATATTATTAGCAGATAAGTATTCATGTTTTCCCTACTTATTAGAGATTTCTATATACAATCGTCGACATCAAAAACACAACTCACTCTATAACGAATGCATGGAACTAATATGTATTACGTAAGAACAAACAAATGTGCGCCGCAACTTAGCAAAATGGCAATGGAGTGATCGACTATGGGCGCCTTCAAAGAAAAACTTCAATCAACCTTTACTACATAATAAATAAGTTATCATCGTCCGTCAATCCCCCCTTCTCCATCGTCGTCACTTGTCGTCCTGGTCATCAGTACATCAGCACTTATGATGCTCTCCATCGGTGCAACAGAACTCCTTGCCGGCCGAGAAACTGGTGGGCGTCCACTCGCCGCCGCAGTTCTTTATGAAGAGGAACGCCTTTTCCCTGTGCACGTCACGCTCCACCGCCCCGCAGATCACGGGCCCGGCTCGTGGCAGGTATTTCAGGATCTAAACATTAATAAATTCATTCATTAACTCCAGTTACTGCCTCGTTGGTATAATGGTCACAAGCACTGAGTATGAGGTTGAGGTCCTGGGTTCAGTTTCCAGGTCGGGCAAATTGTTTTTGGGTTTTTCATTACGAATTGCGCAGACTTCCGTAGGCTCTCCACTATTACATGGAACTTAAACACCTCTGACTAAGCCGTACGGGAAATTATGATTACAGCTGAAAGGAGCCTAATCACAGCATTTTTGCTTTGGTGGTAGAAATGATGGCTTAGCTGTGGTCGCAGAAAATACTTGTCAGGTCCCAAGTAGTTTCCACAGGGCAGTCCTGTGGAAACTACTTGGGAAACTACTTTTTATTCCTTTACACGCTGGATATCGTTAATACATTATGTATAAGGCCAACCTTCATGTAAGCATTTGATTGCTATTGTTATGATTACTTACGACAGACCGCGGTGACCTTTGTTATGTTATGGCAGCTCATTACAATAAAGGGCCGTGAGGTGACACGTATGAAACAGTGTTCGCTTGTGCGAAATTAATGAGCTAGCGCACTAAACAAATAATCTATTAATACATGCACTAAATTAGTAAATGCTTAAATTATCTGTCAGCGAATATCCTAGCTTTGACATTGCTGAACAATTTCATTGAACTCGATTTGCTTAGTCGATTTTTTTTTTTGTGGGAGTGTTAGTTTTCTCTGTTTGTTTTAAACTAGGAGGAAGAAATTAATATTGCCCAAATAAGACTGAACTTAGAATAGTTTAATCTCTAGTTTAACTTCCTTCAGACGTGCATATGGACCAATACAATGTTTTATTATCTACTTCTCTATCGTACAACGTATCGTCTATTGACGACCCGAATGGCGCAGCGGTTGTGACGCTGCCTTACGTTCTTAGGGTTCCGGGTTCGAATCCCGGTAGGAGCAAATGTTTTTGTGATGAGCATGGACATTTGTTTCCGAGTCATGGATGTTTATATGTATAATAAGTATGTATTTACAAACAAAAAAGTATCTATGTAGTAGTATCAACTATCTGGTGTCCACGACACAAGCCTCGTTGCTTAGTGTGGCACCTAGATGGCGCTGTGTGTAATGTCCAGCGATATTATATTATATTTATATTTACAAATGGTCCTAAACAGTTGGAGTACCAATGCGATTGAAGGTTCAAAATCTCAATTAAATCTTACCTGGATAGACCATACGCTGAATTTGATTGAATGCATGGGTGCATGCACGTGACGTTGATGCTAAAAAATAACTTGGATAATAGATACTGACCACGTCAAGACACCGGCTGACGCAGTTCTTAAAGCCCCCCATGCCGCAAGGTAGACTGGGGGAATCGGTGTCGTAGGTCACCACGGGCTCTCCTTGTGGAGGACCCCGCGGCCTGCTGCGGCGGTTGTTCTCCTTGATGCCAACCTGCTGGGACAAGAAGACCCCGCATTGGCATGGCTCGAGCTGGAAATTAAGAAGAACATGGTTAGATTTTTAGATGTATTATGACTGCCCAGAACTTATTAGGCACGAGTTCAGCGATATCACTAGCGTCCATCAATTCCTTAAGTGTGCAGGCATCAGAGCACGCAAGATACGATATGATGTGTCCCATTGTTTGTGGCACTTCGTAATGGTAGAGGCAACTGACTGCCTACAGGTTCTACAGACCATCCACTTGCTTAAACGTTATTGTACCTACAATGGTTGAGTGTTACGAAGTTCACTTCAGGAAAGACTTGTAAGAATGTAGGCAGGTATATGTTATGTCTAATGTCTATACAAGGGGACTGCTTTCTAGCAGGGAACTGAAATAAGTAAGTCTGTCCATCTGTCGGTACTCTCTCAAAGTATAGCAAAACTTGTAAAGCCAGCGCAATGGTGCACTTGTACCTACCACAGAATATTGACGACCGTGATCGTCCCACCGCAGATTAGTTAAGTACTAACTGTAGTAATCTCAATGTTTCTTACATTGGAATTTGGACTATAACTATTCCAGTCCTAAAGGCTTGAGTTGAATTATACTAATATCAGTGTTTACAATAATAACCTCAGTATATTATGAATTCATGACCAGTGATAGATGTCTAATGTCCATGGCTAAACGTTAGGGTAAATAGGTACCTTTTATTTTGAAACAATGTTGTCTTTATAAATTGCCATGCGTGTCTTCTTTATTACTGGATGTAGACCTTAATGCTGGCGAAAAGGCCTTAATTATACCTACCTATTTAAGTACAGGGCAATCCTGACGCAATGATGAACTAACCTTGACCACACAGCAAGGTTAGGTTGGTGTATAGAGGCAAAATTATAATAAAAACTAGTAGAATGAACGAAGAATTATTTGAGTAGGTAGGTAACTAAAAACCTCGCCATGCGTTAACGTGCTTACCTAAAATCTTTACGAATCAAAATCTACGAGCTTTATACCTGAGAGGCTTTGGATTTTGGAATCGAACCCGCGACATACTGTTACATAGCGCAGTAGCTCGTACAGAATCACACAACCAGTACTGGGCTAAACGAGTCATGGTATGATGAAAACGAGAAAAAACAATAATGCCCGGGCGTTTTTACAAATATGTACCAAGCAAAACCTATTTAGCACTGCGCCCGCGTCGTGGATTATAGCCCATTCCCTCATAGAGAGGACGCCTGTGTCCCAGCCGTGGGAACGTAATAGGCTGATTATACTATGCTTATGCTAAAACCTATTTATAGGTAAAATAAAGCGAGATGAGATTAAAATATTATTTTCAATACACTTTCTAGAAAACTGGTTCTTATCGCACTACGATTAGGTTCAACATGCAATGTATTTCACACGCGTTGATTTTTAATATTTTTCCGCACAAGTGCGGAAATAAAAATTTCCACAGATAAGTCCAAATGGGTTCAATGACTATAGCTTTAATCGGTGGTGATTGTTTTTTTTTAATCTCGGCAATGAAATATGTCAAATATGCGTCTATACGGCGTAAATATTTTTTTAGTATTTTAATTGTGTTTATAAATAGAATATCATAGATATACATGATTATTTAAAACAAATATTTACTTTTATGAACAAATTAACATGTATTTGTGTTCTAAATGCAAAAATATTTGATTTTTCTTCTTTTCATAATAGGTTGTATAGCGGCATCATACCTTTGCTTCTTCTTCAGCCTGGCGCAAGCAAAGCGCGGAAAAAAAAAGCAAATTAAATCTTAGTTTCTTAATAATTCCGGACAAAAATACTTTGTTTTAATATTTTATTTTTTCGAAATTGTATTGAAAAACGCCGTTTGATACGCGTGGGGATTTGTTACTGCAGTTCTTGGCTCCATAACACCCTCGCCTGCAGCTCGGGTGTTAATTCCGCGCTCGAATGCAATAACAAAGTTTCCCCACTTTTATCAATATGTACCTACTATTAATGAAAACGTTTATTTAGGCATTCATGTAAGTGTCACTTAATGTAAGTAAGTGAAACCATACATACCCAAATAAACAATGGGTTAACAGAACAAAAATAATGTAAGTAGTTTTGAAAATTACAAAGCCGGATAATTTCTTAACTCTTACCTCGTCATTATAATCGTCGTCATAATTGTTCTCTTCCTCTGACGGCGCGCTGACTTCGTAGTTCTCTCGTTTGATCTTCCGTCTGCCCTCGGTTGACGTCGTCAGGTACACGCACAGGGCGAAGAGCAGCCAGCATTGGACTCCGCGCATTTTGAAGGATACGCGAAGAAACTAACGAAAAAAGTTTGTCAAAATCGGTTCATCCGTTCAGGAGCTATGATGACACAGACAGCTAGACACACAGATACACACTTCAAACTTATTTCACCACTCTTTTTTGGTCGGGGATTAAAAACAGAGAGCTGTGGTTCATTATGAAGGCAAGTGTCTTGCGAGGATCAGCAACACTCTATTACGCCTGTATTTCGCGAAGGGTTAAGTAGAACTGTGGGCACAGAGCATCTTATATATAACTGTGGGCCTAAAATGGAAGCTTTATCAGAATCATATTATGAATCACGTTAAAAATTTAAAATTCTTAAAATGGTCTTTATGTTTATGACGACAAAGTCCGTTTTAAGAGTTTTAAATTTTTAACGTGATTCGTATTATGATTCTGATAAAGCGGCGATTTTAGACCCCCTGTACCTACCTATAGTATACCCAGTTTTCGCCTAATAAGTTTAAGTCCCCTATAATAGGAGCGAGCCTACTGCCATCAACCCAGACTGGGCATAAATGCAGGCTCCGGGCTGTTACTGAAAAATCCTGATACCAAAAACCCATATAATACTATGCCCGCCCAGGGAATCAAACCGGAGACCTAATGCTCAACAGTAGTGTGCGTCCTCGCGACCACTATACCAACGAGGCGAAGTCTTATAATTTGTTATGGTTCTCAATATAATGTAGTTATATGTCACTAGGCACAATGCAGTAGAAAAACAATGCAATAGTTAAAAAGGATGCTTAAATACATCATATCACGAGATACTCACTTCAATAAATTCTTCAGGCTTGCAGTCACCGTAGTACAAACGTACAGCTTTCCAGACAATCACATCACTGAACAACCACAATTAAACTATAGTGCCACCTATCCATGATTAACTGGCCATATAAACACTATACCCCGTTCATATCTATGTAAAAATTGCCTACTCAGCATTTTTGCCGCACAGCGAAACGTGTCTAAATTACTAGTCGGTATATTTTACGTGAATACATCTAGTGATTTTTCTGCGTAAGATACGTGATTGACAATTGTTTCAAGTTTCACCTTATCTTAGTAACATGTAGACGAAATTCCAAGTCGTATGTATGGCGCCAATAGTGTAAGTAGATACCTACTTATAGTCACGCCTTTTACTTATGGGGTAGGTAGAAACTACAGACCGCCACCTGCTACTACTCGTTTGCCCCGTTCATATTGCCATACATCATCTGATCATACACGCATTCCTGTTACGAGTTGGAACCACTAATTTAACGAATAAATAGTACCTATGACATGACATGTTTCTGGACTTCTTCGTTGATCTAGTGGTCGCAATCACTACTGCTAAGCATGAGGTGTTGGATTCGATTCCAGGTTGGGGTTCAACCCCATTTTAGTCCTTCAGTACCCAGCATCCGGGATTACAGGTACTTTGATGTTGTTTCGGGACATGTCCTAAGAAGAGCGCGAAAATTGGCAGTACCGGTAGCTGTCACTGAGTCATGCGTCTGACTATGCTCACCAATTATATATGGTTCGCGGGCAGGCTTAAAGCACCCCGGTGATGTACCCATAACTCCAAGGATATCAAGACCGTTGTCCAGGTCTGATTCGGCGTGGTTGATGTAAGAATTTCGAACCCACTACCTTATTAATAGTAAGAGTAATATTATGTAATTCCTATGCTGTTATTTATGAATAGCACTCAAAGCTGATGGGAATCGTAGGTAGGTGGCATTGCCAGTGGTTTGCCTAATTATTTTAACCGAAAGGATATTGCGCAACACAATCTCAATGCCATTAATTCTTGCAATTCAACAATATATAAATAATATTAATTAATTTTATTGGTTATTCACCTTAGCGAACAGGCGAATTTTTCAATATGTATGTCCATTCGAACTACAGCCTGCCACTACACAGATCTGTTGCTATGGTGTTGTGGCACTGCGGGAACGCAGACACCCCTTCAGCGTCGATGGCTGCAGTTAAGGACAACGCGGCCACGACCACTTATCATGTGGGCCGCGTAATGCGCAAGGGCTCAAAAGGTTGTCTTCGGTCAAGTGCCGCTTGTCGTCTGTAAAAGCCTTAAAGCCTAGATATTCCTAAATAAAATAAGTACTATTGAAGTAACTATGTACAGTCGCCATCAGATATATCGTATCGAATGTACCTACATTACTATTTATCGAAAATGTAATTTTTATAAAATTGGATAATTAAAAAGCCAATACAACATGATGCAGTTTTATTTTCTACATTAATGTAAGATAAACAACTATCAGACGCAAAAATTGACAAAAAAAAAAAGACTCAAGTATGATTGTATCATTACGATATTGGAATCGCTATGCACAATAATTGCTAAAATAACTGTCGATTACAAAAGATTAATTCACAGCCTTCCCAATCAAAGATTTTTGTGTACAAAATACTGAAGCAAGTTCATCTAGCAACTAGCAATACTACACTCTTGATAAAATTTGAAATCCTAACACTACATAAATACTATGAAGTGATAATATTATTTTTACGAAATGTAAGAAAAATTGTTTATATTCATTGTTATAATCGCTAAAAGTACTTTGTTGACAAGTCAATGGAACAAAAAAAAAACCCATAAACAGGCAAAAGTTTAATAAAAAAATGTAACATGTCTGTAACAGATCAAGTTATGGAAAACAAAAAGGGTTTATTATATGAAATCATAATGTAAAAGGTCAATATAAAAGTAAAGGTGGCATTTCATGATCACATTTAATGCGATGTGGTGGTACAAAAGAAAACAAGGACAAAAATAACAAATATTTTACGAATAACTAACAAGTAAAATAAAACAATCGTCGTATCTCCACAGATTGCACCTCTTTCAGGGAGTTACAGGCGGTAAGTAACAAGTTCGAAACTAATCAAAAAAGGAACCGTGACATAGCCAGCACTAATATGTTTTACAAGATAACATCTAGAAAACTCGTTTTATTGTTACCTAGAACAATTATAAAACGAGAATTAAAAAGTGTTATTTCATCGTCTCTAATACTCGAATTATGAAAACAAAATATTAGAGCATTACATTAATACCATAACGCAACTACCACAAGTCAGCAAAAGGCACAAACTAAATTATAGATACTTAAGAACACTAATTTTTTAAAAATTGGCTGTGGTGTTGCTACACAAAAGCGTTACGACGTCGCATCATGAAACTAGCTGATGTCCCATAAGTGTTCATTAGGGCATTGCAGAAATTCTGCTGTGGTGTAGCACCGCTTTTAATTGTGTCTTAAATTAGCGGTATCACGGTAATAATAATGTCAATTTTGCATGCATTTAACATTATGCGCATCATCAAAAATGCAAAGCTGGAATTAACTAATGTAACACATCCGCAAGCCGAAATGTAATTATTGGACTTTTTATTACCTACATGTCTCTTCAATTTTACATTCTCTCTAATGGGTAAATTAAGTTTCTTGAGCAATATCTCATCAAACACAATCTAACATTTACAGTAACATTATGATTGCCGAGTCAACCAATACCTATTTTATTTACATTAAAACATTGCTTTTGCCCAAATGTGGTAATAAATAGCCATTGGTATTAGTGACAGTGATAAACTGTTTATTATTATGATATTATGACATTGGCAAGAAGTTATCACATTGATGATGAAAATTATGCAGTTAGTAAAATTGATGAATGAGTGGCAAAACTTGTACCAAATTATGGGAAAAGATTGTACCATACATGCAGTAGTTATAAAATGTAGTAATATTTATCCCTTGAGTAGGTATGAAGGTAAGTAATGATCTAGTTGCTATCAGTCTTAATTAATTATAGACTATGAAAATTGTATAATAATGGACATTAAATGGACAGATTTGGAGATACAACTGCAGCATGCTTGGTGTTACATTACTATATATTAATCTACCTTGTAGGTAATGAGTTATCTAATATTAAAACTAAATATAATTGTACTTTACAGTTTATATTATTTGATTTCATGAATTTATTGGCACATAAGACAGACTATCATTAAACTTTAGACTTTCCAATAGATAGTATCCTTTGATACAAAATTTTAGAGATTTCATAATTTATTATATGAATTTAAAATGCCATATTGCATTACTAAAAGATTTTCTTACTATTTAATACTTAAATCTAGGAAATAAGTTATTATTAAAAAGTAACTTAAATCTCTAACAGTCTTTGGCTAACACAAGTTTAGCCTCACCCTCAAACACAACCTTCTTTTCTTCCTCGACAATGCAGAAAAACTTCACTTTGAGAATCTTCCTCACATCAACAAGTTCTACACTTATAGTCAGCTTCTCCCCAACAAAGCACTTGTTCGGGAACTTCATAGTTTGTGAAACAAGTACAGTTCCAGGGCCAGGCAGGTGTGTGCCAATCAGTCCTGCCACTAAACCATTGAGAAGTGCTCCGTGAACGATGGGTCTCTTGTTTCCATTATTCTGGTGCAAGTAATTGTGATCACTTGTAAGGTTTGAGAATGCATCCAAATCTTTCTGAGTTAATGTTTTTTGTATGCGGATCTTATCCCCTGCCTTAAAAGCAGTACTACTGAATGTGGTTGTATGAATTTTGCATATCTTCTGATAATTTTTGTTATTCACAACAATATAGGGGAATCTGTTTGATAGCATTTTGTTCATTTTTATGTCTCACTTTTATTTATAATACCTCATTTGTACTGCATACATCTTGTAAGTAAATAGTGGCCAAATTAACTAATCTTTTATCATCCGACTTCTGTATTTCATGAATCCTTTGAGTAACCTCTGCTGTGGTGATTTCTGATTTGGTTTGGTCGTTATGGAGATAGAACAGAGTTGTGATTGTATCAGCTACAATATCATTGTTGTTTAACTTCAGTAATTCAATGAGTGGCTTCAGTCCAGACTGTGTTAATATATATTCAGCATTCAGTGCATCTGGAAATTACAAAATTGTTCTTAGGACATTAATCATCATTTAACAAGCATTATATTTAAGTACAGTCAAATAACAGCAAATTGAAGTAATGTATAATAAAGTCACTTTGGATACTTTATTACATACTACAAAATTTAATCCACAATTACACAACCCCCTTTACACATTTAAAAAGATAAGAGACGAGTCAGAAAATGCAATTCAAGATAGTAATATTAATAGGAATTCATTAGCATAGTTCAAAGTACAGTGAAAAGCACTGCACAGGATCATGTCACACAGACAGTACAAAGTATTGTTTCAAATCAAGCCATAGGTCCATCATGCAATGCACACCTTTAAGCACTATAATGGCATAATCTCAGATCAGATCCTACTATGAGCTGAAGTGATGTTCCAATGCAGTGCTTATTAAGTTTGATAGGAGTATAAATGTTGAATGCTGCCTGGTGAAAATATGTTTAGGTATAAATAACAAAATTTCATGTTTCTTACCACAGCTCAAATTGCAGATACCAGCAGCAGCAAAATGCAGCAGTTGATGACTGCTTTCATTCTTTATAACGTGAAGAAAAATGTCTAGCACGCCAACATCTCTGATATACTGGTAGTTTATGGGATCGTATGCAAAATTTGCCAAATTAGCTAGAACTTGACATTTAGCATCTGCAAAAGAAGTTCGATTTTGTTACGTGAGTACAGTGTGCAGTGGTTTCAACTTCAAATTGGAAGAACATATTGGTCAAAGAAAATAAACTTAAAATAAGCGACGATTTATACCTCTGCAAATAAGACCAGAAACTTTTAACCGGAACAAATTATTACATTTTGTAACAGTAAATAGAAGATATTTACCAAACGAAGTAGAATGCAAATATTCGTCCACTAGAAGCGATAAAAAGCTCTCTCGATCTGTCCCATTTTCAGGAGTACGTTTCTGAAGTTGAGCCTTGTTACTGAACATTGAAATGTTAGATCTTCCTTAAACTTTCAATGCACAAACCTCTAAAATATACAAACAGAGGCTAAATTTTCACGCGCCATTCTGAAAAAGTAAATTCCACCACCATCTTGAATTTATTTCTTTCTTTTCAATCTTTTGGCAGTTGGGTCAAGTTGCCTACAATCAAAATTGATTAATTTCGCAGATATTTTCTTATCCGTTTTTCATTTTTCTTCTGATTATTATTTCCGAGGTGTAAATATGTAATGATTACATCGGGTTCTTTTTTAAATTTATAGTAATATTTTCTGATTCAATTTCGTTCATACCCAGAAAATGTAAAAAAAAAACTTTTCAAATTAGTTGTCTATGATGTTGTAATACTTACTTGTAATTTGTCGTTTGTCGTGCGGCAAGACGTGAAATCCAAAATTCCAACACGATTATTTTGTTGAAGATGAAGAGTTTTTAAATATTACATTCTTTAATATATTTCGCAGTGAACATGACTACACCGTATATTGCTGGTAATTATGTGTACTACGTTCCAAAACATTTAGAAGAAATTAAATGTTTAAGAGGTTATAATTTTATTATCTGAACCATAACATTATTCTTACAGGTTTGACCAGCAAAAATATATTTTTAATTGACTTCAAGGAGCCTTATGAAGAGACAAATCTCAGGGATGAAACGACTACGAATATACGTAGTATTATATTTAGCCCTAAAGGCACCTACTTAGCTTATAGGACTGATAAGAAGTAAGTACTTATCAGTAAGAAAGTTGAATCTAAATAATTATTAAAATAATTAGAATCAAAAATGTTATAATATCATATTCCATTATTAGACTGTCATAACGGTTCTTCGATTGAGTATCTTGTATGATACAGCTATTTTCAAATTTTAAATAAATAAATCAAGTAATACAGGTCTATGAACAAAATATAATAAACTACAATTTTTTTTTCAGAGTAGAGATAGTGAGATGTTCCGACTGGTCTGTAACAGCAACCATAAATGGAAATATCAAAGACATGTTTTTTTCACCACTGGACAACTACTTTACAGTTTGGGAAATGTTTTTCATGACCAAAGAAAACCCTCAGGTAATCATTATCATTGCTCCAAACCATGTATTGGATAAATAAATAAATATTAAAAAAAAAAACTGCATGTATTCAACCAACAAATTGACTTTCAGGGCAAGCCTAATCTACATGTTTATAAATCAGCTGATGGACAACTTGCAGGCAGTTTCATACAAAAGAATCAGACTGGATGGTAAGCCACAATTTTGTAGTAAAACTGTTCATGATTATAAGAATAACACAGCTACTAATTGATACACTGATTTGTATGGAGGTATGAGTGGAAAGGGATTAAAGTTGCTCGTCATTTATAGAAAAGGAACGATCCTCCAACACCTCCAAGCTACTTTCTAACAGTTCTTATTGGGATCTTGTATACAAGTTGGAAGGGTCACCGGTGCTAACCGATGCCACATATTCTGAGCCCCACAGAAATTTTTCATCGGTAATTTAAAAAAAATACCAGTTGTTCCATACATTTTGACAGTGTAGTTTTGTACGAAACACTGTTTTCAGAATGATATACTGAATTGGTGATATTCGTTTAAGTGTCTGTGTCCACCCTGTATAACCTAATGGATAACTTTGCTTGCATGCAGGATTTGGCTTGACAAGGGTATGGAGTGTATTTCTTATGTCTTGTAGATACCATCAAAATAGGAACAAGTCTTGCATGCTGCTCACATTTATTCAATCTTCAGAAAGAGTTCCTTCACACTCAATTCCTTATCTAACTTCAAGGGAACCAAGGTGGTCATCAGATGAGAACCTGTTTGCTCTGCACGTAAACAACAGGGTGCTGGTCTATGAGGATGGCAACCTCGACAGATTTGTGCAACAGCTGCAGGCAGAGAAATTGAATTCTTTCAGTGTATCACCCAGCCCAGCTCCTACATATTATTTTACTGCTTTTACTTTAGGTAAGCATATTGACCTTAGTACCCTGTGGTACACTGACAACAACCACACACATCACACACCACACACACACATCAACACACACACACATCACACATTGTGTTACATGATACCGGTGCTTCCTGAGTCTGGAAACCAATTTATTTCATAATAATATTTCAAAAAAGTAAGCTAATAAGGCTACAAGGCTGTAATAATTGACTTCTGTGGTGGTTTCTTTACTCACAGAAGAATTGAACTACATATTGATTTGTCATAATCTTGCGAATGTCACTAAAGACAGGCCAGTAATCAAAATTCTATACGACGAGCCGACAACTAGTCAGCTCACTCATGGCTCATAGATGATGAAATGTTTCATCACCTTAATGTTTTTACAGGTAAGGCCGGCCAGCCGTCGTTCTGGCGCATCTTTAAGTATCCCGACTTCGAGCAGACCCAGGCAGTCGTGGCGCGCTCCTCCTTCCAAGCGGATAAGGCCACTTTCTACTGGAACCGACGCGGCACCAACGTGTTCGCCATGACGCAGACTGATGTGAATATATTATTCTTTTGAAGTCTTTCTGCAGTGGTATCATAGTACACTATATTGTGTATGTAATACCAACAATTTTTGGATACTCATAAAAAACGCAGGGATTCTAGAAATTATTTTAAACTGCATGTTCCAAAAGTGTGATGTTGGTTGTGATAATCCGCTTTGCTTTCAACTTCAGAATGGCTGAAATTTGAAAGAAAGCAGAATAGGGTTTTCTAGTATCTTTCTTTTCCAGGTGGACAAAACTGGTGGTTCTTATTATGGAAAACAATCACTCTCTTACGGTGATGTGAAAGGCAACTCGGAAAATGTCACATTCAGTAAGTTTTAGGTACTCAATTTTTGGAGTGCAATTTATTGTTTAAATGGCAAGTACATGTATTTGATCTTTTGCAATCTACTGTAGATATCTGATCTTTAATAATCAATTCTCTCACGTGGATTTTCTCTATGTCCAAGTTATACAGAGTTGATATGACAGAGGGGCATTAAATTACACTACGTATACTATAAGTGTTTAGTATTAATTCGATACGGTATAAAAATAAAAAGCACCAAAAAGGAGATTTTATTTTTTTCAAACAAACTAAATAGCTTACAAATTAGAGTAAAACGCAACTACCCTTTGTAATTAAATTTAACTGAGCTTAGATACCTAGGTAACAAAGCGGCAACGTCGCGCGCGCCGGAGCGCGGCGCGGCGTGTGATATCTCGTGTCAAAGCGGGCGGCCGGCGGTGGCGCGCGCAGTCAGCTGATAGGAAAGATACATCGTATTCAAGCGGGGCAAAAACTTAAAAAATCATTTGCGACTAAACTACTGCTCCTATTTAATTGATTTTTGGTACAGAGCTTGAAAATGGTACATATTATACGCAGTTCAAAGGAAATCCCCTCTGTTGTATCAACTTTGTATGTTATTAAGGCTCAACACAAAAATAAGCCAGGAATTATTGGTATTGGAAAGTTCTCCTACCTATGGGCACTTTCCCACAACGGACAAGGAAGGTAGTAGCTCACAAACTGTCTACAAATTTTTCGCTCAAGAAACAAACAAAACAGTAAAAAAATATATCACTGACGGTGACTGTTTGCACTGCCGGCGGGAAATCTGTCAATGAAACTCGTCAAAACAATTAACCAGCTGTTAACTCTACTCATTCTCAAATGCGTGCCTTAAATATGAGTATATTTATCTATGTCGCGCACGTTTAACACCTAATATCTTCCGCAGGTAAAGAGGGCCCAGTGCACGCGATATCGTGGAACCCGGGCAACTCCAACGAGTGGGTGGCGGTGTACGGCCACGCGCCGGCCAAGGCCACTGTCTTCAACGTCAAGTGCGAACCGCTGTTTGAGTTCGGAACGGGCGCCTGGAACTCCATATACTTCCCACCTGAAGGAAACCATATCCTTTTCATATGATTATCCTAATTTGAAACTGAAAAATGAAATAAGCGTCTGTAATGCACAGGACTTAATATCCCAGAATGGATCTGCTAGAATCAGATGCATTAATTTTTTTGAATATCTGTTTGGGTCATACTAATAGATATGTTGTCATAATGAAGTGACCATTATCATGTTATATAATTAAGTAATGATCTATGAAGACACTTTGGTAGCTCTAGTAATCCTGAGTCATATTTTTATGCCATTGCAATTATCCAATATTTTGTTATCAATACTTCTATACTAATATTATAAAGAGGTAAAATTTGTTTGTAAGTTTGTAAGTAGGGGGTAATCTCTGGATCTACTGAACCGATTTTGAAAATTCTTTTACTAATAGGAAGCTACATTATCCTCGAGTGCCTTAAGCTATATTTACAACGTGCCTGTGTGATAATTTCCGACCAAAACGCGAGCGAAGCCGCGGGCAACAGCAATAGTTTTCTGAGATGAACTTTACCGTTATAGGACGAAAGTTACCAATAAGTTATCACTTTTCAAGTTTTGTACAGTGTAAATTCACCACAATATCCCTTAACTCAATCACACGTATGCTACTGGGCGGCTTCGGTAACATAGCGTCAGGACACATTGAGGTGTGGGAGCTGCGCGGGTACAAGAAGGTGGGGTCCTGTGCGGCCCCCGACACCACCAGCCTCATGTGGGATCCCCGCGGTGAGACATTCGTCACTGCCACTACTTACCCCAGGCTTACCGTCGGCAATGGGTATGTATCACGTATTATAAGAAGGATGCGGATTATTTTGTGGGGCATTTAGCAATCCCAGACTTTGCCTACCGAACTGAATTTTGCTGCCACAACCAATCGCCAATCGGATGCCGACAGATGACGGCTGCAGTAATAAAAATTGAGAGGTTTCAAATCAAATAAGCAATATTTGTTTGTATAATTAATATACATAATATGTACCTATACAGGGTGAATTTTTCAAGTAAGCGTGAATGGCCAAATCCGAAACTATGAGGATTACCGAAAAATACTCAAAGGAGTCTCGGAGCCCGATTTTGACGAAAACTAAAACTGCATCATTAGATTTATGAAAAATCAATATTCCTAGCCAGGAATCGAACCTATAGATTTCGGGGAAAAAATACACACTACATGTCATTACTTCCCAGAATTTGAGCCTTATTAGCGACACTATCGAATGGTGTCATAATACAGTGGGTGTTTTTTTTTTTTTCAAAATCACTGGATTCGATTCCTGGCTAGGAATATTGATTTTTCAAAAATCCAATGATGCAGTTTTAGTTTTCATCGAAATCGGGCTCGAGACTCCTTTGAGCATTTTTCGCTTTTCCCCATAATTTCGGATTTGGTCATCCACGCCCACTTGGAAAATTCACCCTATGTTAGTAGTCACGTTCTCGAAAACGGCTCTAACGATTTCGATGAATTTTGCAATATATGGGTTTTCGGGAAAACTATTTAGCTAGATCTCATATCTGGGAAAATTTCTTTTCCCTATTTTCAACCAAGCAAAGCTCGGTCGCGCAGTTAGTGTCTCGTAAAATGAGCAACCGTACTAGACATAATTTTGACCACGATAGAACGCATAGTCCATCACTCACATCACAAGCAGTTGCATACTTAACAGTTTTAACGGATTTTTTTCTACTTCATATACGCAATACAAGCCCTATTTAGACGACAAATAAATTAATGTTGATCAGTGCTACATGAAGATAAAGTTAAGATAGAAGAAAATACTGCTTAAAAATTTGTTAATATATTTCAACAAATACTTATTCTTTCTAGATACAAGATCTGGCACTACACATGCGCATTGATGCACAAGCGTGTCTGCGCTGAGAAGGAGAACCTCCTCGCTATCAGCTGGCAGCCGGGCAATTTCCCCAAGAGTGAACTGTCCAGGACTGTGCCCAAAGGCATCGAGGACTCCACGCCGAAACCCGCGGCGGCATACCGACCTCCTGGCGCTAAGAATAGGCCTTCGACCTTCACGCTGCATGAGCAGGAGAAGCCGCACAAACCTGGGGAAACTCCTAGTGGTAAGATTTGCAGGCCAAATCATGACGTTCATATTTTGCATTAAAAAAAAAAATTTGCTTCAAAAATATCTTTATACAGGATGTAACTGAACAAGACCCTTAACGAAGCCGTCAACCAAGCATTAGGTACATCAAACTAAGTAATTCTACGCAAAAATTATTGCAGGGAAAAGACTTTTTTTGGGGTGAAAAATCACGTTTTACGGTAGGACTCAATAAAACGGCCTCACAACTTTGTGCTGATGGATGGATTGAATAGTACGGCGGTCGTGGGGGTTTTTAAAGTAAAAATCTTACATTAAAAACATGTATTTCAAAAACAAAACTTGTGAAAAAGTTGGAAGGTTGACCCCCAATATCTCCGCAACTAGAAGGTTCCCAGGTATGGTCTAGAACAAAAAAATGATCGCAATGACGGGGAGAACAAGTGTCTTTCGGATTCGTTACGGGTTTTGTTACACCCTTTATTTAAATATATTTTATTTAGAACTTATAAAAATACTATACTCTCATTGTGTTAGAGTTCCTTGTAGAGTATTGTTATCGTCGTTCAAATTCTGACATTTTTATTTTTGTACAATACGAATCTCGGCAACCATGTTAGTGAATTAGAGGTCTTGTCGATTTTCTTGGTAAATTCACCTGAACATTTGAATTCATTACTTTAGCGGCACCATCAAAGCAAGCGCTCAAACAGAAGGAAAAGCGCGAAAAGGCAAAGGCCCGCAAGGCTGAAGAGAAGGCCCGCGGCGACGCGTCTCCCCCGCCCCCCGTCGCCACCTCTCGCTCGCCCTTCGTGTCCACCGGAGACCCCGAGAAGGACAAGAAGATTAAAAATCTCAATAAGGTAATGTTCTACACTTTATTTTATTTAGCTTTATTAGCCTTTCATTTATACAACTGTACATACATACAAGTAAATAAAATTGAAGTGTTTTAAGCCTATTAACCATAAATACTGCACAGTGGTAGTGCATGGTTAGTTTTAGGATGGAGCGATACCTGAATATGGCAGCCCTTAGTCCCCGGTTGTAATATCAAAATAACAGCTTTTTACTAAATGCATATGAAAATGTAAATGGCACATAAAACCAAAACACATTTTTTTTCAATTTTTGTTTGTCTGACGGTCTGTCTGTCCGTTTGTTCCGGGAAATCTCCGAAACGGTTGGACCGATTTTGACGGGACTTTTACTGACAGATAGCTGAGGTTATAACGTCTAACATGGGCTACTTTTATTTTAGAAAAATAATTAGGGTTCCATATATCAATAGGTTCCATGCAAAAAAATTAAAATCCTTGAAATTGGTAACAAAATCCGATGCAAAAAGGTAAGTAATATTATTTTATAATAATTTCACGCGAACGAAGGTAACAGTTTATTCATAAAAAGCCGTACGAATGCATTCTTATCAAGTGAGTAAGGGAGTTAGCGTTCTGTATTTGGTCATCTAAAACATTTTAGTGAAAAAGATTACATATTATCAAGCCTGTTATCTCCAAAGGGTTAGAAAAACTGTAACGGTTTACTATAGTCATCCCACATTTCGCCAGTTAAGTGTGTTTAAGTTCGGGGGCCACGTGGTGGCTCCCGGCCACCGTAGGCGCGGGCCTGTGGACGGTAAGTAATGGGCTAGCTCGCCGTCCGGCCGTTTTATGACGACAGGCCGTCACGACGGTGCGCGAGTGTTCCACGCCTGCCTCAAAGTGATGTCAGCAACCGGGAAGGGGCTCGAAAAGACCGACCGAAAGACTGTTCGAAAGAGATACCGCGGCCCTGGAACACAAAGGACAAAAGAAGGAACATGGATGGGTTTAGTCAGTACCTACAAGTCTGACACTCCCTTCCGCTCCGCCCAGAGTGTAAAATCATCAAATGACCTCTGTCATTTGATGATTTCCTATCCGAAAAAAAAAGTATGTTTAAGTCCAATTTAATAAGAGCCTTTCCTCATCCGGTTACAAATGTAGACTCGGCTGCTTTTTTTATTTTTTAAATCTGAATTGCAGGACCTTTCAACGCCGCACGTTTGAATCATCACGTGACTAAGATGTAACGATCATAGTAGAGCGTTCTGTAAAGTAGTCTCATCAGACACATTTAATTAATAATAACATCATTCGCCAGTAAGTCCGATGTAATAGGGGGCCAGCCTATTGCCATCAACCGGACAAATCCAGACTCCGTCTGAGAAATTCATGATGGAAAAACCTAATAACACTTTGCCGGTTTGCCCGACCTGGCAATCGAACCCGGGCCCTCATGCTCAGCACGCACGCATTGCCTCGTTGGTCTAGTGGCAATCAAAAATATATTAATAGTATCGAATTCCACATTGTACACTTTAGAAATAACCTTTGTATTGACGTCAAAGTTTTTAAATAAGTACTTGCTTGCTCATTCAGATTTTCGCCATTTTGTTTTATATTTATATAACCAGCTGTTGCCCGCGACCTTCGTCCGGTTGAAATGATTATTAATAGATTACCTCCCTATTTTAATAGGATTTTGTCAATAATTTTAAGGGTTTTAATTGTGTACACGGAAGCCTAAACCATTTTCTAAAATAAAAGTAGCTTACGTTACTCCTTATAACATCAAAGTCCCGTCAAAATCTGTCCAGCCGTTTCGGAGACTAGCCGGAACAGATAGACCAAAAAAAAAATGTCAAAAGTACTGATAAGGGTGCAATAAACGGACCATTCACCAATCCGCCAGCCAAGCATGCGGTACTAAGTAACCCTACGCAAAAATTATTGTTGGGAAACAACTTTTTTTTTAGGGTGACAAATCACGTGTTACAGTCAAAACCATTGTAACGCACTCAACACATTGTGCTGGTGGCTACATGGGATCGTTAAACGGGTCATGGAGGTATTTAAAGTAAAATTTTAACCTTAAAAACTAGTATTATAAAAAAATACTTGATACTTAATATATAAAAAAACTTGTGAAAAACTGGAACCTCAGTAAAAATTAAAATTTAAAATCCGAGTAGCATAAAAGTAACCAAAGAATAAATATGCGTTTCAGGGTTTCGTACCAAAAGAGTGCCAATGGGACCTTAATACTAAGGCCATTTGTCCCTCCGCACACACACCTGTGTCTCCTCCTCCAGTCCTAACCTGTCACAGAGCCCCATGACCGCTATAACAACAAAAAATCTAAATTGAAAGTTTTGAATGATTTTTGTCCGATTTTTTGTTCCTCTTTGGCTGATCGTCTATCTTTTACTATCAGCTATCAATCTAGTAGGCGTTTGTAAGCATGCAAACAAGTTACGTTTAATAAACCTGAATTCATGGTCATAACAAAAAAAAAACTTAAAATATATAAAAAAAAGAATACATTAGCATGATCCATTTTATAACCTTACTGACGTCTGATGTCAGTATGATATTAAAAGGAGACGAGTTATGACGTACATAGATGCTAAACATAACATATAATTACGACTATGCCCCGTGGCGTTAGGCAGAGATTGTTTAGTTTCAGTCACGCTTGCGACCGGGTTACGGGTCAACGAGAGGTATACGAGGTGTAAACGGAACGTTCACGAGACCGTCAATCAAGTATTCTGTACACCAAACTAAGTAATCCTACGCGTTTCTTTTTTGGGTGAAAATTCACGTTTTACAGTAAAACTCAATGTAACTCGATCAAAATATTGGGCTGATGGATGCATTAAATAGTAATCGGGTCATGGAGGTAACTACAGTAAAGTTATAACATTAAAAACTAGTATTTAAAAACGTTGGAACTTTGACCTCCAATATCTCCGTAACTAGAAAGTTCCCAAGGTTGGTCCAGAACAAAAAACTGATCGTAATGACAGGGAGAACAAGTGCCTTTGTACTAAGGGTCTTTATTTGTTTGTTACAGAAACTGAGCGACATTGACAAGCTGAAGCAGCAAAAAGCATCTGGGAAGCAGTTGGAGCTAAACCAACTAGCCAAGATCGATCAGGAGCCAGCGCTGTTGCAAGAACTCGCCCAGCTTAGATTATGATCGTCCTAGCTCAAGACATTTATGCTTCGTTGACAAACCGCTTAGCGTTACTCTAGTGTTAGGCACAGCTATATTCTTGACCTATTCCGTTGGAACAGGCGCCTAAATACATGTCTAAGTGACGTTAGTATATTAACATTATTTTTTATTCCTCATTATTTATCATTCTGAAAACCTGTTCCAAAGGAATTGATCAATATTCGTTAAACAGTTAATTTTAGGAAAAGACTTCAAGAGATATGGTATAAATACAACGTGAATTATATGAATAATATTAAACGTCTGTTTACGTTATTACTATAGGAATATGCGTTTTGTTTTTACTATTTTTGTATCAGAGTTTGTCACTAACGTAATCGTTTGCATAATATAAGAGTTGAGAGTGTATTTACTTACGTATTATAACCGGACTGAAATGTTTCGACTTGCAAATTATTACTGGTTGGATTGTTCGCAGTGAGTGTGCAGTCCTTCATGATATAAACGCTATATTTTTTCACATAAATCTGTTAAAAATATGAGATGAATTTAATACATTGATTCTAATTCGTTAATAATTGTATCGTAAGTGTACTAAATCGCTGAATTTATTTTGTAATGATACATAAAGTGATTGTTGGTTTGTTATATGTGTAATAGACATTCGTTTTTAATAAAAACATCAATACAAATCTGGTTACTATGTTTGTAAGTGGTAGTTTTATTTATCTTATCTTTGTTTCCGCTAGTGGGTGTTATCAGCTTATCTAATCTTCCACGTTGATCTAAGTGTATAATATACAGTGATCGGAATAGGTAGAGCTAATGTACCTAAAGTTCAAGCAAGGAACAGAATCGAAAAGTGTTCCTTACGACAATTTTTTTTTCCTCGTCTGCGTCCGCGTTTCATTCACTCCTGTAGTTTCTCAAATTGTGTACGCATATTTGACTCGTTAATTGTTTTTTTTTTAACCTATACATGTTTTATCGGTTATTAGAACTTCTTCACACGACCTCCTTGGCTTAATGGTACAAAATGAATAAATTGTATGAAAACCTATAAATTGTTTCTTTTTTTTACCTTGTTAGTTCTAATTAGTAAAGCTGGTATGAAAATTAAATTAGCTTCCGCACTTGCTTACGGCGTTCAAACGAAGCTATGGATTACCTTTATTTTTTAAACAATAAAAATCGCGCACTTTTTTTTTTAAATGGAAACAGTAAAAGAATTCGGTAGTTGTTTTACTTTATTAATTTTAGTGGTACCTACCTAAGTAATGTTCCGACATTCGGCACAAATATTCCGAAAAAAAAAAGAAATGTAGGGAAGTCTCCACTTTCATTTCTGTTCCTTGAACTTTAGGCACATTAGGCTTAACTTTAGGCTCTACCTATTCCGATCACTGATAAATTATAACAAGTGCGAATAACACACAAGTTATAAAAGTGAATTGGAGAAAAAATTCTTCAGCAACTCGTCATTTAGTGCTCTCACTCCGTGTTTTTACCTTTTTAATAGTGTCGTGCCATAACCCATAATCTCGTCTTTTTACTTTCTTAATAGTGTCGTGCCATAACCAATAATCTCGTCTTACTTGGTTGATCTTACTGAGATCTTGTCATTGCTTCTCATAAAGCTATCCTTAGATGGACATTCCGAACGTGGTGTAATGATCACATTACTTATCAGTGTAAGAGAGTTCGATCCTCACTGACTGGTTGCACTTTTGTCGGGAAACCACTCATCAAGCAAAGGGTTCGTTTATACAAATTAAACTTGAAAATTAAACAAGAAAAAATTGAAAATAAACAAAATTACGCCTGTACCTATTCCTGAAAATGGTCAATAGTGATGGTAATCCTGCACTCTGATTTAGCCGCTAACCGAAAAATCTAATAATTTTGGCCGACGGGATCGTACCGACGACGCCACGGTCAGCTTGCGAGTTTGCAACCACTAGACCAAGACTGCTGAACCCTTAGGCCCGATGGCCTCTATGTGGCCCGCCACCAGCGATCATCTGACGACAGTCTTTTGACAACAAAGCTTAATTAATGGTAAAAAAGAAAATCTATAATTTTCTATACAAAACTTTAAGTGATAAAACTTTTCGAGCACTCATAGCACGCTCGCTCTCATTTAACCACGTCTCTTATTGATGCACCCCTAGTCTGACACGGAATCAAAATTTTAGCCCACCTTCAAAATAAGTTGAGGCCTTGCACTACACTAATAACAAAAAGCAGAAAGAGTTCGTTAATCACTCTCCTTCAAATGACGCACTATTTAGAAATTACATAATTAGTAATAGTAAAAAATCTATAATTATAAAAAATATGGGTAACAGTGATTAAAAAGTAGTTAAAAAACCGGCCAAATGCCGCGAGTCGGACTCGAACACGAAAGGTTCCGTACCACCGTAGGTAGGTACAAAGCGTAGACAGAAGAAAGAGAAAGAAAGACAGTACAAAGTATTCTAATAATAATATCTGTGGTACAGTATTTAACACTTCTACAACTTGAATGGCATCGGCAATAGTAACAATAATATCGAGCTAAAAACGCTGAAAAAAAAACAAGTTCCTCTAATTTTTAACTTTTTTTTTGTTGTAGCGGCTTTTTTCTACCTAGTAAAACAGATGTTGAACATTTCTAGCGTTTGTTGGGTATGGTTAAAAAAATACAGCCCTGTAACTGTCGCACTGGCAAAAACCGGAGTCTAGTAATATTAGGGTTCCGATTTATGGCACCCATACGGAACCCTAAAAATTATTTAATTTCGTTATGTAGGAAAATTTTGCACTCTGGAATGCAGTTCTCGATTTGGCAATAAAAAACATTTAGTTTAACGGGAGAACTAGTCGCATTTACTAGCCCCATGATTAGACAGAGGAACATCGAATATTTGCAGTGTTTGATTTAATTATAATAAGTAGATAAAAAAGGTGCAGTGTTGTGAAAATATGACCGGTGAGATAGCTGTCTACAACAAACACTGTGAGTGATCTATGGTCATCAATCCGTTTGACAGGCGCGGTAACAGCTAGGTATAGCAAAAATCTAAGGATCTTCATAAAAGCACAGGTACACACACAATTAATGGTTTTGGTTACATGATTTGAACATGTCTGCAGTTAGGTTCAAACATCCGGGATGAAAGTGGGTTTATGGCACGGCCGGGGGCTAATATGCAAAGATAAAATGCTCTGCCCGTATAAGTTCAGGACAACTTATCATCCAAAATACCTGCTTAGGTACTTATTATAGGTACCTTTGACATACGTTTTGACTTCTTACGTACCTACCATTATATAAGCCTATTATCTGCATATGTAGGAAGTGCCAAATAAAACAGGCAGTAAAATTAAATCTCGTAATATAATTTTTATGACTAACTTTCGTTTCAGGTACAAAAACGTTTTCAATTTAAAAAAGATACCCACAGAAAACCAATTCACATGAACGCGAAATGCCAAGAAATAAAACAATTTGGGATCCTTCGAAAACTTCATTTAATTAGTAACAAGTTCATGCGACTATACAAAAACGACTATAAACTACTTTCTGTCATGGATTATCGCAAGCAAACAAGACGTTCGATTACCTACCCACATATCTGGTACATATAAATTAATGAAAACCCCGCCGCACTTCCCACCGCGGCGCAACTATTCCACCAGTCACCGCGCCATCGCTTGCTGGAAAGCTCTATCCTGGATATGTTATTTGAACACGATAAGATATCGATAATAAATTGATAATATATGCGACGTTGGATTTTAATTGTTAACAGTAGTAGTCGGTGCGCTCGGTGTGTTGACACGCCGATAACTCGGTTTGTTTACGATCGGTTATTATTGCAACGACGGCGGCGGCGGCGGTGCGAGCTAGCATATTCGTATTGAGCTGCTCCAACGGACCGAGCAGCCGTGGCCCTTCAATATGGACAGAAACTGCGACGATGCCGACGAAAACACGCAGCTGTTAAGTGAAACTGATCGTGAACGGACTACCAGTGAATACTCGAATTTGAACAGTGTTGCCGACGGCGGAACAGGTTCTCAGGACACGATAGTGTTTGATAGCAAGCTGATGAAGACCTCCACGCACACAGAGGAGCTGGCGGCGACGTGGGGCGGGCGCCGCCGCTCGTTGCCCGACACAGGCCGGCTGCGGCGCGTGCACTCCTGGTCCGGGGGACCGCCCGACGACATCAGCTCCGAGATTATTATATTAAGAGAAAGGTAAGATCTCCTTTTCAACCCGACGATTAAATTTGCAGCATACCTGCCTATTATTTTGCTAATGAATACGTGCATTCAAGCAGATAATTGTTTTAACCACACGTGTTGCAGTTTGTAACTTATTATCAGTCTATTGTAAATGTAAGATAACAGACGTTGTTATTTATCTGTATACCTAATAATAATCAATGTTAAGGAACTATAATTATCAAGTGTCGCTTGTAATCCATAAAATAATTGATCTTGGATTCAATGAAGAAACACGAAGCTTCGAAATACTTTCAACTAGAATTAATAAATACTGATACTGATATTGTTAGCATGCGTCATCCCACTGTTGGGCAAAGGTCACTCCCCATGACGTCCAGTTGTTTCGATCCAGGGCTAATGTGGGCCACTGGTCAGTGGGTAGCCTTAGGGGCGGATTTTTAGGAGTTGGAGTATATCCTTAGGGGCGCTATGAGGAGCAAAGAAAACGAAAAAAAAATTTTTTTGGTTAAAACAATTTTTGGGACTTAGAAAATTTCGGTCAGAGTGTCGTCTTAGGGGCACTATGAAAAAAATACTTAGAAAAATTTCGCGTTCAATTTCGAGGTAGCGCTCGCCGGCCGCTGCCGCGGCAACGCTCGCTTCGCTCGCTCGGCTCGCGCGTAGTTGGTCACAGTTCTAACCTAACCTAACCTATGGATATATTTGCAGGTACACACCGTTTTGTTTTCTGCACGGCTCATGGTGCCTATAAGCGTATGGTACCAATATGAAAAAAAAAAAAGAAAAAAATTCTAAGTCCCGCGCCATAGCGCCCCTAAGGCTACACTCCAACCGGGCCACTGATCGTTGGTTTTATCCAGTTCGTAATAAATAATAATGAATAAATAATGTAGGAAAATAACTCGTGGTAGAAAGAGGAATGCAGGATGGATGAGAGAACATACCTAACCTTGAATTTAATAACTGTGGATAGCTTTGTAAATAATTGTTAAGGTTTCACTGTTGTCACTTCAATATTCAATCGTAAACACTTTACTAGCACTAAATGCGAACCTGAAAACAAATAAGAAGGTACATTTATTTTAAAGTTTACCAAACTACCTTCACCTATGTGACGGAGATTGACGATCAGAGAGAACAGAACACAAAGAAACACTACTTACAAGTATTTCTTTATCTATGTATAATTCGTAGGTTGGTGCGAACACAGACGCGCCTGCAGCCGGGGGCAGTCCGTCACCTGTCCAGTCGCCAAAGGCTGACCCTGGCATCCCTGGCCCTGGTAGACTTCATGAGCTTCTGCTCCATGAGCGTGATGGCACCGTTCTTTCCCCGCGAGGCAGCCGCCAAGGGCCTCTCCGAGACCATGTGTGGAATCGTGTTCAGTTTCTACGCAGTTGTCATGTTCCTCACATCGCCTTTATTTGGCAAATTCGTAAGTATGCCTTTGCCTCTCTTCCTGAGAACCTGAGTAGTTCGATACACATTTTCCATCGTAAAAAAAGAAAAGATTTATCAGTACTCAGTATCAGACTCTTACTTATGTTCATGTGTGCCACCACACCATGGTTCCACTACATGGAAAACCCGGTGGATACAGTGGAAAGCGCAGAACCAAACATTGAGACGATCGGTGCTTGAGAGAAGGAGGCCTATGCCAGCACAAATAAACTACTTTTGACTGAATTTTGAGGATGAATTACCAACTGGCAAATACCAATCCACAACTTCATTAATGTTCTCCAGGAGGAAATTTTGTGAGGAAAGTCGGAAAACCGTGACGTAAAGTTATAGGTATTCCAAGAACAAAATAAAATAATCAAAAGGTTGCAAACTTCAAATAGACTTTTTATACTTAGATTTTATTCGAAGAACCAAAGTACGTAAGACATGTATTTAAAGGCGTTTAAGTACCTGTTTAAGTTTTCATTTACGTCAGTTGTCCTAATATTTAGGTTGTATAAGCATTAGGAACATAGGCACTTAGATTTGTTGTTGTTTACTAACTCATCGCTATTGTATCGAATGCAGAACATAGAGGGTGTAATAAGACCCTTAACCACCCTTAACGAAGCGGTCAACCAAGTATTCTGTACATCAAACTAAGTAACTTTACGAAAAAATTATTGCTGGGAAACGACTTTTTTTTTGGGGTGGAAAATCACGTATTTACTGTAACACTCAATGTAACGCACTAAAAACACTTTGCTGATGGACGCATTGAATAGTGTGGGGGTCGAGGAGGTGTTTTAAGGAAAAATCTTACATTAAAAACTTGTATTAAAAAAAAAAAAAACATGTGAGAAAGTTGGAACTTTGACCCCCAATATCTCCGTAACTAGGAGGTTCCCAGGTATGGTCTAGAACAAATAAATGATCGCAATGACGGGGAAAACAAGTGCCTTTCGGCTTCGTTAAGGGTCTTGTTACACCCTTTAAATACTGATCGAATCGAAAGTTCTTAAAACGAGAGAGATGTTACTGGGGAACAACACATCTCTGTTTGTAGTTCAAGTCCCCATTTCGTGGTGCTACTTCTTCCCAGAGCAAGGGTATTTCCACCCTTATCGCCTTCACTTGCCTATCAAAACAAATGAATGCATGCTTATACAAATATTAACCCATTCGAACAAACATTAGAAAGTGTACAGACGAATTATCACTACTTATCTCATAGACGTAGGTACCTAGTTTAATGATCATGTGTGATGTTTACTCTTTGCAGTTGCCGATGGTGGGCGCGAAGTTCCTATTTACAGCGGGCATGTTTGTCGCCGGCGCCTGCAATGTATTATTTGGGTGAGTTTGAAAGTAAATAGTTAGGATTTGTGTGCAGACCCGCGATTGTATGGAATCTTTCTGATGTTTACACGGTTTTTGTAAACATCTCGTAGTTGTAAACTTGTGAGAAGGACATGGTGAACTTGTGAGTCTGTGAATGTTCGGGAATGTCTTTATTTATTTCGTTTTACTCGTACCTGCCTAAGTTACTTTTACTAGTAACGTATAGTTTAGCGATTCCAAGTGACCTACCTAACCTAGCATTATGTTGTTTGGCCAGTACCTTGAGAGGCAGGCGCTTATTTAAGGCCGCTTCTACACCCTTCTTGGAGACGAAGGACGCCTCGTATTTCATTTCCATCTTCTTACAATAATTCTTCAAAATGTGCGAAGTTACAGCAGTTGCGGGGTTGAATTTGTTACATTATCATAACGGTTATGTTACGTGTTTACTTTTAACCGATTTTCGATAAAGGTTTCTCGTAAAACTATACAAAACCATTCGTGTATGTAAAAAGGCGATAACATCAAGTTATTTCATCAATAGCGTGTTTCTTATGACGTCATAGTTCAGGATATGCTTGAAAACAATATGCACATGAAAATGACCAAACTAAACAGTAGGTAGTAATGCACGTTTTACATTTTCTTCACCAATTAATCGAACTAATAACTTCTCCGATGAAGCGTAGGACATTAAAACCAAGTACCTACTTTCTTGGACAAAGGCGACATGAAAATCTAAATATAGGTTCTATCTATTTTAAAACATCCTTTTTGCTGGCACCTTTGTACAAAATAAAATACTACATCAACTGGCCAAAGCTTTTCTATTTTGTTTTAAAAGAACTCAAATGGCATTTTGTGATTTTTTTTAGTCTAAATTAGCCAGTATTTTATAAGCTTAATCCAAGTAGAAACTTTTTGACAAAAATCACCTATTTCAATTATGCCAAACTGAACTTTGCTACTATTGTTTCCTAGGTTAGTACTTTAATTAAAGGTTCTAAACCTTTTATTTCTAGCACACTAGCTTTAATAGAAGACACAACGACATTCACGGCACTATGCTTCGTTGTACGAGGGATGGAGGCTCTCGGAGCGAGCGCATACTCCACAGCCAGCTATGTGTTCGTAGTGAATACGTTTCCTGACAGCATTGGCTCGGTCCTCGGCATCCTAGAAACTTTCATCGGTCTTGGCATGTCTGTGGGACCGGCCATCGGAGGCCTGTTGTACTCGGTAATTGTACCTATTTATTCTATGAAAGTCAGACTAAAATCTTAATCTTTAGTTAAGGCCTAGGTACTCTTTCTCGCAGAAACGACGCTTTGTTTCAGAATTGAGACTTAATGTATTTATGATGTTTAGACTCTTAGTGAGGTTGTTTCAACCTGTTTTCATTTTGCTTCATTTGCTGCTGTTATTTGTACGAAGAAAAGCAATTACTTTATGTAACCTGTAGGTAACATGAAATTGTTTTCAGTAAATACCATAATCTATTGCCAGATTAATGACATACGGAAAGGTTTTGCAATATTTATCAATGAGTGACCCAGTTTTATCCTGTTGGTTTTTCAGTAATTATTGAAATCACGTCGTTGTTAGTGATTTTAATTAATCTCTGTAACATGAGCACGGGAATTATTATCTTAATGTTATCGTTTCGGGTTTAATTAACACTCCCATACATAATCAAATGAATTAGCCTTCACTATACATAAATATGATCATAATGTCGAAATGAAAACTAGAACCATTTTGCCGATACGAAAATATGTATGTATATGTGTGTATATGTTACATCGTAAAGTTGAACCGAGTTTGAAACCAAAAATAACGACTAACATGAATATAAATGCTGACGTTTATTTCTGAAATTATTCATGCTAGTCGGGGGTAGCCCCTCAAAACCATTGGTAGGGTATCGTCGTAATAAGTAGGTACCTCTTAATGTATCTTAGACCTTTAAGAATTGACTCATTGAACTTCGCGTTAACCGCTTGGCCACACCACACTCGAGCGACACTCGGAAATCTTAGGGCATGCCTCGTATCGCCACTACACGAGACTACTTGCGACACAAAGGTACTCACGCGAAAGAAAAAACGTGACAAGGGCGTTTAGTCAGACGCTAGTCGCATCACCTCAGGTCGTGAACGATTCATTATGTATTATTGTATCTACCCTAAGTATGTAAGTCGTCGTTTGAATGTATAATTACTTATATGAATGTTCCAGGTAGATCGGGGGCTTCGGGCTACCTTTTTACACCCTTGGCGTTATCATGGTGCTGACTGTGCCCATCAACTTCTTCTTGCTCACTGATTGCGAAGGTACCTAGATTTATAGATTCCCAGTTTTTTTATTAGGCTACCAAATATGATTTAAAAGTTTAGTAGGTGAAAACATGGCTGCTGTCTGAAGTCAAGGCTTCGATCTCTAGACTCAACTTGCAATTTTGTTCTGTGTGAAAATATATACAGGCTGTAAGGGACAGCCCTCCACAAACTGACAGGGTGCATTCAGCTCCTGATTTTGAGTCACATTCCACCGGAATTTCTCTTCGGTTTTTTTTTGAGGAAATAAAACAAATCTTTATTGGATTCTCATAACATTCCTGAAATAATTTCTTGAACCAGTCATCTTAGTATGATATACTGAAGTCACCCCATCAGTTTGTGGAGGGCTGTCCCTTATACCCTGTATATTTTTCAAGTTGTTTTGGAAGACAATGTTGTTTTATGTAATACTGCCGGCCGCTGACTCATTCTCGGCGACCTAAGTGTGCGGGCTCTATTTTAAAGGCCTGTTCGTTATTAAAAACGTGTTGAGGTAATCAAACGAAAATCAATGAAATTCATCTTTTTTGTTTCCTGTGTGCATCTATTAAATGCTTTTTCTTTCTTTCAAAATAACTATGTTAATTTTCGCAGAATACGTCTCCGGATCCAAGACAGCCTCCATCATCGGTCTGTTCAAGATCCCCTCGATAATAATAACAGGGCTGGTGATAGTGATCGTGTCCAACACCTGGGCCTTCCTGGACCCGACCCTGGAGCCTCATCTGCGCCAGTTTGGACTGTCCACGGAACAGATCGGACTCATCTTCCTGCTGTTCTCCAGTCTCTATGGGATATTCAGCCCTATTTGGGGATGGGTTGCAGATCGGTAAGTTTCTCTATCAGTCATACATCACAAATTAAATCATTTTATTGTGTAAATAGGATCTGGGACTCATTTTTAAATGTCTCAGTATTTTTATTTTTTTTATATGCTAGATGGAATCTCCTATCCGACTACCCATGGTGAAAAAAACTTAGGAATCTTTACTAATTACTGTGATAATTATTTTCATATGAATGCCCCGTTTTTTTTTGCATATCTAATGGAGCAAACTACAACAAGCCAGCTCAGTGCATTTACTGAAACGAGAGGGATGCACTGTCTGTAATTGATTGAAAGATTTTTCTGAAGAGAAGGTCTGCCAGCACCAACACGTGTTTTCAATTACAGCGTGCACAATCACTGGTGCATGATGGTGTGGGGTCTGTTCCTGTCGAGTGCAGGACTGCTGTTACTCGGGCCGTGTCCATTTATCCCCGGACTACCAAGGTAAGCATTTGATACTCATCATGAAAATTGTTTAGAAAACGAATGAATTATTTTTGTATTGATAGCTAGAAAAATAAATACTTATATTTAAGTTGCCTTGTTAGATAATATGTATTGGTCAAATCTTGAAGTACTAGTTAAACTTAAATTGACTGTATGCATTGGTTGAATTAAAGTCTCCCAACCGATTGAGCTGAAACTTTGCACACACCTTTGGTTCTGGTGGCAATACATTTTTATGACAAACATGACTTGATCCTGCAGCCAGGATCGGCTCCTCACGAGAAAACTCCTAAACAGTTAATACACGAAACGCGAAGCTTTGTTTATGCGTTCAATGTTGATAGATAAACCTTTTTTTTTTTCATTGCAATAAAAGTTTAATTTATTTCTATGGAGGTATGAGGGACATGGCGTCATAGATGTTGCTACAGTCTATCCGTTTGAATATTTCGAAAAAAATATATTATGTTATGTTTTCAGGGACCTATGGTTGGATCTAGTGGCTTTGTCTATACTAGGCATGTCCGTCGCGTTGACACTTCTACCCACCTTCCAAGGAGTGCTAACGAGTTCCATGTAAGTTGTTACAAAATAACATAGGTACCAATATTTTAAGTAGGTAGTAGAAAACTAAAGACCCATGGGACCATGCATATTAGGTACCTACTTACCTAATATGCATGGTCCCATGGGTCTTTAGTTTTCTATTCAAAATAGTTTCAAGTCCTGATCTACTAATCTGAAATAATTAAAAAAAACAGGCCAGCAGTTTGGGAAGTAGGTACTATTTTATGTTCCACGTATGTCTCAAAATCACTAACAGAAAAAAATGAGTACGCAGACTTCAAAAATATTCACATTCTATTTCTATACTTATCAGCTACGAGGGCGGCTGTCCGGAAGCCCTAGCGACGTACAGTGCGGTGGCAGGCGTGTGGTCGTGCTGCTACTCGCTGGGCGAAGTGTTGGGGCCCGCGCTCGGCGGGGCATTGACCGAGCGCTACGGCTTTCCGCTTTGCGCTACGCTTTGTGCTGCTGCATGCTTTACTATGGTAAGTCCTCGTTTTGAAATTGTAGCTGGCTAACTGAGGAAGGATAAGAACTCAGTGTTTTGGGATTCTTCTCTTAGTTATGGGGTCGGTTTCCGTCAACACGCCATGTTTGCGCAGCGGACTACAAGCGTTAAAAACGTCTTGGTACGGGATTCGTCCGTGAGATTTTCGCCTGTATGCTAAGGTTTTCCTCTAAGTGCTACGCTACGTATGCGTAGCGGACTACAAACGTTGAAGTAGGTCCTGTTAGGTGAGTCTACAGTGCGGTACGACACGTTTACGTAGCGGACTACTAGGGTAGAAGACAGTCGTGCGTTCAGTGCTACGGGATATGGTCTCCTCTATGTGCTACGCTTTGTGTAGCGTCTACGCGAAGGACGCGCATTCAAGAACAAAGAGAACATGACCCTTTTAACATATTTTGATCATTACAAACATATTTTATTTACTTTCAGGCCGTAGTAACCCTGACATTCTTCTCCCTGCGCGAGTCCCGCAAGTGCGCGCAGTCGGCGTCGGGCAGCGCGTGCGACTCCATACCGTACACGGACTCCACGTGGAACAGCAGCAACTTCTGCCGCACGCGCAGCGCGCCGCAGACCTTGGCCGAGCACTCGCCGCTGCTCACGCCTTGTTCTTGCTACAATACTCATAGTGAGTGCAACTTGCATGTACTTGTTGCCGTGAGAGTTGAAACATACGTGTTTCCACTGATCCTTTAAAACTTTATATAACGATTCCTGATGATGTACAAAAGTAAAATTGAGTTATAAATATTTCTGACGGAGCCTATGTCTCTCTGTAACTTATACTAATTCCACGATCCTTCAACACAGTCTGGGCCGAGTCGTCTTATTGAGTTGGCTTGAGGTACTTCTAACATTTTAAATATTTGTCTCAGGTTTCACGTATGGCACATCGCCACCGAAACATTTCTGCCTACTGCACAACAAGGGCAACAAAAGCGGGTACGCGAGCATCGCGGAAATAGCCGCATACATCCTCAAGTTCCAGTTCGTCACCAGCTTCTACATCAAAATTAGAAGGTCCAGGCGAAAAGCCCTCGCAGCGCCAGTCACTACGCCAGTGCTCAACGAGCAACTTTACCAGAACTATCTCGATAAGGAAAATGACGAGTCTAAATTGAAACCTCGCGTCAATTGTAATGGCTACATTAATATGACGAAGAAGAGCGACAAGTACTGCACGTTTTTGGAAGACGCGATCTTCGGGAGTCCCGATATCATGGACAATGTTACCGCGGAGCACTTGAGGGTTAAGAGGTACAACACGGGACTGGTTTCCACGGAAAAACGCTGCGAAGAAGAGAGGAGAACCACCTACGAAATCATTCGACATAATCTTGAAAAGGTCCAGTTTTATGAGCAGGACGAGTGCCCATCGTTCCAAGATATATTTGTGAGTATTTCACTATCACAATTTGAAATAAGTGTGTGACATACAGTGATCTTAACATGACACAGTGCCAAATAAATCAGATGTAGGTATAACAAGTTTAAGATGAGTCAAAGCAGTCTGTTTTAAGCGCAAAAGTATGACGACGGAATGACACTTTTTTTTAAAGCGTAGTATTTATTAATTTTCTTTTAAAATATTTTTACAGGATAGCTGTGCCTGTAGAGACGGTGTTACCTACGTCAGAGGAACGGTGACTGTGTCCTCAACGGGCGCCTGCGAAGTGTAAGATCTCGTTGCGTTCTAGATATTCTCAAATAAGATTCTTTAGTTTTAATTCATACAAATTCAACCAAATAAAGAACGCAACTTCAAATAAAAATAATATTGCCGTTTATTTTCCGACCCTCTTCAATGGCCCTGGCGAAAGACAATAGCAAAAATATTTCACGAATTGCGCCGCCCACTAGGGTAGCAAAAAGCTACGAAGCTTCCCTTACCGCTAAATTCCGGTATTCGCAATGCCGAATCAAAACGCGACTACCTAGAGTTTATGCTTTCCTGGTACAAACGACCTCTGCTGACGATTTTGCGACGTTGTCATGGAGATTTCGCGAGTCAGCTTGACCACTGTCCATTTGGGAAATTGGAAAATCTGAAATATTTTACAAGTTTGTTGAAAATTCAGTTAGTTCTTTCTTTTCAACCAACGCACAGTAGCGACGCCAACCGCCAACGTTGGTTTTTCACGACCAGTCCCGAATACAATTGCCCGGATAACATAAAATGAAAAGAGATTTTTTTAAACACTCATAATGGAAACTGATTGTTTGTGAAACTCTGAAAAAAGCCGTAAATAAAGTTATGATATTTTCTTGTGTGAGCATTCTTTTTGACACAATAATAATATATATTTTTGTCTTGTAGAATAATTTATAATTAGAATAAATAAAATTAACAAGTATTTGGGAAAACTAACAAAATGTTTTGAAATTGTCCAGTAAAATATAATGTTGGATTATTAAATTAAAGAGACTGATTTATTTTTGTAAAGTTTATTACAAAGTAGAACAATTTGTTTTTTTTTTTAATACTTCCTTTTGTGCCTTACAATGTTGGGACACTTTTTTATTCAATTGAAAAACATCGATATTCGCTGAAGGCGTCACAACGCGTCGATACTGTTCAATAGATACGACGTCCGCAACACCAGGCTAGCATAGGGTTACAAGATATCAATTACTGCTGATCTGCTTTATATAAAAAGTTTTTCTGGACATTTCTATTTTTATTTATATTAGGTAGGTATAGTTTACCTCTAGGTACTAATTAAATTTTATTTTTTTGCTTTATTTTCTTATTTTTGGTCGAATAGTTTCATAGAATAAAAGATTCGCCCCCAAATATTATAAGTGCTTTGTATTTACTTAGGCAGAGTGAGGATTGGTCGGGGAAATCAGAGGGTTGGGGGAAAATCAAAGAGGGCGCGACCCTCCATCGCGGAAGCGAGATAGATATTGATATCCTTTTCTTTGACAGAATATTCACAGAATTCTACAGTCCTGGTACCTCATTCATTTTGCTGAAGTAACAATAATTTATGAAATGGGCCGTGCGACTTTTGAAACAACATTATTTGGTTATTTTAATGATAATTCACCGAGATAACAAAAATAAAGATCATAAAACTAAATACAGAGAATGTTAAGATAAAAAACAAAATGAGTATTTAAAATAGTTAACAAAAGTTTCACTTACAATCATGAGGCAAAAGTTTAACTATTTCATGAGGATTAGAATAAATAATATTGTCCTCACTATCGAATGTTATCCCGAAGATGTTCTTGATGCTAGCTATCTCTACGAGAGTGTGGTTCGCCTTTCGCGCCACGTAGATGGCACTCTGAGCGCAGAAGTGTGCGACGCCTTTGTGATTTACTTCAATGGCCCTGAACACTTTAGGCCCCTCGTATGGGATGCGATGATTCATCCCTTTCTTTACCTCGAACAAGCCATCCCTAGTCGTTATAAATGTGTCACCATCTCCATCAATAGCGAACTGGTATATTTTTTCCTGAATATGTTGCTGGAGCGAGACATTTTTCCCCTTCGGGTCGTATTTATGTAGCTTGTGCGACGGGTACTGTATGAAGTACAAGTGGTGGTTGAACATCTGCAAGTCCCAAATGTCACGGTCCTTAACAACGTGCTTTAAGCCGTGGGATCTCTCGAGATTATCTGCGTAGATACCGTCGCTGCCTCCGAAATACGCTGTTTTATTGTGTTCGTCGACTGCGACGGCGAAACCGTTTTTAATTCCATTTATTTCGGTCGGCATTGTATCGTTTATCTTCACGAACGCAATCCCGAAGGTGTCCTGCGTATCTTCTCCGACGTTGTAACTGAAAAATATTTTATGCTCGTGGTGGTATATGGCTAGTTGGTAGGGCCGATTGATTCCGTTCATTATGACATGTCTTTTGTGCAGTTTCCCATGTACATGGACTCCTTCACATGGTATTTTCGGAGTGATATGCGTTTCTGTTTTATGCGCTGTTTTACCAAATACGCTGATTATAAGACAAACTAACACGAATATTAACTTCATTATTTCCGTAAATCCGACAACAGAGGCGCCTTTCGCGTTGCTGAATATATTCAATACTAGCTGCAATCAATGAAATGTTATACATGTTCTGATAATTTATAATTAATGACATAACATAATAATGATTGAAAACTAAACATATGGCGATTAACTTACATTTATATTGTTAGTCACTACCTACCTACCTATATATATTTTTTTGAGGCTGTCTCGTTGGTCTAATAGTCGCAAGCGCGACTGTCTTGGCGTCAATTCTCAGGTCAGGCAATTTTTTTCTATCAAGAATTTCTCACAAGCAGACACGGAGTCTAGATCTGTTTGGCCCGGTCGACAAAAGGCACGCCTCCTATTACATGTAAACTAAACATAACTGACAAAATGTAGATGTACTATGTCTGCTTACCCTTCGGGGGCTACATGTGAGATGTTATGTTGTTCTTATACTTTTTCAAACACCGAAATACATATTGAAAGTACGATTGATCCTGAAGTATTGTTACACGAACGAAGTCTAGACTATAACATAAACGATACGTGTGGGCCACCTTTTCAGGCATGCTCGCTCCAGCGGGTGGCTGAGTGACGTCATAGCTAAACCACCGAACTGTTTGTAATCCTATTCACGAACAAAACTCAACTTTAACTCCAGCAAAATAAAAGTGATTTACGAAAGCGCAAAATTCGGCTTGTGAGGGCCAGCCGGTTTAATTGGATCAACGGCGGGCGTTTACAACTGTAAACAATTTGTTGGATTTGTTCGTCGACCTTGAAGCGGGATCTAAAATTTGAAGTATTCCCTAAATATATTATAACGTAACCCTTTATAAGTGGGCGTAACATTTTGTCTATGAATCTTTTAGGACTAAAATATATAAGGGAAAGTTTCAGTTGGTTTCATTCTCCGTTATGTTTCAGAAGGTACCGGTAAACTGTTAGAAATAACATTAGTGTTACGATATGTGGTCAGAATAGGAATAGGTTGCTTCTAAATTGAATTTAGCCACTCAGAATTCGTCAGAAGTCATGATGGCCCAGTAGTTAAGACTCAGCGCCTCTCATGCACGACGTTGTAGGTTCAAATCCGGCCAATATACGACTTTGTAACCGACTACAGCGAAGCAAAAAGGAGATACTACTTCTATGAACATTTATTAAATACATTAAAATATATAACCTGTAAGTTGTTTATTTACTATACAATAATATTTCATGGTTTGTAGGTAGGTACATAACAATTTCAGACGAGAATATAGAAAATATGTCTGAAATTGTTTTATACTTTTTAGGGCGTGTTTTGTCAGTAGTCTGGTTTTAGTTCATAAAGGTTCTAAGTTTATCTTGGACATCACAGACATCGGTGTCATTAATAATACGAGTACCTATGCCACCATCCTGAATTTTATGTTAGCACTCAGTTTTGTCAGTAGTCTGGTTTTAGTTCATATAGGTTCTAAGTTTATCTTGGACATCACAGACATCGGTGTCATTAATAATACGAGTACCTATGCCACCATCCTGAATTTTATGTTAGCACTCAGTTTTGTCAGTAGTCTGGTTTTAGTTCATATAGGTTCTAAGTTTATCTTGGACATCACAGACATCGGTGTCATTAATAATACGAGTACCTATGCCACCATCCTGAATTTTATGTTAGCACTCAGTTTTGTCAGTAGTCTGGTTTTAGTTCATATAGGTTCTAAGTTTATCTTGGACATCACAGACATCGGTGTCATTAATAATACGAGTACCTATGCCACCATCCTGAATTTTATGTTAGCACTCAGTTTTGTCAGTAGTCTGGTTTTAGTTCATATAGGTTCTAAGTTTATCTTGGACATCACAGACATCGGTGTCATTAATAATACGAGTACCTATGCCACCATCCTGAATTTTATGTTAGCACTCAGTTACTTACCTTTCGGTTCTATCTTATTAATTGAGGAAAATGAAGCTTGATCGAAACTTGATTATCAGGCTAACGAAAATTATCGGCCTTCAGTTCAGACATAAAATCAAAGATGTAGAGTAAGGACTCTTCATTTTATGATTTCAATGCAGTGTAGGGTGAAAGACGAAACTAAACTTACGAATCATATTACCAAAATTAATTAGATCTATTTTTGGTGAACTCACGTGAAAGAAGCCTTGTATGGCCTTAAATACGTTTCCAGGGGCATGTATTACATATTTTGTCTGTTCACACACGTGGAGTGACTTCGAATTCGACCTAATTTTACTTGAATACCTATTGCTGTAACTTTCAATGAGCTTATGACGTCATCAATTCCGATTGGCTATTTTCCAAGGTGGGGTTTAATAAAAGAAAGCAATCGATTTTAAGGTTTTATTCTTCAAAAGAATATGTAAATGTAAGTTCTTAAAAATATAATTGCATTATTAATAAATCTTTGGTATTCAAATAAATAAGAATTTGAGTGAAGATTCTGGAAAAGAAATTACAATTAATAGTTTTAAATATGATCATCCGAATGAATAATGACTTTTTCTTAACATGCATATGATTCACTGACACATGTACCTATCTACGAGTAGTATAAGTATAGTAACAATTTAAATACACAACCGATGCTATTAAAAAGTGAATACCTTTAATAGATACCAAGAAGTTTGTATAACAAATTAGTCTAGCGAAGCACCGTAACGTCTGTTATGTAAACCTAAAATATCAGCGGCAGACTACATAATGCGCTTGCAATGTTGGCAACAGTTGCACCCCAGTTACGAGTTCACTTCCAAACAGATTATCTGCATACATTTTTCAAAACATTGTGCTAGTATGACATCAGATAAGCATTAGTTAAGTATATGAAATATGAATTCAACATTGAAACAAATCAACAAATGGTCGTTTGTTACAATAAGAAGCATCATTGTAATAGACATCTAATTGTGTTTATATTACTACTTATAGAGCAGCAATTTAACATTGTTTGACTATATTACCTACTTATTATAATTTGTGGTTTCATCCTTAGCAATTTGTGGCCTAGCTACCATTTTGCGTCGAATGAAACCGCTAACATTGTCATCAAACTTTACGTTTACAATTTCAGCTCGATTATCAATCATTTTCAGATTACATAAGGACGGATATTTAACAACGATATAAGTAGATATGTATACAGGTCTGAGACTATTGTCCTTCTCAAAGTCTCAGATGTTTCAAGTGCAGACAAGGACGCGCGAGATGGAACCGGTTTAGTATTTTGAAGAGTCAAATAAGCATGTCGAGGGTCGCAGACATACACAATGAAACATTTAACATCTTTACTGCAACATTTCACGTCACGGACATTTTGCAGCTTTGTTTGCCGTAAACATTGTGTTCCAAAATGCATTCTTAAAACATTCAGTGAGGGTTTTATGACTCCATTTAACATCAACCGCGGAATGCAGCGGTGTGGTGACTTTGAAATCGTTCGTGACAATTGTTTTAGTACGTACGCTAACAGCACGGAATTGTCCAATGTCCCAGAACTTCCGTGGCACGTTTTGCGCAGCGCATCTAATCTACTTTCAAGTTCAGTCGTTATGTCATCTTCGATATGTGTACTTACTGTGTGGGCGTTAAACTGTCGGTGATGTCATCTTGTCCGATGAAATATATTTTCGTATTTGTAATAAATATAATAATTATCCATAGATAAGACGAAGTTAGAAGGACCTTAACGTGAAGGCGGTAATAAGTAGGACTAAGGACGAAGCTAGGCTAAAAATAGGTCGGTGTGCGCTGTTTCCGCAGACCATTCTCCTGGAAGCGACCGATAGTTTTTTGTTCTGTAGCAATGCGTGTACGGAGTCCAGCTCCCAGCGCTCCATGAAGCCAGGCTCGCGGGAGAACAGCACGGAGTACAGCTGCGGCGACTTGCTGTTCACTTGGTTTTGACAGAAGTTCAATAGAAGATGGTCATTGACCGCTTTAAGCACTTGAATGGTACCGCTGAACTGTTGATACTTGGATTGAGCCGGCAGTGTTCCTGAAATATAAAATATGAAACTATTTAGTAATCTATGAAACTTGATGTGACTGAGTACAAAAAAACCGGGCAAGTGCGAGCTGGACTCGCGCACGAAGGGTTCCGTACCATTATAAAAAAAAACACGTTTGTTGTATGGGAAAATGTTTATTTTATTCTGTTTTTTCTATTTTTTGTTATAGCGGCAACAGCATCATCTGTGAAAATTTCAACTGTCTATAGACAGTTGAAATTTAGCTATCACAGTTCATGATAGCCCATGATATATCATGATAGACTGACAGCCGGACAGATGGATAGTGGAGTCTTAGTAATACAATCCCCTTTTTACCCGAACGGGGGGTACGGAACCTCAAAAACACCTATGTATTTATTGCACTGTCTCGTTGGTCTAGTGGTTGCAAGTGAATGCGGAGCATGAGGTCCTGGGGTTCAATTCCCAGATCGGGCAAAAGTGTTTTTGGATTTTCATCAGGAATTTCTCAGTAGCCAGTCACGGAGCCTGGAATTGAGCACTCTTCTTGGCAATAGACTCGCGACACTATAACTGGCGAAATGCACTATTAAGCACACCTCTGCCTTACCCTTCAAGGATTACAAGAATGATGTTATGTTATGTTATATTGCAATATAGAAACAGCAGTATGAAATTGGCAAGAATTACCGTTCTGTCCGTCGAACACCTGCCAGTAGCCGGCGGTGTCGTTCTTGAAGTAGAGCGAGTACTCGATGGTCTGGCCGGCCTCGTCCCACAGAAGGCGCAGGTGCCTGTACTGCTGGCGGAACTTCGCGTTGATGTGCTGCACGTGGTACAGCTGGTTCTCAGTTGAAGGCTGGAAAGTGATGAAGGAAAGTATAGGATTTTATGAAGCTTGAAGAGTATGAGAGTATTTTAGTGTGTGTGTATTTTAGTACTTATGTATTTTTTGGCGTGTAAATAAAACTATTATGAATATCTCTATGAATAAATTGCGAAAGGAGATAGCGTTCTGTGGATCCTGCCTACACCCATGGGAAAAAACCGTGTGTTTAGTTGATGTATGTTTGTAGATCTCAAATGATCAAGAAACTTCCATGAGCTCTACTTTCGATTTAGTACCTGGGCGACTGATCTCTGCACGGGTGAAAATAGAGAAAACGAATTTTCCCAGTTATGAGACCTGGCTAGATCGATTTTTCGCTTTTAAAAACTTATATTTGGCACTTTCATCGAAATTATTAGGGCTGTTTTTTTTTGAGAACGTGGATTACAAATATTGTTCTTGGAGTAGACAAATGCCAATCTCCTTGTAAGCTTTTCGTATTTCTGCAACGACATCAATCAAATAACGACGACGTCAATCTAATATCTACATTTTTCTTCTTCTAGTTCGCTAGTTATTACTGTCGTGGCCGTAGCGTAGATTTGCTCACTTCATGAAATGCTCGAGAATTTCATGAAATGGTCGCATTTCATGATGATCACATAAAATAAAAGCTTTTACAGAATAATTAGGTACACCATTATGTCAATTACCGATAACTAGTCTGAACGTGTCTGAGCCGTTTCAAAACATAAAAATTGATCGCGATACATTGTACTTATTTTCGTAATAAATAGAGTTATTGTCGCTATTTACGACGGCGTTGATAAGGTCTTTTCGGAAAGGCTATAGCATTAAAGTAATCCTGTTCTATTTGTGGAATGACGCAAGAACTAGGCATGAATGAAAGTAGGTATTTCTAACGAAGTCTTATTCTCGATAGTGGGAAATCTAAACCAGTGAACATTAGCACAAACAATAATGTCCTGAGCACACGTGTTACAGAACATGTAAACATTCTGTCCAAGCGATTCCAAGAACTCGTAAACAATTTCCCAGTCTCTTCAATTGAACCTGGAGTTAGTCATCGTGTTCTAGAGACTGCATCCTCGGAGATAAAGTAGGTCAGTCAGATTGACCTCTCCGCTGGGTTAGGATGCGTCACCCATGGGCGTTCGGGCGACGGGGCGTACCGCATACAGGTCACATTAATTGTAGTATACATCTCGAAATTCGACAATTACTACCTTAGCACAGATGGAGATATAAAGTAGGTATAAAGTGGGAGCAGTTAATTGCCCCATTGTCGTATGTAAGTATGTATGAGTCAGTTACAATGACCAAATGATACATGAGTATCGTTTTAGAGGCACTCGAGCGAAAAGTCATCACATTCGTTTCGCAAGTTTCCTTCAGATAATAATTGAAGGTGCAAATATGTGGATAAACAAACCAGGTACCTATGTAACTAGGTATATGAACACCTATGTACCTACGTAAGAACTCGTACCTAACGATTTATGTAAATTATCAACATGCCCTAAGCATTTATACAGCGTGTAACAGAAAGGCTAATCATATGGAATACTGTGGTACGGACCATCAAACTGAACAACTTTCTCTATGGGACCACCATCGAAATCGTAAAAAAATTATCAGCTGTCCCATACATTTGGGTCGAGTAGGTATTGAAATTTTGTATAGGACAGCTGATTATTTTTTTACCTTCTAAAAATAATCCTTGCTCTGTGGTTCTAAAGAATGTTAAAATATTTTCGTTCCCCTAGTTTGTTCTTTTATAACAGAATATAAAAAACGTGTATTAAAGATGTAAGTTGTTGTAAGAAAACTATGACACATGACATGCATGACTGTGAAATAACGGGAAATACCTAAATAAATGCAGTTTAACAATGTCCGAGCAACTACACTATCTCTTGTGAAAAGAGACCTTTTTTAATCATTGACCCTAGTAAAGGTTAATTGAGAACGCGGGCCTTTTGCACAAGTAAGGTGACTTAACTTAATCTATGACAAAAACTCAATTTCAATCTCTGAGTCAGACCCAATACTGGTTAAACCAATTTAACCTTCAGATCAAGGTTTTATAGGTAACTTTTTAAAGCTTTTGCTCGTGTGGGAGTTAAAATTGACACCACAGGAACGTACCTCCAGCATAGAAAGAACCTATACTATGACCTAAACCCGAGAGATGGTCTCCTTCCATCCTGATGCCAAATTTCAAGCCGTCGCGATGAGACAAAAGAAAAGTAACACACAGAGTTACTGATGTCGCAACAATATTTGTATGAATTATTATTATCACAAGGACGAAGGCGGTTACAGGTACAGTCATACTATCAACTCGGAAAAACAATTTGAAGAACCCAGTAAGTTATAATAACATTTCGTTTTGACGACCCGAATGGCGCAGCGGTAGTGAGGCTGCCTTACGTTCTTAGGGTCCCGGGTTCGAATCCCCGTAGGAGCAAGTGTTTGTGTGATGAGCATGGGCATTTGTTTCCGAGTCATGGATGTTTATATGTATATTAAGTATGTATTTACAAACAAAAAGTATCTATGTAATAGTATCAACTATCTGGTGTCCACGACACAAGCCTCGTTGCTTAGTGTGGCACCTAGATGGCGCTGTGTGTAATGTCCAGCGATATTTATTATTTATTAACAAAATTATTAATACGTGTCCGTTCTTTATTTGTTCATTTATTAACCCGTGGACCCGTTTTGTGTTTAAGTAACGACTTATAATTTTAAACTTGAAAATGTAACTGTTTTTTGTCCATAATAAATAAATAATGTTTATTCCAACGAGTGGAGCGACCTGTGGAGTGCTACCGGACTTTTATTAACCCATGGTTAAAAACAATACGGTAACATTAACCACGTTTTCTAAACGTTAGGTAAGTTAGTAGTTTGCAACCATGATCATGAACACTGGGGTCGGAAGCTGTTCGGTTCAATCTCCCGGATGGAACATTGAGGTCGGAACCGGCTCCCTACAGCATGCGAACTGACACACCTGTGTCACTCAACCCGAGGGACTATACTGCACTTATCTGGACGCTTATTACAGATTTTGCTTCATACAACAGGAAAAAACATACCCCTGCCTTTGCTGTCGCGCAGTCGGGTAAAAAGTATATACCAAAAAGGAATTTTCATCGATTGAACCGTGAGAACGTCAAGTACTGCAGTCGTATAAAATAATAAAATTATAAAACAAACAAAATTAATACATACTTTACAGCCGATTATTTTTTTACTAATGACGCGTTGGATGGTGAGTTTGAAAACTTAAGAGAAATTCAGAATTAATGAAAAAAAAAAACTCAAAAACACAAGGAAAAACAACTCCACACTAATCAACCTAGCATAGGTATCGCACTTTCTTATCACATCAAATAGTTTTCAATGTTATCTATCTATCAAACTAAATATCTGCTGTTTCAATACCATGGCAACAAAAACTTAATCCTAGCAGATCATTGCCCAAATCTTATTAGCACCTATCAGGAATCGAGGAGTATCAACGTTATCAACTAAAAATAAAATAGTAGCTGTACTGGTAACTCCTTAGCAGTAGCGAAGAGTCAATTTTTGTAAGAGGTAAGCCGGACTTCTTTAACCTTTCGTATGGCGAGTATATAGAAACAATTAAAAAGCTATTGTGTCTCGCGAAGATCTACGTTCCGGCACACGAAGGGTTAATGTGATTATATTATTTGTCTATAGAATACTGACTGTACCATTTTTCGCAAATAAATTATCTTATCTTTCATAGGAAAACCAGCAGGAATCGAGTTGTATGGAATCTTCGCCACTGCTACTTAGTAGATATATTTACTGAATAAGTTACAACTTGAATTAAGGTAAGACTTGAAAGGAGCGAATTGTCTGTTATTTATTGAGCAATAACACGATGACGAGATTATATAAGTAAAATGTTTTAATTTTAAAATAATACTTATATGTTTTCCAGCGCTTTTCTTACCATGTGGAAGGTTGTGCAATATTAACACACGGAAGGGCCGCATGTGATCGCGTCATTATAAGGAAAACCATTCGGAATTTTCTGGGAATGACATTGTGTGATGTAAACTTTGTATCTTTTGTTTATATTATGTCAAACACTATCATCTCTTTATCAGAACAAAACATAACTCCTTTTGTTTTCCCCAAGGTTAAGAGTTCACTTACATTTTTTTTCTGTTGCTTATTGCCATAACAGTTTGCTGCTAAATAAACCCTTTTATTTTATATTTTCTCTTACTAGCTTTCTAAATGCCATTCCTACGTTTATGATTATTGGATTAACATAATTTAAACGCCTATTACTGGATACCAAAATAAGTTCCCGGCTTCACACAATTCGATTTTAGATCTATGGTATTTTTGCTTTGTTTGTGGTTCGTTGACACCCGTTTATGTATTGCTAATTTCCCTTCCGCCAAAAAAAGTATGCTCATAATTGTATCAAACAATAATACGGCGAAGTTATATTAGTGTCAGTTAGTAGATATCAGTTAAGTGTAGATAATTAATTATTGCTAGATGCGGGATGCACAGGCCTGGTCGATGTGGTGACGCTTGGGGGAGGTCTGCCAGTAGATGTATTTCGGCCTAATTGATGATACAATTGGTTTATTGTTTAGAATAGGTACACATGTAGGTACTTAGATATATAAGAGGTTCCCGGATAGTAAATTTTTCTTGCCTTGTGTAATTTTCAGATCAATCAATCACTTTTTTTTAAAATATTTTTTCTCTCTTTGCCCGTTTTTGGAATTTTGTCTATCACATTTATAAAAATGCCTACAGGTTTTAGTCGAGTTCTCCTCTGCTTACTATTTCAAGGAATTCTGTCTTGTTTACATCACAGTGTCAGACAAGACTGTCAGTATTCTCTGGAAATACTAATGATGCCTATGTCGTCTTTCGGTTGTAAAGCAGACTTTTGTGTTTAGATACTGTATCGTACTAATGTCAAATGTAGATGTGTACGGATTGTTCCCACCAATGCGAACTTTGGTGACTCGTTACATGGTATGGCTTATCTGGGAACAAACCGTGTCGAAATCGATTGCAAAGATTGCATAACAACATAAAATACTCGTAGGTAGGTACACGGTAAGGAAATGCACGTTTTGTGTAATGTGGGGATTTATTCAACAACTCTCGATTATTGTTTCCATTATTTATTAACAGGTAGATCTATCTATCTATCTACTGGATCATTTTCTGTCTAAAGTAAGTAGCACAGTACGGGATGGGCTTAATTTTGGAATGTTTGTAGTACACAAGTGAGAGTATAAGCCAATTTCAGAAAAGGTTTCGCATTGTTTCTATAGTCTTAACTATTTAGATGATGAATCGACGCGTACGCACGATGGACTAATATCGATTCAAGGTGCTTCTAACAAGCTGGATATGTAGAGGTTTTCAATTTATACAAACCTTACCAAAAACAATAGGGAATATGCATGTAATTTTTTTTTCACTTACATCATTAATATGCAGTACTATCAACCCAAGAAAATAATTAAAAGTTAATTGCAACTACTGCTTGTCGCACAAAAAAATATTAAACTCCTGCAATTTTCTACGACAGTTCAAACGTCCATGACTATCGCGGCCATTCATGTCAGGACTTTGATGTCACTTACCTCTATCTGCCTTGTTTAAATCTAATTTTTTGCCCTTAGTAGATTAGTTTTACTAAAATGTAAGTACTTTATTTAAGCAAAAATTGCAATAACAATTTTATAGTAAAATCTTAGGGAAACTTTAAGTACTTTTCAATTAAAAGTGTTTCTTTGACACATGGATTGTGACGTCACTACCGGAATCGATGCGTTTTGTGTTTGCGTTCCTTTTCACCAAAAACACGCTAAATAAAATATTAAATTGTAAAATAAGTGTTGTATTAGAGAATTAAACAAGTGTACCACAATGTTTTTATGGTCCAATACAAAGCATTTTAAAGAAATAAAAAAAGATTTGTATTTCTTGCATATACCCTATTGTTTATTTTTTTCTAAACGTACAATAAAAAGTTGTAATGGTAAAAAATAAGTAACTTTTGAGCTACGTGTTTATTTTTAAAAAAGAATAATAATTTATGACCAGATAATGTTTTCTTACACTAACATAAATTAAGTACAACAATTATTATTTATGCTGCAGTCAAAACTCCTGTTTTCTAAATCATAATAGGTCTGTAGCAGCTTATATACTTACATAAATCTATTCACGAGTATCACAATACTCTAACAGAAAATATTCAGCCTTCTTTTAATAACAAGTAAGATAGACAAGTTCTATTTTCAGTCTTATTACCAAGGCAACGTAGAGATCATAATAAACAGACACACATGTTAGAAAATCATTAAGGACTTCTCACTGTCCGACATCCATTACAATGAAATTTGCTCAATTGACGGAGTTACACAATACAATCATCAAGTACTTAGAGTACGCAAGTACCTGCTCAGAACAACAAGCATGTAAACTTAAATAGAAATACTTAGCATTCATAGTTCCAGATCTGACCACATTCACTTAAAATCCTATAATTATGAGGTCACTGTGTAGCGCAGGGAATACCCCAAGACTATCTCTATAATTCTCATCTAAATCGTCACTAGTTTTTGAGAAAAATATCTTCATGCAGAGTACCAATATTTTTTAAGTTGTCACAATTTGTTCATAGATCTAAATTCGGCGTCTCAAATTGCCATGTTCAAGTATCATATTGAAAAGCATTAAACCTACCCCAAACGTGGTAGTGGGGAAATGGTCTTCTTCCCAGATGGTGACCTCGGGACAGCTGTTGTACTCGTTGACACCTTCCCTGCTGAGGTGCAGGTACAGCTCCCGCACCTTCCACTTGCCCAACACTTCCTTAATGTCCAGTTTGTCGTACAAGTGTTCACGAAAACAAGTCACACTAGTTGTATTGTAAGCTCCACTCGAGCTCTTTTCGGTATGGTTGGAATCAAGGTCGATGTCATAAATCAAGAATTCTTCAGCAGCTATTGACGTAAACAGAAGCAACATCCAAGGAAAAACTCGATAAAACGACTCCATTTTTCAAGATATAGTTTCTCGTATTCACAAAAAAACCACTCCACTTTTCTGACATCAAACTTCCGTCTGACTATTTTAAAAAACGAATATTTTAAGCGAGACTGTGTTTCGAGGTATGCGCTCGCAAATAAATATTGCGCATATAGAAGATCGTAGCCGACTGACTGACAGAGAGGCGAAGTGGCGCGCGCGCCTGACTCACACGGCTTGATGTTATCAAAGTTGTACCGATGCTTTTATACGGACAGAGCCGGCCGGCCACGCCGAGAAAAAATGTAAACAAGGTTTTCCCTGTCATGAATGAAAATTTCACAACATTAGACATACAGATGCATGGACCTACCGTGAACTCGAAAAAATGTGACATGATAATTATCATCTTTAGGAAAATATTGTAAGAACTATATTGTCATTATAATTTATTAAGATACACGCGATGTTTCAAAATTATACCTAATGAAAATAATAGTTAAACGTTTTTATGTAGACAAATAACGCATTTATACCAATAAAATAAGTTTTACCACAACGCATTTACAGATGACTTATGGTCTGAATTTTCCAAATTATCTATGAATCACTTACTGACCACTAATTATGAAATTCCAGTACCTAAGTACTTAATGCAAATAAAGCTATCGCAATGAACCCGTGAACTAAGCCCGGAATTATCTCAGCTTCGGAATTATCGCACGACCTTTTAAATTCGTCTATAGTAGCTATATAAGAATTTTATTATAAAATGTGTTATTATGACATGCATAAATAAAATAACACTTTCACCTCATGGGAGTTGTAAGGTAGAGGTACTTACTTTTAAGATTAAAATTGATCGGAAGAAGAAGACTGGCTGGACCAACAGTATACAAATAAGGGAAAGAGCAGGTAATGGATGAAAATGTAGATGAAACACTGGTATTCGCCATCATTATTATCACCAACTACAATTAACTTAGCATGGTGATCAGTGGTTATTGGGTGACTGGACTTTCAAGCAGAGGGCATTTGAAATCCAATAAAAAGTGCTCGTGTACAGTATTTATAGGTCTATGGCAAGGAGTAATAGAACTGGGTGGTATTTGTCACAACAATCGTTTAAATGTGCTGAACGTCACTAATTGACGGACCGTCAATTGGTCCAGCAGTGTTCATGCTTTTCCAATAGAAAGCTTCAGTTACTTACAGCCTTTGTTTCGGTTTAGTAATTGGTATTCTTTTGAAAAACTGAATGTACAAAAAGAGTTTCAATCAAAAAGGAGTATCGAAGCAAGCGGCGCCGGTTCTAAAAAAAAATACGCCTTTGCCCACCTTACCGCCCAGCAAACTAAACGGGAAACTATGTAGGGTGCAGGCATTAATTTGCAAGGCAGCTAATTGCGGATTTTTAAAGTATTTTACGAACTTTTTTGGGAAAAAAAACAAAAGATTTTAAAACAAAAATAACCTGATCTACTGGCTCCGAAATGTGAATGACGATGCAGGTTCTTGCGTAGTCAACTCTGGAATCTCCGGCTAAATGCTGCACAAACTCCACACCATACCACATGCCCATCAGGCTGTCCACCCAGATGCCCTGCTGCGGCGACCGGTTCATGCAGTCGTCCCTTATGTTCGTCATGAACGGCATCTCGTAAGAACTGTAACCAGTACCGTATCCTTGTCCAGCCTGCCCGTATCCTTGTCCAGCCTGCCCATATCCTTGTCCAGCCTGCCCATATCCTTGGCCAGCCTGCCCATATCCTTGGCCAGCCTGCCCATATCCTTGGTCGTACCCTTGTCTGCTGTAGGTGTCCCCATATCTCTGGGTAATATCTCCACCCGGAGGGTAGAACTGATTCGATCTTTGAGTTGTGTAGGAGTCGTACTTGCTCGTTGAGACTCCAGGACTGTAGTTCGGGTACCTTGTCACTTCAGGGAAGTTGGATATGTCGCTCCCGTAAGTAGCGGATTTGTACGGGTATTGATACTGGTCCGCTGCGGTCGTATAGCTACTACTCCAGCTAGAAGTTGTGGCATATCTTGCATCACCAGGTTCGGCGTATCGTTGGTAGTTCGCGCACTCGGCTGTGGCCCACAAAACAATTAAAACGACCACGTTTCGGTACATTTCTAGTTGTTTTTCGGTATTCGATGTGTGTCGTTGCGTGATAGTAAGGTTGTGGCCACAATGTGTGACTGGTGCGGGCACGCGATAGGAGTGGGAAGTAAACTAATTACGACTAATTCACGACCACTGTTCCCGGAGATGAGAACACGTCTAAGTCACATTTATAATTTCTTGCGTCCAGTTAATGTTAATTAGATGTAGGTAACACCGTGTGAGAGATAAGATGATCGTTACCTAACAGTGTAAAAAGTCAGCAAGAGCTTAAATAAGTTTGTTAAAATATTACTTTGATATTGTTCATGGCTTCTGATTGCTTCGCTTTATTTATCTCTTACATTTATTTTGTATGTAATGCATTGCGTACTTATTTATTTAATTGTTAGTAATGTTAGTGTTTGTACTTAATGTAAGATTAGTATTGTTAGGTGTAAGGGCCGCCTTCTGCGATGAAAGCCTCCTCCAAACTGTTCCAGCTGAATCTGTCTTTTGCTATTTTACATTTAGTTTATGTTAATAGGTTTGTTTTTTAATAACCAAAGAGCTGCTTGGAAATTTTGTTTTAATTATTTAAATAAATGAAACACCAATCCAATTTAATACTATTCTGAAGTGTTGCAAGGTTTTTTAATAGAAAAGGAGTATTTTTTAACATCATTTGGTTGACTTATCTCTACCTGGAAAGCCGTTCTTGACGGTTCTTGATTGCCTCCTGAACTAAATGCATCATTATAAACTTACTGCACTTTGTAAGAATAACTTCTCTTCCAATTCATTCAGGGCACTTAATATATAGAAACGTCGACAAGTAAGTAATACGTATTGAGTTACATTTACGTTTCTGTCTCATACTCAAGGTTACAAGATCTTTATAGAGATTAGTTTCATTAATGGAGAAGCGGAAGAAGGTGTGTATAGACGAAGAACAAGGCTGAAATATTTCTCGAAATACCTCGATATCGGTAGCGATATTTAAACGAACTAAAAATACAAATAATTAAATTGGTAATGTACCAATTCAGACTTATCGTGGTAATGGTAACAAACAACTGCACTGTGATGACCGTAGGTTATAAAAATATCACTGTCAATGATAAAACAAAGTTTGTTAGAGTTGTTTATGCCTCGAATTGTTTTATTTTAAATGTCTGTTTTGCAATGCTGATATAACATGTAGAGTACAACTACCAAGGCATCTCCTAACGTAGTTATTTATCAAGAAACAGGTAAATTAATTTGAAAGAGACCTACACTCAGCATTGGGTGCCCTAAGATTACAGAACAAGAAGAAGAACGCACATGAATTACCCACCGCCTTTATGCAGCTGTGACACTACCGAATGCATCTTCTTGTCCACCATAAATAAAATCCACCCAATTCTCTTGAATCCCCCGTTAATTTAATGGGTGTGCAAGTTTGGCATCAGTGTTTGGTATAGGTGCAAAAGTTCCGATTTCTTCTCCTCTTTGACATCCATCAGAGCACTATTCGCTTCTAAATTTACAGCGACGACCAGAAACGACATTCTATCAGCGACAGCAATGGTGGAAACGTCAAAAATGTGTTGGGGGGGGGTTGAAATAAGCTAACGAAAAGCTATGTTAATCGTGTACATAAAGTTATTTCAGCTATACGAAACACAATACAACGATTGCTTCTCTTAGCCCTCTGGTGTTTTTGACTTTGTATTTTAACTTAAACTTTTAAATCTTTTTTGATAGTAGTATAATAAAAGCGGTATAAATGATAACATAAAGGATGACTGCTGCTGTAACTGTTATGTTACTATGAATTCAGCACATGATTAGAGATCCCTCAGCGTAGAAATTCTCCGTATATACTGTTGAATCAGCCGCTTATTTTCTCAATTATGTACCTCCGTATGTAAAGCTGATTCATAAAATCCTGTGTGACCAACGGTTAATTGATATAATTCGTTAAGGTCCTGTCGCCCCGACGGCTCGGTGACCCTGTCTCCTGTGCTGGTTCACAGATCAGAGGCCACTGGTACATCCTCCGACACAAACAACTCTATTGCTGCTAAGGAGCAGTACTTAAGTTTCACGACTCATTAGTACATGGGTACGTGCTGGTATGTAGCAATAGGCTTTTACTGATGATGATGACTAATGTATAAAACGTGTGGGAAAAGACGATGTTTTTGTTTCAGGCTTAGAGTGGATCTTTCTAAAGAAATTTAAAGCGATCTGCACATCTTAACGGCGGTTCAGAGCTGTCAGTATCTTATACAAGGTGTAAACGAACCCTTTAAGTAACCGTCAATCTCAGTATTCTGTACATCAAACTTAGTAAACCTACGCAAAAAAAAATCTGGGAAACGACTTTATTTTTTGGGGGTGAACATTGTGAAAAATCACGTTTTACGGTAGGACTCAATGTAATACACTCGAAACACTGTGCTGATGGATGCATAGAATAGTATGAGGTACGTCAACCTGTATTTAAAAAAGTTTGTTGGAACTTTGAGCCCCAAAATCTCCGTAACTAGAAGGTTCCCAGGTAAATTAGGGTCTACTCTAGAACTAAAAAAATATCGCAATGACGCGGAGAACAAGTGCCTTTCGTTAAGGGTATTTTTAAACCCATTATACTCAATTGCAGCATCAATTGACAGCTCTTAAACGCCGTTTATATTTGTGTTGATCGCGTTCAGTTTTATTGTTGTCTGCTCTAAGTGATATTCGTTAGTCACCGTTCGTTCGGTATGAGATACCTCATTGATTCGAGTGCTAGTTTTGTAGGACTTCAATCAATTAAAATGATCAATGAATGAATTGAACCAATTAAATAATAAATCAATTTGGACTCGAATGTTTGACAATAGACATAAGTACGCACCTATACGTAAGCAGCTGGTGCAAGCTGATTTTAATAACAAAAAGAAAAACAAAACATTATAATTATATAACCCTTTTGTAATGGGGCTATGGCTTAGTTTTTGTGCTAACGTCCTACTGGGCTCGATTCCCTGGTAGGGACTTGGGTTTTACCATCAAGAATTTCTCAGTTAAACTTTAAACCGCCCCATGCCGTGCGTGTTACACTCAGTTCAAAATTCCGGGCCAAAGCACGGTGTTTAAAAAATCAGGGACTACGTGTGACGTAAGTAATGGATGGCTGCCAGGACCGGATTTCGGTCAAGTTTTTACGCATGTTTAAGAATGAACGTCACGTCATTATGAATACTACGTGGGCTATGTTTAGAATAGATACAAACCGGTTATCAGTGTGTATCGACCGTTTTTGGTCTAGTGGTCGCAAGCGCGGCTGTTGAGCATGAGGTCCTTCCTGGGTTCGATCCCCAGGTCGGGCATAGTGAAGTGTTATTGGGTTTTTAAATCAGGAATTCCCCAGTAGCTGTCCACCACGAACCACGGAGTTTGAATTGGAGCCTGGTAAATAGATATAGGCTCGCCTTCTATTACACGGGATGACGGGATGGAACTAAAACAAAACTGACGAAATGTGGGGGTACTGTGTCCTCTGTCTAACCCTTTGGGGATTACAGGCGTGATGTTTATATTTACCTACAACACATAATTTAAGCAGACTGTTACCTATGTTTACATAACATACATATATCCAAATCTTATCTGGTAGGCGGGCTCGCATATGGTACGATTAAAAAATATGGCGCAACCCGGTGTAAACACTTGCGAATCGGTATTCGGTTAGATCCGGTGACGCTGTCAGTCTTTGAAAGCCAACTTTAGCTGTAGTGTTTTCCTGCACTGTAGTATTAAAAGTCCCGGTAAATATGTTTCGCAATAATTGCTGTTTAGTTGCGCAATCAGTTTTTTGTTGCAAAAACATGACTACATATTTTTATAATTTATTGATAGACAATTGAAGGATGCGGCGGAGATACCAACTTAGGTACTAGATAAAACCCGACTGGTGCTTATGTAACAAAAGATCGTAAGTATTTTTTTCTGTTTCGGAAAAGGTGTACTGTGAGTACTTTTCATGAAGGACATTCATGTTGTTTGTTCACAAAAAACTGGTTCAAATGTCAGTGACCTAAAGTTTATCGAAAAATTAGAATAATCGGAATATTATGTAACAAAAGATCGTAAGTATTTTTTTAAACGTTTTATGAATTATTTAATAATTATTTATCCTTTTCAAGGATATTTCTAAACGTTTAGTTGACACTTCCCGTGACCCAAGGGCTGGCTTTTACCTTGGCCAAAGGCTTAGCGTTGCCATACAACGTGGCAACGCCGCGCGCCGCCAGTCTCTTGGGTACATTACCAGTTGACAGCGTTGAGGAGGAGTTTTTTGACGCCATTTTTTAAGTTTGTTGCTAGGTTATTTACTTTAGGTTATTTAATTAATAAATTATACATTCAAAAGAAATTAAATAAAGAATTTTTCCAGTTTTTTTAAATCTGTTTCGGAAAAGGTATATTCCAACGCTGCAACGCTTTAAAATCGGAGTGTAAGAAATACCTTGTGAGTAAATACTTTTCGTGAAGGACATTCATGTTGTTGTTCACAAATAACAGGTTCAAATGTCAGTGACCCAAAGTCTATCGATAAATTATAATAATCGGTTTCTAATGTTTCCGCTGCTGGAATCGGACCCTAATCCATCACAATTTTGGGTTCCAGGATATACCGGTTTCCTCACAATTTTTTTCTTCATAGTTTTGAGAGCAATGATGATATGAAATAATTTACACAGAGCAAAGTCAGTCTGGTTCGAACCTCCTAGAGCAAATATATGTTCTGTGGTTCGAACCTACGGCCATAGGATCTAAAATGGCTGCTTTACCAGAATAAAGAAATATGAATTACATTTCAATTCGTGAACAATTCATAATATTAACTGCGTCTATGACCATTTTAAGAATCTTGACGTGATTCATATTTTTATTAGAATTCTGCTAAAGTAGCCATTTTAGACCCCCAGGTCGTTTCCCTCTGGTCCCCCACTGCTCTACGTTACATTGCGCATTAATATTATTGTGTAAAAATGTTTTGAGCTTTCCTCTTGCCCTACACAGTGAAATAAAATTGTGCAATCGTTTCGTTCATGAGGAACAATCATGCTAACTATTAATTAAGGCAAGGTGTGTTGCTACCGCATTATGTAATGATATCTTTATTTAGGAAACTGATTGTGAATAAAGTTCACCTAACTTTCAACAACATTGAAAAATGATCGTTAAGTACAGTACAGTATATAGGTACTATGTTAAGTAACTAACGTCGAGGGTCTGCCTCGTATCCGTCTGGACTGCGTTGCCTTGTTGATCTAGTAGTCGAAATTACTGCTACTGCTAAGAATGTGGCCTGAGTTTGATTTCCATTTGATATTATAAATTGGGTTATTTTATCACTACATAGTATAAAACAAAGTCGCTTCCCGCTGTCTGTGCCTATGTATGCTTGGATCTTTAAAACTGCGCAACGGATTTTGATGCGGTTTTTTTAATAGATAGAGTGATTCAAGAGGGAGGTTTATATTTATTACATTCCACCTGTGCGAACTTGGGGCGGGTCGCTAGTACATTAGAAATTCTCAATAGCAGCCTGGAGCCAGGAATTATGTCCAATTGATGGGGCTCGCTCTTCATACAATGGCGAAATGTAAGTTAAATTAATGAAACACCTAACCCTTCGGAAAAAATGGGGTTGATGTTCTAACAAATAGAAAAATAGGACCTCTTCTTTAATACTTTTTTATTTTGTACTTTATTTGATTACTAGCTTAAAACAATTCTTACCAATCCAAAATCCTTACAAAATAACAAAAACAGCCACACACATTAACATAAATAACACCGAACTAGTTTCAATGCAGCCCGCACAAACTGCGGAATATCGAACAATATTAGGTAACTCGAAGTTGTAGAACTGTCTCTTGTAGTCGAACCATTCCCAGCGGTCTACCCTGGAAGGTGACCTTCGGAGGATCAGTGTAAACACTCTCCCAGTGATCTCTGAGCAATGGTTCATGATCATGACGTGTGGTGAAACCTTTAGTATTCGGATCACTTGAGGATGCCTTGGAGGTTCGTCTGGGTTCCAGAAGTCTGTAAAAAAATGAATTTCGTTGAAGTAAGAATAAAAGTTGAGAATGAAAGATGCTTGAGTCTAGAGGTCGTAAGCGCAACTGTTGTGTGTGAGGTCATGGGTTCGATTTTGAGGTCAGAAAAAGTGTTTAAACTTTTGGTCGATATTGGTTTTGTAGAGCCCCATGTTATTGCTCAACTTAGAACAGCAATCAGAGCTATAGATAGGTGTGTCTGTGTACATTTTAAATGACAGAAAAAATACTACAAAAACAATCATCCATCAAACCAAACTTTTTTTTTAATGGCTTCTCGCAGTTCAGCCTATGAGGTTGGCTACTGCTTAACCGGTCTAAGCCTCCAGCCAGGAGTCAACCGAAACTTCTAAATGGGAACATGATAATATACCTATTCCTCTTGAAATCATCTCCCTCTCCAAAGGCCTCCGTTGATCAGCTGTCCACAGTCCCGGCGCCTTAGGGGTGTACAAGTAGATCTGCTCCACGGACTGGCCGTCCTCATCCCACACCACGCGCAGCCTCCTTTCGTTGTAGATGTCCCTCTTCACTCGTATGTCCAACCAGGAACCCGACATGACGTCATCAGACCAAGGGTTGCTTTTGTACGAGCGCCATTTTTCATCTGAATAGTTGTGTCTTTGGATCTACGAAGAACGATAATCGAACGTTATTCTAGCGTACTTAACATTATTGGCTATGCTAATGATGGATTTGGACTGGTAAATGAAAGCGTCGTCGTAAAGTCAAAATGGCACGAAATATGCTATGAAAGTTTGTACCAATACATTTTAAGAGCAAAAACACTGTGCGTCGGTAATCGATTAATATGTAGTAGGCGCAAGCATACTGTGCTCAGTTGAAAATTTATGAAGTATGTGAAAGTGTTGTGTTAGGATCGAAGTACTTAGTAAATTTTAATGTACATAATCCAGTACCAGTTATCACAACATGTTGATATTAAAAAGTTCAAGTATACTCTTTACCCCATTGGAAGTAAGACTAATACCATCACCACTAGTAAAAACAAACAACTAATTAAATCATTACTACTTACAGACCAGTCAAGCCAATCATCCTGCGGTTCGGTAGTGACGTCGGTGATGTGAAGAGTGACGCAGCCAATCGTGTCCGGCTTGTTCGTCATATCCGGGTTGTGCTGGGCGTATCCCACGCCGTACCACATCCCATACACATCTTCTATGTTGAAGTGGTGGGCCCAGCGGACGTTGTCACCACAGAAACTCTGGACCTTTACCACAATGAATAGAAGTCCCAAAGACACAGTGAACATGCTCGCAGTAGATACGCAAGTAATATGGGACAAGGCGTCGCGTCTCAAACTCAAACCTCGCGCTGCCAATTAGCAAATTGATGCAGGTGATGGATACTCATTGGCGCAACTGCACTGTGACTGTGAGTCACATAATCCTGCATGGGATAGGTGACATTGATTGACGTGATGTGGGCCTTAATTGTACTGATTGTTATTACCTAGTTAGTCTATATGAAGTTATGATCACCATACTACGCACTAACGACATTATAACTGCAGTTGTGAAATGAAATGAATGAGTTGTGAAGCTTTTTCATGTAGTTCGATTTGTTATGATGGTTGTTAGTAGTGTGAGCAACATAGTAATTATGTTGTAGTATATACTTAGTAACTTGGTGTGAATGTCCGTAGAATTTACATTTTTGTCTGTATTTTATAAGTGGAGACCTGTAATTGGCTTTCAGACTAATGTACTGTCCTTGATCTGTTTGTTTTAGCTGTAAGTCTCCCATGTTATTTAAATAAATAAATAAATCTGAATTTGTATGTATCTGAAAGATAATATATCATCATCCTGCCTTTTTTTTTAATATTTTACTTGTGTTTTTGTAGTACGCAAATAAATAAAATCAATCTAAAATCAATCTTGGTTGTTTCGTTCGTGGATGGGTGTCACCCATTACATACCGAGTTTCCTCCGTGCCTTAGACAGCACGTTAAACTGTTGGTCCCGGCTGTCATTTGTAGATCTTTGACAATCGTTACAGCCAGTGGCCCAAAATTCTGACAACCATTCTTACCAAGAGATATCGTATTACCTACCCAGTACTAACTGGGTTGTGGAGGTCAGATAGACAGTCTCTTCAAGTAAAATACTAGTAAATAATTCAGCTGCATCCGGTTAGACTGGAAGCCGAGCCTAATAGTTAGGAAAAGGCTAAGCAGATGATAATGGTGTCGTAATCAATCTCTACTTAGTACCTATATACCTATTAAGATTTTCTCTTAAAAATTCTTTCTCTTTGTCATCTACTAATACTATACTTACTTCATGCACATACATCTACATCTTACTAATATTATAAAGAGGAAAGATTTGTATGTTTTTAACGAATAAACTCAAAAGCTACTGGACCGATTTCAAAAACTCTTTCACCATTAGACAACAGGCTGAGTACATTAGGGGGGAAAATTAGGGGAAAATACCTAACTGTCCTCGTGCGAAGCCAGGACGAGCCACTAGTCTTTTATACAATCCAAATTCACTCATCTACACTTTGGTCTATTTCTTTGCATGTATAGTTACCTAAGTAAGAGTATTGTACATTGATACTTTTCTGATCACACGAAAATGGAGAAAATGTGAATTATGACAACTTTTTTCTGTTCAAACTTTTCCTAAATAAATAACTACATAAGTAGGAACAAGTCTTATATTCCTATAAAGCTGCCAATAAAACTCATCAGAATGTTTCGTACCTAGTTGTTTTCGCTCTCCTCAAAACTTTTTCTGTCTGAACAAATATCTTGAGACATAATAACAATTGTTTGCCGCAAGCGTATTGTACAAAGGATCCAAGATCTATATTTTATACATGACTTACTTTAATCCTCATTGAGGCACGAGATGAGATCCTATCTTTGTGGGTTGGGTTGGGTATAAGGATTAGGCCTAGTCTAAAGATAGGACAGGATTTAAGAAATTGTGCCACAAAACTGCGTGTATAAATAATTTAATTCTCATTTCTCGTACAAAAATATCAATATCGATTGCTTTTCTTAGAAAAAAACTATACATTATTATAGTTATCTATTAATTTAAATTCGGGATCCCCAAATTGTGTAAGAAATTATAAAAAGTAATAATGTCGATACGGTCATCTTTGATGCTGAGCTTTCACAGACTCTCTGCAGCGCGGATGTGGAGAGGTGTTTTAATGTGAACACGTTGTGGATGCTGGCCAGGTCCTCAGGAGTCAACTGGTTCTCGTTCCTGGACAGCACGACGCTGAAGAGCTGAGAGTTTGGCAGTCTCATGCAGAAGTTCAGCACCAAGTGGTTGTTAGCTACCTTCAGCACCTGGATTACGCCTCCGAAGAAACGATACATCTCACCCACGGCTGAAACAGAATAATTTTAATTTAGTTAAAAAATAAATCCAGAATGTGCAAAAATTGTCTCATAAGTTGAGATATCATCTGTATATTTTGTTTTTGTTTTTTGTAAAAATTGTTACCTATACTATACTATAAGTAACAATTTTTTTGTTTTTGTTTTCTACATCTAAAAAACTTGACTACTGAAAAATCACGCTCTAATTAAAATCGGGGTTTACCAGGTAAAATCGATTCCTCCTATTGTTGATGTCGATTGACATCTTATTCATCAATCAAATCGGATGAATAGTTTAGGCGCTACGGAGGAACATACGTAAATACCCTTTCTTTTAGCTTCGCCGTAGTCGGGTAAAAAGAGTCGATTCTTTAACGTCACATTTGTAATTAGTCCTAAGTTCCGCATCGCGTCTAACGCGCATCCTAAAATGAGAAATATTCTATTCCTTACATTTGTTAGGCACGTCGGTGGCCCAGAATCCCTTGTGCGAGGTGTTGACCTTGATGTGGTAATCGTCCTGCCAGAGCCCCTCGTGCCACTCCAGCACGAAGTGTCTGATGCGGTACCGCTCGTGGATGTTGTACTGACGGTTCACGTACGCCGTATTCGTCAGCTGAGGGTATGGGGTCGGTGGTGTAGGCTGAAATAGAAGAAAAAAGGAAAGTGAATCTGCACAAAAATTCAGTTTTTTTTTCAATCGCTGTTGTTGCATACAAATGTAAGTACGCCGCGTCGTGAATTGACAGTTTGACATGCATCAATACGTATAAGCCCGATAAGTACTACTAAATGCATGATCAGTTAGATCTTGAATAAAATACACGGTCACTCACTAAGTTATGGTTCAACAAGCCTCCTTGAACGTAATCTTCAAACTTCCTAATCTGTACAATAGGACAGTAAGGGCTAAAGTCAGTTCTGATGGCATTGTCTTTGTGGTACACGTACTCGTGAATGTACCACATGCCTAGTAAAGCCTCCTCATCAAAATCGTTGGTTGGACTTAAGTTCTGACAGAAGTTCACGTTGGCTGCCAAAGTAGTAGAGAAGAAATATGATAGGACTAACAGAATGACAGCCATCATTAAAATGTATGCTATGTACTTGAGAGCGATCTGTTTCACGACACCGGGAGTCCTAATTAACGGTTCAGTCCCACTTGGGTATACGTCTTGTTACGCACTTACGTGGACTGTAATTACAATTAACCTATTAATTGACACGACCACCCTGTATCCTGTTATGAGTAGGCCTTTTGGAGCATTACCTTGTTTAAAGACACTGACTAATCTGCACATATTTAAATAGCCAGCACCTATATATAAGTTCAATAAATATGTAAAATACAACAGGTAGGCATGTATAGATCAGTAAACAATAAAAGTAGTTAGCTCAACTACTACGCAGCCAGACTACCAAAGATGCAATTATTTAAAACAGTGCAATCAAAGCAATATTTATGATATTAATCTGCATTCAGTTGATTCTATATAAATAAAAACAATTCTCATTATCCTAAACTAAACAAGTCCGATTCGCCCGATTCTCTTTCCATTTACAATGGAATTTTCATAATTGAATATTTCAAAAAAAAGTTACGACAGTGCAAGGTAGTTCGTTCAAATATTCAAAACTGTCTGTACAGCTAACAAATCATGAATATCCGCCGCGGAAAGGACTAATAAAGTGTACCCATCATACTCTCTGCATATGCAAATACATAATAAATAATTCGAAATAGCGTAATAAACAAATAAACCAACAAACCTCTATATTTAGTTCCTTTATGTCGACATAAAAACACTCCTGTGTATGTTCGATTTTATATTCTCCTCTCGTGTGCGGTATTTTTTCGACACCATACCAAACACCAGATATCTGATCTAAATTGATATCTCCATAAACAGGCGATAGGTCGTCACAATATTTATGACTTTCGAAACTGTACTGACTGTAACATTGCACCAATCCTAAACACAACGAAAACAAAATGATACTACTGCACGCCATTTGGATTAACCGCTCTTAACCCGGATAATATCGGATAAACTTTCGGATAAACTGAGCCGGCAGTACCAGGAGACAATACGCGAAAGGAGATGTTTTACAGATTAGCCCGTCGGATAGAGTGAAGGCGAAGTGGCGAGAACACGTGGGCGTGCTCCCAAATGAACAGCACTCGACTGGCGTTGTAATACCAGTCGTGGTAATTTACTACTTATGCGAGAATACTTCCTTAATAAAGTTTATCAACACGCTGACAGTCCCCTCTCATGTAAGTCAGGCACGTATGCATTTGTATAATGTAGCTCGCATACTATAATTTTCCTATCTGTTTACGGCTAGCACGTAGCCGGCCACGACCTAGAGCATCATAATAATATATAATAGGCCACGATGATAGAACTACTGAAACCAAGGCGATTATTGAGTATATGAAAATTGCACTAAGGAAAGGAGATTTTCTTAAGATTTTCCAGTGCCTTCTCAAGTTTTCCGTAGACGGAAGCTTTCCTCGGCATACTTAGATGCCAGGACATCAGAAGTATTAGAGTATAGGGTGGAGAAAATCAATAAAGCGCTCTGACGTCATGAAGGGTGGATATCGAGCGGGTCGCGCTCACGATACGACGCGTAGTAGTGTGAGTGAGTATCGATTTTGTACACGCTTTTGTGCGTGCGAATTCGTGACTGAGTGACGTTTTTTTTTTAAATTTATTCATGTCACGAACAGTAAAATGTTTATTAAAAAGCGTCCGACCGAACCATGCTTTCTTGCAGAATCCTAAACCGAAACCGAAGGTTCGGTTTTGCTTTAGTTTCGGCCGGAACCGAAACCGAAACTAAACCTTTTATAAACGCTGAATAAAATGTCAGTGGGCAGTTCTTTCCAGATATACGAATAATGAAACATCTCGCTGGCCTAATATTACAGGGTTCTACGTTTCACTTTTAACGAATTTAAATTTCAACATTGTCAATTTGTCATAGAGACACTGGGTATAAATTAAACTACCATAAAGTGAAAATGTTACATTAACTGTAATACTGAGGCAGCGACCTGTTAATTGTGTTTTCAGTTTTAATTTTTAGGGTTCCGTTGTCAACAAGGATTCCTTATAGTTTCGCTAAGTCCGTCCGGCTGTCCGCAGCTTAGCTCAAAAACTTTAGTACTAGAAAGCTGTAATTTAGCATGAATATACAAATTAGTTACGCTGACAAAGTGGTAAAATAAAATGTCGAACAGTTTTTTTTAGGGTATCTCAGTGAGATTGTAGTTTTTTTTTCTCGCGTACCCCATATTGTGGGATGTAATGGGATAGGTCTTTAAAAATATTGCGAGTTTGTTCAAATAATTTTTCGATTATTTTTTGTTAGACTCAAGTACCTCTGTTAAATGGTTGTTTGGTTGGGTGCGTGAAAAAAATCATGGTGGTGGAATAGAAATTTTTCATCGGTTTTTTAATAAAAACAGCTGTTCTATACATTTTGACCGTGTAGGTATTGCGCTTTTATAGGAAACAGCTGTTTTTTTTAATAAACTATGAAAAATGTATATGTGGGTTAGGTTAACCGGTTTCGCCTCGGTGTCCCTTCCACCCTGTTTATTTCTAAATTAAAAGGAAAACTATCACAGCTAAGTAGGCTTTACAAGTTTACGAGTAATAGTCGACCACGTTATAAAATGTACTTGGGTAACATATTTTCCTAAACATAAATGTATCGGCAGCACAGGTTTTTCAACTGCTAAGTTCGTTTTATATTATTACAATAAAAATCATCTTTAGTAGGCAAATCGGACCGTAGGAAGTGCCCGCATCTTTTGATGGGCAACTACGGAACATTGTGCGTGGCCCGACACGCACTTACACGGTTTTTTTATAATATCAATCAGCCAGCCTCGAAAGGCTAATTCAAATTCACGTAATACTATAAGAATATTTTTGTTCTTCATTTAATTTTCATCTCTCAAAATCATTTTAAATGTTACTTGTATTTTTTTAAAGAGATTTATTGTACTTTACAATTTTTTACTTCTTTTACTTATTGAAAGTCATAACTTTACTTTAATTTAACATTGTATAACAGTTCTACAAAAATCAGCATATAAATAAGATGCATTTTAGAACATAACTCTCGTAATTTTTAGAAGATTACATAATATTCAGCACTTTTCTTTTACAATACATGTAAAAGAAAGTACGATGTTGTAAATTTCGGCGCGGCCGAAAAATTCGGCTGTTTTTTGGCCGAAACCGGAACTTTGGCCGAAACATGATTTTTAAGCCGAAACCGAAACTTCGGTCGGACACTATAAAAAGCCATTAAAACATGTACATAATAGATTATCTTTTTTTTCGCATTCATAAACTTTTCCAGAAAAAACTTTTTGAAATGGAGAAAAGAAAAAAAAATGCAATATAAAGCACATTTTTGCTTTGTCGAACATAATTATCTACATGTACTGAAAGCCCTTGCTATGTAACATTTGATGACGTAGTCGAAGACTGGGTGCGCAATGCGTGACGTACTGCGCCATGCCTGAACACGAGGCTGTGCACCAAGGACGCAAAGCTCGTAGGAGGTGGAAACTTCCAAGTGTACCGAGCACGGTAGTCATCATAAAAATAAGTTTCTTCATAAAATAGTTCTATAACTACCTTCGATCCTATGTGACAGGTCTGAAAGGAAATATGCTGGAGGACATATAAGTAGTTTGGAAAAGTTTGAATCCCTACCTAAGTTGTACCTACTTTGTAATTTGATTTGAGGAATGCAATAATTTCTCGATCCGGAATCAATTTTGAAAGTTTATCTCACAGAATTTATCAGAACAAGGGCTTAGGGCAAGGGGCTTACCAATTGCTATTCACTATCCAAATATAGTGAATAGTAATTGGTAAGCCCTTGTTTAAACCTTAAATTGTTTGTGAATGCCTACACGAGTAGTTTCCCAACTCAATGAGTCCTTTCATCCTTTGTAGCCATTAATAACACGCCAGTACTTCATGTACCTAAGTACTGGGACAACACATAATGCTTGTTGGCAAATTTCAGACAAAATCTAGGCTGAACATGTTTCTAACATCACTGATGTCTTGGTGCTTAGGTACAGAGGAATCTGGGAATTTGAGATCAAACGCGATAGTTTGGTGGATTAGTTGCTTGACTTTGCGGGTACGTACGTGTAGTAATTGAAATAGTGTGATTAAAACAATAAAATATTACAGTAAAATTACAGCGGCGTTCTATTAGCAATAAAAGTGATTTCTTTTAATGAATAATTGAATCATTACCATAAAGTTCTCAACGACCAACGAAAATAATCGCCGTAAATCGTATTTTGTTTTATAATTGACATTCGTTCAGCAACACATACAACTTTATTTCCCTCTACCATACCATCCCCTAAAGCATAGAAGGTATGGGAATATCCCCATAACATGCCATTGAATTCAGATAATACCACCCCAAAGGCTTTGTGGTTTTCTTTACTAAGGCTCCATAAGCTACGCGTAGTCTCTGGGATGCTACGTCACGAAGGGGTCGATATTTCAGCCACGGAGCGCGGAGCGTCGAGCGTAGAGCCTCTACGAGTGCTACGAAAACGCCTACAGCGATCTACGCTACGCTGTCGTCGTAGTGTGTCTTAGTTACGGATTGCTCGTAGCATTTCTTGTAGCGTAAGTTTCAGCTTTAGCAAAACTTTATTTTTATATTTTTTTAGGTATTATTCAACACTTATGAGAAATGTGAAAGTTGGTAAAATTATAATAAAGTTTACCATAATTTTTTCCTCTGGTTATTTTGAACGGACTACGAGAATGTATTTTTAAATTGTTTTTAATAATTATTGTATTGTATAGCGGGCTGGTGTCCGCAACTCCACGTCTAAGCGCATATTTTTCGTGCAGTAATAAAGGAAATAATAATAATTACATAAATACAAGATGTAAAGGGACTCTTCACAAAGCCGTCAACCAAGCATTCTGTACATCAAACTAAGTAACTCTACGCAAGAAATTTGAAACGATTTTTTTTCCAAATGAAACATTACGTTTTATTATTGTATTGTGCTAATGGTTGCATTGAAACTTACAGAGGTCATGTAGGTATTTAAAGTAAAGTTACAACATTAAAATCTCGTTTTTACTTTTATTTATCTTTGCCCTGCAATATCTCCGAAACAAGGAGGTTCCCGATATGGTCCAGAGCAAAAAAAACATCGCAATGAGGGGGAGACGGTCTTTTTACACCCAATATTACTATCTAAAATAAGTACAATTTTATCATAGTTTACAAGTGGGTCCGGTGATACAAAAAACGCAAAAGCATTTATTTACTACGCGTGCAAGTTCGGACCGTTCGAAACTTTAACTGAAAATACGGGGCCGGACGCGCGGCGGCGTTTCAGAGGTTATTTCTACCAGGAGAGCAAGAACAGGAGGATATCATTTTCACATTTTCAGGCAGTGTTCCCCTATATCAAACTTTGTATAGAACATACTGGCTATCAAAACAAAACTATTACGATTGTGTACACTCGATACTTTTGTAATTTATAGGGATGTTGATAGTCAGCCATGCAGTATTTGGAATAATATACGGTGAAAACATGTTGATTAGGTACTAACGCGTTTACTGCTATCGTAGATACAGAAATAAATAATATGATAAGAATAAATAAGGAATAAATCGTTATTAAGGCAAATGCACAACAAATTATTCACAATATTAGTTTTTAAACTGTCGTGGTCATTAACATTTTCATTAACACTAGACACGGGAATACGGGATACCTATTTACCATGTTTAGAATAGAATAAAATATATTTTTATTGCAAAACATGAGTATACATCAAATAATATGAGCAAGATCTTATAATAACAGATAGATCTAAATGTTTTGCCATTTATGGCGTACAAAACTGTGTTTATTCTAGGTTTTGAACCGTATCCCGTATCTAGTGTTAATGTTAAATTATTGACACTTGAAAAGTGAAACTAAGAATTATCTTTCTTTTCCCTTGGGTTTTGTAACAATAATTTGTAAGTTTTATATACAAGTATTTCTTCCCATCCAACAACATTAGGTCAAGCGAGTGTACTTTGGTCCTTCGAGCTTGCTTCGAGCACACATGAGAGTGCAGGGATTATGCAAAGATAGAAGTATTTAATATGACTTTGAAATAAAATCAATTAAAGTTTTCACAAGACTTTTATCTATACTTCTATACTAATAAAGAGGTAAAATTTGTTTGTAAGTTTGTATGTGGGGGGTAATCTCTGGATCTACTGAACCGATTTTGAAAATTCTTTCATTAATAGGAAGCTAAATTTACACCGTGCCCGTGGGATAATTTCTGACCAAAACGCGAGCGAAGCCGCGGGCAACAGCTAGTGTTCTAATAATATCAAGATTAGTTTACTGACAGTCCAATCTAATGAAGAATCATAATTAGTAATAACTTGGTAATTTCAAAACAAACTGCTGAAGTTTTTAAATTAAATCTGTTTAAAACTACGAAAAACTTCAGCAATATTTACTAAAATAAATAAAAGTATGTCGTGTTAATTTTTAATTCGAGGAAACTATTAATGCGCACTTTGGCTGCTTGGATTCATTTGTCTGACAACGTGGGTCTACTTTCCACTGCAGCCACAACTATGTACAACTGTAGCGTGCGAGGCCCACCGCGACATAGTCGTGGGTTAAGATTCGTGTGTAGTGTGTACCACATGCACAGCTTGCATGGCGCTGACAGCGTTGAGCTATTATGTGAGTGCCTTATTCGAGCAAGCCACGCATGTACTAATGACGTCAATATTGATGCATAGCGTGTCCGTGGTTTGCAGTGAACACAATCAGATACATTTTCTTGCAAAGCAAGCGACACGTGCGTGGCCTATCCGTGCACCGCGGTGGTTATGCGCCTTTATCGTATTCGTACCGCGCTACAAACTTTGCAAGTCGTAGACATTTTCGTAGCGCTACATTGGCGTAGTCGCTCCCTAACATTTTGCGTAGTGACGTAACGCTCCGACTACGAAGGTACCAGGGTAGCATGAGAAGTGAGAAGGGTTGAACACTGCTCAGTTTGTACACTCTGCAAGTTGACAACTAACGCGAGCGCCCCGCGCTTGCTAGTGTAACACAATAGGACAACATGATAGCGAGAAGGTGAAAATAGTTTTGTCTAACTATCGGGTGGGGTGGGTGGACCGTGAGGGGCGCTGACGTCATACATGATAACCACTGGGGAGGGTTCGCGAAGGGCAAGTGACTGGTGATTGATAATAAACGATAACAATGTTTAGATAAGGGACTATATTGGGGCTATGCAAATATCGAAAGCGGCACCATGTTAACTATCAACGACGTGTTTTTATTATATTATTATGCAATTTCTTTTTTCCTCAAAGTTATGTCTCAAAATGAAAAAAAAGTGATATACCTAACTAGCGACCCTCCCCGGCTTCGCACGGATGCAATGTTTTACATATAAACCTTCCTCTTGAATCACTCTATCTATTAAAAAAACCGCATCAAAATCCGTTGCGTAGTTTTAAAGATCTAAGCATACATATGGACAGACAGCGGGAAGCGACTTTGTTTTATACTATGTAATGATGTAGTTCTTGTTCAGCAACTTATTAAAATAACTTTTATTCGGATCTACAACAAGACACATTTACTATAAATAAAGGAATTGGCCGTTCCAATTGTTTTTATTTGTGACTAGCTGTTGCCCGCGACCTTCGTTCGCGTGAAATTATTATAAAAAATGTAATATTTTTTATAATAATTTCTTTTATTTATTGTATATATATGTATATATATATATTTTTATATATGTATTTTTTTTCTTTTATTTTGAAACGAAATTGTTACCAATTTCAAGGGTTTTAATTTTTTTGCACGCAACTCTAATTCTTATTCTTAAATAAAAGTAGATTTAGTTACTCTTCATGACATCAGCTATCTAACAGTAAAAGTCCCATCAAAATCGGTTAAGCCGCTTCGGAGATTACCAGGAACAGACAGACAGGCAAAAACTGAAAAAAATGTGTTTTTGTTATAAGTACCGCATTTCGTATATACTTTCATATGCATTCAGTAAAAAGCTGTTATTATGGTATTACAAACAGGCACTTCAATTTGATTTATTTAAAGAAATTCATAATCAAAAAAGTGTTTCGTAGACAACTTTAAGAAAAACTTTTTGCATAAATAAATAAAAAATACTTAAGTATGTTAATGTCTGTGGTTAATGTCTTGTTGGTTGCCACTTGACGACACTCAATTGTTAGTTAGAAGTTTGTATGTAAGAGTTACGTAGTTCATAAGTTACTGACTTATAAAAAATTCAATCAAATAAGTAATCCTTATTGCAACGAATTATATGTGTACATGTAAGTAAATTATTATTATAGTTACAATGAGCTTTTCAATAAAAAAGTCACAACTAGGTTAGTATACTGTAAATCAGCTTATTCCAACGTATAAGCTGATCCAGTCTGCTGCACTATTACGTATTTGTAGCCAGACGTCAGCTGATCGATATATGACGTCCACGCCAACTGTAGGGGTGGATTTACCTCCATTGTTTTATGAAGCCCTGGTACAAGGGGTCACGATTCGGCGCTGACGTCGACCGACGAGGGGTGACTCGCCGGGGGTGACGCGGGTAAACGGCTACATAATATTGACGTCATGTTTAGCAGACGACTAAGGGTTGAAATTATTGTTAAATCCTGCATTTGAGGTTAAGATTTTAATTATTTATTTATTTACTCTAAAATGAATTCAAAAGGTTCTAAATCTGTTAATTTTGCGAAACCTAACCAAGATAATTATTTTTGAACAGTAAGTGGTACAGATTAGTAAAACATTTATATCATACTTCGACGTATGTTATCTCGATAATGTTCGTACAGCGTCGTTCGTTACATAACTTCCAGAACGCAGGGACCTTGCAAATTGCCAGCACCGCACGTGCCAAAACTGTGTATCTTTGGCATTTCGCGTGACCTTTACCCCAAGGATGACGCCGCTCGTTGGGGTTGCTCTGTCCGCCCCAGAGGTCGATTGCACCAGGAGAACAGGACACTCGAAGATGTTTCAACGAAGCTATCGAAGTTAAACGAAGTTATCTACACAGACAATTTAGATCTAATCTTTTGATTTAATAATAAAATGGCCCGTAATTTGGAGAAGCCAGTCAAGTGTAATGGATTGATTGATTGTCAAGAGCAAAGCAAATTATGATTAAGTAATTTATTATTTCACACATTTCACACGAATCAAAGTTCCAGTTTTCGCTTTCCAGTCAAATTAAATTGTATGAGGTATATGTATGTTTTAAGTTATATAATGTAGGTAACGCGTCATAACGAGTGCAGCACTATGTTATTTTGGCAAAAAGATAAGTTATCATATCAGTTCCCATCTATAATTCATCACAACTATCATTTTATCAATTCAGATAAGCTTTTGAATACCAATGTATTTTTCTACTGCGCCAAAATACCCATTAGGACTAGTTGTTATTACAACAACAAGTCCAAATTAAGTCAGAGTTTTTGTAAAAATGTCGAAACGCTCATTTAAAATCATTTCGAACTTGCAAACTTATTTGTTCAGAGGTTATTGATAATTTTAGGGGAGAGAAACTATGTAGGAATTCATTAAAAAAATGTGGTCTTTTGGAATCCAGGTACCAAAATAACAATTAGCAGTACTTACCTGCTTTAGCTATAGATAAACACTCAAAAGTACAACAGTTGAAGAACATACCTGCTGGCACACAGCCGCCCGCCGGCAGCCAACGTATTTCAACTGGTACTTATTTTATAAAAAGTAACATACCTAAAAACCTAATACCTATTACGTCAATAATCTTCATTCGTCATTTGAAACTGATTAGCTTTAATAGAACAAATTATATTGTATCTTTAAACAAGTCAAAGATAACTTGAGTAAAAGTCATTATTTATGGTACGATTGTTAGCCTGTAGTTTAGTAATTGCATGAAGTTAAAACTGCCAAAAGCCAGAATTCTTAGAATTTGCTTTCTTTGACCGTTCGTTTTCTTCCTTCGTTTAAATTCTTGTCTATTGCTTAAAATGTTTGCCTATATATTACTTAAACTCAAGTTAAACAACATCAAGTGAACAAAGTAATTACATGAGTTTAAGTAATTACCTACTTTAACTTTACTATAGATACGGGGGTAAACAAAACATCTACATACTACACATAAGTACATTTTTAACGACTTGCCTCTAATGTTTGTCACGCAGAAATGTAGAGGTAATGAGGTAACCGGCCCACGTATTTAAAGTTCTTTCATTATTTAAAGCTCTATGACAACAAGAAAGTAGTTTGTTTAACACAAAGGCTAGGCCTACGTTAATACGTTTAAGAAAGTCTGGCGTTTTGTTCATTATAAACTGAAGGCGTACGACAATGAAGAGGGTTTCAAAATAAATTACTAAGTCGGGCAATATTAATTTAATGGTCTATTTAAAAGGTTACCTGTATAACTTAGATACGTTCTCAGAAACCTTAAATTTATTATCACATTTATAACCATAAACTTGAAATCATAGGTTTTTATATTTCTATGCTTCAAATAATTCACAAAAAGTAGAAACTGAAATAAATAACAACCCTCAAAGTTAATAGCGACGTAGCAGCCAAAGTCATGTCGCCCTAATTCAGTCCTGTGTTCTAAAAATGTTTTCTACGGAAGAAAATCCTTGGGAATTCCAGGAAAATCTCTCCGCCCACCACCAGCTGTTGAGGAGGGCGGCGGTGAGTCGATGTCACGTGGCCACATTACTAGGGCTTCATAGTAACAAAAAGTACACCGGACCATTTGGAGGACTTTATAGCATTAACTGGGCTTCTTTCACAATCACGCCCGACTTCGATAACAATCTTTAATTAAGATGTTCTTAAAATAGACGACCTTTTAGCAATATTTTAATGAAACTCCTAATTGCTTCTACTACTTATATGTTCAGATAATTTAGATGTGTGCTTTTAATAATGTTGTATCGTGCCAAGAAAACTATTTGCCTCTTCCTGTCTGATCAACGGAACATATCTACAAGTACAACATTCAAACGTATAATGCTATCGAAAATAATTGCAAAACTAGTTTCTAAGAAATATTATTAACTTTCTGTGTTTTCAACCGTTTTCAATTTAAATAAAAGTTCTAAGGCATTGTTATCAAACCTATTAAGGCGGTTATAGCCGCTCCGCCCTAGCCCGCCCAATGTGGCCAGCGTAGGGCGGCCACAATTTTCCATGGGCGGCTACTATACCAGGCGGTCAGAAGACAGAAGAGCCTAGGCGCTTAGACAAGACAAAACAGCACGAGAAATCTGAAAGAGACAGGGTATAGAGAATCCACGCATGCGCTGTAGACGGAAAGATTGGGGTGCTTTTCATTCCTCAGAGATCGTAGTCAGCTACGGACCGCAATCAGCTTATGGATAAGGCAAGGCATATGACGTCTTTTGTTATGCGTAAACCTTGCCCGATATTTCTTACAACTAAAATAAAAAATCATAAAGATGTTTTACATTAATTCAAATAATCTTCTACAAAATTTTACAATGCAGTGGATATACATTGTTTAAATCTTTGATATTCGTGACTGATGTATAGGGTCATGCCCAATCGTGGGTTGTTTTGAAAAAAAAAAAGGTTTGTCAGTGGATTTTAAGTGTGAAGAAACAAGAATGAATGATACCTAGGTAAAACTGACGGAAACTCATGATGGCTGTTTGGGTTCGATTCCTCCTTTTAAGAAAATTTGGATGCTATTGGAAGTTTTAAACCGTGAAGAGATTCATAGTTGCGGCCAAGAGTAGATAATATTATAATGGCCCATGAAAAGGAAGATTGGGTGGTTTAGTTGGTCTTTTAAATTCCTTAGAGGCAAAAACATAAAGTGTGTGTAACACTATATCAAACATTCTGAATACCATTACCATTTGGAACAGCAACGTTTCAATAAAAAGGTTATACGTAGATCACGATTTTCATTGACGTTGACTCACAATTTTCTGTATGGGCAATAAACAAGTACGACGAGTCGACGAAACATAATTCGCAGGCTAGAGTATTCTTCCCTTGCTTCTGATTGTCTACAATGTCTATTTACCGCATTTTCGTTTTCATTAGTAACTACCATGCTAACAAGTTAATATTTAGGTTGCCATCAGCTATAAACAAATAAGTATTTACTAAACAAAATTCTTAGGTATACAAAACCAGTTTATGCGGATCTCTCATTGTATAGCAAATCGTGGAAAGCGAGGCCAAGTTATACTAGAAATGTACAGCTTCATTTGCCGCCGTGTGTACCTCATCATCATCATAATCTGCCAACCCTTTTCCCAGCTATGTTGGACTTCGGCTTCAAGTCTACCGGATGCAGTATTTTAAATGAAGAAGCGGCTGCCTAATGCCTATCTGACCCCTACAACCAAATTCCTGGTTAACACGATACTCCTTGGAAAAACTGGTTGTCACACTTTCGGGCTTCTAACTATTTGTACCTAACGATTGTCATAGATCTAAGAACGACAATCGGGGCCAACTTCTTAACATGCTTTGCGAGGCGAGAAGAGGGTTCAGTATGTAAGGGATGGTAAATGGTCCTTGAAGATCTACCCGCTCGACTATTATTATTTTGCCACAAACCTCTCCCCCCTCATCCCTGGGGGGGTTGTTCAATCCACTGGCCGAGTTACCTTACCTGTATAGGAGATTTTTCAATAGATACTGATCAATTCATCCAATTTGTTCCGCAATTAGAGAACTAGAGATCTAGTTCAATCAATCAATTCTAATCTAGTTCAATCAATTAGGGATCTAGTTCTCCGCTAGCACTAGACGAGACTACCGTTTACAATATTTATCTTGAGGAACACGTCATAGGTACATAGGTAACTAAGTATCCATACATACATCCACAATTTTCTTCTGAGAACAATAAATAAACCTAGGTAAGTTACTCTTAAGCTCTTTAATTTTCGCACAGAGCGACCTTAACCGCATGAAAATGATGTAGTGTGCTGACGCAGGCTGTGGGTAGGTACTTTCATATTTCATTTTACGTAACGTTTCGGGAACAGCAGCGACATTTCACGAGGCGTGCTATTAGGGAGCGGGGGTATCGAGCATCGGGTGGCGGCGTCGTACGGCGTCGTAGGTCGTGACGCGCCCGAGTGACGTCACTGGCGAGGGTGGAGGGTGCGACAGCCGGCAGGGCAAGGGTAGTCACCCCCCAGTGAAAGTCGGACCGACGGCGTCAGTACAGCCTGGCTCGTCGATGGGCTCGTACACTTTACACTTCGCTTCTCTATTTACACCGATCGCTAACCTCTTAGCTCAGGCATCGGGATCTGATATTAATAAAAACGCCAGAAATTTTAATTTAGTAACTACAGTCAATGAGACATTAATGTTCTAATTCCGTGCAGTGAGTGAAAAGTTGTTACAAGTTTCGAGTGTAGCGGTTTCGCGCTAGATTGTTTTGACAATATCTGAAAACGAATTCGGCACTAAGATTTCTATCCACTACCAACGTATGTACCTATAGTTAATTAAGCCACCAGGAAGCAGCTGAAATAGTGGACGGTATTGGGTACGTTTTCCCAGATTTTGTTAAAACTCTTTCTTTGTTTACTGTGTAGAAGTTACATTAAGCGCTTTTCGTGACAATGTAAAATCGCAAAATACTATAAATAAGTGTATAACCTACTTGTAGTGGCCATGAAGCGAAATATTGTGGCTGACTAACTTTTTCTCAAAGCGCGACACGAAATACTACAAAAGCAGTGGTAACTTTAATTACAAATTAAGTCGAAGCCCTTCAGGTGCTAGTTTAAGTGATGACCTACAAGAACGAATAATGAGGCCTTCGACTTCTGTTAACCCAAACTTTTTATTTACAATCTAATTTCAGCGCCGATGCACGAAAGCAGCTAAAAATAGTCGGGGTTTGCGCGCTCGTGTCTGCCCGCAGCCGGCCCGCGTTTCTACCTACACTATTTCTGTCTTATAGAAAAGCAATAAGATATTCTACATGCTAAAGAATACCAGTGGACGGTTCCCTTGTAGATAATGAGAAAAGTGCGTAAAAAGAAGCCGGTTGTCGCGAGGCGACAGTGACTGATGGTGTTATTATAGTGTTTACGAAATACCTAATTATTGTGCCTCAACTGCAACGCATTCGCTTTAAGGTAACTAAATACATCCTATTACTAGAGATATTATGTGTATTCCTTTCCCAAATGTGTAGTTACGTGCAAAGCATTTATAAGTTTCCGAAAGCATTTCAGATTCATCGAATTTATTGCCTTCGTCATGCTATGCCGTATCTGTATACTTAACTTTATTGCTGGATATATTTTCATGTCTACTTAGATTTTTTGTCCTTGTATGTGAATTGATGAGTCTCTTTGTAATACATATTTGCCTTCGACGTAGCTACAGCGATAAACTCCGAAACTGATGACCCTGCCTGGCTGCGCTGGTAGTTATTGAATCGTGATGTTATCAATCTTTGTCCAGGTTAAAGCAGACGGGTCTAATCACACTGACGTAGATTAACGTAAACAAACAATAGCCTACTACAAAACAACCAACGTAGACTTGGTTACGTGGTGGGTAGGTGCTCCCAACAGCTGAAAATCGAGTTAAACAGTAGGTACTCTAAGTTGTTGACTAAAGCTGTTTACGATTATTCTCAAGACTTGCATTATAAATATTTTTTTGTCGTCACTGAGGCGACAAAAAAACGAGTTGGTACCCACCAACTCGTTTTTTCAAGTTACCTACTTATTGTTTCGAGATTGACAGATTTGGCTTCTCTTGTGGAAGTTTAAATTAAACAATATATGAAAACACTACAATAACGTTTATTATTCCATTAAACAAAGAAACTCAACAAGAAGTTTAAAATATTTTTAACAAAATTTTAAATATTTAAAAAAAATAACAAAAGATTTGAATAACCTTGTGATTTAATTTGAGCTCGTATGGCAATTTGTGATAAAAATCAGGAACTTTGTTTTGTTTACATTCCATAACATTAGTAGGAGTTATATAATTTTATTATATCTTGTGAGCCTTTCTAAGGCACTATTCTTCGATACATAATATTTAATAGCTACTCAATAAGTACCTACTACTATTAAAACATAAGTACATTTACACAAGAAAAACTAAGAAAATGAATCATTCACTCTACTATCTTTATCACTACACTTTTCTTTTTCTATTTCTACATTATATTGCACACTCAACAAAACTATTGGCATAGGTACCTTAAAGACAAAGGTACTCTTAGTATAAGGTTTTTCTAAAGCCTTATTTATATGGATATGGTCTGTTTTAAATAATCAACAAAAAAAAAATAGTTAAAAGTAAATTAGTATACATAATTGATAAAATCTACTAAAGTATTTAAAATAAACAACATACCTAAAGGTAAACATTAATAAAATGGCTCTGCTTTGCAAATAATTAACAATCATAAAAATTCTATAAAATTCATATATTTCCCATTGATATTAATGTTACTCTTAATTCTACTTGTTCCGAGCACCAGTACAATTCTTATCAGAGACTAAAACTAAAGCATCCGCAGTTGAATCCATCAAATGAATCTATTGATAACTTATCAATGCTTACTTTTTAAAAATCGGGTCTAAGTAGGCAGTTACTTTTGGCCAAATCTCATCAGAAGTGCATCCCTCAAACTCTTTGAGTATACCTTTTTGTCTGTAGAACTCTATGACAGGTCTTGTTATGCTGTCATAGATCTCTAAACGCTTGCGTACAGCTTCAGGTTTGTCGTCAGGCCTTTGAACCAAGTTCTCTCCAGTCACATCATCTTTGCCTTCTACTTTGGGTGTGTTAAAACCAATATTGTATACCCTTCCCGAAGCCAAGTGGACCCAGCGGTTCTTCACTCTATCAATGATCACCTCAAATGGCACCACTAGGTTCACCACAACATCAACAGGCTGTACCTTCCACAAAGCATTAGCTTGACCCACTGTTCTTGGGAATCCGTCCAGCAACCATGGTTGGCTCTCAACTTTATTTAGTTCTGTGATCATAAATTTAATCATCACATCGTCAGGTACTAATTTTCCTTGATTTAAATATTTTTTTACTTCTTTTCCTAGGTCTGTTTGTTTTTCAATGTGGTCCCTGAGCTTGTCCCCACTGGAGAAATGTGCTACGTTGTACTTCTTGACTATTCGAGAAGATATAGTGCCCTTTCCTGACGCAGGAGCACCAAGGATTAACGTTTTTAATAATTTACTCTTCACAGTCATATTTCCGACCTTTGTACTTTGATATTGACTGCTAATATCGTGCGCTCCGTATCACTACGATTTTATCATATAACTGGGTACACGTACAACCGTATTGAATCGCAGTTTATTGAACTTTCTTGATTATGCGGAATTTATTGATTAACACAGAAACCAAGGATATCTGCATTTGTTAGTTGATAAAACTTGTTACCGCTAAACACGCAACATTAGTATTTATTTCGTAACACATTTTCATTAGTTTCATGTATGAAACTGGACTAAATATTAGTTTAGTAATATGAGCTATGGCTTAAATAACTTTGTGCATTGTTTTACTTGTATGCTATTCGTAAAATAAAATAAAAATACGAATAAATCGTACATAAAACACTGAGCACTGAACCAATTGAAACACTGCGCGCAGTCCAAACTTCAAATGTCAAACGTCAAATAGTAACGGGAGCGTTCGTGTTCGCACAGCTGCTGATATCGTGCCAGTTAAATGTGTCAAACGTTACCATATCGATTTTGTTGCCAACTGGTTTAATTTTACTGCTGGTAATATAATAACTGGTTCTAATAATAATACCAATTTCATAATTAATTTTGAACTAAATATCACTTTCTAATTAGAATGAACTTTATTATGAACGCATTCATTTGCAACTTACGAAGACCGCGAACTTTAAGTTTTTTTTAGCATACTTAGTGTACACAAAAAATAACAAGAATTAAATATTTCAGCATGGCGCTTGTAATGTTACCTTGTGATCTTCCCTGGTGGACGTCAGTGCAGCGCCACTTGAAGCACTTGCTGCTGGCGTCTTCGCCGGCAAAACTCACAGCCAGCATGTTGAAAATACATGACATGTGCAAGTGAGTATAATTTGAACCCAACATTATTCCGATTAACATGATTAACCTTGAGGAATTATTATGAGTTTCATGCATTATTAATTTTGTATTAAATATTTTAACCGATCCAAATAGGCAAAATTTCTTAGACCAACAGTCTATTACCCGACTGCTCGTCACAAAGGAGGGTAATGTGTTTTTCAGCCTAGGTACAGTGGACTCATAACGTTAGTTGATTTTTATCACTTTTAATGTCACATTATCATTTTTTTAAATCTCTTAATCTTGCGAGTGTCACTAATAAAAGACATGGCAGTAATCAAAGTTCAATATGGCGACCACCAGACATTAAAATATTGTGAAAAATAAAAAAGTAGACGACCTATTTTTTGTGGGGTTCAAGGGTGGGGTTACATTGAAAAGGTATTTGAAAATGTCAAAAATCACCAAATCCAAAAGTTTTTATACTTATTATTAAACTAAAAAGGCTGGATATAAAAAACTAAGAACCCCGACTGCTGTGAAAAAACTCAAAAGCAAAAAAACAAGCACATTTGGAAGCAGGCTGGACCCATTTCAATATAAAATTATTAAAATAGAGAATGGGTGAATTAGTTTTTTTTGAACCTACGTATCTTATTACTTTTCCTTGCAAACACTCTGCAGCGGTTTCTTTCTACCCCAACAGCATAGGTATAGATCCGGACGACGATATCAAGGACCCGGAGTTAATGAAAGGGTTGGAGGCGTTCCTCGAAGAGGAGATGACGGAGGACGAGCGGAGGCACTTCCTCGACAATACTATCAGGATCATGGTGAACAAGGCGCTGCACCTCAAGCGCTGGAAACCACCCAAAGGGCTCATATTCAGCTTACAGCAACAAAGTAAGTACTCAAATAATTCACGCTTTTTCCCAAAGACTACGATCCTTACCTTGTTTAAGTATTTAAAAATTGGCACTTGATTGGGTTTGGCCAGTCCCTGCGTAGAATCCTCTGAGTATCGTCGTCGTCAATCTAGTGATGATTGAATAACGTCCTTGAATGATGGATGACAGATTTACAAGCACTCGCGACCAAATATTAGGTAAGTAGGTAACCATCGGCTCTCGATCTATGATGTCTTCAGATTCTTGTATGATTTATTGCTTGGTGTGGATAATTTAAGTATATTTTTACAAGCAAGCGAGATTTTCGAGCAGAACGCTGCGATGTCCTGCGTTCGATTCTGTGGTTGGAGTATTTGGGATGGGTTATTTTAATAATTATTTTAAAATCTTAAACTTGTGAATGTAATTAAACAATAGGGAATCAAATCGCTTCGGTGCGGGACCTTAGAAAACGAACTATGCGTCTATTACAAAAAAAAACACTATAACCAGCCTGTATATAACCAACAAAAAGTTTCGAGCAAGCACCATAATACCAACTACTTAAACTAAACCCTATTGTTCTAAGCCGTCACTTAATTTGGTTCGAAAACTGTCTAGATTCCTCAGTTGTGTAATACCCGGCATTATTATCGGGCTCCGGGGAAGCTTGTACGCATTACGTCAGAAAAACGGAAGATACATTGTCCGAACAGACTAACAGAGATAAATAAACATAGGTAGGTCTAGGTACAAAATTTATCCTAACTTATTTGAACCTGTGGGTTTGTTGTCCCTTCATAACAGCAGAACGGATTTGGATGAAGAGATAACGAGAGTTGGGGACAGAGGATAATTTTAATCTTTAGTTTCCGTGGGTTAAATTTCGCCATCCACACGAGCGATGCCTCGGGTAAAAGCTAGTACCTATATGAAACGATAATGTTTCAAGGTCGTTGGTACTATTTCAAACTAGAATTAAATAAAGAGGAATACCTCCTTATAAACCTACGCTTTGTTAAACTTTATAGTTTAAAGTTACGTAAAGGTAACTAGTCTATAGTATAGGGTACAGTCTACATTAACTTAGTACCTACCTAATCCTAAGTAATGCCGCAGTGGGATATCGGATGTCTGAACTCAGAGCCGCGTAGGTTTGAAATTAGAACTTTTTTCTTTTGTTTCCAGACACTGTAATTGGATTTTAATAATTGGGTTTAGAACGGTGTTTGTTGTAGTTTTTGCTGACACGCATACTTAAGTCTATAAAGGGTGTAACTAGACCCTTAACGAAGCCGAAAGGCACTTGTTCTCCCCGTTATTGCGATCATTTTTTTGTTCTAGACCATACCTGGGAACCTTCTAGTTACGGAGATATTGGGGGTCAAAGTTCCAACTTTTTCACAAGTTTTTTCTCAAATACATGTTTTTAATGTAAGATTTTTACTTTAAATACCTCCACGACCCGGGTACTATCCAACGCATCCATCAACACAATGTTTTGAGTGCGTTATATTGAGTCCTACCGTAAAACGTCGTTTTTCACCCCAAAAAAAAAAGTTATTTCCCAGCAATAATTTTTGCGTGAAGATACTTAGTTTGATGTACAGAATGCTTAGTTGACGGATTCGTGAAGGGTCTTATTACAAACAGTATTTAAAAAAAAAACGATTTACATCTAGAGATAGAGTGTTTAAATAATAACGATATTTGAGATATTGTACTGCATGCTTATGACAATAATGGATGTTAGGTGACGATATGAGTGTGTGTTGTATTCCGAAAATGGTAATGTTAGGGAATAATTGAACGGCCAGGAGGGCTAAAATGGCTGCTTTATCAGAATCATAATATGAATCACGTTAATAATTTAAAACTCTTAAAATGGTCTTTGTGGTCATAACTTTAAAGACCATTTTAAGAATTTAAAATTTTTCCCTGATTGCAAGAAGAGTTTGCAACAGTAGCACTGGGGTGATCGGATCAGCCGATTCAGTATTTGTATGGAGGTGTCTATGTCCAGAGCTGCGCAATTTTTCTGTAACGGTTAGACCTTATAGGAGATAGATACCTACATCAAAAATGTTCGTTTCATTCTAGACCTCATAGGTGCAGACGCCAGCACATCCAGCACCCCGAAACTGTCTCCCAATCAACCTTGAACCCATTACCTAATGCTTTAGCGATAAAGTTGAAAATCTATTAAAGTTGACAGATTGTAGTAGCTTGATGTGCTGGCGTCTGTACATTGCTTTCCATCAGGGGAGGACACGTTACCAGGGGCCTTAGTCTGCTATTGCAATAGTGTCAGAATGGTCTATCATTGATTTAATAAGGCCCCTAGCTCACGGCGTATTGAAGCGCGTTCGAAACTCGTTTGACGTGCGTACAAAGGGTAATTCGTCTGCGCTAAGTTGACTCTAAATAAAGAGGAGGACGCTGACGACGGCGATGCAATGAGATAAGATATGTAGATTAAGTATTTATAGAAGTTTTTTTTTTCCGTAGGTGATGCGACAGAACTCGATTACAATTTCGTGTCAGCGCTGGTTGCTCACGCCTTCTTCTCCACCAACCCCAAGCGGACGCTCAAGACACACCCCACCTTGCAAGACTTCAACTTTACACATTTTTTTAAGAATTTACACAGGTACAGTTTGGCAAAGTAAAGTATGGAAAAAATGTGGGCGCTGTTAGCAACTTTCTGGCAACCCTGAGCGTGAGCAGTGACAACCGGGCAACCCAATGCCATTGCCGGGTTTGACAAAGAACGTGGCATTGCCAGCGTAGAAAATATGTAGTTCCGCAATTCGCCACCATCTAAACTTTTTTGTCAGGCTGTATAGCTATCTGGTCTGTGGGCTGTATGTATAACTAACTATGCTAAAAAAACACGGTAACTTAGTGACTGCAACGATGTAACAAACAGTATAGCAGGGTGGCGGGTTCGAGTCCCCCTCGTGATAGTTGTAAAGTAGTTCCATGAAATATTTTGAATAGACATTGAAAAAATACTATCAATTTCCCATACGGAATTCAAGATCGAGAAAATAAATGAGAGAGGCAAAGAAAAGCTCGATATTCGTTAATACGTAGCTACAGTGTTAAAAGTAATACAGATTCTTATTAATAAACAGTCGCTGACATAACAATCAGGAGAACGAGTTCAAATTGATTTGTAGAATTGTTCCAATCACAGCCGGTCGGTGTTTTGATTAAATGATTCTCATTTGTTCCAGAAAATCGCAAAGGAACAAATTAAAAAGCTTGCTCCACTACTTCGAATGGTTAGATAAGAGTAGCAACGAGGGATCCATTAAACTAAGCAGACAGGTAAACTTCACCCACTATACGACTAGTGGACGTACTTTATGACTGAGTAACACGCATGTTTACTCTTGGCATACATTATTATACAAGCGGCAAGCCCATTCAGAATATTTGGGCAGTTGGGCATAGTTATAACTAATGTCCATTCATAAAGCTACTTCACCTTTGAATAGGGTGTCGCTTTCCTTACTGTTGTTAAAATGGTAAGAGTTTGTAAGAGGAGAATATAAATATTAAATCATAATAATTATGCTCTATGGCGACTGTCATCCGCCATCATCATCGTCATTCTAATGTCTTCTTCCATTGACTGTCCATCGTACCTCGTTCTCGGGGGAAACCTTCAAAGGCGACAGGTTTTTGGAGGTAAGACCGGTGGGCATGTTCAAGGAGGCACCGTTTCCTCTTAAACTTAGAAGACCACCAATGCTATTCACAAAATTTTGACTGTATTGCTGACGTTAGCGGCCTCAAAGATCAGACAGAATTTCAGCATCCCTATAGCTAAGCTTATGAGACCAGCACGAGCCCACACCTCCGAACAAAATCAAAACCAAACTCAAGCCATTTATTCAAATTAGGCTGGTAATAAGCACTTTTTGAGCGTCAATATTACAAGAGATAGTCCCCCAAAGCGCCTGCCCTTTGCCAAGATAAAACAAACCACGCCTTCACATCGAATAGACCCATGGCACATCGAAGCCTTTCCTTAATCCCAAATTGTAATATTTTAGGTGATGACCTCAAAACAGTGGTTGACAATAGAGGACTGGTTAGAATGCACACTGCCGCTGTGCAGGCTGCTGGTGCGGCACGAGGGCCGCCCGGAGAGGTGCGAGAACGACGAGGCCATCCGAGTGTGCTTCGCGTCCAGTCGGGTCGGCGGGGATACGCTTATTGATGGAGAGTCACAGGTATAGTAGAGATTAGAGACATAAGTTAATTTAGACATGGAAAGACACAAAACAAATACTAAATTCAAAGCTAAACAGTCAGGAATATCGAGCCTTTGGACAAACCCCGCATTGAAACACGTGGATTCAGCGTAGAGGTCAAATTTCTTTTTATTCATGTGCAAGTGGTACCTACCTTTCCCAGGGCTTTTTGGGCTACCAGAATATCGTCTAATACTCCTAATACGAACTTAGGCCACATTTCCCTAAGAAAAATATTTTTTTGTTTATCCCCAGGAGTCCCTATCAATGTTCATGATGCCAGAACTTCTGCCAGCAATGTTGTCGGTAGAGGCGCTAGAAGACAATGAGGTGCTCAAGGTGGAAGGAGTCAGGCTGTTCAGCAGGATCTGTGATAAGAGACAGAAAACCAAAGTAGAACTGCTTGATGAACCTAAAACGGTAAGGCTATACGGCAGTGCGGCTCATGGACTATTGAGGTGCTTCAAAATATTCAATTAAAGGAGAACCAAAATAATGCACGGGTGACTACTTTAATAATCGCAGTGCAAACAAAACCACAAACGAAAAAGAAAAATATGCCTAAAATATTATAACAACAATGCCGATTGGGAAAAGACTATAGGCCGATGATGAAGATGATTTTCTCGTTACACCTACTTTTTGACAAAACTGGTACCTGTATCTACTTTGACCTCTCCATTGTATTTGGTGACTGTCTTTAGAATTAAAGGTTTTTTTTTCCGAATCATCATCCGCCTAGCCTTTTCTCATCTATGTTGGGGACGGCTTCCAGTCTAACCGGATGCAGCTGAATACCAGTATTTTACATGGACCGACTGCCTATCTAACCTCTACAACCCAGTTAGTACTGGGTAATATGAAACCCCTTGGTAAGACTGGTTGTCAGACTTTTTAGGCCACTGACTACCTGTAACGACTGTCAAAGATCTACAAATGACAGCCGTGATCAACGGCTTAACGTGCTTGCCCAGGCACGGAGGAAACTCGGTATGTAATGGGTGGTCACCCATCCACAGACCAACCTAGGCAAGCGCGGCTTAACCTGAAGATTGAACCGAGCGGTTGTTATTATCTGGCCACGAGCTCCATTCCTTCCTTTCGTTTTTTTTTTGAATGTTTTGGCTAAATACAATTTCAACAGGTAACCGTTTGCCTAATGGACGCTGAAGACTACAGCAAGCTGCCCCTAAGCCAGTGGGAGGAAGACAACGTGCTGCGAGAGCTCAACAAATGCCTCCTCGCCTTCCAGCAGACGCCCATGAAGAGTAGAGAGGGCACGCGGCATGAGAGAAGACTGTCACCTATAGGTAAGGGCTTTAAATAGAAATAAAAAGTTTAAAGTAGGTATAAATACGCATTGTAACTTATGTCAGTCAACTCAGCACACGCTACACTATACTATCTCTGAAGCATCGGATTGGACCATAGACATAGAGAATGTACTGAGCGTTAGCCTCCAAAAATTGACCATTCTGTACAAAGAGACAGAGCGATGATGCGGCCAATACCTGGGGCAAACCATGACCGCTCCATTGCTGTCTCTCTCGCACTTCATGGTCAATTTTATTTGACATTTGGTTACGGAAGGCTCAGTCTATGCTCTAGGCCAATGGATTGGACCCAATGCAGCAGAATGCAACTAAATGAATATTAAGTAAATAGTGGCAAATTCGAACGGTGAAAGTATAACCTGGCCTGCATGAGAAGACGTTGTGAGGTTTTGATTGAGGTAGCACATTCGCTGAAGCACTTGAATAATATTCCTTTCACAGTATTGTAACTCCAAAACGGATGTATTGGCTCAAATGTGCCTACCCTACGAAACGATAGGAATGTATATTCGCTACTCATTCTCTGTTTTTCCATGTTCTCTAACAGGTCTTCCTTCACGATTATTTTCAGGAGAGTCCTTCAGCCACACGCCCCCCGAGGTGGAGGCCACGGTGGTCATAAAGCAAGCTTCATCATGCAGTACGCTGAACAGCTACAACAGTCGCAGTCCCTCGCCACAGAACTACTGTGCTGCCACGCTCAACCTTAATGATCCTAGTTAGTATGATCCTGAGTAGGTTAGCAAACAGCCAACCAACAACCGAAGATGTGTGAAGCCATCATTCCAGAGTGAGAGAGAAAACTCCTACTTTTTGACAAATAGAATACTGATGGCAGTGATATTGGCTTTGACATTTCATAAAAACCGCTGGTGGAATACCACATATACTTGTCCCAAGTCAGCACCAGCAACTTGTTTGTGGCGCCTGTATGACGGTAGTTCCCCAAACGAGTTATTTTACTAAGGATCATTTAGTAAACCCCCGCCCCCCCCACAACAACCACAATGCGCTCCCTAGCACAATGTTTTTTTATTTAACCCAAAGGCTGACTGGTAGAGAATGCCTTATGGCATTAAATCCGCCTATATACTACTATTGTACAGAAGTTTAAATAAATAAACCTCGCACTCCTCACACTCTTCATTTGTTTCCAGGTGCAGAATTCACAAAAAAGAAATGCTGGCTCTCCCCAGACGGAGGCATGCTGAACAATCGTCGAGGAAGGTTTATAGTGCTGGGTTCTTCCGGAGAATGTTTGCCAGTGACGAGGTCTACCGGGGGCTTGCAGGACGGGCAGGAAGACAGTCTGTACTCCAGCTGTAACTCCAGTGATGACGAGTACCACAGCGCTAACGATAGCTTTGACTATGGTAACTTTCAATGAATTTTGTGTTACTAATTCTGCTGAGCGTGCAGTTCGGTTTGCTTTTAAAAATCTCTAAAATGTACCCTGATAATTGGCTCGCTCGCAATTGTACTTACACTTCATATCCGAGTACACAAGATTGATATTTTGCCTTGGTTATGAAGCGAGAACCACTGTGAAGCAGTCAATTACAAAAATGCAGAAATACTGGCATTAGGTTGGTGTACTATAGATACACCTCTAACCCTTCGTGGAGGTCAAACATGATGTTACCTGTGTGTGAGTATTACATCAACTCTTCTCCCATTTGCAGGTAGCGAAGACGAAGGTCGCGGCGAGAGCGCTCGTCCTAACTCATTCCAGTACCTCAAGGAGTTATCAACTGAGGAGAGACGGCTGAGCTTCGCCGACCGACTGCGGGAGGCGTTGAGGAGAGAGGCCGAACATTCTACTACCACCAGTACTGGAGACTGGTCTACTGACAGTTCGAGCTATGCTGTGGGTATCAGCATATCTGGGGCGGAGGTGCAGGACAATGATATCAGGTCAGTATTTTATGATTATTCCAGGATTTTTTAGGCCAGGTGCATCTGATGCAGCTGCGCTTTTGGAATTCCAGATGGACAATTTCGAGAGGTATTCTTTCCTAAAGATCTGCTAGATACCCATCAATCAATTTACAAATGGAGCCATTGTTGTTGCTCCTCCGACACAAATCCTTTCAAAGATCATAGATCAAAGAACTTTGTCATTGGATTTAGTCGGACACATTAGCTAACACAAGTTTCTTTCCCAGGGTAAAACGCGGCGGTTCAGTAGGTTTCGTGCTGACCGAAAAGGAGACTGTTAGCAATGGCGAGCCCTCGCCGAGACACCGACCGCTCGGCAGGAAGGACACCGGCAACAGTTCCAAGTACAGCTTCAGCACTGAGTACACGTGAGTATCTTTTGTAATTAGCTTAGGACTATCGAAAAGAGAGATGTCAGCAAACAGGAAGGGGTCCGAAAGGACCGATGCCTGCCAGGGTTGCGGGACTGTTCGAAAGAGATACCGCGGCCCTGGAACACAAAGGGCAAAAGAAGGAACATGGATGGGTTTTAGCCAGTAAAACTCTGACACTCCCTCCTGCTCAGCCCAGAGCGGGAGGAGTTATTTGATGATATCACATCCGAAAAAAAAAAAACAAAAGGACTATCGAAAATAAGATTTCTTGCAAAGGGACATCGGTGAGATTGGCAGACGACATTGTTGCCATACCGGGTAAATCTTGGATCAAGCTGGCATAGGAACGTGGAGATTAGCATAAGCAAGGAGTGCCCACCCAGCAGTAGGTGGAGTCAAGCCGTGGACGATGATGAACTAGGCAACGAAAGTATATTTCCAAGGAGGCTTAATGGGATCCCACGGAGCTGACGACGGAATGGAAGTAAGAGTGGTGTTACTGTCTAAGGTTATGCTCAACTCGAGTCTTAAATTCATGACCTTCAGCACCAGTTTCGAGGCATTACATACACAATTCGATACCTTGTTATAGCATCTTAACGCACATGGAGAAGCCCTTTTGTTGTGACTCCCCATCATCATAACCACCTTGCCCAATTTTACTTGGAGTCAGGGCACCACATGTTTTCTTCAGTTTTCCCCTGACTACCGTCATTCTATTGTCTGCTAATTTTTCATTCATTCCTGTCAAAATCCATCTTCTTTTCTCTGGTCTACCGCTTCCTCTCGTTGTGACTTATGACTCCCCAAAATACTCCCTAAACTAATAAATTCCAATCTGATCTCTATTTCAGTTCGGAGTTAGAAGAGGTGTACGAGCAGTTCAACCAGTGGCTCAACGACCCCATCGTCGACTCAGAATCTGGCGAACACAAAACTCGAGAGTTGGACTCCCGAGACTTGGCTGTGATTAGGTAAACTACCTTCTTCTAATTTGATTCGATCTTTTGGTGTCACATCACACAATACATGTAATTAAAATCAGCAAGCCTCCACATATTTTAACCATTATGTCTTGACTAACAGAGCTGGAGGTCGCCCTAATACCAAACTTGGTGTTTATGTCCCTTCAACCCCATTTTTTATCATTTGAATATCTTCAGAACCGTTGATGAATTTTAAATGGTTCGAAAGTTGGCTCATCTGATTTATTTGCTGAATATTACATCCATCATTAGTATTTTTGCGAGTGACGACAACCCGTTGTCCTGTACTCAGGGGGTTAGGGTCTGTAGATATGTCCTCTTCCCTTTAGTGCTAACGGTCCCGTGTTGCCGCTTGGAGAAGGAGATGCATTCGCGGAGGCAGGACCGAATTGGGAAGACACTTCAGTCCTGCCACAGCAGTGCCTCGATGAACAGAAATTCTCCAGGTAGAAAGACGGCTCATTTTTGAATAATGGTGACAAACTATTTAGCGCGATGACTTCTTACTCGCATCGTACGTAAACTATCATGGGTTTATATGTGCAATGGCTTATTTTAATGTCATTTTCGTTCACGTCAACATTTTTGCGATTGTTTTTCTCTGGGGGCTTTAATAACGATCTTGGACAAAATGCGGCGTAATGACCGAATGTTCGCCTTGGATACCTTCGAGATTTATGTTTATCTTGAAACTTACACTGTGATCATTTTGGAGTTACATATTTATTAATTTTACATAGAACTTTGATCTTATGTGTGCAAGTGAATCTTATATAATTTATTTTTTTCGGGAATTTAAGTCTGCCAAAAGACTCGGAAATGGTGCGTTTTAGACGCATGGCGCTGAACTCGCTGCTTGCACGGCGATTCCGTGTTGTGGTTTTGGGGCTTTAAAATTGAATGAACCATAGCGAATTTTGATTCTTATGGTGGCTATACACTCTCGACCGAAAACTCTATGTTAAGAAACCAACACGGGCGGGACGGAGAGTGAGCGGGGAACACCGAGGCTAGACGAGCGCTACTTCGACACTCTTGCACTCGCCTTGCCTCAGAGTGACTCTGCGAGAGCGTAGCCAATAAAATGGTGGCTGTACACACTCGTCTAGCCTCGGTGTTCTTACGCACTGCCTCCGTCTCGGAGTATCTCAACGAGTATACAGCCACCATTACACAGCTATCGTAGATCTGGGATTTTTTGAGGAGTAATGTATCGGTCCAGGTTCGCGGGCTCGCTCCTCAAGCGCACGCTGTCGGAGTCGCTGGCGGTGGGCGGCGCGGCGGGGGTGGCGGGGGCGGCGGGGGAGGCGGCGGAGCTGTACGGGCGCGAGCCGCGGCCGCTGGCGCCGCGCCCGCTGGCGCTGGCCGCGCGCTCGCTGTCGCTGGAGCTGGCGCGACACAAGCATCGCCTCGCCGCGCATCTTGTACGTATTGCACAATCATCCGAACTTGACCGAAGTCTTATCTATGGTCCTTTCACAGTTATTTAACCACAGATTTGGTATAACTGTCACTGTCAAAATCACAGTAATCTTTATTTTTGTATCAATAAGATTGCTGTTGATTTACTGCCTTTGACATCAACTAGTGCACTAGTCTGGCAAAATTAGGTACAGAAATCTTTAATATCTTTAGAATAAGGCTGCTGCTGGGTTGAAGCTATGTGGACGTAAACATTAACTATGAAAGGATTGTACGGTACCATCTCTTTGCATATGCCGGCCGTGAGCAGACACGGCGGAGCATTATGAAGATTTGCTGACCTATGCTTTACACATAACAAACTCCTGAACAGTTTGGTAGCTCAGACAGTTCTAACGCGTGTTTTGGTTTTACGCAGACTTCTAACGATTACGAACATGACTAATTACTCCATATTAACACAATAATAACCAATCCAGTTGCAGACATTGTAGATGACCAAACTACAGAATTCAACTTACTGTTTTTGTCTCTTTATCTAACGAAAAGCAAGGCAATGAAATTTGAACTCTAATCAAATAACTTTCAAAGAAAAACAAAACTAATCGATTAAACAAATCAACAACAATCAAAGTACCCTACATAACAAAATAAACCAACCGGTGACCTAAACTGCTATATGTTTTGACAGAAACGTAAAGTAAAAGAATCTATACCGGAGGAGTTCATAGAAGGGACACGAGCGAACGACACGACACATGGCGACGAAAGCATGGACACGTCGCCTGAGACCGACCCACTGTCCCCCAGTCTCAGGAAGAAAAAGTTGAACTGGATGATAAACATGATCGTAGAAACTATAGAAGAGACCGTGGAATGCGAGCCGGTCACAGTAAAACTAAAGAAACCGAAGGTCAGACCGCAGGCGTGCACCGGCTGTCGCTAACTGTAAACATTATAGTACTAACATAACATCACTGATTATTATCGTCTTTGCTTTCTGTCGAAACATATACTTCTGTGGTGTTGCATGTAATAATAATCGATGCTAAAAGAGTGGGGATTCAGTTGTGCGTCCATGGAGCGTTCTGCATTTTGATTGGCTAGCGTTCTACCAATCAGAAGGACGGACGTGAGTCGCATGGACGTAACATATGCTCATTGCACTGTGTTTCAAAACGCACTCTCCTGTCCACAAAATCTTATTTGTAAACGCTAATTCTGATGTTCACTTATTTTCATTGTATTTTTTGTCCGTCCAAACTGACCAGTTAAACAAAGCGAGCTAAAAATACTCACGCATAACGATATGGTAGACTAGACGGTACTGCTAATAGCTTGAAATTTCGTTGCTAGGTGTGTATTTTTCAGTATAATTGATATTATTTCGTTCTGCGGTGTTAAACGTCTCCTCGGGCGTCCTCAAGCTCGCTCTCGTAGGCCCGTTTGCGCTTTAAGTGCGGGTTTCGCCATCGAAACTGAACAGCATTCAGTACATAAAAATCGCGTTCAAGGGCTGGTACTGTCATCATTTCCTATGAAATATTGAAACTGACAGCTCGTCAACGTCGTAAAAGTGTGCTGATAAGGTTCAATTTTCAATGACAAACGATCTTCTGCTCTACCACATAAAAAGCTAAGAAATCTGAATGAAGTTGATCGCAACACGGTCCACAGCTGTCGCAGCTGGCGCACAAGATCGTGTCGGGCGGGACATGCCGGCCGGTGGCCACCGGCAACTGGGGCTGCGGCAAGCGCCTGCGCGGACAGCCGCAGCTCAAGCTGCTGCTGCAGTGGCTGGCGGCCAGCGTGGCAGGGGTACCCGCGCTCATTTACTATACCTTCGGAAACGAGAAATTGTTTAAGGTATGTTTAGTAATAGTTTCAAAATTAGCTGGACCCGTACCACCACCTTTTATCTTCACCATATCTTCAGTGTGGGAACGAGATAGAGCTATTGAGGACGTCTAGCTCCTTCTCTCTCGTCGACGTCTCCTCCTCCTCCGTCTAGCTTTCCCACAGTGAAGTTAGATTAAAATAATACTGCTAATTCCTGAGCCACCAGGACTCATTGTTAAAGGTTTGGCCTAGAATAGCATTTCATCGAGAAAAGTGGAAAAAGGGAAGAGACCTACGCCCTGTAGTGGGAAAACTTAGGAATAGGTAATAATAGGTATGTCGGAGTTGTCAGGATTTACTCCGCTAGGCTTCTACATCATGTGGGTAGACGATGGATTTCGTGCTATGAAAAGACACTGAGCGATACACTGTTTCTAGCAAAACTAACGAATTACTTGATATTACAACTTAACACGGGGCACAATTAATCGGGTACAGTTCCAAAAGGTCTTAACTCCGCCGCGATCAGACACTGACTGTCATCCTGGCTCAGAGTTTACCATCAGGGATCTGTAAAAAGCACGCTGTGGTGTGGGTAGACTTATAAGTAGGTCGCCTGATGTCACCACCGCGTACTTGCGATTCATTTTAAGCCCGTACCAATGACCGTCCCCGACAGGTATATGTAGTTTCAAGCATGCATAAGCGGTAAAAGAGACTTAGAATATAAGGTTTTCTGGTAGATCAAGGTAGTCACTAAATGACAGAAGTGATCATTTCCATCCCAAAAAAAAGATAAAATGTTGTGGTTTATATGAAAATGATAGAAATCTTTAGACCAACAACTAACCGGCTTCATGTACCGCTGTCGTCTATCTATGAAGATACTTATTGGGACTCGATTATTTCCGACGAATGATGATGACAAGACGTTGTCTCTTGAGAACATAGAAATGGTTACCGTGACGCGATCGATACGAAAAGAATATTGAAATATAAACTCTATTACTTTAATGTCATTTCTCTCCACAGTTGGACACGCTCGTCAGAGTCCTAGTAGACAGAAAATGGACGGTGGGTCAGCTAGCGCGCGCCGTGCTCAAGTTCGCGCGGCAAACGCTCAACGAGCCGCACGTCATCCCCGACAACCACTCACTGTTCGACGAGCTCATCGGCATCGAGAAGATACCGGACGACACATAGCTAACATTCGCCCGGCGGCAGGCTAGGAGATAGCCCGACACAGCCACACCCGGTGCTTGCCACTAGTTTGTTTATCAAAAGACTTGTTGATAACAGCGTCATACAACAGAGTAGGCCGCAAATGGAGTGATAGAGTACGGGATAGTAAACAGTCGTGTTTGACGCAGGGTCTCGTGATACACCAATACAATAGTGCGCGTTCAGTTAGTACTCTCTTTGCTCACTACTCCGTGACACAATATGTTAGCTTCGTTCGGTCACTCCACTATAACTCATTAATGCATTTATGTTATTCCGTCATCATACTCAATAGTAAGGTGGTTCAACTGTGTCTTATTTTAAATAATGTTTGTGGACTTTTAGATATTTTTTACGAAATAGTTACAAAAGCAATATTAGCGTTTGATTCGATTTAAAATACAAACTAAAAAAATAGTATTTTTATACAAAACTATCGATAAAAGTACAATTATAAAATTTACCTAATGTAAGTTTTATCAAGTCATTGTTAATAAACTTGAATAAAAAAATATGTCAAGGTGATTTTTAATTATTACAGATTTTAATAAATTTACATAATTTATAGGGCAGTGCTAATATTAAGACTGTGTACTGTTTTTAAGGTTTCCAAAGTTTACCACTTCCAAGTTTTTTACTATCGCGATACGTATTCATCCTAACGAAGTAAGGTACCATATATTTGTAAATATTGGATAAGAGTTATTTATAAAACCATCACAAACATTTATGTAGCTTGACAATATACTTATCCTGTTAGTCATATAATTGACGTCACTTCCGGTTCCCACAATATGGTGTCTTACAGTGTAAAGACTTGATCTGGACAAAGTCTTCCATAGCATGAATCTCAATGTGTCCAAAGTTGTTAATTTTGAAGTGAAACTATAGAATTTTGAAACGGGATGCTAAAATAAAATAATGCGTCACAGATTTGTGTATTATTTTGGTAATTTTTATTGAAACGTTTAAGGTACATATTTATTTTATTTTAAGTAGCTATATTTATAAAATCAGTCACTATGTCGATTAAAGGACGTGACATTCACAATCAACTTTACATACTTGTGAATGGATATGCATCAAGGTCATGACTAAAAAAAATTATGCCGATAATTCAGGACTTAAGCACACATTAACTTTTGCAATCGGTAAATTCGCAAGCTGTACATAGCCATTGCATTTGTAACGCTACTAAATGACACTAAGGTTCAAAGTACTGTTACTTCATCTTCGAAGGCGAAAAAAGGCCTTAAGCAACATTAAATTAATAAGTGTATTCAGTGAGATCCTTTTCAATTATTGAAACATAGTTTTATTTAGCTATCTTAAGTTTTTCAACATTATCTATTATTTCCACCGACATTACACATTTTTTTTAGAACGCGGAAGTAATATTTTTGAAATTCAATATAGGCAGTAGTCACAATAAACCCCCACCTAATAACTAAATTTCCTTAAATTGTACAGAGTATAGAATTCATGGAAAAACAAAACTCCCAGTATGCTTGCAGAAAAGGATAAAAATGCATGTTTTCCACTCACTCTATGGTCTTGTTTGTGTACAAAAGAGGTAATATTAACGACCGCCCTAAAAGAAAAGGCCTCGCATGCGGCGGCCCATGCCCTGCCTGTCATAGAGGACATTGAATCTGTTGACTAGCTGGTTGATGGCGTTGCAGCCCTTCGTGATTGTGCCCAGGTACGTCATCAGCGCCACGTCGTTGCATTGCTGGAAGTGAAACAAGATCATTCATCAGTTGTCGAAATAATAATAACCAAAAGATGTGACGATTAAATTTCTAGGTTCAATTAGTCTCGGGTTTTTTGGGTTATCTATAGCAGAACATAACAATTTGTCCTATGTTTATTTGAAGTATGGGTTAGTCTCCTTGCCGATTTGGAATCTTAATGTGCGCCTCGCAGGCGAACATTCGGATAAAACCTGTTGAAACATCTATTTTCTTTCCCCTCTCTTTTCTCTTAGTAAACATCTTTTATCCCAGCAGACGACATGTGAATGTTTCGCCAGTTACAAGTAAAATATTGTATCAAAGTATACATACATTATAGAAATGTGTGCGGAACTGTTGCGAGGTGAGCAGCGGCAGTCTGTTGGAGAGCGCGCGCGCTTCCCGCAGCAGCGTCGGCCGCGGCGGCAGCGAGCCGTCGCGGATGGCGCGCACGGTCGCCAGCACCGCCCGCACTCGCGACACTAACATCTTGATAGCTGAGCGTTGGGCTGTTAGGTGTTCCGCCACTGGAATAGACATACATTCCTTGTTAGACATGTCCCTCTGTGAGCTGCAATGGGGGCTATCGCGTATGAATTTGCCGCTAGAGGCGCTAGTGTAGCGCGGGGGCACCGAAATGTCAGATGTCATAGAAAGTTCACTTTTTTAACACGTATTTTTACAAATAACCACGATTGTGGTCTAGATTGGGCCATTCCTGATTAATTAAAACTTGAAGACTTTAAGTAGCAACTTAGAATCTTAATTTTCAGTACTTGGAGACAAAATAATTTTTAAATGTTTCATTTTTGCTAATTTTATGAAGAATATTGTAAATATATGAACCTGAAGTTTACGCTATGTTTTTATACGTAATAAAATAAACTTTTCATGAAGTTATTGGTACTTTATAATATAAAATAGAATTTTTGACAGGACCTTAATCGAGAGTGGTGCCATCTGGTGAGCTCAAAAACGATAGCCCTCATTGCAAAAGGAAGGGGCTCTATAACATAACATCCGCCAATACTTTGCGTATAAATCTCTACACATCTCCATTCAATCATTCATCATCATCAATCATCCAATGCGTTAAGTATCCCCAGGATAACAGAACAAAATCGCAAGTTTGTATGTGATACGTCACTGGTTAATGTGTTGATATTGTTGCCAAACTGAAAATCTCCAGGGCCGGATGGGTTGCACAATTTCTGGATTAAATGGTTTACAAGGTCGCACGCTCGCCTGGCGACCCTGTTCCAGTCAACCTTAGCGTCAAGGTCGCTACCCGAGATCTTGACAACAGGTATAACCCACCTGCTCCATAAATAGGGTAGCACTGCGGAGCCCAAAAATTATAGACCAATTACCTGTCTTCCGATAGTCTATAAAGTTCTTACATCCATTTTGGGAACTAAAATTAACAAACACATTGATGACAATTCTGTCATGTCCGCTTCTCAAAATGGATGTAGGAACGGGTCCCGCGGTACTAAGGAGCTACTTCTCATTGATATGGCCATCAGCCAACTGTTGCTGCTATAAATAAATAAAATAAATAAATATCGCTGGACATTACACACAGCGCCATCTAGGTGCCACACTAAGCAACGAGGCTTGTGTCGTGGACACCAGATAGTTGATAATACTACATAGATACTTTTTTGTTTGTAAATACATACTTAATATACATATAAACATCCATGACTCGGAAACAAATGTCCATGCTCATCACACAAACATTTGCTCCTACCGGGATTCGAACCCGGGACCCTAAGAACGTAAGGCAGCCTCACTACCGCTGTGCCATTCGGGTCGTCAAATATATAGTATAGTGTACCTAATGTTCTTTTTTTTGGCGCAGTGACTGGTCGATTGACTGCTGCTCTGCGTGTTGCGGGTTCGATCCCCGCACCGAACAAATATTTGTATGGCCTACAGCTAGTTGTTCCGGATCTGACGATCCAGGAGAAAATCCTAGTAACTAATTTAAAAAAAAAGAATGCTCCTTACCTAAACTGTTAAGTGCAGCTTCGCCAGAGGACACCCTGGCCACATGATCCACACCGATTCTTTCAGCCTCCTCGGCAGCCAGGGTGTATGTGAGTGGTGCCAGCAACATTGTGGCTCTACCGTTTACTACGTCTATCACCGACTCGTATAACACCACTGGTAGTTGCTGAAATATTTTAATTTTTTATAAAAAACTGTTTAGAATTGCATTATTTTTCTTGATTAAAATAATTTACATAAATATTACTACCTAACTATACACATTTACAATTAAAAATAAATGCTTAGCCTCTGGCCAGGGTACAATCACTTTACTGCGTATCAGATTCCACAGACATTTTGTAAACAACTTTAGTTAATAGACAATACAAGCTCGTGTTTCTGTTCAATGAATATTCCAAATATTGTTTTTAATGCAGAAAAAACAAGAAGAAAAACATGTCATTCACGCTGTAAAAATGTGCGAAACGCAATGCGCTTACGATTCGATATATAATTATTACATATTTTGAATAAAAAAAATCAACAGGAACCTAGATAAATATATACTATTTTAATCCAAATAATAGTATATTAAGTTGGAAATATGCTCGAATCGTAAATGCTTTTGGTATTACATTTGTATGAACAATTCATATATGGCCACATATAATAAAATATCTACAGGAAACCATTTAAAAGACAATGAATACAATACTGTCAGTCCACTCACATCTCCGTTCCTTCCCGCAGGGTTTAGCATCAGCATGACTGGGCACTCATTGATATCACAGATCTGTCTGTGAACGGCGATTTCTTTGTCCGTGGGTGCATCCCCAGTTGTATACCAGCCGAGGAAGTCCATGTCGGAGAATACTTGTTTGACTGTCCAATTATAAGAACTAAGTTATTAGGTATCTGTCCAAATTTAGTATACAAAAGAAATAAAACGTGTTTTACTGTATTATGTCCAGAAATATCATTAAAACACGAAATTAGGTAACTGCATGTTTATTCAGCTAGGTAGCCTGACACAATGTGTAGATTCAAACCTACCCCCAACTTAGTTCATCTTATATGTCAACAAGAGAAACAAGTACCCTCAATAGTCTATACACATATCCATCCTAACAAACTACAATCATGTACATGACATACCTTTCCCCCAAGTAAACACACAAAATAGTACATAAGAAATTAACATGAAGATTATGAACAATTAAATAAGAAATATAACATTCTATGAATTAAAACAAAAGATTAAACAACTTATACAATTTCAAGTACGTTTAAAGAATCAGTTTAATTATAACTTTATTTCTGCAATTATCTAGGTATTCCTAGAATGTCAGCCCAAGACTCTTCACTGGGAATTTCTATCATCTGTTCAGGTTCTTCACTGATCTGGTCCCGAGCTTCCTCACTTATCTCTCTCCTCTCGTTTTGTGAACTCTCTACCTGTGATGCAACTTTGATAAGTTGATCAATATGTCTGTTGATGACAAGACCATCATCCGTTTGCACTTTGTAACTGGATGGACCAGTTTTCCCTACTATTCTGCCCGGCAACCACTTCGGACCGTTGCTGTAATTTCTGTATCTAATTCTACAGCCAACTTCAGACTCTCTGTTTCGCCTTTGATTATTGTCAAAAACTTGCTGTTCGGTCTTTCTTCTTTGTATATAGTCTGGGTGTATCGTGTCCAGTAGGGTGCGCAGTTTTCGATTCATCAGGAGTTCAGCAGGACTCTTTTGTGTTCCAGCACACGGTGTCGAGCGGAGGCTTAGTAGCAGATTTGGGATTTTTATGTCCCAAGCCATGTCATCCATTTTCCGTATCTTATCTTCCACAGTTTGGACCATCCGCTCTGCTAACCCATTGGTGGCAGGGTGATACGGTGCTGTCGTGATGTGCCTTATTTTATTTGAATCAAGGAATTGTTTCATTTCTTCGGACACAAAAGCGGTCCCATTGTCAGAAACCAGTATCTCGCATAAACCATGAGTCGCAAATACACCCCGAAGGTATCGGATTACCGTCGCAGTAGTCATATTGTTAACTATAAACACCTCGGGCCATCTTGAGTACGCATCGACGATGATCAAAAAGTTCTTGTTTCGAAAAGGCCCGGCGAAGTCGACGTGTATTCTCGACCATGGTCTGGTGGGCGTGATCCACTCATGCTGAGATCGGATAGGCATGTGCCGGTGCTCGAGACACTTGTTGCACTGGCCCACGAGTGCTTCTATGTCTTCATTTAAGTGTGGCCACCAAATGTAGCTTCTTGCCAGCGCTTTCGTTTGTACGATTCCATTGTGTGTCTTGTGTAAGGCCCGTAAAGTGGCCGCGCGCAGCGGCGGCGGCACAACTACGCGATTACCAAGCAACAGACAGCCGTCTTGCAAGGACAGTTCTGTGCGATGTAGCCAGTAAGTATGCAGATCCGCCTCTTTAACCTTGGCAGGCCATCCCCTTTGAACGTAGTGCACTATCTTTGATAGTGTTTTGTCTTTTAGTGTTTCAGTCGCAATACGCTCTGCATCGAATGGGAAATCTTCAGGTTTTTCAGCCATCAGCAGTATCTCACTCAGTTCTGTTTCAGGTCGCTCAGGAACTGGTTGTGGCCATCTACTCAAATTGTCTGCACTGCCTTTCTGTCTTCCAGGCTTGTAACGGATATCATAATCGTGTGAGGTGAGCGCGATTGCTATTCTTGTCAAACGGGGTGACAGTATGTTAGGTGTCGGTTTTCTTGGGTTGAATATACCCAGCAAAGGCTTATGATCAGTGACTACGGTGAATGATCTTCCTGCCAAGTAGTTGTGGAATTTCTGTATCCCAAACAAAATCGCCGTTGCCTCTTTGTCTAATTGCGAATAGCGCCTTTCGGTGGAGCTTAATGTTCGGGAACTCATGGCCACGGGACTTTCTTCGCCATCTTCCATCACGTGTGATAACACTGCTCCGACGCCGTATTCTGAGCTGTCGCATGTCAGAATCAGAGGTTTATTTAAATCGTAATGCACTAAAGTCATGTCAAATGTTAGGGCCTGTTTGGCAGTGTTGAAAGCATGTTGTTCCCGTTCGGTCCAGCGCCATATTTGCATTTTGTCTAGCAGACGATGCAAAGGTTCAAGTATGGTAGCTTTGTGTGTTATAAACCTTTCGTAAAAATTGTACAAACCGAGGAACGCTTGTAATTCTTGAACGTTGTGGGGCTCCGGTGTGTTCATTATCGATTCGACCTTGCTTGGCGACGGATGAATGCCATCAGCATCGATGATGAATCCCAAGAATTCGACTCTCTTTTTAGCAAATTTACATTTATTTTTGTTAAGGCGTAATCCCGCTTCTTTTATGCGCTGCAGGACCATGTCTAAGCGCTGCAGCATCTCAGGCATCGTACGTCCCGCGATTATGATGTCATCAATCAGCACTGCGACTCCTCCGATGCCCGCTAGTAGCGCTGTCATCAGCCTCTGAAAAATACCGGGGCAGGCCTTCACACCAAATGCAAGTCTATGTACGGTGTACAATCCTTTGCAGGTGTTGAGAGTTAAAAGTTTAGACGTTTCGTCGTTGATAGTCACTTGAGTGTAAGCACGATCCAAGTCCAATGTCGTGTAGAATTTTCCGCCTGCGACAGCTGCAAATACTTCATTCGCCGTAGGCATAGGGTAGGTGTCCGATTCCGTAGCTTGATTGACTGTACAACGGTAGTCACCACATAGCCTAATCTCGCCTGATTTTTTGACAACCGGCACTACCGGTGTGGCCCACTCAGAGTACGCTACCGGCTGAAGCACGCCCTCGGATACGAGACGGTCGATTTCGTTCCCCACTCTGTCCTTAATAGCGTAAGGAACAGGACGAGCTTTTAGGAATTTCGGAGTAGCGCCCGGTTTTAAATGTATTGCCACTGGATCTCCACGGTACGTACCGAGACCATCCTTAAATACATCACCATGTTTTGTGATTATTTTCTCCAGTTCAGTATAATCTCCGTTTGATACGAAATTAATATTCATAGTAATGCCTAGATGCATAAGCCAGTCTCTTCCCAAGAGATTCGGTCCATTACCCTTAGCCACTAGTAACGGAAGATGATACTCAATGTCCTTATAGCGCACAGGCAGTACAATCTGGCCGAGTAGGTGCACGGGCGCGTTGGTCCAGGTGCGCAGAGCCAGCGGCGCCGCGTCGAGGCAGCGCGGCGGCGGCAGGCGCGGCCGCAGCAGGCGCCATGTGTTCTCGTTCACCAGAGTGTAGCAGGCGCCCGTGTCCACCTGCAGTGTGACGGGCTCACCAGCCAGCAGCACATGAATGACAAATGGCGCTACTCGAGTCGTACTTTGGACGACATAAATGCCGTTTAAATTCGCGTCTCCATCCTCCTCCGTAAAGTTCATTTTATTTGCGTTCTTTTTAGAAATGCAGACTTTTTCGAGATGTCCCTTTTTATTGCAATATCTACACGTAACGTTAATGAACCGACACTCGCCAGCGTGTCGATCTCCACAGCGGTAGCAAAGACGAAGCGCGGAGCGCGGGGCAGGGCGCGGCACAGCGGCGCGTGGTGCGGGCCGCGGGCGCAGCGCGTTGATATCCATGGGCTCCGGCAGCGTCGCGGCCGGCGCGGGCGGAGCGGCGTGTGTCGGCGGTGGCGTGGCGCTGCAGCCAGCGCCTTCCCCCACGCGCATCATGCGCACGTCGTTACCCGCACTTTCAGATGACAACATAGCATCGACTACATTGTGATATGTTAAATTGTCCCTTTTAAGCAGCTCGTACTGCAACCTATCGTCCCTCATTCCACACACAAGTCTGTCACGTAGCATGCGCTCCAAATCAGTAAAATTGCAACTAGCGCTGATTTTCCGAAGTTGAGCTATGTATTCGGCGGCCGATTAGCCACGATTTTGATCACGTTTATAGAATTTGTATGAAATGGATATCTCATTCGGTTTCGGACTGTAATGTTTGGTGAGAATTTCTATGATCTCATTGAACGTCACTTCGGTGGCTTTTCGTGGTGTACTTAGTGCTAATAAAGTTTCAAACACTTGCGAACCACACACAGTAAAGAAATTTGCCCGTTTTACATTGTCTACCACGATTCCGTTCGCTTCGAAACAAAACTTAAGTCTGTCTATGTAAATGTCCCAATTGTCCGTATATGGGTTGAACTCACTAAACTTCACACATTTACGATCCATTTTCACTTATTTTACTCCGTCGTCGCCACTATTATGTCCAGAAATATCATTAAAACACGAAATTAGGTAACTGCATGTTTATTCAGCTAGGTAGCCTGACACAATGTGTAGATTCAAACCTACCCCCAACTTAGTTCATCTTATATGTCAACAAGAGAAACAAGTACCCTCAATAGTCTATACACATATCCATCCTAACAAACTACAATCATGTACATGACATACTGTAAAACTAAATGTAACACATTCAAAATAATGTGGATGCATTGACTAGTTAATGGGTCATGGAGGTATAAATAGTAAAGTTATAATCTTAAAAACCAGTATATATTTTATAAACTTGTGAATAAGTAGGAACTTTGACGTCCAATATCTCAGAGAATATAACTAGAAGGTTCCCAGGTATGGTCCAGAACAAAAAATAATCACAATGATGGGGAGAAGAAATGCCTTTTGGCTTTGTTAAGGTGGAAGCGCAAGGGTAGCCCGCCAAACTTAAATTTTCTTACGTTTATTGCAATTTGCAGGACAGTGCCAGGTTCTATGTTGATGAAAATATGAATCGCGCCAGTAACACGTATGGAGTTACAGAATTATAATCATTAAAATCGTCAATACAACCTTTCAAGTTCATATAACCCCATTCAATAGCAATTTCATGAAAAAGTCACTCTTTGGGATTATATGAACTTGAAAGGTTGTATTGATGATTTGAATGATTATAATTCTGTAACTCCTTATGTGTTACTGGCGCGATTCACATACAACCTGACATTGACCTGCAAATTGCAATAAACGTAAGAAAATTTAAATTTCACGGACTACCCTTGCGCATCCACCTTAAGCATTGTTTTACACCCTTTATACTAATGACTCTGACGATCTTACTGAATGTCTCGATCTTTTAGCATTACCTGTAGACCTGCACCTGTAGATTTGGGTACATTTTCTTGAGATTCTTAAATAGACTACAAGGTCTATCCTAGGCGCAACTACATGGCATATTTGAATTTGATGAAATTAATTGGTATGATTTTATTGGGACTGGCTGATTTATTGCATCGTGCTGTTAAACTTTTTTATAATAAATTATATGAGCTCAGAGACAAGCATATCCCAACAAAATTAGTTAATTAAACTATATTTTTATTCACATAAAAATATAGCTTAATTAGTATAATTTTATTCTACCTTGACAAGGAACTAAGGGAGAAATATATGTATCATTGTAAGTTTGAAATATGCCGTTAAATATATTCCACTTTTTCGGTTTTGCAGAATAGAGTAGTTAGCTTGTTTTAATACGTATGAGGAGTAACAGATCAAAGTGTATTAACTCCATCAATTAAACTTTTGAGATAAAGGCATAATCCATAATACTTGACTACACTTTGATATGGCAACGAACCTGGATGTAATATTATTTGAAATTATGTGCACTTTTGGTTCTTTTTTAAAATAAAAAGTAATACAGTTTAGTGCATCATAATTTGACATTAGTAACAAGGTTTGAAATAGATAAAAAATCCATTTGTACTATTCTTATTACGGTGGGTGGAGTTAATAAACTTTGGTCTGTTACTCCTCATATATGAATAAAATCAAATTGTGGTCAGTGGGTCGTCTTAGGGGCGGAGTTTGTCATTGTTCAATAAGCCCTCCTGCTGAATCTTGGAATTCTTTTTATTGCACAATGTAACTTTTTAAATAAATGAAAAAAAATCATGATCTTTCTAATGATTTATATAAAGCTACAGAATACTCACATTGTTCTTCCTTTAAATTGTAATAATCTCTATCAATTATTATGTCTCCTTCAATTACACTGAACATTAATTCAAATGAATTCATTACTTCTATGTTTCGACCTTTCTGCTTGCCAATTAGTGCTCCAATAACTGAAAGGTATAAAAAAGAATGGTGATTAATAGACGCGAATTTCTTCATTGTAACACGTAATGTACAAGTACAAACCACGAAATGTACTATTCACGTAGTGTATCAGTGCATACCTATCTGTGGGGATCCTTCCTGTGCTCTCAATCTTGTCCAATGTTCAGATACATTCATTATTACAAGAGGATGTAAAGATACTGTTACTGAACCAGAGGTGGCTGTTGTGACCACCACGCTCTTCGCGCCTCCTGGTGCTGCAGGTGCAGGTGATGTGGGGTTAGGAGGATCCACAGCCGGCCCTGATGAGGCACTTTCGACCTCAACTTCCATTTCAAAGTCAATTCTATCGGCACTTGACATTATTTGATATAATTCACTATTCGAAGAACCTAAATTGAGCTACAATAGCTGCAGCCAACAATGCACACAACGTTAGCAACAAATAAATAAAAAGAACATGAAAACAACAATCTGCTCTACCTTTTGACGTTAGTTAGATCACAGACAAAGAATCAAGAATGGTATTCTGATTTTTGACGTCAGTTTGACATTCTTTTTCGATTTCCTTAGACTCACGAATAAAGGCTTACCCACACAGGCGCGTTATTATCGGTCGATAAAACCGGGTGCGTTATTGCGATAATGCGTCCCGATTGCCTTGCACACGACTGCGTTTTTATTATCCTTTAATTTTTATTTCGTATTCGCGTTTTTGACAGGTTTTTTACATAATGTCATTTTCGGCGTCTTCGTCGGTCATCTTCCAGAAATATTTTTTTATTATTATCAGTAGCTAACTGATAATAATAAAAAAAATCTTATTTCTTTATTTATGTACACACAAAATACTTAATAGGACATTACATTATGATAGAAGAGCACAAAGGTACTGCTTATTTCATAAGAAATTTCTTCCAGCAGACCTGCGAGAGGAAAGTTGGATTAGAAATGTAGACACAGATTCTAAAGATTCACAGATTCCAGATTGGTTGGTTGGTTCTTTATCTGATGGTAAATCAATATCCATATTATATATTTTTAGAACACTCGTAACTGTCGGTAAAACCAAAGGAGGTGTTTTTTTTTCGGCCAAAACATGTACCGAGGTACAAATTACTATTTAAACTCTTTCCAATATATTGTGTTATTAGCAGTATTTTAAATCCTTCAATATTCGATAGGTTAAGAAATAAAATAATATGAAAAAACACTACCTCGAATCGTAACTGCGTTCAAAGAAACGTTCATAACAGCTGCAGCGCTGGCGGCTGTCAAACTATTCCATCTGTCAAAATATTAAACTCTTTCGAGATCGATCGTCTGACAAGGGCCAGAATAATCTGAATGACAATATTGACAACGACAACAACAAAAGGAATAAAATAGTAAATGATCGACCCTGGAGCTCTGTCTTTTGGCTAGTAGCTAACCAAACGCAAAAAATAATCTGAAATGTGAAATAAATGTATTTTTTAAATTCTTGATCCCATAATGTTTCACAAAAAAGTGTGCCGGGGAAAAATAACCTATCTTTAATACAAAACTAAATTCTAAATAGCATATTTTTAGGTTTTCATACGTGTATAAAATGAAGTAACGAAACGCATCATCGGAGAAATGAATCACGAGATTGCCAGATTAAAATTCTTGGGTTGCAAGTTTTAGCATCTTTGATCGACAATTTCAGGTGGTACAAATGCATGAATAAATCCAATATATTTTTTTTCAGAATCTGAGATTTTTTTCCTATAACTTCGTACCTTTATTGTTAAGGTACATTGTTTGGCCACAATTGAATGGGGGAAAAAACACCTCCTTTCGTCCTTGACTTAATTACTACTAACGATCTCGCAGATGTGTGTGGTTTCGCATGCGTCCCAATACTCCCAATACAAAATGTTTTAGGAACTCTTAACGGAATATCGCAGTACGGAGAAATGCAAGCGTCCTACTTCTATTGCGTCGTTATTATCGCAGCAGTGTGTAACTTCGTAGCAATCGTAGCCGTCTTAGTACATAATGTGCAGACGTCAGCACATCGAGCTACCTGCAGGTCTATTGCGTATCTGTGTTGCTGTTGAAAGTTCATAGTGATCATCACTTGGCGAATTTTTATATACAATGATAGTTCTGCACGGGTAGCGTCAGTTGAAACCAACAAGAACGGTCATTGTATATCAAAACTCGCCAAGTGATGATCACTATGAACTGTCAACAGAGATAGCCCTCGTTGTCTATTGCCGAAACCACAGACCTAAACTGAGTCGTCTGTTCGTCTGCCTAAACCTATGAGTCTATGGCTGCTGGCTACGAATTGCTACGAATTTTTATGGTTGGATTGGATTGGCTATGTTTGTGATTATTTGGTTAAATTTGTGAAATGAAGAACTTGCTACTTAGCATTGTACTCAACAGCCAATAATTGCTTGCAATAAACAGCTAGTTGCAAACAAAAGCTGTTTGTAATTTACCATCCGAAATTCGAGAACGTTGAACTTTTCTTCCACCTGTCATCGTGTCTTCAGCGCGGATAGCTGCTGTTCTCAGGTCAGCAGATATCTCTTTCTCTACATTAACTTAAAAATGGCAACGGTAACAGCAATAAAAGCTATGACAGGCGTGGTCAAAGACATATCGCCCATATACTACAGGATATTGTCAAAATTTCCACAGAATTTTACTTTTTGTTTTGCCTATGGATCTGCTGTGAAACCACAGGCGGGCAACAATAAAAAGGAAAACATGATCGATCTAATATACAGCGTGGACAACTCGTATCGATTTCATGCAGCCAACATCGAAATTAATCCATCACACTACTCCGCGCTTCGATTCCTGGGCAAAGGGTTTGTTGCAAAGTTTCAGGAGAACTGGGGTGCTAAAGTGTACTTCAACACCCTAGTTGAAATGAAAGAAGAGAACATTCTCATCAAGTATGGAGTTGTGTCACAGAAAGATTTAATTGCTGATCTACTAGATTGGAATGATCTGTATGTGGCTGGCAGACTTCACAAACCAGTAGAGATTATAAAGCAGACCAACAGCTCTCAGTTACAGGGTGCTCTTCAGGCTAATCTACGCTCTGCAGTCCACACAGCTCTCCTCACTTTGCCAGAAACATTCTCTGAATATGAATTCTACTTTGCTATATCTAACTTAAGTTATGCTGGTGACTTTAGAATGACATTCGGGGAAAACAAAAACAAAGTGAGGAACATTGTACAGCCACAGCTGTTAAGCTTTCGTGAATTGTATCGACCGATATTGCAACAGTTTCATGCCTATGTTGACATTCCAACTGGAGACTCACACTGCCATCAGGATATAAGTCCAGAGACTAAACTGCATCACTTGATGCAACTACCGATGGTGCCACAGCAAAAAATTGTGAAATTTTGGAACCATGGTGGACTTCAACAAGACATGGAAGATGTCCTGCGAGCAGTGGCTTACGACATTGATTGTGCTGTCATATTAAGACAAATACTGAAGGATATAGTTTGGCAGTCCAGTGTGAGGCAATCTTTAAAGGGCATTCTTACTGCTGGTTTTCTGAAGTCTGTTCGTTACAGTGCTAAGAAAATAGCAAAAATGTTTTAATTGTAATTTTAGATGTATATATTTCTGTATATAATAAACATAGTAAGTAAATTAGATTTTGTATTATTCCTGATTTTAAAACCTCTTTTTTGCTTTTAGGTCCATTATGATTTCAGATGAGTCAAGCAGTGATTCAGAAACAGGTAGATTCAAGGGGCGAGTAAAAACTCAAGAAGATAAATCTTCTAATCAAAGAACTGAACATTTCAGAGATTCAGGAAGAGGTAGACCATCTGGACCTGACAGATTTAATAGAAATTTTGACAGAAAAAGAGATGAAAGACCACGCTCTGATAGACATTCTAGAGATAGAGATAGAAACAGGTATCCTAGACAGTCACCTGTAAGTAGGAGGAGACATTCAAGGGATAGAAGTCCAAGCAGGAAATCACATGAGAGGATTAGGCACAGAGAATCTAGTGATAAATCAAAAGTCAAAGAACATAGGAGTAGTAGTAGAGATGGACATAAACATTCTGGATCTACTTCTAGATCCTATGTAGCTCATGATTTTCGAAAAGAAAAAGAAGTTAAGGAAGATACTCGGCGTAAACCAGAACGAATTAAAAGTCCTGAGAAGCCCATAAAGAAAGCAAAAGAGAAATCACCATCCCCTGATCATAAATCTAAAAGATCTGAAATATATATACCTCCTCCTATGATAGCACCAAAAAGAAAAAGTGAAAGTCCAATCATCATTGAAGAGCATGACAATAGTGATGCTTCTGAGGAAGTGCAACCCGGCTCTTACTATAACATGATACCAGCTGTTGTTGTGAAAGAGAAAACTGATGAGTCCAGTGAGATTGATTCTTCTGATGACGAGAGACTAAGGGCGAAACTGTTGAATTTAGAGAAAGAACTCCAAAAGACAAAAAAGAAGAAGCATAAAAAGAAACACAAAAGAAAAAGTTCCAAATCCAGCAAAGATAGGGACAGAGATGCAACAGCAGCAGTAGAAGTAAGTAGCACAACTGACATTGATGTAAAAGGTGATGTGTCAAAAAACGAGGCTGAAGTTGTGGAGGAAGTGTCTTCCACACAAAAGAATGCTCAAAAAGAAAGTTGTGAAGAAGGCGAGATATCAAGTGACGATTCTCAGAGTGAGATTGAAATAGATCCAACAGACTTGAGACACAAATTGAGACGTACGGCGCCAAGGGGTGATGATAAGGCAGGTCCTGACGTGTGTGGACCAGCGCTGCCGCCGCATCTGGAGAAACGTTACGAGCGAAGTGCCTCTCCAAATATTGAGGGTCCTGCTCTGCCAGCACATCTTAAAAGAAATTCGAAAAATATAGGTAAAGTATAAAATATTTTTTACACCTTATGAGCTGGCGATTGGCCGCAACCCGGCCTCGGCCTAGGGTGTCGCATGCTTGCCTAGAACTCCTAGAAGTAATCAATTCACTTGAACCTTGAAGAGATCCAGAAAATACAAAATCAGTATCTCATGCCTTCTGTGTAATTCTAATTGGTAAACTCCTCTTCTAAGTTTGTTGTTAAAGCCAGTAAGGGCAGCTAAAGCACTGCAGCAACTTTGAGTGTGGGTAGAGATTAGTATTTGCCAAGTTAATGTTATAGCATCTGTTTTGTTACTACTGAGCATGAGGTCCTGGGTTTGATTCCCAGGTTGGTAACGTGTTATTGGTTTTTTCCATCGGGAATTATTCAGTAGCAGCCACAGTGTCTGGATTTGTGCCTGGTAGATGGCAATAGGCTCGCCCCCTATTACATGGGACTTAAACATATACAGGGTGTCCCGAAACTCAACGTCAAGCGGGTACGGGGCGATAAGCTAGGTTGTACCAGTTCTAGCAAAAACAAAAAATAAAATCAAAAAAAAAAAAAAAATGACCGCAATGACGGGGAGAACAAGAGCCTTTCGGCTTCGTTAGGGGTCTTGTTACACTCTTTATTATCCCTTAACAAAGTAACAGGGATTTTTTATTTTATTTTTGCTAGAACTGGTACAACTTAGCTTATCGCCCCGTACCCGCTTGACGTTGAGTTTCGGGACACCCTGTATAAATATAGGATTTATAGGGTACACCTCTGCTTAACCCTTCGTGGATTAAAGCCGTGATGTTATGTACTAACGCTAAATTCACCTAAAACGTAAGTCCTTGTTGGCTTTTCTTTGCATAAATAGAATTAATACCAGTTGCCTTCTAGCCCCGTGTAATATTACATAGTGAAACTATACACTACACCATTAATAATATTAATCAATACTTTAGGCCCATCCATTCCTGATGATATGCGTAAAGTATTGGCTGAGAAGGATAGAGAAGTTATCAAATACGAAAGTTCAGATGAAGACTTGGGTATCGGGCCTCTGCCGGCCGGCGCTGAAGAAAAATGGTCTGACGCTCATCGGCGGCTTGAGGAAAGAGCTCTAGACATCAAAATTAAGAATTTAGATGGGCATTCAGATACAAGCAACATAAAATCCAGAGAGCAGTGGATGTTGGAATTGCCTGAGGGTAAAGCAAAAATCATTGGTTTAGAAGCGCGGAGCTTCAGAGCTAAGGCGGGCCCTGATATGTCAGATAGGTGAGTTGTATCTATTTTCTACTCAAGCCATTCTATTATTCTTATGGAATGCACATCCATCATTAATAATTATTTAATTATTTATTGCCTAATAATTATATAAACAATCTTGTGTATAAACAATAGTTAAGGAAGTACTGTAGTCAACAAGTCTAATGAACTAGGAGATATATTATTTTCCTAGTATTATCTAGCTAGTGCATTGAATTGAAGTATAAATAAATAAATTTGTTATGCTTATATCCACAGGTCAAGTTGGACAGACACTCCAGAGGAGAAGGCAAAAAAAGCAGCCGGGCTCGCGAAAGAGGAAGATGTGGAGCTGTCCTTAAAGCAAGAAGCAAGGATGCGCCACATCGCTAACAGGGATGACGAGCAAGAGTCGGCTGTCAAGTGAGTAACTATACTTATATGTGTGACAGCCTCTTAGGGCTGTTCTAATATGTACACTTCAGTGTCCTTGTGCTCACCCAAGACTCATTACTTCTCAGGTATACTCTGAGAGGTCTATAAGTTAGACGTGGTTATAGTTACACCCATAAATGCTTCTTCTTATCCAGTACGCTCTTGACAGAGCGGTCGTGGTCGTGAGTATTGGAAGGGGCAGATGTGATACACTACACGATATTTCGCCACCGCTGCCCGCTAGAGGTCATCCTGCTCCATTCGTTAACTGAACCTCCAATGGCAGACTTGATCTGGTCAGTCCAACGCGTGGGTGACCTTCCGCGCGGTCTAGTGCCTTCTACTTTTCCTTGGACGACAAGGCGTTCTATGGACTGATTGTCACGCCGGGAAACATGTCCGAAAAATGTCAGGATGCGAGATTGTACTATCGAAAACAGACGCTGCCTGATACCGAGTCTTGAAGTATCGAGACGTTCGTGCGAAACTCGGTCCACGAAACCACAAGCATTCTTCTCCAGCACCACATTTCCAGAGCATCTATTTTCTTCCTTTCCACATCTCAAGGTCCATGTATCAGCTGCGTAAAGAAATATGGGGAATATAAGCGTCCTCACGAGCCTGGTCTTCGTGGCTTTAGTTATGTTTCTATTCCTCCATATTTTCCGCATCTTGTCCATCGCTGTTCTTGTGATGCCCATACGTCGTTTGATCTCAGCGACGCACCCGCCATTGTTTGAAATTAGAGCCCCAAGATAAATATAAGAATGCACCACGTTGCAATTCGCGATTTGGGTCACTTCAGGTGAATTATTCCTGGCACGGTCAACAATCATCACCTGGGTCTTGCTGCGATTAATTTTTAGTCCAAACTCATGGCTCACTCGTTCCATCTTTGACAGTAGCTCTTCCAAGTGTTGCGAACTGGTTGCAAATAAGGTGGTGTCATCTGCGTAACGCAAGTTTGCAATCTTGTATCCACCAATTGTTACAACATCCGTCCAGTCTTCCAAAGTGATACGCATTATTAGCTCTGTGTACGCATTGAATAAGAGCGGTGATATAATACACCCCTGGCGTACTCCGGCACTAGGATGGAAGTCACTTGACAGGACATCATCTGTGCGAACTGAGGCTGTGCCCTCTTCATATAGACGTCTCAAAAGGTGTACAAGATGTTATGGTGTGCCCATGTCTAGCAAGGTCTTCCACAATACCGGCCATTTCACCGAGTCGAATGCTTTGGAGAAATCAACAAAGCAAAGGAATACGGGCTTATTGAATTCTCTTGACTTCTCGATTATCTGGCGTACGATGAGAATTTGTTCTCGAGTGCCCTTCCCTTTTACAAAACCGGCTTGTTCCGGAGCGATCTCCTTAGACAGGTAGGTTTTCAATCGCTCGTTGAGAATATGTAACATTATTTTGCTAGCGGGTGATATCAGAGCAATGAGGCGGTAGTTACATTGTTACATTTCTTCGTCGAACCTTTCTTGTGCAGGGGTGTGAATACGGTATGTGTCCACTCCGAAAGCCAAACTCCTGTCACCCATACCTTGTTGCAGATAAGATGAAACATCAGGTCGCCACGTTCTCCTAAAGCTTTAATTGTCTCTATAGGAATTGCATCTTTACCAGTTGCTTTTTTGCTTTTCAGGTGTTTTATGGCAGCTCTTACTTCGGACAGAAGGATGTCTGGTTCCAAATTCTCTAGGTCCAGGAATACTAACTGACAGTAGCTCTTCCACGTTTCTATGATTTTTTCGAGTTCTGTTACCACGTCATTTTTGTCGTTCTCAGTCTGTTCTAGTCCAGGTTTTTCTAAAACCTGGACTAGGACAGACTGGTAGAGATTTAGTAATGAGACGAATTTTGTGATAAACGTCTCTAGACTCATGCTTCATAGCGTGTTTTTCGACATCTTCACAAATGCTACGGAGGTGGGAATTGTGGTCTCGCCTGCAACAGGCTTGGATGTTAGCAGACAACTTATTCAGCTCTCTTGTGTCTGTTCCCGCGGCTTTCTTATGGCGCCTCTCTTCTATTAGAGCAAGAGTACTATTCGTCATCCAATGTTGACGTTTGCGCATTTCTGATCTTGTATTAGACTCCGCCACTGCATTTTGGATGAGATGTTTAGCCTTATTCCATAGCATGTCTGGTGTAGCTTCATTATGGTTCACATCGGTCCATTCTTTAAAATTCCGCTCTATGGCTGTATTGAACTTTTCGTTATCTACAACTTCAATCTGTCTTATTTTCTTGGAGGATCGGGCAGCTTTGTGTTTCAACCGCATCTTTACGATAACGAGTTCATGCTCGGAACCACAATCAGTCCCCGGAAGTGTGTGGGCATTGAGAACGGAGGATAAATGCTTAAATGCTTAAAATGGCATTGATGTCAGTGTCAATGCCATAAAAGCTTAAAATTGTAAAATTGTGCTTAAAAAACGACCGGAGAATGTAAAATGAAATGCCTCTCTTATTTTTATTGCAGAAAACACAAAAAGAAACACAAGAGAGAAGAAAGCCTCCTAGATTTGCATCAAAAGAAGTTGAAAAAGAAGAAAAAGGTATATCTATACATATACCCATCTTTTTATTTTAATAATCCAGGGTGGTGTCCCATATAGGCGACCCTATTGTCAGTAATCGCGCAGGAATCTTGATTGTTGAACTGGATTCCTATGGGAAAATCGCAATTAAACACCTTGCAGTGACGTATGCCACATACCATCGAATTAATAATCTAACTTTCTGTTTTTCTTTTATGAATAGAAGGAAGAAAAAGAAGATGGCGGCAAAAAGGAGCGCCGCCCATTCAGTCGAGACGTAGATCTTCAAGTGAACCGTTTCGACGAAGCGCAGAAGAAGTCCATCATCAAAAAAGCCCAAGACTTAGATGGTAGGTTTTCTCGAGGAGAAGCTAAATTTTTATAAAATAATGCAACGGCTGTATAGCAAAAATAGTAGGATCACGGAATTTTGAACCTTAGAGGTAAAAGAATTAGTGATTTAGGCACTTATTTTATCATGGTTCTACTTTACTATGCCACGATATTCTGTAAATGGAGTATGTTAACTTGTTTCTGCTATCCTTACTAGTAGGCAGTAAAGCAGCAAATGCCCAGGGGGTCTAAAATGGCCGCTTTACATCATAATAGGATAATATTAGATTAGGACTATAGGGAGGGGGAGGGGGAGGGATATTGGATTAGGGTTCAATTAGTAAAATGGTCACAAAGTGACAATTCATAATATTAACTGTGTCTATGACCATTTTAAGAATTTATTATTATCCTATTATGATTCTGCTAAAGCACATTAGACTGACAATAAAAAGGTTGTGAGTCCCCTCTTGTCCCAAGCATAATACTATTTGTTAATATACGAGCGGTTTAGAGCACACAACCCTTAGCATTCTTACCACTGATGAATAAAACTTATTGTTATTAAGTATATGTCTACTTGTAAGGATAAAGATGGATAGAACAAAACATGTCTTCTTTCATACATGGTCCCACCAACTAAATGTTACCCTCAAAAATATGGAGATGTCATTTTAATGGAATGTTTTCTGTAGCAACTATAATTTATACTGTCCGTAAATTATTTTATCAATTATAAACAATTATTTTTATTAGCTGTGTTTGTGCACTATAGCTCTATTTTACTGAAGCCCATTAGTTGCTATGAATGTTCTGTTTTTAGTTAATTTGCATTGTATATTTTGAGTATATATTGCAACTTCCAGAGGTACATACATTGCACAAGTGAAATTTTCACTTTTTATTTTATGTAAATCTTTTGATAATCCTCTTTGAAGCAAATTGTTCGTTTGAAGTAATACCTACCAAATGATTAACGAAAAATCAAATGTGGTTTCAAAAGCCGTAGGATCAATTCAATTTTTTATTTTGTAAAATTTCAGTGTAGCTAACAAGCTTAGGAGCCGTCTCCACAAGCGATAGGCTCGCGGCGATATTATCGTCATGCTACATAACTCTATACGATAATATCGCCGCGATTCTCTCGCTCGTGGAGACGGCCCCTTAAGGTCATGGTCAGTGAAAACCACTTGAAAGAATAAACATGTTTTTGTCTGTAAAAATGGCACTTTAACTGTTTTAATTAATATAATAAATTACGTTTAATGATTTACTGTTGTAGTAGCAATTGTGTATTGTAAATTTTAGGACATGTGTCCCTTTGCAAGGAATGAAATTAGTAAGGATTTTTTAATAAGATAGCTGTATTTTAGTTAATTCTATGATTTTACGGAAGTATGCACTTTTTATTTAATGTTCGGGTTGCAATGTTATAGTTGGTGAGCGAGGATAATGTAACGATGTGTCGAAGAAACTGGTAGATTTCAAACATTGTGGTCAAGCATAGTTTAAACCACGACTGTTCTAGAACAGATTACGTCATAAAATACCAACATGTTGGTTCTCACAAAATATTAAGTGCGAATGTTATGTATTTACACTTGGACCTCACCTGCGCGGCCAGAGTGAATGTTTACAAAAACACGCGCTAGGTAGATGTTGTCGATATCATTGAGTAATCCGTTGGTTTGGAGTGGCAGGTATTTTATCATTCCCTCTGTGATACATCTGTACTGATATGTCTGCTTCTTACTCCCTGATGTTGTAAACTGGTGAAATTTGCAGACGTCAGTTTTCCATCTTGTCACAGTCGCCTCTATTTTATTTTGATGGCTAAGCTAACCGTTCTAGAGACTGGCTTGGTCATCCCAATTTGTCTTTGGCCGCGCAAGTGCAGGCGGCATATACATCGAAATCACGGTTGATATCTGATAATATTATGTTACTTTTGTAAAACATAATTTTACAGCTTCTATTGGAACAATGTACAAAAGTTTACTATACAGACATAGCAGAAACTAGTTGTAAATATACGGTTTTACCCCATACTTTCTTGTTTCAGTTAAAATAATTGATTGTCTGTCTAATTACCTCACGCTTATTCAACGTTCAAATTGTTCTCGAACCTATGAATTTATTCGAACCTAAATAATTACGAGAAAGCTGACTTTTTAACCGACTTTCTTCAAAAAGGAGGAGGTTCTCAATTCGGATGTATTCTTTTATGTTTGGTTCCTCATAACTCCGTCATTTGTAACCGATTCGAAAAATTATTTTTTCATCTGAAAGGATATGCTTCCCGATTGGTCCCATAGAAATTTCATCAAAATCGGTTTAGGAATTTGGTTGTTTTCCTCACGTTCATTGTCACATCACGCGACGTCGCGTGCTGGCGCTCTGATGTACATCACGTGAGGTCGCGTGATACTTGCTAGTTAAATTTGACACACTTCCCGATTTCTGATTGAGCTGAAATTTGGCACGCATGTGTATATCGCGAGACAATGCAATATTATGATGAGATGGAGCTGATCTGATGAGGGAGCTGGAAGGTGGCCATAGGAACTCTGTAATAAAACGACGCAACGCCGTCGAGTTAGGACTCCTTTGATTCGTCTTGACAAGTACTTTAGTCCTAAATGGTAACCAGGGTCTGATGGTGGAGCTGGAAGGTGGCCATAGGAATTCCATTATAAAACGACATAACCCCATCGAGTTTGGGTTCGTATAATTCATCTTGTCGAGTACTTTGTCTCTAGATGGTACCCAGAGTCTGGTGATGGAGCTGGAAGGTGGTCACAGGTAGTCCGTAATAAAACGACGCAACAACGTCGAGTCTGGGCTCGTATGATTCGTCTTGACGAGTACTTTGGTCCTAAATGGTATCCAGTGTGTGATGATGGAGCTGGACGGTAGCCATAGGAACTCCGTTATAAAACGACAAAACCTCATCGAGTTTGGGCTCGTATGATTCGTCTTGACGAGTACTTTAACTAACTTCTAGTTACAATGTTAAACTAATTCATGACAAGAATTTTTGTGGTATACTAGAACTAAAAAGGGTAAAATAAAAAACTTTGTGCGAAAACAAAACCGACTTCCAAAAAAACACTAAAAAGTCTAAAATAACTTGACTTTCGGAAGTCGGTGGTAAAAAAGTCAATGATATAAACAAAGACACCGACTTCCGAAAGTCAAGTTATTTTAGACATTTTTAGTGTTCTTTTGGAAGTCTGTTTTGTTTTCGCAGAAAGTTTTTGATTGCTGTATACTATTCAACAGTATAAAATTCATCAAAAACATTTTTTATTTCTAGTAAAGGAATTTTATGTAAAATTGAAACAACAGTCTTCTTATAAATATAAATCTTTTACTATAATAAATGCTAAACTAAACTAACACGCGCGAGTGCATTACACGGCTAACTTAGCGTCGACAGTGGCGGTGGCGTTGTTCTTCTCCGCGGAGGGGCAGGTCTTCACCTTGGATTCCACGCAGCAAAGAGCCACATCTGCGGTAATGTCGGCGTACGTCCACGGCTTGTCGCACACTTGGTAGAATGCTGACAACTGCAACAAAACATGGGTGTTAATAAGTTAGTACATCCTCAGGTTAGCATTTTCAGTTTACACAAATCATCAGCTAATTACCTTTAATTCCATTGCGTTCTTAAGTCTAATGCATAACACTTCTGGTCCCTTAGCCTTGGTTGCGGTGGCCAAGGCGTTGCAAAGGCTCTTACAAGTGCCAGCGCCCTCGTCGTCGCACTTGATGATTAGGCCCGGGTTCTGTGAGAGGAGGGGCAGAGCGCCGGCCTCTATTTTGTTCGTCGGGAATCCGCCGCACGAGCAATTGCCTTTAGTTGCATTTTCCACTACTGGTGTGCTGTGGACAGTGAACAATAAAAATGTTATATATTTACAATGCAAATATTTACCATCTTATACTGGGAACTACATTATGCCGGCCATATCGATAGGATCTAGGTTATTGATCAATAAAAACATTAATTGTAGATTAAGTGAACTTCGTTGCCATTCCTCTGTCGCTGAGTATGTAGGTAGGTATATGGTATGATAAATAAAACCTGTGACATACACAATAGTTTTCTCCTCGGCCAGTATGAAGCCCAGTCCGCACAGCAGGATGATGCACAGGTCACACAGTAGCACCCTGGAAGACATGTTGACTGCAGCTGAAGCGACTTACCTACTGACGGAAGGCATCTGTTCCGCAACATTTATATAGTGAAGTGGAAGGAATTCACAAGACTGCTCCGAATTATGTATGCATTGAGCACACTTTCTGATTAAAATTTCAGGACATGTTGTTTTTTTTCGCATACCTAATGGTCAAAAGTGTTTTGAGAACTCGTTTGGTATTAGTTGGCACCGTAGCTGAGTCAGCTTCGGTACTACGGAGAGGGGTTCGCAGGTACTTACTAATCGAATGCGAAACAGTAGGTACAACTAGTTAATAGTACTTAGATAAACTTAGTGTGTAAACCTAAGCATGAAACAACTTGGATTCAATATTAAAATCATGATAACAAAAAGCTGCCTAAAAAAAATCAGGACCGTTGCCTTCAAATTATATGCTCTAACTACCTAGTACTTTTTTGAACCTATCCTGAAAGATCCGTACAGCGTGGACACTGCAGTAACACGAGCAACTTATGTTTTGATATGTGAATATCGGGTTTGTTATGATTGCCCTCATACAATAAGCCGTTACGTGTTGCATGGTTTTTGTAATTATCCATACAGGTATCATCACTTGACACCATACGTTCTAGAAACCATTATTTCGCGTTTCGTAGGCATCACATTTACTTAGGTACAAGAGAACTCTTGATGCGATGAATCCTTCATCTTCATCTCGTGTTAGCCAATTACTTAGTCAAACATTGTTTTGATAGACTAAACTACCACGACAAAGAAAAAACAACGACTAACTGATCTCGAATGTTTTTGTACCATCTAATAATCAGTTTATATAAGTACTTAGGTACCTACTTTCTTACAAACAATTGTATTGATTATGTGTGCACCTACCACACCATGCTCTGAATAAAAACGACCAAAAACCTATCTCAAACCGACCCCGATACAGATGTTATATCCACTGGCGATAGCGCCACCAGAAGTTCGCAGCGCGGTGGCCAGATCTAGTGAAAGAGCCAAACAAAATGGTTTCCGACGCCATCGAACGCTCTAAAAAGCAGTGGTTCGCAACCTTGTGTCTTTATTGTTAGTATGGGCCTTATGGTCCTAGATAAACATGGACACCGACAGGATTATATCTAGGGGGGTGAATCTTTAACTCACAGAATGCAGAAATTAGAAAATATGATGAAAACCTTTAGAATTAAGATAATGAAGGATACAAGAGAGAGTGAAGTGAGCTCAAAAAAATTAGCAATCATTCATACAGGAATAGGAATAAGTATTAAGTAGATTTTTGCAGAAATGCCTCAGTATCTTGGAAGAGCGAGCGCAGCAAGCTCAATAAATTTTAGCACCTTGGAGCTTGCATCTTCTGTGCCAGTTAAAAAGTACGAATAACATTTTAACCTGTCGCGGATCAGATTCGAAATAGTATCACAGGCAAAAAGCTATTGTCACCTCACTACATAGTATACAGCGTGTAACAGAAAGGGTATAATCATATGGAATACTGTGGTACAGACCATCAAAGTGAACAACTTTCTCTATCGTAATCGTAAAAAAATAATCAGCTGTCCCATACATTTGGGTCGAGTAGGTATTGAAATTTTGTATAGGACAGCTGATTATTTTTTTACGATTTCGATGGTGGTCCCATAGAGAAAGTTGTTCAGTTTGATGGTCCGTACCACAGTATTCCATATGATTATACCCTTTTTGTTACACGCTGTATAACAAAGTCGCTTCCCGCTGTCTGTCCCTATGTACGCTTAGATCTTTAAAACTCCGCAACAGATTTTGATGCGATTTTTTTTTATATATACAGAGATTCAAGAGGAAGGTCTAAATGTAAACATTGCAGCCGTGCGAAGCCGGGGCGGGTCGCTAGTTAATTATAAATGCGAAAGTTTGTGAGGATGGATGGATGTTTGTTACTGTTTCACGTGAAAACTACTAAACGGATTCGGATGAAATTTAGCACATAGATAGTTTATAACCTGGATTAACAGGATAATTCTTAACCCGGTAGTATGATCCCGTGGGACAATTATCGAACATCACGCGACGGCGAAGCCGCGGGCATAAGCTAGTGATATATAATTTGATGTAACATTTTGCACGCCATGTGAGTGTATACCTACTCATGTTTAGGACAAATAAAAATTATCTTATTTATTACAGATCCAAAAATTAAGTAAATGCTGTGACGCGGGACTAGAACCCAGAACATCCGGCTCTGCAGCCATTCCAATTCCCTCTGTGACCATATTCAACTTTCTAATCTGTTGCCTTTGGAGGATTATCTCAAGTACTGCACGTAGGTAGAGGAGCTCTGTAGGTACGTTTGTGTCGATCCGAAATTAATGATTTTACTATTCATGTTTTTCAGCTTGCTAATTTTTGGAATGTCTAAATGTAATATAACTAATAAGAGAAAATTATAATTTACGCTTTGTTTCAATATTTACGAGTTGTGTACCTACCTAACTTTTAATGTTACTAGCAGGCTGCCCTAAGTTTCGGTCAGAGCGAACGGGAATCCGTTTGTGGTAGGTATTCTGTAAGTATTTGGTGCGCAAATAAGGATAGCTATGGACAAATCCATAAAATAAAATAAAACTTTTCAAAGATTGAAAAAATATTTATTTTTGTAAAATAATACACGCATTCGTGAAGTAGTATGAAGGCCACCGTCCACGTATATTTACAAATCGTCAATATAGGTCGTATTATTTTATTACTTACTCTACCAGCGAGAAATACGTTGGCAACATAAATAATAATTGTTCTCGCACATAATATCAGTTCAATTACTGCAGAAACATTCATGCCACGTAAAAGCATTACATAACACAGTATTTCCATCATACAGCGTCAAACTTAAACATTAAAGAGTTAATTTAAACAAACTCTCAGCTTACAATTACGTTATTATTATTAATTGATTGTCAAGATTTATTATTATACTCAGACACAAATTTTACAAATAGTGTTATGAAACAATTTCGAACTAGGAACATATTTCTAATTTTATCAGGTAGTACAAACGCGTGCATTACAGGCGCTGCCTACTGGCCTACCTCATAATATCCAACTGACGACGGTGGAATCAGAGTGATCTAGGGCACAACAGTATGTCAGTGCACCTCATTACTTAGATCAGTGTGGCATGGAAGAATTATGTAATTATTATTAAGTTTTTTTTTTATGCAATTGTGTAATAACCTCTGTTTTGGTAAAAATGACAAAAACAATGATGAAATATCTATAACACTCTGGTTCCAACATCGTTAATTAAACTATCTCTAACTATCACTACTTAAATAAAATATATCAGTCATCAGCATCACCCATCATACTTATTAAAGTGATGTGAAGTAGTTTAACTGGATCTTAAGAGGTAGGCAAGTAGGCAGTGCATACGTACAATGCACGCGCCTCACAAAGGCATTCTTTCTATGAATACACATATTGTACTTTAAAAAAATATTTTTCTTAGAATTGTTACTAGGTATCATTATTTAATGAAACTGTTTTTTTTTTGATGATGGAAGCACCAGTTTATAAAAAGTGTGTACTCTCAATTGTTGTATGTCTAACTCCCGGTTTCCGAATGCCGATTCAATTTGACCATCTTAAGTATCATTTCACTTATTGGCTGTTGTTGTAACCTAACCGAGCACAACTTGAGATTTGACAGTGTATTACAGATCAGTGAGTTGATACAGGCCATCAGAATTCAAGTAACATCTTCCACTCCTACTTTTGAGTTCATATCATTGCCAAATTCTGTCTCTGTCTGCCCATGTTCTAACTAGATTCCTACTTCCTGTCCAATATAAAGTCAACTGTCGCTTAAGATGGAAGCGCAAGGGTAGCCCGCGAAATTTTAAATTTTCTTACGTTTATTGCAATTTGCAGGTCCGTGTCAGGTTATATTTTGATGAAAATATGAATCGCACCAGTAACACATATGGAGTTACAGAATTATAATCATTCAAATCATCAATACAAACCCTCCAAGTTCATATAACCCCATCCAATAGCTATTTCATGAAAAAGTCACTTAATGGGATTAAATGAACTTGGAGAGTTGTATTGATGATTTGAATAATTATAATTCTGTAACTCCATACGTGTTACTGGCGCGATTCATATTTTCATCAACATACAACCTGACACTGACCTGCAAATTGCAATAAACGGAAGAAAAAATAAATTTCACGGGCTACCCTTGCGCATCCACCTTAAGGTATAAGTATCTACACTAAGGTAATAAAAAGTATTATTATTAACTATTATCTTTGGGGTGCAGGCTTTGGTTTAGGCATTTTCACTAACAAAGGTTGAATTTCCTTCTTCTCATCATAACTCTTCCACATTTCGTATAAGTTTATTATGGACCTCACAATCTCTTGGATCTGAAATGAAAAAGAATATTATTAAAGTTATAATACATATATCCATGAAGGTGAGTGAGGTAAGGTGAATGAGGTCACTCATTGGTTGATAGTCTGTTGACAAAACCATAAAACAAATAAGTGTCTTCAGTCTATTATTTATAGACTTATTATATTTTACAAATTGGGCAATATGGTCCAAAGACTATTATATCCCTTCAGGATAAATATATATACATTTTACATGGGTGGAAAAGGGGGTAAACGAAAATAAAATACAATTATAATGTGAAAGCAAAGCAAAGAAATATTTCAGCTAAGACTGTATTTAATTTTCATTCTTTATATAATAAACCAAATTTTTGATTAGTTACTTAATTGTTTCCTCACCTTGTCCATGTCAACATTTAGTTCTGCAAACCAAGGCTTGTGGCTTTCCTTCCCAAGCATCACACATGCTATGTGAAGAGCAGCTATTGCTATCTGAAACATAATAATCACAAATTGGGTCAAAACTTTGCAGTCAAATCTTCAATGCATTACGCAACGAGTAAATAGTTATTCGTAATAATAAATACCTGATATGGAGGGTACAGCAAACTGACATCAGTTCTCAAGGAATCATTAACTATCCTCCATGCGTAAGTTAACAACTGATCATCTTGTCCAATGTCTTGTACAAACAACAGTAATGGTCTGTAAGGCTGGTACACTATCAAACAGCAGTCTAAATTCTCCAACAAGTAGAACTCACACTCTAATATATGGTTAGTTCTGTACGGAAACTCCTGCTGTCCATATGCATAGCTAAACTTATTCTTTATCACTGTCTGGCAAGTGGTTATTAGACGAGAGTTCGAGATCACACCAAACTCTTCAACCTTAGACGCAAGGAACACGCATGTGGGTGCTAAAAGCAACGGGTCAATACATTTTAACGAGTTCCTTGCGTAAAACCTCTTGAAGTATACTGTAGCTGTGGCTATAACTTGTTGGCGAAGCTTTAGCTGTTCTCCTAAAACCTGAATTATGCTTGCGAAGAAATTGAATATTTTTTGGTAATCTTCTTCAGACAATATTCCCAAATCATGTTGACGATCTCTTATAAGATCCTGTTTATCTAATATCCACTGTTGGTGATGAGAACTTTGCCAGAAATTACCTGCCATTATATTATTTGGAAATTATTATGTTTCTAAATAATATTCTCTAACCGACTGTCAAACATTGACATGAAACGTCAAACTCACGTCATAGACAACGACACGACATAGGCCGCAATCCGAATTACAATGTAATCGATTTGAGCGCAGCGTCCCGACCCGTAACATCTTGCTTGCTTTGTGTATGCTATGCATACTCATGTTTCAGACAAATAAATGAACTTTGAACCTGTTCCGAATTACCGTGAGCGCGATATTGATGTCCCTTGAATCGTCATAGATGACGTCATGACATGTGCCATCTTGATATTACACAACGCTCGTGCCCCGCAGGGGGTGCCCTTAGCGAGTGGTTGCTTAGTTTGTAAGCTCATTTTGTCCCTGGCTGGAGGCCTTAAATTCAAGGCATCCGATTTGCAGATCAGTGTCAAGTTGTATGTTGATGAAAATAACAATCACGCCAGTAACATATAAGAAGTTACAGAATTATAATCATTCAAATCATCAACACAATCCTCCAAGTTCATTTAACCCCATTGAGTGACTTTTTATGAAATAGTTATTGAATGGGGTTAATAAAATTGAACTTGGAGGGTTGTATGTGCAGCAGAGTCAACCAACATATCGTCCATTTTCAAAAATAGGTCTTGTGAAAGGTTTCGGTTTGGGGTTATGTTCACTGTGAACGCGTTCACAAGCGTTCCGAATTAATGACAGTTCTCAGCTGTCATAATTGTGATATATAAAACGGAACGCAAAATATAGATGTGAGCGCTGTGAGTGTTTATTTTGTATTTCGGAGTGCGGCCATATAGCTTTGAATGTTATCTAGACAGTTCGCTATTTTTGTGAATACGGTGCTGCCAATACTGAAATATGAAGGTGCAGGCTCCAAGGTACCTCCGAATTCGCGAAGATTGTCGAAGTGAATAAGGGACTTGGTACCGGTATGAAATCCACCGTGCCACAAACATTTATGACATAATTTCATGATTGATTTTAGGGTTTTCAAACGTAATTTATAGTTTCATTTTGACCCTCCGCATTAGGTCTCGAAATCCAAGTCATAGATAATAAAATACTTCGTCCAAGTCTACAGTCGAATCTCTAATTTTTAACTTACTCATAACTATTCCTAAGTTTGTATGTTAACTTTTCACGCATACACCACTGAACCGATCATCCTGAAATGTTGCATTTACGTTGTGAGTGATAGGGTATCTTTCATCCTGAAAAAAAGAACTAAAGCAGCCCCCAGTTCTCGAGGAAAACAACAATAACTTTTTTATGATATAGATGGCGCTACGTGCCTTTCGAATCATGATTGAACTTTTGAAACATGGAAACTTTTTAATGTGCTAAGAGATCTTTTTTTTTTATTAAAGCGAACAAAGTCGCGGGCAAAAGATAGTTTATAAAAAAAAAAAAACTGGCTGGTAAATTCAAAATGCGGAGTTTTAACCATAAAGTTCGGTACGGGTACCTTTGGGGGCGCGACACACAAACCTCCGCTGACTTGGTCGCGGCCCCTAAAGGGGCAAGCGTTTAAGTCATACGTCATCCTCATTAAATAAGTAAATATTTAATATTCCGATTATCAAATGCTATGAGTGTGCGCTAATTAAGAGAGTTGGATAAAAAGTTCATATGTCCTCGCCATTAAAACTTCTGTCTTTAGCGCGCAAGTTTCTTAATTTACCCTTAAAAAATCCAAGTGCGTAAATACGGTCATCGCCATTTTGACGGCAGTGCTGGCCGAGGCTAAAAATCATGAAAATAGTGGTTTTCGGACATCCAAGCTCCAGTATGTTGAGAATGATTAACTTGTCATTTAATTATGTGACGAATTAATCCAGGGTTCAATTTAAGTAAGCAGTGGTAATGACGAATTTTGATATCAAAAGTCGAAGTTTCGCGCCAAACTTGCGTGTTTACATTTTTATTTTTCACATTACATCACACAGACGCGTATTAATTCGATAACAAATATGACAAAATATCATTCCAATTATTCTAAACAACATGAAAATGCCCTGATCTTAGAGTAGTTTACTAATGCGGGACCAATAACTCGTAATATTCATTACCACTCCACAATTTATATTCGAAATTGACGACCATTTTTTTTTTGTTATCTTGATGTGTGGAAGCGATTATTTCAATCGATTCTTTTTTTGTAAATTTCGATGAAATCGAGAAATTAAATTAAGGAATTTAAAAAATTGATAGATTGAAATTAAAATAAATTTGTCTACGCGTTTGATTTTGATAGATATAGATAATTTCTTTCATGACTTTATCCTGCAAGCAGGATCGTCTTCTCATGACGGAACTGCTTAAGGTGGATGCGCAAGGGTAGCCCGCGAAATTTAAATTTTCTTACGTTTATTGCAATTTGCAGGTCAGTGTCAGGTTGTATGTTGATGAAAATATGAATGGCACCAGTAACACTTATGGAGTTACATAATTATAATCATTCAAATCATCAGTACAACCCTCCAAGTTCATATAATCTCAAAGAGTGACTTTTTCATGAAATAGCTATTGAATGTGATTATATGAACTTGTAGAGCTATATTGATGATTTGAATGATTATAATTCTGTAACTCCATACGTGTTACTGGCGCGATTCATATTTTCATCAACATACAACCTGACACTGACCTGCAAATTGCAATAAACGTAAGAAAATTTAAATTTCGCGGGCTACCCTTGCGCATCCACCTTAACAGTTTATTAACTGTGCTATTGCACAGATAAGAAATTTTTTATATGCGTTCATATTTGATGAATAAATATGATTTCTATCATGACATCATCCTGCAGCCAGGATATTCTCCTCACGAGGGAACTCCTCAACGGTTAATAGCCCAGACACGAAACTTTGTATAGACACTCGTTCAATTTGGATGAATAGACATAATTTCAATCGTATTTGATCCTTCAGCCAGGATTATCTTTTCAGGATGACACTACTCAACGCTGAATAGCATAATATAATGATGCGGTATACTGATACCGCTGCTACCGCTGTTAAAATTTTTAGTTTTGCCGTTTACTGAAACGGCAAAACTAAAAATTTTAAAAAGAGACTTAAGTATTTTTTTGTAGAATTACTTAAAAATAAATATTTTTCTATTGTTTGGTCGATTGGATATTATCTGTGGTTGGATATAGAATACCCAGGTCTTGGGCCCTTAGAAAAAAATTTATTTGGTTCCCAAGCAAGGCCTCTGTTAAGGTTTGTGGGTTGTAATATTGAGAGAGAGGTTTTGTGGAAATAAAAAACCGGGACTTGTTTCATGGAGACAATCGAGTTGCTTTATTTTTGAACTGAACGTTGATCTGACATAAAAATATTGACATTGACAGTGGCAAGACAACAAATATAATTTATAAAATGTTGGGGCCAACAGCCTCCCCGTGGGTAAATGCAAAAAATTAAAAAAAATGTAAATGTTAATGCCAAATCTCACGCTGTTAGTTCAGTCTGTAGGTCAGTCTGTCTACCAGTCTGTCGATCAGTCCGTCTGTCAATCTGTCTGCCAGTAAGTCTGTCTACCCGTCCGTCTGCCAGTCTGTCGGTCAGTTTGTCTACCGGTCTGTCAGCCAGTCTGTCTACCAGTCTGTCTTTCTGTAGTCAGTCTGTTGGTCTGTCTGTCAGTCGGTCGATCAGTCTGTCTGTCTCTCCATCTGTCAGACAGTCTGTCTACCAGTCTGTCGGTCAGTCTGTCTACCGGTCTGTCAGTCAGTCTGTCTGCCGGTCTGTCAGTCAGTCTGTCTGCCAGTCTGTCGATCAGTCTGTCTATCAATCCGTTTGTCAATCTGTCTGTCAGTCAGTCTGTCGACACGTCCGTCTATCAGTCTGTCGGTCAGTCTGTCTCTCGATCTGTCAGTCAGTCAGACCCGTCCGTCTGTAAGTCTGTCAGTCAGTCTGTCTACCGGTCTGTCGGTCAGTCTGTGTACCGGTCTGTCGGCCAGTCTGTATACCAGTCTGTCTGTCAGTCTGTCGATCAGTCTGTGTATCAATCGGTCTGTCAATCTGTCAGTCTGTCTGTCAGTCTGTCGGTCAGTCTGTCTCTCGATCTGTCAGTCAGTCTGTCTACCAGTCTGTCTGTCAGTCTTTCGGTCAGTCTGTCTGCCGGTCTGTCAGTCAGTCTGTCTACCAGTCTGTCTGTCGTGTCCGTCTATCAATCATTTGTCAACCGGTCTGTCTGTCAGTCTGTCGACCCGTCCGTCTGTCAGTCTGTCAGTCAGTCTGTCTACCGGTCTGTCGGGCAGTCGGTCTACCAGTCCGTCGGTCAGTCTGTCTACCAGTCTGTCTGTCAGTCTGTCGATCAGTCTGTCTACCGGTCTTTCGGCCAGTCTGTATACCAGTCTGTCTATCAGTCTGCCGATCAGTCTGTGTATCAATCGGTCTGTCAATCTGTCTGTCAGTCTGTCGGTCAGTATATATCTCGATCTGTCAGTCAGTCTGTCTACCAGTCTGTCGGTCAGTCTCTCTACCAGACTGTCGGTCAGTCTGTCTACCAGTCTGTCGATCAGTCCGTCTATCAATCCGTTTGTAAACCGGTCTGTCAGTCAGTCTGTCGACCCGTCCGTCTGTCAGTCTGTCAGTCAGTCTGTCTACCGGTCTGTCGGTCAGTATGTCTACCGGTCTGTCGGCCAGTCTGTATACCAGTCTGTCTGTCAGTCTGTCGATCAGTCTGTGTATCAATCGGTCTGTCAATCTGTCAGTCTGTCTGTCAGTCAGTCGATCAGTCTGTCTATCAATCTGTCTGTCAATCTGTTTGTCAGTCAGTCTGTCGACCCGTCCGTCTGTCAGTCTGTCGGTCAGCCTGTCTACCGGTCTGTCGGTCAGTCTGTCTACCAGTCTGTCTGTCGGTCAGTCTGTCTTTCAACCAGTCTGCCAGTCAATCTGTCTGCCAGTCTGTATGTCAGTCTGTCGACCTGTCCGTCTGTCAGTCTGTCTATCAGTCTGTCTTTCAATCTGTCTATCAGTCTGCCTGTCTGCAGTCAGTCTGTCTGTCAGGCTGTTGATTAGTCTGTCTGTGGGCCTGTCTGTCAGTCTGTCTTTTAATCAGTCTGCCAGTCTGTCTATCTGTCTATCTCTCGATCTGTCGGTCAGTCTGTCTACCAGTCCTGTCGGTCAGTCTGTCTACCAGTTAGAAGTGGGCGCCGACCAAAAATTTGCCGGCGGCGGCGCGCCTGGTGGAACTGGTCGGCGCGACGGCGGCGCCACGCCGCGGCGCGGGTGTTTAAAAAAAAAAGAACCATTTCTGGTTTAAGTGTTATATTATAAAGCGATCAAAGGAAGGAAATAAACATTAAAATCAGAAAAATATATATTTTAAAGTTTTTACAATATTTATAATTGTCATGGATGAAAATTATTTTGTTGACGCGTGTAGGGCTCAACCGCGATCTTTTAGTGCTCAAAACCAATCCTGCTATTGAAAAAACACGTTCACTCGGCGTACTTATAGCAGGAATTACAAGAATAGTCCTGGCAAGCGCAGCAAGTCCTGGGATCACATTTTTCTTCTCTCGCCAATAGGCAAGCACATCTCCGTTCAAAATCTCCACTTCTTTGGGGTAGACCGAAGCTAGGTATCTCCAGCATCTCGAAAAGAAAAATCTGTTCGCGTTACCTCTTCAATGTCGCTGAAACTACTATGCTTCTTATATAATTTTGTCAGCAAAGATTGAGTCGAAGAGGACCTTGGATCTGATAGGATGCTCTGTTCTTACTTGTTCGTGATCTTTCACTGGAAGTATTTACATGTTCATTGATGCAATCTGCCATAAAAGCCACATGATTGGTATTTCTTTCTTCTACATAAGAATCGATTTCTTTCAATTCTGAAAACAGGGATCTAAAAGAGATGCCACTACTACGTTTTTGGTCAAAAGAAATCTATGATGAAATTTCTTTGGTATTCTATTTTTAAGCGATATCATTGTGACTCTTTCTTTGTCTGAGATCGAATATAAAATCTCTTTTAATTCAGAGCGAAACACAAGAGCAAGAAATTAACAGAAACAGACTTTTGCGCACATAAAACTTCCGACAGCTTCGCGAAACTTTCGAAAAAATATAATAAGGTCTTCCAGCAGGTTCCATTCTAATTGTATTAGTTTCAAGTCTTCCTGGCCAATCTTTGTGAGTATGATGTTTACTGGATTCCTATTGCAACAATGCACCAAGCTCTCTAACATGCTTAGCACACTATGCCAACACAACCAAACTGCAATGCCGACCATTGCAGTTTTGATGCTTTGCAAGTGATTTATATCGCCAAACTCAGTATTGAACGTTTGAAAATTCTATAAAACGTCATCATCGTCACCAGTTGGTTCATTTTCGAGTCAAAGTCAGTCAGGTTCCAAGTCAAGAGCGTACGTGGCAACTAGCGCGAAAGTGCCGTGACGACTGGCGGTGGCGCGTACCGCGCGGGCGCGGGTTCACAGCGGCCTGGGCCCTCGGCGCCGCCCGCCTCAATCGGCGCCGAATTTCAAATGATCGGCGGCGGCGGCGCGCGGCGCCCAAAACGCGGCGCGGTGCCGCCGCGCCGGCGCGGCGCCCGCCTCTCAGGGGCGTGCCGTCCATAGAGGCAATTAGGCCTAGCCTACCCTACCATTCCTACCAACAACGCAACAAATGCATTTATTATAACTATATTAATCAAAAATAAAAAAATAAAACGCCTGTTATAATACTTAAAGCAACTTGTCGCGGCCGTATGACGTAACTGGCTCGCTCCCGGCCGTCTAGGCAAGGCCCCAGCCGGCCTAATTTCCATTGATAAATTTAAGCACACTGATAAGTGTTTTCGTGTATATACACGGAAATACGAACGGCACACATAGTAAATAGGGGCGTAAACTCCTGCGAGTGTAGCTGGCTAGCTGGCCACTGATTGGCTGCCCCACAAAGTATTATCCGGCTAAAACGGTATGCGGTGATGCAATTATATTTGGTAGTGTTTTTTTCATTGACAAAATAACAATTGTATTTTTCATAGAAGCCATATTTGTTTCATGTGACAAGCAAAATTTATTTCGTGATCTTGAATGTTTTGATTATTATAATATCTGACGGTTGTAATTCGTTTTGAAACGTACAGTAGTGTAAATATTATTTGTTGTATTTGTTTATTTACTTAAAAATGGTGTTCTGTTGTGAAGTTTGCGCTGATAATGTGTTTGTCAGAAGTTAAAAACAATAAGTATTCACGATTGTTTGATGTTAAGATTCAAGTTGTGTCTAAAGGAAAATGTGTAGATACCCGAATTACGAGAATTAACCCAAAATTCATCTCGTACTCGGTATTTCAAATGAATCTTTCTTCTGTTTGCATTGTCAGAAAATCGTGATTTGAACCTTGATTAATGTGGTGAGTTCTTGTATTTATAACTTTGGTTTTTACAGGCTTATTTTCAATGTTTTTTTTTCAAATATTCCGGTCAGACGCTCAAAATTGGGTACGGAACGAAAACTAAACTATTTTTTTTTGTTTACAGCGCCCTCTGTTTTACTTTTTAGGTTTTTTTGTAACGAAGCGACATCCTTCGTTCTTGTATTGACAGAATACCATTGAAATTCCTTATATTTAAGCTAGATGGCGTTGTCTCTCATTTGAGGGTCATCCTAAGTAGAGCGACGCTGTGATGTTGCGAGTTTTTTTTTTTGCTTGGCCTGCCCGCCTTCGGGAGCACTGCACGCCACTGCCGCCTCTACTACCAGTCTGTCGGTCAGTCTCTCTGTCAGTCGGTCCGTCAGTCTGTCAATCTGTCTGTCAGTCAGTCTGTCGATCTGTCCGTCTGTCTATTTACTAGCTGTTGCCTGCGGTTTCGCTAGCGTTTTGGTCGAAAAATATCCCACGGGCACATTGTAAATATAGCCTATGGCACTCGCGGATAATGTAGCTACCTATTAGTGAAAGAATTTTCAAAATCGGTTCAGCAGATCCAGAGTTTAACCCCTACAACCTCACAAACTTTACCTCTTTATAATATTAGTATAGAATAGAGGAGGAGAGGAGATTTATTCTCCTTCTCTTGAAATCAGCCAAAAGCATCGAATAATTACTAAATAAGATTATTCTGAAAGATAGCATAAATGTTAATTTTAAAATGATATAATTATTTGAAATTATACCAAGGAGTTTTTATTCCGTTTCAACTTTTTTTTTCCAAACTTGATTTCATTGCGAGTAATCGATTAGGCTGACTGCAACTTTTTAATCGAATGTTGAATCTTGGGTTTACGGTCAGCACTAAGAGGTTTTAGTAATATTTGTCAAGACTTGGAACGTGTTTTTTTATGAAATTTTGTATGAATAATGGTAAAAATAAGAACGCAGATATAATGTTACTGTCTTTATTTTGCCCTTTCGAGTTTTTTTAGCAAACGAGAAACTTGTCCATGTACATTATTTCAAGCGCATCTAAGTTACCTATTTTTGGAAGGGTGTAGTGGTATGTAATTTACACATATTTGGCAATAGACTGACGCCATTTTACCGACATCAACACGTTTTTGGAGATATTAACCACAAACTTATCGTATGAAACAGCTGCCGCGACATATTTTTCATTATAAAATCGAATGCTGAAAGTTCACGAAAATTCTTGAATTTCTTGACAATGCGCATCACCCCGCCGTTTCAGCTGATGTGTCATGTGTCAAAATTCTGTCGTGCATAGTGGTTAATATTACTTTGGGCATATTCTAAGTACTTTTCTATGTCAGCTAGAGGTTTGTAGTTTTTCTGTTGGTTGATCCGGTTCAAAATCAAAATATTTTTATTTCACATAGGCCTATCTAACACATAGAAAACGACGACAAAAAGGTGCACGGTTCGGGTTGGTCGTTTCTTATGGAGAAGAACCGATCGATTATTTAAAGCGGTTTTTCTTTGATTTTGTTGAACGGAGATCTTAGTATTTTTTCACTAGATCACGAAACATTCCTTGGATTGTAAAAGATCATGGAATCTTGGTTTTAGTCTGGATAATTTTGACAAGAAGCATATCTCCGTGGGTTTCTACATTTTTTTTTTGTGATATTAAACATCTCTTGTACAAGTACCAGTAACACCGAATATTAAGGCAATCTGCAAGGAAATCAATTAATTCGTTCTTGAAGTTATGCTAAGGTTACGCTCTTAGATATATTGTAAATACATTTCGATTAAAAATATTAAACGTACCATTGTTGCTAGATACTGACTATCCGGAGCCTCATTCATAAACGTCGGCTGGTGACAAAACTTAAGATTTCCGACCAACATATCCATCCGAGCGTCTCTTCAAAAATGCCATCAGGTTACAGTACGTTTTGATATCAACACCATTTAAATTTTCTTAAGTTTATTGCAATTTGCAGGTCAGTGTCATGTTGTATGTTGATGAAAATATGAATCGCGCCAGTAACACTTATGGAGTTACAGAATTATAATCATTCAAATCATCAATACAACCCTCCAAGTTCATATAATCTCAAAAAGTGACTTTTTCATGAAATAGCTACTAAATGTGATTATATGAACTTGGAGAGCTGTATTGATGATTTGAATGATTATAATTCTGTAACTCCATACGTGTTACTGGCGCGATTCATATTTTCATCAACGTACAACTTGACACTGACCTGCAAATTGCAATAAACTTGAGAAAATTTAAATTTCGCGGGCTACCCTTGCGCATCCACCTTAACCATGCTTCTTAACTTGGAATAGATGCACCACAGGGAGCTGGGTTTGTATGAATTAGCGAGTTCAGAGAAATACGGCAAAAACACATTTACAGAAAATGACTGGGTTTTTTTGTTGCTCTTCCATTGTAGGAAACTATCGCAAGCAGCTAAGTACTTTTCTCTAGATTTTGCAGGTATTGGCTTTCGTTTGCATTTTGTGCTGCATGTAGTATTTCTGGCTGGGTTAAATCTATTAATTATTCATCTTTTACTAAATTCTTCTACTAAAACTTGACATTTTTTCAATTATTTACCTCACAGCTACAAATGCGATACAAACAAAATATGAAAATTATGGGAAATGGCGCGCAAGTTTTTTTTTTGCACTCGCCTATTGTAAGGTGGTTGTTTACATACGAGTATAGCCATACAGCCTACTTCAAAATTATAATTTTGGTGATTAAATGCAAATATTTTTTAACAAAATAATGTGAATTATAAATAATTTGATAATAATAAATGTTTTTCAATACACTTTCTCGAAAACTGGTTCTAATCGCACTACGATTAGGTTCAACATGCAATGTATTTCACACGCGTTCGATTTTTAATATTTTTCCGCACTTGTGCGGAAATAAAAATTTGCACAGATAAGTCTAAAGGGTCAGCCCAGAGCGGGAGGGGTTATTTGATGAGTCCCCATCGGTAAAAAAAAAAAAAAAATGGTTCAATAACTACATATATCTATAGTCGGCGGTGATTGTTTTTTTTTAATCCCGGCAAAGAGATATGCGTCTTTACGGATTAAGTATTTTTCGAGTATTTAAATTGTGTTTATAAATAGAATATCATACATAAAAATGATTATTTAAAACAAATATTTATTTTTATGAACAAATTAACATCAATGGATTCTAAATTCAAAAAAAAAATTGAATTTTCTTTTTTTCATAGTAGGCTGTATACAGCATCATACCTTTACATCTTCTTCAACCTGGCGAAAGCAAAGCGCGGAAAAAAGGCAAATTAAATAATAGTTTCCTAATAATTCCTGACAAAAATACTTTCCGTTCTAATATTTTATTTCTTCGAAAGTGTATTGAAAAACGTCGTTTGATACGCGTGGGGATTTGTTATTGCAGTTCTCGGCTCCATAACACCCTCGCTTGCAGCTCGGGTGTTAATTCCGCGCTCGAATGCAATAACAAAGTTTCCCCGCTTATATCAAAATGTACTATTTTCGTCTTAGATAAATACACATCTATTTATTCCAAAACGTAAATGGATTTTCAGCGGCATAAAATATTTGTTGTTTATTCAAAAAAAAATACTGTATTACCCGGTTAAATTGAAAATGCTCTGTTTACTCGTATATAATTTGCGGTTAGGTACTAACTTAACTTTGTAGGGATAATTCTATTAGGCACTAGTGTGTAATATTATTATGCACGTGTGTGTAATAGTTCGGTTTATGGCCTTGAACGATGTAATAAGGCTCACTTTACGAGCAAGTGTTTGAAATATTTATTATCATGTTACTGCATTAGTACTTAAGTATGGGGGGACAGCGTAGGCCCGGCAATAATTAGTTGCATAATACACAAAAAATGTAAAACAACATAAAAAGTTAACAAAATTTAACAAGCATCTGGGAATCTACAAAGCCTACAATGTTTACACATTCACAAACAATAGGTAAAACAGAATCTATACAAAGGTAAGAAAATATTGTAAAATACTAAAATAAACAAGTGACACTCAAACATTGTCATCAGTGCTCTAATGATTTGAAAACTATTGTAAAAATCTGATTAGAAAGATGAGAAAAAATGAGATTGAGAATAGTTAGAAACATCCACTTATTTGTGCCGTTTAAAGGGAAGCCGCATGCGCAGAAGGAACTAAAGCCAAACTTCTTTGTCTTCGACGTAGTGTTTTTGTATTAAGCTTTTTTATTATGGACATGTTTGATGTAGTTTTTGAACTTTCCATCGGTCAGTTTTATAGCTGACTTTGGGAACATGTTATAAAAGCGTATACTGTCTACAAGAACTCTGAAACCAGGCCGTAAATTAAATTTAAAAAAATAAATGTTTATAAGAAAAGGCTTGCTAGTTTTGGTTAATCTGAATTTAAGTATTACAATTTCGTGTTTACTGCGTGTATTTATATTATGGAAGTAGGATAGGATATAGAGTTAAGGCAGAGTCAGTATATCGACATCCTTAAATTTTTCTCTGATGGACTGGTATGGACGAGCAGTGCTACATGGTCCATGGATATTTGGTGCCTAAATTACCTCTAACAGGGGGGCGTGTGAGTGTTGGTAAACATTTGTGAAAACGTTTCGTGAAATTGTATTGAAAAATAGGATAGCGGTGTTAGTTCCTAGTCATGTGCCAACCTATCAATCGTATGGCGCATGTTTACTTGGTTTTCAAAGAATTTAAAATTAGACATGACATTGCGCCATTTCGATGCATAGCTGCCAGCTTTTTTACCCGACTACGTACGGCGAAGCCAAAAGGAAGGGTTATGATTTTAGCAGTCTATGTATGTATAAATGTATGCATTGTTTATATTTACGTATGTTCCTCCGTAGCGCTTAAACTATTCATCCGATTCTGATGAATAAGGTATCAATCGATTCGTTATTATGGCCCAGGAAACATAGGTTACATTTTATTCAGTAGTCGATTTTTTGTTGTTGTACATAGTATACCACACAAATTCTTGTTCCTGTAAAAATATGAAAGATATATAAATGCACGTTCACATTACAGCTAAGGCCAAAGATATTATGTATAGGTCCTTAGTTTAGATTTTATCTTCTATCACCCTCACAGTTGCCCAAAGTTTTAATTTACTTTCTTAATTCGGCGCACGAATATATTAATCTAGTAGGGTAGTGATAGGTGGTGTGTGTACTGTGCGCCTGCGCCGGTGTGAAAGGTTTATTAGCGCTAACTGTAGTGCTTTGTTGAAGCGACTAAAAAAATACGCTATTTTTAGAGGTGGGTGCGTATGATACGATAACTGTTGTTAGGGGTACTCGCTTTTGCAAGAAGACCACAGCCTTGTGAAGAGGCACATCCAGTACCTACGTACGAAATACGAAACACGTTTTTAATAAAAAGTATATTATTTCCTAATTATTATATTTCTTACAACAAAAATAAAAATGTTGAGTATTGAAATTCGGTCCTTTTCCTTGTGTGTCGTTCTCCTTACAATCCTAAGATGTCATTGATAGTGTAATCCTTGAGAACGTCATTGACGACGTCGAAGAGTTCTTCGCTCAGCATTTGGCTGACGTTCTCCATCTCAGCCTGGATCACGGCCTGTGTCAGGTTCTGAACATAGTTGTTGATGAAGGCGTTGATAATGTTTGAGCCGGTCATGCCGTGGAATTGGATCTAGAGAATAACAAAAACATAATTATCATCAATCACGCTGATCGATTATGTTTCTTACTGCCCGTTTCTGATTTGAGTACTTGATTAAACAAATAGGTAATCCCGTTTGATTAACAATGTATAGATTGAGCTTCATTAAACGAAAACGTGTCAATAAATATCAGCCGACTGTTAGCTTATAAGTTCGCACACAGAGACAGACGCACAGTATTTACACTGTGCGTCTATTGTCTCTGTACACCGGCCGCACGCTGCCGCACGCATACATTGTAGGGCGACGCTCCATCTTGAAAGTAATCCCCTAATAAAAATGTCTACGTTACAGTGTAGGTACTCATTGTTGAAGAGCAATAAAATAATCAATCTCTACATAGGGCCTTCAGTCAGTACAGGCTACCTCTCTAAAAACTTAAGCTAGTCGTAAACTTCAATAATATGCTTCTATTTCAGTTCAGACACCGGCAATGAAACGAAGCAACGGTCAGATTTGAACGGTGCCAAAAGAAACCCGGTAACTGATACGATAAGGGTGCGCGGGGTTGACCTACATTTCGCTCAGTTATCTTGGTATGTCTAGGAAGTCGCTGAATCTGATTAAAACACGATTTGACATTTAGAACGGGAAATACAAAAAGGGATTAATTAACATTCTGTCTTACATGAGTGTCGTGGATGTCGATATTGATGTTCAATTCACGAAGAATCAGATGTCCTGCTAAGAAGTTGGTGCCCAGCCTCATGTCCATACCCACTTCGATGCGGTGGGCAAAGATCCTGGAGGAAGATATAACATTAATTTCTTGGTTGATAATCCTGATGTACTTGCTTACGATTGTCTGACAGTTTGAGAACACTTTGTACCCAAATATAATAATAAAAAACCTACCTACTAATACCATAGTGTGAATCGTTTTGCTCCTTTTAAGGTGCACTACGATTAATGGTGTTAAATGAATGAGGGTTGTATTGATGATTATATTCTGTAACTACATGTACGAGTATTCATAAGTGTTGCTTGCGCGAATCATGTTTTCATCAACATACAACCTGACATTGGAACAGCAGGGTAGCCCGCGAAATTCCCATTTTTCTTAGGTTTTTTGCAATTTGCCGGTCAGTGTCAGGCCATTATGTAACAAATATGGCTATATATATAGGGTCTATCTATTCATACTCGAAATCTCTTAAGGGGTCATTGTACTCATCATTATGAACAACTTTTACTATGGGACCAACCTCGAAATCGCGAAAAAAATCAGCTGTTCCCAACATTAAGATCGCAATAACTCGTCGTCGTCAAAATGTACTGAACAGCTGATTTTTTTTCGCGATATCGAGGTTGGTCCCATAGTAAAAGTTGTTCATAATGATGAGTACAATGACCCCTTAAGAGACTTCGTGTATGAACAGATAGACCTTATAAGAGCTAAAATCAAATTTAAAAATAAAATCGGCCAAGTGCGCGTCGGACGCGCGCACGAAGGGACCCGAAACAATACCTAAAAATCACGTTTGTTGTATGGGAAATAAATATTTATTTTATTCTGTTTGTAGTTATAGCGACAACAGAAATACATCATCTGTGAAAATTTCATCTGTCTAGCTATCACGGTTCATAATATATAGAGCCTGGTGACAAACAGCCAGACGGACAGTGGAGTCTTAGTCATTGACTCCCGTTTTTACCCCTTGGGTACGGAACTCTAATCAATAATTTCGCTGGCTACCCTGGCGCTTACGCTTCCCCGTTATGTAAGTGTGAATCTTTCAAAGACAATAGGCTTTTTTCGATCGGTTCCTTCCTCAGACACAAATCTGCATGCCCTGACTTGACTAAAATTATGTCTGGAGAGAGACTATGACTCCTGATTATTGTGGTGTTTGTTCTCAGAGTAGTCAGATCGCAAACTCCGGACTCCTGTTAGTTTAAAAACATCATTTATTATTAACAAAAGTGTAAAAGTGCTCATGGCAACCAATTTACAGAAATACACATCATTTACCAATCTTCTGCTATATCAAAATGCCATAAAGAAAATGTTACGGTACATACCTGAATCCACCGCCAGCTCTGTGGCTTAGAATGCCAATTCTTGCGCGGGCTTCGTAATCACCTGATAAATGACAATCACTTTTTCAATCTTATAATACCCTATTGCGGATTATAGTGCTAAAAGGCTTAGTTATGTATTTAGGAACATATTATCGCAGATTAAGTTTATGTTATCAAACTATTTTTTTTTTTTTTCAGTGGTATAGTAGTTTACGTCAAGAGAATTTAGCTGTGCCTAGTCATTGTAAACCTCCACTATTAAGTTAATGGGATTAGCTAGAGATTATCTTAATGCAACCTGCGTCATCTGCTTAATCCATATTGATATTCATCGTATCTATACATATTCTGAAAGGGTGTGGTAAGTAGTAATGTGAAGGACTTGCAATAAAGTTTGTAACAATTTAGAACTTACCAGTGATAGTAATCCGGGGGATAGTGATGTGCGCTGCGAAAGCAAGTCGGATGGCGTTGAAGGTGAGGGAGTCCAGCACGTACCAGCGGAGACCTTCCATCTCGAAGTCGTTGATCGATACCGTGGCTGTCGTACTGCACAAACACAAATATCGTTAAACAATACTGTAAATGTAACTAATAGACCATTTTGAAAACAAAGGTGTACAGAACTCATAACGACTGAAAGAATAACTAGATTGTAATTTTGAATGAATGAATTACTTGATTCAAGTTCGTCCATAATTTCAATAAAGCCTTTTGAAACTTTGCTTCGAAAGTTTCATGCCTTTTCTATTATGTAAGAGCAGATTCTTTTACGAAATCTAGGTAATAATCCAAAAAGTAAACATACGCAGGAGTTTTATATTCGAAGGGTCCGATGAGAGGTATCTCAAGAATGTCGAGCGGGGGCAGGTCATCGTTTCCATGAATGACGACATCCCTGAAGTCCTCAATCATGTCAGCGAGAGCATCAGCGACCACGCTGCGGCCCTGCGCATCTAAAGTCTGGATCTCTGATATAAGCAGCTTGTCATCTTCAGTTACAGCGTGCTCCCTTGATAACAGGTCAAGTTCCAGGTGGACGTCATCCAAATGATTTTCAACGCTTTCCACTAAAATAAAAGGTAATTGAAAATGCATATCAAGCTACCCGAAACTGACAAAATTTCCGAATCAACCTTGAACCTTATGGTTTAGCGATAAAGTTGCAAATATCTCTTCTCTTTTGCCTGATACGTTCATAGCACGGTCATGTTAAGGTACGGTGTAGTGGGCAGAATCCTTAAATGTACTACGAAATGTTAATTTTAATTAAGGTGTTAAAACTGTAGGACATATACATATTCTCCTAGCGAAACCTAGTGAGCCTAGTCCTTCTCATTTTTATACAGTAAGATATCGTGGGTGGGTAGCTCGTAATATAAGAGTTCCACAGGGTTCAATTCTAAGTTCCTCTGTCCTAATAAATAAGAGTTTTGTGATTCTCTCTTATTTTAACAAATGTTGGATTTGTTATGGTGGTATTAAACGTTTAATAGGTCCTTATGAACTACTTTACCTACTTAGTAAAACTTACCTAGGGGTAGATCTTCATAGTTCACATTAGCGCCTTGCGCAAAGGCGCACGTAAGTAACGTCACAAGGCACAGGAGTTTCATTTTCTGAAATAAAATATAACAAAATTAAACATGTTAATTTTATCGAAAATTATCAAAATATGTAACATTCAATTTTAGAACAACAAGTTACTAACGTTGTCCTTTTTTTCTTTCTGTCTGGGTTATTCGCACTTATATATATACCTCCGATTAGCTTCATCCATCATGATTAACTGCTAATTCCAGTATTTGTAGATAAAAATAGAACAATCTTGCGTAATCAGCCCGTGATTTGTTTCGCAGCTGCTCTAAATCTCTTTGTCAATAAGATTATAATATAAAGTAATTAATATTCAAGATACCTGAGTCTATTGGCGTTTGGTATTTATTAATTAGGTAGATTGAGGTGAATATACTTCGTATTTATCTGTCTAGTCATTCATTATTTTATCCTGTAAGTCTGTAAACAATGTGTCCACTTTAGTTACGAATGTACCTACCTACTGTTTTTTTTTTTAATGTTATAGGCTTACAGCCGCAACTCGCCTGATTTGAAGCGATGACGCGGCCTAGGGCGGAGCATTTAGCCTTTACCTCCTCAAAAGTTCAAGAGACGAAAATCATAGTTCTGAAAAGTTCCTTCACTTCTTTGAGGTCCTCGTAGGACAAACGTAATTAAATATGTACATACAAATTTTTCCATGGGGGTAGGATAGGAAGAACTACAGAAATACACCACCTGCTAAGAACCTTACATACTCCTTTCCCTTAGTCCACATTCATTGCATAGGTAGGCATTGACCATTGTACATCTGGGGGTACAAAATGGTCGCTTTAGCGGAATCACAATACAAAATTATATTAGACAATGTCTCATATTAATTAATGTCTTCATTGAAAAGCACTATGTTTATATATGGTTTTTATTTTTCTTATTTAGCCTATTCTGTCCCAATGCTGGGCAAAGGCCTCCACATTCTTTTAAAACTCTCCCGTTGTTTGACCTTCTCTGGCCAATCAGTCAGAACCGAGCCCAAATCGTCACGCCAGTGTTTCTTGGGCTTCCACGCTTCAAGGCATCGCTGATGTTGGTGATTGATAAGTCTGCGAGGTTAAAATTGGACTAGGTGGGTCACATTTCCAGGATGGGTCAGGACAGATGGGCCAGAATCGTTACACAGTGGTGGTGCCTGAAGACTGTCGTCGTCACCGAGGCAGGCCCTAGAAACGCTGGCGTGACGATTTGGACTCGTTCCTGATTGATTAGACGCCAACAACCAACTGTTTACCTGTAAATTGTTAAAGTAATGATCTGAACTACCAAGTATCTCCCATAATCTAAGGTAATTTCTTACAGGTTAGCGACGCATGGCCCATAAACATATTAGCTTTAACACTAGCACTTTACTATAAAAATCATATTAAATATGACGCACGTATAGTGGAATATCGAAAAATAAACAAAAAATACCGGTTGGTCTTTATTGTGTTAGCTCGGCCATGCAAAAGTCTTAAAGTATTACATGTGAAGAAAGTTCTTTGGAACATGTCATTGATTCCTAATTCAGATGTGCCCATCTGACCCATCCCACGGTATAGCAGGTCAATAGCAAATGCAAATTAAATCAAGCAGATTTCTTCACGTTATTATACTGTACAATAACTACTTATCAATTAAATTTCATATTCTTCCTTTACACGAACGAAGAAAAATTGCAGATCTCGCCTTCCTATTTAGTATAATGAATGGATCTACTGACGTCCCTGAGCTGGTGGCCAAGATTGGACTTCGTGCACCATCTGTGTTTCTTCGGAGACCTCATCTCCTTCACGTACCTATAGTGAAAACTAACTACAGGCAAAACACATATATCATAAGAGCATGTCGAATGTTTAATATGGTGTGCCGGGATGTTGAGCTTGATTTATTCACAAATAGTGTCCAGAAATTAAAAAAAACATTAAATAACTTTTTCTTTGAAATGTAACTTCATTCTGTAGTGTATTTTATTTTGTTTTTTATTCTCTTCAGTTGTTTCTTTGTTTAACTCTTACGCTGTTTGTACCGTTTTGACAATTTATACATAAGTTTATATAAGTGGAAACTTGTAATTGGCTATCTTCTACTTATTACTTCTGACTACTTGGATGTATTAGCTGTAAGTTTTCTTAAAATTAATAAAATAAAATAAAATAAAATTAATACTATTTAAAAGAAAATTCGTTTCGTAGAATACCGTAAGCCGGCGGTATGAAAGCCGTGACCAATTATCGCAATTACTTACCATGAATCGAATTCAGTAAGTATAATCAATATTTGTTTGTTTTCAGCAACTGCACTACTGATTTTGGATTTCCTCACTTCTTTTAGCTTAAAGTACCAAACCAATGAACCAAGATGACAACGATGGGCATATTTTTCACCAAATTGTTGTTTCACGTTTCAAGTATTATTTCTCACTACTGACATTTCCATCGAGTACCACTGTACATACCACACATTTGCTGTTGGTCTTATTTGACAACTCTAAAAATGTTCGGAGTAAATGCAGAAATACATAGAAGAGGTCCAATAAAATTTGCCCTTTTGGAATTATAAGTTGTCTACACTATTTACTAAAATGCGGGTGATCCTTAGTATTCTTTGTACTGGTTAGCTATGATAACTTTGTAACCTATCCTTGACAAGACCTGCAGAACCTAGAATGAATGACTGACAATGCTGATGGTTTACGAGGTCTAGTATCTAGTATGAGGTATTTTTTATAGCTGGTACCTTTAGCTATAAAAGATACTTATTATGATGTGATGGGTACGATACCTATTACACATTATTTTAATTTTTCCGAGATGCTAATGCATACGCTATCGGCTATACAGCAGTATAACGGTACTAGAAAAATAGGTGTATTCCCCCTGGCCCCACTACATGGCCCCACTGGTGGGGCAAACGGGAAAACACAAAACCGTTGTTTCGTTGGCCGCACTACTACTATGTATTTTCAAGATTAAAACCTACCTAATTTGTGCGCTACTAGTGTTCGTACAGCATACAATTTTCTATTTCAGATTGTTGTTTGCGTGAATTTAGATTTTACGGATAGAAAAATAAACATGTTGGAAATCGCTAAAGCCTCATTGTTTCGATAATTCTCTTACCTAAATAATAAAAAGCAGTGGATTTGCTTTTAGCCGTAGATTAAGTTGTTCTTAAAATATTTTCTAGCATTCGTACATCCAGTTCTTGGGTTAGGGCAAATTAGCAGTTAGAAAAAATAGTAGTCTTGTTACAAGTTTAAAACACTTGACATACTTACTTGAAAAATCCACCAACCGGTGACAGGTTGGTACCTACTTAATAATTTAATACACATATATGTCGCAGTAAGATATTATTTTTTCTTATTTAGTTTTTTTTTAATTAAGTAAAAGTAAACACTAAATTTGAAGAACGGTTTATAAGTCGCAGTAAGATAGTTTTAGCATAGGGATATAGCTGTAAGTATCCCATAAGATAGTAATATAAAGGCGATATAGAACTATCCCAGCTAGCAAAAAATAATCTTACAAATATCCCAATACCATATTTTTTTTCAGTTTTATATCACACCTATATAGGGATTATCTATTTATACACGAAATCTCTTAAGGGGTCATTGTACTCATCATTATGAACAACTTTTACAATGGGACCAACCCCGAAATCGCGAAAGAAAAATCAGCTGTTCCCTACAATATGTTCGCATTAACTCGTCAAAATGTACTGAACAGCTGATTTTTTTTTCACGATTTCGGCGTTGGTCCCATATTAAAAGTTGTTCATAATGACGAGTACCCCTTAAGAGATTTCGTGTATGAACAGATACCTACACCTTATAGACACCTATAAGTGTGGATTTGGGCGCACTTTATAAGCATATTCACCCTTGCAATCCCCGCACGGAACAAATATTTGTATGATCTACAGGTAGTTGTTCCGGGTCTGGCTGTTTGTGTATGTGAGTTTAAATGTTTGTAAACGCACCCACGATACAGGACAGATTCCTAGTGTGGGGCAAGGTTTAAAAAAAAAAAAACTCACAACTCTTGCTCTTGCTCTCATAACTCTTGCTGATACCTTTATAATGACAAATAAGCTTACAAGTCACTTACAATGGCGCGCTGTAAGGGTAAAGTCCTCTTACAAATAAAATAAAATACTATTTTAAGTGTAATATCGCTTGTGTACCGCCGCCGCCGTGGGTTGAGAAGTCTTTGGAACTTTTGTAAAAAAATTAACAGTCGCATAAAAACATAAGACAGTATCATATTTAAAATTGACCTTTCCTACAAAACGCTAGTGTCTTAATTGTCACGCACAATATGAAATTATTTGGTTGCAAAGTAGATTTTCTCGATTACTTTGAATTTAATTTCAAAATATCATAACAATATTTTCACGGGCCTTCTCAAAAATGTTTCTTTTACTATATTATTTTTTTAATTATTTTAATATATATCAAAATGTCGCCATTACGACCAACCATGACTCATAAGTGCTTTATTAGAGCAATATAAGACCAGTACTCTTTTGTGAGGTTTATATCGCACTCGTAAAAGTCAAATTAAACCTAAAACTACTACCTAAACCATGTTGCTCATAATTTTAGGATTCCTTAATAAGTAAAAGGATTTAAGAGGGCCCTTCTCGGTGCGTCTATCGTCAACGCGAGCATGGTCGAAAACCTTGTTGTTTCATCCAGAGCCACAGCGGCAATTTTCTTTCAACTCCCCCGTCTTACCCCGCCCCGACCCCGCACAACTCGTCTGCCGCGCACCTTATACCCCCTAACGCGATGACATTGAACGAAAAATGTGTTCGAAAATTTCTTAAACTTATTCCAGGAAATACGTGTTTTTGTATAAATCTTACAAGTGTGTGAAATAAATATTTGTCATTAAGAATCTCCATTACATTTGCAAGGTTTCTATCGAGATGTTTTCTTTATTTTTACAGTTTATAGGTACATTATGAACGGCCAAAGCTCAGGTTAAATTTGTGCAAAACCGCAATTTTTGGAGGCTTATACTGAATTTGTTTATACTTTTTTTATTTTTTGCAACCATAGAAACCTAGATTAGTGCACAACATACCTATTAGTTTAAAAAAATCAAAGTTAGATGTGTAACATCGGCATAATCACGTACGAGCGTTTGTATGAAAAGTATGACGGGTTGGCCGCTCTTAAGAGAAACTAAATGATAATAATTATGTACTAAATATTAAAATGATTTACCTGATTGTATAGCAATTTCTGGGGTCAACACAACAAAGAAAATAAACAACCCTTAATAGGGAATTCTATAAGACACTTGTAGGACTTTTTTAAGTGCTACTATTCTTTAATATATCTTAGGTGGAATAAACCACACTTTTAAGATACTAGTTTTACGGTAGTCTATTCAAACTCTTAGTATAGTCACTTCTAAGGTTGACTGTACTTATAAAATGTATTTATAAGTATGAATAAAGAATCAAAGGCAATTAGACTTGTAAAAGGCGCTTATAATGCCACTGCTCTTATTAATATTATATAACGTTTTCTTATACATATACGTCTATAAGAATATGTTACAAGTATGAATACTCTTAAAATTTCAATAGACTTATAAAATACCACTATTAGAGTTCCTGCCTTAATCAGAACACATACAAACCTTATATGAAACCATAGCTCTTACAAGCTTTTGTTTGTAAGGGTATTAAAAGTTTCTGACTTAACCAGAACACGTATAACCCTTGTATGAAACCATCGCTCTTAACCTTTCGTATGCCGAGTATATAGACACAATTAAAAACCTATTGTGTCTCGCGTAGATCTACGTTCCGGCAGACGAAGGGTTAAAGCTTTTGTTTGTAAGGGTATTTTGCTAGCTGGGTATCTTACTAGATTAATGCGACATACATACCGTTCCTCAACTTTAGTGTTTTCTTTTAACTAATTACCTGTCTACGTCTAAATAATTGCTTGCTCGTGTATTAGTGACAATTAATTTTTATAGGTAGTGAATTTGTTCGCTTAACAAGCTAATGGCTATGGAAATTGTATGGCATGAAATGCAATGTGCGAGTGGAAAATCAATTTATTGTGACTAATGTGCAAGCACGTAAGCTCTAATATAACAATAGGAATTATTTCAGAAGATAATTATCAGTGTTATATATTTGAAACTGGTGTATTTGTTATGCAGTCTGGCGAAGGATTTGTTGCAAAAATGCGGTTACTTTTGATAGTGACATTGTACAACATACTGGGTGTAATACTAGCAGATATTAATATAAGTGAGTAAGTAATGATGTATTTAGATAAAAAAATGGTAATGATAGGCATAAATAAGTTATGATTATGAAGATATTATACTTAAAACTGTATTACCCATGGCTTATAAGTATGACTCATTAGAAAGTGGTGGAAATCTTCGAGCCCCTTGTATGCAGTGAGAGCAAACCTATTTGTACCCACTGCTATCTGCCATGGGTCTTTGTTCTATCAACAATGAAAAAATGTGCTTGTGGGACTTTCAAACGTGCAGGTAAGTGAGCCTGTGTCTAATTCAATCAGTTTTAGGGTTCTGTACTCAAGGGGTAAAAATCGGACCATAATACTAAACTGACTACGATCGTGCGAGGTCCTTTTTCTGACCCCGATCATTACTCGCCAAAGCTCGCCGTGATCTTGTCTGTCTAGTTGTAACTTTTCATATAGCCTTATCTAATTTTACATTTTAATGTCAAGTGTAAATGCTAGCTTTAGTTACTTGATATTTTTAATAAATTTAATCTCTACATCTTATTTTTGTATATTACTTGTTCACTCGGTCGCGAACCCGCACAGTGGAGACTCCATTGTTCGTCTGTTTGTCTATCACCACGCTGTATCTCATGAACCGTGATAGCTAGACAGTTGAAATTTTCACAGATTATGTATTTCTGTTGCCGCTACAATAACAAAGACTAAAAACAGAATAAAATAAATATTTAAGGGGGCCCATCCCATACAACAAACGTGTTTCTTTTTTCTTTACATAATGGTACGGAACCCTTCGTACGCGAGTCCGACTTTCTTTCTTTTTTTGTTTCTTTTCGGCTTTCTTTTTGATTATTGTTAATTTATTTCTTGTACGCACGTCATGTCCCTGCGACAAATAAACATTTTTTCTTTCTTTCTTTCTTCTTTCTTTCTTTTAAAATCCCGATGATTATTGACTCTCATTTCGGTGTCACTGAAGCTTCTTGTATTTCCATTCACATTGCTATCATGTTTATTCACTCTCTTTATTCTAAGGAAGTGTGCTTCCTTCACGAGTTTATAATCTAGCCATGTTGATAAGATTAGGTGCGGTGCTGTTAATTGTCTGCATTGCGCAAATACCAAATCAATCTCCTGTAATCTACGTGCCTAATTTCACTGTAAGTCTTTACACGTTTTCATTAACAGCTTTTGATTAACCTCCGTTGAGTAGAAATTATTCTTGTAAATGTTTTAATTGAGAATATTATACCTAGTAGAGAGAGTTAGCTTTGTTTGCGCCTCGTATAGCGGCACGTAATCGTATTTTTTCACACACGCACATGCCCTGTTTGTTGCTGTAGCAATTGACAGTTATTATATATAGAAGAATGCGAATCCGTGCTGCTAGACGAGATGCAACCCTTGATCACTATTAGTCACTAGTGGTGGCTAAGCAGAACCAAAGTGGACTCAAGATATTATTATTATTAGTAACATGTATCGCCCAACTGTTGGGTAATGGCCTGTTTTTCTTCCTTCTATCTCTCTACCCAAACAGAGCTGCCAAAGACATTTTTAAAAGAGTTCAGCTTACTCCGCCATTTCAATCGCCTCGTTATCGCTTGCCACATCTATCTGTGTCTACATACCTACCTACCTAGCCATTTCCGCGGACTGAACCTTCTTCCACCTCTTGGCATAATTTTTCTAGCTTGATATTCACTCGGTGCCATACCTACCAACAGAACCCATTAAATGCTTATGATAGAGATATATTACCTACTTCAGAATTTTGTACTAAAGTATTTTATAAAAGCGGATTAGTTACTATTTTATTGAAGGTAATCAAACACCTGCACTGTTACATAAACGTCTGACATTATCTAGGTTAGGTACATTCACCACCGCCTGGTTCTCCTGAAATCCTAACCGCGAGTACCTTATTACAGGAAATGAAGGCCTCGGCGACATCCACCTCAGCGCTAATGTTGGAAATCTCCCACTGAGGTACATGCCGCAGTCTGAACAGGATATTAAGGCCAGCGAGAAAGCTGCAGATGTTGTGGACTTCATACCACTCGTACCTAAGATCGACCTCTTGAACGTCCAAATGGTTAAACCGTACAGCTTTGAAATTCCTTTCCTCTGGCTAAAGTAAGTTATTTAATGGTGACTAAATTGGCGAAACGAAAAGTAAGGTTCGATTCATCATCTGCCTAGCCTTTTCCCAACTATGTTTGGGTTAGCTTTCAGTCTCATTAGATGCAGCTGAATACCAGTTTTTTACATGGAGCGACGGCCTGCCTGATCTCCACAACCCAGTTAGTACTGGGTAAAGAATACTTCTTGATAAACCGGGTTAAAAAAAAAAAACAGGATTTGACAACAATCTTACTTCGAGTTCGAACTGATTACAACTTTACATTATATACGTTCGTCTTTTTTGATGTTGAATGAGCGTGGTCTTGAATATCTTCAGAATGTTAAAGATGTTTTTTACGAGTATCTTTATTCTAGAGGTAAAGTTTACCTGGAGAACTTCGTCGTGGCTGGCATCAAGCAGTTACAGCTTCATGGTCTCGAACTGCGTCTCATTAATCTTAGGTCGGACATCAATATCACCATACCGAAGTTATATTTTGAAGGTAAACCTGATCAGATTTCCAATTCCCTATGTCACAAAACATCAACACGGATTGTTACGGATATATACCTACCTACCTATACTCAGCGGTACAGAAAGTGGCCCGAACACTCGCATTTGTGAACTTACTAAATTTATTCTGTCAGGTTTTTTAACAAGGATTTGTGCCCAAGTAGCTTTTTTAATTGATTTAAGTGACTATTTTTAGAATTAAAATGAATAAGTTTAGTGTTTGTCTGAGTCAGCTGAGTGTATATACATGGCCATGGTTTATAGTTCGTGGGATTTACGACCTACTACGAGGATTTACCTGACCTGATCTGACCTGACCTGATCGGGGGAGGAGAAATCTCTCATTGAGAACATATTTTAAAACAGCTTTTAGTAAATTATCCCACAGGAACGTTTATACATATAGCCCGCCCGAGTGTCATACACTCATAACGCTCCCCGGATCCAAACTGTCAAACTTTACATCTTTAAACTGTATAGAAATTATAAAAAAATATATAAAAAATACCCATCCACACACGCCCCCACCACCACCACCACCACCATCCACTTATTCATTTCCTTGTTTTCATAGTTTGATGTGTAAGTCAGTGACAACATCTTTCTATTTTTTACGTTTTAGGTGACTTTCACCTGCGGGCTGATCTAGGCTTCTTGCCTATTTTGTACAAATGCCACATAAGGTAAGTCCCTACTCCCTAGCATTAGATATACTAGCCCACTATTTATTTAACTCCAAGTGTCAAAGGTTCTGGAGGCGATAGTCCTCGCGCGCCTGCACGAGTGGCGAGTGGAGGCACTACGCCGGGGGGAAACTCCGCTGCCGCGGCAAATTGTCGCTCAGCGGACAGACTTCCGGCGTGATCTCATGGCGACATGGAGAGAGCGACTGTCGCAGCCTCGTGCAGGGCACGCCACTATAGTGGCGGTAAGTCCCCTCTTTGAGGAGTGGCTAAAGAGGCGCCACGGCGCCCTCACCTTCCGCCTGACGCAGGTCCTCACCGGACATGGTTGTTTCGGGAGGTTCCTGCACCCAATCGGGCGGGAGGAAACGCCCGGGTGTCACCACTGCGAGGATCGACCGGAGGACACGGTGGAGCACACTGTGCAGGTCTGCTCCGCTTGGGCGGAGCAACGCCGTGTCCTCGTAGCGGCAATCGGCGGCGGCGACCTCTCGCGTCCGGCCCTGGTTCAATCCATGGTCCGGAGCGAGACGGAATGGGACGCCGTCACCTCCTTCTGCGAAGCAGTCATGCTAGCGAAGGAGGTGGCGGGACGTGAGAGGGAGAGAACCTCACGTCCCAGCCGCCGCGGGAGACGCGTGGCCCCCGGCCACCGTAGGCGCGGGCCTGTGGACGGTGAGCTATGGGCTAGCTCGCCGTCCGTCCGTCTTATGACGACAGGCCGTGTCGACGGCGCGTTCGTGTTCCACGCGCGCCTCAGAGAGAGTCAGCAAACAGGAAGGGGTGCGTAAGGACCGACGCCTGCCAGGGTTGCGGGACTGTTCGAAAGAGATACCGCGGCCCTGGAACACAAAGGGCAAAGGAAGGAACATGGATGGGTTTTAGTCAGTAAAAGTCTGACACTCCCTCCTGCTCAGCCCAGAGCGGGAGGGGTTATTTGATGATTTCCCATCGGTAAAAAAAAAAAAAAAAAAAGTGTCAACGGTTGCGAATTGTCCATTTTCGCGGGGATTTAGTCAGTGGGATTGTCTTAGGGGCGGGATTTGAATCGCATGATTTTGTACAACGTTTAACAGAATAAACGCAAAACCTCTTAAGGGGTCATTGTACTCATCATTATGAACAACTTTCACTATTGGACCAACACTAAAATCGCGAAAAAAGTATCTTTATCCATAGTATCAGGCATGTATTTCTGGTATAAGCTGCCTTCACAGGTTGCCCGTACTACTAAAAGTAATCTTATTGGAAATATTTTAGTAGCTTGAGATGCCACGCATGCCAAAAACAAATAATGGCACAATTTCTTCATAATTAAATATTGGCTTATTTCCTGTTAACAGTGCTAACTTGTACGAAGTGGCTGTCGCGGCGTCGTCGGGTGGCTGCACAGCGCAGGCTCCCAAAATAGGCGAAGTACTACAGATCAACAGTGCAGCTGTCAAAGTGGACATCAAGGATGTTGTAGTAAGTATAATTATCTAACATTATTAAAGCTACAACGGATTAAGGAGGGTTAAAAAGGAAAAGAAGGAAGTTTAAAAAGTAGAAAATTTGAGTCATTTCTAAACCAAGAACAGGTGGCCTACCATGAGTCCATGACGTCTTAAAGCAGGAGTAATTCCAGTGTGGGAAAGCGACAGAGCTATACAAGTCGTCTAGTGCCATCTCTTTCCCACACTGGAATTACTGGTAAGCCACCAGACCTTGGACAGGCTAGGATGCTTGCTAATGGTCAGTAGTGTTCATTCTTTCGTTGATACCTATACATACAGTTATAGTAGCTATAGCACGAACATCAGAAAACATTTCTAGCGAATGGCGAGACCATTTAAAGGAGGCTTCAGGGGGTTACTATGACGTCTTAAAGCAGGAGTAATTCCAGTGTGGGAAAGAGACGGCGCTCGATGACCTGTATAGCTGTGTCTCTTTCCCACATTGGAATCACTCCTGCTTTAGGATTTCGTAGTAAAACCCCAGGATCTTTTTTGACATATCTTGTGATTGCACATTAGTCCAGCAGGTCGTTGAGATTGTATTCCTTTGCCTAACACCACAGTTTCCTTATCGTTGTCTTTTGTTCCAGTTCAACTTAACAAACATGGTTGTTGGCGAGGAAGCAGGAAACTCTGATTTTGCAGATCGATTCTTTACTCTCAGTGGTAAAAAACACGATTCTAATTTGTTAAATGGTTTGCTCAAAACTGCACTTGACATGGCCAATAAAGAACTTTTCAAGTTTTCCATTGATGTGTTTACGGACTACCTGTTGTCTGATACTTATTAATCAGATAGAACAAATAAATCATGGATAAAAAGGTTTTTTTTTATCTTGGCTGAACACGATATGGGGTCATTACAATAGAGGAAAACCATATATTTGCCAAAGATTAGCCAAAGTAAATCAGAGGAAATTAAGTTTGATGTTAAAAAAAATGTGATGGCCTTCATATCGCAAAAAAATATTAATAATCTCCTGAATTAGAATCGTCAAAAATGTTGGCATTAAAAACGTTTTACTGATAAGATCAGCTTTTGTAAATATATACGTATCCTGCCTACTTCAAATACATGTGTTTTATTAACAGTACACCTTACTCCGAAGACCTTCCTCCAGAAAAGCAATAGGGAAACCAGTACATTACACAAACCGCCGTCATTCCGACCACGCACCTCCCCGACCTTGCTCGAGCCAGCCTGTGATACTGAGCCAGTAGTTTTAAACCAGCCCCTAAATAATCTCAATCAGATCTAGGCTAGATCTGATTGAGATTATTTACCCTTAGCTGCCCTCCCGAGCGACGCCCTAAGCCGAGGTTCGTACCCCACAGGCGGTGCCCATAGCGCGCGGTCGCTTAGTTTATTAGTTTTATGTCCCTGGCGGAGGCCTTAGGAATGATTTCCACCAAATGGCTCGCATCGCATCGGATCGGAAAGGATACGAACGGATGCGGTGACAACCGATCGCGTCCGGCAGGATGTCGACGCATACGATGGGCTCCGTACCGTAGCTTGCGCGCGTATCCCTTTCTGCGCCTAGCCAAATAGTACCGATCGGATACGACGACAGGCGAACGGAGCCGATCGTGCGTCGCAGCATACTTTCGGCTACGATCGCGTGTCGCAGAAGACGCCCGAGGTCCAGCTGCTGTGCGCGGATTGGTAATATAGACTTTAAATACTGTGTACACGATTTAATATCGTTTACAGATTGTAAAATCCATTCCGATCCGAGGCGATGCGAATGCGAGCCGTTTGATGGAAATCATACTTTACTCCTGTACAGTGTACTCTCCATCCTTCATCTACGCTCTACAGGATGGTCCGGTTCAGGGTTGTTGCGAATATCAGCATCAGCATCCGCTGAATTTCAGCATCATTTTCTACATCAGCATCAGCATCAGCATCCGCAATGATCGATGCTGATTATTAATGCTGAAGTTTGAGTCGTGACATGACCTCACAGGCTTATATCACGTGTAGTTTTTGCTTGCGAGTTTTGACAAATCAAAGGGTCGACCGCGGGGATTGCGATTGCAAACAAACACAAACTTGTCTCATTACGTTTACGTACCAATATTAATTAAACGAAAGATAGCAGGTTATATACTAGGTAGTCTAGCTAGGTACTTCTAATTATTACTAAACTGTTGTGTTTGATTATATTTTTTATTAAAATTCCCAAAATTTATTGAAACAATCATTTATTTGAGCACCAAGGAAAAATATGCAACTTTTAGATGAATATTTACAATGGCAACTACATTTCTCCAGTATTTTTTTTTAGAAAATAATTAAAATCAGCATCAGCATCCGCTGATGTCAATGATAAAAGGTCAGAATCAGCATCCGCTGATGGGAAAAAAATATGCATCAGCAACAACCCTGGTCCGGTTATGCAGAAGCCAGCCTCATAGGTTGAACCGTACACCTTGCGCTCTGTGGGCATTCAATTTCCTAGGTCCTGTAAGGTAAAATTTATACATGGTGACGATGACAATAAATGAAAACGCACACACTCATTCATAGGAATATTTTTTAAACTATCAAATTAATCCATAAATTGTATTTTTTTCAAAATATCTAAATAGCATAAACTGTTAACGAAATAGAACACCATTTATTAGTATTGGTTCACTAACCTTAAGTATCATTTGCACTAATTCACATCTAGAAATAAAACTATGTAATATGTGTTTATTGTTTATATCGATGCGGAACATCATGTAGAAAATGCTAAAAATGAAAAATAATGTGCTGTGACTAAATAACTGGATCACAATGGATATATTCGATTGAATTTTTGTCGTATTGTCGGCGCCACACTGTATATATATATGTTGCAGCCAAAACTCTTAACCAGTCAAAAACACTTTTATCTATAAAAAACAGTCAAAAGTACTTTTAACCGTATGCTTTCGACAATACTACTTTTGACTGAAATAACAGTTAAAAGTAGTTTTGACAAACTGATTCCGTCAAAAGTGGTTTTGACTGGTTATATCAGTCAAAGCTTTTAAAAACTTAAGGTGGAAGCGCAAGGGTAGCCCGCGAAATTTAAATTTTCTCAAGTTTATTGCAATTTGCAGGTCTGTGTCAGGGTGTATGTTGATGAAAATATGAATTGTGCCTAACACGTATGGAGTTACAGAATTATAATCATTCAAATCATCAATACAGCTCTCCAAGTTCATATAATCACATTCAATAGCTATTTCATGAAAAAGTCACTTTTTGAGATTATATGAACTTGGAGGGTTGTATTGATGATTTGAATGATTATAATTCTGTAACTCCATACGTGTTACTGGCGCGATTCATATTTTCATCAACATACAACCTGACACTGATCTGCAAATTGCAATAAACGTAAGAAAAATTAAATTTCGCGGGCTACCCTTGCGCATCCACCTTAAGGAGGTCGATTAAAATACCAAAAAACAAAAAACGCACTTATAAAGTTTTATATTACTTACAGGGTGTAACAGGACCCTTCACGAAGCCGTCAACCAAGCATTATGTTCATCATAAGTAACTTACGCAAAAATTATTGCTGGGAAACAAATTTTGTTTTGGGGTGAAAAATCACATTTTACTGTGGGACTCCATGTAAAGCACTCCAAACATTATGCTGATGGATGGATTGAATAGTACGGAGGTTATAGAGGTGATTTAGTAAAAAAAATACATTAAAAACTTGTGAAAAACTTGGAATTTTGACCCCCATATCTCTGTAACTAGAAGGTTCGCAGGTATGGTGAAAATGATCGCAATGACGGGAAGAACAAGTACTTTTCGGCTTCGTTAAGGGTCTTGTTACACTCTTTATTAGTACAGTTAAAAAAACACGTAGGTATGTTGATTACAATCCATAAATAAAGTGTAATAATATGTAAAACATAGTTAAATTTATGATTTACAAGGTTCTCACACTAAACTAGCAAGTCTTTTCTTATAAACAGTATACGCTTTTATAACAAGTTGCCAAAGTCCGTTATAGAACTGACCGATGGAAAGTTCAAAAATTACATCAAACGTGTCCTTATTAAAAAAGCATATTACAAAATCAAGGACTACGTCGAAGACAAAGAAGTTTGGCTTTAATTCCTTCTGGGCATGGCATGCGGCTTCCCTGGTAGCTCATAAACGGCACAAATATGTGGATGTCTCTAACTATTCTCAAGCTCATTTTTTCTCATCTATCTAACCAGATTCTTTACGATAGTTTTCAAATCATTTATACATCTTTTGCTCAGAATAGTTACAGCACTGATGACAATATTTGTGTCACTTGTTTAATTTACTATTTTACAATATTTTCTTACCTTTGTATAGATTCTTTTTTACCGATTGTTTGTGAATGTTTGAACATTATAGGCTTTGCAGATTCCCAGATGCTCGTTAACTTTTGTTAACTTTTCATCTTGTTTTAATTTTTTTTTGTGTAGTAAGCAACGACCTATTGTCGGGCCTATGCTGTTCCCCCATACTTAAGTACTAATGCTGTAACATGATAATATTGTAACACCAAATGATTTGAAAAGAGTAACCATGGAGTTTCTTGCCGGTTCTTCTCCATAGGAAACGACCAACCCGAACCGTGCACCTTTTTGTCGACGTTTTATAAGTGCCCATCTAGGCCTATGTGAAATAAAAATATTTTGATTTGATTTGATTGACTCATTATACAATAACGAATAATGTTTGATTATTTTGGTTTCAATTAAGTTAAAAATTATTTAAAAAACGATATTCTTAATATACTTTGGTTTTATAACCTGCGTATTTTCTGATTACCTATTTTAATGTTTTTTTTTTTAAGTGTACTTCTTTTTTGTATTGATTCTTCTAACAAACGATCGTAATAAACGATTTCACATTTAATAAATATCTTTATTTACATTGTAACCAGTTAATAGCGCTTTTGACATCAGTCAAAAGCGCTATTAACTGGTTACAATGTAAATACTACTGCTAAAGCATCAGCTTTAGCAGTTAAAATTAGTTTTGACTAAGAGCGTCAGTTAAAACAACTTTTAACCGCAAATTTGCAGTCAAAACTAGTATTAACCAATGATTTTCAGTCATAACCACTTTTGACCAACCTGTTCAGTCAAAATTACTATTACCTATTTTATTCATTAAAAAAAAAAACATTTTGTTTCAGGCATTGTTTAAACAATCACAAACAGTTCACCCATAGCATCTACGTAATGTTATTATACAATGTGTAACAGAATAAACGCACAACCTCTTAAAGGGTCATTGTACTCATAATTATGAACAACTTTCACTATGGGACTAACCCCGAAACGCGGAAAAAAAAACAGCTGTTCAGTACATTTTGTCGAATTATGCGCACAGAAATGTATGGGGCAGTCGAATTTTTTTTCGCGATTTCAGTTTTGGTCCCATAGTGAAAGTTGTTCATAATGATGAGTACAATGACCCCTTAAGAGGTTGTGCGTTAATTCTGTTACACATTGTATATAAGTTGAAGATTGAATAGTACAAGCAGGAAAGCGGCGGCGGGCGGGATGTGGTAGTTGTTGCGTTGTGTTGTTGTGGTTGTGTTGTTGTAATAGTACATTACGATATTAGTGCGTTAAGATGGTTATAACATGCGAGGCGGAATTTCAGCCCGAGACGAAGGCGAGGGCGTAACTGAGTCGAGCATGTTATAACCAATACGCACGTATATCGTACGACGTTTTTTAACACATTTGCGAGGAAACAGAAAAAAAAAAACATTTTATATTTTGTTCATTTTTAATTATTGAAACAGGTAGTGAAATTACAATTATTAAAATGATACGTAGTTGTAGTTGATTTTTTAATTATGTTTTTATTATTATTATTACTATTCATAATGTCATTGTTTTGTGTTAGGGTAAATGGTGCAGACGACGAAACTTCTTGAAAGGCGGCAGAAGAGCATTGTAATTCGTCATTAGTTGTAAATAAAAAAGTATCATCAGTAGAAGTAGAGGGGCGCGGCTCAGGGCAAAACTTCTTCGTTTGTTGTTCCAAATTTATTGCCCGAGTTATTTTGGCACTTATATTTGCTTTGTTTTGGATGGAATCTTCTACATAAGATTCTGCTACTGCGTTAGAACGCCACCCGCCATGCCGCTTTAAAGTCAATATATCAGCTCCCGAATCAGCAAGTAATGTAGCTGACGTTCTGAAACTTTGCCCTGTATAACAATCAGCATCCAATCCTAAAAACTTGGCGCCTTCCTTTGGCATGGCACCGAATTTATATATGCCAATAGGTTGCGCAGTACATTTACCTTTTTGGTAATTCTGAAAGAAATGATTATTTTTTGTCTTAGTCGTACGCAGAGCTTCATATTTTTTGACCACGTCATAAAATGGGCCGTCGATAATAAAAGATCGGGGTATTTTGTTTTTAGTGTTTGGGATTTTAACTAAAAGCATTTTGCCTTGATTTTCAATGTCTTTTGTGGTAATATTGTGAAGCTCTTGCCGTCTACATGCACCATGAATACCAAATATTAACACAACCTGAAAAGAAATAAAAATGTGTTAGATAAGGTATAAGTACTTAGCTTACAGACGGTCGTTAAAAAATATGTAAAAGAGTATGTACAGAGGTAGATCAATACATAAGATAAGGAGGCAAACTGACCTTTGTTGCCAGGTACTGGCTATCTGGAGCATCTTTTAGAAACTTTTCGACGTCATTTGATGACAGTACCTTAGATTTTTTCTTTATAAAACCATCAGAGCGTCTCTTTAAAAATGCAATGAGATTTGAATATAAATTAATATCGACACTATTTTTCATCTTGAGGGTACTTTTCAGCTTAGAATATGTTGTCCACAACGAGCTAGGCTTATATTTACCAGCTAGTTCATTAAAATACGCCAAAACTACATTTTCGGAAAATGACTTGGCATTTTTCATGTTTTTCTACTTCAAGAAATTTTCATACGTGGTTATGTATCTGTCCTTGGATATTGACGGCAGCAAGCTGTCGCATGCGGTTCGCGCTTCTGTTAGTATATCCGGTGGAGTTGAAGTAATATATTGCTCATCTTCATTAATGAAAGTTGTCATTTTTAGATATTCACAATACAAGTACAAAGAAAAGAAAATTTGGCTGCGTGAAAATGTTGGCAAAGACGCTAGAGCATGCAGCCAAGTTTTTAAATTACCGAATAAACTGTTTTTTTTATTTTTTTAAGTAAACTCAATCTGTGAATGCACACTGTTGCTTTCCCGCCATTTTAACAGCGCGCTAGCGCTGCCTACTGACTGGCGATGGCGGCGCGCGGCGATTAGCTCTAAATAGCAACAGCGCGCTGCTCACTAGCTGGAGTCGTGCGGCGGCGAGCAGTTCCATATTTGAAATGGCAAATAATACTGTTATGGAATTTGTATGGACTATAAGTTAACTATTTGCTTTGGTAACACACGCGTTTTTTATGACCCGCTTTACATATTTAAAACTGGTGGAATTACATCAGCTTTACGAGCAAGGGTGTTAAAAAAATTACAACGGTTTTATTTTTTTTGCGCGGAACCTAGGCGGAACGCGAATCCCTAATATTTTTTTCTGAAATAAAAGTAGCTTTAGTTACTCCCTATAACATCATCTATCTGCCAGTAAAAGTCACGTCAAAATCGGTTCAGCCGTTTCAGAGATTAGCCGGAACAAACAGACAGCAATTGACAATTGAAAAAAATGTGTTTTTGTTATAAGTACCATATGTACTTTCATATGCAAACAGACACTTCCATTTTAATTATTTGTATATAAGATATATAGATATCTAACAGAAATATGACTATGAAAATTAGTTAGTATTTGATTTGAGCTTGAATTCCTTTTACACCTACAAACTGGTTCATTTTAGATTATCTTATTTTTTTACATTATATTTTATATTACTTTTTTTTTTGCTTTTTATTTCATTACCATTGAGGGACGGGTAACCTTCAAGTTACCCGTCCCACAATGACATAGTGACAGTATTATTAATGAAATCGCTAAATAGTCAATTCATGAATCTTGTATCAATAACCAGCGAACAAGGAAACATTAGATAAGGACTCGATAATTCCTAAACACTGTTAAATCGATTTCTTGTGACGAATGCCGACAACAAGGAAATAATTAACGCAATGATTGCGTATAATGTTATATATTTGCATCTTATTTCTTTTGTCACGCAGTCGTATAGAAGTTTTGCAGTTGGTAAACATGAGAGGACTTCTGATTGTAGCACTTTGCGCCGTGTACTCGGTTCAAGCATGTGAGTAACAATATTCTAAGTAAAGGTTTGCTCAAACCACAGCCGGCCCGTAATCTGTCCTTACCTTGCTTACTCGCAACTTAGTCAGGTGATTCGGACTTATTATGGGGGAACCGGGGCTGCGATTGTCCATACAAATGTATTCCTATTTTCTTCCTGAATCATGCCTCTAGAGAAATTTTTTTTTGTTCATAAAATCAAGGTTAGCAACTAATAAGTAAAGAAAATAATGACCCTCCGAAAATGACAAAATTTGCGCCATTTTTACAGCCGTGTTTAGAGGACTACCAGACAAATTCGAAAAGTTTTTAACATAAAAGAAATTGATAGGAACTAGACATACCTACTCTTTCTTAAAACTTTAATATCAAAAATATTTGAATAGAAAAGAAAAAAGGCATACAAAACGTCGATCTTGTCAAAATTTTTGGATGAATCGGTCTGAGCTGCAGCTGTCCCTAACGCACTCTACGGGGGCAGGCTTGACGCAGCGCGACGCAATAGTTTCTTCAAATACCTCACAGGCCCTGTTCCCTCTTAAGATAGTACTTGTAGGCTACCGTATTTTTATATATTTTCATCTAGGTAACTGATAGTTATCTGGAGATTACTATCAGTTACCGGGGTTACATGGGAGTATTTTTTGTCTAATTGCACTCGGCTCTTGGAAGAGCCGAAAAAAACTCAAGAAAAATACTCAAGTCCCATGAAAATCCGACCACTATAAACTTCGTTCCACCTTATTGTCTAATGAAAATGAATGAAAATGAAAATCTTTAATTGCACTCGACTAAAGAGCCATGTATCAAAAAATGGATTGCTACGGCGTAGAGCTGTAGAGCCCACGCGCGGTTACGCCTGCTACGATGTTTAGCGCCACAGCGTTAAAATGTAGAATTTTTATGGCTCTCGTTGTAATATTATTACATTCTTTTTCTAAGTAAAAATAGGTTTAAGAAGCAAATCCAAGCAACCCTAAAAGACCATCAAATTATAATTACTATATTATATCAAGCAACCTTGAGGACTACTTCTAAATTTTATTATTCGAAAACACGATTCAGTAACATTTTCTCGATAGAAAAACTGAATTATAATTATAAATGAGTAATATTTAATTAAAAACTTTAAATTAGGCCAAACACTTCTGCAGAATAGCCGAACTACCTATCTATAAAGCAGGATTCATAAGGTTCCCTTTTTTGTAACCTGTTTTTTTTCCTCGAAACAGTTTTCCTCTGAAAATTCAAGCTTTCTAACCAGTCCCATCTCGAACCGCCCCCCGCTGCCCCCGATTACAACTTTTCAGTCCCAAAGGATAAAATACTTATATCAAAAGGCCAGTCCGGCCACGGCCTTCATAAGAGGGGACTTTGTATTTTGTTTGTTTTCGCGCAGAAGACCCGATTGACAAAGTTTAATGTTCTAAAGAAATTATTTATTTATGGATCATGCAATTAAGATTTTAAAAAAAGTACTCTTTTTTTATTTTTTTCAAAAATCGAAATCTTATGCCAATTTTAAAAATTGAATGAGGTGAACGTTCCTAATAACGAGAGAAATCTTCTAAAGCTTCCCGTCTCCGAGTTAGATAAGCCATCAATAATCTTTGCCAGCAGCTCAATTTTGATAGCACATATTTTTTCATTTAAAATTTTACATTTTTTGGTTTAAATATTTACGAGAGCCGTTTTAAATAATTGGTGTTCCAACAGGAATATTCAGGATTTGTTAAGGGATACAGAGATTTGGTAGGTATGCGTTTTTGAAAAAGACGATTTAATTGAAATAAATACATTAAATTTGAGGAGCTCGTGGCAAAATAATAACAGCCGCTCGGGTCGATCTTTAGGTTAAGCCGCGCTTGCCTAGGTTGGTCCGTGGATGGGTGACCGTCCATTACATACCGAGTTTCCTCCGTGCCTCGGAAAACGCTTGAAGCCGTTCATCCCGGCTGTCATTTGTAGATCTTTGGCAGTCGTTACAAGCCCCCGTTCCATATATCCCTACTAACATATCCCCGCTGGTAGGGATACTTGGAGTATTTTTCCAATTATCGCTACCGGTTGGGATATATGGAACTTTCTACTCCCTTTATCCCTACTGATCCGTACTGGTGGGGATAGTTGTTTTTTTTCCATTTTTCGCTACCAGTAGGGATAAGTTTTCAAGGGTTCTATGTTAAGGGTTTGGTTTCCGCACGTAGGTAGTCCTTAATGTGGACCATTGTGATAATGTTTTTAAGGGTTTGCAATTCTGGTTTTTGAGCACAGCGTAGTGTTTCGTATTTTATCTGCTCTTTGTACACCCAGAATGCTGCGCTCCATTGCTCTTTGGCAGACTAAAAGGCGGGACTTTTGTGATTCGGTGAGTTACCAAGTCTGAGCACCGTAGGTTAGGACGGGCAGGATACACGTATCGATGAGTTTGCACTTCAAAGAGATCGGCAAATCTCCCTTCATAGTATAGTCAGTGGCCTAAAAAGTCTGACAACCAGTCTTACCAATGGGTATCGTATTACCCAGTACTAACTGGGTTGTGGAGGTTAGATAGGCAGTCGCTCCATGTAAAATACTGGTATTCAGCTGCATCCGGTTAGACTGGAAGCCGACCCTAACATAGTTGGGAAAAGGCTATGCAGATGATGATGACATCGAATTTGACTTCATAAGCCTATAATTATTTATAGGGAACGAAAAAGTCAGCAATCTGCACGTCAGAACCTCTACGGGATCTTTGCCACCTCATTACCTTCCGCTGACTGACGCTGACAAGCATGCCACCCGCAAAGCTGGTGCTTTAGTGAGCTTCATCAAGAACGTGCCTCAAGTCAACCCTCTTCAGTTGCCTTCTTTGGGACCCTACCATGTGTCTCTACCCGATCTCCAGTTTGCGTAAGTATACAGGATGTTTAGACTGTTACATTAAATGAGGGGGGCGTACTTTAACGGAGCTAAGAACTGGTTCATGGTAGGTATGTTATTTTATGAGAAAGTACTAAAAGTGAGTAACTTAATGAAACGCCCGTCGTATTAACTTGCACATAATAGAAGAATTGAGTATACATATACTCAATTCTTCAACTACTGTTTGATGGTCACATGACCATCAAACAGTAGTTGAGATAGTTGAAAACAAAAAGTTTTCTTTTCATTTGTGTTTATTAATAACTATTGTCTATGTTTACTTTAGGGGACACCTTCTTCTGAAAAACGTTGTAGTACAGGGCCTCAGGGGTGTATCTGTCTCTGGACTCGAAGTGCGAATGGCTCCTTCCCGACTCGACTTTAACGTCAGTGTTCCACAAGTTAGTGCCGATTGTAAGTATTTACCTAACTTAACCCGGATAGTGCATTAGAAAAAAATGTGTTTATAATACTGCAGTAGCCGTGACCCTAAGCTTTAAAGTGGTGATGAAGCAAAAAGTTGCACTTGTAGCATATCGATACCACTTGTTCTTGGCTACGTACAGGGTGTTAACAGACCCTTCACGAAGCTGTCAACCAAGCATTCTGTACATCCAACTAAGGAACTTTACGCGAGAATTGTTGCTGGGAAAAAGTTTTTATTTTTTGGTAAAAAATGACTTTTTACGGTAGGACAATTTAACGCATTCAAATCATTGCCCTGATGGATGGATTGAATAGTACGGGGGTCGTGAGGTGTTTAAAGTAAAAATCTCACACTAAAAATATTTATAAAAAAAACTTGTGAAAAAATTGGAACCTTAACCCACATATCTCCGTAACTAGAAGGTTTCCAGGTATAGTGTAGAACAAAAAAAATATCGCTATGACGGGGAGAAGAAGTACCTTTCAGCTTCGTTAAGGGTCTAGTTACACCCTTTATACTAACTTTTTATGAGTTTTTAGCATATTAAAACAAAGTCCCTTCCTAATGACATAACATTTCAACAGTTATATTTCATCATCATCGTCATCCACAACCTGAATTCGCCCACTGCTGGGATTAAGTGCCCCTGTAATAGGCGGCGAGGCTATTGCCATCAACCGGTCACAAGTCCAGGCTCCGTGGCTACTACTGAGAAGTTCCTGATTGAAAAACCGAATAACACTGTGCCCTATTCCAAATAAAACTGATAAATGTAAAACAATATTGAAATCGTTAATTCATTTGTTTAATATAGTTGGTTTCGAGGTGCAAGCTGTTTTGGCCAATAAACCCATAAACGTCAATGGCCAAATTAGGTAAGAACTTATTTCATTTAAAAGAACTTATTATTTGTAAACTCTTCGTAACACTTTTAAACTTCGTTGTTTTGTGTGCATAGTGCAACGCTCCTGAACCTGGCGGCTGCGCTAGAGGTTGGTCCCAAGGTAGCAAACATATTACCAAACCCGGTGTACCAAGTGGACGCAGCTAGCGCCGTGATAAACCTGGATGAACTTCAGGTAAATAGTCATAACGATAAAGACCATTTTAAGAATTTTAAATCTTGGCTCCATAACACCCTTGCCTGCTTGGGTGTTAATTCAGCCTTGAATGCAATAACAAAGTTTCCCCACTTATATCAAAATGTACTATTAATACCCGTGCAATATTAATCACATTTTCTTCCTACCGTTTCAATGCTACAGGTCCAGATGACTATGAGCGATTATTCAGAGGCGTTCAGAAATATTGGAGTTCACTTCCTGCAGAACATGGATCAGTACCCCAGCATCGTGCAAGACCTGTTGCGAGCTGTTCTCAAGGGTATTAATAAAGAGCTCGCGCAGATCACCGCCAAGGATATCCTTCAGTATCTGCAGGGGTCCGCGAGACCATCCCTTAATATTGGCTAAGCTATAAAGTAGAATCGTAATAGTCACCTACGAATATGGTATAAAATACCTTAACGGTAGTAAGTGTTGTTTTTATTTTCCTGCGTTTTCAATATCATAATACAATACATCAATATCTTTATCGCAATTTATCGTCCTCCTTCATACAGAGATTTGACTAATTTTCTTGGCAGCCTAGACAGTTTGCTTGGTACCTTAACTCAATTTAGAACCGTAGCCATTATTGGTGACATTAACCTCAACATTACACCTGAGAGCACCGACTCAAATGCTGATGAATACCTCAATCTTACAGCTTCGTATGCAATGCTGCCAGCCTACACTCTCCCAACTAGACTCTCGAACTACCTTGGCCATGTGATACTCCGCACTCAAAGCACAGCTACTACACTAATCATTGATTCTGTCATCACTGACCACTCTCCTATCATTATCTTCTGCAACCTCAATGTAAAAACTAAAACTCCCCACCCCACCAGAGCAAAAATTGATTTGCCTCGAGTTGTAGACCAAATTAACACCACAGATTTTTCCTTAATCCTTCAGTCTCGAAACCCGAATGAAGCTGCGGAATCTCTTGTTTCCATTATGTCTTTGACAATCAAATTCCACTCACATGTTTCACAAACTCCCAGTAGAAAGCGCATCATTAAGCCATGGATTACTCCTGGCCTGCTGAGGTGCATACGTCACAGGGATAAGTTGCATCTTAAATTTAAAAAACACCCAGAGGATGAGACACACAAATTGATCTTCCGTAGCTATCGCACCTTCTGCAACAATCTCCTAAACAAAGTCAAGCGTGAATATGAACGCTGTGAATTTCAGCAGGCTAGAAATAATCCAAAAGCTACATGGAAACTTATTAAACGGGTAGCAAGCTTGGGCCAAAGCAGAGACTCGGCCTCTGAGCTTCTAAACTGCAGTGCCGAACCGTCACAGTCTGTGGACAAAGTCAACAATTACTTTGCGAATGTTGGTGGACTCCTGGCTGCTAAAATCGAACACTCTGTCCTCTATAAATTTCTCTCGGATAATCGTTCCAACCTTGAGATACTTCCATAATGTCCGCACCACAATCAATGGCCCTTCACAGCGTGGATAAAGCTGACCTGGAAAATATTATCCTTAGCCTTAAAGACAATTGTGCTGTTGGTTTTGACGGAATATCCCCCTCAATCGTGAAGGCGACTCGCCACATTCTTATTCCAATCCTTGTTTTCATCTTCAATTTGTGCTTTTCAACAGGAACTTTTCCGGATGCATTCAAAACTGCAGTTGTCCACCCTATCTATAAGTCGGGAGACAAGGACAAAGTCGCTAATTACAGACCCAGTTCAGTGTTGACTACCCTCTCAAAGATATTCGAAAAAGTTATAAACCATAGACTCACCAAATACCTAAATAAAATTAACCTTCTTTCTAATAATCAGTATGGCTTCAGGACTGGAAAATCCACCGAAGATGCTGTACTGGAACTTACACATACGATTATTAGCCATTGGGAAAATAAATATAAAACTCTTGCCATCTTTTTAGACTTGTCCAAGGCCTTCGACACTGTCTCAATTCCCATACTTCTTTCGAAGCTAGAGCATCTTGGTGTTCGCGGGACGGCCAACGATCTCTTCAAGAGTTATCTTACAGATCGTAAGCAAATAGTAAAGCTTGAAAACTACCTCAGCAACCAGGAGACGATCACCTTTGGGGTCCCCCAGGGCAGTGTCCTGGGACCTCCACTTTTTCTCATATACGTGAATGAGCTGTGTCAGTTATCCATACCCAACTGCAAAATTATAGCTTATGCCAATGACACAGCTCTAATAGTTCACGGCCGGGACTGGGCTGAAACTCGCCTCAATTCTGAGTTTGCCTTAAGCACCGTCATGAGGTGGCTGACCACAAATCTTCTAACTCTAAATGTCAACAAGACCAAATTCATAACATTCTTTACTATGAAGTCAAGTCAACCACCCACAGCGTTTGAAATTCGTGCGCACACCTGCACAAACTCACACGCTAACTGTGGCTGTCAACAACTAGAAAATACCCCTATCATTAAATATCTTGGCGTCACTCTTGATAGCAACCTGAAATGGAAGCAATAAATTGCGTCAACTGTAGCTCGTGTGAGAAAACTTATCTACGTTTTTAAAAAGCTCAGAGGCGCGGCCGATTTTAACAGTTTATTAAACGTCTACTTTGCCCTCGCTCAGTCTGTTCTAGGGTATTGCCTTACGGTCTGGGGAGGTGCCGGTAAAACAGTGATGCTACGTGTCGAACGAGCGCAGAGAGCTGTCCTGAAGGTGCTGGCAAGGAAACTGATCCGATATTCGACATCCTCTCTATATACCCTCTGCCAGGTCCTTACCGTCAGACAGCTATTTATCCTCCAAACTATTCTTCGTAAACACACACAAGTTACCTTTGATCCTAAATGCTGTTCTATACGCCGCTCGAATAGGGTTTGTAACACTGAGTCTCGCAGAACCGTAGCTGCAAGTCGTCATTACAAACACATAAGTTCAAAAATATACAACAAATTAAACAAAACCTTACACATCTACCCATTAACCAAGACCAAATGCAAAATGAAACTTGACTCCTGGTTAAAATCGCAAAATTATGAAGAAACAGAGAAACTCGTGGAAGTGTAAAACACTCATCACCCCCTCACACACCCCAACAAAACCACACACAACACACCTGCTACAAACACCCCATGCACTCCTCATTAACACTCTCCCACACACCCATTCCCTACACTCACCACTTTAACTCAACGTCAAAATACATCCCACAGCATAATTATGTCCTGTATTGTTTATTTTCTTATTTTTTTTTTTTTGTTTTCATTATTAATTACTTAGCTAAATCTAAAAATTTGGAACATCACTCCATTCTGTATCTGGGGAAGGGCGTTGGTAGCTGCGCTACAGTTTATACTTTTGCAGCTTCCATCGTTTTACTGGTTGTACTTAACCTTGTGTTTTTGTTCCGAAATAAACTTTTTATTATTTATTATTTAATCTTAATGACTAATAAAACCAGAGACTGAAAGCGGTTACGGTTAGAGGTTAAGATACCTCAAAAATGTATCGGTACCGCTTTAAAATAAAGGTTATAGCTATACCGATACGTTCACTACATAGTATACATAGTACAAAACAAAGTCGCTTCCCTCTATCTGTCCCTATGTATGCTTAGATCTTTTAAAGTGCGCAACGGATTTTAATGCGGTTTTTTTTAAATAGATAGAGTGATTCAAGAGGAAGGTTTATATAACATGTATAACATTGCACCCGTGCGAAGCCGGGGCGGCTCGCTAGTTACAAATAAAGGTTGGGCTATACCGTTATTTGTCACTAAGGAATTTTACTGTCAGGCGCGGCTGTCTGATTTTTGCGGTCCGATGGTGCACGAAAAAAACGGATGATTGGCTTGTGCACTTGACCGGCTTTTAAAACAAACATTTATAAAGGTTATAGTATTTCTACCGAAACATACCGTAATGCATTCTCAAACACAAAATTTCACTACTGAAACAAAAACGGTACCGAAATATTTCGGTACTTAACCCTTATTTAACGGTATGACGTCATCCCGAAATTTAATGGTACCTTAATTTTTGGGTAATTCAGTCCCTGCCTTCACTACATAGTATAAAACAAAGTCGCTTCCCTCTGTCTATTCCTATGAATGCTTAGATCTTTAAAAGTGCGTAACGGATTTTGATGCGGTGAGTGATTCAAGAGGAAGGTTTATATAATATGTATAAACATTGGACCCGTGCGAAGCCGGGGCGGGTCGCTAGTTATAAATAAAGGTTGGGCTATACCGTTATCCCCCAAGTAACACATCAAAGCAGTATAACGGCCGACTTACAGCATTTCTGTATCGTTTTCGCATTTTGAGTTAGTTCTATAGTAGCATTACAAACGTTTATACGGCTACTGTAATGCTTATTTGGGCACAAATTATACGGCTTTAGATCCTAAATATGTTCACAATAGTTGTTTAGTTGCATTACAGGCGCATTATATTAGCATTATTGTTGCCAAAGAACGTACCAATCGCATTACAGAAGCATTATACTAGCAATATTATTGATAATGAAGATGTTGTTTGCATTACAAAAGCATTAGACTAGCATTTGAATGTAGTAAAAGAATGATTGGAGCTTTTTAAGTGTTCACAATTAGAACTAAAATAAACCCTACATCATTGCAAAAACATCTCTAATACCACGGCACAAATGTCATAATACAATTAACGTGGAATATAATATGGACGAAGACTGTCAAAACTGAGTGAGTGCCACCATATTTGTTTGCCCCAAAACAAATTTACTGGGTAAGTTTTTGAGTCTTTTGTTACTTCATGCCTTCAAATATTATTCGCAATGTAGTTTACTGTAAATGTCTATATAAGTTTCATTGAAAATTTTCACGCGCCTTCGATATTTTGTGGTTTTGATAGAAAATGTCACATTAAAATATGTGTGAAATCATCAATACAATTGTGTATTCCTAGTATAGAACGAATTTTGCTAATTAAAATAATAGTATTGGTTGGGCAGTATTAAATCAAGTTATATCATTATCTGAAAGATCTTTTGCTTTCATAAATAGGTCCGAATGATATTTTTTTTGGTTATAAAATATTTACAAAATGGTGTCAGGGTATAGCAGCCCGGTGAGCCTTAAACAAGGCTAATTAATGCTGCCAGCTGTATAAATACTCACACGTGAACCATTATTAAGCCAGAGGCAAGAGAGAGGGCTTTTGATGAACCACTGTAGTGGCATTGTCTATAAAGTAGGTCTATATGGGTTCACCGGTATACCAATAGTTTTGATGTAGACTGAAGTAGTGCCATTACTTGAACGCAATTTTGGGGATCCTTGAGCAAAACAATAAAACCCATTTCAGAATTTATACAATTTGATTCGTTTGCCAAGTTGATAAAAAGGCGTCATTAAGATATTTTTCCGTAACTATTTTATAGAAAGGACCGTTATTTATTTCATACCCGGTGTAGTGTAGTACGTAGTCAGGTACAGTAGCCATCAAATATACCTGTACACTTTAAAATGGCCAAACTTTTCAGAAAACGCAATAATATATTTTTTATGGGTGATTTTAAAAAAAAATATTGTTTTCTTATTTTCAGTGATTTTTATACCAACCATAAAATGCCGTACAAAATAGAACAGACGATAGAGAGAAAGGAAAAACAAGACGAGGTAGTCTTTGTGGGAAGAAAATGGTAAATTGTGGTGGCCGCCTAAAAAGACACAGTACAAATTAATGAAAGATGAGCAATCCAAGCCCGATAAAAAGAATGGACATTATAGGAGTGCTATTTTAAAATGAACAATATTTGAACATATGAGCTTGCCGAAGCTGAATTATCAATCATGGAAAAACATTCAGACACAGACGCGAATGACACAGGCACGTTTGCACCCTGGACGACAATAGTTCAAAATCAAGAAGTAATGAAAATAAAAATCAACCATAAAAATTGCTGTTGTTTTATTGATCATTTAATATGTGCTTTTCCCCAATATGTCCGACAAAAGGTTCTACGATTACAGTAAAATGAATGTATAAACAGTTTTACGCATTACAATAACTCACGTATATTTGATTAAAGAGCTGCTAGCTGTACTACAAAGCTAAGTTGATCTTAAAAAACGCAAGCATTACATTGATTCACGTTTATGCTGTTCAACAATACTAGGCTTTTACTTACCACTCAAAAGTGCTATTACACAACAAAGGGCACTTAAGACAGCTCAAAGCTGTATAACGGTTTTAGGGAGCATTATAACGGTAAAAGTTTAAGCTTTTAAACAGCATTAGGCATTATCTTACTACTTAAAAATGCTATTGTAGAACCTAAGGCACTAAAACAGCTGAAAGTTGTATAGCGGATTTACGTGGCATTATAATGGTTCATATTTGTGCTGTTATACGGCATTAAGCATTTATTTACTACTTAAAATGCTATTGTAATTCCAAATGCACTAAAAACTGCTGAAAGCCGTTCAGCTGCGTTGTGGTTTGCTGCACTAAAACTAAAGGGTTTACAAAAGCATTTTGATATGCTATTATCCAATCGTTATACAGTGTAAAGCATCCTAATGGTTTTGAAATACCAATATAAAGCGTCAAGATGCTCGGTGAACTTATTTATGAGTTTATAAGGACCTTAAGTTCTACACAAGTCTGCTATTCGTTTGTTAGAATGCTTTCTGTGTTACTTGGGCCGTTATCGTCACTTCAAGGAATTTTACTGTCCGGCGCGGCAGTCTGATTTTTTACGGTCCGATGTGGCACGAAAAAAACGGATGATTGGCTTGTGCACTTGTCCGTCTTTTAAAACAAAAATTTATAAAGGTTATAGTATTTCTACCGAAAAATATCGTTATGCATTCTTAACCTCAAAATTCCGCAATTGAAAAAAAACGGTACCGAAATATTTCGGTAACCCTTATTTAGCGGTATGACGTCATACTGAAATTTAATGGAACCTTTATTTTTGGGTAATTCAGTCCCTAAATAAAACTAACACTACCTACCATCAATTATTTTTGACATATTTTTTTTAATAAAGAGTATGTCTGTTTCCTATCAATTTCTTTTATGTTAAAACTTTTCGAATTTGTCTTGTAGTCCTCTAATCAAGGCCGTAAAATTGGAGGATCATATTTTCTTTACTTATTAGTTGCTCACCTTGATTTTATGAAAAAAAAAAAGATTGCTCTAGCTTGATGCATTATTCATGAAGAAAATAGAAGAATACATTTGTAAGGAGAATCGCAGCCCCTGTTCCCTCTTAAACTTTCACATACCATACATAATCTGCTTGTTTAGAAAATCAAATAACAAACGTCTATTATACTTTTTTGTCAATTTTATTGAGCGCCAAATTAATGACGAAAGTTGAGGAAAAAACGAAAAATTTACCGGAAAAACTACTTTTACGCGGAGATGCTGATGCTGACTTACTGAGGCTGGTTTTACACCCCGGCGTCCTATGGGTGATCTACGTGATCTACTATGCGGAAGCCACGAGTCGCGTAACTTGAACCATGCAGTGTGGCTGTGCGTTGCATTAGAAGAGGCGATCTGCTCCTGGTCCTCCATTTTGTTGAAACGTAGACGACGCGCGATGACGGCGCTTGTTATGCACTGAAGTTTACTGTCCCATCGTGCAACGTGGCAGTAATCTTCAGAGCATTGTCTAGTCGATCGTGCACTGCTCGTGCTCTGTGGGATGTGCACGGAGAGCTTTGGCACGTTGAACTATTGGTTCAATTAAGTATTTGCCACGCATTCGTTACAGTGATATTTATTTATTTTTACCTACCTGTGTGGCCCTACTGTTCCGGAAGCAGTAGAACAGAAAACCAAAATAGCAAGACGGACAACATGAAAGGAGATCTCATCCACATATCTAACTTATTCCATGAGAACTTGCGAAACATAGATTACGTACCGAGTAGAGGAATGAGACAGGAGGTCTTGGTCCTATCTCACCTGCTGGCAAGGTCGGATCCAGCTTTCATGTCAAGGGGGGTCACATAGTTGTGATCTAGTATCTAGTCATGACAGGCTCGAATTCGATTACAATAATAATTCAAATTAGGAAGAAAGTGTTTTATTCATAGATATAAAAAATTAAGGAGATACGTTTTACGAAAATGTATCGCAACCTACTGTCTCCGTTTTCTTCCACCACCCGGCAACTACTACACATGCAATTCAGTAAAAGCAATAGATACGCAGTCGCGCACACACCTGCAATTCTTGAAACAGAACGTACTACACAATCAATTATAAACCTTATCCTATCAAACACAGCTTGTATTTACCATGCACCGTACAACTTATCCACACAAAAACATCGGTCGCTATCGTTGTGCTGTGCAAAAGCAATGTAATTGAATACCCACGCTAGTGACTGACTAAATCGAAAAGTTATCGAATATATGTGTTTAAGAAATATGTAAATCAATGAATGTTGTTGTACTGACATAATGAAATCGATTCTTACTGAAAGTGTGTTACGCAATTACTTCGCAGGTAATAGATTTTTATTATAAAAAAAAACCCTAGTTAGGAAAAAAATGTAAATAAATGAAAACAAACAAACATAACAAATAAATAGCATGAATAATTATGTTGACTTATTGTAAGCAAAAGTCACTATTATATTATCTGAACCATGCCGATTATTATAAAGTATTCTAAGCTGAAATCCAAAAAAAAAACATAAAATAGTAAGGAAATAGCACGAGGTTTGGGCATTCAGTTAGGTGACAGTTTAGGTGTAACTTTGCGTAGGTGAAAACGGGCTCAAGGCGTCGAGTTAGGTGTCACTTAGTGTTGGTGAAAACAGGCACTAGGCGTTCAGTTAGGTGCCACTTTGTGTTGGTGAAAACAGGAATTGGGCGTTCAGATAAGCGTCACTTACTGTTGGTGAAAACGCGCATTAGGCATTGAGTTAGGTGACACTTAGTGTAGACGAAAACGGGAATTGGGCATTCAGTTAGGTGACACTTAGTGTTGGTGAAAACGGGCTTAAGGCATCGAGTTAGGTGACACTCAGTGGTGGTGAAAACAGGAGTTGGGCATTCAGTTAGGTTAGGTGTAACTTTGCGTTGGTGAAAACGGGTTTATGGCGTCGAATTAGGTGTCGCTTAGTGTTGGTGAAAACGCGCTTTAGCCATGGAGTTAGGTGACACATAGTGTTATGGTTGGACTGTATTAGAATTTATTTCCGTCGCTTCGATAGCTCAGTTATTTACTTAAATGAAACACGGACGACGATTTAACACTATTTACACTGACTTAAAATAGAACGGGACACATAACACACAATATTTACAGTACTTAAGACAACACATAAGAAACACATAAAAGATACATAAGATAATATTAGGGCATGACTTGCTCTTAGCTGCGCGCAAAGTGAACTGTGTCGAAGCATTTTTACCTCGGCCTTTTATAGAAAAATTATTGCACAATGATTACATCAGTTCCCGACGTCCAAACACCTGCCACCTGACACCTGCGCATTGCACCTGACACCTGCGCTTTGCACCTGACACCTGCGCTTTGCGTATCGCACCTGACACCTGCGCTTTGCATAATACTATGATGCAATGTTTTTATATGAGTAGGTACATTGTAATTGATTCCCTAGGGTTTTCTCGCCTCTTGCGAGCCTGACTGATCGTTTTATTAAACCTTAGGTACTAATTACATATACATTCTTCTAGCTCGTTGTCTGCAACATTTCTCCCCCCGGCGTAGCCTGCGCAGCCTCTTCTTTATGCAGTACGACGAGCTTGCTGACGGGACGCTTGAAGACGCCGGTTCTCGTTCGCACGTCGACCACCCGGATGCCGACGTCTGGTCCCTCGTAGATCTTCTCGATGACTCCCATCGGCCACACGTTCCGTGGCAGCGTGTTGTCGACGACGATGACGACATCGCCAATCTCCAGCGGTCGGCGGATGCTCTGCGGCTCGCGGGGTACCAGCGTGGGGAGGTACTCCCGCAGCCAGCGTCGCCAAAAGTGGTCGGCGAGGGCCTGGCTGGCCCGCCAAGCACGTCGGTCGGCCTCATCACAAGGCCCGGTTGAGGGTAGGCCCGTGGAGGACCCCAACAGGAAGTGGTTGGGGGTGAGGGCCTCTGGATCGGTGGGACTCACGCTAACATGAGTCAAGGGGCGCGCATTGATGGCGAACTCCGCCTCCGCGAGCAGAGTCAGCAGCACCTCTTCAGCAGGCGCCTTCTCGCGCAGTGTTGCGGCGAGGGCAGTCTTCACGGAGCGCACCAGCCGCTCCCACGCACCGCCCTGGTTGGGTGCGCCGGGAGGGATGAACCGCCACTCCATCCTGTGCAGCAGTCCTTCCTCTCGGAGCGCTGGCGCCCACTCAGCATACGCCACTCGCAGCTCCTGGTCGGCCCCTCTGAAATTAGTCCCGTTGTCCGAGTACATTAGTCGCGGCCATCCCCGGCGCGCAGCCATTCGTCTCAGCGCCATGATGGCTGAGTCCGTGCAGAGCGATGCGACGAGCTCCAGATGCACGGCGCGGGAGGTGAGACAGGTAAACACCTCTTCTCTCGGCGGCGGCCCACTTTTACCAACATGGGCCCGAAGTAGTCCACCCCGCAGTTGGTGAACGGACGGTGGAACGGGTCCAGGCGAGCGCGCGGCAGGTCGCCCTTGGCCGGCGGCTGTGGTGTTCCCCGCAGCTTCTTGCAGTACGCGCAGGCTCTCTCGATGGCCCGCACCGTCGGCCGCAGGTGGACGATCCAGTAGCGCTGCCGCAGGTCGTTCGTGACTCGTTCCCTGTTGGCATGTCCAGCGGCGCAATGCTCTCGCATTACGATCAGTCTACTTACCTGGTGGCGACCATCAAGGATGATTGGTCGTTTTGCCTCTACAGGCGCGTTTGAGGCATCAATACGTCCTCGCACGCGCAACAGGCCGTCCTCTAATATTGGATCCAGTCTGTATAGTCGGCTCGCTTTGGTAAGGGGGCGAGCAGACCGGATCTTGTTTATCTCATCCGCGAAGCTGTCCTGCTGTGCTTTCTGCAGGAGCTCTTTCTCGGCACGCTCTATGTGCCGATGTTCTAGGCGCGGCGTGACGCGTCGATATGCGTCTATGAATGCGAGCACGCGCGCTGCGGCGCGCACCAGCGTCTCGTATTTTGAGAAGCGGGCAGGATCGGGCAGCCAGCTGTCTCTTTCAGGGCCCGGCGCGATGTGCAGGACCTCTTCTTCCGATTCTTCCAATGCCGGTCTCCCAGGCCAGCGCTCCTCCGGCAGGTGTAAGAAGCCCGGCCCGCGGAACCAGCGGTCGGACACGCTGATCGGCGCGTCAGTGAGTCTGGTGGCGTCGTCCGCTACGTTATGCTCCGTAGGCACCCAACGCCATTCTTCTTTACTGGTGAACTCGGCGATCTCCCCCAGTCGGTGCGCGACGAACGGCGTGTACCTTTTCATGTCGTGGTGGATCCAGTGCACCACGGTGGATGAGTCTGTCCAGTAGGTCGTCCTGTCGACCTCGATGCGATGCTCTTTCTTGATAGTGTCGGCGAGTCGGGCTCCTATGACCGCGGCCTGCAGCTCCAGACGTGGTATCGTCTGAGCTCGTCGCGGCGCCACCTTCGCCTTGGCGGCGACCAGCACGACGTTGATGCTTCCGTCATCATCCGTCGTTCTCCAGTAGGCCACCGCCGCATACGCTTGTTCACTGGCATCGCATAGCACATGCAGCTCGACGCGTTGTGTCTTCCCCGTAGTGTAGCACCTGGGTAACCGAAGTGCACTCACCTCTGGCAGTTGACTCAACCAGGCCGCGAAGAGCTCGTTCTCTTCGTCCGGGATAGGCGCGTCCCATGTCGTTTGCAGGCGCCACAGGCTTTGAAGCACTATCTTCGCTCGTACGGTGAAGTGACTCAGCAGCCCCAGAGGGTCGTATATTGACATCACAGCACTGAGCGCTTCCCTCTTTGTGGGCGCACGTACTCGTTCTCGTACTTCTGTTGGAACTCGGTTCATTGATGTGTTGAATCCAAGTTCATCCCGTTCCGCGTTCCAGAACAGCCCGAGTATCTTGCTCTCAGGCTGCTCTCCTCCCAGCTGTGTCGGAGCGGTGGCGTGGAGTGCCTGGGGCACGTCGCGTAGGACCGTCGCGTCGCTGGAGCTCCAACCTCGCAGCGTGAAGCCGGCGGCCGCGTGCACCTTCCTGGTTTCTTCCACTGTCTTCCACGCCTCCTCTGGATCGCTGTAGCTTGCTACCAAGTCATCCATGTAGTGACTCTTCGTGATGGCCTCTAAGGCCCTAGGATACTCCTGGCCGTGAAGCTCCGCGTTGTGGTTGCGGACGTAGTGAGCCATGTACGGCGAACTTGCTGCACCGAAGATCATACTCTTCATCTTGTAGTGGCGCGGGGGCGATGTTCGGTCTTCTCCCCTCCACAGGAACTGCTGCGCTGGCTGGTCCTCCTGTCGTATGCTTACCCGCAGGAACATTTCTTGTATGTCCGCGGTGACCGCTACCGCCCGCTCTCTGAACCGGAACACGATCCCCGGTAGGGACAGCAGCAGGTCTGGACCTTCCAGTAGTTCATTGTTGAGGCATCTTCCATGGCTTGTTGCCGCTGCGTCGAAAACCAGTCGATGTTTTCCTGGCTTGTTCGGGTTTTGCACGGCGAAATGGGGCAGGTACCAGCAGACGTCACTCTCCTTTTCCGTTCCGTCGCATGGCACCGCGTATCCTTTTTCTAACAGGTTGTTGACCTGGTTAATGTACTGCACGGCGAAGTCCGGTGACGCGTCCATCTTCTCTTCTATTTTCCTAAGTCTTCTAAGCGCTGCTCCATAGCTTGGTGGCATGACCACGTGGTCCGTTCGCCACGGCAGTCCTACCTCGTAGCCACCATCTATCTTCCTGATGGTCCGCTGGACTATGCTGGTCGCCCTCTGGTCCGCTTCGTTCACGCGGGGTTTCTTGGCGACGCCCAGGGCTTCGATCTTGAAGTGCGCTTCGACTAAATCATGGAGTTTTTCGTCCTTCTTTTTCTCGGTCTCAACGACGTGCAGCACGTCCTCTTCTTCGGTGATGACGTTTCGTGGTGCTGTTCCGTGCACCACCCATCCTAGCTTCGTGTTGGAGGCCGCTGGCTGATTGGGGCCGCCGACTCGAAGCTCTCTGGTCACTATGCACTCCCAGTGGTCCGTACCTACCAGGAGTCCCGGGCGAGCTTGCTCATAACATACTTCTTCCTTTGGCAAGTCTCGCAGGTGCTTGTGTTCCAGTAAAGTGTCCGGAATGGACTGTTGATGCAGCTTCAGGTCCTTTATGGTCCTTGCCCGAAGCTCGTGCGACCGGCCGTCCCCTCGGATGCCCCTAACTTGCACCCGTACTGCTTTGCTGTCCCGCTCTTCGGAGGACATGTTCACGCCGCGTATCTGAAGCGGACGTGATGTCCCTTCTGCCCCGATGCTTGCCGCTAAGTCTTCATCAATGAGGGTGATGGTCGCTCCTTCGTCAAACAGAGCGTACGTCTTCACCTCCCCCCGTGACCCGGTGACTATGACGGGGCACATTTTCAACAGTACCTTCTTGGGGCCGGCGGCAGACTTGGTTGCTACCGACAGTACTGACTCTTCCTTGGCGGGTTCTGCAGCAGCCTTCGCAGTCGTCGCTTCCTCCTTGGTTCCTCCCTTCTCTTGATGCAGGGAGGCATGATGAGGTCGGCGGCACTGATTAATGCCACATACTTTGGCCTTACAGCTGAAGCGCCTGTGCTTCTTTTCAGCACACCGAAAACATATGCCATTTGCCTTGACGTATTCCCACCGCTGGTCGACACTCATTTCCTTATAGTTAGGACACTTGGTTAGAACATGGTCACGCTTACAGTTCGGACACTGACCTTTTTCCTCTGTGTTCTCGACGGCTGTGTAGACGGGGCTGACCTTCTTTTTGGAGGTCACGGGCTGCCTGGTCTCCTTCTTCTGTACTGCGGGCGCGGTGCTGGCAGGCGGGGCGTATGTGTACCGCAGCGCTCTATCCGCTTCCCGCATCAGAAAGCGAGACAGCATCACTATCTCCGGCTCCGTCGTGTCGTCGTTGTCACAGGCGTAGTCGCACCATCTTGATCGTATGTGCGGACTCAGTTTCTCCAATATTTCGCGTGTCAAGAGCGGATTGTAGAGATATCCCCGGCGGTCGACCGATTTTATGACACTGACCGTATTTTGTACCTTTATCGCAAAATTATTTAAGTCAGCAGCCGATGCCGTGGGCTTCTGCATCTTCTTGAGTTCCTCGATGGCGCGGTCGATGAGGACTTCCGGTCGTCCAAAGCACTGCTCTAATGTCTTCATTATGACATCGGGGTCGGTTGCTGTATGTAGGAGGGCAGACACTGCCTCCCTTGCCTCTCCTTTTAGGCAACTCCTAAGCCGCTGTATGTTCTCTGCTGCCGATATACTATACATGTTCGTGGTATCCTTTACGGCCGCCTTGAAAGGCAGCCACTCGTTGACAGCACCGGAGAAAGCAGGTAAGTCTGTATGCCGTAGTCTGGGCCGTGCCATCCTTTCCAGAGTCGCTGCCAAATTGTCGATGCTATTCCTGTGCCTCGTTGGCGTCGGCGACCTACCCCGTGGCGTGTCGAATTTAATCTGCCTCTCCTCTCGTGGGGGCGCAGCGTCCCCCTCCCCCCGTGATCTGAGGGGATTCGTTTGAAGCCATTCATCCACTCTATTGTGGTGGCTCTCCTCCTGGGCGATGAGGTTATCATCACGCAGGCTCTCCTGATCATCCTGTATTACAGATACTTCTGCGGCTAGCCTTCTCTTGACCAGGTCCGCTTCCAGGTCTAGACTCTTCTTTTGGATGGTTGCTAGCTTCTCTGCAGCTTCCAGCTCGGCCAGCCTTAACCGCGTTGTAATGCTGTTCGTTGACCTCTGTGACCTTTGTGACCGGGCGGGTGACCTCGTCCTATGTTTATGATCTTCACTGAGAAGTAGTGCTGATGACGGCCCTGCTTCGGTCAGGTCGGCCGTCGTAAGGGGCGCGGTATTAAGTCGCGATGTCACAGCACTTTGCTCACCCGTTACAGCTGGTGAGGCGGGCGGCTCCAGTGAAATCCTCCGTAGTCTCTCCCTTTGAATCCGTTCCGCTTCCCGGCGGAGAACTGCATCCCGTTGCTCCTCAGCCCTCATCTCTAGGGCGCGCCGCCTCTGGTCCTCCATCTCTGCAGCGTCACCCTGACTGCGGGTGACCACCATACTGCACTTGGACTTGAAGCGGGGAACACGGCGTACTACAGCTCGATAGCCAGTAGCAGACTCGACCAGACTCGTTTACTACGACGTTCCACGTATATTTAACCGCGCACTTACTATGACGTCACTATATACTCGACTTGTCCTTTATATACCGCGACGGCACTTACTATACGTCGACACGGCGTGCACTATTTATTTACGCGACGCTAACTAACGACGTTGTTCGTAATTGACGCGACTCGAACAGACTTTATTTAACACGGCACTAGCTAACGACGTTGTTCGTAATCGACTTATATACGAAACAACCATATAACGGTATATAACACGTATGTAGTTAGCTATGACACATTTGACAATCACTTTACACGCAACAGATCTACTAGCCCTCTTTACGCGTTTTACAGTCGTAATTATAGACGCACTGATTGTCTTATCGCGGCACAATTATTGTTCAAACACTCGCGATACACTTTAAGTTATATTGTTCAGTACTTACAATTTTATGTGCCCGTTCACAACACTTTATTTGCACTAAATACGTTTATATACTTATGACTTCTTATCCGGTGCAAAGGGCCAATATTCTGGATCGATTGGACCAATTCCTTATCAAGCTTGTAAGGACCAAATGTTATGGTTGCTTCTCTTGCTTATCCGGCTCGAAGGACCAAATGTTATGGTTGGACTGTATTAGAATTTATTTCCGTCGCTTCGATAGCTCAGTTATTTACTTAAATGAAACACGGACGACGATTTAACACTATTTACACTGACTTAAAATAGAACGGGACACATAACACACAATATTTACAGTACTTAAGACAACACATAAGAAACACATAAAAGATACATAAGATAATATTAGGGCATGACTTGCTCTTAGCTGCGCGCAAAGTGAACTGTGTCGAAGCATTTTTACCTCGGCCTTTTATAGAAAAATTATTGCACAATGATTACATCAGTTCCCGACGTCCAAACACCTGCCACCTGACACCTGCGCATTGCACCTGACACCTGCGCTTTGCACCTGACACCTGCGCTTTGCGTATCGCACCTGACACCTGCGCTTTGCATAATACTATGATGCAATGTTTTTATATGAGTAGGTACATTGTAATTGATTCCCTAGGGTTTTCTCGCCTCTTGCGAGCCTGACTGATCGTTTTATTAAACCTTAGGTACTAATTATCATCTATACATTACATTACTACTACATATACATTCTTCTAGCTCGTTGTCTGCAACACTTAGTGTTGGTGAGAACGGGCGTAAGGCATCGAGTTAGGTGACACTTAGTGGTGGTGAAACTCGCATTAGGCATTGACTTAGCTGTCGCTTAGTGTTGGTGAAAACGCGCATTGGGCTTTCAGTTAAGCGTCACTTACTGTTGGTGAAAACGCGCTTTAGGCATTGAGTTAGGTGACACTTAGTGTTGGTGAAATCGGGAATAGGGCACTCAGTTGGGTAACACTTACTGTTGGTGAAAACGCGCTTTAGGCATTGAGTTAGGTGACACTTAGTGTTGGTGAGAACGGGCTTAAGGCATCGAGTTAGGTGACACTTAGTGGTGGTGAAAACGGGCTTAATGCGTCGTGTTAGGTGTCGCTTAGTGGTGGTGATAACAGGAACTAGGCGTTCAGTTCGGTGCCACTTTGTGTTGGTGAAAACAGCAAATAGGCATTCAGTTAGGCGTCACTTACTTTTGGTGAAAACGCGCTTTAGGCATTGACTTAAATGTCGCTTAGTGTTGGTGAAACCAGGAATTGGGCACTCAGTTAGGTGACACTTACTGTTGGTGAAAACGCGCTTTAGGCATTGAGTTAGGTGACACTTAGTGTTGGTGAGAACGGGTTTAAGGCATCGAGTTAGGTGTCGCTTAGTGGTGGTGAGAACGGGCTTAAGGCATCGAGCTAGGTGACACTTAGTGGTGGTGAAAACGGGCTTAATGCGTCGTGTTAGGTGTCGCTTAGTGGTGGTGATAACAGGAACTAGGCGTTCAGTTAGGTGCCACTTTGTGTTAGTGAAAACAGAAAATAGGCATTCAGCTAGCCGTCATTTACTTTTGGTGAAAACGCGCTTTAGGCATTGACTTAGGTGTCGCTTAGTGTTGGTGAAACCAGGAATTGGGCATTCAGTTGGGCGTCACTTATTGTTGGTGAAAACGCGCTTTAGGCATTGAGTTAGGTGACACTTAGTGTTGGCGAAATCGGGAATTGGGCACTCAGTTAGGTGACTCTTACTGTTGGTGAAAACGGGCTTAAGGCATCGAGTTAGGTGTATTTTTGTGTTGGTGAAAACAGGATTTTGGGCACTCAGTTAAGCGACACTTACTGTTGGTGAAAATGCGCTTGAGGCATTGAATTAGGTGACACTTAGTGTTGGTGAGAACGGGCTTAAAGCGTCGAGTTAGGTGTCGCTTAGTGAAAACGGGCTTAATGCTTCGTGTTAGGTGTCGCTTAGTGGTGGTGATAACAGGAACTAGGCGTTCAGTTAGGTGCCACTTTGTGTTGGTGAAATCAGGAATTGTGCATTCAGTTAGGCGTCTCTTACTTTTGGTGAAAACGCGCATTAGGCATTGACTTAGGTGACACATAGTGTTGGTGAAACCAGGAATTGGGCATTCAGTTAGGCGTCACTTACTTTTGGTGAAAACGCGCATTAGGCATTGACTTAGGTGACACATAGTGTTGGTGAAAACAGGAATTGGGCACTCAGTTGGGCGTCACTTACTTTTGGTGAAAACGCGCTTTAGGCATTGAGTTAGGTGACACTTAGTGTTGGTGAAAACGCGCTTTAGGCATTGAGTTAGGTGACACTTAGTGGTGGTGAGAACGGGCTTAAGGCATCGAGCTAGGTGTCTCTTAGTGGTGGTGATAACAGGAACTAGGCGCTCAGTTAGGTGCCACTTTGTGTTAGTGAAAACAGAAAATAGGCATTCAGCTAGCCGTCATTTACTTTTGGTGAAAACGCGCTTTAGGCATTGACTTAGGTGTCGCTTAGTGTTGGTGAAACCAGGAATTGGGCATTCAGTTGGGCGTCACTTATTGTTGGTGAAAACGCGAATTAGGCATTGACTTAGGCGACAGTGTTGGCGAAATCGGGAATTGGGCACTCAGTTGGGTAACACTTACTGTTGGTGAAAACTCGCAATGGGCTTTCAGTTAAGCGTCACTCACTGTTGGTGAAAACGCGCTTTAGGCATTGAGTTAGGTGACACTTAGTGTTGGTGAAATCGGGAATAGGGCACTCAGTTAGGTGACACTTACTGTAGATGAGAACGGGCTTAAGGCATCGAGTTAGGTGACACTTAGTGTTGGTGAGAACGGGCTTAAGGCATTGACTTAGGTGTCGCTTAGTGTTGGTGAAACCAGGAATTGGGCATTCAGTTAGGCGTCACTTACTGTTGGTGAAAACGCGCATTGGGCTTTCAGTTAAGCGTCACTTACTGTTGGTGAAAACGCGCTTTAGGGATTGAGTTAGGTGACAGTGTTGGCGAAATCGGGAATTGGGCACTCAGTTGGGTATCACTTACTGTTGGTGAAAACGCGCATTGGGCTTTCAGTTAAGCGTCACTTACTGTTGTTGAAAACGCGCTTTAGGCATTGAGTTAGGTGACACTTAGTGTTGGTGAAATCGGGAATAGGGCACTCAGTTGGGTAACACTTACTGTTGGTGAAAACGCGCTTTAGGCATTGAGTTAGGTGACACTTAGTGTTGGTGAGAACGGGCTTAAGGCATCGAGTTAGGTGACACTTAGTGGTGGTGAAAACGGGCTTAATGCGTCGTGTTAGGTGTCGCTTAGTGGTGGTGATAACAGGAACTAGGCGTTCAGTTCGGTGCCACTTTGTTTTGGTGAAAACAGAAAATAGGCATTCAGTTAGGCGTCACTTACTTTTGGTGAAAACGCGCTTTAGGCATTGAGTTAGGTGACACTTAGTGTTGGTGAGAATGCGCTTAAGGCATCGAATTATTTGACACTTAGTGGTGGTGAAAACACGCAATTGGCATTGACTTATGTGTCGTTTAGTGTTGGTGAAAACAGGCACTAGGCGTTCAGTTAGGTGCCACTTTGTGTTGGTGAAAACAGGAATTGGGCGTTCAGATAAGCGTCACTTACTGTTGGTGAAAACGGGCTTAGGCATCGAGTTAGGTGCCACTTTGTGTTGGTGAAAACAGGAATTGGGCGTTCAGATAAGCGTCACTTACTGTTGGTGAAAACGGGCTTAGGCATCGAGTTAGGTGCCACTTTGTGTTGGTGAAAACGCGCTTTAGCCATGGAGCTAGGTGACACTTAGTGTTGGTGCGAATGGGCTTTAGCCATCGAGTTAGGTGACACTCAGTGGTGGTGAAAACGGGCTTAAGGCGTCGAGTAAGGTGCCACTTAGTGTTGGTGATAACAGGAACTAAGCGTTCAGTTAGGCGTCACTTACTGATGGTGAAAACGCTTTTTAGGCATTGAGTTAGGTGACACTTAGTGTTGGTGAGAATGGGCTTAAGGCATCGAGTTAGGTTTCTACAGAGTGGTCACTTTTTGGAGGCTAACGCTCAGCCCATTCTCTTTGAAGGAGGTTAGGTTAGTTTAGTCCATAGATATAGAGCATGGACTGTGCCTTCCCTATCCAAATGTCAAATAAAATTGACCATGAAGTGCGAGAGAGACAAAACAATGGAGCGGCCACGATTTGCCCCAGGTATTGACCGCATCATCGCTCTGTCTCTTTCTACAGAGTGGTCACTTTTTGGAGGCTAACGCTCAGTCTCTTCTCTCTCTATGGTTTAGTCGTTCCCAACGACGCGACGTTAGACATAAGCCGGGTAATCGGGTATCCACTAGAAGCAAACTTGGGTCGAGCAGACTCGACTTGAAGCAAACAGCCTCAGTTTGAGGCTGCTCGCTCTGAGGCAAAGACTCGAGGCACGTTGTGGATCAGCTCGAGGCGAGCAGCCATAGCTTGGTCCGCAACGTGCGCAGTTTAAAGCCAAAACGCGATGGCACCAGACGCGCGTCGAGTAGCTGCTGATTTAATAATAGCAATAACCATAATTAAAAAAAGAGGAAGCAATAAAAAGCTATACTAAAGAGGAAACATCGATCGGATCCCAGAGAAAACAGTGACGCTCATATAATTTTATCAGTTTAACAGCAGTTTCGTTGTCCGTTGCGATCCGAGGCGACAACCTCGTCTCCTTTGATCACGGCAGAAAAACCAACAAAATATGGCTCAGCTTGTGGCGACGAATTTGCCTCGTGTCGCGGCGTTCCTCAGATTGAGGCAGCGTCTCTCTCTTAACTTGCGCGGCCTCGAAGCGAGGCAGCCGCTCGACCCGAGGCTGCCTCTAGTAGATACCAAGCTAGCTATAAACAGAACCATAAGGCGGCCCATACACAGGGGCGTATTTTGAAATTTGGCGCCCCGGGCCAATAAGTTTCGCCGCCCCAGAAGTCAAGGAAAATACGATTTAAATAAAAAATATTAGTTTTCAATACTCTTTCTCGAAAATTGGTTCTTATCGCACTACGATTAGGTTCAATATGCAATGTATTTCACACGGGTGGATTTTTATATTGTTCCGCACACGTGCGAAAATAAAAATGTCCACAGTTATATGTATATAAGGTGTATCTATTCATACACGAAATCTTTTAAGGGGTCATTGTACTCATCATTATGAACAACTTTCACTATGGGACCAACCCCGAAATCGCGAAAAAAAATCAGCTGTTCAGTACATTCTGAAGAGTTAATGCGATCATATTGTAGGGAACAGCTGATTTTTTTTTCACGATTTCGAGGTTGGTCCCATAGTAAAAGTTGTTCATATTGATGAGTACAATGACCCCTTAAGAGATTTCGTGTATGAATAGATACATATATATGCGTAAACTAAGTCCAAATGGGTTCAATGACTAAAGTCGGCGGTGTTTTTTTTTCTAAATCTCAGCCTGTTTTATTTAATATAGCTCCCCAAAATTCTGATAGTTGTAACGTCACTCGTAGATCCACTCGGACTGGACGATTCGTCATTGTCTCCGGTTTTATTAAGTACTAGCTTCTGCCCGCGACTTCGTACGCGGATCCTGTTGCTTTTTGTTGCCAGCGACAACGGGGTCGTCAAGAAAATCGAAGATCTGAAACGTCTGATGTAGAATTCTGAGGCCCGGGGACGGGAAAACAACTGGATGAGCGAGACGATTGAAGACGTTCCAGATCTTTCATTTTCGTAAGTCCACAGGAAATGCCCATCAGACTAAACAACTTTTGCTAAGACGTCATTCCTTAATACGTTATAGTATCGCTGGGCTTTGGAGATCCACAACAGGGTTCCAGATCTCCAAATTTATTCTCACAGCAGAAAATGCTCTTCACATGGAATAATTTTTGCTATGACACCATTTTTATATCTCTTATACTTTAGCTGTTCTCTTTCGGTTCTGCATCAGGTGTTCCAATTTCCAAAATAAATTATAGCCTATATGTTGCCCAGACTTAATACCTACACAACAAATACCTTTTCTTCCCGTTATTCTGTCAAATAAATATGCCTTCGGGCTTATGTTATTTGAGTGTTTGATTTCCTTTTCCATTTATCTTCGTGACACGGTAGCCTACCCGGTAACGCAGGGGAGCAGTCACTTAGATTTTAATTGACCAGGTATCTTCAAATTTAAACTATAACTATGCCTAGAAAGAGGTCAAATCTTTCCCAACGTTCCAAAGGAGCTAAAATATTGATGATCATAAGATCCCAAGAATCTACCGAAGAGCGTCAGGAGAGACTTGATGCTGTTCGAAAACATCAGGCTGCAACTCGCTCCGTAGAAACCTCTTCGGATCGCGAAGCACACCTGCGTTCTCAGCGTATTTACGCATTTACATCCAGGTCTCTAGAGACCAGTGAAGAAATCATGCATTGTCTCGTGAGTCGCAGACGTTCACGGATAGATAATTGCGCATTAGTTCTCAGCGTATCTACGCATCTGCTTCTAGGTCTCTAGAGATAAGTGCGGAACATGATGCGCGACTGTCCGCTATGTTAAGCGTTTGCCTAGGTTGGCCCGTGGATGGGTTACCTCCCATTACATACCGAGTTTCCTCACTTCCTCGCTGAACATCTGATGCAGCACCGCAACAGACCAGCTAAACTATAAGAGATACAAAAATGGTACCATAGCAAAAATTGTTCCACGTGATGAGCATTTTCTGCTAAGAGAATAAATTTGAAGATCTGGAACACTTGAAGTGGAACTCCAAGAGCCCGGCTACACTATAACATATATAAGAATGACGTCTTAGCAAGAGTTGTTCAGCCTGATGAGCACTCTCTGCGTAAAGACTTATTTTGATGTACAGAATGCTTGGTTGACCGCTTCGTGAAGGGTATTTTTGTTGCAAAGGTATTAAATCTGGGCAACATATAGGCTATAATTTATCTTTTTTATGCAGTGATAGCTTTGATTTCCATATCAGGTGTTCCAGTGTTCTTCGCGATCCGAAGAGGTTTCTACGGAGCGATTTGCTGCCTGATGTTCTCGAACAGCATCAAGTCTCTCCTGACGCTCTTCGGTAGATTCTTGGGATCTTATGATCCTCAATCTTTTAGCTCCTTTGGAACGTTGGGAAAGATTTGACCTCTTTCTAGACATAGTTATAGTTTAATTCTGAAGATACCTGATCAATTAAAATCTAAGTGACTGCTCCCCTGCGTTACCGGGTAGGCTACCGTGTCACGAAAATAAATGAAAAAGGAAATTAAACACTCAAATAACATAAGCCCGAAGGCTTATTTATTTGATAAAATAAAATAATAAATGGGAGTTTTGGCCAGTAGAGTCAAATTTTCAATGATTCATTGAATTTTCATCGAAAATCATTCCTAAACTGTTACCGCCTTCACCGCGTGGAGGTACTCCCAGCTTATGTTATTTTATACAGTGAAATTAGTGATAGCTTTGATGGAATCATCAGGTGTTCCAGATCTTCATTTTTTAATTTTTTTTTTTAATTTTCAATTCCACAACGCGTGTGCCAGATCTTCAATTTTTATACGTCAACAGAGAGTGCTCATCAGGCTGAACAACTCTTGCTAAGACGTCATTCCTATATATGTTATAGTGTAGCTGGGCTCTTGGAGTTCCACATCAGCTGTTCCAGGTTTTCAAATTTTATACGACAACATAGAGTGTTCATCAGGCTGAACAACTCTTGCTAAGACGTCATTCCTATATATGTTATAGTGTAGCTGGGCTCTTGGAGTTCCACATCAGCTGTTCCAGGTTTTCAAATTTTATACGACAACATAGAGTGTTCATCAGGCTGAACAACTCTTGCTAAGACGTCATTCCTATACATGTTATAGTGTAGCTGGGCTCTTGGAGTTCCACATCGGCTGTTCCAGGTCTTCAAATTTTATACGACAACAGAAAGTGCTCATCAGGCTGAACAACTCTTGCTAAGACGTCATTCCTATATATGTTATAGTGTAGCTGGGCTCTTGGAGTTCCACTTCAGATGTTCCAGATCTTCAAATTTATTCTCTTAGCAGAAAATGCTCATCACGTGGAACAATTTTTGCTATGGTACCATTTTTGTATCTCTTATAGTTTAGCTGGTCTGTTGCGGTGCTGCATCAGATGTTCAAGTTTCCAAGATAAATTATAGCCTATATGTTGCCCAGATTTAATACCTTTACAACAAAAAAAAAATCATTTAAATCCGTCGAGTAGTTCCGAAGATTAGCGTGTACAAACAAACAGACATACAGACAGACAGATTTTTTTTTTTGGATTCGTGCTCTTTTACTGTTTCCAAAATCAATATTTTTTTTTTTTAATATGTTCAATGTACAGACACAGTTTTTTTACTGTTTTATTATATGTATATATGTATATATATATTTTTCTTTTTTTTTGGATTCGTGCTTTTTTACTGTTTCCAAACCCCCCTCAATAATTATTTTTTTTAATATATTCAATGTACAGACACAGTTTTTTTACTGTTTTATTATATGTATATACACCGTGTTCCGGACGATATACATAAACTTCGACCAGATGTTCAGACCATGGAAATAAGCATTTTTCATGCTTATTTCCATGGTCACATCATTGACACTTTAATGAATTCCTATTTTTTATTTTTTGTTTATTTTCATACAAACTAAATACCTTGACGTAAACCACCAGATATGCATGCCTCTTTATCCGTATTGGCAACGTCGTATTTTCGTTCATAAGATTTGGCGGGTTGAAACTTGTCAAAACTAAGTTTCTTTAGTTCTAGTTTAGTTGATTTAGTTTCTTTTAGTTTTTTATCTCGTTCCTTTTTTGAGTGCGTTTAATCTTTATTTCCCTCACACTTCAGATTAGTAGCACCGTCAATGAAACGTCCTACTTAAAGAGAAAATATAAGGCTACCAAGCAGGTAGGTACGTATTTCGAATTGTGACATAAAAAAATAAAATTCCATAACCAAATCATGATAACCTCTACCCACGATATGCAGCCTTCATAGAAAGTTTCTGTAGTCCTTATTTTTTAGTGTAGGCTTAGAGCAACGCAGGACCTACGACGACGGGAAGAGAAGTAGGCTGCCACAATTATCCTAACCCATTCCGCCGTTTCGGCTTTAGTAACAAATATTCAATCTCAAAACTATTGAATAAAAAATAGAAGGGCAGCTCACCACGCAATCTGGGGACCACCCTTAGAACTCGGGTACATTTGTAAAAATCTCAAAATTCTCTCAAAAGATAGGTCAAATTAAGATAAAACGTAATCACAGCATATATTTTTTTAAGTGGATTTGGCTAGAATTACAATTTATAATTTATCGCGTGGTGAAAATCAGAACTAACACCAGCATCTTATTTTTTCAATACATTTCAGAAATGTAAACAGCGCTCTCCTGTCAACCTCAGTGGAGCGTCAAAAGATCCCTAAAACACTGTAGGATAGACAAATAGTCAGCCGTCATGTCATTCAATACTATTTTCATTATTATTCAATCCAATAAACCTTTTATTTTATTACATGTATCTAGAAATTAAGAACTGTCTAGGTATTTAGCCTACGGAGCCCGCACTTGCATAACCCATCACATTGTCTTATGATTTTGGTCGGCTTATTAATGGCGCAATTACACTATTCATCGCAATGGAATACATACAAGCTTACAATTGCGAAAAAACAAACTACAATGATGCTGGACGAGTATGAAGACGGGCGCGTTCATTTACACTTGGCCGTTTGACGAATTCCTTAGGCAATCATATTCGGGAAACGACCATGTGAATATGTGAATCATCAACTTTCGAAATCAAGTAGGGAACCAATGTAATTCCTCCATGGACTAGGCAAAAATATACAACCTTATTACGAAGTATGAAGTATATTCACTATACGATGCTCCTCACACATGCTAGCAGCAACTGTACTCAATGGCATTGTCGTAGCCTCTACCATCTCTGCATACCTTGACTGTACATTTGTCGTGTTGTATACTTCACCATAATACAAATAAAATTGGTAAACAAACAAATAAAATGCACAACTATTCACAAAAAAAAAACCCACTGAACAAGATTTTTATTGATCAAGACACAGAAGTGACAACAGATGTGATCAGGTGGTAGTATGCCTTGGGATTTTCTGTAGTGGTAGGCATGCAAACCATATCGTTTCCACAGTTTCCACACTCGCCTATGGGATATACCCACCGATTCTCCTACAGCGTCTCGTCGAGATTAGGATCATGAATAATAAGGTCCATTATTCTGTTTTCTTGAGCGACGCTCAAATTGATTGCTCATCCAGGGCGGCGTGGTCTAATTCCGATCTCACAAAATCTCCTTTGTATGTTATTAAATGTTCGTATGTCAGGAACGCAACGTTGCCCGTTGGTACTCTCGTACAGCCGCTGTAACATTTCCGTCACAGAAAACGTAGACGAAGTGAATATCAGCTTGGTTGCGCCGAATACTAGTACGGCATAGTGAATGTTTTAATCAAACTAATAATTGATTAAATTAATCGGAAACCCAATAACAAATTACAATAAATATAAATCTGACAGTTAAAATCATGCATGACAAATAACAACTTATGTATCCATGGATACCAGTTTAATCTCTTTGATAGATCCGTTATCAAAAGTGATCGTTCTTCTTCGCTATCTCTCGGGTTCCTCTCGTTCGTGCAAAAGAGATGCAAATAGTATTGATAGATTTGCACTAAGCGGCAACATAGGCCAAATTAAGACCCTTTCATACTGCATAGCTCAATTAAATTCCATTAAATCAGATTACAAATATCTTTGTAACGAAGCCTTTTTAAGTACTACTCTCTGTGTTCTAATTGATTTGTATAAGCTACAGAAGCGTTTGCCAAAGTTTATGGATAACGTGAAGAACACGGTGTATACAACGTGTTTTTTTTGATATCCCATAACTCTAGGGTATGCTTGAGGCCATATCAAAGAATCAACTGGCATATGAGTTATGTTCCAATCCTTCGTTATTGTTTTTTTCATTTTTCATACAAAATAATTCGGCAAAGTCACGATTATTAGTGTAAAACACCCTTACGTGAAATATGACAACGTCGCATTTTCTTAGCTTTAAATATGAATGATTGGTTTGAATAAAAATGAATTACTTACCTACATATTTTATTTTACTATTTATTTTACTACACTACTGCGAAGTTTGGCAACCTCGCAAAAGTAAAGATTCGTCATGCTGGTGACAATTTTTGACCTAATTTAATTATGATTGATGATATCTCCGAAACGATGCATTTTTGGACCACCTATTCTAGGAGTTTTAGTATTATTTTTACCTACAGAATATAACCCTAGAGTTATGGGATATAAAAAAACAGGTTGTATATATATATATATATATTAGAATTTTTGTTGAAAAAAATATCATTTTTTTTTTTTTTATTTGTTTTTTTTCTAGTTGAATCCATGTGATGAACTTTAAGGAAGCGTGAACTGCGTAGGTACCTAGCGTACTGAATGCGAATTACGATTAATTTACTCTACCGTATTGTATCGCCCATCGCTCTCTCGCACTCTTGTCCAAGACAAACTACTCGGCCAGGTCTCGGCCTGGCACTGAATTGTCACTGTAGGTGTAGGTACTCAGTAAGTTAAAACAAGCGTAGGTTAACATTTTCTAATAAGTGCTGTTCCAAGAGCAACTTTGGACTGTTGGATGAAAAAGAAAATAAATGAATGTCCCTTGTTCACAGCTGAATTTATTAGTAAAAGACTGAACTGCACGAGACTATAGTACCCATTATACAGGGTGTAATAGGACCCTTCACGAAGCCGTCAACCAAGCATTATATACATAAAACTAAACAACTTTACGCAAAAAATATTGCTGGGAAACGACTTTTTTTTGGGGTGAAAATTCACGTTTTACGGTAGAACTCAACGTAACGCACTCAAAACATTGTGCTGATGGATGGATTGAATACTACGTGGAAGTGCCTATAGTAAAAATCTTACATTAAAAACACGTATTTAAAAAAACAGCTGTGAAAAAGTTGGAACTTTGACCCCCAATATCTCCGTAAATAAAAGGTTCCCAGGTATGGCCTAGAACAAAAAAATGATCGTAATGATGGGGAGAACAAGTGCCTTTCGGCTTCGTGAAGGATCTTTTTACACCCTTTATGTATGAGTCTGGATTTATGGCCGGTTGATGACAATAGGCTCGCCCCCTATTACATAGGACTTTTTTCCTCACGTTCATTGTCACATCACGCGACGTCGCGTGCGGGCACTTTGATGTACATCACGCGACGTCGCGTGATACTTGCTAGTTTTTGACACACTTCCCGATTTCTGATTGAGCTGAAATTTTGCACGCATGTGTATATCGCGAGACAATGCAATATTATGATGACATGGAGCTGATTTGATGATGGAGCTGGAAGGTGCCCATAGGAACTCTGTAATAAAACGACATAACCCCATCGAGTTTGGGTTCGTATAATTCATCTTGTCGAGTACTTTGTCTCTAGATAGTACCCAGGGTCTGGTGATGGAGCTGGAAGGTGGTCATAGGTAGTCCGTAATAAAATGACACAATCCCATCGAGTTTGGGCTCGTCTGATTCGTCTTGACGAGTACTTAGGTCCTAAATGGCAAACAGTGTCTGATGATGGAGCTGGACGGTGGCCATAGGAACTTCGTTAAAAAACGACAAAACCTCATCGAGTTTGGGCTCGTATGATTCGTCTTGAAGAGTACCTACTTTAACTAACTTCTAGTAACAATGTAAAAATTAAATCATGACAAGACTTTGTGTGGTATACTACAACTAAAAATGGTAAAATAAAAAAAACTTCTGCGAAAAAAAAAACCGACTTCAAAAAAAAAAAAAAACACTAAAATAGTTTAAAATAACTTGACTTTCGGAGGTCGGTGTCTTTGTTTGTATGTTTTTTGCCACCGACTTCCGAAGGTCAAGATATTTTAAACTTTTTTTCTTAGTGTTTTTTTTGAAGTCGGTTTTGTTTTCGCAGAAAGTTTTTTTCACCCTTTATTTTTTAATCAATTGCAAAATAAAAGAAAAATAAATTTAGGTAATCACATTGTATAAACCAGTGTACCAATTTCTTACAACACACTAATTTCACAAATGGATGCACATTATTATGTTTATGCTAGAGTAAGGCATTTGTTCCGCAGTCGTTCATAACTGTTGGGGCCAACATGTGGACTCCTGTTGTTCTAACATTTCACACAGTATTTTTAATTCAATCAATATTGTGTGTAATTGTGCTTTTAGCTCAATTAACGGAAACCAATCGTACTAAGGAACATTGTAAGTGATGCTATCGTAGAAAATATTATATCATAGTGAAGTTTCTCAAATGTTGGGCTTACTCAATTTGAAGAAGTTCTTGAACTGCCACGACACTACGCCCTATCTATGTATACAAATAAATAAAACTCTCTGTTTGAAATTTCAAAATAACCGCTTTTTACTGAAACTGCATTCAGAAAATATGTTTATACGGTACTTATTAACAAAAAACACTTTTTAAATGTTTTGTCTGTCTGTCTGTTTGTACCGGCTAATCTCCCAAACAGCGGGACCAATTTTGACGGGACTTTTACTGGCAGATAGCTGATGTTATAAAGAGTAACTTAGGCTCACTTGTTTTATTTTAGAAACGTAGGATTTTTGTTTATGATACAAAATCCTTTTCAAATAGGGAAGTAATATTTTTCTAATATATTCACGCGCACGAAGGTACAATGATATACTGTGATTACATTTTCCCTTCTACGTTTTATTTATCTGTACATTAATAACATATTACCAATTCTTAGTTGATATAGAGCTCGGCCCTCTCCTTATTCACGTGAACACTACCAAGCTTCCACCCGAAGCTCACCCTGTGAGATGGGACGACAGGCACAGTACGCTGAAAACGACCACCCTCGTTAATTTTGTGAAGACTCTGCCCGAACTAAACCCGTTCAAACGAGAGATTTTTGGACCCTACGACGCTAGTTTCCCCTACCTGCACTTTGACAGGTAAGGTGACCATACTGATCCATCATATCCTCGCTAATACCATAAATTGCATAATTTTTGCGTAATTTTTCACTTCTCATGCTCCAAAACTTCGTCTTTATCTCGTGCATAGGCGACATAAAGTCGCTTTTTATGGTCTAGAGCATAAAGTAAAATCTTCGTCGAAGACCAAGGCAATCGGTCCAACAGCCACACGAACAACTTCAACTTCATACAATACCCTCTTTAATTTAATTCGTTTCGTTAGTATTCTAAGAACAAGGCAAGGATATTTGTCATTCCTAATGTGACTTTCAATTTTAATTAAAATTACAATATTTGCATGTTGCTGTTTAACTTCCTTACAATCGAAGTGAAAAGTAGAGTGTACAACTCGTCCATAAAACTCATTTTACACTCTACTTTATGTCCATCCTCGCTCTCAAGCTCGATCGGATGGATAAACGTCTCGCGTAAAATGGTGCGTTTTATGCACTTTTATCACTAATGTCTATCTGTAAACTTTTCGCGCCATTTCGGTGACACATTTATACACACATACCATCACGCCTGTAATCCCCGAGGGCTAAGGCAGGGGTGTACCTAATACTACACCCACATTTCGCCAGTTATGATTAAGTCCCATGTAATAGAGGGCGAGCCTATATATTGCCATCAACCGGGCACAAATTCAGACTCCGTGGCTGCTACTGAGAAATTACTAATGGAAAAAAACAACATACACACATAGGAAGACTATATTAGGACAGAATACTTTTTTCTCGGTGGTCCCGGTAATAGAGGTGACTTCACATCAGTGCAGCCTAGTCGCTAGGTTATTACTACATACCACTATCTCACTGTCCATCATCGCCAACCGTAAGCACATGTAGGAGGCTACGATTCTAGAGGGCATCGACATGTAGCAATCGTTTCAAAGCAATCGTATTTCTCCAGCATTTTCATAAGCAGACATAAGTTTTTTTGTACCGTATGGCAATCTGATAGCGTAGTCTTGGCCCTTTTTACCTCTCTGAAGAGGCTTGACCGTCTTCTATCCTATTTCTGCCGGGGCCTGTCGCATGGATGTTCTAGTTATGGATAATTTGGTACCCCGTACCAGAATAGAATAACAGACTCCTAAAACAAATGGTATCTCAGATGCCTCTGACAGTTTTGTAATTCCAGTTTAGGGGTCTTGAATAAAGTAAGAAAAGTCTTGGGAAAAATTGACCTCATTTTTAGCATGGATGACAAGCAGAATTTTGCTAGTTTACTCACTCAATTATTTGTAAAATCATAACTGTTGATATTTTCAGGGGAAATCTTACTTTCGGAAATGTAACTATTACTGGAATCAAGGAATTTAGTTCACAAAACGTAAACATGCAATTATCACCTACTAGGATCGACTTGAACGCCAGCATTCCTAACATCACTATAGAAGGTGAGATTTTTAATGAATGTACTTCATTGTAAGATGTAAGAACTTAACAAAAAACCGGCCATTTGCCAGTCGTACTCACACGCACATAGGGTTCCGACGTTCCGTAGCACCAAACAATATAATAAAAATATTTTGAAGGCATTCGTTCATATGTCGTATTGTTTTACGTTCATCAACAAAACTAAATTTGTTTTTCATAGTATGTTAATGAAAATTAAAGCTGTTGCTGCAGTTTGATGAAAAAGTCCCATATCTCAAAAAATAAACATCAATCTTATTCAAACCAATTTTTGTTGAAAGTTTTTTTTACGTTCTACAATCATATACACACATCAAAAGTGTCTAGGGATCAACATATATTTTTGCAATAACTTTTCTCCTGATTGATATTAATTAAAATTTTCTTTAAGGATTCATCAAATAAAGTGTTTTCGTTTGTCACAGTAACGATAAACCAAGTCACCTTTGCATTAATAAAGAAATTTGCCATTTTCCTAATAAAGGGATTTTTGACATTTGAACCACTAACACAAAAGTTCGAAAAAAAGACTGAAATAACAGTTTTCTTTAAAATTTTATTGGGTAACTTAAACAATTAATAATCCGTGTTTCTACCGCGAACACTAACAACACAAGAACATCGGTTTGGCATACTCAAAATGAGTTCATCCAAATCACGCTGTGGAATGGCCGCCCATGTTCGTTGCAACAACAAAAAAAGGTTTTCTTGCGACTGGATACCCTCCATATTCGGCAGAGCTCTTCTCTGTAGCATATCCCATGCATGCTCAATCGGATTCAAGTCTGGCGACTGAGCAGGCCAGGGCAGGACATTGATGTTAGCTGCGGCGAGAGTCTGTCTTACAACTCTTGCGGTGTGCGGTCGTGCATTATCATGCATTAACTGAAATAAGGGACCGATTTGCACTTGTAGAGGAACGATGACGTCTGATACAATCGTCTCAGCATAAATTTGAGCGTTGAGGTTGCCTCTGATCCAAATCAACTCAGTTCTTCCGCCGATCCAAATACCCGCCCATACCATGATGGTTCCACCACTATAAGGATGGACTTCCTGGCAGGATTTTAATCGCTGTTGGCGTCCAGGGGTTCTCCAGTGTCGTATACGTCTTGTATCCGGTCTCATACCAAAACGAGACTCATCAGAAAAGCACACGAAACGCCATTGTTCTTCTGCCCAATTTCTGTGTTCAAGAGCCCATTGATATCGTATCCTACGATTGTGCATTGCTATAGGTGGTACCCGTAGCGGTCTTCGGGAATGAAGGTTCACTTCATGCAAGCGGTTTCTGACTGTTTGGTCGCTAATTAAGTTCCCTGAAGAGTGATGAAGCCTCACGGCTAACATCATGGCGGTTATTGTTGGAGCTCTTCGAGTTAAGATTTGAATGTATCGGTCTTGTCTCCGTGTGGTGCAGCGATACCGTCCTCCATGGCGCTCAGCCACGGTACCAGTGCTTCGGTAACGTGTCCAAAGTCGACTGATAACACTCTGGACTTGTATTCAGAGCTAAAGCCACAGTACGTTGCCGGGAACCAGCTTCTATCATTCCCACGGCTCTGAGCATTTCTTCCCTGCTTAAATGACGTCGCCGCTCCATAATAACGTTGGTTTTAATCAGTAGTAGGGAAACAGTAGCACTAATAATGTCTTCAATGCGTTGTATGTTTTTATAGGGAAAATATTGACAGCTGATTTTCATCTTTTACTCGAATTTGATTCACAGTTCCTGATTCAAATTATGAAATGCACCAAAAAGGATCCATATAAATTTATAAAATCATAAATTTATTACAAAGCCACATCTCAATCTCAAGAAATCCACATAAAAATGCTTGATCCCTAGACACTTTTGATGTGTGTATTTTTTTTCAGAATTTTTCTCCTCTTACTTTAGAAATTAGAGGGGGGACACATTTTACCACTTTGGAAGTGTTTATCTTTCAAACGATTGACTTTGAGAGAAAATGGTTTTAGGAACCTCAATGTCATTTTTAAAGACCTATCTATAGACACGCACGTATAGGTTTGATGAAAAAAATATTTTTTAGTTTCAGTTCCATGTATGGGGAGACCCCCCTTAATGTTATATTTTATTATAAAAACCTTAAAGCGGATTACAGAATACATCTACCTACTAAGTTTCAACTGTGTATTCCTAATAGTTTCGGAGTAAAGTGGCTGTGACATACACGGACAGACAGACAGACAGACTTTGCGAATCTATAAGGGTTCCGTTTTTTGCCATTCGGCTACGGAACCCTAATAACATAGGTGTAACTGTAGTTACACTTTTTTTTTGGCAGGCAGACGGCCCATGGCATTTTTATGTTTGAATATTATAACTTTTAACATACATAATATGTACCTATATTAAAGGAAGTTTGAAATTGGCGCCTGTTACAGAAAAAATGCAAGAAAGTCGTGGTATGGACATATATGTATATTATTAGGAGGGATGAGACGCAGGTGAGTAAAAGAGTGATAAATATGAATGTTGATGAATGGAGAGGGAGAGGTCCTGGAAGGCCAAAGAAAAGATGGATGGATTGTGTGAGGAATGATATGAAAGAGAAAGGAGTATAACATTTTACAATATTTTACAGATTTTATAACGCATTCACAATAGATCTTCATATTCCGCCTACTAAGTTCGGCATGCAAATTTTGCGACATTAACAATGATTCTAAAATATAAACAAGATTAATTAAATTATAACAAGATTAATTAAGGCTAGGAAGATGATGATAACTTTTAACTTAACATAAATTCTCCTAAGGTAAAGGACAGAAGGGTCGAGATACACATGCAGATGTACAGTAAATTCGTATTTACATCGCCAGCTATTTTAACTCGATAAGTCCAGACAGATTTTGAAATATTTACAAACTACTTAGATACAATTAACTTTTCCAATATTTCAGCTGACTTTGACCTGGACACCATTTTCGATAATAATTTACCAATACGAGACAGGGGTCGCTTTAAGTAAGTAAGCTCTTATTCGTGTGATGATGTTTGTTTAGTACAACATAATCATTCATCTTTTCTTTACACAGAGTGTCATTGCTGGACATAGCTTTTTCTGCAGTGGTTGGCCCTAAATCTGAACAATTCAAGACCGGTAACGCATACCAACTGGAAACAGCTGTTATTGACATAGACGTAAAGGATGTTCACGTAAGTCTATGAGTATCTTAATTATTGGTACCTAAAAACTTTGTACGGACTAAAACTGCTGTGACTTTTTTTCAAAAAGCAATAATTTTTTCCATTATTCTAGCTCCAGATGGACACGATGTATGCTAAAGAAGTTAAGTTAGTACTAGATGAATTTTTCAAAAAATGTGGCGATATTATTGTTGACAATGATGTACTGTTCATGATTCTGAAAGCAATCAACCAAGATCTTGCGAAAATACAAGCAAAGAAGATAGTGAGCTACATGCTTGGTACTGCTGAACCAAATCTGACGCAGTTTGGCCCAAATAGGTAGTACGAGAAGATCTGGATGAAAATAGGGCAAATCAAATGAATTGATGGTTACTGTAAATAGTGTTGTTACCAGGATTTTCGAAGAATTAAATTATTGTAGTGGCTCTTTCTCGACATTTATTGGTATAGGTCAGTACCTATAGAAATTCTGAAACGTTTAGAGCTGGAGAAATTGGCAATCCCGAACCCCATCAAGGATTTAAAAAAAAAACTATGTAGGTACCTACAGGTAAGTAGTAAGTTGAAAGACTTTTGACCGGACCCATTGATTTTGTACGTAAACTTGCAGTGTCCTATCGTCCTATGTAACTCATGCAATTTTATTGAAGTTTCTATTGGTTACATAGACATACACACAACTCGAGGATTTTGCAATCAAGATCGATTATAGAAAACAAGAAAATATTCGATATGGGGATTTCGTGGCATGTAAAACTAAGTACCTAGTAGTGCAAAATTAATTGATCGATGTGAACAATACGAAAAAGTTATCTCGTTTTTTCGACTACTTACCTTTGTACGAAAATGCTTTATTTGAGACGCAGTTCTGAGCTATTACAGAGAACATGTGGATCATCCTGACGCTGGTGTTCTGCGCGGTGTATCCGGCACAAACCATCGTCTGTAAGTTCATTGTTTATCTTTGTCACTGCCGAGTGCTAACTACCAGTGGTGAAGATTCCATACAACTCGATTCCTACCGGCCTGCCTTTGAAAAATGGCACAGTCAGTATTCTATAGACAAATAATTTACTCACATTAAAGATATTATGTACTCCGGCTTACCTCTTACAAAAATATACCCTTCGCTACTGGGGTGTAGTACCTACAGCTTTAACTTATTAAAAAATAAATTCGCGAGCAACCCAATCGACTCAAGCTATTAGCGCGCATACGTAAGTACCTATGTGTGAAGCAATGATTAAAGGGACTTGATTTCTGGCTCGAACCCTTCTTTTCAGCTCGTCAAATTAGGATTCAAGTCCAAACTTAGAGCAGGCCAATCCATCGTACATAAGAGATGGAAGCACCGACGTGAAAACTGTAACCACGTATTCTGTAGGTACATCATTCTGAGCCCCACAGAAATGTTTCATCGGTTATTTAAAAAAAAACAGCAGTTTCGTACAAAAGTGATGAAAGTTTCCTAAAAAACCTACACGGTCAAAATGTATGGATATGGAACAGCTGATTTTTTTAATAACCGATGAATGAATTTCTATGTGGAGTAATAATGTAATGAATATGACGACGCCGATATCGACGCGAAAACGGTTACCACGTACTGATACGTGGTCCCCTCCACCCTGTATATTCACATCGTCCTGGTATTGCTGAGTGATACGCGACGTATGATAGCGGGCGTTTTTAAGCGCATTAACAATAAGTTATCGCTAGAAATCAACGAAGGGAACAACGTGGGGTTTGAGAATGTCGGCAATGTACCGATGACTTTTCAGCCCCCTTCCTTGACCTCCTCCGAGAAGGAAAAAGAGCTCGGTTTTCCCTCCAAAGATATAATGCAGGAGCCGCCGCCGCCGCCGCCGTCTGCAACCGTTACAACGAAACACCGCTACCGCGTAAATCGCTCCACGGAACGCCTGTAGACCCGGCCTTTCTTGTCACTGCTGTAGACTCATTTGCACTCATCAGCGCATGCGCAACACTGACTCTCTTAGTGCGCCGCCTTTTTTGGAGTAAGATGGTTTACCTCAAGCGTTTCCTAACTGACAACCACACTTCGCTCACACCTCAGCTTCTGCTGCACATTAACAATCGTCAAACGATTTAAAGACAATAAAACGGTCGTATCTCTGAATTTCAAAGTTGGCGGCTGGCTCTTGGTCTCCGACCAGTAAAGTCTCTTCTCGATACCTACCTTATACACCCTTGATACTGCGGACCGTCTCCAGTGAAGCTGGGCAGTGTCGGTTCGCTGACTGAGTACTTGCTGCAACTTGAGCAGCTTCTTCAGGCTTAGTATCCAAGTTTCGATTTCCGGGGGTGTGTACAAGTCAACTTCTGATAATGTAAATAGACGGAGTTTTTTTTATAGGGGTGATTCGTAAAGCCAATCGTGGGTACCGAAAAGTACAAAACTGAATATATATTGGTGTCAATTTAAAACTAAAATGTTCTATAAACCGTATGTCCACATGTAAATATTAAGTTTTTAATAGTCAGGTTTTTGATGGCGTGAGTCGTTTAGCTTGATCGCGAGTGTAGTAATATTGTTGTTTTTTTCAGATCGAAATAAAAATCCAACAAGGTTTGGAGGAAGTCTTATCGCAAGTATTTAACAACGCCATAGAAGACATTTTGGATGCTGTTCTTCTCAAGGAAATCAACAAAGAGCTGCTAGGTGAGGTGAAGCCACAAGATACTACGAATTACCTGATATCGAAGGTAACAAGACATTCCTGGGTACTCAAAGAATTGATAGCCATTAGTCGCCTATAACTATACTACCACAATTTAAATAATACACCTTTTATTTTGTTGAGTTTTAATAAAAACCCATTAATTGTTTATTAAAGAACTTAAGTAGGGATCTATTTAAAATGTCAAAACAATCCAAAGACGATCTAAACATAGTTTTGTACTAAAAGACAAGGATGGAAGGTAATGAGGAGGTACAATAATCTTTGCCGACGATGTCCAACACCTGCGAGGACGTCGTCGTAGCTAGGTAGTCGTTGATAACTTTCTTCAACAAGTCTTTAGCTGCCGCCACTAACTCGCTTCGGTGGTTCTCCACAATCTTCATGGCACTACTGTTTAACACCTTGTTGATTGGCCACGAACTGTCTGCTAAATCAACCTAAAAAAAAGAATTTGTGTCTGTATTGTTCTTAGTCTTCTTCTTTTTCGTGTGTAAGTGCCTAACCTGGTGTCACAGTTTTTATGCCACCCATGGTCAAATCAAATCAAATCATAATCGTATATTTTATATTCGTATATTTATTATAACTATGTGATAATCCTCTGACTAAAACGTGCCGTCGAGAAATAGCTCTCAGGCATGTTTGGTTTCCTCCTGATGTTTTCCTTCACTGAAACTAGTGATAAGTACCTATACAATACGCACATGAATCCGAAAGATCAGGGGCCTTAGTCTGCTATTGCAGTAGTGTCAGAATGGTCTATAATTGATTTAATAAGGCCCCTAGCCCACGGCGGCGGCGTATTGAAGCGCGTTCGAAACTCGTTTGACGTGCGTACAAAGGGTAATTCGTCTGCGTGGGGCCTTATTAAATCAATGATAGACCATTCTGACACTATTGCAATAGCAGACTAAGGCCCCTGGTGTGCGTGCCTTGGGTTTGAACTCGTGACCTATGACTTCGCAGTCCGATGGTCACGCCACTAGGCTTTATATTGTTCACTGCTTTTATATTGTTCTTACTCGTAATAGAATCAGAATGGTAGTCTAGGAATATTCTCGATAGAGCGTTCAACACTAGCATGTATTGCGATCAGCAATCGTTTGGTAATAACTGACGTTAGTTACCTATGGTAAATAGGTAACATTTTCAGTGTAGTGATCATTCGATCAGTCTCGTTTTATAAGCCGTGCAAGTTCTGGTTTCGACACTTTCGACTGATTGACAAAACACTTTAATACTTTAGGTAGGTACACTACTTTACTTGACCCCTCTTCTTCTGGCGAGAGGATTCAGGTCGTGTACGGCACTGAGCGTACATAGCAATGATGTATATACAGGGTGCAATTTAAGTCATAGGCAATATTTTAATCTACGGCTCCACTCACGATACTGATTGCATTAGGGCGGCCGGCCGCAAACTATTTATTATTATTATTCGATGTTTGTTTACTTTTCGTTACGCGTTGTACTGCGCTTTAAAATGTTGATACTTCAAGACTTTTTGATTAAGAAGTATTTTTTTTATTACTTTTTGTGTTTATTTGCAACAATAAGCCTTTGCAATGTGATTACTACATTTTTAAAGTTTCCATACTTGCATTAATAATATTTTTGATTTGCGAATTATTAGCCCTAATGCAATCAGTATCGTGAGTAGAGCCTTAGATTAAAATATTACGTATGACTTAAATTGCACCCTGTAGGTACATAGTAGGAAAAGTAGCAGCCACAGAGTCTGGATTTGGGCTATTATGTGGGGCTTAACATAACTGGCGAAATGTGGGTGTCAAAATCAAAGCATTTATTTCAAGTAGGCCAGTTACAGGCACTTTGGTGTATTAGTTACTAGCTGTTGCCCGCGGTTTCGCTCGCGTTTGGTCGGAAATTATCACACGGGCACGTTGTAAATATAGCCTATGGCACTCGGGGATCATTTAGCTTCCTGTTTGTGAAAGAGTTTTCAAAATCGGTTCAGTAGATCCAGAGATTACCCCCTACAACCTCACAAACTTTACCTCTTTATAATATTAGTATAGATTATTAGATAGGTACACCTCTGCCTAGCCGTTCAGGGATTACAGCTAGGCGTTATGTTATGTACTAATAATTGTTCGTGTCTGTTCAAACGTCATTCCTGTAACAAACACGCACGACATGCAATAGATTTTGTTTTGCTTTGTTTTTTTTTAACTTCCTGATAAATGTATTATCACATCATCGAGGTCGCTGCCAATCAAGCGCATAAAGATTATTGCGAGGCGGGCAACACCTGCCATTTTGCGTTGAGAAGAAGTAGAGCACGTCCAAGGGATGATAGTATAGGTTCGTACAAGATCGAATTTTAAGAGGATGTACTTAAAGGGCTGCGGGACTGTTCAAAACAGATACCGCGGCCCTGGAACACAAAGGTCAAAAGAAGGAACATGATGGGTTTTAGTCAATAAAAGTCTGACACTCCCTTCCGCTCCGCCCAGAGTGGTAAATCATCTTTCATTTCGGTGGGAAATCAAATAAAAACCATAAGATGATTAACAAAAAAAAAAAAGAAAAAAAGTGGTTAATAAACGCACATAACTTGTCCGTTGTAGTACCTAGCTAGGTACCGGGAAACGGTCCTATGAGACTATCCATAACTTGTTGAGAAATTTCGATCTGCAAATTTTGCAAAAGTGTACAGTCAGTAAGAGATACACTTGCTTCGATGCCATTCATTCCTGTTAATTTTGAAAATATTAATACAATTCGAAATGTATCGGAAAAGTTTTGAGATTTCTGACTTTTCTAGTACAAAACTCTATCGGACCAACTGAGGTTTGAACCTCAGTTGGTCCGATAGAGTTTTTTGATCCTTATGAAACCAGTCTTACCAAGGGATATCGTATTACCCAGTACTAACTGGGCTGTGGAGCTGGGCTCCATGTAAAATAATGGTATCTGCTGCATCCGGTCAGACTGTGACCCCAATATAGTTGGGAAAAGGTGCCTAGCCTGATGATGATGATGATGATGATGATGACAAGAAACATGATCGATAACCATCAATTTTTTTTTTGTAAAAATTGACAATTTTCTTGCCGGTATACTTTTTCCAAAATCTGTAAACATGTCAATATTTTTCAAAAATTTAAAACTGGCTACCACGGTTATGGCAGATGCCTTTACCGCCCTATCTCAATATAAAATCCTGTATTCTTAAGTTTGAACACCAGTGCTCAAGTCTTACCTGGATAGTAGCAACACTGAAATTCATGTTAACGTCATCAACTTGTATGGCCGTGCCTTTCGGAACCAACTTGGTTCCCACAGTTACTTTAACATTTTGGAAAGTAGCTCTGAAACATTAAATAATCGTCACAAATGTTTGAAATTCAGTAAGTAATGAAAAACGTCGTTTGATTCACGTGGGCATTTGTCACTGCAGTTCTCGGCTCCAAAACACCCTCACCTAGGGCTCGGATGTGAATTCCGCCTCGGCTGCAATGACAAAGTTTCCCCACTTGTAGCAAAATGTACTATTCTTTGCCTTTTAAAAACTGACTGAACATGCTGAAACCAGGTAAAATCGGTTTTGAACCATAAACAGTTTTGACTGCAGGTAACACACGGACATTGGTCCGGAGGTATAATTATAATTGGAATAAGCTGTTACTTTACTCACTTCATCAATCCTGACCCTTTTAAAGTATACATCACGTATGCACGCCCTTTCAAACTATAATTCTCTGGAAAAAAGAAGGAATTTTCTTAAAAATAACATCTTTAGGATGGCCGCTGAGATGATAGCAAATATAAAGGGTGTAACCTAGTCACAAGTATTTTTTTTAAATAGATGTTTTTAATGTACGATTTTTACTTTAAACACCTCCATGACCACCGTACTATTCAATCCACCCATTAGCACAATGTTTTGAGTTCGTTACATTGAGTCCTACCGTAAAACGTGATTTATGACCCCCAAAAAAAGAGTCGTCTCCCAGCTATAATATTTGCGTAAAGTTACATATTTTGATGTAAATAATGCTTGGTTGACGGCTTCGTGAATTGTCCTGTTACACCCTGTATTTCATCATTCTCTTGCCCTTGTCCTAATTTATTTGTGGTCGGCGCAGCATGTCTTCTTCTTCTATACTTCTCTATTACTCGTCATCTCATCAGACACCTCCTTTCGCGCCATATCATTCTTCACACAGTCCATCCATCGTTTCTTTGAACTTCCTCTACTCTTATGGGATCCATAGCCATACTCAAAACTTTCCTCACGACATTTTCCTCATTCCTCCGCATTATATGCATATGATGCGGAGGAATGAGGAAAATGTATGGGCATACCACGACAACCGACTACCACACAACTTTTCAGCATTGGCGCCACTTTCAGACTTCCTCTTATGTATTCTTTTTTGTTTTATCCATTCGTGTAACACCACATATCCCCCTTAGCATTCTCATCTCAGCCACATGCTAATGCCTTTCATTCATCCCTTTTGTGGCCCAACATTCTGATCCTTACAATACAGCAGGTCTAACCATTGTTTTATAAATCTTCCCCTTAAGTTTAAGGGGAATGTGGGAGTCGCAGATTATTCCCGTGACCTGCCGCAATTTCATCCATCCCGTGTTTATTCTGTGCTTTACACTACGATCTATTTCGCCATCGCTTTGCACGAGTGAACCGAGATACCGAAAGTCGGAGCAGACTGGAAGAAACGCGTCATCTAGCGCTATTCCTCCAGGACTGGAGAGACCGCCAAAATCGCAGAACATGTATTCGGCTTTAGTTCTGCTGATTTTCAAGCCAAAATTCTCAAGCTTCTTTTGCCATTTCTCCAATCTGCTCTAGATCTCAGGCCCATCTTCTCGACAAGAACATTATTGTCGGCAAACGGCATGCACCGGGGTGCCGATTCCTGTATGTCCGACGTCAAAGCATCCATAATCAACAGGAAGAGGTAAGGACTCAATTATATTTCTTGTCAAGACAGCAAATATATTTCTTGTCAAAAATGCAGGAGGCCCTATTAAAATAGCCCATCGAAGACAGGTCAAATCAAATCAGTTTATTTGCTATAAAGTATTGGTACAATTTCGGTCATAACATAAATAATCCATATCCATAATACTAAGTCATAATAATGTCAATCATCACCGTCACCAGAAGGGTATGCGAGTGCCAGGATGTCTGGAAGTAGGATAGATTAGCCAGGGCCAAGGTTTTGTATCTATTTATCTGGTTCGACTGATTTAGCCGTCTTTTAAGGTTCCGGACCTCGAAAGGAAATACAGAACCCTTAAAAGATCACTACGTGGTCCGTCTGTCTGTATGTTAATTTGTATGTATGTCTGTCAAGCAAGACCCTTTTTCACCCTCACAAAAGCTGTACGTATTCAGTACATCTTTCTGAAATACCCCCCCGCCCCGCACATCAAAATTTTTCGTCGGTAAAAAGAACAGCTGTATCCTACAAGAGTGCAATAACTGCCTACGCGGTCAAAATATATGGAAAACCAGTTTTTTTTTTTTAATTCCATTAGAATCTTTTTGATGTGGGGTCAAAATGATGTATGTATTGAATACGTGGTGATTTAACCGTTTGAGCGTCGGGGTCGGCGTCGGTGTCCCCTCCATTCTGTATAGGTACAACTAGGGTAGCCCGCGAAATTTAAATTTTCTTACGTTTATTGCAATTTGCAGGTCAGTGTCAGGTTGTATGTCAAGTTCATATAACCACATTCAATAGCTATTTCACGAAAAAGTCACTCAATGGGGTTAAATGAACTTGGAGGGTTGTATTGATGATTTGAATGATTATAATTCTGTAACTCCATACATGTTACCGGCGCGATTCATATTTTCATCAACATACAACCTGACACTGACCTGCAAATTGCAATAAACGTAAGAAAATTTAAATTTCGCAGGCTACCCTTGCGCATCCACCATAACAAACAGAATTTTGTAAGACGGAAAACCGGCCGGACTGAGTTTATCCCGTCTTGCATGGATTTGGGAGTTTTCATCAAGAAAAACTCATTTATAATAATTGCACATGTGCGAAAGTATGTTCTTAAAATTTTATTTTATTGTTGGGCAGTAGCCCACCAGACATACCACCCGTCTGGCCGGAAGATCCTCCCTTTTCTATAGCGTATTGAGGAACTGTACCTACACCCTGTTCTTCCTTTACTCCTACACCGATATTAATATAGCGTAAAATACTGAATGCCTAAATATGCATTTGTAATTATTTATTTCGATATGACCAGTTTTTTTTTTTTCTTTTTATGGCTACTACTGAGCCGGTTCCGAGTATTCTGCCAGTGTCATGTGACCAAAGTTATTAGTCCCTTTAGTTTGGCAGCTGTCATTTTAATCAAGGTAGATTTTATGGAGTGTACCTGCATTTAACGTCAATAGAGGGAAGTGGAGAGTCGTAGATGCAGCCAAGTCTTTTGCAGACACAGTCAGTTCCTCAACACTGAAGTTATTTACACCAGCCAGTTCCATGTCGCCGGTCGTGTACGTAATTCTAAAAACAAACAATACTCATTCAAACATACCCATAACATCACGCCTGTAACCCCCGAAGGGTATTACGCCATTTTGTGAGTTATGTCAAAGTGGCAGAACAGCCGCAGACTGACACACATTTACTTATCCTTGAAGATATTTTTGGGCCTGCTGCCGAAACCCAAAAACAATAGCTGGTATTTAAAGCCTCGATTAAAGTATTCGGTGTTTTTCTTTGTAAAAGTGATGCAGGTGGGTTTACTTACTTTATGCCAAAGCCATCATATACGCCATCCACAGATTGTATCTTTATCGCTTCTAAAGATGGAAGTCGTGAGGAAACATCTCCTTGCCGCCATGTCGTTAGTAAGTCTAGAATTTGGGTCTCGACACAGTTCTTGGCTGTCAATTAAAAAGAATTGATTAATAATGGTAGATTAATTAAAAATCTTTTAACAACAATGGTCAACTACGAACTTTTCAAAACAGATCTGTACAAGTTTAGATAGGGGCGAGCATTGAGAATTTTGAATTTTGCGAGATCTATGGGTATAAAGCACTTCTCCCCGTCATTGCAATCATTTTTTTTTATACCTGAACCTTTTACTTGCGGAGATATTGGAGGTCAAAGTTCCAACTTTGTCACTAGTTTTTTTTTTTAATACAGGTTTTGAATGCTTTAGCTTTACTGTACTCATGGAGGTATTCTCCATGAGTTACATTGATTCCTACACCGTAAACCGTGATTTTTCACCCTAAAAAGTCGTTTCCCAGCATTACATATTTTTTGCATAGAGTGCTTGGTTAACGGCTTCGTAAAGGGTCCATGTCACCTTGTATATTTCCGCAGTCATTTATCTTTAAGTTGTGTAAGTTAAAGCGCAGGCCACACCACCAGCTGGCGGGCGGGCGAACGATGCGAACGACGCGTCGTTTCACCTCTTTTCATACTTTCGTTCACAACGCGAACTATCAAAAGATACGAACAAGTATGAAAAGGGTGTCGTTCGCGTCGCTCGCCCGCCCGCCGACTAGCGGTGTGGCCTGCGCTTAAGGTGGAAGCGCAAGGGTAGCCCGCGAAATTTAAATTTTCTCAAGTTTATTGCAATTTGCAGGTCAGTGTCAAGTTGTATTTTGATGAAAATATGAATCGCGCCAGTAACACGTATGGAGTTACAGAATTATAATCATTCAAATCATCAATCAGCTCTCCAAGTTCATATAATCACATTCAATAGCTATTTCATGAAAAAGTCACTTTTTAGTCGCGGGCTACCCTTGCGCATCCACCTTAATATCACTTAGCTTAGGGGGTTTTATTAGACCCAGTACTTATACCTAAGCTATCATCACAATGATTATGTTGAATAAAAACATTTCACTACTTACGAATGACTTCTGCTCCTATTACTCCTAACCCAGCTGCGAGTGCAGTTATTACCACAAAACTTGTTACCCACTTCATACTTAACTAATAAACTTCTAAAACTAATGTAGAACTATGCGGCCGGCAAAAGGAGCGCAACATTTATAGTGTGCATTTCATTTTGATGTTCGTTAGAAGTGAATGGCCTTGCTCAACTTTAAGTTATCGCTGATAACGGGGCAATAAAATAAAAGGATTGAAGAATACTTCTTAATTACTTAGACTATCCAAACAGTGATTCAAATATTAGATATCATCGGTCAAGGCGCTCTAGTTGTAACTACAAGATAAGCCTGCCCTACCACTGCATTGTGCTGTTGAGTGTAGATACCTACACCAATTTATTCTCAAGTTCAAGTTCTCGCATATGTGAGTACCTGACTACCTTCCTGCAATAACCAGTAGATTAATGTCAAGAACAGAACATGCGCAGTCAAAACTAGACCAAGGGAATCTTAAACGGTTTGCTTATGCGTAGATATACGAAAGACGTTGAACGGTTAAATCTGCAATACTTCAAAATATGTTCAACTACATTTTTATACTGAAACATTGTTTCTACCTAGAATACATTTTTGTTGTGACTGATGAGATGAGAGAGCGGGTAGGTTGGTACAGTTTGTCCAAAACATTAGAACTGGCGAAAAAATGTATGACTTTGAATCTTGAAAATTAAGTTTGTGTTCGTAACAGCGGTGATGTTGAATTTCTAACAGTTCAGTCGGGAACTTGTTCATTTGAACAACTTTTCATCCAAGACCGAACTTTCCTGTAACAATCATTCCGTACGACAAAAACACTATTATATATTACTATACTCTATGGACAAAAACCACTGTCCTTGTGGCTTGGCTTATGTCAACAGCGTCAATGTCATTGTTGACAGTTCCTGTTGTCATTGTCAATACGTCAACTGTCGCAAAATGTCTGCTGCCGCCGGGGACCGGTGCGGTGACCTAATCCTAAAATAGAAATAATAAACCGAGTCTGTCAAGCTCTTACTTCATCTACGGGACATCTATGATAATTTATTAAGTGGTCTGGTTAAAGAAACCTCCTTCAATATGGGCAGTAGGAGTAAATTTCAAGATTTTTACCACGAGAGTAAGAAGATGTTTACGTGGTCTTTTATAAAGGGGTTAGTTGTAAACCCTGCTCAATTACCATTCGCTGCCTTTCTCCTAATCGTTGCTGAACTAATTATTAACGTGCTGGTTGTGGAACGAGTACCATATACTGAAATTGACTGGAAGGCGTACATGCAAGAATGTGAAGGATTCCTGAATGGAACCCTCGACTACAGCCAGCTCCGCGGAGACACCGGACCTCTCGTGTATCCAGCAGGATTCGTATACATATATTCTTTCTTCTATTTCCTTACAGGCCAAGGTGAAAACATCAAGCTTGCGCAATACATATTTATTGGGATCTATTTGCTACAGTTATGTCTTGTTCTAAGAATATACATCAAAACGAAGAAAGTTCCTCCTTATGTTCTAGTCATAACTATATTAACTTCATACAGAATACATTCAATCTATGTATTGAGACTATTTAATGACCCTATTGCTGTACTTTTCTTGTATGCCGCCTTAAATTTCTTCATTGACTCTAAATGGTACCTTGGTAGCTTATTCTACAGTTTAGGAGTATCTGTTAAAATGAACATACTACTTTATGCCCCTGCTTTATTCTTCTTTTATTTGACTAATTTAGGTTTTAAGGGAACTATAATACAACTGTTTATTTGTGGAGTGATTCAAGTACTATTAGGTTTACCATTTTTGTTGAGCAGTCCAGAAGCTTATTTAAAAGGAAGTTTTGACATAGGGCGTGTTTTCAATCATACTTGGACTGTAAACTATAGGTTTCTGGACATAGATGTATTTGAAAATAAATGTTTTCATTTATCCCTATTAGCAATACACATTCTCTTACTGTTTGTATTCATTCCAATGTGTGTCAAATATTTTAAGAGTTATTGTCGTCTTAAGTATGTGCAGAAGCAGGTGCAACCTCAGATAGACGCTAAAAATGTAGAAAATAAGAGGAAAAGTAAATTGAAGAAGGAAATGAAAAAAAAGTTAGGCAAAAAGAATGAAGAAACAGAAAACTTGTCCAAAGAACAGGAGGATTTCATAAATTCATTTGAAACAATGTTGCAGAAGTCTAATCAAAAGGGTGGAAAGAAAGCAGCAGTTAAGAAACCTGCTGAAGTTGACCAAGATCCGCACTTTAATATCAATTTTGATATTTTATCTCAATTGTTTATTCTGCCAATGTTTATAGTCAACTTCATTGGTGTTATGTGCGCCAGGAGCCTTCACTATCAATTTTATTCATGGTACTTCCACAGTCTCCCATACTTGCTATGGACCAACAATTACTCTGTTATAGTCAGGTTCCTGCTTCTAGCTCTTATTGAAATGTGTTGGAATACCTACCCTAGCACCTACATGACAAGCGCTTTATTACATGTATGTCATGTCACTGTACTATATGGAGTTTACAAAAAAATATCAGCTGAATTGAGAATGGTTTCTAAATTGGAATAATTAAGTTAGTTATGTTTTCCCCATGTGCTTTAAAGTTTGTAAGGCATAAAAAGATGTAAAACGAGTTGTGTTTAGTCTAACTTGAACAAAGTGTTTATTTAACTAACCCAATTAAGGGCTTTATCTGAAACAACAGTCCATCATAAAATCATAACTCCTAAATTGCATCATACATACATAGAATCTGCTTTTTACGCCTTACATGAATGACTTTGTAAACGAGTGTGTTCATTTTGTACAATTAAGATTTTATGACTGTAAATATTGTTAGAGTATTTTTAATAAAGTTTTTTACTTAGCAATGCCGTTTATAATTTTTGGTGCTATTATGAGATCCATTCCAGGACCCAGATCCAATTCCTGCATAGTAAAGATGTGCACGTTAACACTATAACCCTTTTGGGGCACTGGTCCTGCCCTATGAACCATGAATTTGGAATGGATCTTCTGAATGAGTTTTTCTCATTTATCTCACAATCTCTAATTCGTAGATTCTCGTTTTATGACATTTCAAAATCAACAAGTTCTTAAAGTATTGTAATGTGAGTCCACCTGTACGGAAATAAGGGCTATAATGTCTGTAGCAGTGGTTGTTACACTTTTCTGGTGGAGGGCCACTGACAATGAATGTGATCTGAGGTAGGTATCACTGCGGGCCGCACATTCTTGTATCATTTAGTTGACACTACCAACCAATGAATATATTTCTACCAGCTGTCAAAACGCGATTGCCCTAAATGGATTTTGTAAGGCAATGCTTACTTGTGAACAATGTGAAATCGTTATTTGCCAACTAAATGAACTAACAAGCAAACGATTATCGGACATAAAGAACACCCAGACGCACGAAACAAAACAAAGTGAATCACATAAATATTTGTCTCGGATGGGAATCGAACCCACGAACACGGTGCAAAGATAGTGGCAAGGCAACTACTATATAATACCCGGTAGACCCGTGCCGTCAATTAATGTTATATTTATGAAAACAAATTATTATAATAATAATATTTTAGCAACGTAAATAGCATTTAGAGGTGGGAATCCGAATAGGCGTGGATACATTATTAATTAAAGTCAGCCTCAAAAATATGTACACACGGACAATGTAAACAAAACTAAGCATACAATGTAATTCACCAAAACAAAATAGTCACGTGTACCAAAACGTTCTTTAAAGGCCAGATACATTGTTATCGATACACCTTAAGACCAAAACAAGGTAAACACGCCAGATACATAATAATTATCGATACATTCTATGACCAAAACAAGGTAAACCTGTCAAATACATAATTATCGATACAGCCTATGACCAAAACAAAGTAAACAAGCCAGATACATAATTACCGAAACATCCTATGACCAAAACAAGGTAAACTTGCCAGAGGTAATGTGTGCCTCGTTAGTCTAGTGGTCGCAAGCGCGACTGCTAATCATGAGGTCCTGGGTTCGAATCACAGGTCGGGCAAAGTGTTATTGGGTTTTCCATCACGAATTTCTCACTAGCAGCCACGGAGTCTGGATTTGCGCCCGGTTGATGGCTATAGGCCGTTATTACGTGGGACTCACACCGGTATTCTTAGTCGTGGATTGAACTTAAGTCGGACGTGACACGCCTACATTCCATATATTTTATTATTCCATACATATTTCTAATGGGGTGGAATGTAGGCGTGTGAAGTCCGACTTAAGTTCAATCCACGACTAAGAATACCGGTGTTAGACGTTACTGGCGAGGGCCAATGAACGTGTACCTCAGCACACCTCTGCCTAACCCTTCGGGGATTACACGCGTGATGTTATAATTTGCGAGAACGCTCCTGGTGACAAGGCTGCATTCGTACATACAACATTTATTTGTATTTCAACAAGTATAAAAAAAGTTAGTAGTAAAATTCAAAACTAAAAACAAATGACACGTCACTGACGTCGTGCATGAAATGTTAGGGGCAAAAAATAATATTTGTTCTTCTTGAAGTTAAGAGCGTTAACGTCTTACGACATTTCGTACAAACTTTGAAATCATTTGTATTCGAAATGACTGAACCGATTCTAATGAAACTTCATACGCGTGCAGGACACATAAGTCTCTAAAAAATTGACATTATAAAGAGGTAAAATTTGTTTGTATGTAGGGGGTAATCTCTACATCTACAGAACCGATTTTGAAAATCATTCACCAATTGGAAGCTACATTATCCCCATGTGCCATAGGCTATATTTACAACTCGCCCGTGGGATAATTTCCTACCAAAACGCGAGCGAAGCTGCGGGCAACAGCTGGTATTATATATATATATATATTCTCGAGAACATTTTCGAAAAATAGTGTTACAGCTAAATTAGACCGATTTTAGATTTTCCATAGAAACTGAAATTTCCAATTATCTTTGTTTTTAAGATTTCGGTTGTCATTTCGAAAACAAATGAATTCAGTGGGCCTAAAATGGAAACTTTATTTAACGAATGACACGTCTTTACGTGCGTTATTGTCATAAGGCATTTCATACAAACTGGGGGTCTAAAATCGCCGCTATAACAGAATCATAATACGAATCACGTTAAAAATTTAAAACTCTTAAAATGGACTTTGTGGTCATAAACATAAAGACCATTTTAAGAATTTTAACTTTTTAACGTGATTCATATTATGATTAACGAGTCGTATGACGTTGTCAGTCTTGGGATGATGAGAAGCCAGGAAAAATACGATTCCGTACTGATAGATGTGGGTCAGCCCTAAAAAGGAGAATTTGAAGAGGCGGGATATTTTGGTGAAATAATAACAACAGCCATAAGCGTTTTGAGATTGTTTATTATGAACCGTATTAATACAACTAATCAAAGGAAATCTAATTATAATCTTAAATTTAGAGATTGAGGCGCAAAATACTTCCTCTGATATCACAATACCACCATTGCTCGGATCCAACGCCTCTCTTTCCAAGCTTACCCAAAGTATTATAGCAGTATACCCATCATACTGTATTATCTTATATAATTTTTACTATATAACAAAGCTATATAAACAATAGAAATATTCTTGAATATTTTCTCACGCTGCCTTTGCTTGCCATCGAGCGATAGAAGTACAATAGTGTAGAGGAGAGCAACCAAATGCATGTTAGGCCTTTATCAAAATAAGTCCAGAAAAAAGATAAATAATACAATTTAGAAAATCAGTATAAAATGGTTGATCTTTGATTTGAATCAACTTCCAACTAATATTGGTATGTATATAGAATTGCGATTTCTATAGGTTCTTTTAAATAACAGTTAAATACTTATGGTCTATGAGCTTAAAAGTTTAAAAATTACTATGTACTTGTGCGGACCGTTCTTGGGCCTTTTTCTAACAAAAATTACTGCATAATGAATATTACTATTCAGTCAAATACACCCAGTCATATAGAGTTGTAAGATTATTTAAGTAAAAAAAGGTCTAATAAATAAATATTCACCAGTATGTCCGTACTAGAAGTAGATAATACTAGTTATGGTTTTAAATAAAGTAAGCTCTAAGATGGTACTTTATAAAGACACGTAATTTCTCTAAACTTTTACAAAGTGACAGATTACAGCGGCAGTCTTACATGACTGGGCTTAAACTTAAGGATATACATAACAAATAGTGGCGAGTGTCTAGACGAAGCCGAAGTTCTTGGTTTTGATGGCAAGCAGTAATTTATGCTTGAGCACGTGTCGCGAGGAGTAGAGCGGGATGTACAGGCGCGAGATGCACGTGTTCGCGGTGGGCAGGTGCGCGTCGTCGGCCGGCCGGATCGTCACCGACGGCATCGGCTGGAAGCCTTCCTCGGACGCCGGCAGCGCGGGCGAACCGGTCCAGAAGTACACCTGCAAAGCACACATGTTATATTTTATAATAGCTGTTGCCCAAGACCTTCGTTCGCGTGAAATTATTATTTTAGAAAACCCTTTTTGAATCGAATTTTGTTAACAATTTCAAGGATGTTTTTTTTTCACGGACACTGATTATATTTCTTAATTAAAAGCCTATATTAGACCTTATAACAATAACTGTCAGTTAAATTCCCGTCAAAATCGGTCCAGCCGTTTCGGAGATTAGCCGGAACAAACACAGACAGACAAAAATGGAAAAAAAAGATTTTTGTTATGTGCCGTTTATATTTCCCTATGCATTCATTAGAAAGCTGTTATTTTGATATTACAAACAGACACTTAAATTTTATTCATTTGTATAGATGTTTAATTATCTATGGAAATCGATACAAGCCAAGGTTCCACGAAAGTAATAGATGTTTCTCAACTTACCAAATCCTGCCGTTCCAAATGAGTCATCTTATCGACGATGGCCCACAGCCAGCGCTTGAAGCGCGCGAGTCGCTCGGAGGGTTCACCGCTCTCGTCATTGAAGCTGGTGTAGGAGACCAGTGCGGCCACGTTGATGTCTCCCACGCCGTTGAGCAGCAGCCGCAAGTCTTCCGCGGTCAAACCTTCGAGTGCCGACTCGGGAAGCACGTCGAGCACACCGACTCGCATAGCCTGCAGAAAATTTAGAATTTGGATATAATGATTAACCTTATAAGACGCTAATAATGGTCTACACACGCTATATTGATAAAATTATAAAATCGTCTTTTAAATTGGCGGGGATTTGAACTATAGTTTTAGCTTGGAAAACCTAAATATGCATCTAATTCAAATGCAAACTTTACCTCAAGCGCCTTTTCCTGTGAGAGCAGCATCCGATGCTGTGCGTACTTGCGCACATAGTCATATACGTTGAGCGCTGTCACCTCGATGTCACGGCCTCCAGGCACCAGTTCCACGCATCCACCACCTTCCTCCTCGCACATTTCCAAACTGCAGAAAGTAAAACGCGTTTTAGTTATAGAATGGCCATTTCTCTACACAGACTAAATGATCTTGCAGCCATTTATATGCGTCTTAGACGAGAATAAAACAATAATGTTGAGTCCTTACCTAAAGTTGAGATCTAAAGCAGCAAACAGGGAATGGGAGTCTCCGGTTTCAGCATCTACGACTAGTTGTCGGAGACTCTCGTACACGACGGGGTCGAAGAACGCAAGATCGTGGAACCTCACCGGGCGACCCAGAATATATTTAAGGACGTGTCTATTTAGGAACATCGGGCACAGTTCGTTCTGCAGGAGGCATAAACCGATTATTCTGAAAATTAAACAAATATTGGATTAGACCAAGAGGTTGCTCATTCGCGCCAGACGTGTTGACTCAGTAGCCGTGTAACGTCTCACTCGTTATTTTATCTCATGATATCGTGACGTTTCTTACCTGCCGACATTTCTGAAAGCGTTGATCCGCTCGGGAGTGGCACGGCCCTGGCGCGGCGAGTAGTACCCGCGCTTGCCGGGCGAGTAGAACAGTGGCGCCGCGTCGTCAGCGGGCGCGGCCGCGCTGCCGGACGAGCCGGCCGCGCCGCCCGCCGCGCCCCCTGCCGCCGCGCCGGCGCCTCCCCCGCCCCCGCGCTCCGACAGAGAGAATACGTCTAAATCTGGAGGGGAAAATTAACTATTTAAGCTGCTACGTGAATCGAATTATTTGAATAACATAATAGTACAACTGTACATATAGTTGCTTGCCCAGCGATCTTTCCCAAGATAAATTTTTACTATTACAGAGCAGTTCAGTGGGATGGACCACTGTGGTAATCAGAAAAATCTTTTAATTTTGAGAAGATAACTACATAAATCCCACCTGAAGTTAATCAGCTCATTTGTCTGTATATATGTATAAGTACGGTTAGCTTCGTGCACGTACCTAGTATCGCCTCGGAGGGATGCATGACTATGAGATCCATGGCCTCGCGCACTTTCTGTCGCAGCGCGTCCTCGCTCGCCAGCAGCACGAGCAGCTGTGCCGGCGTCAGCTCCAGCAGCATGCCGGTGATCTTGCCCGCGAATGTGGGGTGTAGAGAGTGGACCTACAAAAAAAAACACTTCTATAAACCCTATACATTATCCTTATCTTGATACCCACAACTAATGATTTAATCGTTTTACTTCCTCATGAAAAAATATAGCTACTTCACGTCATGCTAAGAAATGAATAAAACTTCATTACCCTGGGATAGAGTCGTTCGCCCAGTTGTGCCTGATGCAGCGTGAGATGCTCATTGTGTCCACCGGGTCGATCGCCGCTGTAGCCGGCGCCTTCTGTCCCTGGAGCAGCCTGGAGCCATTCATGTAAAAAAATATTTTTAATTTTTCAGAGTTCAGAATTGAACTAACACTAAATCACATAATACATGTGGTCACTCCCGTCTTACATGTATTGTTAGTGTTATAAGAAGGTTAGTAACATACCTGCGGCGAGTAGGGCCTGGCGTCCACGCTGAGCACCCTGCGCGGCTCGCGCGAGGGCGGCGGGCGCGGCGCGGGCCGGCCGGGCGTGCGCCGCGCTGCGTCTTTAGACCGCGCGCGACCAGCTCCACTTCTAAATCAAACACAGAAATAATTGCTAGAGATACTTCGAATACTCGATTGACACTAATTTGTTTTTTTTTTTTGCATTCTAAAATTTCAGGGCAAAAATTGGGTTTTCTAATATATTGTTTAGTTACCGTGCACCGCTGTTACTGCTCGCTCCACCGGCGTTCGCGTTGGCAGAACCAGATGTGCCGTTGGTACTGCTGCTCGTTGTGCCGCTGCCGGTGGTTGGCTCCAACGGTGGGAGTTTTTCATTAGCTAGCAACGCCTACACACAAAGAAAATGTTTAAATCAGTACATTCGGAAAAACACTTACATGCTTTGAATTTCTTTACACGCGTGTATATTTAGCCGTTCTCTTACTTCAGCGACACTGGTATAGAAGGAGCGCGCTACGCCGCTGCCCTCTCCCGGCTCGTCGCGGAACGTCACCTTGACCCGGTTGACTGCGAGCGGCGGCTGCGCACTGTGTGCGCGTCTGTTCTGCCCGGCGAACGCACTGTTCAACTCCGCAAACGTCTGCTGTAGCAACTTGGCACGGTCGCGTTCCATCTGTAGTAAAAAATATTGTATTTATTTTGTAGATCACAATCAACTTTTGAACTCAGTAACTCACTAGAAGTTGAGATTTTATATCTATACTAATATTATAAAGCTGAAGAGTTTGTTTGTTTGGTTGAACGCCCTAATTTTAGGAACTAGTGGTTCGAATTGGAAAATTATTTTAGTGTTCGATAGCCCATTTATCGAGGAAGGATATATCATCAGAACCAATAGGAGCGGAGCATCAATGAAAAATGCTGCAAAAACGGGGAAAATTTATTCTTTTTCAGAGCTTCCTTTGCGTGCGCTGCGTAAATGGTTAAAGTTGCACAAAAATAAGGTATGAGGGAATTATTCCTCTTAAAAAGGTCAAAAAAAAAAGTCCGCGGCAGTACATGCCTATCTATTAAGGTTGCCCAACAATAACCATTTTTATGTTTGTAAAATTTAGTTAAAACTAATGCTTTATTTGCGAAGGTGTTTTCACCGATATAGTATTTTATCAAAATAAAAATGTGGATGTTGGTTTCTTGTCAGGCCCATACTTGTTAGTCATCTCATGTCAGGCCCAAAAATGTTAGTCATCTTTAGCGTTCAATTGTGACCAAAATTGCCCTTCTGTTTAATTTAGATGAATATCTTAGGAAATATCACAGAATGCAAGTAACTCGCGCAACAAAATTACATCATAACGACGACGAGGGTCCATTAGAAGATGACTCTCAATGGGAAAGTTCGCTTTATGAAGCTGCAATATGATGTACAACACAATCAACAACACATTATGTTACTGTATAATGTATTTCCCAGAAGGTTTAGGCAGAGGTGTGCCATTAATGTACCCACATTATGCCAGTAATGTTTAAGTCCAATGTAATAAGGGACGAGCCTATTACCGTCAATGGGCATCAAAAGGCTTGGTAATTTCATCAATTCACAATAACCGACCTGTACTATTACCTAGATACTAGATGTGCCCGCGACTTCGTCCGCGTGGACTTAGATCTTTCTCAGCCTGGTCTATTTGAAATAAATGCTTTGAGTTAGAATCAAGTCTATAACCTGCCCAATCAACAAACACCAAAACAATGGTGTAAATTGTCATACTAACGAACAGACAAAGTCATGTTGCCTTTTATAATAACAGGCTGAGAAAGATCTAAGTCCAAACGGATGAAGTCGCGGGCACAGCTAGTTTATTATATTCGGTTTCCCAACAATTGTTCACACTGAATTCAGCGCAACAATTATGTATAGGTAAACATCACATGCATATAAAACCAAAGCAAATTTTATTTATGACTAAACCTGACACAAAAGAATTGAAGTGTCACGTTAGTATTAAGAACCATTTAATTTTAATGAAGTACCCACCTTATGTAACGTCAAGTCTCTCTGCTGTGAGTTCCTTAGCTTCTCCATATCCCTGCGAAACTTAACCTCTTTGAGAGGGAATCCGCCGAGCTCGGCGACCACGGAGCCGGGCTCTAAGCCCACGTCCTCCGTGAACACTCGTCCGAAGAGATCTAGAGACAGGCGCCATCTACCCAGCAAGAGATCGTGCGACACTGATGCGCCTAGAGAGGGGCACGCGCGACTGGAAAATAAAATTATACTTAGAAAGAAATCCATCAATTGTTATTTAATCAGTTCATATGAGATTCGAACAGGACTCTTGGAAAATATCACCTGTTCGAAACAAATATTAAACAAATATTGGTTTACAGGTTTTTTTCGTATGGTAATTGGTAACTTACGGCTGCGCCGGCGCGTGGAGAGTTGGCAAGAGTGGTGGGGGTGGTAAACCTGTGGTCTCCACCGTTACATGCGCCGATATCTCTTGCGATTCCAATGGATCTGCCGCACTTAACAGCTCACCCTAATGTTATGAAGAAGTATTAGGTAAACGTTGAAAATATAGCAAGAATATGATCTATATCCAGCTATCTTGGATACAATATCTTATTACCAAGAAGTCTGGCTATGTGGATCAGTTTTCTTAAGAATAAATACGCAAGGTTTGCCTTCGCCTTGGTTTCGTATCGATTTAGCAAATAGCCAAGGAGAAAGATACGCACTATTTTTGTAATTTGGATCGCAAAATTTAGATATTAGTTTCAATTGCTTTAGAAAGTTACATCCAATTGAAGAGTAGGGTATAATTTTGATAAGAAAAAGTCCCCCAAATAAGTGGAGTGACTTACAGCACGTACAATAACAGTCTTGCCGGGGCTTCGGGACGAAGAGGCGCGGGCTTCCGCTACCACTGTGTTTGAGCCGCTTGGTCCTAAAACAAACATTGGGGTACAAAATTATTATTTTGTCCAAACTTGGTAGAGGGTAGTTTTTTAACAAAGCAACATGTTTTATGCCGTAAATAATAATGTAAACAGTGTGAACGTACCTGGTGACGGCGACGCCGATATAGTCTGTTGATGAGGCGCGTCGATGATAGAGCATGCTGTATCAACGAGCGTGTGGAACTCAGATGGCTGCGCCATAGAGTCGTGCATCGAACTGCTTCCACCCGACATATTTACTGAATGTGGATGTCTGAAATTAAACAGAACCTTAAAATATGAACTCATTTTATAATTTGTTTACTAATACGGAAATAGAAATTACCTGTGATGTTTTTTCCTTGGTATCTGTCGGGCTTCGTTAGAGTCAGAGTCAGATAAGTATTCACCATCTGTGTCAATGTCCATTTTAGTTGATGCATCTTTAGCGCAAGATAAATCCTGGAAATAAACAACGCAACGTAAATTTAAGATCATTCTACCATAGACCTACCACAGAGGTTTAACTTAGATGGTGCCTGAAGATGTGGTGACCAATCACCTTGGACAATGTCTACATTAAACAGTATAAGCCCGGTGTGATCTAATTATTATTGACTACCTGTGATTGAGTACTTATGGATAAATTAGTGTAAAATGATTTTAATCCTATCAGACAATAAACACATATTATGAGAAGACAGATATTTACGAAACGCTTTAAGAAAAAAAAAGCAAGACCTTTCAATATGAACGTACCTGTGGTTCATCTCTAGTCATAGTGTGCGAGTGCGTGGGCGGCGCGGACGCAGGCCTCGCGGGCGGCGACCAGCCGCGGTCGGTGCCGCGCGTCGACAGGCCCAGCCGGCGCGGGACAACTGTCGCACAAAACATACAATGCACTCGCTGCTCACGTAAAGGAGTATATTTCGAAAGTGCTTTCGTAATGATTTTACAAGAGTGGCTATTCTGATTGTGTTCATAAGTAAATTATTTTCTTGAGGGCTTTGTAGAAACAAGGTACATTTTAAATCATTTAATTCAGTAATAAATTAAAAACATGACCATTATTTCTTGAATTCAAGGTATTTAAATTGTAAAGCACTATTTACTTAGTCTAGTAAATACATAAAAAATGAATATTTACGTGCAATGTTACCTTCTAGCGGGTTGTTCACGCCGGGCGGCGCATCACCGGACGCGGGGACGGTAACGGGCTGGCGAGGCATTCCGAACAATTCCTCGCGACGAGCGTTCGGTTGGAGAAGTTGTGGCTGATCGGCTAGCGGTAGTGCGTCTTGCATAGTCACTGTTTTATACAAAAATTAAGTAGCACAAAATCGTTAAAGACCTACTTCAACCCTTTGGAAAAAATTGTTAGTTAAGAAGACCTACCAAATCTGCAAAATTGATATTTCGCGGTACATACTACTTATTCGACTAGAGGTATCGACTTACTATTTCTACAAATTTTCGTTTCTAGTTACATCATAAGAATAACCTTAGAATCATACCACCACCTAATCACAATTTTAATGTGAATAATATTAAAATGTGTAAAAGACAACCGGCGTCGTTTGACAATGAGTGATGTAAAAGACTACTGACTGTTGAAAGGGTCGGGCGGCGGACAGCCCAGACACAGCGTGGAGTCGGAGCGCTGGAAGAAGGCGTGCGCCCTGCCGCGCGCGCCCTCGCCCTCGCCGTCCGACTCGGCCGCGGCGCCTCCGCCCACTACCATCTCCTCGTCTCCTTCTTCGTTCTCATTCTCGTCCTGGATGACACCAAAATGTTTAACAATTCATTTTGTTGAAGGATTTTTTTTCTATTGGGTAGTATGCAGAAATATTAATTATACTAGTCATATAGTTCTAAAACACATTTGATATTAATACGAATATTCAAACTTTGCACTGTCTAATAAAAAAATCGATCATTAGTTTACCGAGACCTGCAAACATAAGCAAATGTTCCGTAAAATTAAATATGTAATAATCATCTGAAATGAGACACAGGTATTACATGGATCAATCAATGATGTTGATGTACTAATAATGGTGTTCTGGGTTTAACTCCCAGTTTGCAAAAGATGTTTTAGGGTTATTTGACTAGGAATTTTTCAGTAGCTCCAGACTTGTGCCCGATTGACCCCATAATACATAACTGGCAAAATGTGGGCGGGCTATAAGTACACCTAACCGTGACGATGTTATGTATGTCTAAGTAGTACTAGCGGCGCATACCGGCGTCCAGAGGTGCTGGTGGTGGTGCGGCTGCGGCTGCGCGGCGCGCATGTAGTACACGAGCGCGTCCAGCACGTAGGCCACGTGCTTCAGCGCCGCCACGTCCAGCACGGGCAGCTGCTCCGCGTGCTCCGCCGAGTGCGCGCGCAGCAGCGACAGGCAGTACGCCAGGAACTCGCGCCGCGCGCTGCCGGCTTCCACGCCTGTGTGCCCACGTTACCAAAATTGTTACTTACATATACTTGTACGAGAGAGCGCAAACGACCGTAAAAAGGTCGACGACAATAGAACTGACATTCGATACTTCAGAGCATAGTGCATTGTACAGACGAATACGGTGGCACTAAAGCGCATAGTGCGTGCCGTCGCCGTATGCACCATAGTGATCCATAGAACACTGACGCTCGGTGATTATTTCACGACAAAAAAGTGTGTGTGTACAAGAGGCCTCAGTCTCACAAAACAGTGATAGAAAGGATGTCATAGGTTCAAAATCCATTCTGGACTACAAAATCGGTAATCAAGAAAAAGCGGTCGCGTAGGTAAGTTAAAAATGTTCTTCGTTTTGACTGTCATTTATTTCAAATGTTTTACACAGTTGATTCAAAAAACAAGCCAGTGAAAAAAAAACTGACCTTGTTCACGATCCCTGACCCTAGGTCCTTCAGAAAAGCCAATAATGCGGGTAGCTGGTGACGTCAGAGACGTAGTGCGACGAGTGGCCGGCGCGGCTGAGCGTCCGCTGTCGCCGGTCGAAGTGCTCGCGTTGTTCGAAGTCAACGACGCGCCGAATCTATTCACAATATTCAAATGTATAAAAGCATTTGGCGAGACAATACGTCATCTGAAAACATCTTATAAATAGTGGTTTTACGCAGAAGACAGAATAAAGTTAACCAATGAAATTAATAGAATCACATTTTACGTTACCTAAGTTGTGCTTCAGTGGCATCCATGACGGTGACTAGCCAGTCCCAGGTGGGTTTGAGTTGCCGCTCGAGGTAGCACTGCAGGCGCAGAGCCTCGCGGTATGCCAGCGGCACCATGCGCGGTAACGGTAGTGTCACGCGCTCATACTCCCACAGCAAGTCCGCGATTTGGCGGATGACGATGCCTGTAAACAAGTATTTGTTAGAAAGAAAACTAAAGGAACTAACTATACTGATTCAGCTCAAATCCACTTTTGAGTTTTGTCTATAGAAAACACCAGTTTTGTGTTACTAGCGTTACGTTGTGTATGCATCCGTTCAGAATTAGCTGAATAAGATTAGTTTGTACCTAAATTTTAAAAAAGTTTGGACAAATCTACACATAAAGCTACATAAAACAACAAAACTTTCGAAGTTACGTAGAATTAATGGATCCTTTACATCGGATATACAGAATAATAAGAAACATGTTTCATCACTGTTCAGCAGGGGCGTGCCGTCCATAGAGGCAATTAGGCCTAGCCTACCCTACCATTCCTACCAACAACGCAACAAATGCATTTATTATAACTATATTAATAACTCCTGTTATAATACTTATAGCAACTTGTCGCGGCCGTGTGACGTAACTGATAAATACTACGTCGCTCGCTCCCGGCCGTCTAGGCAAGGCCCCAGCCGGCCTAATTTGCATTGATAAATTTACGCACACTGATCGTTATTTTCGTGTATATGAACAGCACACATAGTAAATAGGGGCGTAAACTCCTGCGAGTGTAGCTGGCTAGCTGGCCACTGATTGGCTGCCCCACAAAGTATTATCCGGCTAAAACGGTATACAGTGATGCAATTATATTTGGTAGTGTTTTTTTATCGACAAAATAACAATTGTATTTTTCTTAGAAGCCATATTTGTTTCATGTGACTAGCAAAATTTATTTCGCGATCTTCAGTGTTTTGATTTTTATAATATCTGACGTTTGTAATTCGTTTTGAAACGTATAGTAGTGTAAATATTATTTGTTGTATTTGTTTATTAACTTAGAAATGGTGTTCTGTTGTGAAGTTTGCGCTGTTAGTGTGTTTGTTAAAAGTTAAAAACAGTAAGTATTCACAATCGTTTAATGATAAGATTCAAGTTGTGTCCAAAGAAAGATGTGTAGGTACCCGAATTACGAGAATTAACCTAAAATTCATCGTCATTTCAAATTAATCTTTTTTCTGTTTGCATTGTCAGTAAATCGTGATTTGAACCTTGATTAATGCAGAGTTCTTGTATTTATAACTTTGGTTTTAATAGGCTTATTTTAAAGGTTTGTTTTTCAAATATTCCGGTCAGAAAACTCTACCTTTTTTTTTGTTTACAGCGCTCTCTGTTTTATTTTTTAGAATTTTTTGTAGCGGAGCGACATCCTTCGTTCTTGTATTGACAGAATTCCATTGAAATTCCTGATATTTAAGCTAGATGGCGTTGTTTCTCATAAGTGAATATATCAATAGATGTGAGTACTTTGAGGGTCATCTTAGCGTGGCTGGCCTACCTTCCGCGGAGAACAACTGCACGCCACTGCTGTTCAGCAGTCATTTAAGTTTTGCATCAATCATATAGAAGTTCTTACCAAAAGCCCTAGCCAGGCAGGAGGCCGTAGTAGACGTAGAATGCGGGTCATGCGCGCCCGCGGCCGCTGCAGCAGAGCGGCGGAGCGAGGCGGGGTCGATGAACACCAGCGACGAGCTGCCCGTCAGCCGCACGCCGCCCGTGCCGCCGCTCGCGCCGCGCGCCGACTCGCGGGACCTGCTTCGTGTATGAGTGTTCAAGGAAACCGATGATTATTACTGATACTACCACTCTTGGAATAAGGTTATAAAGAATGCCGCATGCAAAACATAGCGCAGAGCAAAAACTTAGAGATAATTTTGCGCCAAATACAATGGCGTTTTGCAGAACCAATTTCACCATCACACCAGTTTACCGAGGGGTATGTGTTACCCAGTGAACGGGTCGCGGTCTGGTAAGCAGTTGCCAGGTTTGACTGGAAGATAACCCCAACAACAGAGTTGGAATAGGCTGTCTGCTGATTTGTTCCTGATTGATACTGACGCCAAGTATGTATTACATAATGATTGTAACATACTCGTAGATGTAGTAAAACGGCCTTCCAATAACACTGCTTGAGGAACCCCCCCTCGAGCAGTGTTATTGGACTTTTCCATCAGGAATTTCTCAGTAACAGCCACGGAGTCTGGATTTATAGCTGGTTGATGTCAATAGGCTTGCCCCCTATTACATGGGTCTTAAACATAACTGGCGAAATGTGGGAGTACTGTATGGTACACCTCTACTTTAACGTTCAGGGATTAAGTCATGATGTTGTATTATTATAAGCCACCTACCGTATAGCCCACTGCATGGAGTGCGGCGCGAGGTTGGGCCGGGCGGGCGGCGCGGCGCGGCGCTCGAGTGTCTCGCCGTCGTGCATGGGCACCTCGGGCTCGCCGTCCTGCTCGTCCGTCTCGCCGGCCTCCGAGTCCTCGTCCTCGGGCTGCGTCGAATCGCCGCTCTCGTCCTCTGGATATAGAAGTAACGATGCTATGCCTGTTGCGATGTACGTCATCGTTTATTACATAGGATATGCGAAAAGCTTTCGCGTTTTGAAATGTATTGAAGTTGTTGAATCTTGTGATAAGTAATGAAGCTTCAAATAAAATAAGCCACCGCTCTTACTCTCGCCGACCACTTCTTTTACCTTAATATAAACACTGCTTACCTGCGTCAGAGCCCTGCGTAGCCCCGGTCTGCACGCTACGCTGCGCGGACTCTGCGTTGTCCTGATCGTCGGAGTCGCTCTCGGTCTCCACCTCGGCCAACAAGTCCAGCTCGCTCTCACTCTCGCCGCCCTCGGCTCGCTCTGTGCCATTCTCTACTACCACGTGCTGTTCCTGTCCCCTGTTCAAATGTAACACATTTAAAATGGCGGATTCTATAACAACTGGAGGGCAATATAACGCACATGACTCCAGACAATTTACGAATATAACCATTCCACTTAGTAAGGATGTGAGCTACTGCGTCGTTAATGTTTATTGATCCCGTAAGATCATCAAAAAAGGATGTCATTCTTCCTAAACTTCCGACTCAACCCTGGCTAGTAAATAAGAAGCACATAACAGAATAATGTTGGTGCGTACCTGTCGCCCATGGCATCGTCATGGTGCTGGTTGTCCTGCGGCTGAGCGTGCGGCTGCGCGGGCGCGGGCTCGTCGGTCTCGGAGGCGTCGTCGTCGTTGCCCAGCGCCTCGCCCGCCACGTCGTCGGCGTACTCGGTGGCCACCGGCGTGGACGAGCGGTCGGGCACCAGCGTGGAGCTGCCCATGGAAGTACCGCCCGCCGCCGCGCCGCGGCCGCCGCCCGCCGTCGACTCTCTGCACCATACAAAACCAAATTATAACAACTGACCTACCTGAAAATCATTTGTAGTCATTGCTAAAACGTGTTTAAATATTTCAAGTCGAAGCGAGTCTGCAGCGTAAACAATGAATAAGATCAGCAATCTGTAGAGTTTTCCCTCCTAAGAAGGACAAGAAGGTTAGCAGTTGACGTCTAAACAACATCATACACACCTGCGCGCATGTGAAAGTCTTGAATGTCCAGTAGAAAGAGGTTCTACTCCGAACAAGTCCTCGCTGCCGTTCACGAGGTCCACATACGTGGTCGCTAGCGGGAACGGAGCCGTGGGCCGCACGACGCCCAGGCGCACCGGGGCCAGCAGCGCGTCGGCCGCTTCTACGAGTTCTTCTACAGCGAGCGCGACCAGAGCCGCGAACACGCGACGACAACGAACCAGGGAGGATGTTATTGAAAGAGGTCTGTGAACAATCGCGATGTTTTAATAATTACATGACGACACTACAGCATGTTCACTGTGACATTGCATTATGAAACTTCAAAAATACATACTAAAATAGTTCCTTGACTTACCCTTTCTTTTTAGCTGCGCCTGGAGCCATCTCAACGCTGAATATGACGAATATCCTGGCGACGGAGCGCACGAAGCGCCGCGCCACCTCACGGGCACGTTCGGCGCGGCCGGGGATTGTGTCGTTTTGTTGCTCACGAATCAATGTGTGGAGCAGAGTATCTAGCATCTGTGTCGAAGAACATATTAGTGAATTGATGTATTATATTATCATAGGAACATTGAGAATTAAATGTGAGAATGCGGCCGTAAACACGACACATAACGTTCCTCTCTCGAGGAGGAACATTCCTCATTTCCTCATTCCTCGAGAGAGGAATGTTCATTCATCATCATCATCAGTCCATACATCCGTCTCATTCTAGAGTTCGATGTGATATTTACGCCCGGGAATTGTGCTTCTTGCTAGTCTTCGAAAGGGGCGTTTCCTCATTATTTGCTAGCCATAATTGCCTTGCATACTAACCTCATTAGTGCACTTGACGATAAGCGCATGCGTAAACTTGTCTAGCAGCGTGGTGCCTGACTGTGAAGGCGCGGGGCTGCTGGGCCGGCTCTCGGTCTCGCCCGGAGTGCCACTGGCGCCGCACATCACGGCCGCTTCAACAGCCGGCCAATCACCTAAAAACACATTTGTATAGTATAAAATCAAAAATGCGGTGCGTGTTTGACCCTTTCTTAACCTTGTCAATAATTTTATCAGGGCATTAGGTATTTAGGTGTATAGTCCTTCTTCTGGTGCGTCTCCAATTACTGAAGGTGGCCGTCAACTCCGGATAATGTCATAGGCTTATTATAAAAAAACGTTCTTGCAAAATATAAACGACAGATTTCAAATATTTCAAGCACTCTTCATGTGACTTTTATGCAAAAGATGAGTTTAATGATCGATGCGCGATAACTATACGATCTATTATTTCAACACATAAAATAGAATCTGTCGAGACTTACCCAATAAATGCAGCAGCGCCCTTCTGGCGAACTTGGGCGGCTCGAGGTCGTGGTCGGGCGCGTCCACCTCGGCGTCGGAGCCGGGCTGCTTGCGCGGCCCGCGCCCGCGCCCTCCGCCCGCGCGGAACTGGCGCTGTTCTACCGCCTGACGACCCACCGTCTGCACTAGGAACAGGAGGATTGATTCACCCCTGTGAACAAATCAAAAACTGATTTAACACTTTGTAAAGTTTAGAACCTATGAGTACAGATCAAAGAAATAGTTCTGATATTTTTGCTCATTTATGAGAATGTGCAAGTTGATGATGCATATTCCGTCCCTCATATACATATGTATAACAATCGTAATTAATTATTCGTTTCTCTGTTATAATAAAAAAAAAACGAACCTTGAGTTAAAATGCGTGGCAAGTGAAGTATCTCTAGCGAGTCTAGCGAGTAGATCGCAGCGCGCGGTCCAGTTGCCGCCGACCAGTGCCTTGCAGCGGCACTTCTCCCAGCAGTCGCAATACGCCGTCGGAGACGTGCGCTTTAGTTTGCAATCATGGCCTTTGTGGCATACCTGCATACAACATACAAATATTAGAAGAAAGTCACGTTTATTAAGACGATCTTAATTCTAAATAATAAACTGCAATGAATGGGAAAAAGAAGCAACTAAAACCGAGGCAAATACCTTAGCACATTCTGTGCAGCAGCAGAGTGATCCCGTCAGACCGCATGTCTTGCACTCAAATATGTCCTGCAAACAAACACTGTTATCAGAACATTTCCATGCAATTACCAGTAAATTAAATTATGAGGGCATGTTTGATTTGAATAGTTATTAACTTATTATATAAGTTAATTATTAATAGTAATAATTCTTCTAAAGTTTTTTTTTTTTGTAAACCATGAATGGAATAGTTTCTATTATGATAATGAATATTAACCTGATTGATATGCTCCTGTCCAGTCCAGGTGAAGCTGCAGGTGTCGTTGCAGCAGAGTACCAGCAGTGGAGAGTGATCAGGGCTCGCGTTGGGCGGGAAGATGGCGGCCGAGCGTTGCGTTTCGTCTGCTTCGGGGCATGCGCGGATTGAATCCAGTAATACCAGTGCCGCACGGTAAGCGCGTTCCGCGACGGCTGCCATCAATGGCGTCTGGCCCATGCCATCCCTGTATTAGTGAATGTTGTTTAAAATTTGTTGGTCATGTAAAAGGGCCGAGAAACTGAGTTTGGTCGAATTATGAAGGTAGCTTGCTCAAATTAGGGAGTCGGCATTAACCTAGGGTATGCAAGTCACGTCCATGCAAGTGTCCATAGCAAGTGCGAATCCGTCGCACTTGCTATGCGTTGCTGACCCGTGACATTCAGTAATAATTACGTATTAAAATCGTCATTTATTGAATGGTTAACTTACTTGGCAGTAAGCAGCTGCATGAGGAAGGGCTGCAGCACGGGGCTCTCGCAGAGCGCGCGCAGGCTGGCCAGCGCGTTGCCGCGCCGCTCCGCCGGGTCCGCGCTCACCGCTCCGCCACTGTTACCACCGCCAGACAGTTTACTGTAAGTGTTTCAAACATCATCACGTTCACAACTCTTCAGAACTAGTCTAGTGCTCTTTATTTAGTAATCCAGGATTATGACTGCCGATTGAGAAGCACTTAGTAGGCTTTAGGTCAAAGGGCAGCGAAATCCAAGAATTAAATATCACTATGAGGTCACCAAATTAATTTTTCAATGTACTGGAGACTCATGGTGTGTAGTAAATAAGGGTACAAAAAAGGTTCAAACCATTCGAAGTTATCGGGCAACATAAAAAGAGGGAATACTAGACCAGAAACTGACTCAAACTCTCTCCGAAAAAGGTGATGATGATAAGAAACAAATACAGAAAACACAATAAAGGAAAATATTAAGACACAGTTTTACAGTACAGGCAGAAAATGGTACTCAAGAACAGTAATCGCATGACGATTGCTGACTGCTGCATCAAAGCATTACTTCAGAGTTCCATCTCTAAAATAATTCCCCTGTATATGAAGTCAAGCTCTTACCCGTTGTTAGTGAGCCCCATCAAGCTGTCTTCGTCTCCGGAGGCCTCGAAAGTCTCCGGGGGCCACGAGATAGCCGGAACAGACTCCTCAGCACTCGCGCCGCCAGCTCCCGTGCCACCCGCTAAATTGGGCATCGAAGCGTTTTCCACTAATCAGTAAATAATGTTCAAGTTAGAATTACACCTACACTACATAAGATAATATTTTTGCTACAGTGTGATACATACCTATATCGGGTTCCTTGTTCGATGTCGGAGCGCACATGTGAACGCACGCGTGTAGTATGTTCCTGTTGCCGTCGCAACGTTCTTGTAAGATGGACAAGATCTGTTGCTCTGTGGACAAAAATTACAACATTACGCATTAATATTACGTCGTGGTTTATTTTAGTACTATCATTTAACAATAAGACTGTAAGAACTTACTGCTGGTGTCAGATTCGAGTTGGTGTAGTAATTGACGCACGCCGTCAAGGTCGCAACGTAACACGCGCGGCATCATGAGTTGAGGCTCCGGCACCAGTATAATGAGCGCAACCTGCACAAAAGAGAATTTACAATGGGATATTATTATTTGATTCTCTAAAATCTAATTGATCTATTGTAAATGAGAACTTTTAAAAATAAATGATGAATTTTTTTCATGTTTAATCTTAATATTAATTATTGTGTCTATATATTAGTTGATCTATGGATAAATTATAAATGAGCTCTATTCAAGGTAACCCTAAAATTATGTTTTGATATACTCAATTAATATTGAGTATACAAAAATAATATTTGATCCTCTTTTTTAGTTATTGGTATTTTTGCCAAGAGCGAGCAAAGCGAGCTCGGGACTTGAGGCACCCTGACTAGAGCTCCAGAGAGGTCTTGGGGTCTAGAGGCATGAGGTTAGGTTACTTTAAACCCTGCAGACAGATATAGGTCCCTCGCTTAGCGGGGCTACGTGGCTATTAGATATTTAATGTTCATTTCTCTTAGTTTTGGGGCTCAACAATTAACTATCAGACGTAATTTCTACATCTCAAACATTTTTTGCGTAGTTCTAAACAGATTAAAATAACGATTAATTTGATTTATTTGATGTCTCAAAGAAAGAGGATCAATCATTAAAAAAGATGACCATTTAGATTTTTTTCCTTCTGTTTTTGCAAAATTAAAACGATCACATAAATACATGACATTTATAATCAATCGAAACACCATTCAATCCACAGCGAACGCTGTGCAGGTGGAAGTGTATAATTTCCTAGAACCGCCATCGCGCCTCTAGGTTATATCATCGCGACGATACAAGCTCGCCATCACACCGCCAATATTCCGGCGGTGCAGTGAAGTTGCAAAGGGCGGGTGAGGTGGCTTCCTGTCCTCATGGTAACGCGTTGCGGTGGCGGCGCGGGTGTCTGCTCGAGCCCTTTTAGTTGTTATTGGGGTTGTGGGGCTCAGTACGTACCTGCGACTTGAGCGCGGTGTGGTGCGGGTGCGCGGCGGCGGCAGCGGCGGCGTGCGGGTGCAGCGGCAGCGCGTGCGCGGCCAGGGCGCGCGCGGGCGGCAAGTTGAGCGCGGGCGGCTCGCGCACCATGCCCACGCAATCGCGCGACACCGGGTACAGTGCGCCGTTCCCGTCCACCATCATCACAACCGGCTCGCTGCCCTGTACGCGAACAAAATGCATTCAAACGACGACCTCTTAATGCACAAGACCGGAAATTGTTTTCAATTCAATCAACTTAACACAAAACACTATAGATTCAAATGCACTACTTAATAACACAACTCATAGTACATACCTCAGCAGCCGTGGCCAGTTGTATAGCCTGTCCATTAGAATATCCGAGTAGTGCACTGTTGTCGGTAGGGAACGGGCTGTCTGTGAGCGCCCGCGTTGTTCCTACGGCGTATACAGCGTACGCTAAAGCGCCTCCAGGTCTGCGCACGACTGCGTGGACGCCACGACTGTCCACCTGGGTCATAGAGGCATATTGATTACATCCTTTTAGAAGTTAAGACAAGATGGATGTATGTTTTTATTTCTCATTTTAGTTAAGAGATCTCAGAAAGAACGTTTATATTTGCTTATTACTTACAGCAATAGTAATAACTTGCACATCAGGCGGCAGTGCAATTTTTCTGGGCGAGCGTTGTAGGCAGTCAGGCCCGCGAGGCCCGGCGGCCCCGCCCACGCCCCACTTCACAGCAACCAAGTCATCTTTACGAACAAGCCGGCAGTCTTGCAGCAGCGTCGACAGATCATCAGGAATGGATGGTACAACCTCCTTGCCGTCCTTGCCGATGGTAGGGAATCGTACGGCGGCGTACGCCCCATCTACTTTTAGCACTCTGCCCAATGGCACGCTCTTTACGTCTTCTAGAAATACAACTTCCTTTAGAGGCCATTCTTCTTCATCGCGTTTGGAACCATCATTAGATGAACCTTCTTCACCGCGTACGGTCACGCGTTTCGCACGTTCTGGAAGAAAGTAGTTTATTCAGAAAAGAATTCTAATTCATGTAGCTGAAAACTAAATACCTGTCCGAATATCTGTCCTTGGACTTTCATAATTTATGAATCAAGCATATTATAAGTCAACTCACTGTGTGATGTGCTGGTGTCACTGCAAGTGGAAGAAGCCGGACTGGGCGGAGGCGGCATGTCGAGCCTGTCAGCCATGTCTTTGTTGCTGTCTTTAGCGCCGTCCTTGCTGTTGCCGCTCGATGACGAAGCTTTCACAGACGACACTGTCAGTGGCGACTGATTCTAGACGAAAGGAAAGAAAACAGTTTTAGCTAGCTTAACATTTTCAAAAAAAAAAAGTAAAATTCTACTCATAATTAATGCTGAATGATCCCAGGATAGTTTACCTGTAAATCCCTCTTGTCTTTATCGGAGACAGAGCGGTCAGGTTGTGGCGGCGGCAGCATTTTGAACCGGCACATGTCAGAGAGGTTCCAGGCCGCATTCTGCAGAACCCCCACTTTTGGCACTCCCGTGGACATGTTGAAACCTATTTTGTAACATTAACAATGTTGTTTACAAATCAGACTAACAATGTTCTAATTAATATTCAAATCTATGTCAAGGCTGCGGTTCCAGCTGAGATATGCAGCGAGGAATATGTGTAAAACTAACCAGCTAGCTTAGCTCAAGCTAGCTATATCATTGGTTAGTTTCACACACATCTCTGGTGGAAAACCAGCCTAAGGAGGTGAGCTCAATTGGTGCGATTATTGCACTTCTTAAAAGGAAGTATTCTCTTACCGACGGCGCCAGGTTGATACATAGGCGCATTCTTCATAGTAACGCTCTGGCCGGCCTGCAAGTCTTGCGGCGCGGTGGACGAGTGCCCGCGTTGTTGCTTGCGGGACCGAGCGCGGTGTTTCTCCCAAAGGCGAGCTCGCTGGCCCAGTGGAAGGACTCCCCTAGAGTAAACAGTCATAGAATTGTAGTGATGTTCAAATAAATAAAAACTCTGTATGGTCACTAGGAAGTGTACAAGCTCAAGTATTGTTACTTTGTATAAGAAAGTGTTATTGTCAGCCTAATGTGAATATTTCTATGATAAGGTTTTAGCACAAGTGGCTTTGAAAATAGTTGGGACTAATACAGGACGGTGATGATATACTTACCACCAATAAAGTGAACCGGAATCCAACCGCGCGACGGTATACAGAGAGCATACATGTAGAGAGATTGCCTTGTCAGATCCGAACTCCACAAACGTCTGCAGAGGATGCTCCAGGCGTGTAGCTCCGGGAGCGTGAGCTACGCACAAATAAAACATTATAGATATGACGAGTGGTCGGTCTTTCTTGTTTGTATTCCTTTGTTGAACAGAAAATAACTATAAAGGGTGTAACAAGACCCTTAACGAAGCCGAAAGGCACTTGTTCTCCCCGTTATTGTGATAAGTTTTTTTGTTCTAGACCATACCTGGCAACCTTCTAGTTTGGAAGTTTTTTCACAAGTTTTTTTTTAAATACATGTTTATCACGTAACATTTTTAATTAAAACACGTCCACAACCCTCTTACTATTCAATCCATCCATCAACACAATGTTTTGAGTGCGTTACATTGAGTCCTACTGTAAAAAGTGATTTTTCACCCCAAAAAAAAAATCGTTTCTCAGCAGTTACTTAGTTTGATGTACATAATGCTTGGTTGACGGCTTCGTGAAGGGTCCTGTTACACCCTGTAGAAATTAGAAATAATATTACATATTCAAGTGAAACGTCAAAGCCCCAAAAAAGGTGTTCCAGATCACACTTTGGGCGTACGATACACAAACATTCACTGACGTGTTTCGATATTCTAGTTTTCTGTTTGAAATATTACAACAAGATTTTATTAACATAAAACATACAACTTACCAATAGATTCATCGAGGAAGGTGGCAATCCTGCCAGTGTCAGTGAGCACTGATATGCGTATGCCGGCGGCGCTGATGTTGATGACTCGCTCTCCTGGAGTCATGCCGAGCCAGGTGGAGCGCGGGTGGTACGCGCTCACCGATCCAGATGCCTATGAGTAATAAGATACCAAACATTAAGAACTACCCCAAAGTTAATTTGGCACATCCAAAGTTTACCTGCAGCAAGAGACTGTTGTACAAGTTAGAAAGGCTGAGCGCCACTCCTTATCTCCTTCGGTATACCTCTTCATTTCGTTATACCATAAAAAGAGGGTGCATTCTGAAAGTTGGCAATGTCACCCATGGCTTTCAAATATTTCACTGGTTTCATAAATAAATTAATATGAGAATGCCAATGCTGAATGCAAGTATGAAATGTCTCTTTGTGTTCCACGAAAGTATTGAATTTGTATTGCATACTAAGACTAGATTAGGTGTTTCAAGCGTAGAAAAACCATTTGAAAGATTCCCCAGTGCTTTTTAGGGTTCCGTAGCGGAATGGCAAAAAACGGAACCCTTATAGATTCGCCAAGTCTGTCTGTCTGTCTGTCCGTGTATGTCACAGCCACTTTATTCCGAAACTATTAGGACTACACGGTTGAAACTTAGTAGATAGATGTATTCTGTAAACAGCTTTATGATTTTTATATAAAAATAAAAGGTTAAGGGGGGGCTTCCCATACATGGAACTGAAACTAAAAAATATTTTTTCCATCAAACCTATACGTGTGGGGTGTCTATAGATAGGTCTAATTTCTAAAGAGGAAAATTCTGAAAACAAATATAGGATTTGTAGAGCGTAAAAAAAACTTACAACCAAACTTGGTTTGAAGAAGATTTGATGTTTAGTTTTTGAGATATGGGACTTTTTCATCAAACTGCAGCAGTAACTTTGGTTTTCGTTAACATACTATGAAAAACAAATTTAGGTTTGCTGTTGAATGTAAAACAATACAACATATGAATGAGCCTTCCAAATATTATTATTACATTGTTTGGTGCTACGGAACCCTGTGTGCGTGTGAGTACTACTCGCACTTGGCCGGTTTTTTACCACCTAAAACAAAATATTTAGTGGCACAATATTGGTTATGGTAATACAAAATCAATATTTTAGTGCAACACAGAGAGACTTATCATAATTTTATTCATTATTTAAATTATATTAACTTACTAGAGCTATTGCCCGCGACCTTAGTTCGCGTGAAATAATTATAAAAAAAATTACTTCCCTTTTTGAATCGAATTATGTTACCAATTTTAAGGGTTTTATTTTTTTTTGTATGGAACCCTAAATCTTATTCTAAAATAAAAAGCTTTAGTTACTCCATGACATCAGCTATCTGCCAGTAAAAGTCCCGTCAAAATCGGTCCAGCCGTTTCGGAGATAAGCCGTTTGAAACGGATTTTGTTAAAATTTCAAGGGGTTTATTTTTTTTGCGCGTAACCCTAATTTTTTTTCTTCAAATTTCGGAGATTAGCCGGAAAAAAATAATCCTAAAAAAAATAATACTCGACCCAAATGACAGCTGACAGCTGATTATTTTTTTACGATTTCGATGGTGGTCCCATACAGAAAGTAGTTCAGTTTGATGGTCCGTACCACAGTATTCCTTATGATTATACCCTTTCTGTTACACGCTGTATACTTTCTTAAGCATTCACTAAAAAGCTGTTATTTTGGTATTACAAACAGATACTTCAATTTTATTTGTTTATTTAGATTTATCAAAAGAGTGAAATATTTCAAAACTATACTCGTAACTTAATTTAATAATATCTTATTTCTCAAAAACTTACAATTCAATTAACACCAACTAAAAATCTTATTAAAGCATCCCAAACTGAGATTAACTATTTCTATCAGTAGACAACTATTGGTTAGACAAAACAGGACAAGACATTTCGGCACTTACGTCATTGCGTTGATAAGGATGTGCATCAGCCCAGCGCCACTGGTGCAGCTGGCCTTGACTGGAAATCGCGATAAGCTCACTGTACGTGGCCGCAATGTGGGTGAAGCGAATGTTGCTGTCCCAGTACTCCAACTCTTCAGACACCCAGAGGGGTGACGCTGCGATCGAAGAATCCTTCTTCTTGCTCTCAGCTACACCATTTTCAAAATGTTAGGGATAAACAATATTGTAAACAAGACATTTTCTTCTATTTCTCATCATTATTAGTTTTCAAAGGTTTATTTCTACAACAACATTCAGAATCTGCATATTTATATTTTATTTTAGAACAAATTCATACTAATAATAACATGCTTAATCACTAATCTTCAGAAGTTTACCAAACATTGTCACTGTGGAAATTATCAATACAATATCAATAAACAGGTTAAAGTTAAACTTACATGAAAGAGTGTTACAAAAATTAATAAAAGCAGTGATATTTACCTCCATCATTGTTACCTCCGTCCTTGTCCCAGGAAGTGTCACGCAGCGCAGACTCTAGCCACCTACGTGGCCCAAAGTACTGGCGTTCGCGCCATCGACTGAACTCAGACGGACGCTCCTGAGTCGAGCTGCTGCTTTCCCGACTGGCACCGCCCCGCCCCCCGCTGCTGCCGCCGCTACCGCCCCCACTGCGACTATCAGAACACAATATTATAGTACTGACTTTATGATATGAGCGTCCCCAGATATAAAGAAAGAGGTTTGCTTCTGCACCTCTAGACTGATGTCGAAGTCACTTGTTCGGTTTGTTCAGTCTAGTTATTTTCAATAGAACAAGTTCCTTATGATTACTGATTAGGCTAGCTTTCTTTATATCTGTGGTCCTACCACTACAACTACGCTGTACACAGCCACATACAGTACATAATACATTCGGGAACGTGATCAGTGCAGGGACCAAACAATAACATGCACTGTTCTAGAGTATGTAGTCTATGTACAGAACTAACATCAAAAACACCCAATCACAACATAAACGGAAACTGCGTAAGCTTGAGAGCGTGCCAGAGATTGGGTCGAGGGCTATATTTACTACAGGCAGAAGTGTGTGGAGAGGCGGAGGAGCATAGCTTGACAGGTATACCTTCTGATAGCCGCGTACCCGAAGATGTCCTCAGAAAACATGGTGTCCGCGTCGATGATGACGGAGTGGTCCTGCTGCGCGGCGTGGAAGCCGCCGTCCAGCAGCGAGATGAGGTCCTCGGGCACATAGCCGTCGCCCCCCTCGCCGCCCTCCGGCTCCTCCCCCTCCTCGTCGTCACGCGACAGCAGGTTGTTCACCGCCAGATTCACGTCCAAGTTTGTTCGCTACATTAGTTCACGCAAACACATATTCGAACAATGTTATTAATTTGTTGTATTGCCATAGATTAAATAAATAATTTTATAAAGTTCTCTTTAATTTTAAAATAAAATAGTATGTAAGACTGAGAATTTAATTCCTTATGTAGATTGTAGACCACCACCTTGTATCAAGAGGTACCCAAAGTCTTACCTGTAACTCCCTAATAATGAGACTCCTGCTCTTTCCCTGCAGGACCACTTGAGCCTGTGTGACCAGATCTTCCGGCACAAACGGCGCTGGAACTGATACTACTCGTCCTGAACCAGACGCTCCGATAATAACACCAGTTGCGCGGCTCGTTGATCCTGTACAAATCATATGGATTAAGCCCCTACATAGTAAAACATCCATTATACAATTCTTGCCTCCTTTGTCCATAGCATGTATAATTAAAAAATAAATTAGGCCATGTTAGAATCAATCAATTGAAGGTTATCTTAATAGGGAAATTGACAAAATCCAAGAGCAGGTGCAAAAAAATTAAATACCTTGTGAGCTAGGAGTTGCCCGAATCGAGTTCCTCATAATCCGGGCCCTAGTGCGCGGCTGTTGACGCGAGCCACAGCTCCCACCGCTGCCGCCTTGCTTGCCCCCGCTCGTCCCTCCACCGCCACTTCCACCTCCGCCATTGCCCCCATTCTTACTAGCGTCAGTTTTACTCAAGTCCAATCTGTCGGGAATGATGGAGAAGGCGGCACGGCAGATCGTGCCATCTTCGAGCAGACAGGCAATGTGAGCGGGACCGGCGGCAACTGCTCGCACGCCTCGCAGAGAACTGAGTGCCGAGGAACCTGCACCCGTCCCATATCTATTCCAACGGTCAGCTACTTCCTTTAGCCTAAAACAATGACAAATTGATTTCAGTTTCCAAGATAATCCCGATATCAGATGCTTTACTAGAGTGATTCACTCTTTAAGGTTCATTTTTGCAGTCCATATTTCATGTTAGCCAAAGACTAGGTTTTAAAACCAAAATAGTTTTAGTTCACAATGACTAAGGTCTGATAAAATCTTAGCTTGGCATATGAACTTGGCACAAGTTTCAGCAGAACAACAAAGCTTCATATTTATTAAAAGTTACCAGTTTTGTTTAGTTATGATGAGCACTGAATAATGGCTAAAATCCTTAGCTAGCTTTGCATGACCAGGATTTTGTGTAGATTATGACTTCTTGAGTATCCAAACTTTAATAAGAACCTTTTCTGTTGTGTAAAATCAAAAGGCAAGCTAATTGGGACCAAAAGATTTGCAATATCCCATGGAACTTTCTATTCTTAAGGATTCTCGGATACATATCAATCCATCCACCATCATCATCTGCCTAGCTATTTTCCAACTATGTTGTGGTTGGTTTCCAGTCTAACTGGATGCACCTGAATACCAGTATTTTACATGGAGCAACTGCCGCTGCTGTTGTCATTATTTCGGTCTACTCATAAGAACTGACAAAGATCTACAAATGACAGCCAGTACCACTGGCAAACATGCTTTCCAAGGCACCAAAGGTACTATGTAAGTTATTATGGTGACCCATCCACTGACTGACCTCAGCAAACCACTGCTTAACCTTGCAGATCAGCAAACCAACAGGTGCAATCAAGTAACAGGTTTTCAACCTATCATTTCTATTTAACAAACTCCTTATTACAAGAGAGTCAATGTAGAAGTAACCCTGGTCATGAATTTGAAAATGTGTAGGCTCTATTCTTTTATGTATTTTACCTTACAAATCTATTAAAATAACATTGTTGCTCATTTTTTCATCTTCTTTCTTTTTCCGCCCATGGCCTTGGACTCGAACTTACATGCAGTTGACAAAGATCTCTCAGGCATGCTTTCTCACAGTGTTTTCCTTCACCGAAGCAAGTGATAGTCATACATTATGTATATGAATCCAAAAGATCAGAGGTGCATGTATTTGTATCATGCAATTCGTGCATGTTTCATTTTAATTTTTAATGTTGATCTCTTAATTCTTTTGTACTGCTGCACTATGATAATCTTAATATTAGTTTCTGTTGCACATAATGCTATAAGTGTTCAAGAAAAAAAAAATTGTGATGGGGCATTCCCGAAGCACAGATTTTCTGGAAATATCTAATAAAGCTGCACCTAGTTGGTATTCATTTAGCAAAATGGTCATGGGGCCCGAGTGTGCATCTCCTTTTTAAGGAAATATCTCGCCGACTGGTCGACATTTCACGTGACCAGAGGACTGGCTCTTTCTTTGATCAAAGAATTAGCATTGCCATTCAACGCAGCAATGCTGCCAGTCTTCTGGGCACGTTTCTGGATGACATTGATGGGGAGAAGTACTTTGACGCCTAAGTGTCCTATTGTTGTTTTTGTATATTTGTAGGAACTTACTTTTAGTCTTCTTTTTAGCATTATTTTAGTTATATTTGTAGTCTGTATATAATGTACATAGTAGATATATTATCCTATAATAAAATGTGATATTAAAAATCAGAGTCAGATTTAGCAACATATCAAACATATTGTTATTTTCAAAACCTTCTAGATCGACACAACAAAGGCAGGTTGGTTTTACGAGTCTGATACACACAAATATTATATTTTAAGGAGCGCATGCTGAGGCAAGCACTTAGTATTGCTAGACCAGCCTTTACACACACATAAACAATGGATGCAACACCTAGACACAAACTTTGTATTGAACATACATTAGACAAAAAAACAAGTTTGGTCAATGCTTCAAATTACAGATTTTTTAAATATTTAGTCAAAGTAAATTATTCAAGCCTTGCTTGGATCCCAAACATGTAGTTCTTTTCTAAAATCGTATTGGTAAAATAAATGCTGCCTCAATCCAACCAAGAATTTGAAAAATAGATACCTACTTTGCATAACATTATTGCTGAAAGTAAATACCTAACCTCTGATGAGGTCTCATACAAAAAAGTAATAAGTTTGATCTTGATATTTCTAATCAGTTTTTTTTTTTTTGTCTAAACTACAGTAACTTTCCATATTTTGGGAAAACTATCGTTTTCAGCTTCAATTAGTATTTTCAGAAACTGCTAGTTCATAATTAAAATAATTACTGTCGGATGCTAGCTCCAACACAATTAAGGAATAGGTATTGAATAATTATGTCACAGTTCAAGAATTAACAACTCCAGTATAGACTTAGACATTGTCAATGCGAAAAGCAGGTTTGCAAATATAGTATCGTCGTTTAACCAAACAAGATTACGCCATCCGATCTAAATGAATACGGGAATGGAATGGGAATCCAAATGAACAGTATGGATTCGCAAGCTTAAGTCTACAAAGAAATGTCAAGCAATGGAAATTATCCCATGAGCGTAAAATGATACGGGAAACGTGGCCCTTGATGCTTTTACATCAATAAGTGACTCAATACAATTGTATGATCATGGAATGTCGGATTTCACAAGATGTACGAAATGGAGTCAAGTAAAATGATAAAATATGTTTACCTGTCTATCAATTGATCCTCTGTTCCAGGCAAAGGATGAACCACAAAATGCATTGAAGACATTTTCCAAGGTCTTATCCTGTTTTAACAAAGATTTCAAAGAGCACACTTAAACATTTGTTAAAAATCCACCACAATACTGCAAGAACAAAAGAACACTATCTAAAATTCTCTTCCAACCACCATATTTCTCGTGGTTTCTTTCGTGTTCGTTTCTCGTTCTCAAATACATGTGAGTCGGTACATGACGAAAAAAGAAAGAAAATATCAACATGGCTTCTCCGCCCAGAATGTTGGTACCCTTGTCATATTCAACTAATTTGTGGAAGCCAAAATTTTTTATCCGTTCTAAAGGCTTTTTAATTAATGCTTATAGTACGTACGTTTGTTTAAACTAAATAAGATAGTGTAGTTTTTTCGAAACTCTCATTAATTTTTCATTTAATTTTACCCCGATGTAGCCTTTTAGTAACATAATTAAGGTGTGAATACATGAGGTGTGCGCCACGGCATGTCTTTTGAGCAAGATTTTTAGTATTCAATAATAATATCATACTAATACAACAAACAAGGATGTTTTTTTTAAAACATATTTAACTCCCATAATATAATGGGGGGCTTATTACACTTCGAGGCTGCTAATGAGAAAATCCTCATGGACAAACCCAATGGGGGCTATCGCGTATGAATTCGCCACTAGAGGCACTAGTGTAGCGCGGGGTCACCGAAATGTCAGATGTCTTAGATTGTTCGCGCGTTGCTTGCCGTTTTTACACGTATTTCTACAAATATTCACGATTGTGGTCTAGGTTGAGCCATTGCTGATTAATTATGACTTGAAGATTTAAAGTAGCAACTTAGAATCTTAATTTTCAGTACTTGGAGGTAAAATGATTTTTAAATGTTTCATGCTTACTAATTTTAGGGAGAATATTGTAAATATATGAACCTGAAGTTTACACTATGTTGTTATATATAATAAAATAAACTTTTTATGAAGTTATTGGTACTTTATAGTATAAAATAGAATGATTGACAGCACCTCAATCGACAGTGCCGCCATCTGGTGAGATCAAAAACGATAGCCCTCATTACAGGGAATCGAAACCAGAACCTCATGCTCAGCAGTAGCAATTGCAACCGCTACTAGACCAGCAAGGCAATCAAGATAGTAGCATACTAAAAACTCATGTGATCCTAACCATGTGATTATATCCTTTTTAGTTTTCAACAAGCTATGATAGTATGAACCATGGCTCTAGCTAAGAACAAAAGAGTATGTAACTTTTGGGGTAGGCCAACGTAGACAATGCTATCAACTTGAACAAAAAAACAAGAAGCTCTTCTCTTTTGAAGATCTCGTCTCTTGAGAAGATTATATTCATTTATTCGCTACAGAAAACAAGAATTTAAGAAGATTCTTGATCTGCCTATCCTTTTCCCAACTACGTTTTGGTCGGCTTCCAGTCTCAACCACATGAAGCCAGTGGGGGCTATCGCGTGTAAATCGCCGCTAGAGGAAATGTCAGATGTCAAAGAAAGTACACGTATTGAGTGCTTTTTTACAGTGGCGTAGCTACCGTAGGGCTAGGCGGGGCAGTGCCCGGGGCCCCTAAGCTCAAGGGGCCCCTCGGCCTCCATGAACGACGTTGGAAAAAGTTACATAATATTTCAATAAAGAATTTTCGACTTGCAACTTTTTGGCACCTGACCCCAACAAACCTCGAACGGCTCGTACCGAAATCACAAAAATATCTCCCACCTCCAGAACATAAACATAACAGGGTGTCATCTTCTGCCTACCCTTTTCCCAACTATGTTGGGGTCGACTTTTTTACTAGCTACGGACCAACACGGAAAATTATCCCACGGGATTCATTTATAGGGATAAAAGTATCATAGGATACTTGTATACGTCCAACTCCTAACCAGGTCGAGCTCTATCCGTGTGCAAAATTTCATCCAAGTCCATGGGTTTCGCCATAAAAGTTATAACTTTTCTTGCCTGATGTCGCAGATTTATTAAGTACGTAATAAATTGAGAATCAATCTCAAAATAAGCATCTGAGTACTCGTACTAGCGCTTCAAACTTATACATTTGCGGTTCGTACTTAGAACCCTAAAAATGATAACAGAGGCTAGTTTTTTGGATTGGCATTCCTTTTGGATTTTAACATGATTAACCTGTATAGACAGAGTTTGAAGTTAATTAGGAGCACCTTATGCCAATAAGGCAAACACAAGGTTGCAAGAAATTGAGCATGTGGACGTTTGATCTCAAGTTACGTAACTGAATTTATTTAAAGCAAAATGTAAAAAATTTCGAACTCGCTTTGCTCGCTCTTGCAGCTTTTCTTGAGTTGTAACTTTGTCTATAAGTCGCTCAAGTAACTGTGTTATGTCGAAACACAATTCTAACCTGTCCAGGGTAGGTAGGTAGAGTGATTAAATTTTCGAGCTCACTTCGCTCGCTCTTCTGACTACTTTCTTTTGTTGAGAGGGTATTTTATGGTTTGAAATAAAATAAACGTAACATGTAGGAAACATTCATATTGACTTAAGGAATGACAGTGTAAAGAATAAAGTATTATAAAAAAGCAAAGATTAGGAGAAAACCTCCTTCAACATCCTCCCTTTTTCGATAATCTTTATCGTATAAGTCCCACCATTCCTGAAATTAGATCCAGTCTGGGTTTATGCACAGGCTTAGTCAAAATATCAGCACACTGGTATTCTGTGGGAACATACTTAACTTGAAGTTCTTTTTCAGTAACTAATTCCCTTACATAAAAATGTCTAATAGAAATGTGCTTTGTGCGACGATGTAACTCTGGGTTTTGTGCAAGCTTTATAGCAGCATCATTATCAACTTGTAAAGTAGGGACTTCTATCAAAGTAGTAATTTCATTAAAAAGTCTCTTCAGCCAAACAATCTCACGAGCTGCTTCACTAGCTGCAACAAGTTCTGCTTCGGTGCTTGAGATAGCTACAGAAGTCTGTTTACGACTTGCCCAAGAGATTACTCCTCCTGCATACACGCATAAGATTCCAGAAGTAGAGCGTCCTGTATCGAAATCTCCACCATGATCAGAATCACTAAAACATTCCAAGATTCCAGTTTTGTATCCCTTTTTGTATACAATTGCTGTATCAAGGGTTCCCTGAATGTAACGAAGTATGCGTTTAACCTTGTTAACATCTTCTAAAGAGGGATTTGTAAGTTTCCTGGATACGACACTAATAGCGTATGATATGTCCGGTCTAGTACCTGTCATTAAATAAGCTAGCGCACCAACGGCTTCACGATAGGGAAATTTAACGTCATCCTCTTTTACTGAGCATGGTTGTGCAGGTTGTGCTTCTTTAATGATTGGAGTACTAACGGCTTTACAATCACTCATACCAAAGCGTTCCAGTAGCCTTTTAGCATAATGTTTTTGAGAGACTTTGATGGAATCATCGTTATTGTTGAAGATTTCCAAACCCAGAAAGTAAGAAGCTGGTTTTGTGGTTATCTTGAACTTCCGTTTCAATTCTGCCAAAAACTTTTCAGATTCCTTTGGGTTCGTTGAAGCTATTAGACCATCATCAACATAGAGTCCAAGAATGATCTTGTTGTTAAGTCGGTTTCTAATGAACAAACATGGATCTGTGTCACATTGTTTGAATCCTAAAACTTTCAAATAATCAACAATACATTTGTTCCAACATCTTGGAGCTTGTTTAAGACCATATAAACTTCTCTTCAATTTACATACTTTAGTCGTACCATCACTATATCCTTCTGGCTGATTCATGTAGATGTCTTCATCTAGTGAACCATTCAAAAATGCTGTTGCTACATCAAACTGTCTGAGGGATAACCCTTCATTTGCAGCGATGCTAAGAATCGATCTTATTGTGGCCATTCTAGCAACAGGACTAAATGTATCACTATAGTCAATTCCTTTCTTTTGTGTATAACCTCTTGCTACTAATCTCGCCTTATGTTTGTCAAGACTTCCATCAGCATGGGTTTTAACTTTGAACACCCACTTACAAGAAATCAGTTTTCTGTCTTTTGGTTTATCCACCAAAATCCAAGTTTTATTATCTTTTAGAGATTTTAGTTCGCTCTCCATTGCTTTTAACCATTCCGCTTTCTGAGGACTTTTTATTGCTTCTTTGTATGATTTGGGTTCATTAAAATCACTAACAACAGTAGACATAATAAAATCTTCAAATCGTTGTGGTGGTCGCAATGTCGATCTATCTCTTAGATTCCTTGTCGTAGAATTTTCTCGTTCATCATCTTCATCTGAATCAACTTCTGATGATTCAGGCGTAATATAGAACTCATTAGAATCTTCTTCATTTCTACTAGGTTCATCCGATATTGTAGGCAAATTGGGAATTGTTTCTTCAAAACTCGCACCATCATTCAATGTTTGAGGCACATCTGAAATAGTTGCGTCGTGTAAAATATCCTCCCTTGCATCTAACATTGGATGATTTTCTCCAGTTTTAGGAAAATGAACCTCCATCTCAACAATTGGACTTTGTTTTTCTGTTTCAGAGACATCTGACTCCAATCCAATAGATCTGATGACTGACTCGTTGAATATTACGTCTCTTGACCGTATCAGTGTTGGATTCGATTTATTGTGTATGCTTAGTAATCGATAACCGTCATCACCATCGTAACCAATGAGAATACATTTTTGAGCTTTTCTGGACATTTTCGTTCTCTTTACTTTTGGAACATGAGCATAACATTCAGTGCCAATGATTCTCAAATGTTTGATTGAGGGTTTCTTTGTAAACCATAACTCAAACGGTGATTTTCCTTCTATAGAAGTCGGCCCAGTTCTATTCAGAACATAAGTAGCCGTGTTGACAAGCTCAGACCAACAGGAGAGTGGAAGTTCTTCGTGAGCGTGCATCATAGTACGAGCAGCTTCTACCAAAGTTCTGTTATCTCTCTCACTGCACCCGTTCTGTTCCGGCGTATACGGCATTGTCAAACGGTGTTGGATGCCATGATTATTTAAGATCTTCTTCACAGCTTCATTTTGGAATTCTCCTCCATTATCACTGAGAATTGTCTTTATAATATGACCAGTAGTCTTTGTTGCGTTTATCATTTCCACAAGTTTATCCTTCACTTCAGACTTGTGCTTGATGAAATAAACATGACGATACTTACTGAAATCGTCTTTAAATAAAACAAAATAACGAAACTTTTTGAATGAATTGGGGAACGGACCACATACATCTGTGTGAATGATCTCTCCTGGTGTTTTAGCTCGATCTCTTGTTCCAAATTTATATCTTTGTGTTTTACCATAAACACATCCTGTACATAATTCAGAATCGAGTTTGACTTTTATACCAAGTTCCTTTTCAATCAATTGCTTCACATGTCTTTTATTCTGGTGAGCAAATCTTTCATGATAGAGTTGTAAAATGTTGTTTGTTGACAGTGAGTTCAATTCAGGAGATGAATTTATAATTGTCTTTACATTTAGTTTATAGAGTCCTCCATTCTTAACTCTTGTGCCAATTAAATTAATTTTTCCATCTACTATCAATTGACAATATTCTCTTTCAGATGTGAAGACACTCTTCTCAAGTTTATCTTGCACAGCAAGTACGGAAAATAAGTTTTTCTTTATTGCTGGAACATACCATACATCACACAGTCTAATGTTTTGTGTCTGACCGCGAACGTCTGCTATCAAATCAACTGTACCTTTTCCAATAGCTTGAATTGTTGAGCCATTTGCAGTTGTTACTGTTTGATTATTACTGAAATGTTGAAAGCTTGAAAATATGTCATTTCGACAGGTGACATGACTTGTAGCACCATTGTCAACAAACCAACTGTCAAGATCTTCTTCAATAATATTTACGACTTCATTTGTAACAATTTCCATTAATGAGAGGGTCAGATTGGCATTGTTAGCTTGACTTGTCGATGGGCCAGGTGTTTTAGGAGGTTTCCCGTCCGATATCCACTTGCGACATTTTTTAACTTTGTGTCCATACCCAGGTAGCATTTCGACGTGATTATGACGTCCATTCGCAGTCATTTTCGACGTAACTGACGTCATTTTAAGACGTCACATGTCCCTGGAATATGACGTACATATGTCACAGCCTCACGACGTCATTTTATGACGTATAGGCTGGTCACCTCTGGACCAATATAGAACCTACTGTGGACGTCATTAATCACGGCATTAAGACGTCATATACGGACAAAAATATGACGTTCTTTGGACGTCCTTAATAACTGTATTAAGACGTCATATAGTGACCTTCTGTGGACGTAATTAATAACGGCACTAAGACGTCATATAGTGACCTACTGTGGACGTCGTTAATAACGGCATTAAGACGTCATATATTTACCCTCTGTGGACGTCATTAATAACGGCATTAAGACGTCATATAGTGACCTACTGTGGGACGTCATTATTAAGGGCATAAAGATGTCACCTCATCACTAAAGTATGACGCAACTTAGACACTTCAACACGTCATCTCAGGACCAATACATATAGAACCTACTGGTGGTTGTAAAACGTCGTATCAGGACGTACCTTGGTAAACAATTTTCTACCAAGGTACGTCCTTATATGACGTTTTAATGTCGTGGTTAATGACGTCCACCAGTAGGTTTTATATTGGTCCTTAGATGACGTGTTGAAGTATCTAAGTTGCGTCATACTTTAGTGATGAGATGATGCCTTGAAGCTGCAAAAAAATATAACTATTAGTCATTTAATAGCCTACAGTGTATATAAAATAAATATGGATAGGTACCATGAAATAAAAAACTTTACATTTTCTACAAAAATCACTATCAGTTTATTTGTTATTAGTTAATCATGGTACAACTTAACAATCAATTTATTAAGAAAGGTACGCTACATTAACATTATCTAAGATATTAGATTCTAATACATTAACTCATAAAGATAGATCTTTGTAATTAACCAGCGTTCACCATGAGCCACACTTTAATGCAATCTTCGATATCTTTTTCAGTTGTTCTTAAAGTAGATTTCTTTACAGCCTCTGTAATCAAATACATGTAAAAGTGGTTAGTTAAATAAGAACACAATAAAATAAGACAGGTCATGTTAAAGACTTTACTAGACATGGCAAAAATTAACGAGTTGTTGATTGTTGAATTGATGTCTTACCCTCGATGAGGGTACCTCTCACCGCGGATAAATTTTAAGTGTCCGTGGCTCCAAAAGAGAAGGAATTCTAGCGAATTATTCGTTAAATTCAACAAAAGTACTAACCTACAAGACAGTTTCGAAGACGTAATTGGCAGAATGGCTTTTTCTGTGATTGTTTGCCATAGAAATTGAACTGCTTTGCCAGAGAGTGGCACAAAATCGTTTTCAGAATTCGAGAAACTTTGCTAAAGATGTCCCTTCCACCAATATACTTTATATATTGAACCTGAAAATAAAAGTGTTGATTAGTGCAGTGCAGCAACAGATAAATAAAGTAATAATAAACCCAAAATAAATTTGTGTTTCCAAGCAAACATTCAATAGCTCATCAAATACTAGTATAATAGAAATAAAACCATACCAAGTTATCATAGTTTTCTTGATTTTTTAGTAATTCTTCTGTAGTTTCCAAGGCCTCATTTTGGTTATTGGCAGTTTGAAATCTACTTCCTTTTAAAGTTTCTTCAGTAGATTTTATTAAGGATAAAATTTGGTCATTTTGACACTTTAATAAGAGACAACAATGTGATCACTTTCTCATGGAAGGTATCGCTTCGTCTTTGATCACTTGTGAAAACGTCTTGTTCAAAGTCTGCAAATAAGTTAATTTCATTCAAGGATAACGGGATCTACAAATGAAATAAAGAAATAAAATTCATACGGATTTTTTTAAGTTTTGAAAAAACCTGCACGTAAAAAAATGCCATCGAATATTTATGACCTATAAATTAGGCCCTATCAGTATTTGTAGCTAATAATGAACACCCCTGTATAAACTACTTTGCAGAATACTGGATGACAATGTGTTCGGAAAATCACTGTTGTCATTGTTTGTCCCAGCATCGAAATGTCAGAAATTATAAATATTATTAAAGAAAATGTGTCTAGGCTAATTTCTTATTAACACCCAGGCAGAGAACAAAACATCTGTGTTCGTCACACAAACAATTTGTTCTCGGCGGAGATTGAACCCGCGCCCTCCAGTGCAGAAGGTAAAGCTACTGAGCTTCAAGGTTGAAAAGTTGTTCATATTGATGGATACTTAAACCCCCTGAAGTTTTTGGGAGTATGTTGCAATTTAGCAAATTCATTATACATATTGAATTTGGTAAATTACAGCATACAATAATTAAACAAACAATCATCCAAAGCAAGCTAAATAAAATCTTGTAATAACGAATGACTAGTCTTATTACCCTGTATATAAATAACAATTTTGGTAAATTAAATTACATACTATCGAATAATGAATATCGAAAAGTGATTTGTTTTTCAGATACCGAATATATACAATGTTGATCTATACATATGTATGTACTATTTAGTAGACACAGTAGAACAATACCTACACAACATAAGCTCAATAAAAATCTTTTATTAACATGTTCACACAATAATCTTGAAATTTTGAAAATCTTACCATCTATGTATAGTTTTTTTAGTGGTGGTGGGCGTCTATAGCTGTCATTATTGTCCTCATCATCACTTGAAGTAATATAACGATTGGGTTTACTCTTAGGTCTTTGTTGCTTTAGTTCAGTATCCTCCGCTTCTGTCTGTAAGTCAGACGTTATCTCTCCCAATTTCAGTTTTTTCTTAGCTTTTTCTATGCAGTCTAAAGAATAAAAATCCACCCATAATAACCATGCCATGCACATACACAAACAGTAGTAGACATACAAAAGTAATGGGGCATACTCATAAACACAATTCAAATTTAATCATTGCTTAAAGTTAGCCGGGGTGTCACTGTTTTTCATTACCCAGTGGTAAGAGATGGCAATAGTTTAAGCACTGATTATCTGTCAAAAGATAAACAGTGCTAAGAGTCTAGACCGACGAGCTGCATTTTAGCAGTTGCCCACTGGTTACTCGTTGTAAATATTAGTTGAAGACCTACCTTCATAAAGAGCTTAGGTACCTGATGATACATCTATCTATGAAGGCAATGACAAACGGTGACAGGGCTAATTTTAAGAACTGCTTAATAAATTTGGGGGTTACCCCCACATACCTCCCAAGCAAGCACAAGATTTGAAGGTGGTACAATCTTCAATAACTATAATAAGATGTCCTGTCGGCTCTCAAAATAAGTCTCGGTAAATAACAGCTCACTTGCATGAGCTCTTATTCTGATTCAGTCTGGTTGTGAAAATAGTTCCACCTTGAATGGTACAATACATAACTAACACACCTGCAGTTGCATAGGTACACCCCACCACCACCCTACACCATGTTCCCTTGTCCTTTTAGATCCTAGTGTCAGGAGTTCCTGCTTATGAATTTGACTGCGGGTGTGATGATAAGTTAATTATAGTTAGGTATTGTAACATTAAAAAATGTTGTGTTTGCAGTTTTACAAGCACAAGAATCATAGTTTGAAAAAAGAATACAAAAATTGTTAGTTTTCATTCATAAACAACTTTTGAAACCAAGCCCGGTCAACATTTACCTCTTCCTAATACCTAACAAAAGAAATTACCTTACAGGAGCTTGTCTGTCGCTGACAATGGTGACATTGCACTGCGCCCGTCACTCTGGGGGTGGGGCATATTCCAATTAATTGTAATTACGAGTATGTCTAATATAGGCAGAAGTAACAAGTAGATAGGTAGAATAGAAGAAGAATAGAAGCTGGGCATACCTGTATACACAAATGAAAAGTGAAGTTGGTAAGGTAGCTTGCATGTCAAAAATGTCTGTGTGTTATCACACAGGAAGAACAAGTATTGTAAAGATGAGATAGGTTACCATTGGTAGGAAAAGTCTTAAACCAGCTACCTTGACCGAAACTTAATGCAGACGGATACGACCATTAAACGTAGGTAGAAGGTACGTACCATGTAATACTTACCAGTCTCATAAAAAACTCTCCGTACACCATAAAGCTTCCATGTATCCACATCAGGTTTAGCATGTTCTTTATCTTACAGATTAAAAGCCTTAGATTCCCGTACAGGAGGCCAATACACTTCACATCTAAGTGGTGTCATCCACTGGCGATTTACGATTGACACGCTTTCTTCGGCACCATTAGTAGGATCAGAAAACTGAATGACTGAATACATTATTACGAGTATGATGCACATTGCACAGAACAAAGATGAAATCAAACGCACAAAACAAAATTTCTTCGGCGCGAACCGCGAACTAGTTTCAATTTCAACTTTTTCAACATGAACGGTAACCAGGGTTGCCAGATAAAAGCTATCTCTTTTGCCTACACAAATAGCATAGTATACTTTTTGTTTGCGTTTCACTTTCTTGTTTAGATTTTGAACTCTGTCTCTGTCATACAGCGAATTAGAATGACGATTTATTTTGGCATCCAAATTAAACCGACTTCCGGCAAAATACCATCAAAAATTCTGATGTTCGAAAAGAGCAATAATAATACGAAAAAGTATTAAAATACTGATTCTGATCTTCTGATCACACTGCTTTCAACAATCAACAATGTACAGAATGCACTAATACTAGAGTCGCCAATGAAAATTTTTAGGCTGCCTGTATGATAATTTGGAGCCATAAAAAAAGTCCTATGTTTAACATTACCGCTCAAATATTTTTATAGTTAGTTGCTAAAGAGAGTTTTCATTTTACTATGTCAATAAATAAATAAAATATCAGTGCTAGGCAAGTGAAAATAATGCCAACACTGACCTATTATGGCGTACCCCTGTTCATTTTGATTTGCGCGAGTGCAATGCGTGTTTACCCCGTCCCCTATAAATAACGGCAGAAATTGTTTGCTGATTTGTACGGTACTATTTCCATTGGTATAAGGTGAATGCACTAGGGTAGCCCGCGAAATTTAAATTTTCTTACGTTTAATTGCAATTTGCAGGTCAGTGTCAGGTTGTATGTTGATGAAAATATGAATCGCGCCAGTAACACGTATGGAGTTACAGAATTAGAATCATTCAAATCATCAATACAACCCTTTAAGTTCATATAATCCCATTGAGGGACTTTTTCATGAAATAGCTATTGAATGGTGTTATACGAACTTGGATTGGAAGGCGGTACTGATGATTTGAATGACTATAATTCTGTAACTCCATACTTGTTACTGACGTGATTCATATTTTCATCAACATACAACCTGACACTGACCTTCAAATTGCAATAAACTTAAGAAAATTTAAATTTCGCGGGCTACCCTTGCACTTCCACCATAAGTTCGAAGATTTCGGGACGCGAAATGAACTATGTACAATCGTGCGTCACGTGGTACGCAAGGTGAATGTAAACCAATCACAGAGAGTTTTGGCAGTCAGTTAAATTCGAACCTTGACGTATATAAATTAGTCTCATTCAGGTTCAAATTCAATTGACGGCACGGGCAAAAACCCGGCCCCGGCTTATTTTTACCCGTCTGCGCAGAAGGAGGGTAATGGTTTTTGAGTGTAAAGTCAAGAAACTTACACACCACCCACCCACACAGAACGGATAAACCTGTCAGTGCAGCCAGTAATTCTTTTCGCAAATTCAATTCGTAGGCGGGTTTTTTGTGTTTTTAGATAATTAGTTGTTTTAATGTTTGGTGTCGCATAATTTCGTCATTTATGAGCCGATTCCGAAAATTCTTTTTTTATCTGAAAGTTAATGCTTCCAGATTGATCCCAAAGAAATTTCCTCCAAATCGATTCAGCCGTTTTTTAAGTAGTTTTTTTAATGTTTGTTACCGCATATATACCTTGGTCATTTTTGTCGCGACTTAGAAAATTATTTTTTATCTGAAAGGTTATATTCCAGATTGGTCCTATAGAAATTTTATCAAAATCGGTTCGGCCGTTTGGTTATGTAGTCGGTTTCTTAAGTTCTTTAAACTGAATTATTATTTTTATATTGCAACACTAAACGATTCACTAAGATAATATCTAGATAGATATACTAAGAACTCCTAGACTCGGGGGTTATTTTAAAACGTGGACCTCTACACAACTCTGTACAGAACGTCATAATAGACCCTAAATAGTCGTCATCACGACGTAGCATTCGTGACTAATACCGGACGTCACAGAATGATCTTAAATAGACGTAGCTAGGACGTACCATTCATGATCAACACGGGCTGAAATAAATCGGACCCAGAACGTCTCACTGGTGACCCTAAATAGACGTCATCAAGACGTACCATTCGTGCCTAACACCGGACGTCACTTAATGATCTTAAATAGACGTAGCTAGGACGTACCATTCATGACCAACACGAGCTGAAATAAATCGGACACAGAACGTCACACTTGTGACCCTAAATAGACGTCATCAGGACGTACCATACGTGCCTAATACTGGACGTCACAGAATGATCTTAAATAGACGTAGCTAGGACGTACCATTCATGACCAACACGGGCTGAAATAAATCGGACCCAGAACGTCTCACTGGTGACCCTAAATAAACGTCATCAGGACGTACCATTCGTGCCTAATACCGGATGTCACAAAATTGACCTTAAATAGACATCGCTACGACGTATCATTTATGACTAACACGGGTTGGTTACGGATCGACCCTAAAATAACGTCAGTTTTACGTACATGTTCGACGAATAAAGGACGGACCCTAAAATGACTAAAGTGGGACGTCATTATTTCGTCGCAGACGTCATCTTGCTACCTGGGTATAGTCCGCAATATCCACACTTTTTCTTACGTATAAACTTGTTTTGTACAACTAGAGCTTGTGCTTCAGTAATACTTTCTTTGGTCAAAAGTGAACGTTCGTAAGCACATACTTGTGCTGTCAGATTGTCTATATTTCGATCTTTTCTTGACATCAACATCCAACTAGACTTGAAGGAGAAGTACTTCTCGTCGGGTAAAGTTTCCAAGATCTTGCAGATTAGTAATAGCTCTGGAAGATCATATTTGGTTTCACCTTTTTGAAGTTCCACTTTCAATTCATGCCATATATTTTTCAGTTTGGATATATGCATTGACATGTCATGTGACGGATCTTTTTTATAGCCAAAGAAACTGTAGCATAGTGAATAGCTTTTGTCTTCAGATATTCCATTGAACAAAGTGTGCAATTCATCCCAAACCTGTTTGGCTGTTGAGAATCTCATGACCTTTTTTAAAGTGGCATCCGACATATTAGCCATCAAAATAAGCATCGCCGTACTATCTATCTTATGATATGCTTCTAAAGTCTTTTCATAATTTGCTTTAACGTCTGCAGCTGCTGTAGTGGCTGGTTTTATAGGTTCTATAAGTTTTCCATTTATAGCATCCAACCCGCCAGGAGTACCCCTTAAAAGCAACAGTACCTTACAGCGCCATGTAGACCAATTTTCTTCACCTTCCAAACGACCAATATCAATTTTACAACTCGTAGATGAAGTCGACATTTTGACAGGCGTTCGTTAGAATTTTTTGAAAATTTTTAACTGTTTTTTGCAAATTATTTTTTAAAAAAAACCTTACTTGTCCATTAATCAATCGTTTCCTATATATTTACACGCTCTGCTACCATGTTGAGAGGGTATTTTATGGTTTGAAATAAAATAAACGTAACATGTAGGAAACATTCATATTGACTTAAGGAATGACAGTGTAAAGAATAAAGTATTATAAAAAAGCAAAGATTAGGAGAAAACCTCCTTCAACATCTTTTGAATCATAACTTTATCTAAACGTCGACCAAGTATCTCGTGAAGGTATGAAGGATCGAAACAATTTTTAACTTGTCCAAGGCAAGGTGTCAAAAAATTTCGAGCTCGCTTCGCTCGCTCTTGCGGCCTGCTTCTCCTCGAGTCTTGGAGTCTTTGTTTGTGAGTCGACCAAGCAACTCCTGTATGAAGAGTCGAAATAATTAAATTTTCGTTTTCTCTTCGATCGCTCTTGGAACCTTAGTTCCTTTTGTTCTCATAATGGTTTCCCTTAGTCGATAAAGTAACAGCTATTTCTGAATAATAGCACTAAAGAAAAGTAAACTTGAGTGAGGAGTGGAGACCTAAAATTTTCTTTTAGTTCCTAGACTTTACAAAATCCTCTTCAAAAAAAAAACAATTATGGAAAATCTAACCAATCCGAGGTGCTAATATTTTGGAAGTGGCTATTACATTTAAGATTAAGAAAAACCTCAGCTGCATCTGTAAATAGTAAACTTAATAAAACCCGCACCCGTTTTTACTCGCAACCCCCGGCTCAAAAGTTGGCGACTTCCTTGTAGTTCATCTCATCCAGTACATTCAACGTGAAAGCATAACCAAAAAGAACAAACTTTATTTATTTATTGAAATCTCCCTTACAACTATTCCCTTATAACAGGTGTATTCCTAATGCGATAGTGCGGTCTTTAACGTTTTATAATATTATTAGGAAATACGAGCTGCGTTACACTTAGTAGTACAGCTTTCATTTATTATGCCTTGCAGTGGGCTAGTAATGAGCTGATAATGAAGTAGTTTTGCACCCCTAAAGTATTTATAGAGCCCAAATTTCATTTTTGCCCCGAGGCCCATGGTTACATAGCTACGCCACTGCTTTTTTATCACGTATGGATGGGTTTACTAATATTCACGATTTTGGTCTAGATTGAGCTATTCCTGATTAATTAAGACTTGAAGAACTTAGGATCCTATTTGTTAGTACTTGGAGGTAAAATGATTTGTAAATGTTTCATGCTTGCTAATATTAAATAAATGTATCTGAAGCTTACAGTTGTTATACGTAATAAAATGTACTTTTTATGTAATGGTACCGTAAAATTTAAAATAGAATCATTGACATAACCTTACGCGACAGTGGCGCCATCTGGTGAGCTCAAAAACGATAGCCCTCATTGGTATTTCACGTGGAGCGACTGCTTATCTGACCTCCACAAGCCACAATTGAATTACACTACATGAAATATGAATAGGCCTCTAGACAATACAATTTCTAGGGGCGCAGCCGCAGCGCCGCCTTACGGCTTCGTACGTAGACAGAGAAAACTAGCTTCGTACGACTCATGTTTACGTATTACTCGTGGGTTAATAAACTCTTTGCTCATGTGCTTGTTTGCGTGTCGGCGAACGAAACGTGCCGCACACACATTCATTGTGTTTTGCTTCAACTTTACACGGAATTTTGAATAAAACTATCACTCTGAAAAACTATCATATTTCTACATTATTTTGATTTCTTTGAATCGGATTGTCTGAATGACTTTTGTTTTTTCGTTCAAGTTCCCCGTAGAAGTTCCCCCTCATGGAAAGTGATGCTAAAAATATGATTACGGAAGTACGGAACACTGGCCTAGGAAGAAAAAAATTAGAAAAAAAAACAATATTGAAAAATGGCGGCCAAGTCAAAGAAGCGGCTGTCTAAAATTGAAAATAAGATACTAAAATTAGAAAAATTAGAATTAAAAGACGTATTTTGTTCAATTTGTCAATCTATTTTAATAGAACCCGTAACCTTGCCGTGTTTTCATGATTTTTGTCAACGTTGTTTTAATGGCAGCATAGAAAATAATGCTTTGTGTTGTCCTCTGTGCCGATTGCGAATTGGATCCTGGCTCAGAACAGCAACAAAACAAAAGAATTTGGTGAATGTTGAACTTTGGAATTTTATCCAATCAAAATTTCCATTAGAAATTGAAATTAAAACAAAAGGAGAGGATATCCATTTACCAGAAGGTAAACACATGAAATTATGCAGAAAATGAAGATAAAATCAATATTTGTGTATTGTAAAAAGAGTGAAATAAGTTTTTGGTAAAATCTTACCATCTGTAAATTTTTAATGTCATGGACATCTCTAAGGTAACGTTTTCCTTAGATTTTGATCCATACCACAGTACCTTATTAGGACCTACAAGATTCACGTTCTTATTATAATGACAACTTATTCTCTATCCATTCATTTGGCTGAAGCTGCAATATAAATATTTATTTTCTTATACTCTATACTATCAAAGAAACTCACACTCATCTGTGACTGTTAAACCTGTCTTTTCCTTCACTTACACAAGACTTACAACTTTTCAGAGACACCCTTACCCCGACTTAGTGAGCCTGGGGAAATTAGGTCAGAATATGAGGCTGAACTGAGGCGCTTAAGAGCTGAGCGAGTAAGACTAGAGCAAAAGCATATACAGGAGACTGAGTTATTATTCAAGTAAGTAATGTTTACATTAATATTTGTTACTAATCTAAGTGATTTGTTTCTGACAATATGTCCCTGAATTATACAATCAATCAAGAAATTGAATTACTTATTGAATATTTGTTTGCAGGAAAATTCAATGTGAAGAAGAAGAAGCGCACAAAAAGTATTTAGATAACTTAAAACAAGATGAAATTCTAGCACTACAAATGCAGCAAGATCGTATTAAAGACAATGCACCACCACCTAACACTCCTAGGAAGCTCAATGTTAAAGCACCAGTGGCAAAACCTAGACTTAAAGCTACAAAAATTGATAGTTATCTGTCTAAATTACAAGTTCCCACCATTAAAGAGTAAGTCATGATTCTCAAAACCTAATCTAGAGCCAATGCTATTTTATTGTGTATCCAATTAGCCATGTGTTATTTTTATATGAATAATGTCAGTTGCTTCTGATATTAAAAGTCTTAATGTGTCTGTTATTTAAAACAGTATTTTAACCACAAGTCTACATTCTATTTTAACTGTACTGGTAAATTAGTATTCTATCAAAGGATTTGAAACTCGATCAACAGCCATTGTTGAAAACCATTTATGTTTCCATGTAATGACAATGTTATGATGGAATTTGAGCTACATAAGTATTGTTTATTCTGATTATGTGCCTTTCACACAATTTTTTATTGGTAACTAAGCCCAAAGAATTGTTGAATTATTATAAAATATTAAATTACAACCCAATCTTTTGAAGTCAAATGCATGATAAAAGGTTATTTATTAATACAAGCTAAATATGCTGTGTAGGTACTTTTTATAGGATAGATTTTGGATAAATTTTCACAGAATTTTAAAAAATTACTTGCCTCATTTACAAACTGACAATTATTTGGTCATCACAGTGAAGGTAATGCTTTATTGAATTACATTTAAGCTGCAATGAAATGTAAATATCAAAGGACGCAAAGTTCATATTTTAAGAGATCTCTCTGTCCTCTATACATTTTGGAAAATGGAATCTTAACTACTAGCATTATCTTATTCCAGTAGTCCGCAAGTAAATAATGAAACTAATGATAATACAAGTATTGATGGGTCAACACCTAAGGCTCCAACAGTCAAGCCTATGAATGGAGCCTCACCAGAAATGGTGCCAAGTTATGGGAAATTAATTAGAAGCTTTATTGATAAAAAAAACAAACTGGTTCCTGGTTTATGGAATAAAGAGAATGGGGAGAGTGTTAAAGAAACGGTAAGTTTATGCAGATCTTTTATTGTTCAAACTTCAACATTTTAAATTGGTCTTGCAGTTGTGGGCTGTGCAAGTACGGTCAGCAACAGAAGTAGCTTAACATTTCGGAATTTTAATTATTTGAAGTACATCCTGTACTCCAGCAATTATTTTGAATGTTTCAGAAGATTATTCTTTAAAATATTCCTTACTTTTCAATACCTTTTATGAACAAGTATTATCTAACAAGTTTTTTTACAAAAAAACTTGCTTTGAAACTTTGAGTAGTGTTAATCTATTTCTGATGCTGACTGTACCTTGATTGGATACTTTAGTGTCAAGTCTGATAACATGAGGTTTAAAATTGGATTCTCATATTATCAGCACACACACTTTTTCTTAATTATAATATTAAATAGTACAAAATAAGCAGCTTTGAATAGGACAGAAATTATTGTCTTCTTTGATTAATAATTGCTTTAATTTCTTTTACAGAAAGATGATCCTAAAAATAGTGATAAAGAAGTAGGTACTTCAGAAGATAAGGTCAAAGTAAAAAGCTCTGTGCCTTCCCTGCTTGTCTCACTGCCACTGCCATATACAGGAATACTCCAACACAAAATTAACTTAGCTGAAAATAGAAACATTGAGACTGGAAGTGTTGACTCCATGCGACAGGAGTTGTGTTACTTCAAACCTATTGAGTCGACAACTCCAACAAGGTAAACATTCCACAGGTAGTTTTATACATTCAATCTTGACTAACTCGGAAGGTCGAAATATTGAAAATCGGGTGCGCGGTGTTACCTCAATATTCCCAAAAATTGGTTTCATATAATAGTCGAGTATGGCGTAATGCAATGAAAATATGTAACGCAAAAAATACAGTTGACAGAGAAGGGTTTAAAGAAAATTTTTAACCAAACAGAAATAAAATAATAGTTTGATAAACCCAATAAAAAATTGGGAAGTTGCAGCACAAAAAAAATACTTTGGCTTCAAAGATCTCTGTATTTCCAGCGATAACAACAGTTTTTTTTTTAAAGAATTTAATAGAATTTGCATATTTTTAAAACATTAACCAAACATTTTTTTTTATATAATGTCTTTACTTTGAATAATCCAAAGAAAACCTGTAAAATAAATTCCATTCGCAGCTTAGTCACATGTCAACACAAATACCTACATATTATTTTCAATCTTCAACATTATTCACGCTCCATAGTGTGACAATAGCTTACACGGTTTATGTGCGATTAACATCGTAGTCGGTCCGCGCATTAACACTATCAGTTGTATAATTGTGTTAAAGGAATCTTGAACCATCTAATAAATTAAATGCTTAAATCTGTTAACATTTTTCAGTTTCAGTACAGGCAAGACTCTTCCGCTCCGCGTTCCAGGGCTCCGTGTGGACAAGGAGCCAGTATCAACTCGCAATGAGTCTACGCCGTCGCGTGCGCAGTATTTAGAAGGTCTTTGTCGTCTAAGGAACTTGTCCTTAGCTAAAAACTTACCATCTGCTTTTGTTATTGCACTAAATATACTTCAAGTTGAAAAGGTAAGGCTACTTAACTCGACAGTAAAAAAACACAATCTATTTATTTCCAAATACATTCATAAAATTATTACATAAAAAAATAAGGTTCAATCTTTTTGAGGCAAGATTTTGTGCGCTATGGATTAAGATTTAAGTTACTCACCCACAGGTCTTTGTCTGGTAGTGGACCCACACGTACGCCCCCTCTCCACGATAAAATAGGTTTTTAAGATGTTTTTTATTTGTCGAAGTTTTTGTTTTCCAATTTTTTGGCTATATCCTTAGGTTTTTTTAAATAAATTATTAAAAATGCTTGGAAGAGCATACGTGCAGACTCCTCCATTAGCCGCATAGTTATTATAGTACTTTAGTATTATAGTTATTTAAGTATATTTCTCGTTTTTACAGGAAACCCCTGGGAAATGTGAAAGAAGCAGGTCGAAAGTAAAGAAAACTGCATCAGCTAGCCCTGGTGTTGCACCTTTACCAAACAAGAGAAATGCCAATAGAAATAAACAAACTATACATATTGATGGTATTACTAAATTAAATAATAATACAAATCTTAGACGCACAAGATCCATGGGAAGTATTTCGAAGGATGAAAACGAAACGACACCCAAAAAGGGCAAAATGAAACAGGGGAAAGTGTCATCTGAGAGAAAGCCATACTTACGGAGCGATTCCAAAAAGTCAAGTACCAAAAAGGAATTAAACAGTCCACCATTACTTTCAGAAACAATAAATAACAATAAGGTCAATTTAGCTGTAAAAAATTTGTCTAGTCCATTAAAGAATTGTGATGTTAAGAAAATACTGCAAGAGCAGCTAAGAATTGAAAAGTTGATTGAACAGGAAAAGAATGATTTTGAATTGGCTCAAAAGATGGAAGCGGAGTGGAACGGACGGAGGAATCCCCGACGGGCGACCATTAAGCGGCAAGTGTCTCTGAACTATGCTCTCAGGCCCGCCAAGAAACTAAAGGTCTAAAGTAACTTCTTAGTCTTATGAAAGCATTTTTAGTTTAGAAAATTTCAGTGGTTGTTTATTTAATTCTGTTTGTTATTTTATTCACGCCAGATGTTTGGAGAAGTGATTAGCTTTAATCATAAGATTATGGGTAATTTATCTCTCAGATTCAGATGTTGCATAGTCAATTGAATTTTGTATGTCGCTGGAGAAGTTAGACGTAAATTTCGAGGAAAACCAAGTTGCAGCCTTACATACACAATACAGAGTGTATGGGACAGCCCTCCACAAACTGACAGGGTGCATTCAGCTCCTTATTTGGTCTATATTCCACTGGGTCTTTTTTTCAGTTACTGTTTCTTTATTTCAATGTAAAATTACATTCCCTGTACGCAGCACTTCATTTATGTAAATAATACGGCTAAAATCAAAAATCCAACAATTGATGTTGAAATACTCTAACGAACGACGCGTGAAATCAGCTGTTCACTTCCTGCCTAGCTATAGAGTTCATCGAACCTGTCGTCGCGCTTGCCGTACTGTAACGATACATTGCGTATGAGGAAATAAAACAAATCAAAATGGATTGCCATAACATTCCTGAAATAATTTCTTGTACCAGTCATCTTAGTATGATATACTGAATTCACCCCATCAGTTTGTGGAGGGATGTCCTTTACACCCTGTATTTACCTTATGAAATTTACCTTTTTTGATACTTATGTTTTTTATCCAGACTGTCCGAAACTTCGCAGCTTGTATTTCTCACCGATTATTTTATAATGTAAGTAAATTTTAAAGTAGATAGCTGTTAAACTACCTACTAATATTGTAATTGTATTTTGTAAAGAAAAACGAAAACAATATAGCACTCAATGAATCACTTACGTACTATTAGAACTTAATTTCAAAATTAAGAATTGGTATTTGATGTAAAGAGATTAGACATTTGTTCGAAATTTACTATCAGTCATTGTAATGATATCATATTAATTAATGCAATGCAACATGATTTGCCACGCATAATGCAGCTGGAAGACCCTCGGCAAATAACGTAGCAATGGAAAATCGTAACATTACAATGTTACTTAGTCATTGTGACAACGCATTTGTTCAACCATGTTGTTGGAACGTACATTTGCCAAATTGTTTTTTGCAGAAGGCCATTATTGACCTTGACTGCTTCAGGCGCTAGATAAGTTATTTCTACATCAATGGAGCCGACTGGTGTGAAATACTGACGAGCTTACATATTATTTATTAGGCACAGATTAAAAGTTGACTGATTAGCCTTTGCTCCGTTATATTTTATCGGAGAATTAAAATTGACGTATAACAGTTTTGTATGGATGAAAAATTAAAAACTCGAATAAAGCTATCAAAGGATTGGAATGAGCCCTGTATCTATTTATTATAGCATGTAGTGTATCGAAATGTCTAATCTCCAAATTAATATTGTAAAAATATATCTTGTACTCATACCAAAATAATTAAAACGCAATATTGAAATTTAATGTATCTAAATTTTTAAACAATCGATTTAGGTACATTCATTCTAAAGGAAGAGGGGTCAATAGAAAACAAGTGAAGGTCATACATTTCTTAATTTAATTAATACTGTTATTTTGTACGTAGTTTGTGTAGATTCGCTACTCTAATTATAGCAAGTGTGAACACAATACGAATGCGCTCTCACATTGTGTCTACTAAGAAGCCGGGACACCTTTGTAATAACTCATACTATACGATCTAGTTAATTCCTGGTAAAGAAACGTCAGATAACACAGGACTCATGAAACGAGTGCATTCGTAAGTGTGAACGTACCCTAACACCTACACAATTTTTACTAACATTAGTTACTGTGGATATTTATCATGTTTATTGTTTGTTTTGAGTTCCCGATATTTCGGCGCTATTGCAAGCACCATGATCACGGATAAACTGAAGTTCTTGCGGGTGGGTGCTTATGAGCAGACAAATCGGTCTACCCTCTTTCTTGTAAACATGGTAAATATCCCATTTCTAGTGTTAATGATAATGTTGGTGACCATGACCGTTTAAAAACTTCTACAATACTTACTTTTAACTTGATCCCAGAATGTTCTGAATTTTGAAGTATTAATCTAAGCTTTGCTCTCAAATTCGAAATAGTATGTAATTAGTATTTGATTGTTCGTCGACAACCGGCTGTTTGGCTATTTGTAAAGCAAGTAGATCCATTATCGCTTGGCAAACTATTGTTAGAAAGTTAAAACATGTCTACTTTGTTTAATCTACTAATGGTTCATAAAACGGGCCGAGTGTGAGTCAAACTCGCATTGTAAGTGTTTTGTTCTGTTCAGTAACTGTAAAACATGCATTTTTTGTAAGAAAAACGCCATAAAATATAAAATTCATTTGTATACTAAAGTGTACCTTATTGTGCAGCATCGATATAATAGAAAACGATTTTTCCACTTTTATGTCGTTAGGTATTACTGTTAATAACTTTCATAAAGTCAGATAGTCGGTTACAGCGACAGAAATCAAGGTCATAGTTTGTAGATGCAGCTTCTGCTAGCTACTACAGTCCGTCGGAAGCAATATGTAGGAGTCAAATTTGATATAATCCTCATGGTTCGTTCGTAAACGACTTTCCATGGATCTCATGACTTGTGATTAACTTGTGATGTAAGAATTTTAAGTTTAAAATGTATAGGTGTACGTATTTATAATGTGGTGCTCTTGAATCCAATTATCGTAATAGAAAGCTTCCACACTTTGCAAACAATATACTATGAATGAAAAGTAAATGGTCGATTTATTTGTATGTTCGTCACTATCTCTATTATAAGATCGCTATGCAATAAACTAGCGGACATAATTATAGTAATAGTATGAAACGCTTTTATGAAACCTGAAAAATAAAAAAATATTCTCACGAAAACCTTATTGAGTAAAATAGCCAATATTATAATAATAATCATACCTTTTGGTTATTGTAATAAAATTATACATAGTACTTTTGACTGCCAGAAAATTAAATTAATGTTACATGGTGCTTAAGTTAGTCTTCCTAATTTGATATTGCACAATAATATGAATTTTCAGAAAATCTCAAACTTTACGGCAGTGAATGATACATTTGGCCATGGCCGGTTATTTAAGCCTATTAGTTAGATAGGCAGTTTACTCCGAATTTAATTACTGAGAGCCATGGCCGGTTATGCCAAAGTAACTCACTATTAGTTAGATAGGCAGTTTACTCCGAATTTAATTACTGAGAACTGATACACACGGCGTACACATTAATGCCTGCCTATCATCACTAACACATAGGGGCCTAGTTTAATTTATACGTAAACTCTGGGATTTAACGTCGGCTCAGCGCCAATAGTTTAAATTGCAACTGTGTGCTGTGCAATAATAATTAGGCATTATTTCTAGGTGTCACTTAGTGCACTGTGTGCTGTAGTGAAAACGTAATATGTTTCCAGTATGTTTAGTTATGGTTAATTCAATTTCTATAAGTTGGTGTTATTTATTGCTCAATATTAGCTCCTTCTCTCACATAAACAGAATAATTTGCCTGGCAGGACTGGTCTTTATGGTCGTCTCGTTATCCATGCGACTGCTGAGCTTGTGATGATGTTTTAGAATCAGGATTTTTTCAGTAGCAGCATCAACTACTATTAGGCATATCTAGGGAATACAACAGCGGGATCCCGCAAGCAATATGCGGGTCTAATTATCATCTTCCTGTTCCTGCCCTTGTCCCATTTATTTGGGGTCGGCGGTTTTTCTTCCATTCACCTCTGTCATTCGCCGCTTTTTTTTTAGTTACTCATTTTTCGATCAGTCGATTCCCTTCAACTTTTCTGTTACTGGCGCAACTTTCAAACTTCATCTAATATACTCATTCCTCACTTTATCCATTCTTGTCACACCACACATCCACCTCAACATTCTCATCCCGTTACATGCAATCTGTTTTCATCTATCTTCTTCACAGCCCAGCATTCCGATCCTTAAAGTACGACAGGCCTAATCACGGACTTGTATATTTTCCCCTTTAACTTGAGGGGCATCCGCGGGTCGCAAGTTGTTCCAGTGACAGGTCGCCATTTCATCCATCGTCAGTTGAGCGGGATCCTGCGCGGGATCGCGGGACCGAGAAGAGACAAAATCGGCGTTTTTCCTACGTATGTGAAAGCAGAAAGAGCTTTTTCTGCTGCTGTTTACCTAGTTTGCAAAGTCAGAGCTATTTAGCTGCTGAAACTATTAAAACTTTGACTTATTAGGTACCCGACTGCGTCAGAAGGAGCGTACTTTATAGTCATTGGAGCGTACCTATGTATGTCTATTTCTTTGGCATGCCCTACAGCCTTAACGGCTGGTCCGTTTTTGACGTATGAGGTGTCGTTGAATTAGTCGGTATAAATTTTGAAAAAAAGGGCGTTTTTTGCAAATGAAAAAAAAAAGATGGGGGTGTTTTTTTTTTCTTACCTAGCATTAAGGGTACTCAAATAAAAGCTAGTGAAAAGACCATTTCAAAAATATATGTATCTTATCACGTTTATATTACTGTTGTACCTATATCAAATTGTTAAAAAACGTAGGTAGGGACCTACAATATATCGGAATGCCCGAACTATCATTTTGTAACAAGAATGTTTCAAGTCAGGAATGACATTGCCTGTCTGTACTGTTATAATAACTTTATGGAAGGTATAACTTACGTGTATGCTTAAAATATAACTAATATTACGTAAGTGACAACAGAATATAATATGAAGAACGAGAGTCAGAAATAAAATTATTATTACGTAAACAAAAACTGCTTAAAAATAATGAACTGAAAAGGAAAAAGCAAGTATTACAACACCTAAACGAAAGAAACTAAATACTTAATCATTTCGTCGCGTATGGTCAAGAACACTATATGGTGCTGCAGGCGAGGGACAAACAATACTTTGTTACCTACTGGCACAGGAAGATCTACCAAAACTACTTTTGTCACCGCATACGGCACGTTAAAGTATTTAGTTTCTCTAATTTTATATAGGTATTGTGATAGGAACTTGTTTTTCCCTTTTCAGTTCATTATTTTTAACAGTCGGGTTTCAAGTGTTTCCCGTGACTTTGACAATACCGTCAACACAACGCGCTTTTGGACGGCCCTGATTTCTTTGGCTCAACCTTGGCCACCATTCAGTCGAAACCTTACTCCATTGTCTCTCCGCGCCTCCCGCAGTCCTGCCTCTACTTGGGCGTATCGCCGTCTCCGACGTCGTACACTTTCGACCGAACGACAGATTTCGGTGTTACGTAGGTACTTATTCTAGTTTTTAGTAGGGTTATGCCGAACATGGCTCGCTCCATCAGGGATTTCCCAGTAGCAGCCCCGCAGTTTGGATATGTACCGGTTGATGGCAAAAGGCTCGTACCCATTTACAAAACAAAACTGGCGAAATGTGGTTGTTCTATTAGGTAGGTATGGCTCTGCCTGACCCTTCGAGGAATATTTATGTTATTTCTTTCATCAATTCCGTTCATTGTACCTACTATTTTTATGATTTATCTACGAAGTCTTGCAGCACCCTGCGGTATACCGCAAATTCATGGATCCAGCGGGATTGCGAATATACAGCGTGTAACAGGGTATAATCATATGGAAGACTGTGGTACGGACCATCAAACTGAACAACTTTCTCTATGGGACCACCATCGAAATCGTAAAAAAATAATCAGCTGTGCCATACATTTGGGTCGAGTAGGTATTGAAATTTTGTATAGGACAGCTGATTATTTTTTTACGATTTCGATGGTGGTCCCATAGAGAAAGTTGTTCAGTTTGATGGTCCGTACCACAGTATTCCATATGATTATACCCTTTCTGTTACACGCTGTATTATTCCCGAAAATACCAGGATTGAAATTCTCTCTCTAATCCTTCCGAGATTACAGGCGTGGTATAGGTACTTAGGTAGGTAACCCTTTTGGATACTTAAAAATACCTGTTAAGAGCGGCCAACCCGTCATTCTTTTCATACAAACGCTCGTACGTGATTATGCAGTTGTTACACATCTATCTTTGTTTTTTTTTTATCTAATAGGTATTTTGTGCACAATATCTAGTTTTCTATGGTAACAAAAAATAAAAAATTGTAGAAACTTTAGTATAAGCCTCCAAAAATTGGTGTTTTGCATAAATTTTAACTGAACTTTGGCCGTTCATAATGTACTCATAAACTGTAAAAGTAAAGAAAACATCTCGATAGAAACCTTGCACATGTAATGGAGATTCATAATGAGAAATATTTATTTCACACACTCGTAAGACTTATTCAAAAACACGTATTTCCTGGAAAAAGTAAGTAATTTTCGAACACTATTTTTCGTTCAATGTCATCTCGTTAGGCGGTAGGAGGTGCGCGGGAGACGAGACGTGCGAGGTCGAGGCGAAGTAAGACGGGGGAATCGAAAGAAAATCGCCGCTGTGGCACTGGATGAAACGACAAGCTTTTCGAACATGCTCGCGTTGACGATAGACGCAACGGGAAGGGCCCTCTTAATTGTTAAAATCCAATAAATGTAGGTACCTATTACAATTGCATAGAAAAACTGAGCATCTTCCTGCAAGGTCTAACCTTTCATGGTACACTTGGAAATCCTTGACCCGTCTCCAGACTCAATTAATTAAGTGGGGAAGATGTAACTCCAACCCAACCTCGTTAAGTGGGGCTAACCTCAATGAAACAGCAACGGGGTGTGATTGTGGAGCTGTGTCACAAACTATGCTCCACCTTCTATCATGCCCTCTTAGCCCAAAACATACAGCCGAAATGACCTTTGCGTGCCGCTGACAACGCGGTGGAAGTTGCGAAGTTCTGGGCTAACAAAATATAAAAATTGTCGTGCCAGCTACACGAAGAATTGCATAGAAAAATATGGGTCTGTGCCCAAGTTCACTCACCACGCCACTACCACGAGTTTTCAAAGATCACCCTTAGGGTTGCGCCTCATCTAGCAGCACGGAATCGCATTCTCCTATGCATTTTTGTGATAAGCGTCAGAACCCCTGTACCAATAGAGATATTTAGCATAATAAGCCACCCACCACCCACTGCGCTCTGCGTACTGTGTTCCCACTGCTGGGACAAACGGCCTGCTCTCTATGAGAGGAGGAAATGGGCTATAATCCAGCAAGCAGGCCTAGTGCGGGTTGGTAGATGTCACATCATGTCCTTCGAATTTGTGGTTCTAGGATATACCGGTTTTCTCACGATGTTTTCCTTCACCGTTTTTTGAGTGCAGTGATGAAATAAATAATTACACAAATAAATAATTGCACCTGTCTTGGTCCGGACCCACTACTGTTCGTAAGTCGGGGCCGCCACCACTGGGCCACCGCTGCTCTCTTCTCATTCTGTATTATAAAGCTAGCAAAGTTTCTTTCTTGCGTATTTTTTTTCCGGAATGCCAAAAAAAATTATATGTCGAGGTATTATGAAGGTAATAAATATTTACAAAGAGATAAATTATAACTTATGGTGTTTCGAACTTTGAAAAAAAAAGTGGTCCAGACATCCTGGTGTCAGAATGTCTGACCACTTTACGCGTTTTTTCGCTGTCAGTCGAGGTACTAAATATTAGCAAAAAAGAGGAGATAGTGCATTTTGGTATTTTCTAAACATCGCTATTGGTCCAGGGATTCAGACGCTGACTTCTTTGTGGTAGTAGGGTAGAAAGTTGTCTGCACAATTTCGAATATTTCGTTGTTTAAACTGGATTACCTAGGACAAGTCCTGTAACAGTTTTATGAAACAAAGACTACCTACTTTATTATTCATCAGTAGTAGGTAACTGATGAATTATCAGCATGCAGGTGTTGATAAACGGGTCTTTGTGTCTGTTGTTGCTATCGAAATCCTGTGGATAAAAAAATCGAATAGTTCGAAAGATTGGAGAAGTTGTTGGACTATTTATTAATTATGAATCAAAGCAAGTTTTGACAGCTATTTGCGACATTCCCAACTTTTTATAAAAAATATTAAGTTTCAACTCGCCGGTCTCACATTGTTTTTCATTTTAACATCTAGGAGCCGACAGGTATGCAACGTAGTAGAGTTGAAAACGCGCAACGCCAGGTCTAAATAGTACTTAATTGAAATTCTCAGTATCATTTGCTTGGTGTGTCCAATAAACCATTTGTATGTCCCTTTTATACTACATAATAAGCAATGGTGGTAATGATATAATTAAAAAAGAGTTCGTTCAAAAATTAATTTATTTGCCATACCACAACTGATGAAATGTGTGTGTACTTCAAGTACACACACCTCTACCTATCCCATCATGGAAAATAGGCGTGATGTTGAAGATGCCATCTTTCAACGCATTTACCCACTTAAAACTACATAGGTTTCTAGGATTACGAGATACGAGTTTCTTGCCCATTCTTCTCCATAGAGATCTACGCTTTGGAATGTGCAACTACAGTACTTTCTCAAGTTATTATGCCTTGTGACTGTAGCTAAGCTTTTTTTTTTTGTTTGACTTTCAAAAGTGCCTGTAATGGTCTAATTGAAATAAATGCTTTGAGTTTACGCCAGCGGATTATTTTATTTTCCCAAAAAAATGTTTCTCTTATCTGGTGGTTTCGGTTCTGTTATCTGTTGGTTAGCATATTAAACAGAATGGTGAAATTTCGGTCCTGCTCCGCTGGTGTTAATGTTAAAGACGCTACTTCCGCACGTGTCTAGAGAAAATTGAAAACGTGGCTGTTCTGGTACCTAACTAGGCTCAGTCTGGCACTGTTCACCCGCCCGTCCCCCAAATAAAAGTCCTGGCTACGCCCTGCCTAAGATAATAAAATTGAATTGTTTGCTACAAAAAAACTGACGCTTAGAAATCTCTTTTAAAAACCTGAACTCTAGGAAATTATGTCTTCATAAACCCAGAAGCCTTTGAAAAATGTATCTTGCTAACATCACATCATCATCCTTGGTTTATCCAACTTCTAATACAAACCCCACGGTCGGCGTTTCAGCATGTATGGCAGCCCTACGCTGTGATCATGGACTTTTCGTTATCTTGCAGTGCTTTTCTTGAATTTATATGTACCTACTAAAAGTAAAAGGATTTTTTTCAATATTACTTCAATTTCAATAATGACTAAATTATATGATACGAACAGGCTGCGCATTTCTAAAAGGTTTAACTCATTTTAGTCTCATTGCTGTGTTCTGATATTTTATTTATTGTTTGATGTTTGCTGGTAGTCTGGTCCATCATTCTTATGCATGCCATGCAATATTTGTCGTTGTTCATCAGAACATCGGTTTGAGTTTTCTTTATCGATTTCATTAACTCGTAGAGAATACCTGTTGGAAACAAAACATTTAAAAACCTGCCAAGATTTTGGGTCACGTGCACCTGCACAGTTAAGGGTTCCTCGGTTATAATAATTATATTCTTTGAAAATTACAGCTGGTCCTGCCACCGCCAGCCGGGCCGCTACTACTCGCCTGCACCACGGTCAACAGCGCACGTACAGTGAGGTTTTCAAAGATTATAATTGTAACCGAAGTCTGTATTATATAAAGAGAAATCAGTCAGACTTTAATTCATATCCTCACTCAATCGAGATGAATATTTACGCATACAATGCGTTTCAAATAAGAATAGGACTGACCTGGCGCCATATTGTGACGTCTTAACTGTCAAATCGAACAAGTTAGGAAGAGGCAGCAAAACAGCTATTTTTGATAACATATTTCTTGATTGCCAAAAAAATAAAAACAAAGAAAAGGTTATATATTGGTCTCAAATATATCCGATGGCATAAACATAAAACAAATTGGTGAATAAACCAGTCGTTTCGAAGATGTCATTTGATTCTACACTTCCATGCTCTTCAAAAAACGATAATAAAATAATATTTAAATAAAATGCATACATTGTTATTTTTTGCAAGCCTTATTTTTCAAGTGACAAGTGATTGATCGAGATCACCGACTTCCTATTCTTATTTGAAACATTGTAAACTGACTTTAACAGCTGCAAAAATAAATGTGTATATCATAGTGCTTCTCTAAAAAAAAACTGAAAAACAAGCTTATTTGTAAAGTTGTTATCACAAAATTTCCCATACCTTATAACAAATGTATAATTGGGGAAATTATGGTTTAGGCATAGAATTTGATAGATTTGTTAGAGTACCGTCAAACAGGGTGAATAAGAATGCAGGGGTGAATCGAGACAGAACTTTAAAAGGGTTTTTAACATTGAATTGATATGATATGTTACCAAATAGTACTCTATTTTATTTACCTTATTATTTAGAGACCTTGTTGGCAACATAATTATTATATCAATTGAACGTTAAAATCCCTTTCAAAGTATTGTCTCGATTCGACCCTGCGTTCCTATTCACCCCACTTTACCCTTTACTTACTTAGGTACTTGTTTCATCTACAATTGTACATGATTGTTTTATACATACCTCCTCATAACAAAAGAACAAACTTAGAAGTTTATCTTGTATTATGTTGCCAACACAAGAAAGTTTCTTAGCCAGGTGTCTTTGAAACACCTCCAATTGTCGTTTTTTGACACCTGTAATAATCACAACATAATTACTTTTTCACATTTGATAAAAGAATAGTACAAACAAATTATTTCACAAATGCACCTTTTCATTAAAAAATAAAATAATAGTTACCACAGACTTATCAGTCAAACTCACACTGGTAATTAGCACTCTTGATAAGCCATTTATCCATAGCTACTGCACAGAAAGAACAAATACATATGTCATACATAATTGAACATCAGACCATACCATTGATTGCACTCCCACCACTTACCGCAGCTCCACAGGACGTAGAACCAGTTCACTTCATTCCAAGGTGATTGAATGCAGCAGACATCTCGCAAGATACACACACAGTTGTGCACACCTAATAACAACTTAGCATCCTAAACAGTGCTACCTTAATATTTATTATGACCCATACAGTCAGATGTTCACTCACACCCAAAACAGTTTTTGTTTTGTAAAGTTGCTTTCAGCCATTTTATTTTGTTGAACATATTGATATCTCGGCTTTATGACAAAGTACACACCTAGACTTATCGAAATTAAACATCCATCTCAGAATGACATACACCTTTATTGAACAAAAGTCCTCATCTCACACATCACATTATTACACACATTATGTCACCTTACATCTAATACATCATCATCTGGATCTTTATGCATCCATATAAGCATCCTGTGATAATCCTATCACATCAAAGTTTTACTTCAGTTACACATCTTTACATAGAAATAAAAATTTACTTAGACTAGAATTTAAATTAAAGTTACCATACAGACATCTCTGATACAAGCTTTTGCCATAGTGCTCACCTCATGTCTGGGGCTTGTTGTTGTTCCACCCACCCGAACCAGAACCAGAACTGGAACCTCCTCCCCCACTGCTATTACCGTTCCAGTTGCCCTGGCCATTTGGCCAACTTCCTTGATTCCAGTTACCATTTCCATTGCCGCCTTTGCCACCACCACTCCATCCTTGATTGCCACCGCCTTGATTCCATGATTGTGGTGGGCCATTTTGACCCCAGTTTTGGTTGCCATTCCAATTTTTAGAGTTACCCCCCTGTGGTGGACCACCCTGCCAATTATTTGGGCCAGAATTCCCAGGTCCTCCTAAAAATCCACCCCAACCAGCTTGATTGAGAGCAGCTGCCACTAGACTTATAGGCAAGTTAAAGTTAGCAGGTGGTCCTCCATTGGGATTGATTCCCAAGTTTTGCATATTGAGGGAATCTATGTTACTATTTCCTCCATTGTTGCTTGACCCTCCAGACGGCCCCCCAGCGCGGCTGCCCTCCCAATTATTTGGTCCATAAGAATCATCTTTCCAGTTTTGTGACTTGGTTTTGATTTTTGGTGCAGCACTTGATACTGACACAGATGCCCCTTTGATGACATGATCTTCTCCACAAAGACTTTGTGCTACTTCAGGATCTAAGAAAGTAACAAATCCAAATGCCCTGAATGGACGAGGAACAAAAACATCAGTTACTTCTCCAAATTTAGAGAAATATTCGCGAAGATCATCAGCAGTCATATCTTCAGTGCACCTTCCAACAAATACTTTACAGGGCATCTGAGGGACTACACCTTCCTTTGAATTAGGAATACGGACATCTACCCAACGTCCATCAATGTTGTGTCTTTGAGCCAAAGCTCTCATTTGCGATGCATAAGTAGCAAAACGAATGAAACCAAAACCTTTGAAAGATCCATTCTTATCTCTCTTTAACTGAACCATTACAACTTCGCCAAACTGCTCAAAGTACTGCTTAATGGACTCTTCAGTCGACTTCCAGGGCAACCCAAGACATATTAAATCTGAGCATGTCAGTTTCTTCTCTAAGCGTTTAGTTTTAGCGGCTGAATTTTCTGGAGAAACATCTTCCATTTTACGTTTGTTCTCTTTTGGAAACACACAAATGTACAGGTGTTTACCCCATCCCACTTCACTTGGTGGATGCAATTTGCCATCGCTCAGGCGAATACCTCGGATTGACTTGCTGTCCGGGTGCCGGTATTTCAATCCACAAGCTCCGGGAAATTGGGCCACGAGGGTTGACAACAACAGCGTACCATCTACTTCGCACGGTATTTCTACCGCATTCGAGTCATCTTCATCTTCACTTACTTTTATATATTCGAATAAGTCTTCAATATAATTACCACCCTTGGAACACATGGTGGTATACGACTTCAAGAATTATTTCACAATATAATCAGTGCAATATTTCTAGCGACGACGACGACGGAAAATGAAAATCGCAAACAGCAAAGACAATGATAGATAGTAGAAAGAAAAAAAAAAATAACGCGTCTGTTTTGTTTCGTGTTCGTACTTATTATTTCCATGGCTTTGTCCGTAATTTTTATGTTGGTTTGAATATTAGTCCTTTTAAAACAGAAAATATATAAGATGCTCTGTGAACAGAAATAAAACACCACACAGCGAAACACGACGCCGAAAACGTTACATGTATAGTTAGAGTTCTAATAAGGTTTATATTGTTTAAGATTATTTTTAACCGACCTCAAAAAGGAGGAGGTTCTCAATTCGATTGTTTTTTTGTTAGTATGTACACCGATCACGCTGAGATTTATGTTCCGATTTACGTGATTCTTCTTTTGTTTTATTTTTGTTTGATGCGGAATAGTTGTCATTTGGTCTCATTTAAATTTGGTGAAGATCTGATGCTGATCTTCGGATATATACAATGGAACTCTTCAAAAATAGACGGCAAATCTGCCGTGATTGCTGCAAGCGCTCGGATGTTTGCTCTGAGAGGTACGCAGATGTGTACAATACACCCAGATTTTAGGTATGTTAAGTTCCATTTATTTAAAATTGGGATAAGCTTAAGAGGGATATTGTTTTTGAGCACCAAAACCGATACCACCAGATGGCGCCCCTGTCAAGTAACGTCCTGTCAATAATTCTATTTTATACTTTACAGTACCAATAACTTCATAAAAAGTTTATTTTATTACGTGTAACAACATAGTGCAAACTTCAGATACATATTTACAATATTCTCCCTAAAAATTAGAAAGCATGAAACATTTAAAAATCATTTTATCTCCAAGTACTAAAAATTAAGATTCTAAATTGCTACTTAAAATCTTCACGTCTTCATTAATCAGGAATGGCTCAATCTAGACCACAATCGTGAATATTTGTGAAAATACGTGTTAAAAAAGCACGCAAAACATGAAATTTCTATGACATCTGACATTTCGGTGCCCCCGCGCTACACTAGCGCCTCTAGCGGCGAATTCATACGCGGTAGCCCCCATTACAGATGTCGCTGACGAAATAATAACACCAAGATTATCACTGACAAACAGCTGACGTGGTTATGGCTACTCGGCCAATGACGATTTCAAATGGCGGTAGTTTATGAACCATTACAAACTCGAAAAATTGTAATGAAGACGAAAAAATTTTTGAATTTTTGAAACGGATTACCTAGACTAAAACCTGGCTTTTCAAACGAAAATAAAAAGTAATCGCTTTTTTTTTTCCTGGCTTGCTCTGTCCCACTCCTGGGCGAAGGCCCACCTCTACTCCTTCCACTTCTCGCGAACCCGCGCGTCCTCCTTCCAGCATAGCTATTCACAAACGCTTCGATTCGATTTTGATTCTGAAAGTCGAAAACGAATCGAAGCGTTTATGAATAGCTATGCTTGAAAGACGGAACTTGTCCAGTTCGTCCCGCCATCTCCTGCGTGGCCTGCCGTGACCCCGCCTCACTGTGTAAGGGCACCAGTTTCCTGCTATTTTGCCCACAGTTTGTCCCGGCATGCGGCAGACATGACCTGCCCAGTCCCATTTGAGTTGGGTAGCCTTTTGAGTTTTGAGCCACGTCAGCTATAGATATTTGTTTTGGAGCGCAGTATTGTGTTTCGATTGAGAGCAGCGGTGGCCCAGTAGTGGCGGCCCCGACTTACGAACCAAGCAGGCCCATTACTTTGTGTAATTTATTTCATCACCACTGATCTCAAAACTGTGAAGGAAAACATCGTGAGGAAACCGGCATGTCCTAGAACCAAAAATTCGAAGATATGTGACATCTACCAACCTGCACTGGGCCCGCGTGGTGGATTATAGCCCATTCCCTCTCATAGAGAGGAGGCCGAGTGTCCCACAGTGAGAACATTACAGGCGCTGATTATGATATGATTGTGTTTCGAACATGATCCGTTAATTTCCGACGACCCGGACGACCCGGATGGCGCAGCGGTAGTGAGGCTGCCTTACGTTCTTAGGGTCCCGGGTTCGAATCCCGGTAGGAGCAAATGTTTGTGTGATGAGCATGGACATTTGTTTCCGAGTCATGGATGTTTATAATATGTATAATAAGTATGTATTTACAAACAAAAAGTATCTATGTAGTATTATCAACTATCTGGTGTCCACGACACAAGCCTCGTTGCTTAGTGTGGCACCTAGATGGCGCTGTGTGTAATGTCCAGCGATATTTATTATTATTTATTTAACAGGTCTAGTATACTGCGATGCATTGCTCGTTGGCAAACCTTGAGTTTGGACTTCTGGATGATAGTAAAAAAAAAAAAAGTAATGCGACCGGTAATATTGTAGTTCGAAGTAGTAGTTACATAATCATAATAAATTCAACCAATGGTAGCTGTTACGCGCCCTTGACCATGGTTGTCAAATTTTTGTGTTTATTTTCAAACTAAAACACAACTCAAAGCATTTATTTAAATTAGACCATAACAGGCACTTTTGAATGTCAGTAAAACAAAGGCGAAGCTACAGTCACAGACACAAGGCATAATAACTTGTGAAAGTACTGTAGTTGTCCATTCCAAAGCGTAGATCTCTATGGAGAAGAATGGGCAAGAAACTCCATGGACACTCTTTTCAATCAAAATATTGTTACAAGATCTTGGTTACATCATTCATGTTGAGATTATACATATATGTGAGAACGATGTAGAAAGATGTGCACATTATGAGCGTCCAGAGTAAAAGATTATAATTATCAACAATTTAAAAACAAAGTAGTTATAATATACCGTGGCAGCTAAGAGATGACCAGTCCCAACTGACAGCGCCCGTTCAAGGACATGACACATGGATCAGCCCCATTCAGCTCAACCATATTGATGGGAACTAAACGACCCGACACACCCGCCACTATCAGCGAGACATTTGAGTGAGCCTGACATTCTCTCAGCCACCAGGGCACATTCGAGTCAATGAAGGATAACTAAATGTAAATGGTGGCTTTACAGTACATAGTACTCACACAATGTGCTATGCAATTATTATAATACTAAGAGATTGAATCTATACAATGCAAAGATATTTTTACAATCTTCTGCAGCTTCCACAATAATTTCAAATGAGCTTCTGAATAGTTTGCCCCTATGGTTGTGGAGCAGGACCAGCAATGTAATCCTCCAACTTATAATATGCTTGCCTACATAGTGTGCGTTTTATACAAGATTTAAATTTCGTCTCATCAGTTGTAGAATGTGGGGAGCAGGGTTGTTGCGAACATCAGTATCAGCACCCGCATCCGCTGAACCTCAGCATCATTTTCTACATCAGCATCAGCATCAGCATCCGCAATGATCCATGCTGATTATTAATGCTGAAGTTCGAGTCGTGACATGACCGCAGAAGAGGCGGGGCTTATATCACGTGCAGTTTTTGCTATCGAGTTTTGACCAATCAAAGGGTCGACCGCGGTGATTGCGATTGCAAACAAACACAAACTTGTCTCATTACGTTTACGTACCAATATTAATTACACGAAAGATAGCAGGTTATGTACTAGGTAGTCTAGGTACTTCTAATTATTACTAAACTGTTGTGTTTGATTATATTTTTTATTAAATTCCCAAAATTATTGAAACAATCTTCTAATTATTGAGCACCAAGGAAAAATATGCAACTTTTAGATGAATATTTATAATGGTAACTACATTTCTCCAGTATTTTTTAAGAAAATAATTAAAATCAGCATCAGCATCCGCTGATGTCAATGATAAAAGGTCAGCATCAGCATCCGCTGATGTGAAAAAAATATGCATCAGCAACAACCCTGGTGGGGGAGGTATTTTATTGTAACATTTTAAACAGTACCCCATGAAAGATGAGTCTACTTTAGCTAGCCTGAAACCTGGCTGTACTAGTTGGTCCCTGTGTCTAGTATTATAGTGGCGTCTGTCACCTCTTTTACTATATAAATACAGATTTTTCCTAACGTACATGATGTTTTCATAGATGTATTGACAAGGTACTGTCATGATGTTAATTTCCTGAAACAGTTCCCTTAGAGAATTGCGCCTACGTAGAACATATATGGCTGTGATGGCTCTTTTCTGCAGAATAAATATAGACTCGAGTCTGCAGCCCGTCCCCATAGTAAAATACCGTATGACATAATACTATGAAAATAACTAAAATAGACTAGCTTCGCGGTATCTGCATCAGTAAATTGACTTTTCTAACAGCATTTGCTGCTGAACTCAGCCGTCCTGCAAGAGATGTTATATGCGGATGCCATTGTAGCCTTGAGTCGAGCGTGATCACCAGGAAAACAGTATTTTCGACGAATTGTAGTTTCTCTTGATTCAATACAATGTCACTATCACTACTTTTGACATTCGGTAGAACAAATCTTATGCACTTTGTTTTTTCCGATTTAATACTAAATTATTAGCGGTGAACCAATTATGGACCTGCATTAGGTCGTTATTTACGTCGTCAAGATTCGTGGCACGTCTGTTTATATTAAATATTAACGAAGTATCGTCAGCAAGCAATACCATTTGTGGTTGGTTTTTAATTAAATGGGGTAGATCATTAATATATACCAAAAAAAGGAAAGGACCTAATATCGAACCTTGTGGTACACCCATACATATTTTTAAACCCATTGAATTGACACCATTTATTACTATATATTATATATTTATACTTGATGTCTATCGTTTAAATACGTTTTCAGTAAACTGAGCGCAAGTTTCCCTAACCCCGTAATGTTCAAGTTATAAGAGTAGGGTTTCATGGTTTACGCAATCAAATGCTTTCGAGAGGTCACAGAAGATTCCTATGGCATCTTGTGCCGCTTCCCACGCAGTAAATATGTGTTTTATTAAGGTGACAGGCGTCAGTCGTACAACGTCCTTTGGTGAAACCATACTGTTTCTCATGTAAGATTTTATTGGTATTAAAGTGGTTGAGCATTTGATTAAGCATTACCTTTTCAAACACCTTGCTGAAAACAGGCAACACGGATACGGGTCTATAGTTATCGGGTCTGTCTGTCGGGGTTGTCGGGTCTTTACTGTCCCCGGATTTGAAAAGTGGTATTACCTTGCTGTATTTCATAAGGTCCGGGAAGACTCCTTGGTCCACAAACAAATTAAATATTAAGGCTAAGTATGGTGCTATAGTCTCAATAATGGCTTGACAAACTTTAATTGACATACCCCATAGATCCTTGGTTAATTTGACTTTGATTTCCATAAAAGCTTTAGATGACTTCTATGGGGTTTATTTATATGCTTAAATTGAAACTCAACCCGACAGACTGAAACGTTCGCTCTTAATAAATCAGAAAGCAAGGGTGAGGAATTTAAGGTTTTAGTAGTTTTAAGTGGGATACTAGTGAGCAACTTCAAGTCTCTAGAGTGATATCATTATTATATTTTTTATTTATATTAGTTTCACTATTGCTAATTTTCCACACCGTCTTTATTTTACTATCGGCGGATTTAATTTTGTTGCTAATGAGAGTTTAAACATATACGTATGTGTTAATCTTAAATAATATAGTTATAAAGGTAGTTTATGTTCAATTATTGTAATATTCTTTTCACTTCTCATGCTCTAAAAGTACGCCATTATAGTTCTACGAAGCGGGACTAAAGTGACCACTTTAGTCTGGAGTAAAAAGTAATTTAATTTCCTTCATGTGACATAGACAAACTCAAACAGCCAGTAAATATACTATTGAGTGTGGAGTGTGGACCATCCAAACCATCTTCAATGCGAAAATGTTGAGAGTTTTAGTTCCATGGTTTTTCCGCAAGGAAGGTGGCGCTATGTGTTTTAAATTGTTAAACTGTGACTGGTTTATAAGAACAAACTGACCGCGAAAATTTCAGTTTTTTTTTAGTGTTTTGTTCGGTTTTAAATAAAATTAAGAAGTAGTGAAGACATAGTAGATAATCTTTTTCCGCCAAAATCGGGGAAGATTTACCTAAAAACTTACGAAAGTTTTATGGACTGGAGGAATAAGAATATTTATTAAATGTTTTTGTACTAAATTGACTATTTTTCTCGCACTCAAAGTGAAAAGTACAGTTTGCACATCGAGACTAAACGCCAACTTAATTTACCCTCGGTTTCATTGACTATTAGACAAATATATAATACTGACACTGTAATATTAATAGTTTTAAGTTTCTTGCTGCGCCTTAGCAGGGTCATGTACTCGTGGCAGTAGTTTTAAGCCAGTTTATAAAAATTGGTTGTGTACATTGTGCAATAAGTGAATAAATAAATAATGAATAAGGCTTTATCTACCTTACAGGAGCTTTAAAAAAGTTTTGAGTAAGTTGAAACATATTTACTAAAAGTTTCTGAGTTGACGTAAGGCTTAAGGCCGTCCGGGGCTGCGGGACTGTTCGAAAGAGATACCGTGGCCCCGGAACATAAAGGGCGATGATGGAACATGGATGGGGTTTAGTCAGTAAAAGTCTGACACTCCCTCCTGCTCCATCCAGAGCAGGAGGAGTTATTTGAAGATTTGGCAACCGAAAAAAAAAAGGCCTAAGGCCGTACAGCTCAAACAATCGTTCCCTACTTTTCCTAATACCCTTAGTTGCCCAGTCACTGCACATAAACTTTGGGCAAATAGATTTGGTTTTCATTTTTAATGTATTATTGTATTGAACTCTGTGTAAACTACCGAAAAGAATTCCTCATAAAATTGATTAACATTTTCAATAATATGGCTTGGAATGCCTAAATTACTTAGTATGTTATTATTAAATTTATTCAAATTGCGGGGTATTATTAGTCTAGATTTTATCTGGATTCTTTGTATTGGTGTGTAGGACTCGAAAACAACGGTTTGACCGTTGTGATCAGAAGGAAGGTAATTTACAATGGATTTATCTATACATATGTATAGATAAATATAATAATAAGCAGTCGCAGCAGCAAAAAATGCAATACATGTAGCAGTATTTGTAGTTTTTCGAGTTGGTTCCGCAAACACGTTGGACAAAATAAAATGATATAGGTAAAAAGATGTAAGAATGCAGTAGATTATTTGATTTTTTGCCTAAAATATTAACATTAAAGTCACCACAGATAACTAGTGACTTATTACCATGTGCAAGTTGTGCTAAAGCATCTTCCATTACTGACTCAAATAAGGAGTACTTAGTTTTGATAATTTGGGGGTCTGTAAACGCACAATATTATATGCTTATCCAGCTCAACACAAGACATCTCAATATTATGTTCAACCGATAGATCAACAATGTCATTTCGAGTCTTAAATTTAATACAATTTTTACCTAATATTAATGAACCCCCACGAATCTTAGTTTTCCGGTTAAAGCAACTGCGCCCACTGCAATTTGCGTAATTAATTAGCATTTTATAGTCTTTTAACCAATGTTCAGTGAAGCAAATAATTTCAAACTTTGTTTTTTTCTAAAAAAAATTCAATTTCTAGTTGCTTTGAAGAGAAACCTTGAATATTTTGATGAATTAACTGCATAGAATTCTGCTTAGCCCCTTTTTTACATTTAGCTATTTGAGAGCAAGAAGGTACCTACATTGTTGTTGTTCGGTGTACCATTAATGTTACTGGTATCTTCTGTTGTCTTACTAACCAGTTTAAAGGAAATGAGATCCTACTACTAGTTCGTGTTTTCGTTACAGAAATTCAACGATAGAAGTATTATAATATCGTTAGACTAATATATATTAGACTCGCGCACGAAGGGATTCTTACCATTATCTAAAAAAAACACACATTTGTTGTTATAGCAGCAACAGTAATACATCATCTGTGAAAATTTCAACTGTCTAGCTACCAGGGTTCATGAGATACAGTCTGGTGACAGACAGACAGACAGTGGAGTCTCAGTAATAGGGTTCCATTTTTACGGAACCCTAACGCCTTTTACGTTAAAAACGATCATGAAACCTCTTTTCGATCTGATTGGAGGGGTAAGAACCTACAAAAGTTTTGATGTAGGTAAATACAGTACCTAAATTACACTAGTTGACTGGTAGAAAATGCCTTGTAACATTAAGTTCACTGAACCACTACTGTTCCTTGTAATGATGAAGTTTAAAGAATTAAAAATAGTAGTTTCTCAACACATTTGTTGTCGCCTAGCTTCGAATTTTAAATAGACAACCTACAGGTACGAAAATAATATCCAAGTACCTATAGCTTTTTGTTCTTGAACTATGACTTTTTTCTTAGACTTGTTATTGATATGTCAAATTTTACATAATCACACAGCAGATAATGTCCACTGTCCAATCAAATATACATAAAATGGCGATAAAGCCGTAGAGTCAACTGGAATTGGTCCCGTCACTACCTGTTCACCTTGAATCTTGACTTTTACATTTGCTAAATTTAAATGTTGAATTCCTATATTATTTGATTTGATACGTTACCTATATCCGTGTTCAATACCTGCCAAGGAAAGTATTTTTAAATCGTAGGTCATACCGGCCTAAAATAAAATAAACACCTTAGTAAAATTATTAGAGTGCATACGGTGCACTCCTGTCCTAGCATACCAAAATATATTATATTACACAGTACCCATTGGCAACATAAGAAAGAATAGAATCGAGAAGAAGAATAGGATGGAGACTAGAGTCTAGACGAACTGGATCTGATTTTGTACAGAGCTAATAATTTATTCCGCCATCCAGCCTTCCAGCCAGGACAAAGTTCGATCGTCTTTTAGTACTATTATATACTAAAAGTACCTGTACCTAAACTGAATCCTAGATCCTATTCTTTCCTAAGTTGCCAATGAGTACTAGACTAGACTATATTTTAGCGAAAATGATTATGGATCGAACCTAGAGTTGCCGTCGCCTTTATTGACAATACCTATCGGACAAAAACTTCAAAACCCCGGACGATTGGTTGAGATTTTTCCCGGAAAAATAATAGAAATGAAAAAATATCGTGAAACGAACCACCTAGTCTTAAAGTGATAGCAGCATGGACCTAGAAACTAGGGTACCTAGGTACAGGAACCGATCAACCGACTTTATCAAATTCCTTGACGTGAATCGTCGAAGAATAAGAGTGAATATTTTCATTGGTAAGTGGTACGTACGTTATTAATTAATAAGCAAGGATAACTTAAAGGTTCATAGGTACATTATGCAGAGGCGCGCAACTTTAAATGAGAACGATCTTTGCGTATCTCCTACTTAGGTAGGTACTCTACCCTATTCTTCGCTTATTAAAATAAGCCTAGAAGGTGGGTATATTTACTTCGTCGTGAAGTCAGCCCGAACTGGATAAGGAAGACTGTTCAACCACCCTGACCCTGACTTGGGTCAGACTTCCCAGTTAAGGAAACACATTTCTTAGGCGTTCGCCGCGTGAGTAGGGAATGTTTTACTCCACAAATTCTACGTAAGTAGGTACCTACTTACCTGACTATTAGCACTGTTGTACAATTTTATCTAAAGTGATTCACGGTGAAAACATCTTCACTAAATTATTTACAACGAGCGCTCAAAAAAGTATCTGACATTGATTAGAAACACAGAAATCTTAATAATTAAGATTTCTGTGATTAGGAATAATTCAATAAAGTTATTGCAAAGGATACACGGAAAGAAAAAAAGAATTCATTGCCATTTTATCATTTCCGTAAAGACCAAAACAGCTTGATTCCAAAATGTCACGGAATAAACTTTCAATCTCGTCGACAATAAAAAAACCGGTTGGTTTGGATCATCAAACCACTTAAAATTTATCACATTATGTATTACCTATACTTACTTAATTTTAAGTAATAATAATTGATTAGAATAGGACCCAGGGGCTCACAAACCTTTTCAGATAACGGCGCACTTACAGGTTTAGTATTTTGCCTCGGCGCCCTAGCTAGTCGAAAAAACAGAGTTTATAAAATTATGGTGACACACAATGTAGGTAACATTTAAAAATCGGGTTTCACATAAATGAGATGTTGCAAGAGTAATGAGAAATTGATATTCATTTTGGACCAATATCCAAAACTCCACCAAATCGGAACACTGCTGTCGCAAGAATTTAATGAAATCTTACGAAGTGAATTCTGGTGGTCTTGTTCTTCACGGAAAGGATTTTGGATTCACGAAAAAATTTCGACATCGTCTTCGGCAAAGTATGGTCTTCGAAAGGTTTTCTGTGAAAATGGACATTAACTCTTGTGAGACAAAAAGTTCATTCGATTTTTATCGAATACTTAGGTAATATTAGTTTCAGAAGCGCCTCACGGCGGCGCGGCGCGGCGTCCCTTTTTACTCTCTACGGCGCACCAGGGAGCCCCGCGCCGCGGCGCACACTTTGGGAACCCCTGATTAGGTAGTAAACATAAGCCCGCTTTTTTGTAACACACAGATTGAATGCAATACAAAATGTTGTCTGAAAGTCCCTTAAATGCTAATCTGCGTAGGAACTCTATTATTATCGTTTGGCCAAAGGTTGACTTCAGGAGAGATTTTTAAAATAACGGATATACATAAATGGAATTTTTTATTATTAGTGCACACCTGTATCTTTACTACCAGCGCATGAAATTCCATTTTACAAAGCCTATGCATAATAAATAATCTAATACACTAGGTAATATTATAATTATTATATTACCCACCCACCCTTCCTTCTTCGTTTTATTGTGCCTGCCTACTTACTTAGTGCACGTTGTGCCTAATTGTTCTAAGCCAACTAGACAGAACAAAAAAAAGTTACGAAACAATGTTCCCCAACCCTTTACTTACTTTTAAAATATACATGTCATAATAAGTTAAAGGTTAAAAGACCAGTTTCGCAACATTTCTCTGTAAGTTAGGAACAAAGAGTTGCAAGCCCGTTCACTGCGGGCGTGGCATGGCGCACCGATCTGCAGGAAGCCTGTCCAAGGCGAACGCTCGAACAGCATTCCCTTATTCATAATAGCTACATACATAAATAATCAATACCTTCCCATAAGTTTTATGTAGGTAGCTATTTAATTTATAAACTCAAACTACATGAACTAAGGACTTTTGAAATTAATTCCTTGATAGCCCGATCAGGGGCTCAGAGCCTTTAGTTTTTCCTGCTTTTAGTGTTGATTAGCTATAGCTAGATATTGATGTTGAAAAAATTGTAAATTATCTGAAAAGCTGTCGCGTCCACTTCACAAGCTTCCGTGTCTACTTAAGGTAAGTACTCAGACAAACAGGAATAAAATTGGTCTTGAGCAGCCCACTCTACCTCAGTCCGGTTTTAGTCTACAAAACACATACTTATTTATGTCAGAAAATTGCGTCTTTTAGCAAATATGATCGGTTTTAATTTAACGATAATTTCTCTTAGAAGAAGGATCTGGATATAAGGATGACTTGCTTTTATGCTTATTACGTTTGTTTGGAAGTTAGATCAGAAATAAAAACTTGCTTATCGATGGCAAAAAGCTCAAATATGTTTGGCAAAACACAGCTACGGAACCCTCCGCGTACTGATGCAGTCATATGGTCATCCAGTCCAAAGGTGATAGTCTTGCCCTATCACCTTTAATCGGGATGACTGAGGTGCTGAGTCGTCATTATATCGACCAATTTTTGAATTGCACACCGTTCTGCCTTGAGAGCTCCTGCGTTTTATTCTTTTCATTTCAAGCTCAAAAGTCGTCAGTGACGACAATTTGCCAGTAAAACTAAAGTTTTCACAACAATTTTATTGTGAAATGGTAATAGGTAAGTAGATGTTATCGGAACTGGGCGATAGAATCCTTTTTCGAGGTCACATCCAACTGCTTACTATGCGGTGTGCGTCAGATGGACCGTGGAATTTCGCCGCTACTGCGGTCGGCTTGGGGCCACTGACCCACGGCTGCATTGCTTTTTTTTTTCACGAAACATCCGTACTCAGAGATTTTTGAACCGCTTCAAAATGAGAGCCATTACGGCGAATTGGTCTGAAATTATTCATACAGGAAGCGAAGGAGGATATTGTAATCACGTTGTCGATTCTTATTTGTTAAGTACTTATTAGATAAGCAGGTAATTATTAGGTTAGATTATAATTAATGCTTATTACTTAAGTGGTTTATATTAAATCTGGCGCTTAATAAGTTAACTTGCCGTCAGTTTAATTAATTATTGCTTTCTAAAAAGTGCCTAGGTATTCAGCAGAGCAACTAGAGCTGGATGTCTAGGTACAATTATGATTAGTGATAACTTTTATTTCCTAGTTCGAGTCCTAATGTGTCTGGTTAGCCTTGCCTTCACGAATCACGATATATTATGTGGATGCTTTTAAGGTGACAAGTTCTTAAGGCTAAACAAAGAATAAAATAAAACAAAACCTGATTTGAAAATTGCAGACACGGGTCAGATTTTAGTTTCTTATCTTGTTATTGGCAACGATGTTTTTGCAGATAAAAAGTTATCACAGGTTCTGCACATCACGGAAAATATATTAGATTAGAGTGTAAACTCAAGCTGTACCTACGTGGTATGCTTTTCTATTTTTCCGTTTTATAGCTTTCAGCACAGCTGCTCACTTGTTTATCAATTAGACACAGATTCATTGATCGATGTGCAGGCGCACTCGTGAACATTGTAAATTATACGGTAGGTACCTAGGTACTTGCGTGTGTAATTTTTTTGCGAGTTTATTTTGTTGTTCATTATTTCCGAAATACAAGTGAGATAGATATTCAGATATTATTATACAAGTTGTTCAAAGTCCAACTCCATTTCAAGCTATTTTGAACTATTATGTATCAGGTACTTATAGAGACGATGAGGCCCCCCCTCATCACGATTTTGAATTGCTCCTTAGCAATCCATCCAGCCCGTTAAATATTTCTGACAGTCACCCTGTATTAGTTAGAAAAGTGTGTAAGAGTACAATGTGTTCGGTATCACACGTATGAACCCTTTATAGATTAGAGGTACATACGTCAAACATGTACTTAGTACTTATGTGATAAAACAATTCAGCAGACCATAGAAAGTTGAATGTAGGTATTATTGTAGAGTGGTTCAATACATGCAGCAATAACAAACAAACTATGTAAACGCATAGAGAATGAAAACAAAACACCTTCAGGCGAGTCAAACGAGTCGAACCTATCGCTCTGACGCAAGGAATGCGCAATTTAACATTTGAGTGGGTGTTGCAATCTCAGCTTGCACAGGGTGCGCGCAAATAAGATTCAGCGGTCAGGTTAGGTCTTTAATTTGTCATTATAGTACACTTTAGTGCACAAAGTTTCATCATATCGGTTGTGCAAATCAAGAAGCGATCGTTTGGAATGCGGCTGTTTTGTAAGGTTTTGAATAACCAGGTACATTTTTAATTAGGTATCTACTTTCACTTATTTTCCAATTAGGTGCTGCTATACATGTATGTCCGTTTAATCGGTTTAAAAGCATTATATACTGATGTTTACTATATACAACAATACGTGGAAAGGTATTCTAAGAACGTAATCAAAAATTGGATCTTAAATCTAATCAAGGATCTTTTATAATAAACAGTCTTGTTGCGATATTGGTGCTATCCGAAATGGTTTCAATATAAAATAAACCGACATGTAGATTTATCTCAATAGATAGAGATGTTGATAGTGTTTTGTAAATGCAGAATACAGAAAATCCAAAAAAATACCCTGTGTGGTGCAAATGTATGAATGTGTGGGCCAGTGACCGCGTGTGACCGGCCCAGCGCCCGCGCACTCCTGGCCTTCTCAGCAACCAGCAAGCGCTGCCCGCGCCTCCGCCGCCGACGTGAGCTTGACCCAATGTTTATCAAATTACATCATTACCACGAAACCATATTGTGTTAAATGTTATACTCGTAGTGATCCGCGGCCTTCGTTTTATTCCGCTTCTCGTTATCCTCTAGTTTTCGCCGTAAGAAGTTATTCTTATCTATGAGGCGGATAATGCCAAACAATATCCGTTTCAAAAGGAAAATCCAAACAATTTATCGTAAGATAATTTTTCTGCGATATTGCTACTTGTTTATGAAATGGTATCATTTTCTTACTACTTTTTCTGAGAACTATTTCGTATAATTTTAGGAAATCTCTTAATAAAAACTCTAACTTGTAATTATTCTTTATCTTATTTCAATATCCTTGTTATGAAGCAGTTTTTCTGCCTCCATAATAAATTTAGTGGAGGGCCGGGTAGCAATAATTGCTACCCGGCCCGGGGGTAGTTAGACCAGGCTACATAATTATTATGTAGCCTGGTCGAACTACCCTTTTTTTTCATTTTTTTTTCAGATGGGAAATCGTCAAATAACCCCTGCCGCTCTGGGCTGAGCAGGAGAGAGTGTCAGACTTTTACTGACTAAAACCCATCCATGTTCCTTCATCAATATCCTTGATATGAAGCTGTTTAGTTGTAGTTTTTCTGTCTCTATACTAAATTTAGTGGAGGGCCGGGTAGCAATTATGTAGCCTGATCTAACTACCCCTATTATTGTTATGGTTGAAGAATACAAATGTATATATATATATTTAAGTGATACATTATTGTCGTTCAGTTTCCATTTTTCTGTAAACATTTCTAAAATCAGCGGGATTGGTTGGAGGCTTTCTTTCCTTTGATCCTGCCTGGAGTTATCTACTCAGAATGGGGGTTGATGGCCACAACCACTCCCCATCTTGTGGCTACCAGTCCATCTATCGATACCTCTACAGTTTCTGGAACTATCGCTATTGTTACGAGATCATCGCTTTGTAGGCCTTTACCCATAGAATATAAATGAGTTTTGAAAACGAATGGTTCATTCCTATCCATTTTGAAACTACGTCCAATTAAAACACGTGGACTGGATTGAAGGGCAAGAACTCAACCACCTTCACATTCATATGATCTGCACCGTATGCGGTCGTCGAACGAACGACTGTAGTGGAATAGTTCACGTGCTATAACAGTCCTAAATATTCAATGATATTGTTTTGTAATGCGAAGTTGGTATTAATTTTGAAAGTCATTATGTCGCAAGGACGGCGTCTATCATATTGAAGGATTGTTGTAAGCGTTGCTCAATGCCAAATTTTCAATGTGTTCAACTGGTATGCGCTTGTCTGGCGTGTGTTAGGTGTCGGTGGCGGGGGTGCAGCTATGTGTGGCGGACTGGCTGACAAGTGGGTCGTGTTGTGAAACAGAGAGAGGTGGTTGACGACGTCTACGCAACACTGCAGCGGCGCGCGCCCCGTCTCACGCTCGCCGCCCGCGCTTTTCTCTCACACGCGCAAACTCAACGCAACTACATCATTGAAATTAATTGAGTTTGTAGCTAAATATTGAGAATTTGAGATCGGACCATAAGTAGCATAATTTTTTATTAGTCATCTTTTTTTTTATTGAAGTAAGTAGGTATTCATCACTCGACCTAAGACCTAGGTATTTATGTAATTACCTACGAAATAATTATAAATAGGTAGGTATGTAGGTACTTACGTGTAATTCGGTGTAATCATCATATAAGTAACATAAATACATCCTATTGGAGTTTTCAGTAATTCTGTCTCACTCTAGATATGTAAACTTCCGGACATAATCCGATTACTTTCCTGTATATGTTTAAATAATAACAGTATCTTATCAAATAAATATAAATCGTAAGCATATAATAATAACATGACCTCCAGATTGGCGCTAGTACGAGGAACAGCTTTGATCTTCAAACATTATCGAAGCGATAAAGGTGTTAGCTTTATGGGTTACAATCTCGATTTACTTAAAGAGGATTTTAATGTGAATACTGGGGATTTACCAGAAGTACTAGAGTCATACTTGTGAAGTGGCTCTTGATGAACTAACGTCTTACCGAATCTTATCACTATGACATTAATTACCGCTTCGATTCGTAATCCGAATGGTGGCTATAGATCGTTCCTAGTGAGTTAAATAAAGGCGCCATGTAAAGTATGTTCAGAGAAGTTTACTTACATCTAATGAGAGTTTCTGCACATCAACCGCATTTACAATCCCGACATTAGCATCCAACGAACCACGTGTAATTTTGTTTAATTTTACAGGAAGGCAACTGTATACCTAATAAAAGATTATGTAAAGTGCATCTTCGTAAGAAAACATCATAAGTAGATACGTTTATATGTTTGAATCGGGCAGACGAAACTATAGACGGAGCTCTGACGAAATCGCGAGTAACCTTGAGCAGTAATTTACAACTGATCAATTAATAGCGCCATGAAGTACAGCAAGCATACTACAAGCAGCAAGCATAGTACTGAAATAACAGACTTTTCATTCGAAACAAATAACAGACGTCTATGCACCTCTACATACAGCTGGATAAATATGTACCTTCACTTATATAACAAAAACAACGAATTGCACGCTACTAAGAATGCTACGATAAGCCGTAAAAGTCTAATTAACTGATAAGTTTGTAATAAAACGTCTTTAAGCTGAGTTTTTTTTTCTGCTCTATAGACTACAACAACTACATCCATTTATTTTCAGGCTACTTTGGCTCATAGATACCTATACCTTACAGACTAACACACATACCTATTAGGATAAAATACAAATTAAGTTAAGTAAAGAACAGTGATGAGTATGAATGGTCAGTGGTGTGTATGAGTGATGTGTGATGATGATGATGACGCCATCTAGCCGATTTCGGCCAGAGCGACTGCATTCGATGGCTTTCTAGGGAGGTTGTCGAGAGCTTTGGTGTGCTGCTCTATCTTGTGCTCTCAAGTGGCTAGCATATCCTAGTTTGGCCGAAAAACTCCGAGCACAAAGGACATGTCAGAACACCATTGACGAAATTGTAGCTTATAGCTGCAGGCCTAGCTTTAAGGTCATCACGCTTTAAGTCTAACTGCGACCTGCCTAAATACTTGAAGCTTTCTACTTGTGATATATATGTGTCAGTGATGTGTGTGTGTATTGTGTAGTAGTGTGTTTGTGGTTTTAGTAGAGTTGTTTGATTTACAAAACCGAGCAAAAGGAATAAGTACCTACCCTAGCTATTTTTTGTTGCGTTTGGAAATCCTTAAAATTCTTTTTCTGGTTCAAAAACCACACAGCGAACTTCTTCTTCGATTACCTTTGGCCGGGGTGTTGGGGCAATTCATCACGCTCCCGGACCACATGTTCTTTAGGTAGTTAGGTACCTGGTTTAACTGGGTTGTCTCTGTGATCTCTGTCTGTCGGCCACCTAGCCAATTATAACTTACATACACAATGTTGCAAAACATGGAGCATCTAGACATTTTGATCTCAAATTACATAAGTATCTGAATTTATTATACTTACTAAAGATGTAAAAATTCTCGAGCTCGCTCTTGCAGCCTATTTCCTCGAGAATCTTATCTTTGTCTATAAGTCGGCCAAGTACCTAACTCCGGTCAAAACAATTCGAACCTGTCCTTGGTAGATAGGGGTGTTACAATTTTCGAGCTCCCTTCGCTAGCTATCAGACTAGGAAATATAACCGATGCGAGGTGCTAACATTTTTGAAGTGAATATTGCATTTTAGATTCTTAGAAGAACTTAACCTTACAAATCCGTTTTACCACCTTTCTGCCTCCCCCTGGCTCAAAAGCTGGCGACGCCCTTGCGTGCTGTAGCGATCGGCGGAATTCAAGTCATCAGGCGTGCACCCTTCAATTCTTCATGCTAGGATAGAAATCATTTAGACACAGTGTTATGGAACACTGTAAGAAACTGTGTCGGGTCGTTTAGTTCCCTTCAATATGGTTGAGCTGAATGGGGCTGATCCATGCGTCATGTTCGTGAACGGGCGCTGTCAGTTGGGACTGGTCATCTCTTAGCTGCCACGGTTTATTTTAACTACTTTGTTATTAAATTGTAGATAATTATAATCTTTTACTCTGGACGCTCATAATGTGCACGTCTTTCTACATCGTTCTCACATATATGTATAATCTCAACATAAATGATGTAACCAAGATCTTGTAACAATATTTTGATTGAAAAGAGTGTCCATGGAGTTTCTTGCCCATTCTTCTCCATAGAGATCTACGCTTTGGATTGGACAACTACAGTACTTTCACAAGTTATTATGCCTTGTGTCTGTGACTGTAGCTTCGCCTTTGTTTTACTGACATTCAAAAGTGCCTGTTATGGTTTAATTGAAATAAATGCTTTGAGTTTGAGTTTGAAAAACAAAATCTTGAAGCACTAAAATAGATAATACTTACTACTTATTATGGATGGTATTGGCTGTTAATAATACAGAGCTGCCCTCTGCAAGTCCTAGCTGTGGCTTTTTAAAGAATAGTAAGTATACGCTTGTACCCATAGATATAATAATTTTATATTGCTATGCCTCATCATCTGCCTAGCCTTTTCCCAACTATGTTGCGGTCGGCTTCCAGTCTAACCGGATGCAGCTGAATACCAGTTGTTCACATGGAGCGACTGCCTATCTGATCTCCACAACCCAGTCAGTACTGGGTAATACGATACCACTTGGTAAGACTGGTTGTCAGACTTTTTGGGTCACTGACTACCTGTAACGACTGTCAAAGATCTACAGATGACAGCCGGGACCAACGGCGTAACGTGCTTTCCGAGGCACGGAGGAAACTCGGTATGTAATGGGTGGTCACCCATCCACAGAACAACCTAGGCAAGCGACCCGAGTGGCTGTTATTATTTTTCCACTAGCTCCCCATCCCTATTTCTATGCTTGTAAGTACCTATTCTATTATTTCCTTGTTGTGAGGGAACACTATCCGCCAAACTAGGTTCAACAGTTTAGGAGATTTCATGGAGGTCCATGAAACGTCATAAACTGTGAAATGTAAGTAAACATTTCGCATTTATGATAAACTACCTACCAATCTTACTTATTTTTATGTATGTCGCAATGTGTGTGTAACTAAATATAAGTAAGTATAGAATGTAGGAAATCAGCCTAAAACAATCTGGCAGCTGGGACACAGTGGGACGGAGGTACCTAATTTATTATACTCGTAGGTACTTTAATTAGGCAGTTGGCCTATGAAACCTTCAACAAGTAGGAACCTACCTAGTTTAATCGAAGTTTGAACAAATTAAAATGTATATCAACCGAACAACGTGTCATAAAAGTTGAAAAGTCTATTGAGCCCTTCTGAGAAATCGTGCCGTGCGAATATCGTTCCTTTGTTTCACTTCGCCTACAAAACAGAATCGAAGTTTGAGACGGCTCTTTGTTCTATTGGGCAAAGCGAGAGTTACGACACCATCTTCATCCGATAGAATAAGAATTTATTATGTCACATTGTCAACATGTTAAGCCTATTTTCCTTCATAGGTAATTTTATTCACCTTCTGGCCTATTCTATAAGATATTGAGCATAGACCTCATGGGTCTGTTCTGAAAATATTGTGGTGCTACCTACCTACCTCTTGTTTTGTGAGAATGATTTTAATAGGAATCAGATTGCAATTGAACTAAGCGGTTTTGTAACTAACTTGTGAAATATTTTCACTCTATCTTCGAAAAATCGGCCAAGTGCGTGTCGGGCCTCGCACAATGTAGGGTTCCGTAGTTGCCCATCAAAATATGCGGACACTTCCTACCTCCGGTCCAGATTTGCCTCCGGACGATGATTTTTATTGTAATAATAAAAAAAAACAAACTTACATTTGCATTTGAAAAACCTGTGCTCCCATACATTAGGTATCTTTCAGAAAATATGTTATCCAAGTACATTTTATAAGTTGGCCGACTATTTCTCGTAAACTTGTAAAGCCTACTTAGCTGTGATCTAGTTGGGTGTAACAAGACCCTTAAAGAAGCCGTCAACTAAGCATTATGTACCTACCTACATCAAGCTAAGTTACTTTACGCAAAAATAGTAGCGTTTTACCTTCAAATAAAACGCTTGTTGTGTCCGGAGACTCATTCGGGGTCATATAAACATTATTTGAGTCAAGCATCTTCCGTTTCCGTGTCACATCTATTCAGGTATATGCAACTATCGCCTTTTTGACAACACGATGATGACGTATTTCCGCCTTCGTTCACCAGGTGGCTGCAGCGCGCCAAGACATTCATTGTGGCCTCAAAAACCTAAAAACTTGAGAACCAATTAAACCAGGCAGACTTTTAAATTATGACCCCGAATGAGTCTCCGGACACAACAAGCGTTTTATTTGAAGGTAAAACGCTACTATTGTGTCCTTCGGCCTCATTCGGGGTCATATAAACATTATTTGAGGCTTTGTTTGTTATCGCCTGGTGAACGGGACGCCAATGTGTTATACATGAAATTAACTAAATTAGATCAAGGAACTAATAAGTTTAAAAATAAAACCAATTTTTATATTTATCAAATATATTACAATAAAAAAGAAAAATAATAATAATAACGTTTTAAAATAACTTTGATAAACACCAACAGAATAAACTGAACATTATACGTACCAGAAATCATCTTTTTGTAAACTTTACCATAATCATGTAACATCATTCATCAATACTTACTTCATTTAATATAAATAAAAATAATTTATATAATTGAATGAGAGATAATTAATTAATTGGCTGAAAAAGATGAATCAAAGAGCTTCCCTGTGCTGGAACCACTTCCCTCCTGTAATGTTTTTTAAAAGTATTACCGGATCTCCAATTCGCACGTGCCATTATCTCGTCATGAGGTTCGTTATCCAACCAACTTCGAGAAGCTACCGCAGAACGAAAACTACCCGGAGTAGCCTGAATTCCTGCCTCCTTCAAAATTGACTTAACCCAACCAGCTAATATAGTTTTAGTAGCGGGCTTAGCTTTTCCACAAACTGTAATAAATAATCTATCACTAGAACAAAGCAAACGACGTGGTTTTCCGATTTCTATGAGCTTTTTTAGCCAAACCACCGGGTCAAGCGCCTCATTTTCAACATTACTTAATAATCTCCAACCTGACTGTACGTAAGTTTCCGAATCAGTTTTGGACCCAAAATGCGGCCAAAACATTATGCTATTCTCACCTATTATACATCTGTCTGGAGATACACTTAGCAATGTTAAATCGTGTATCCTACGCCCTGAACACAACAACAAAAGAACTGCACTAACTCTTGAAATATCGAATAGGCTTTGATTTTGAAGAGGTCTACTGCCCAACCAACCTACCAGAGACTGAGGATCCCAGACAGTGGGTGGACACTTCTTAGGCTGCTGCAACGCTATAGCTTTAATCATTTGCTTAACTAAAATATTTGAACTTAAACGGGCCTCAATCTTCGTATTGCATAAAGTAGACAACCGATTTATGAAGTAAAATTGTACGATACGATAATTTTTCTTTTAGGTGTAAATCTGCTAAATATCGAGCCAATTCACTACCTGAAGGGTCTGAAAAATTTACACCAAACTTGGAACACCAATTCAACCATCTCTGCCATGCTGTCCTATAGGTATTCAAAGTTGACGACCTCCAACCTTGTTTGAGCAGACACTTTTGTTCTGCAGACCAGTCACCTAAGGATTCAGACCACCCCTACATTTCCATACTTCTAAGACCAGCTCCTTCACTCGAGGCGGTGGCTGCCCGGTCCTCGTGTCCACTAGCACCTTCGATAATCGGTGAATCGTGAACGGAGGCGCGGTCGCTCTGGTCTTCAAGTCTGCTCTCCAGAATGCTCGGGACCACCTCGGTGCAACTATCAGGAATACACCCCGCGCCTGATTGAGATGCATCAGGACTCGGGGTAACAAACTCGGAGGAGGAAAGACCCAAGCCAGACGAAAATCCCATTCGAATGCGAACGCGTTGTGTCTCCATGCTTGCTGGTCTCGTTGATCTAGAGTGACATAGCAAGGCACTACGTGAGCTGTGCTGGAGGCAAAAAGATCTGTCTGGGGAACACCCCACTTTGCAAAGACAATGTTGGTGAATTCGGGGAGCAGATGCCATTCCTGTAACGTTGAATGACGCGATAGACCGTCTGCGACATTGTTGTACCTGCCTGGTATGTGATGGGGAATTACATGAATGTCGTACTTCTGAAGTAAATGAAATATCCGATATATTAACTCCATCAGGATTCTCGACTTGTTTCCCCCTTCCTTCCTCAAGTACGCCACCACCGCCTTGTTGTCGCACTGCAGTAGAAGAGATGTATGACTCAGAGACGGACCGAACTCTAACAAACATTTTAGGATAGTTAGCATTTCCTTGTGGTTCGAATGAAGCCGCTCTTCTTCTTTTGTCCACTTGCCCGATAAATGAAGACCATTCAATTCCGCCCCCCAACCTGAATCGGCCGCATCCGTGGTCAAAAAGTTTTTTACTGGTGGTGGATGAAGCCTGGACTTTTCTAGACAGTGAATTTTCCACCAATTCAATTCTTCCAGCACTTCCGCAGGCAAGAGGTAAGTCGACTGACATGGAATTTTCAGGACCACGTTGCAATAAGCCAGTAGATGGCGAAAATTCAAACGATTGGAACTACCAGACGGGCAAAATTCAGAACCCCTATGATACTCTGTATTTCTCGAAGAGACGCCTTCCGCCGGCGGAGCAACTTCGACAAAACTATTTGCATGCTCTGAATTTTGTTTTCTGGTAAAAATTTTTGATTTTGTCACGGATCCCACATCAAACCTAAATATTCTATTATTTTCTGAGGGACAAGAATCGACTTTTCCCTGTTTACCTGCCAACCCAACTGGCTGAGAGTTCGAAGAACAATGTCCACGTGTTTTATAAGTGTCGTTCTGTCCTGTGCTACTAAGAGATAATCGTCGAGAAAAACCACTACTCGTATGCCTAGATTCCTGAAAATCTCGGCGGTCCAGTTGGTCAACGATGCAAACACTTTGGGCGCTGTCGCCAGGCCAAACGGCAAACAAGTCATTTGCAGTAACCGATTTCGATACAATAGGCGGAGAAAACACCGATGTACTGGAGCAACATTTACGTGGTTGTAGGCTTGCCTGAGGTCTATTTTGACCATCCAATCCTTGTCCTGAATAAAATCGGGAACCCGATTTACCGAAATCAAACGAAACTTGCTTATGATTAAATAATTGTTTAAACTTTTTAAATTGAAAATGGGACGGTAGGTTCCGTCGCCTTTGAGAATCAGAAATAAATTTGATACGAAACTCGGAGTCAGAGGGGCATACTCTAAAATTCCTTGTTTCAACAAATTGTGAATAACCCTGTCCATCTCCGGAGATGGTAGAGTGAGATTGCAACGTTTCAACTGCCTTGGCGGGACCAGAGGCGGTTTCTTTTGAAATGGAATACGATAACCCTTCACTATTTTTATTAATGGTTCCGGTGCCCCCAATCTCCTCCACTCCGTAACATAATTTTGTAGGCAACCCCCCCAAAATTCCCGATTCGAGTCAGAACTTTTTATTGAATTTACCAGAGCCTTTGCCTCGTGGTACATTGTTTTGCGGTTCATTTCTCCGAAAACTATAGGGCTGGTTAAAGCGTTGTCCAGCGTGCTGTCCTCTTGATTGAGGACGAAAAAATCTATTATTATTAAACGGGTGCATTGCCTGATAGTTATAAAAAGTTTCTACACTCTGAGGAGGAAGAAATCTTTGGTTCATCGCCAGTGCAGGAGCGCGACTGGACGATTGATACCCACTAGGCCCAGGGTACGCCGCCTGGGGTCTAGGGTTTTTCTTTTCTTGCCCAGAAAACATATTTTTATTTGGATAAAAAACTTTGTTAACACCGCCATTATTCTTAATAAATTCACTAAAAGGTACTTTATCAAACAAACATTCACTAGATGGCGGTATTTTCTTTAAACATGGCTTAAATGATTTATCCCTTAATTGCTTAATGAACACTTCGCGTCTTTGTTCAATTATATCTGCCCTACGACCACAAACTAGTTGTAAACAATCCCGTGAAACTTTTTGATAATCAGCAGAAAAAATCTCTTTTAATTTTAATGCCAACTGCTCTGGATCCATACTATTAGTATCCCGTGCCCAGTCTACTATCTGTCGGAAACCCTGTTGCATAGCCTCGCTTTGCATTATCAATGCCCGAGTTACAGAGCCAAGAAATTTATCCGAAGTGGGTAGATGGCTAACTTTTTCTAGCGACTTGATCTCATCATTAACTTCAAGGTCAACATATCCTGGACGAGCATTATATACTTTTTGTGTTTCCACATATCTAACACTATTCCAGTTGTCATTTTTGAAATATTGAATGGAATTTAACAATTCTAACTGATTAGAAGGGGTTGCAGTGACAGCTGGCTCCTTTAATTGCGTTGCCAAATCAAAATCAAATGATTGAACCGGTACAGGATCTGCGACGGGTTCTGACAACCTTTCCGTATCTGGTTGCTCCTGAGCCATATCGAAGTTATCACCATAATATATCGGGTTATCACAATCATAATTTCCATTTTCCGAATACATAATAATAATACATTATGAGGGTAGCAATATAATTTTTTCAAATCACTGACCTGTTTTGCAAGCTTTTTGATTACCTTGCTTTGCCCTCGGCGACGCTTACATCTCTTCTTCTTACCCGCCTTCTTCCTCTTACGGGATTTATCAACCTGTTCGAACTCTGAAGCCGACGGTGATGATTCAGAGGAACTTGAGGAACTCGAAGAACCCGATGACGAAGAAGAATCTTTACGACTACGCGTCTGTATTCTATCCGCCATTTTAAGAAAAACTAAATTTAACACTATTTTGTTATAAAACTGTGCATATACCGAAAGCCTACAGCGTAACCAAAATTAAAATAACTTTTGAAATTATAAAATATTCAAATATCGAACGCTAACAACGTTAACTTTTAAAGATGTGAACCGTCCGAAAAACAGGACGCCAATGAATGTCTTGGCGCGCTGCAGCCACCTGGTGAACGAAGGCGGAAATACGTCATCATCGTGTTGTCAAAAAGGCGATAGTTGCATATACCTGAATAGATGTGACACGGAAACGGAAGATGCTTGACTCAAATAATGTTTATATGACCCCGAATGAGGCCGAAGGACACAATTATTGCTGGGAAACGACCTTTTTTTGGGGTGAAAAATTACGTTTTACGGTAGGTCTCAATGTAACCCATTAAAAACATTGTGCTGATAAAGTGAAGTGTGTCATTATGTGAATAGTAGAATAGTGCAGGGGTCGTGGAGGTGTTGAAAGTATAAAAATTACATTAAAAACATGTCATTATTTAAAAAAAACTTGTGAAAAAGTTGGAACTTTGACCCCCAATATCTCCGTAACTAGAAGGTTCCCCGGTGCGCGGGCTATTGAGTATCTCTGTTGACAGATCACAGTGATCATCACTTGGCGAGTTTTGATATACAATGACAGTTCTGTACGGGTAGCGTCAGTTGAAACCAACAAGAACGGTCATTTTATATCAAAACTCGCCAAGTGATGATCATTATGAACTGTCAACAAAGATACGCAATAGCCCTGCTGATCTAGAACAAAAAAAATATAGCAATAACGAGGAGAAAGTGCCTTTCGGCTTCGTTAAGTCTTTTTACACCCTTTCTATACTATACCATCGTGATTTTTTTCACGATACCCAAACACAGCCGTTTAGCTGGTAGAGGTACACTTGAGCCTAACAAAAATTAGCACTTTAAAGCTGAATATTTCACAAAGGAATCCCATAATCGAAAAGTTATTTCAACAAACTCGCACTTTTTTTAAAGACCTTTCCAAATCGAGAAAAAAAATCCCCACTTTACGTGTAGGCGGTGTAGGTACTGGAGATACCCTAAAAAAATACTTTTCGAGATTTTATTTTACCACTTTGTCTGCGCAACTAACTATAGTTAGGTACTGCAAAATTACAGCTTTCTAATACAGAGTCTTAGAGCTAAGCTGCGGACAGACGGACGGACATGGCGAAACTATAAAGGGTTCCTTGTTGACTACGGAACCATAAAAATATTAACAAGGAATAGTAATGCTTTGTTTGTTAAGTTATAGATATTAGTTATTTAAAGGTAGGTAACAATTAAGTTATGATTGATTAAGGCGCATTTATCGCATTGGGTTATAGGTATCCTGAAATGGAAGATGTAAGTAGATAAATAATTAAATAAAGTGTCCAAGCATCGAACCTCTTTTACCTAACTCGAAATGTCCAACACAGGTATTTTTACTTTTGTCTCAGGTAGGTACACTACTTATTTATTATTTGCCTTTTAGAACATCTACATACTTGTTTAAAATATTCAAATTAATTTAGATTTTAGCTGCTCTAGCAAGTTTATCAGGCTGAAGGTCAAATCCGGTGACCAACAGAATGTAATTTTATCGTAGCACTAGCCATTGCCCGCGTGTTTATCGGAAATAATTCCACAAGAATGCTGAATGTATTAATTGGATAAAAGGTATCCTGTGCCTTAGGCCAGGTCATGCATGGCACTCATGGCTCATGCATATGCAAATTTCATCCAAATCCAAATATAATAGTCCGTGTGGTTAGGTACTTTCGTATTTACAATATTAGTACCTATAGGTAGGTGGAGGTAGACTATAGACATGGTATTTTATGCTACAAAGAAGGTAGTTAACAAGTTATGGTGTTTTTATTATGGTCGGTCGGTTTATCGTAATTATTTTTATAGTGCTAGCTTTAGGTTACCAAAGTGATATAATTTGAGTGTTTTGGCAGTTTTGTAGTTTGTCGCCTACCTGTTCCTGGTACCTAGGTATGAAAATATATTTTCTAAATCTTATACTTACAGTAATTTGTACTTTGCTACTGTGTTGACTGTCGACTTATACTTACAGTAATTTGTACTTTGATACTTTTATTTGTGATTGTGAATCACGGGAAATAGAAAATCGTTTATCATAACGGTTTCTTTTATTCAAACGACTGATATTCTTGATGACGATGCAGCTTACCGGAAAACCCGGCTTCGAAACTGCTGTTACATATTGTATAGGGTATTTTATTTTAGATCCTTGGTATTAATAATCAAATATCCGTCGTTCTAATAAATTAAACCGTTGTTACGTTACCTATGTCATTCAGTTCACTTTGCATTGTTAGCTAATGTCATATGGAGTGATTTAAATCAGTCCAAATGAGTCATGCTGAATGATTTATGATCACGCCAGGCGTGAGTTGAATATCACGCGAGCGTGATCGGCGCCGACTGCAACGACAGTTTTACCTACTGAACCAGCAGGGTCTAATTGCCTAACACAATACTACTCATTTTGATAATTCAATCATATTCATTGCATTATTTACGTTAGCGAGCAAATAAATGTTTCAAATATATCAAGCAATGGATGATTTTATGATAGAAAATTGTGTTGCCCAATTGGAGTGTACCTAATTACTTTACAGATTCTTGAGACAGGGAAAGGGTTCCTAAATCTAAACAGATTTCATCGAATAGAAACAAACAAATTACTTAGGTATTCTTATTTATTTTAATATCATGGATAATATTTTACTGAAAGATTATAATAAATACTATAACATGTTCATGCTCTGGGGGCCTAAAATGGCTGCTTTATCAGAATAATAATATTAATCACGTTAAAATTATAAAACTCTTAAAATGGACTTTGTGGTCATAACCATAAAGACCATTTTAAGAATTATACATTTTTAACGTGATTCATATTATGATTCTGATAAAGCTTCCATTTTAGGCCCCCTGAACAGCTGCTGATTAACTAGTAAAATTAATAACTAAGAAGCGTTCTTGTACTGCATCCGACCTGAGTCCAAAAACCATCAGTTCAAAATAACCGTAGTGCTATTTGTATGAAGGGGCTAGCACTAATCCGATATTTGTCCGAACGAATTTTGAATATTTCCGATTCGAATAAAACTCTGATCTTGAATTTGAATTCGGATTGGATGTAGTGCGCTATCCCTCCTAGTAGTTTTCGGCATTTGTTAAATTATCCTGTTTTTAGTGTGAATATCGATAGAATTAATTGGAAGTAGGTACTACTGTGCTGGGAAAAACACTCAGGGATTGTCAACACAGTGTTAGTGTTGAAATGCCCCGTACTTTATTGAGGGTTCATAAAAAATTAAGGTTCATAAGGAGATATTAGTGAATGAGATGTGATCTAATATCGATGAGTTGGTACAAATAAATAAATTAATAAATATACAAGTGTTTTTTTTTAATCAGATATTTAATATCAAAATATCTAAGCTAAGGATTTTGACTAGCGATAGGTACTTTATAATATAAAATAAACAACAGTAAATTAATGACGATATTTACAAATTTTTTTCGTAGGTTGGATTTGTTTTTTAATTCATAGAGCACTTGAGTACCTACATTCCAAGTAAGCATTAAAATAAATAGATTTTATTTTATGAACCGATAAAAGCAATATATTTTACAACATGAAAAAATATCTTGTGTGGAGACTTTGGAGATTACACACATTACTTAACATTTCCAACTACTTATTTACTTCTGGGAATATTTATGACGATGAAAATTCAATTACAGTAATCGCTTGTTATCAAATTCATGAAGTGCGTCCTTATCTTACATTTCCTTGTTTTCAAAATTTATCGCCAACCAGATTTAAAATGATGAACACGCTTATATCCAATTATTTGTAGATATTTATAGCATGGCTATCAAATTACTAACTCCATTTAGTTTCGGCTAAACGTGAATTAACTGCCATTGGTGCCGATCTTGGTCACAAACTAAACTAAATTTAAGTTGAGTGCATCTTTTTCTTTCTATTTCATTATGAAAAGGACCGAAGATAAATATTAGTTTAGTCCTGTCAAATTAGTCGGCACCTGACGTAATTTGATGTAATTTTAGTGGTAAACTTTTTAATCGCGTCTAAACTTGTAATAAGCGCTGATTAAATTGACAGGACTAAACTAAAATGTATCTTCTGTCCTTTTCTTAATGAAATAGAAAGAAAAAGATGCACTGACTTAAATTTGGTTTAGTTTGTAACCAAGGGAATCGGCACCATTGTCGAACCAAAATTTTAGGAAAACAAAATATACTTATTCTAATCAGATAAATTCATGTTATACATCAAATGTAAAGTAATTATGTATATCATTTTCTACATCTAGGACATAATTATCAACTCTATTTTATTATGTATATACAAATCTTACATACAAGTACATACTAAGAATCTCAATCGAATGTGATGCATTTTAATAACGATAATCAACCCTTTGCATGCCGGCAGCGGTTGAGTGTGCGCAGGCTTGGTAGACGAATCATATTCGCTCTAGTATACGTATGCAACAGGAAAACATTGTGCTCATATACATCGACAACCCCGGCAGGCCGCAGGTTGAATATCTCTACATTTTAAATAAAATTCAAAGAATAATAACAATCTGATAGCTATATAGCTTTTAGACTTTCGACAATCTGATGTTGATAATTAAAACACTTATCAAATCATAACATCTGTAAAAATAAATTTTAGAACATGAAAAATATATTTTGTTGATGTACTTATGTAAGTACCTAGAGATAACAAACATTTTATCGTAGAGCATTATTCCAATACAACAATTTCATCGTAACTTTTTAAGTAACAAAATTATATTTATATTAGTATTTGCATCAAGTAGGTTCCGTTGCGAATCTCACGTTTCTCATTTATTGACGTACTTAATATAATTATGTATAACACTAGCTTGAACATATTGTACCGCACATCAGCTGGCTTACAATTTTAATAGTGGATAGTAAAATTAAAGAACAAACTGTGTCAACAAAAACGTCGATAACAATTTAGCTGTAATATTAGTACAGCTTAATAATTTTACAGATGAATTGATGATCAATATATCATTTAAATTAATTGCTAAATGAAATAGTAATCAACGTGGCAGTAAGCTTATGTCAGCAGGCAAGTGATGCCATTCAGTTAAAATTGCACAAAGACAAGACTGCAATTACAAATCAAGAATATTGGGCGAGTTGAATTTATTTACAACTTAATGACTGCCTGTCTGTCAGCAGGCGGTATGCAAGCGAGAGGCACGGCCTTGATCCGACAACTTTAGTCTTGTAAAGTCAAATATAATAGGTACTAGTAGAATGCTAGGCCAAAAACATTTACCTATTGACAAAGTAATGGAATGTCAATGGAACTTTAGTTATAAAATAGAAGTCGATGCCTGCCTTTTAACAGGCTAACGAAATAAAAAAATATATAAAATAAAAGTTTCGGAATGTACGGACATTGTTGGGAAACAAAGCACATAAAATAATCACACACATATAAGTACAAAACTAATTCCCGAATATTGCCAGCGGTAGTTTTATACATCAATGAGTTTATCAGGCGAGATATTTACACCGCTTCCAGCATACCAAAGTATTGTCGAATTAATTTCACATAAAAATTCCACAACTTTTTGGTCCATTACTGATTATCTATCTTTTTTCTGTTAATAATTAACGTTATTTAATTATTTATCTATGACTTAACGTTACAGTGCTATCAACTATAGCTGTGCGAAGACTCTTACAATAGTATGAAATTACCTACTCAACGGTAACCGATTTAGCGAGATTGCGTGGGCAGTCGACGTTGCATTCGCGCAGAACGGCGATGTGATACGCGAGGAGCTGCATGGGGATAACTGTGAGCACGCCCTGGAGACAGTCCACTGTCTTAGGTATCTGAAGGCATCGTGACGCAAACGCCATTGTTTCTTTATCACCTTCCTCGCAAATGAGGATGGGGCGACCTTGACGGGCAGTAACCTGCTGCAGTGCATTCATGCACTTTGTGTAAACGGGGTCGCGCATTACGATCATCACAACCGGCATCGAGCCATCGATTAGCGCCAGCGGTCCGTGCTTCAGTTCTCCGGCCATAATGCCCTCGCTGTGCATGTATGTTAATTCTTTTACTTTTAAGGCACCTTCAAGGCAAGTGGCGAAGTTGTATCCGCGCCCCATGATAAGCAGAGATCGCTGACGGTACAGGTCTTCAGCTAATGTTCTCACTTCTTTGTCTTGAGCTAGTACTTGACGGATTTTGGTGTCCAATTCATGAAGTCCTTCTATAATGTCAGCGCGCCTCTTTTGTAGAGAGATACGATCCTCGCTGATCACGAGAGCAAACATCACTAACGACACAAACTGAGAAGTGTAAGCTTTTGTTGATGCCACACCAATTTCAGGGCCAGCGTTGATGTGCACACCACAGTGAGACTCGCGACAGATAGAACTGCCCACAGTGTTGGTGATACCGACGATCAGAGCGCCGTGACGTTTGCAGTAGCGGAGTGCCATTAGGGTGTCTGCTGTTTCTCCAGACTGAGAGATGAAGAAGCAAACATCATCACGGAATACTGGTGTGTTTCTGTCCAGGAAATCAGAAGCCAGCTCCACCATGACTGGCAGCTCTGTTAACTCCTCCAAAAGCTGACGAGTAGCTACAGCACTGTGGTAGCTGGTACCACAGCCTATTAACATCAACCTTCTGCATCGTTTGATCTCCGGGATATAATCTTTAATACCTCCTAAGGTAACAGTACTGTCGGCGAAGTTGAGGCGGCCCCTCATTGTGTTTACAATGGATTCTGGTTGTTCAAAAATTTCCTTTTGCATGAAGTAGTCATAATTGCCTTTCATTATTTGTTGCAGTTCCAGTTTCAGAGTGAAAATTTCTCTCTGGTGAGGGTCAGTGCTACTGCCCGATAGACGGTGAATGCTAAGAACACCATCCTTGATATGAGCAACATCATCATCTTCGAAGTAAAGCACTCTATTGGTATGTTCAATTACAGCTGAAGCATCAGAGGCAAAGAAATATTCAACTTCCCTTTCTTCTTCAGGCTGGAAGTGAGCATGGCTGTTGACTCGCGGTACAGATGGCACAACACCACGGGTAGCTTTGTTGTTGGTGTACATGATGGGTACGTGGTCACTGGACAGGCGACGGCGCGTTTTGATGCCCACCAGCAGTGGGCTACCACGGCGGGTTGCCACACATTCATTTGGGAAATAACGGGATTTGAAACACAAAGCAAAAGCACCTTCTAACTGTTGAATTACCTGTTCTGCTAGCTCTTGGAAGCTGAAATCCTTGTGCTGGTTGTACAGGTGGTGAATCAACTTGGCAATTGCTTCTGTGTCAGTTTGCGATTCAAAGACATAGCCTTTGTTTTCCAGGAAAGTTTTAACTTCTTTGTAGTTGGTAATGATTCCATTGTGGATAACAACAAAAGCGTTGTCCTCGCCAGATCGTTGCGGATGAGAGTTGACGGCGCTGGGCTCTCCATGGGTGGCCCATCTCGTGTGTGCGATGCCGCAGTGCGACTCTACACTATCTTCCACTGACAGTTCCACACAGCGCTCCTGCAACAGTTCTTCGAGAGCGGCGACTTTGCCGCGTTGTTTCAGAACAGCTATGTCTTTCTGATCAGCGGAGTCTACGGCAACGCCTGCCGAATCATAGCCTCGGTATTCCAAGCGTTTTAATCCAGTAACTAATAATTCCAATATTTCACGCCGAGTTTTAGGCGTTAGGTGATTAATATATGCAAAAATTCCACACATCGTAAACGAAGCAGAACGATTTAATGGATCCAAGCGTACAAAACCACGGCTCGCGGCAGACTGCAGTTGCTACAATACACAACAGATATTGAAGGCCTACGCGTATTGCTCCTACCACTAATAAGTTACTTTCACTTACGGCAAAGCACACGTCATCGTGTTTCGTTATCAACAACTCACTGGTATCGCAAGTAAATATAAGCGGCGAAAACTCATCCACCTCACAGAAACTTGATAACACGAACTGTCAAATTCACTTTGTTATGTCACTGTCAATGTCAGTTTTTTTGTCAATGTCAAATCTATAGACAAAATCTTCCAGGTGATATTTTTCATTTTTGCAAAATAAAAGAATGGTAGGTAGTACCAAACCTTACTGGTTAAATGGGGGCTATCGCGTGTGAATTCACCGCTAGAGGCGCTAGTGTAGCGCGAGGGCACCGAAATGTCATAGAAAATTCACGCGTTGCGTGCTTTTTTATCACGTATTTTTACTAATATTCACAATTGTGGTTTAGATTGAGCTATTCCTGATTAATTATGACTTGAATATTTTAAGTAGCAAATTATGATCATAAAAGTTAGTACTTGGAGGTAAAATTATTTTTTAATGTTTCATGCTTGCTATCTAATTTTAGGGAGAATATTGTAAATAAATTATGTGAAGTTTACACTATATTGTTGTACGTATTAAAATAAACTTTTTATGAATACTTTTAAGTATAAAATAGAATTATTGACATGACCATAAGCGACAGTGGCGCCATCTGGTGAGCTCAAAAACGATAGCCACCATTAGTTATAGACTACACTGCTTTGTTCGTAAAATAACAGCGTATTTGATCACTTACACTGACTTTCACATTTAAGTAACGTATTGTGCTGCATAGTTCTTTTGGCGCGTGACCTCAGTCAAAACTAGCTACGCCATCTTGTTTTTTCAATACAATTCCTGTATAGAGAACTGACTGAAGTTCTTCTATGAATCATAATATACATGTATACAATAGTCACCAACAATGTCAGGAACTCTACAAAGTTACTGACTTATTATGTATAGAAAATCTAAATAATCCGGGATGTACCTCGGATTTCCTTTACTTGTTCAATGTTCATTATGTACTTAGTTGAAGTCATTTGTTCGAATTATTTGAAAAGTCTGGAAACCAAAAGAAAATTAAAGCTCTCCACTCCACAAGTTATATTCTCTTTAGTCCTTTTACTCCGAAATAATTATAACTTAATCGGCATAAGGTGGATGCGCAAGGGTAGCCCGCGAAATTTAAATTTTCTTATGTTTATTGCAATTTGCAGGTCAGGGTCAAGTTGTTTGTTGATGAAAATATGAAACGCGCCAGTAACACGTATGGAGTTACAGAATTATAATCATTCAAATCATCAATACAACCCTCCAAGTTCATATAATCTCAAAAAGTGACTTTTTCATGAAATAGTTATTGAATGTGATTATACTCGTGCTTAGTCTTCAAGATTAGTACATTAGAATATTATTGAACACAATGTAGTATCGCATAGGTATCACCACTTCAACACTATAGTTTAGAGAAATTGTTGCCATGAAGTCAACAATAGTTTTTTTTTTTTTAATATAACTACCTCCCCCACACCTCGTTTACTTGCTACCGGACGGTCGCTAGCTCTTCATTCGATTTTTAGTGCTCATCCACTTCACTTCATTCCCGGAATATCACACTAAAATTCAGTAGGCAATCATGCCGAAACGTTCAAGTGAAAATCAGTTGGAATATATAGTTAACAAGTTACGCAAACTGGAAAAAGAAGTAAAACGATCACGACACCCAAGAAATAATTGTGTTCCGACAAGTTCATCATCATCGTCGTCTTCGAGCCGATCTACGAGTCCTTCACGTGCATCAAGATCACCATCGCCAGAAAATCATCAAAACCCAAACAGTAAGTACCTCCTGCCTAAATAAGTGACAGATACCTACCGTTCATTATTATTGCATCAGAGCAGTCTGTGGGATTGTTTCGCCGCAATTATTTTTTATCAAACGATAGAAAAATGCCTCTGGCTCAGTAAATGCATCAGAGTAGCCTGCGGGGCTATCTCGCCGCATTAGTCAAATGGTTATTCGTAACCTTAATCGATTGTATGCACCAGAGTAGCCGAAGGGCTATTCGCCGCACTGAATGAACGGCCCCAAAAAGCCGAGCCTGATTTTAATGTAACAGAGGAATCTGAGGGATTATCTCGCCGCATTTGATCATACATTTTGAAATAACATTATATTTCTTAAATGTACCTACCATCATCGTCATCACAGAATTAACCTATTGCTTCCTTTGTCTAGACTTGGAAGAAGAAACCACGTGTCCTGTACGTGCTGTTCAAGTCGATGCCGAACTACCCCCTGCGGGAAATATCAATCCATCCTTGATTCAAGATAAGGATACACACCCGCCAGCTGATAATGTGATGGCTCCAAATGATCTGGAAGATCCTCCGATAAGTACAGAATTACTAGAGATTTTGGGAGTTGACCCGTCGATTACCCAAGAGTACGGTCCTGACATAAACAAAGAAGTAGCTAGCAGATTTGCTCACATTGCTACGTCTGGCTTGGACAAGGAAATTCGTAAAGACCTGATCAAGAAATTCTTGGTGCCAAATAACTGCACAACTATAGACGCACCGCAACTTAATTTAGAAATAAAGGCGGCTTTAACCGAACAAGTGGTTAAAAGAGACAGGGCTATCGAATCACGCCAGAAGCAAATGGCAGCAGGACTTTCCGCCCTTGGAAAGATAATATCCGATCAGCTCTTTACCAAGGACAAAAACAATGACCTGATTAAGGATCTTATGGAGGTAGGTCGCATATTTTGCGACATCCAACATTCAGAATCAGAAACAAGACGTAATTTTACGCTTTACTCTGTCAAGAAAGAATTGAAGGAACAATTGTCTAAAACAAAAATAGACAAATACCTTTTCGGAAGCAATTTTACCGAAACCCTGAAAACTGCTAAAGCAGTTTCCAAGTCATCCGCTGACCTGAAACTGGAAGCTGAAAAGAAATCAAAGACTCCCACGGCGAGCACGTCCAGATATTTAAACTGGAAGGCGAGGGCCCCAGCTCGCAGGCAGCCGCCGGCCCACTCGCCACGCCAACTCCCGCCGCCTGCCCCGCAGAGCGCGCCGCAGCGCGGCACCTCATCGCACACCTACAGGCAGCGACCGAAGCACACCCGCCGCCAATAAATACGGTACGCTATGCTGGCAGACTTGCCCACTTTCATGAGTTTTGGTCCTTAATAACCCGAGATCGTTCTATCTTGTCATGGGTAAATGGGTATAAAATTAAGTTTGACCATCCTGTTCACCAATCTGCTCTGCCGACTCCAAATAAATTTTCAGATTGCGAAAGAATACACATTGTTAAAGCCATTGATAAGTTATTAACTATCGGTGCCATTTCCGAGTGCGAACCCTGCCCTGGGCAGTATATATCTCGTGTATTCCTGGTACCAAAACATAATGGCAAGATGCGTTTCATATTGAATTTAAAAAGTCTCAATAAATTTATTGCGACACAACATTTTAAATTAGAAGATATTCGCACAGCGCTTAAACTTATTATGAAGGATTGTTATACAGCCACTTTGGATTTAAAAGATGCGTATTTTCTCATTAAAATCCACCCAGATTCAAGGAAATACCTACGATTCTGTATAGATGATAAAATGTATGAGTTTCATGTACTTCCCTTCGGGATTTGTACAGCTCCTTACATCTTTACAAAGCTTATGAAACCGGTTATTCAATTGTTACGGTCTTGTGGCTACTTATCGTCAATTTATTTAGATGACCTATTTTTAACTGGATATACCTACCAAGAATGTTTGCAAAATGTCAGTACTACGGTTGGGTTGTTAAAATCGTTAGGTTTTATTATTAACCTTAAAAAAAGTGTTACAGTACCATCAAAGTCTTGCAAGTACTTAGGGTATATAATAGACACACACAAATGGCAATTAAGTTTACCCCCAGAAAAAAGAGACCGAATCAAATCAGAACTGTTGAACATCAAGAAACTAAAACGTTGTAAAATTAGAAAATTCGCCCAACTTATAGGTTTGTTAGTTTCTGCCTGCCCTGCCATTGAATATGGATGGCTTTACACGAAACAATTTGAACGATGCAAGTTCCTTAGTTTACAAGGTAATGAAGATTACGAGAGATATGTAACTTTACCTAGGTCACTGTTACCAGACATAAACTGGTGGTTAAATGTCATTGATCATTCGGTCCACAAAATTAGAATTGATAATTATGTGCTGGAAATATATTCTGACGCCTCAACGACTGGGTGGGGAGCAGCCTGCAATGAACAAAGAGCTAGCGGTAAATGGTCAGATAGTGAAGCTCTATTGCACATAAACCTCCTCGAGCTTTTAGCTGCGTATTTCGCTCTAAAAATATTCGCAAAAGATTTTTACAACTGTCAAATACTGCTAAGGATTGATAATACCACTGCCGTCAGTTATATCAACCGAATGGGGGGTATTCAATACCCACACCTAACCAAGGTCACAAAAGATATATGGCAGTGGTGCGAAAACCGAAAAATATTTGTAGTTGCTTCCTACATAAAATCTTCAGAAAATGTTAACGCTGATAGGGAATCTAGGCGATTACATCCCGACACTGAGTGGGAAGTTTCAGAAACTGGGTTTCAAAAAATTATAAACAATTTTACAGTTCCACAAATTGATTTATTCGCTACCCGCAATAATAAAAAATGCCGTTTATTTGTGTCACAACACAAAGACCCAGATGCTTACGCTATCGATGCCTTCACATTAGATTGGTCTAAACATTCATTTTATGCGTTTCCTCCAATAGCAATTGTGCTTAAAACTTTGCGTAAAATCATATCCGATAAAGCAAAAGGTATCGTTGTCGTCCCCTATTGGCCCACGCAACCGTGGTATCCACTTTTTATGCGACTACTTTCTTCAAGCCTAGTTCAGTTAAATTACAGTGATGTCATTATTCCCAATTGCAGCCACCGCAACATCCCGCACACTACCCTGGTTGCCGGAGTATTGTCCGGACGGCGATGCTGCAGCGACTAGTACCTACTTCCGCCTTAGACATCGTACTGGCCTCAATAGCAGACAATACTCTTAAACAGTATGACGTTTGCCTCAAACGATGGTTTGTTTTCTGCAATCAAAATAATATTAACATGTATGAAGCATCCATCCCTATGATTATAGATTTCCTGACAAAAATATTTAACGAGGGTGGTCAGTACGGAACCATAAATACCCACCGATGTGCCCTCTCCCTCATTGTAGGAAACATCTCAGATGACGACAGGATAACGAGATTCTGCAAAGGTGTTTATAGGCTAAGACCTCCGCTACCGCGCTACAACGTTACTTGGGATGCTAATGTGGTTCTAGACTACCTAGAATCATTGTATCCCAATGAAACACTTTCGCTTGAACAGCTTTCAAAAAAGTGTGTTACTCTGCTTGCACTCGTGACAGCTCATAGAATACAAACGCTGTCTAAAATTAAAACTGACCAGATAGTTGTTTTAAATAATCACATTATTATAAGAATAACAGATTTGATTAAAACTTGTAAAGTCGGTTCAAAACAACCGACACTATTCTTACCCTTCTTTAGTGAGAGACCTGGCATTTGTCCTGCAAAAACCCTAATCACTTATATAGACAAAACTAAAGATATACGCAAATCTAACGAACTTTTCGTCAGTAGCCGTAAACCGTACAAAAGTGTTTCTTCGCAAACACTCAGTAGATGGGTCAAATGTACATTAAAAGATAGTGGAATTGACGTGTCTGTTTTCTCTTCTCATAGCACTCGCCATGCCGCGACTTCCAAGGCTAATAAACTAGGAGTTAATATAGACTTAATACGGCAAACAGCAGGGTGGCGCGACAATTCCACTACCTTTGCTAAATATTATAATAGGCCTATTATCCACAATGAAGATAACATGGCATTGGCAAGAACAATCTGTTCTAATGTCCTTACTGATTAAAATACTTTTGTATTGAAAGTTATGATTACATTAAGTAAAATTTCAATAAGTTATGTTAAGAAATAAATGATATTTTGTTGAGTTAAGGCAAATGAATAAAATAATGTTGTAATATAATCGTTTTTATTATTTAAACTTAACGATATTTCCTGACCTCTCTCAACATCTACATTGTGTTCAATAATATTCTAATGTACTAATCTTGAAGACTAAGCACGAGTATAATTAATGATTAAACGAACTTACCGTGGTACGTGAAGTTCTATCATAATTATACGAAGTGCTTAGTCTGAAAAGATTAGTACTAACTCCCACCCTCCCTAGGTCTCCCAAGTTGTTAGGGAAATATCGTATGTGTTATTTTCTAAACTAAATGAAGAGCTAGCGACCGTCCGGTAGCAAGTAAACGAGGTGTGGGGGAGGTAGTTATATTAAAAAAAAAAAAACTATTGTTGACTTCATGGCAACAATTTCTCTAAACTATAGTGTTGAAGTGGTGATACCTATGCGATACTACATTGTGTTCAATAATATTCTAATGTACTAATCTTTTCAGACTAAGCACTTCGTATAATTATGATAGAACTTCACGTACCACGGTAAGTTCGTTTAATCATTAATTATATGAACTTGGAGAGCTGTATTGATGATTTGAATGATTATAATTCTGTAACTCCATACGTGTTATTGGCGCGATTCATATTTTCATCAACGTACAATCTGACACTGACATGCAAATTGCAATAAACGTAAGAAAATTTAAATTTCGCGGGCTACCCTTGCGCATCCACCTTGTAGACAATGTTATGAACAAGAGCGAGCTCGAAACAGTTAATTCAGTATGTGTGTGGATGTGTGTATGTATGTTTGTGTTTGTGTATGTATGCGTGTTGTAGGGTAGACTGGTAGAAAACGCTCAAGGCATTTAAGGTGGATGCCCAAGGGTAGCCCGCGAAACTTATGTTTATTTCAATTTGCAGGGCAATTTGCAATAACTATTTTATGAAAAAGTTACATGGGGTTAAATGAACTTGGAGGGTTGTATTGATGATTAAAATGATTATAATTCTGTAACTCCATACGTGTTCCTGGCGCGATTCACATTTTCATCAACATACAACTTGACACTGACCTGCAAATTGTAATAAACGTAGTTTCTACATGTGCATAAAGTTTTATTTAATCTACTTAGACAAATAAATAAAATTGAAATATCTGTTTGTAATATCAAAATAAAAGCTTTTTATAAATACAATTGAAGTGTCTGTTTGTAATATCAAAATAAAAGCTTTTTATTCATTGCATAATAATATGAAAATAATTACTTAAAAATAAAACATACTTTTTTCAATTTTTGTCTGTCTTTTTGGCTAATCTCCGAAACGGCTGAGCCGATTTTGACAGGACTTTTAATGGCAGATAGCTGATGCTAAAAGGTCTAACATGGGCTTCTTTTATTTTAGAATTAGAGTTCCGTGCAAAAAAAATAAAACCCCATGAAATTGATAACAAAATCCGACTCAAAACGCGAACGAAAGTCGCGGGGAACAGCTAGTATGTACCTAATAAATAAATAAATATGTAATTTGAGATCAAAATCTGTGCCAAAATATTCTCCATTTTGCAATCTTATGTATGGCATAATTGCCTACTACTAGGGCCTCGGGGCAAGGGGTTCCTAATTTATTTCAGCCTCTGTCTATATCGGTCGATCATGCTAAAATCCACTGAGTGCTAAGCCAAAGGAAAAAATGTGCATCTGCGAGTTTCTTTTTTTGAGCACGCGCGTTAGTTAAAAAAAATGTAAGTTTGTAGTGGTATTAAGATTACCTACAGGCTTTTATTTTTAGCCTTAAAATATAATAGTGCGAGTGTGATTCTACTTTTTAAGCTACAATTTATTACGTACTTACTAATTCTGTGACATCACGCAGTAAAATTTATAACAAAAAAATAGAGCCGCTCTCAGCTGCCCCCGTGCTGACGTCGTGATTCGCAGTCCGGAGCTAGCAAACTACAAAATCAAAGAGGCACTCTCTCACACAACTTACACAGGACGGCCTTCTCCAGAAAGCGCAAAAATGTGGTAGGCTGGACTACACAATGTCGCAGGTACCCCGTTCTTTGCTTGAGCAGGTAGATAAGGCATAAAAACGAGTGGGAGTGAGGTGGCAGTAAGTAAGTGAGTGGATGGCACGGAGGAAACATGGTATGTAATAGATGGTCACCCATCCACGGACCGACCTATGCAATCACAGCTTAACCTTGAAGATAGACCCGTTATAGCCACTTCACTCACCTTTCCGCAGTCTCATTCCCACTCGTAAATTGGGTGCCTTATCTGCCTGCTCAAACAAAGGTTACAGCAAAACGTTACGGCGCGTTACATGGGGGGAGGGACAAATATCTTTAAAACTTTCGATACGTAATACTTGAACGCTCCCGTAAATAGGAAATGCTTTACAATACAGTGACAGTTCACCTCATAGAGTAAAGGTTCACCTGCCGCCGGCGCCAACCAAACTCTCCATTTTCGCCGTATCGTGCGCTTCCCGAATGAAATACGCCGTGTGATGTTGGTATTGGTAAATATTTGAAAAATAAAACTCGTTTTTTACCAGTAGCTTCTTTATTGGTTTTATCAGGATCAAGGTCTTTACAAAATTATTGAAAAAATTACAAAGTCACATTTAGCTTAAAATGAGTCTCGAGTTTGTTTTCCGTACATAAGAATATCTAAACAGTAAGATTATGGAAAACGGTAATAATGGGTTGATTAATATTGAATATAAACCCTCACACAGAATTTCAAATTAATTATTTTTTCTTTAAATACTAGGAACCAAAATTCGTTACCTACGCCTTACAAAGTTTTCCAAAATTTCTATCATTACGTTTATAACGCTTTAGTCATACTGCTAACTACAGAGGAATGATTTACAATCAAATTCCCTCAATATCTACGCTGATGTTAACTTTACAATAATCATCGACCGTAATAATGTGGAAACAAGTAGATACGATAATTCTTACACCTACGTATCCAGGCATAATAAAAATACTATGAATTTTATTCATGAATAAACCGGAATAATTATCATGAAAACGTGTGTACTAAAAGCAAATTTAAAAAAAAATTGTGGAAAATTGGACAGAACTAATGTTATAATAATAAAAAACATAAGCAACATAGAAACGATCATGAAGTAGGTACAATCGACGAGAGGACCAGGATTTTTCATTTGACACTCAAAAAGCAGTCGGTGTGTTCTGTGCACGGAAATGATTTAAAAATTCAACGACCACTCCATTGCTTTTCCTCCTAAACTCCTTGCGATGGAAAAATAAAACGTAACGAGCTTTCAGATACGGAAACTCAAACTTGGCGAGTAACTTACGACTAAAATAATCACAAAGATATAAACTTAACACGTAAGCGTAACTAAAACGAACTAACTTTAAGAATATCGTACTATGATAAATGCATACGTAGAGGGCGAGCGTGATGTCACCAGTGAAGAAGCTCCGATTGCGGGGAGACACTAGGGGGCTAGGTACGCGGCTAGGACTCGGCAGCGAGCTGCAGCGCGCGCCGCGGGCTGCGTGCGCGCTAGGGCGGCGCGGAGCGCGCACGGGGCTCGTCGGTTGCACTACATTGGTTAGGATGCCCCATAGTTATTTTTTCTTTTGGGCCTTCTCGGCAGCCTTGGTTATTTTACCAGTTGTGACTTCCTTGAAGTTTACGCTCTGAAACAAACAGATTAAACTAAAAATCTGGAGCCAGAGACCACCGAACCAAACAGACTTGAATTTTGTCTTGAGTTTCTTTTGAAAACCAAGATACTGGATGCAAAGATGCTGAGCATGCAGCAAAGTCGCTGAGTAACCTATCGGAAAAAATCTGGGTCAACCCATCTATCTGCCTCATACGATGATGATTGATGACAGCCAAAGTTGATGCTTTTTAGGAGATGAGCTCATAATTATTATAAGAGTCGTGTGCACTTAGACAAAGGTGGAACGATGTATATGGTGGTTGACTTTTTTTTATTGAGTTTCGATTCATTATACTTAATTCCACCATTTGAGTATTTTTTTGGCTGATTGCACTCAGCTATATGTAATAGGGTGGAGCGTGTACCTTGATGACGCCGACGGCGACGGTCTGACGCATGTCGCGCACAGCGAAGCGGCCGAGCGGCGGGAACTCCTGGAACGACTCCACGCACAGCGCCTTGGTCGGCACTAGGATCACGATGGCTGCGTCGCCTGACTTTATCGACTTCGGATCCTCTTCCGTTGTCTTGCCTGAGTAAACATTTGGTTTTTAATATTACTTAATAATTTTACGTCTTGTTGTGGATTCATTGGTGACTTTAAAGGACTACCATTCATGCTTTGAATCAAGGACCCAATCCTACCTATATGTTTTACGGTAACAGAGCCCTGTTTTTTTTTTTTAAATTAGTGACCGATACTTAAACACTTGATAACAAACAACTTCCCCAAAACAACTTTTTTTTATATTCATTCACTTTTCGCACAATAACAGAACAGCCGTATGATATTCGCGCGCGCGCGCCATGACCTAGGCCTGTGCTCTGCATACCCACTGTTGCAGCGTACGATAGTAATGAGATGAGACGGAAAGACGTCCGCGTCACGCGGCTGACAGTTGATAGCTGACAGGCGCGCGCGCGCGAATTTCATACGGCTGTTGTGTTATTGTGTGAATGAGTATAAAACAAAATGTTTCTTTGGGAAAGTTGTTTGTTATCATGAGTACAATCCCGTGTTTAAGTATGGGTCACTAATTACCAGTCACCCTATATAGGCTGTCGCTTTGCATCCTGGTCAAATGCAAGGAGGTATCTATACTAATGTTTCTCGACCCGAATCGATAATAAAAAGGGTAGGTTTTTTATTTATTTTTACGGAAATCTGTAAAATCGATATTCCTGGCCAGGAATCGAACCTGCTGGTTTTGAAAAAAAAAACATCACATCACAACATCTACAACACCATTCGATAGCGTTGCCATTATGATTCAAATTCTGGGAAGTATCTTTACTTCCCAGAATTTGAGTTCATACTAATGACATATGATAAACTAAAGGAAGGAGTTAATTTTTGATACCCACTGATTTGTAAATGATACCACTACGGAATTCATGGACAAGCTGCTGATCTTGTTCTTTCCTATTTATCAAACAGGCAGCAAAAAGCAAATGTAAATGGGGCGACGTTCTCCGGGTCTCTAGTCAAGTAGGCGTGCCCCAAGGTTCAATTCTCGCTCCTTTCCTATTTCTTGTTTATATTAATGATCTCCCTTATTTGATGGCCCAATTACCGGATATAATTCTATTTACTGATGACACTTGGCTAATTTTAAAAATAAATAGAAAAGATACGAATGCCTTACATGTCAACGAAAGTATACTAACTGTTCGCTCAAAATGGTTCGCAGCTAATAATCTTTTACTGAATGCTAACAAAACAAAATATCTAAAGTTCTCTTTACCAAATGTGATCCACAACGTGATCTAAATTTAAATCTTGACGGCCAAAACTTGTTGTTATAGCGGAAACTGTATTCTTAGGGATTACTATCGACTCAAAATGGCAGTGGGGCGCGCACATTAGAACTCTTTCGGGTAGGTTAAGCTCAGCTGCTTATACAGTAAGGAAATTAAGGCAGTTAACTGATGTAGCCACAGCTAGGTTAGTATACTATGCTTATTTCCACAGTATTATGTCCTAGGGCATTCTGCTGTGGGGATCGGCAGCAGACGTTGACTCATTTTTATCCTACAAAAGAGGGCAATCCGCGCAATCCATAAAATGGGTCCTCGCGAGTCCCTCAGAGAAAAATTTAAAGAGATCGATATACGCCTTCACTCTATATTTTAGAATGTAAATTTCATATGTCTGCAAAAATCGAGAGCGTTTCAAAATTAGAAGCGACTTCCATAATATAAATACACGCAGCAAACACGAAATTGTAATACCTAAATTCAGATTAACTAAAACTAGCAAGTCTTTTCTTATATACAGTATACGCTTTTATAACTAGTTGCCTAAGTCAGTAGAACTGACGGATGGAAAGTTCAAACGTTCAGTTACATCAAACGTGTCCTTATTAAAAAAGCATATTACAAAATCAAGGACTTCGTCGAAGACAAAGAAGTTTAGCTTTAGTTCATCCGCGTATGCAGCTTCCTTGGTAGCTCATAAACGGCACAAATATGTGGATTGTGGACGTCTCTAACTATTCTCAATCTCATTTTTTCTCATCTTTCTAAACAGACTTTTTACACGTTTTCAAATCATTTATAGCCCAGTCAAATTAGGGGTTTCACCTCGGAATGAGAGATAATAAGCTGTAAACTTGTATATACCTTCATTTTGGTGTTCTAAAAGTTGCCTCAAAAGTGTCATAACATCTCGTGTATGCGTCGTAAGTTATTCAAGGTCAAAGGTAAAAAAAAAATCAGTTTTTCGCGATTATCTCGGTTTCTATAGCTCCAATGATGTTAACATGTACTATCAAATTGTAGAGCATAAAATTTGCGACAAAATTAGCATTGAACATTTTTTCATACGCCCAACCGTTTTTGAGATAGCAGCAAACTTCATACGCATAAGCAGGATACATAGTTCTAAAAGTTGATAGAGAACATTTTCTAAAAATAGTCTAACAGCAAATTAGACCGATTTCAAATTTTCCTTGGAAACAGAAATTTCTAATCATCTTATTTCTAAAGACGTTTCGAAATTTTTTTCTGTCAACTTTTTAGAGACTTATGTATCCTGCTTATGCGTATGAAGTTTCATTGAAATCGGTTCAGTCATTTCGAAAACAAATGAGTTCAAAGTTTGTATGAAATGCCGTAAGGCGTTAACGCTCTTAAGTAATTCCTCAGGTGCTGGTGGTGATATCGTTGTTATTGGCTCCAGGTGTGTGTGGTAGAACTAAGTGAGAGAACTTCCTTCGACAGATTATATTAGAGGACTAGATTTCCTTTCCGAAGAGTATACGCACCAGTACGGCGGTCGCACTTCTCCTTGATCTCGGCGAACTTGCAGGCGATGTGCGCGGTGTGGCAGTCCAGCACGGGCGTGTAGCCGTTGCTGATCTGTCCCGGGTGGTTCAGCACGATCACCTGATGGCAATACAGTACAGATAGAAATCTTCTTCGTTACTGTGGAACTATTGTGAGAGTGAGATAACTCTCTCATTCTCAGTGTGGGGGCAGAGAGATCAGAAAAATCAGGGTGAGTCGTCTCATTGGCAAGCAGTCGTCAAGCTATCGGGGGAAGATGACTAGAGACCCTGGTGAAAAAGACAGCTTATTGTAACCTCGATTCGTATCAAAAGAAATTGTTGCCCTGATGGACGACGGGCAAGCATTTTATTCAAATACATTTGCAGTAAAATTGAACAATAGCCGACCGTACAGCTTTAGATTTCTCGAGAAACCGCTTGGTGAGTGCGCTACGCTAAGTGATGTACTACCTATTGCATTGTTTTGCGGAGGTGGAAGCTGTGGTGGTACCTATTATAGGTAAGTATTACGTGCCGATATAAGGTTTTACATAAGAGTCAGTTATGTCAAGTAGATATTGACTTTCCAATGCATTCGGAAAACCCAAATAAGTTGACGATCATTTAATCTGTTCGTATCTCAAATGAACAATTATATGAGAATAATTGTTTGTCTTGAACTGCGATGTTTTTTTATTTTGTTTGGGAAGTCGTAAGTTCGTATTAAGCTAAGATCAGATAAAAGTTATATTAATTTAAACCTGTATTAACATATTATGGGATACTTTCTATCCCGTTAGTATGATCCCGTGGGCAGTTACCGAACTTCGGCGAAGCCGCAACAGCTAGTCTCCTATAAAGTAGAGATTGTGATCATCGTCATTGTGACCAACAACGCTCATCTCATGCTCTTGAGAGCTCCTCAATCGGAATCTGCAGTCAAACATTTGCAGAAGTTATTTCGTCATAAGTTCATAGCCGATATAAACCTAATTACAGTGAATGATCAACAACAAACAATGTTCTACTTAATAATAGCCATTGGCTAATTTCGTAGCAATGTAGACTTGCAATAGTCATAACAGGGAACTATGTATAACAGTAGGTACAAGGTCAGCCGATAAAAGTCATTACAAAACTCGATACGCGGCAGGAAATTAGGGGACACGATAATATTACAACTACTTACTAATGATTACATTTAGCAATGCACTGGGGTGTTAAGTTTTCGCAACGTTGCAGAATGTGTGTCGGCATTTTAAGCAATTTTCTAAGTTGTTGTAATAATGAGTGCGTGAGCTCTATCATTATCATGTATACAGAATATAGTCAATAGAGAACACCTGAAATTATTTCAGTACTTTCCATTGCCCGAGTCTCATAAGTTGTTCGAGGCCGACGTTGAAATACGGCGGCCCAAGTGAAGATCGTACGTGGTTTTTTGTTGAAATTCTATTTAACGTACATAATGATGATTTTTATTCGAAAATCGATGGTTTCCTGAAACTTATCGGTGGATTGCAGACCCTACCTACCCAAGTAGCAAAAGATTCTATAACCAAGGCGTTTTAAAACCAAAGAGTGATATAGTAGGCCTATAACGGTAACCATTATGACTGCTTGTACTATATAGGTTTTTAACAGAGCATTTTAGTGCTATAATATTAAAGAGCATTTAAGTTCTATAATTTAGCTCTTAGAACGCTTACAGGACCAAACAAAGGAATCTTTAAAGTGTAACACTATATTAGACATGAAAAAAAGCGAGTATGGTACTATTTAGTACTATAGACGACCTTACTGACACTTTTATGTATCTATTTTGCACTAATAATGCGTCAAAATAACTTTTACAGCACTAGTGTTGTAGCAGTATCGAAAACACTGTTACACGATCAATCTGCACTATAAAATAATTGGGAAGTACACGTAGAAGAAGTTACTAATCCGAATTCCGATTCATCGGAACAGATAGCTAAGACATTAGCGGAATACATACCATTTTAGTTCAATTTGAATCGTCTCAACTAATGGATCTTGTTCAACGACGAAGATGATGCTGCTGTTTAGATCCAGCTAAACAGAAATATAGGTAATAAATGGGTCACGATACCTGGGCCGTGAAGTCGGCAGCACCCTTGGGCGGGGCGTTCTTGGAGTCGCCGGCCACGTAGCCACGACGCAGTTCCTTTACGGAAACGTTCTGCAATCGACAACGTTAAATATATCAATGTAATTATCTACCGGGACAATCAATTTTTTATGCAAAATTCGGAAACAATGGTTGGCCGGCAGCATTTAAAAATTCTACACAAGCGGCAATAATGTAGGCCAAACTTCATATAGCGCTCATGAGGTCAGCCCTGCTACGCCATCACGTAGGTACCTACTTGTTGCTTATGTATGGCTATTCTTTTACCTATCAAATTATAGCTTGTGCTGACACGAGAGCGAAAGAACACCGCTTTGACCAATGCTTTCCAAATTGGCAAAATGTAAAGTGCCGCAATCTCCAGAAAATTACTGTAATCGCAGAACGTAGGAATTTCTTCTATATCGTGGGTGCGTTTACAACCATTTAAACTTACAAACGAAAACAGCCAGCCTGTAGGCCATACAAATATTTGTTCCGTGCTGGAATCGAACCTGACACAAGCAGCGCAGCAGCCAATCGCTCAGCCACTGCACCAACCGTGCCAATAGCAATGATCAATGTACAGTTAACGGGTTACATTACCCATCTCCATGGTTCGTACCTTAACATTGAATCCGACGTTGTCTCCGGGCATGGCCTCCTGCAGAGCCTCGTGGTGCATCTCCACAGACTTCACCTCGGTGGTGATGGCGGCCGGCGCGAACACAACCACCATACCTTCACAAATTACCACCATCAGAGTAATATTATATTTTAAAATAAAGTGAAATCTGACGTTGCGTAAACAATAATTGTGATTCATGAGTACATATTAGGTTTTAGACGTTGCGTGCAAGCATTGGAATACTATGCGGTAGACCGACAATGAGAGAGAATTTCAGGGTGACGATAGTGGTCCTATCTTACCAGGTTTAAGGATACCGGTCTCAACTCGTCCCACAGGCACGGTGCCTATGCCCCCTATCTTGTACACGTCCTGCAGAGGCAAGCGCAGCGGTTTCTCCGTGGGCCGGGATGGGGGTTGGATCGCGTCTAGAGCCTGCGTAACAAAAGACATTTATGTAACGTGTGCCTACATTCCTGTGGGCATGAGTGCAAGACGATTGTGTAAGGTGATTGTGCACCATCATTTGAAGTTTAGGGTCAGCTATTAAAATACTGTAGTGCCAGCGATTCGGAGAAAAAGAACTTCATAATGGGTAATGAGTGTAAAGAGACACTTGTACTTCCTGTCATTGCGATTTTTTTTTCTGAACCATTCCTGGTAATGTTCTAGTTACGGACATATTGGAGGTTACACTTTTTCAGAGGAATAAAGAAATACAAGTTTTTTAATGATACCTAAATAACTTTACTTTATATACCTCCTTGACCCATTTATACCAAATATTTAATAAATCCATCAGCACTATGTTTTGAGTGCATAACATTGAGTCTTACTTAACGTTTTTTTTTTGCATTTTATAGAATAGATTTATTTAATGTATTTTTTATTTTTATTTTGACATGATAACATTTACAATCATAAACAAAATAACTATTTACAATCTATTGAAATAATATTTATCATAATATGTTATTGATTATATTTTTAGTGAAATTGACTGTTGATCATTTAAATATATATTTTTTTAATTTTAGCTGTAATACATTTATTAATGTAAGTACTACATAATTTCAAACACAATGTGAATTGTTATATGAATAAATGAATAAATAAATACCGGAATCCGTGATTGTTCACTCCAAAAAAAAAGGCGTTTCCATAATATTTTTTATGTAGAGCTACTAAACTTTGATGTACCTAGAGAATGCTTGGTTGACAGCTTCGTGGAGAGTCCGTTTACACCTTGCTTAGTCGCTGGTGACAAGATCTGCTAACATAAGTTGCGACGAGACCTAGATTCTAGAACTTTCCTCTTCACCTTGATCAATTCTAAGATCTAAAGTTTGCTAGTTGATAAAAGATACTATGAGGAAGTGATCATGATTTTAATAAGTTTCCTACTAGAGTAGGAAATAAGTAATAAATAATCATTTGAAAGGAAGGACAAGAACATTGTAAGAAGATTGTCAACTTGTTATTTTCCTAAATATTTAAGATAATCGTGTTGTTGCTTCAGCTCGTGTGTCGTTTCGAAGAGAGAGGCTCGCGGTCGTAAAGACTAGACCAAAAGGTTAAGGACTTAATCGAAAGGAACGACATGAAAGTAACCAGTCGAACATCTTCACGCATCGCTGGCTTTGTTTAGATACAAGTTTGTTTTCAGCTTGTGTAACCATGATAGTACAGCCTGTACAGCCTACATAGATACCAAAGCCAACATGTCGACACATGTCAACTGAACGCGTACGAAAGCTGTTATATGTCATGCTTTGGTGTGGCGGCTCCATAAAGCTTTTACTGGTAATGTTCACAAAAATATTATATTTGGGGTCATAATTGGTAAATTTCTAGGACTATAAGATAAATACTGCAACTGGTTTGTAATGCGTACCTCAATAAGGCATTTGCCCTCAACCTTGCCCTCCTTGCGGTCGATGGTCCAGCCCTTGAACCAGGGCATTTTGTCGGATGGCTCCAGCATGTTGTCCCCGTGCCAGCCGGAGATGGGCACGAACGCCACCGTGGCGGGGTTGTACCCTGCCGCATCGACATTATGTAAGTATTCGACCTCAATGTTACCTTGCGTTTTACTTTTATAGAACGAAGTACCGACCCGAATATCAGGTTGATTATTTTTTTGCAGCAAAGAATATCAAATAACGGCGAGATCTAATTGTAACCTAATTGGATGTCACCTTTTCATTATAAACCCAGGTACCTACATAAGATTTTGAAAAACTTCCGTCGAAGCTGGTTGTGCAAGCTCGACTCTTAGTTACAGTTTATGATTATAGATTTCAACTCATGATTTGATTCTATGTTTTTTGGCTCGGCGGTAGATTAAACAAAACATGCAAAAACTCCTTTTACGCAGCAATTTGATTGCAAGATGTTGCCGGAGTAAGAATTTGGAGCGATTAGAGATTAAAAATAGAGAAAAATGTATTAGCCGTTGATCTGATTCAAGCTAAACTTACCAATCTTCTTGATGTAAGAAGACACCTCCTTTTTGATCTCCTCGTAGCGTGCCTCGTGGTAGGGGGGCTCAGTGGAGTCCATCTTGTTGACGCCAACGATGAGCTGCTTGACGCCCAGGGTGAAGGCAAGCAGGGCGTGCTCGCGAGTCTGCCCGTTCTTGCTGATGCCCGCCTCGAACTCGCCCGTGCCCGCAGCCACGATCAGTACCGCGCAGTCAGCCTGATAGATAATATTACCAAATATCGCAACAATAAAAAAAAAAAAAATTCCAACCCGACAACCTAAGCCGCCGAAGAAGAACTTATAGAACCCAAGAGCAACCTAGAAGTTTTGTGGATAAATCAACCTAACCTGGGAGGTCCCGGTGATCATGTTCTTGATGAAGTCCCTGTGGCCGGGCGCGTCGATGATGGTCACGTAATACTTTCCAGTCTCGAACTTCCACAGCGCGATGTCGATTGTGATACCGCGCTCACGCTCTGCTTTTAACTTGTCTAAGACCTACGAATTTCAAACAATACAACTTACAATTCTTATGAATTCGTATCTAAAGATCATTCAGTCATCAATGTAGAAAAATTACGGAAGGGAAGGAGACAAGTTTAGGTTCTTCTTTGTTTCGTCAAGTTAAAGGAAGAGTAAATTTCTTAATAGGACAAAATCACTAAGGTCGCGGGCAACAGCTATTTTTATCATAAAACTGTTATCAAACCACATATGTTTGTAGCCTAGGTACATTACTATGACATAAGGTCAAGGTCAAATCTTTGGATAGCTCAAGATAAACAAAACAGAGTTCAGCAAAACAGATACTTGCCCAGGCATACTTGAACGATCCTTTGCCCATCTCCTGGGCCTCCTTTTCGAATTTTTCGATAGTCCTCTTGTCGATGCCGCCGCATTTGTAGATGAGATGGCCCGTGGTGGTGGACTTGCCGGAATCTACGTGGCCAATTACCACGATGTTGATGTGAGTCTTCTCCTTACCCATCCTTGTGGCTTTAAGCGGAACGTTAGATAATCAACTTGCAACCTGACAAAATTTAAAACTGCTTAGAAGAACTCAATGGGTAATAATTGGACACCTCTATTTAACCTGTCGAAGATTACGAACTTAGGATGAGTGTCGAGTCGGAGTTCTATTATAGCAAAAATAATCATAAATACTATATCTGATGTAAAAATAACTGATCGGAAAAGGAACACCACACTGCGCTCCAGAACGCAAATTGCCGACGTAGGTTATAAAGCTGGGATACTAAAATGGGACTAGGCAGGCCATGGCTGCCGGACGGCACAGCTGTCGGCTCGAAAATCGCGAGACTGGAGCCCTGAGACAGCTAGACGGGGTTGCGGCAAACCGAAGAGAAGATGGCGGGACGTCTGGGTTGTCTTCCTCGTGAATTGGCGAGAAGAAGCACACCATCGTGATAAGTGGAAGGAATGGGGGAAGGCCTTTGCTTAGGAGTGGGACAATACAGGCTAATTAAAACAAAAAAAACTGATCTAAAGAAACTGTTTTGAAAGTTGCACAATATTTTGATGTCAAACTTTTTAAGATAATCGACAGTGGAAAACTGTTGATCAACGGAAGTGCTTTCACGGATCGGGAGATGAAGTATTCACTTAATTCACTGTTTGTGCGTATTCAATAAATTTTGTGAACGCATTAGTTAACAACACCGACTCAAAGGTTTAGGTACCCCTTACCTAAATGTTAACATCTGCTAATTAAACCGAGATAAGTTTGAATTCAAATCTATTTAACGTGAATTGAAATAACTTTCGCCTTGTAGGATGTTGTTTAAGATCTGGGATGTATCAACATTTCTTAATATTTTACTGCATCAAATCTTTTGCTGATTTAGATAATTAATATTTATGGATTTTCTGGTTTCTTAGTGTAGTTACAATGTCATTTCTTAGGAAGCAAGTACAGCTACGTTGTTGTAGCTGCACCTAAAGCGCACAACAACAACTGCGCGATTGAATTAGAAGCATCCCAACATTCGAGGGAGTCGCTCCTCCGAGCGTGCGCATAGGACATCCGGGACATCGATACAGCGGAGCTATTCTGCCAAATATAGACTATACTTACTTACGGAAATTAATTGTACCTCACACCAGCCAAGTAATTACCTAACTACTACAGAAAAATTACTCCCAGTACAAATCAAAACATGTCATCAAATTCCTAAACCTACTCCGCACCAAAGAAAACATGATATCACACAGCAATTTTTTACCTAACTTTCAAAGCGGTAGATAGGTACGATGTTATTGATGTTACACCGCGTATAAGATCCATTTTGATGAATGCTGTCTGAATCTCTGAGGGTATGTTCTTGTTTTATCAAAAATGTTTATATTCAAGCTACTACTTACACCTAGACTACCAAGTTTCTTTTTATCTAATACGATGTATTACGGTTAAACCGGTGGCTTGACAGAAACTGCAGAAAGATTACGACGCAGTGAAGGTATATATTAAGTATCTATCACAAGGAGAGAGTGCATTCAATCTAATTTTAGAAGGCGTGATCTATACAAGTACTAAAGCAGATGTATTGCAACAGTATGATTCAAAATTAGAATAATCGCATGTTGCACTACGTAGTATGCATGTGTACCGGCGACGCACATGGGCTTCGCAATGCGTCCATCTTGAGCATGTTTGTCTGCATCAGATGATTTACAATTACTAGTAGCCACAATGCCCGGTATTTTTTCGAAAATAAATCACGGTGACATTAACATGACATATCTTTGAAATTGGAAAAATAATAGTTTTTTTCACTTTATTCACAAATGACCGAAACAAGAATGATTGAAACAAAATAACTTTCTGAAATAAAACATTAAAGAAAACCTTTCAACTCTGAGAAATAAAGTCAAAAGTTGATTTTACAAGAATTGGTAAACGAATCGCAAAACATTACTATGATGATTAAAAACCACAACTATTTTTTGATATTTAATGTAGGTAGCTTAATATAAGATTAATCTTACAAAAACATTAAAATTGCGTAATTTAAATATCTTATACCGGCAGAATACCTGTGCCAAGGTGAAGTTGAAAAATATTTTCAGGAAAATCACTATGTTTGAAATTTTTGTTTTAAACATGTTACAGAATCACACAAACATCCATTAAATAACTGAAATTTTAAATATTTTACAATAAAACACAAGAAAAGCTCACCTTTGCAGCCGCAGTCACGAATTTTCCGAGCAATTTTCGAGCATGCGCCGTAGACAATTCGCCCGGGAAATGCAATCAATAAAATCAAAACCGTACCTATTCCCTTGATTTGCATGAAATATAAAGATTTTAATTGATTATATTATCTTAATTTATCTTAAAATTATTGGGATATTTAAAATTATGCAGTACTTACCTAAAAACTAATTAGTTTTTCAAAATCCGTCGGAAAAGCCGGAAGTTTGGAACTTTCTTTTTCTTCGTGCTTTCTTCGAACCAAGCATCTATCTTTGCACGTATTATAACCTTTTTTGTTAATAGATATTGTGTGTAGTGAGCGTCTTTGGTTATGGTATTTTTCTGTAGAATTAATCCTTTTTAGCCGGCTACAAAAAGGAGGAGGTTCTCAATTTGGATGTTTATATGTATATTTTTTTTTAATGTATGTTCGGGCCTAACTCTGTCATATAAAGACGGATTTGCAAAATTCAAGTTTATTCCGAAATGGTCCCATAGAAATATTGTCATTATCTGAACATGGACTTCGGAGATATGGAACGGAATTCTTCAATAATAGACAGCAAATCTGTCGTGATTGCTGCAATCGCTTAGATGTTTATTGTTTACACAACATCATGACATAAGATCACGCCTGTTTGCTCTGAGGGGGTACGTAGATGTTTCACCATTACCATTCTACACCCACATTTCGACCATTAGTTAATATGTTGATCCTTTTTAATGGGGAAAAGCTTACTACCATAGTTAATAAAGGTAATAACCAAAGTATTGTTAAAAATGTAAAATAAATGCATAGCAAATATTTGTATACTTGATATTATCGGTTTTATTTTTTTGCAAAAAAGATTTTTTCAATAAATTTTGTAAGTTTTCATCATCTATTGGTTCTTTATGAACAAATAAAATATTAGTTTGTTTGCCAAAATATTTTCTAAACACAAATGTTAATGACAACGTTAAACCAAGTACCCAGGTAAAGCATATCTCTGATTTGAGGTATAACAACATGTTACAAATAACACCTCTCTTTTTAGGTCAGGGGTTAATAACCGATTAGTTGCTTGGAGTTCCATGAAAATACAAAAAAGTTTGTATTTGAAACTTTGGTTATCGCCAAAATATTTTTCTTATTAAAATGAGCCTGATGAGTCCCACTGCAGGGCAAAGCTCTCCCTTCCCTCTTTCTATTTATCTTTTTCTGTGGATATTTAGGCCCAAACCTGACCCTGCCGTAGGCTCTTTCGAGTACGTAGGGAACCTGCAAATCAGGGTGTAACAGGGTCCTTCACGAAGCCGTCAACCAAGCATTATGTACATCAAAATAAGTAAGTTTATGCAAAAATTATTGCTTATTATAATTGGGTGAAAAATCACGTTTTACGGTAGGAATCAATGTCAACACACAAAACATTGTGCTGTTGAATGGATTGAATATTATGGGGGTCTTGGAGGGTTTAAAGTAAAAATCTTACATCTAAAACACGTATATAAAAAACAAGTTGTGAAAAAGTTGGAAATTTGACCCCCAATATCTCCGTAACTAGAAGGTTCCCAGGTATAAGTAACCTAGAATAAAAAAATGATCGCAATGACAGGGAGAACAAGTGCCTTTCGGCTTCGTTAAGGGTCTTGTTGCACCCTTTATGCTTTAGAACATTGCTTACCCATCTCCGTTTTAAAATGCACATAAGTGATCGTAACTGACTAATCAGTGGCTGATAAATAGTTATTTACGAATTCTATTTTCTTGTGTAATACATGATGCTTGGTCAAAACTATAGTCAAAATGCTCTCTCCTGTTGTGTAGATAGTTGGTAAAGACAGTTAAAAGAGGACTGATTGTAAACGGTTCATTCTATTATTCTAGGTACACACCCAGCAACTTTAGCGACTAACTTGCTGAAAGTGTAACTAGCATTATATCCTAGTAGTTCCCGCCATCGCGTTCGTCGTGAATCGTTACATTTAAAGAAGAGTGTACAATAAAACAGATTAGATAATTTCATTTTTTTTATTGTTTAAATAAACATCATACATTTTAAACAATTCTTATATATAATTAAATTCAAAAATACTTAGTTAAATTATAAAGTTGTATGTATGGAAATCATTAATGTAAATATTGTGTTGTGTTTATAAATAATCATCAATTCAATCGTAAAATACATACCCCTTATTTACCCTAAATTAGCCATATAATGAAGATACAATAATGGAAACAGATCGAATATTATTTCACTGACAAAGATTGGAAATTCGATCTCATGTCTTGACGAATTTAAGTAGAATTAATTAAAATATTACGGAATGCAGTCATGATTATAAATTAAGTAGATAATGTACTGTAATTACAATTCAATTTTATTATTCGTGTTCCCAATGAGAGTCTTATTTCAAAACAACGCATAGTTTACAAATCGTAAATAATTAATATGTAGTTATAAACAGGTCACAAAATCATTTTTTCTGTGTGGCAATTAAAATGCTTGCAATAAAATTCGTAAAATTAGCACACAAAATGTAATTAACCATTAATCGCTTAATGTAGTTTCTGGGAAATTATTTTAGAAGTTGGTGTTTTTAAATGTATACTTAACGTGAATATTAGTACAAAATGTAACATTTCAGATAAAGTTATTGAGATTGTTTCTATAATTCATAACATGATACCCGCTAGTTCCCATCCCTGGCTAGAATTACAATAGTAACAGTAGTATGCATCACGTATTATATCTTCTCTTTCTAATCTAATTACTCATGTCCACTTAAAAATTTCAAATAAATTATTGTAAATAATAACTAAAAATGTACGAACGAAAATAAATTGTATTAAAAATATAGCCTAAAATGCAATAAAAGTTCTGAAATCATTGAAAGGCATCCATTAGTAATGGAATCACAGATAGTTTTCATTTTACTATTGCATTACATTTACCGCATTTAACTTTCACAGTTTTTAATTAATGTGATTATTTTCCTCCTGGCCAGGGCAGGTAGCTGCCCCATCCTTTGCTCGGGTTTGGATCCCAACCTGTAACACATAGCAGCGTAATGTAACATGTAATGTAACAAATAAAGTTGTTCATATTTTAAGAATAATTCAATGCACACAAATAGGCTGCGTTTCCACCAGACATGTGAACATCCTCAGATGTGCAGCGAGAGATGTGCATTAAACTAGCCAATCACATCGCTAGCTTAGCTCAATATGTAAAAAAGAAGCTTTACTATTGGTTAGTTTCACACACATCCTTCACTACGCATCCTCGTTCATTTTATGTGGAAACAGCAGCTTTAGTCAAAATGTCTGTTTGATAAAGAGGGAAATGTTTAAAAACAAAAATAATCGGTATCTAGCTGGAAAGAAATTTTGGCATGCGCCGTGCATGTAACCGGCCTCGTGAACAAGCGCTCATAGATTGTCAAACTTGACCGTAGGGTGGAGCTAGCTACTGCCACACCGGGGACGCCGCGATGTTGAACTTCCAACCTTTCAACCGGGACGGCGCTGTGCCGGGCAGAAACCGTTCGTGAAAAAGAGCCCTGAAGCTATAAATAAAGAATATTTTGGTTATATAAACAAGCCTTACCTTTAGCAACGGCATGAATTTTTTGCGTCTCCTCGTTTGTGAGTGTAAGTATCTTCTGCAGCACTGGCACCAGCCGGCTGCGCTCATCACCGGGCGGCAGTGTCAGGAACTAAAAATAACGTTATTATTTATATCTCTTGCACATTTTTTCAAGTAGGTCGAACAAAAGAAGACTTCTGGGGTGTTATGTCCATGGTTCAGAATACGGGTTGCTAAGCTAATAACATTTCGCCTGTATCAACACTTATGTAGGCAGAAGACTTTGTTTATATTATGTCTAGATAGAGCATCAAATGTGCGCAAATGTGTCAAAAAATATCAGCCAACTGTTGGCTTATAAGTTCGCACACAAAGACATAGACGCACAATGTTGCTGTACACCGGCCGCACGCACACATGTTTGAAATTGTTGCCTCGTTTTCCTTGTAGGGTGACGCTCCATCTAGACATTATATAATCAAAGGCAGAAATTTAATCGAATCGCTCTAATTGAAGTGGGAATCGAATACGGAACCCTATGCTCAGCGGTCATGCTTGCGGCCACAAGACACAAGACAACGAGAACTCTTGTCTTCCCGAGGAACGACTAAAGATGTGGGTTGCCTTCTTTTCATCTGCTTCCTTTAACAGTTCATACCTTAAGCGTAACGTTCTTCATATACTCGGTGTTGTGCGCGTTTTGCGTGGCTCCTCGAACTCGCCGCAGTTCCGACTTCAACAGTTCGCTCAGCTGAGCCATGCGCGCACACTCGCGCTCTGATTCTGACAGCAGCACTGTCACGTGTTTTACCCTTCAAAAAAAGAACAACAAGTTATTATGTATTGAACTAGCGACCCGCCCCGGCTTCGCACGGGTGCAGTGTTATGCATATAAAGTTTCCTCTTGAATCACTCTATCTATTAAAAAAAAACCGCATCAAAATCCGTTGCGTAGTTTTAAAGATCTAAGCATACATAGGGACAGACAGAGGGAAGCGGATGGTTATGCAGAGGAAAGTAAATAGGGGCCCGCGGAAAAACTGTCACCATATCAACGAGAGCCCGTTCGTTCTGATTACTAGAAAGAAAAGAAAGAAAACATATTTATTTGGCACAAGCCAAAAGTGCACACAACAAAAAATAAAATTAAAAACTTAAAGCTAAACACAAAAAAAATGAATAAAAAAAACATGACGAGCAAGACAAGACAAGACAAGAGATAATTGTGTGTCTCACGGCTGCGCCAAATAGGCCCAGTTCAGCAAACTGCCGAACAGTACATGAATTGACAAATCACCTCAATAGGTGCTGTACCAATTTGGCTGTGGTCCACCCATAAAAAAGTTGTCGTGAGATCATTCTTCCAGCCACAAAAAAAAAAAAAACAATGAAGCACCCATTTTGAATAGGTAATGTCCGTATTCCTTCACACGGAACGTTAGCTAGGATCGCATAGAAAAGGTTCCAAAGGAGGCCTAGTTTTGACATGCCCCAATATAACTACAGACCTGCAGACCTTGTAGCTATAATTTTGTGGGCCAACTATTACTGCTGCCATGTTGTGCAATTACGGTTTGGGTCATAATCAGGTCGAAGACTTCAATGTGAACCTAACTGTAATTGAAAGCTGTTATACCTATTTCCCTTGAGAATAAAAACAAAAATTTAAATTTACCTTTGCTGCTGAGCTTGCAGCCTACGCTTAAGCTCGGCAATCTCTTGGTCGGGCGTGAGCGCGAACGAGGAGGTGTCCATGGCCTCGTCATCAGGCACACCTTCTTCGAGCAGTCGCTCTAGTGGTACGGGGGACCGTCCGCTAGCCCCGCCGGCTTGGTACTGCTTCGACGGAGGTGGAGACGGAGCTGACTCAGATCCCTGGAACACGGAACTTGTATGTTATTAGATGTAATTACTCAACCTATTATATCCCTAGCTACATCTTTACCAAAGGTGTTGTGATGTGAGAGTCATGTGCCGAAGACATGACTTTTAGCTTTAAGATGTCTTCATTTAATCACCTGACTAATCATTTCCTAACTATGTTCGAGTCGGCTTCCAGTCTTATCGGATTCAGCTGCATACCAGTATTATACATGGAGCGACTGTGGACGGAGCCAGACGCGACCCGCCGGTGACGCGGTGTCGGCTTCCACCTTAAATCCGCATCGTTATGACTTTGCCACCGAATTCGGTTGTTTTGCGTTCGCTATTTAAGTCGAGACTGCAGGGCCTGGGAACCTAGGGCATGCCACAATAGTGACGATAAGTCCCCTCTTTGAGGAGTGGCTAGAGAGGCGCCACGGCGCCCTCACCTTCCGCCTGACGCAGGTCCTCACCGGACACGGTTGTTTCGGGAGGTTCCTGCACCGAATCGGGCGGGAGGAAACGCCCGGGTGCTACCATTGTGAGGATCGACCGGAGGACACGGTGGAGCACACGGTGGAGATATGCCCCGCGTGGGCGGAGCACCGCCGTGTCCTCGTAGCGGCGATCGGCGGCGGCGACCTCTCGCTTCCGGCCTTGGTTCAATCCATGGTCCGGAGCGAGACGGAATGGGACGCCGTCACCTCCTTCTGCGAAGCACATTCCGACGCAGGGCTACTGCGAGAGTGCACAGCTCGGAGAGAAACACCGAGGCTAAACGGACGCTCCTCAGCAGTCGCTTACGACAGATACTATTATTATAATATTTTTACCTCTCCCTCTTCTCTGGGAATCATAGAAACGTTGATATCCATCTCGCCGTCACTGTTCTCATCTTTAGGTATAATTGGCAACATGTACTGGTTTCTGTTCGCGTCATCGAGTGAGGATACTGCGACGTTGCCAGACTTCCTCGTCTCTTGAGCGGCGGACAGTTGCTTCTTCAATACTTCCGTCTCCTTCTGGAGCTTGGCCTCTAATTCGCTGATTTGTGTTTTGTAGCATTGTGTTAGTGTGGAGACCTGTAACATTAGAAGGCGTATTTAAAACATTTGTAGGAACATTTATAAAATGACCTATTTCTAGTGCATGTAAAATTAATAAAGCGTTATTAATTTCACATGCACTAGCAATAGGTCTATACATAAAGGGTGTAACAAGACCCTTAACGAAGCCGAATGCCACTTGTTCTCCCCGTCATTGTGATCATTTTTTTGTTCTAGACCATACCTGGGAACCTTCTAGTTACGGAGATATTGGGGGTCAAAGTTCCAACTTTTTCACAAGTTTTTTCTCAAATACATGTTTTTAACGTAAGATTTTTAAACACCTCCATGACCCCCGTACTATTCAATGCATCCATCGGCACAATGTTTTGAGTGCGTTACATTGAGTCCTACCATAAAACGTGGTTTTCCACAATTTCAGCCCAAAAACAAAAACGTCGTTTTCCAGCAATAATTTTTGCGTAAAGTTACTTAGTTTGATGTACATAATGTTTGGTTGACGGCTTGGTTAAGGGTCTTGTTACGCCCTGTATAGTACATAACATCACGCATGTAATTCTCGCCGGGTTAGGGAGAGGTGTACCTACAGAACTTACATACCCAAGTTTTGCCAGTTATGTAACATGAGGCGCGCATATTATCATCAACTGGACACATATCCAAACTCCGTGGCTGCTACTGAGAAATTCCTGAGAGAACAACCCAATAACGCTTTGCCCAAACTGCGAATCGAACCCAGTTACATCAGCAGTCGCGCTTGCGACCATTAGACCAACGAGGCAGTCAACACATAGTGGTTTTCGCTACTTGTGACAGTTTCAATAATACTATATAGATATTCTGAAACAATCTTTATTTATTGAATAGGTATATAGAATTGGTATTTGTTTGCAAGGTACGAGTAAGAGTATCAGTAGACGTCTTTGATTGCTACCTCACCTGCAACTTATTCTGTGTCCTTTCTGACTCAATTTGCTGCGACAGTCGCGCGAGGTCGGCGTGTAGGCGAGTGGTCCTCTGTTGCGCCCGCGCTGCTTCACTCGTGGCTTCAGTCAAACGCCTTCGAATACTCTCTGCTTCCGATGTTTTTTCAGCAATCTGTTCCCTAAAAAGTAATGATGCTTTAAGCCTCTATAGAGAAACCAATGTCTTTTACGGTTCTTATTGTAGCTGAAGTCTGAAGTTCGGAGATATGAACGTTGAAGCACCTAAGAATAGAAGTAGTAATGCATAATTTTTAACTTTTGTTATACTATTAAATAAGCAATATTTGTATATTCGTAATCACGTTCTCGAAAAAGACTCTGACGATTTTGATAATTTGTTACGATTTGGCAGTTTACGGGGGCGATAAATCGATCTAGCTAGGTCTCATACCTGGGAAATTTTATTTGATGTATTTTGACCCGAGCAGATCTCGGTCGCCCAGATACTATTATGTGGTTTATATTTTGAAAAGACGACAGCTCGGGCGTCGGATTTCGAGTCTAATAAACTTTTTTTTTTTTCTTTTGTACAACATATTATTTATGGTAAAGGTATTTGTAGCTTAATATTGAATTATTATAACAATCAGTCCCTGGTCCAGTTTTGTATAAACAAGAACAATAAACCACCATAAATAACTATGTACGTAAGTAATTGGTGTTCTAACCCAAGATGACCCTATTCTATAGAAATTCAAGGTGTAAGTTATAGTTACCTAGTGATTCAATGAAATAAAAATAAGTTTTTTTTTGTTTCACTTGACAATCGCATGTTCCATATTTGTTTGCGACAGAAAAACAGATTCATGGAATTCAAGAAATTGAACATAATTATTTCAGAAGCAATTTGCTTCAAATAAATTTTATGAATTTAACAACAAATAAACTGAAAGTCATTTTAAACAGGGTTAGTTTTTGATAACATTTGTTAAAATTACAAAAAGCTAGTGCCAATAACGTCTGAAAATATTTATGATGTTAGAAAAAACGCGATTTCGTTTCTACACGAGTTCATTCATAGACTTGTTCTGTTTAGAAAATCATCCTTTTTGGTTAAGTCTTGGTTTCATTATAAAACTAACCAACAATAGCACTTTTTGCTACTTATACCTACAATATTATCGCCCATTACTTCCGCCTTACTTGATAAAAAATAAACTAGATAAAGCAAAAATAAATTATTAGCTATTGTAATATATTACAAATGTTGTTTGATATAAAATAATACAAGATCAAATAAAAAAAGCTGTATCGTTTGAATTCATCATCTGTCAAGCCAGCTTACAACTATGTTGGGGTCATCTTCTAGTCGAATGCTGCTGAATACCAGTATTTTACAAGGAGCGAAAAATAATATAATTTTACATACTGTGCCGTTGTTAGTTTCGTTGTTAATAGTTCTATCTGTGCTCTAAGAGCCGCAGCCTCTTCTTTCAATTGCTCTTCTTGACTATGGTCCACGGTTTGGTTCTGGCGTAACACTGCTTGAGCCCGCACCTGAACACAAATACACAAATATATAATACTGACATTTGCAGTTAAGTGAAGCCAGGCATCAAGAACGTACCTTGTAGCTAGTATGCTCAGTTTTCAAGTCTGCCAATTCTATGTTAGTAATTTTCAATTTTTCATTAAGTTCCGAACATTTTAACTCCAATTTCTTAACCCTGTTGTTGAGTTCAGCTTTATCTTCGCCTAGAACCATTATAATCTTTTCTTTGTCGGTTAGTAAGGATGTCATTTCTAGGTCTGACTCCTCGTTCTTTCTCTTTTCATCTTCAAGGTCTTGTTCTAGTTTGGATATGATGGTGTTCTTCATTTGAATCATGTTGTCCTTATCTCTGCCATCTTCGATAGCGTGCTGTAGCTCTTCTTTGACCAGCCTGTTTTGTCTCTCTTCAGTCTTTATTTGCTCCTCCAGCAGTTTTATTTGTGTTCGCATTGCTGTTATTGTTCCTTCTTGAGTGTCTATTGTCGATTCCATCTGTAATTTTATAGTAATTTTACTTACAATTCCCTGATTTATAATAATTGTTATTATTAAACCTACCTAAAAGTAAATCCTACCTGCATCATTTTCTTCTTGCTTTCCTCCATCTTTGTCGAAAGCTCCTTCATGGACCTTTCATAGTCCTCCATTTCAAGACTCAATACATTTTTCTTCTTGACGTCGCGTCGAGCTTTCTCTAGATTGTCTTTTGTTACTTTGTGAGCGTCCATCTCAGTTGTTAACTGTTGTGTTTTCAAAGCTAATTCCGCTGAATTATCAAAAATATAAAAGTTTTGTTACATAATTGTTAATCCCTAAATAAAGAATAAATTAATTTTAAAAAAGTGTTTTAGATTTTTTTACAGTAAAAGAAAGGTTGGTGTTACCTTTTAACTTGTCTAAATCAGGTATAACATTTTTCGCAGCTTCAAGGGCAACAGTTAATGTTTTCACTTTTTCTTCAAGATCATTATTTTCAGTTAAATTTACAACTGTGATTTCTGTTTTAGAGCTATCAATTTCATCTGTAGAGTTACCAGATTTGCTCTCACTCAACAACTTCTCAAGTATAGCTTTATCTTTCTCTGTTTGTTGCATCTGAGTAATGGTCTCATTTAATTTCTTCTTCAGCTTTAAGGCAAATATCCGCAACTTGGTGTATCTGTAAAAACTAATTTTTATTAAGTGTTACAAAATAAAGGTTAAATTATCAAGAACACTACAAAATTGGTTCTGGAGTCATACTTTTCTTCAAATGTTTCATCTAGGTCTTTCATTCTAGAATGTTCTTCAGCTTTAGATATGGTAGATGTGGACATATCTTCATTTGGTAACTCTGCTGTAACAAAAATTATACAATTTAACCTTCAAAATTGATTAGTTACGAAACAATTTAATAAGTACCTACTACATTTATGGCGTTTTCTTGTTCTATAGATAAGAAATCGTGAGGGTGATTTACCTGAAGTCATTTGCTGTTGTTTTAGCTTTTCAATTTCTTCTTTCAATGTGGCTATAATGTCATCTTTTTCTGACAAGTTTTTCATGGCGTTATCCATGTCAGCATTCAATTGATTAGCAGTTTCAGTCTTTTCGTTAGTCTTCTCCTCCGCATTCTTTAAATCACATTCGAGACCTTCATTCTTTTTAAGTAGTTCCACTTTCTCTTGGTTAATATTTTCTCGATCTTTCTCTAAAGTCTCTACCAGCTTCTCCATTTCAGAAACAGCTTTCTGAAGTTTAGATATGGCTTCACCACGCTCTTTGAGTGCCTGATTGATTTCTTTCATTTCATTCAACAGTTCTGTATTTTCAGACTTATAGCTCGCTAATTTAGATTTAGCATCTTCATATTCAGCCATAAGGTTATCGAATTCCTTCGATTTGGTTCGTGCATCTTTTATTTCTGACAAAAGCGAAGCATTTTCCTGTTTATAGGCAGCCAGCTTGGTTTCTAATTTCGCAATGTCAGTCTGCAAAGACACATTTAAATCAGATAAATTGTCGTCTTTTGGCTGCTCCAACGAAAGTTTTAGAGTTTCCACTTCCTCTTTCAATAGTCCATTCAAATCTTGTAAACCTTCATGCTCTTTCTTCAACAAGTTGAACTGTTCCTGCTGAGCCATTAAATTACACTTCAACATGTTAGTCTCACTCTCTTTTTCTGCTTTGAACTTAGTCTCAAAAGCAGATTTTTCTTGTGTTAGCAAGTCCAATTGAGATTTTAAAGACTGTAATTCAGTTCTTGTTTTAGATAGTTTGTCTGATAAAACCTTGTTCTGAGTCTCAAGCTCAACAACATTATCTCTTGCGTTTAGTTTTTCTTTTACTAAAATTGATTTTTCACTCTCCAAAGCTCTAACTTGCAAGTTCAACTTATCAAGCTCATCATTATTTTGTGTTTGATTATGCAGTCTGTCATTTAATTTTACATTTTCCTTTTTCAAAGATTGGATGGATTTCTGAAGTTCATTGAATTGATGAGTAACATCATTTAGCTTTTGAGTGCATTCATTTAGGTTTTCTTTCAGTAATTTCTTTTCGTCAAGTTGACCTTTCTTTTCATCCAAATCAGTTATTAGTTTGATGTTTTCATCTGCACTGATTCTTAGTTTCTGTTCTAAATTAGACACTTGGTCTTTTAATACCAAGTTCTCTTCAGTTAAGCCAGTTATTTGAGAATCTGTAATACTAGTATCCATTTTAGATAGTATTACTTCATTTAATTGTTTTTCTAATTCTGACAGTTTTGCTTTTAAGGACAAGTTCTCACTATTCAATTCATTAATTTGATTATCAAGTACTTTTGATGCCTTTATAATATCATTTTGCCATTTAGGAATATTTTCTGAATATTCTTTAACTGTTTTAGCTAGAATAAATCTAGAATTCTTCAACTGATTGATACAAGCAGCACATTTCAAAATTTTGTCTTTGTAGCTCCTCAACTTCACATTCGCTTTTTCTTTTTTAGCTTTTTCAGACTCATACAACTCATTTGTCTCGTTAAATTTAGCTTCGTACTCTACATTGCTTTGAACTTTACTTTCCAATTGTTGGATTTGAGACTGTAATTCTTCAATTTGTTTTTTATAATGGTCTTCTGAAAAATAAAGAGGTATTTAATACAAATTACCTTTAATAATACTTAGCCATTTTTAAGCACGGGTTTAGGTGAAATAATTCAACATCAAATATTAAAAAGTAATACCTGTATTGACACTTTCTTCTAACTTCTTCAGTTGTTCTCTCTGTTGCATTCCAATATTGTTGAACTCTGCTGCACTAGCTTCAAACTCCGTGAGTTGATTCAACAACTGCTCATTTTCGTCTAACAGGCGATTGTTCTGTCTTCTAAGTGAAGTGACTTCTATATCAAGATCAGATAACTTCTGATTAATATCTGCTATCTTGTTATCTTTTATGATCAAATCAGATTTGTAAGTGTTAATGTTTTCCTCATAATTTACACACTTAGAGTTAAGTGCTTTTATCTTGCTTTGGGCAGAATCCACTTCAGTTATAAAGCTCAGTTTTTGTTCTGTCAATGAATCAACAAGTTCTTGCAGAGTTTTTATGTTCTCTGTACTTTCTTTTTTTTCCTTCACACATTTTTCAAGTTCAGTTTGCAACTCTGTAAATAGTACAAAGGATGTAAGTAATTAATTAATCTACATGATCTCTTATTTAGAATCACATCAATTTCAAAGAGATAATGAAATATATATTAATTAAATTATTTGAAACTAAATTAAATCAATAAGTGTATATACCTGTTTTGGCTTGTTTAGCTTTTTGAGCTATAACCAATAAGCCTTTGCACTTGATTATTAAGTCATCTCTGCTCAAATCATCAAATGGGGTCTTTTTAAGACCACTGTCTTGGGGCTAGAAAAGGAAATAAACTTTAAAAAACCAAAACTCCCAGGGTTAAAAATATTATTTAAAATATTAAGTTGTCATACTGTAATTTTACTGTACATTTTACATTGTAGTTTATTGGGGAGATCTATAACAGACCCTATTAAAAATGAAAGAAATATCACAATAGAGTACATACTTCTAAGTAATTAAATGTTGATTTGTCAAGGACAGGATGTTATCATCGTATACGTAAGCAGTAACGAAACTTGTGTGTATACAAAATTGATTGTAGCGAAAAGAATTCCATACACCAAGCACTGTTACATTAAGTCCTTGATGTATTGTACTTGAAGCATGAGTTTACGTGTGTGCTGATATAGAGTTCTACTTTTTATTAGTATGTTTGTTAACAAACCGATGACTCTGGATGATCCATGGCGGAATGTTTAGAAGTTGAATCTCATTCTTGAAATGAAAATGAACGGCTATATAGTATAACACTGGTACATTCAAAGAAATAATATGGCTTTCTGTATTTTTCTAATTCACATTACAAATTCACAATCACAACCCACTCCAACCAGCACGCATATTATGTCAAAATAACGTTAATGTCATTAACTCATTGACGATTGTCAATGAGTCAAATGTCAGCGTAAGCTAAACGTCACTGCCAAAAACAAAACTTTCAGGGTGGCTACTACTCGACTCGACTAAATAACCTGTTAAACCAATTTATATTGGCATGGCCTTTGGGAAGACAATAGACGACCAACAGTCTTGTCATCCTGTAACAATTCACCTCCTGCAAATGCACGCCGACTCGCGACTCTTGCAGTTAAACTTGAATCGAACTGTACAAGAATCACTAATGCGTTGCACAGATAGTATAATTTGCAGACATCACTCATCGCGTCGTCGCGTCGTCTTTGTCACTTTAATTTCTAAAGTGGTGACTCTGCGGCAGAGTATGATACTTTTTGAGCTCACCAGATGGCGCCACTGTCAAGTAAGGTCATGTCAATAATTCTATTTTTTACTTTATAGAAACTTCGTAAAAAGTTTATTTTATTACTTGTGACAGCATAGTGTAAACTTCATATACATATTTACAATATTCTCTCTAAAATTAGTAAGCATGAAACATTTAAAAATCATTTTACCTCCAAGTACTAACAAATAAGATCTTAAGTTGCTACTTAAAATCTTCAAGTTATTATTAATCAGGAATCGCTCAATCTAGACCACAATCGTGAATATTATTAAAAATACGTGATTTAGAAGCACGCAACGCGTGAACTTTCTATGACATCTGATATTTCGGTGCCCTCGCGCTACACTAGAGCCTCTAGCGGCGAATTCATATGCGATAGCTCCCATTGCGTGAGGCTACACGTGCACAAGACTGGTGCTGATCAAGCTTGCCAATTATAATAACAATCTGTCTTTCTGTAGTAGATTTTTAACTTTATCGTTATAAAGCATTTTGTTCAAGGATGATTGGGAAAATTTAACAATTTCGGGTAGCTTGATGTGCTTGCGTCTGTACACGTAGCCATAAGTTAGGTACACTAAAACTGTGACGAAAAGCGCGCGAGCCAAGCGTTGCCGCGCGTCAGAGATAGAAAGTGAAACATCAAAATTGTTTACATCAGATTTGTAATTTATTTATTTAAACGGCATGGAAGTTCCAGACGGATGTGTATTTAGTTAGTCGATTTTGACGCTAATGTCATAAAATTCTATTACATAGTGCCCCTCTAATTTATAGTGTAATGGCGGCTCTAGTCATCACTGCTATCGTTTCATGTGTGTGAATGATTAAATTAATAAGTTTTGTAGAAAATATGTGTTTTTAAGTGTTGTGATTAATTGAAATGTGATAAAAGCTCGTATACTATTATTTGATCGACCCTTATAATTCTATAATTTTCCAGGTAAGCAAAAAATCTATGTTTTATATTCAAGCAATATCTTTTTGTCGCATTCGCAAACCTTTACGGGGCGCGTCCATGAGTAATATTGTGGCTTACTTTACTTTTATTTTATCACAACGTTAAGTCTTGTCAAAAGTCCGGCTTGTTGTGTCCATAGATCGTAATGAAAATGTACCTAGCTTTGATTGAAAAGTGTAGCGTGACACTTTGATGATACATTCTTGGTATAAAGCATGATCGTAGGATATTGTTACGTTTATTCATGAAATATTCTCTAATGATGATAACTTCTGTATGAACATACATAACAGCGTCTTGTTAAGTTCTTGTTGTAGTAGACGGATCTTATTTTTTGTGCATGTAGAACGGGCAAAAGAAGACGAAATGTCGAGTGACGAGGATAAACCACCTGCGCCGCCGGTCCGGCTTACTAGCAACCGCGCCACGGACCGTGGCGACTCTGTAGCCTCAGTGGACATGAGGCCTCTTCCAAAAGGTAACAAATCTTGGCAGCTATCCAGTTAATTCATGGGTAGTTTAAATATGTATTGTATCCACCAACAAATTGTGTTAAAGAGTTGGTAAACAATAGACAGACCAAAAGATGAATTAACTACAATTAGAAGCCCAGTGTCTTTATGGCATCCCATGGTTATTTTGCTTGTACTGACATATTCACTACTTCAAATCTTATAAGAATTTTCCTAAATGAAATTTAACCTATGTAGTGCTTGCTTCCTCAAATATTGCTGATTGTTTCAGAACCTGACGATGGTGGTGACAGGAAGAAGAAGACATTGAAGGCTAAAATTAAAGGCTCTAAAAGTACTGCTCACAATGACAACAAACCTAACATTAGCTACCCAACTAATTTTGAACATACGGTTCATGTGGGCTTTGATGCAGTCACTGGAGAGTTTACTGTAAGTAACATTTTAGTTTTTTATGATAATAGTATGTTATGATAATAGTCACCATGAAAATATTATACTTCATCCATATTGGGTCTCCGGGGAAAACCCATGACACACCAGTGTTCCTACCCGTACCCCACACAAAATATTCATTGCACTAATATTGTGATGTGGACACAATTGCAGCCCTGTAGTTTTAGTACTATGAGTAACCTATAACCTCTTGAATTGGGAATGCATAGATGATGAATTTTTTACAAACCCAAATAATTAAAAACAAACAAAAATTGTTATCCTTAATGTAAAGATCTGACTGCACTAATGCACCTTTTATGCGATATTGTGACTGCTAGATTCTTCTAGCTTTCACTAAATTGTAACTTATTCTGGTGTCCCTGTGAAAACCAATTATCCCGATTTAATTCCAGACCCTCATAATTATAACCATCAACAAAAAAGAGTGAGCTTCTTGCCTAAACACAATGCCTCACAGCTTTGATGCTTTGCTTTCTTAAAAAAGTGGCATATCAAGTATTTTTATTTGACATTTCATTTGAATTATTCTTAGTTGTTAACAAATAATTCATAGCAAACCCGGAGCATTTTAACTTGAGATCAAACTGCTTAAAACAATAATTTTAGCTGCATTCAAAACAAATGATTATTGTAATTTTTAGTGTAAACTAACTTCTTGATATTAAAAATTCTATTGATATCAGATAAAAAAGTATAATACAAGCATGTTTATGGTAGAGAATGTACCTATATTTAGAATTACTGACTTATGGGTTAACACCATGGAATGTATATAGACCATCGTTGTTGAAAACTGTGTGATGGTGACTTAGCTGTTTGTTTGTAATAAAATGTATTTAAAACTAAAACAGTCCTTAAGGAACAAGTAATGTTATCATGTAATTGAGTTCCATGTATTACCGCTTTTGTTTCAAGCTGCCTATGACAGTAAGTAATAGCTTATATTATTATATGTTGAGTACATTTTCACATTATGTAACCCTGTTGTAATAGTAATACATAATTTGTGATAATGTACATCTTTTATTAATATTTTGTTCACCTACTCCTTACATTATTTGTTTTTAGTTATTTTTCATGTTTACTCTATTTTTGTTTAAATGCAAATCTATGTGTAGCATGCATAGTCTACTCTCTGTATTATAATACCTTTTAGTTTAGGATGTCATAACATTCATCTTCCCAATTTCCTGCTTTAGTGTCATACTTCAATAGAATACAAATACATACTATGATAGTATCATTATGTAGGTACAGTACATTATGTTAAGTAATAATTTCTTTAGTGTAGAAATATCTCACAGATGAATTGCTTGGAACCCATTCATTATTCCTAGCTGTTTACTATAAACTTTAGTAATGTTTATGTTGTGTACATAAAAACTTTTTATGTAATTAATAATGTAATACTGCAGGCAGTTGTAGATCTATTACTATCACATTTAAGACTTTTGAGACAAGTATTTTGCATGACTTATCTGTTACTTCAATTAATTCAATTAATAAATCTTGTTGATCTATATTCTTACTACAATTTACAGTTTAGCAAATGTGGAAATATTCTTGCGCTTGTATGAGCAAGAGCATACATTTGTCAAATCAGAGGGTAGGTTAACAATTTTTTAACCCAAAGTTGATAAGTGGGGCTGATGACCATGAGCAGAAATGATATCAAAATTCGAGTTTAGCTCTGTGTACAAGCGCACTTACGCTTTATAAATGGCTATAAACCATAGAAGTTTTGATTAAACTCTGCATGTTTAGTTTACTTTGTCTATACCCCGTTCTGAATGTACGATGGTTGTTCTAAGGGCATGCCGGAGGCGTGGGCGCGGCTGCTCATGGCCGCCAACATCAGCAAGCAGGAGCAGAAGAACAACCCGCAGGCCGTGCTGGACGTACTCAAGTGGTATGACGCGTCCGCCACGCAGCCGCCACCTTCCAAATACATGACTTCTGCGCAGATGCATACTACACACTCAGGTTTGAAACTAAACTTAAAAATAAAGTAACATTATTATGTGTCATTGTCTTAAATAAAAACCAGCTTATCTTTGAAATATTTCCAACCCAATGTTGTTTAAGCCTTTGTTTCTCTGATGAGATGGAATTGAGCCTCAGAACTCAATATTTTTTATTGAGCCTTTTACTTTCTGATGGCATATCATCTTAACTTCGATTCCAACTATTGTTTACTTATCGATAATTTTGTCTACAGGATCGTCAGTGTCCCGAGTTTCCTCTAGCAGTCCGTCGTCATCGACCCCCACGGATACGGAACACCCCGAGCCTCCCCCGCCGCCCCCCTCCCGACCCGATCGCACCAAAAGTATTGTACGTATCAGTTTCGTGCGCATCGCTTATTCTTTATATTGAATTATTGACACTTTACGAGATCGGCTCGACCAGTCGGGCTGCATATTGAGTTAGACTACTGTGTTGGTTGGAATTTTATGTTGTTACGAACACAGTATTTTAAAACCCATCAAATAATGAAATAGGTAGAAAATCGCTTTAGTAATTTGCTGAGCGTAGGTGTATCTCTATCTACATTTACTGCTCCTGACTGTAAAAGACGTTTTATTTAGCAGTGTATTCTGAATGTGTATGTGTGATTCCAGTACACAAAACCGATCGAGGAGGAAGAGGCCCCGCCCCCCCGGCCCGCGCCTGCGCCCGCGTCTCCCCCGCATGTACCGCATCCTGCTCTCACCACACACTCGGTAAGTGACTTTAATTCTGACCAATACCTAACCATTAAAACGCGTAAAGTCCAATTTAATTTTTAATCAGATTGGATTCGACCCTACCGTGGTTTGCAGCAACAACTCATGAGTTTTTTTTTTGTATTTAATGTTAGGTATTATAATAGTTTTCTTATTATATTTTAAATACTGTTTAAACTTCCCATTATAAATCCAGACTTGAATAATGCTACGGTTTCCTCAAATATTAAAATTAAGCTTAAACTAATTTCTATTATTTGGGGTATTTACAAGAGGCCTAATCGAGATGCCCATTTAGCGAGGAGTGTGACGACAATACACATTAATATCATACACTTTTCAAATTCAAAACATTGTCATGATGTTCCTTCAAGTAGTTATGTTATACAACCAGCATGAAAATCAGAACGATCGAATTTTAAAATGCGAGAAATTTTTGTTGGTTTGTCGTTCTTTCACGCAGCAATAGAGAAATGACTTGACGTGATTTTTTTAATGGAGATATTTCATGAACCGAAGAGTAGCATAGGATGCCTGGTAGTTCCTGTTTCTAGCGAAGCGGAGCTTAGAGGATACGTACGGAAATCGAGTAATTTCGACTCTACCCTGATTGATAAAATCATGCTCATGTCCTCTCCGCCCTCTCTGGTGGAAACCGGGCCTTATCCCGAAGAAATTCTCCCCACGGGAGCAGCGCCGACTGCCAAAACAAGTACATAATATAAAGTTGTTTGCACAGATCTGCAGTCGAGCGGAGGTGGGTTCTGGCGCAGTGCTGGACCGCAACAAGAACCCGGCGGGCGCGCCGCACACGCCCCCCCCGCACGCGCCGCACCCCCCGCACGCCCCCCACGCCCCGCACGCGCCGCCGCCGGCAGCTAATGGCGCGCAGACCAATACAGAAACCGGGTATGAACTCATCATCGTCGTTTTGCACATGAGGTCCCATTTTAGTTGGGGTGAACGAAACACGTTTTTTTCTTCCATTATCCCCGTCAACCTATCATTTAGTCCTTTCTCTTTCATATCGCTGATATCACACACAGTCCATTTATCTTTTCTTCAGTCTTCCTCTCCCTCTCCATCCCTCAAGATTCATATTCATCACTCTTTTAGTGACATGATACCAGGTATGAACTCTATCAGCTAAAACTCCAAAGCATAAACTTCAATTAAACCAACCAACAAGCACTTTGGAAGTGTCAAGGAGAACTCGGAAAAGTTACTCAGAAAGTTGTAGCTAATTGTCCATTCCAAAACATAGATTGTATGGAGAACCTTGGTCCTCTCATTTCCACTATTAATAAAAAATCCAATTTACAGAAGAGCAACGGCCCAGCAGCAAAGGAAAAAGAAAATGACTGATGAAGAAATATTAGAGAAATTAAGAACTATTGTTAGTGTTGGTGACCCCAATAGAAAATACACCAAAATGGAAAAGATTGGCCAAGGGTAAGTCATACAGAAAGTCAACTAAAGTAACAAAAGACAGGCATGTTTTGGAACTATGAACCCTATCTCTTTGACATTAAATCATAATTTGCTTCGTTTTTCCGTTCCAGAGCGTCAGGTACAGTGTATACGGCGATAGAAACGTCAACGGGTATGGAGGTAGCAATCAAACAAATGAACCTTAGTCAGCAGCCGAAGAAGGAGCTGATCATCAATGAGATCCTAGTCATGCGGGAGAACAAACATAACAATGTAGTCAACTATCTTGACAGTTATCTAGTTAATGAGGTGAGTATTGGAGATTTTTTTTCCTGAATTCTTATCTTTTTTTCCTGATTTCTTTTTTTTTTGTGAGAATCGACGTGTAGTCATGGAGAAGTTCGTAGCTAAATAATTACAGCCGCTCGGGTCGATCTTTACATTTTGCCTAGGCTGGTTTGTGGATGGGTGACCACCCATTACATACCGAGTTTCCTCCGTACCTGGGAAAGGACGTTAAGCCGTCGGTCCCGACTGTCATCTGTAGATCTTTGACAGTCGTTACAGGTAGTCAGTGGCATCGTATTACCCAGTACTAACTGGGTTGTGGAGGTCAGATAGGCAGTCGCTCCATGTAATATACTGGTATTCAGCTGCATCCGCTTAGACTGGAAGCCGACCCTAACATAGTTGGGAAAAGGCTAGGCAGATGATGAGGCGTGTAGACATGTAGCACGGGAACTAGGGAAAAACGTTCCGCGTCCTCCATTGAAATAGGGTTGTCTGGTGAGCTGTTGCCCAATGGTTATTGTGAGACTGTTGTATGCAATATATATTCTAATCTTGCTGATAACTCTGCTTACGCGCGATCCAGGAGATGCGTGACGCCAGATATGTTGCGTAGTTTGTCTGTCGTTTACGCCGCGACAGTTTTAACTAGACCTGTATACGACGAAAACAGTCGTGCGGCGAGGAACACAATTATTATATGTATTTCTGTGGTGCTAAATAATAATTTGGCATGGTGCTCGACAGTGTATGCCCGAATATCATAGGTAATGACTTCCATGCAAATTACTTACTAGGTGGTTTGACGTCATGTTGCATTAATTTGGTAGGGCGAGTTAGGATTGTGTCGCGTGAAATTAACATATAATGTGATGCTGACGTTATGAAACACGAGACTAATGTGAATCAGCTAATATTGCTACGAAACCTCGCGTCACTCAACACACGACCAAACGAAAATATTAATTACGCTTTATTTTGGTACACATATCAATACTATTCGTTTTAATTTTGTAGGAATTATGGGTGGTAATGGAATACTTAGCGGGCGGCTCGCTCACGGACGTGGTGACGGAGACGTGTATGGACGAGGGCCAGATCGCCGCCGTGTGCCGCGAGGTGCTGCAGGCGCTGCACTTCCTGCACACCAACCACGTCATACACCGGGATATCAAGTCCGACAACATACTACTCGGGTTAGATGGACAAGTGAAGCTGAGTGAGTATAGTACTATGTGCCCCTTTTTTTAGTACGCACTAAGGGAAAGATTAATTTGCTTCGTTACGGTTGGGACGACGCGACTCGATTCACTTTTGCATGGATGTTCTAGGTCGTCAGAAGGTTGAAGATAAACTCTACCGAAGACTAGAAGAGTGGCCTCACAGCTCCTGACACTCCTATTTGCTTTTCGGAATCGTCAAAAACGTTAAATTAGTTCTTCTCAGAACTGTTTCTGATTAGAGCGTCTAAACGTGGTTTAGTTCTTATCAAAACTGTGTGCTTCCATATTTCTTATCAGTGTCAAAAACGTGGTAACATGCTGTGATCAGCGGTGGCTACAGATGTAAAGCCATTCCTGACTGGCTCGGCCCCCTCGATAAGTGTGCTCTCTTACTTGCCTTTTTTTTTTCGGTTGGGAAATCATCAAATAACTCCTCCCGCTCCGGGCTGAGCAGGAGGGACTTTACTGACTAAAATCCATCCTTCATCGCCCTTTGTGTTCCGGGGCCACGGTATCTCTTTCGAACAGTCCCGCAGCCCCGGCAGTCATCACCCCTTGCGGACCCCTTCCTTTTGCTGACATTTCTTTGAGGCGCGCGAGGATCACGAACGCGCCGTCGACACGGCCTGTCGTCATAAGACGGACGGACGGCGAGCTAGCCCATAGCTGATCGTCCACAGGCCCGCGTCTCTTACTTGCCTGATGTATTCATAGTAGATCTGTTAGCTTTATACTAGGCTCTGTCAAGCTAACAAATCTGGCAAAAACAACTGGCGTAATGTTAATATTAACATAACGCCAGTTGCGTTTTTGTCCTGTAGGAGCGCGCTTGTTTGTATAAATCAGGCACAAATACGAACTTCGGAGTACTACTTAGAAAAGATAACATGGGTATCGAATCTAGGAATTCCCAGCTTTCGTGCTTGCGGCTAACACACCAACGATACTTCTTCTACTCTGTTATCAAAATAAATAACCTCAATATAATGTTACAGCTGACTTCGGTTTCTGCGCCCAAATATCTCCTGAACAAAACAAGCGCACGACGATGGTCGGCACGCCTTATTGGATGGCGCCTGAAGTCGTCACGCGGAAGCAGTATGGGCCTAAGGTTCGTTATATTACTTACCGTATTAATCTATACCTTGCATTCTTTGATAGTTAAAATGATGTTTAATTACAAGCTGCTGTAGGGCTCTTCGCCTGAAGAATAGGCCTGCTGATACTGAAGAGTGCCCTTGCAAGCAACATCTCTCGCTTTGACGGATGACATGACAAATAACCCAGTCAAATTAGGGGTTTTACCTCGGAATGAGAGATATTACGCTGTAAACTCGTTTATACCTTCATTTTGGTGTTCTAAAAGTTGCCTCAAGAATCTCATAAAATCTCGTGTCTGCGTTGTAAATTATTCAAGGTCAAAGATCACAAAAATCAGGTTTTCGCGATTATCTTTGTTTCTATAGCTCCAATGATGTTAGCATGTACTATCAAATTGTAGAACATAAAATTTGCGACAAAATTTGCATTGAATTTTTTTACCGTTTTTGAGATAGAGCGTATAAGTCGTGTTTATTACCAGGTTCAAAAATGGTTGAGAATGGCATCATTTAGAACCCCAGGAATGGGATTGGGTGCTGCAAAATGAACTCCTGGAGCCAATAATAACAATATCACAACCAGCACCTGAGGAATTACTTAAGAGCGTTAACGTCTTACGGCAATTCATACAAACTTTGAACTCATGTTTCTGAACCGATTTCAATGAAACTTCATACGCATTCATACGCAGGATACATAGTTCTAAAAAGTTGACAGAGAACATTTTCGAAATGTCTTTAAAAACAAAAAAGTAATTGGAAATTTCTGTCTCTATGGAAAATCTAAAATCGGTCTCATTTAGCTGTTACACTATTTTTGGAAAATGTTCTCTATCAACTTTTTAGACCTATGTATCCTATACGTATCTATAGAAACCGAGATAATCGCAAAAAAAAAACTGATTTTTGTGACCTTTGACCTTGAATAACTTACGACGCAGACAAGATTTTATGAGACTTTTGAGGCAACTTTAAGAACACCAAAATGAAGGTGTATACGAGTTTACAGCTTATTATCTCTCATTCCGAGGTTGATCCCTTTTTTTTGCTAATTTGTCTGGGCTAAACGCGCGATATGCGAATAAGCCTGATTCATCCTTTACATAGATTTCATTTATTGTTTTCATGAATACTGACAATACTGGCATTCAGCTTTATCAACATGTTGGGAAAAGATTAGGTACGAGTTGATGATATTGTGTTTATGAATGTTAAATTGTCAAGTAGTGATTTAATTGACACTACAGAGGTGTTAATTTTCAGTACATAATGGGTATCTGTATTAGCAACTCGAGCCACGTGTATTCCATTAACACTTTGACATCGTTTCATATTAAGTTCTGATATGACATAAACGTTAGGTGACTAGCTTTTTTAATTGCGACTTCGTTCGCGTGGATGTCGGAAAACAATGTCATGAGTGCAGCTTTCTTGCTTCTATGGAGTATTTTTTTTCAGTCGATTCATATTTCATACAAACAAACTTCTTTACCTCTTACGTATATGGCTGTATATCTTTATGTTACTTCCGTTCAGGTGGATGTATGGTCATTGGGTATAATGGCGATCGAAATGATAGAGGGTGAGCCGCCCTACTTGAACGAGAACCCGTTGCGCGCGCTGTACCTAATAGCGACGAACGGCAAGCCGGATATCAAGGACAAAGAGAAGCTCAGCACAGTGTTCCAAGACTTCCTCGACCAGTGCCTGGAGGTGGACGTCGAGAGACGCGCCACCGCACTCGACTTACTAAAGGTACGATTTTATTTTCCTTCTCTTATGTTGACCCCGTTAAAAGTAAGGCAAAGCGGATAGCTAACAATGATGAAGTGTTGGTAGAAGTTGCAATGATATGTTCCCGAAATCAGAACCCAAAAAGTAATTGAAAACGTGTTGTTACAGCACCCCTTCCTCAAAATGGCGCGGCCGCTGGCGTCGCTGACGCCTCTGATCATGGCGGCCAAGGAGGCGGCGAAGGGACATTAGCGCAGGCCGGCGGCGCCGCCCGCGCCGACACACTAGCGCCCTCAGTGCCTGTGGACTACACGCACGGACCACGAGACTGTGAACCTTGTGGACATCTGTGACGAAACCTTATTAGAGCAATACCTATTTTAAATGTAAAACTGCTGCCCGTTGAATATAATAGAGGTAATATTTTTACAAGAAAGAGATCGATAATAAAGTGCAGTCCACTAACTATAAATCATCGTAGTGTTGTGTAGTAGCGATATTAATTGTTCTTTTAGCGAGGTGATCTCTGATTGACGTGTTTCTCTTGACTGTTGTATGGTAAGATCGGATAGTGTAGATAGATATTAGAAGTTTAGGTACGAATATTTGAAATAATACGAAATATTATACATAGCTGCAAACGAAGACTGGCAGATGTTTAGGCGACCTTGTAAAGTATAAATAGTAGAGTACAGTAGACGCGTTACGTTAGTATCGGTTCAGCTTACTCACTGTGATGATAGTAGTGGAGGCAGTTGGCGGAAACACTTCAATACAGAGCGAAGCGGACTGACTGGCGATGACTGAATGGAACTTTCTTTTCATTCTGTTTTATGTGTATTCCTATTTCGAAATATTTTTATTATTTTAATGTTTGTTAGAGCATTGATTGGTACATCTAAGCAATTGATTGTGAACTCAGTGCGGTTCGTATAATTTGTATCACGTATTAAATCTAACGAGACACTGATGGCTTCTGCTGCTTCTTTGCTTTCGATAGTTACTAGTTAGTGATAGTTTTATGTATGATAATTGTTAATTTATTTAAAATCGCTTATGGCTTCTAATTTACGTTTTGAGATTATATTATTATTATTGGTAAAGCAGTTAATTCGATATTCTTCTAAATTGATCAATTTACTTGGTATATTGTTAAAGAAATACGCCAAAAATATTCTCATTAGACATTGGACGCGTGACGTAATCATTATTTTACATTGTCATTTTGAAGAGCATTTTATTGTTAGTCATGAGGTGAAGCATTTACATAGTATTAAGTTTATAAAGTCTATTCTGCTGATTTATATTAGCAAAGAGAAAGAGTAAATATATCGGTGATCGTCTCCTTTATGGCACAAACAGTAAGTATTTATTAGAGCAAGGAATAAATAATTATATGTGTGCAGAACAATAGATTTTAATAAATGATAGACTTAGATAATTCATTTATCGATAGAGTTACATCATTACGCATTATTGTTACGACAATAGGATTCCGTAATATCCATTTATTTGTATTAAATCATTGAAGTATTTTATTTTATTTGTAAGACTTGCAAGATGTCTCTCTGCTTTTACTGTTTAGGTTGTGCCGACAGACGCTGTTAAATTTTGTTTTATTTTGATATGTATTCATTATTTTAAGTGTGTGAAAGTAGAGTGAGTGTATGGGGACGTGTATGATACAGATGTGACGAGTCGGCTGGAGGCTGCGGCACAGGCAAGCCTCATGTAAATTGTACAGACACAAGTTAGAGAAGAGTAGAACTACTCATTGACAATATGAACGTGACCAATTTACGCTATGTAGAATCTGTGCTGTCCAGGTTGGTGCATTATGTATGACTTGCTTTTATTTCAAACTCATAATATTTCCTATACATGGTGGAAGTACATCGACGCATATACGGTTACCAAGTATCAGTACATCACTCAAAGCGAGGTTGCAGTACAGTGTGTAGGTATCAACGCATGACGTCACACCCCGCTAAAACGGCAGCAACACGAGCGTAGCCACGCGCGGTCTGGCGTTTAGGTATGCCACAGCGTAGCGTAATACAGTTTGTAAATCGTGTATCTGGACTACATTTTCGTGAAATAGTAGTTAATGGGTAGGTAGGGAAAAGAAAATAAAATAATGTGTCTACATAGTGCCTACAATGGGGTATTTTCCTGAAAAAAAAATCTATTGCGTCCGTCAGATTCATAGATTAGATTTTATTAAAAAAATATTGTATGCGTATTTTTGTGAGATGTAATGACCACGATAGGACGCGTTGAAATCCCGCGTAACGTCACAAGTCCTCTCTCTTGAACTTTGAACGTCATTTGTTGATGTTACCTAACAAAATATTCGTGTCCAACATTTTTTAGTGATCTAACTGACGGACTAAAAAGATTTTTTCAGGAAAATACCCCATTGTATGCACTGTGTAGAAACATTATTTTATTTTATTTCTATAGAAATCTTGTAGGTATTGCACTTTTGTAGGAAACATCAGATTTTTAAAAATTTCCGAAGTAATGTTTATTTCCGGGGAGGTTCAGAATGCTGTACTGGACACATGGTAACCGTCGCTCGTCGATGTCCCTTCCACCCTGTATATTTTAAACATAAACTGGATGATATACATCAGTTTAGATCTCATTTGAGATAATGTCCTGATATAACAATGTCAAAGAGTCTATTGGTTTACTTACTTTATGACTTTTAATAAGTTTTTTTTAATTTTTTATAAGTGCTTAAGTACTGAAATATTATTTTTGATTACATTTAAAAATAATTTTTATTTAAAAGAGACGCAGTTATATGTAATTCGCACAATAGACTCATATGTAGATAGTATTCAAATTTGTATGATAAGGTTATCAAACACTATAATACGGCCTAAACTACATGTTTTATTCTTGATTAATGTTGCAAAGTGATTATATTTTAACAAAATCTTACCAATTAATACCGACTGCACCAACCCATACCAAATTGTGCAATAATGTAGAAATGTAAAAATTGTAGCCAAAACTTCAAGAGAGCTTGAACAAAGTTATTCAGTATCTATATTACTAAAATATTGTAAGAAGTGTATTAACTACATAATGTGATCATGAACATGAATTTGAGTATGCATAGAATGTTATGTTGAGAAAGTAACTGTAATTATGTATGTAGTATAAGTTAAAAATGTATTAATTATTGTAATAGGTAACTGAACAAGACATTTAATGTGGTTACAACATTTTTCATGTTTTTTGACAGTTGTAACACCAGTGCCATGTATGAGCGACTTGTGCATATAAATTACCTACTACCATACTATAATAAAAGACTCACCATGATTACTTTTTCTTTTTATTGATCACTTATTCCACGCTTAAGGTTATAGTAACGTAATCGTTTCAAGTTAATGGGCCCTACCCATTAGCATCAATAAGGTTGTGTAATGGGACTTGGGAAGGCGTTACTGTCAAGTGCTAATAAAAATCAAGTTTGAGAGTTACAAAATATATTTATTGTAGTACGTGACATAAATAATCAGCAGCTACTATGAACTAAGATTTGTACTCAAGTTCAAAAGTACCTATATGTTTAATTGTAGAAAATAAATTAATAACAAATCAAGATCCTCCGCAAAAATAATCTCCTAGCTAAACCAACTTATCATTTTACCCGTCGTAACGTTAAATATTAAACGTTCCGTTAAAGGACTAGGAGATTTTTTGATGGCGTGGATATAAAATAAAAATAATAACAATGACTCGGTATGGTAACTAAATTATTAGAGTTCTTAGATAAAACGCTGCCTCGTAGTAGCGATATATTACAATTTGTTAGATACGACGTTACAAAAATAAAAGACAAACCGTCCGTGATGTGTTAGGCACAGGGTTTCTCCAGTGGCACTTCGTACAAAAATACAATCTTCAGATTCTATTTTACAATCAAATATTCGAATCCTGATAAAAATCAAATTAAATCTTTTCATTTAAAATCAAACTGGTAATTGAGTATGCAATTCTGCCGAATTATTTGATATTTTCTTACTTAGAACTACAAACAAGGCAAATGTTAATTAGTTAAGACTATTCACATGGTGACACATTAGTCTTTCCTTTCTTCAGCAGGTATGAAGTCCAAGGAGGCCGAATTAATGCAAAAACGTTTTCGTGAGGGCGCTGGCCCGTCATCGAACACGTGTCCCAGGTGAGCGTTGCACTTGGAGCATCGCACCTCAGTTCGCACCAAACCTGGCCGTGTTAAAACCAGTAATATATTTGCTCCAACTTTATTTCGCACACCAGGTCCATTCACCAAAAGCCATATTTACATTAAATTTCACAATGAATGATATGAATATATCCGAATATGAGGTTCACAGAGTTCGTGTCGTGAGGATGTGGCGGTAGCGCGCGTCGTCAGCAGCCGCGGCGCAGTCCAGCCGGCAGCCATCCATCCAGGAGGAGCACAGGCGGGACGGGACAAGACGGGGCAGTTCAGGTTGCGAGGACAAATGCATATTATTTATCATGCGCATTCCAGAACGGTTAAGGTGATGTCACAAAAAGGCGTGTAACAGTTATGTAGCGAGTGATGCAGTAACCCAATGTTACGGCCGCATCCAAAATGAATTGTGTGATCATTTGTGTATTGTTTGTGATCGCCCAACCAGAGCGTTGAACGAGATTAAAAATTATGTAAAATAGCATGAATACATTGCGATATTATTTGCGAGTGAGGTCGTATTTGTGTAATGGAAGACGATTTGACACAGTGCATTTCCAAAATGTTAAACGTAGATAGACGAAGCATCAAATTGAAGTTAACCAGTGATTACCAATCAGGGCCGACTTACGTTTGTTGTGGAGTCAGGATTGTGTCGGAGTATGGTCAAGGATACGGGGAAGACAGAAAAAAGATAAAATGTATTAGCACCAGAATCCATTTTTCCATCACCAGTTTTTATGGCGGGCATAAATAAATACTTAGGTAGGTACATAATATTTACAATCTGCATACATAATTAGGTACATATTATGTCTCTATGATTCCCTGAAATATCAAGTATATAAAAGAAAATAATATATTTTTAGTTGTTTCTTGATGTTAGATTTTATTGGGCATGTCTAATAAATTCAGGTAACATTATCATCAAACTTAAATGTACCTACAAGTTTTGAATAAAACATGTTAAGTTATTTGTAATTCATGCCTTTCTAGCAGTAAAAACCAAAGCACATGCTGTTATGTATGTTAATCTATTCACATGCGATTCAGGTCTCCTCGAGTTAATTAAAATAATAGTTTAAAATTATATTAAGTCTTTATTTAAATAAAATAATTACAAATATTTATTTTTAATAATTTAGTTTTTATGTAAATGAAATTGGATGTAGTGTTATCCTTTTTTGAGGTTTATTATACAAATACAATACCTATTGTCCGCCAAAGAAGTGAGAGCCAAGGAGCCAACTCTACGTGTGACTGACACTGGCAGAGCCACCATCAGGGATTTTAATTTTGATAACACAAAAATTTAGTCGCTAATTAGTCGAAATTAGTCGCCAAATATCAGATTTGGTCGGTCACTCGTTCAAAAGATATAAGGGTTTATAGGTGGCCGGTCTGGAGAGAGCCTACCCCAGCAGAGCCACATTAATATCTCAAAAACTAGAGCACCTAGCGAAGACCTGTTTTCTCCCATATTTACTCGCTAATTAGTCGAAACTAGTCGCCAAATATCAGAATTGGTGAGTCAAGGGTTCAAAAGATATAAGGGTTTATAGGTGGCCGATCTGGAGAGAGCCTACCCCAGCAGGGCCACATTTATATCTCAAAAACTAGGGCACCTAGCGAAGATCTGTTTTCTCCCATATTTAGTCGAAATTAGTCGCCAAGTTACAGATTCAGTCGATGTGTCATTAAAAAGATATTAAAGAATTCAATTTCCCCATACAGTGGTACAAGCAAGTACAAAATACTTAAAGTAGTTTCTAGACAGATGTATCTACGACGTCTGGAGGAATTCTATAACTTCAACTCACCAAAGGAAAGCTGTATTCATTACCTATAAACAAGATCTACAATAAATATATGTTATTATTTAGGTATCGAACAAAATGTGTGCATTTAGTCGCTGGCAGATAGATCGCTGCACTCCGTTTCATTTACACGGTAAGTAAGAAAGAGATAGATGCGCGTGTACAGACGAGCTACTTAGAACGAGTTGCCCGTGACGTATGTTAAAGTCAGCCAGTTTAAAGTTCTCTAGGTATTCCACAAATACAAAAACGGGGAAAAGAGCGAGCACCTGCGCGTCGGTCGGCGGTATTCGCGCCGCTCAAAGTATAAAAAAAAAATAGGTAAATAAACAAACTTGCTCTAAAGGATTTTTTCTTTAGTCATCCACCGGGAGTACAGTGAGAAGGTTTTTTGTAGAAAAATAAAAGAACAATTATGAATGCGGGCATTTAAGTGAGTGCATTGGACTTTTTTCTTTACTAAGTATGTATTTTTTTGTAGTGTATTTCAAGCAATGGGTTGATACTTACATACAATACGTTTTCAACGTTTAAGTATTACATTTTACTAAAGGTACCATAATTTTAACGTATTTATTATTCTAACGTTAATTATAGCTCAACATTGTAAATTAGTAAAACAGTTGCATGCGACTGTACATCTTGACACTAAATAGTCCAAGAGCAAGGTTTAATGGTTTCAAAGATGTTTAAGACACTCTAACCTAGTAGTTAAAAACATTAAAATATGTATTTAATAGACAATATTTATCTCTCTGGGACATTTCTAAGGACTTCAAACCGATAAAACTAGAAGTACATACACACACACACGTACGTACACATATTAATAGAAATATACTTTTTCTTGGCAATTTTTCGTGAACTCTTCGATCTAGCTCTTGGACGATACCTTAATAATTGAACTCATTATATGTTCTGAACTAGGACCCGATTAATTCTGTAACTTGGCGGCTAATTTCGACTAATTAGCGACTAAATATGGGAGAAAACAGATCTTCGCTAGGTGCCCTAGTTTTTGAGATATAAATGTGGCCCTGCTGGGGTAGGCTCTCTCCAGATCGGCCACCTATAAACCCTTATAACTTTTGAACCCTTGACCCACCAATTCTGATATTTGGCGACTAGTTTCGACTAATTAGCGAATAAATATGGGAGAAAACAGGTCTTCGCTAGGTGCTCTAGTTTTTGAGATATTAATGTGGCTTTGCTGGGGTAGGCTCTCTCCAGATCGGCCACCTATAAACCCTTATATCTTTTGAACCCTTGACCGACCAATTCTGATATTTGGCGACTAGTTTCGACTAATTAGCGAGTAAATATGGGAGAAAACAGGTCTTCGCTAGGTGTTCTAGTTTTTGAGATATTAATGTGGCTCTGCTGGGGTAGGCTCTCTTCAGATCGGCCACCTATAAACCCTTATATCTTTTGAACCCTTGACCCACCAATTCTGATATTTGGCGACTAGTTTCGACTAATTAGCGAGTAAATATGGGAGAAAACAGGTCTTCGCTAGGTGCTCTAGTTTTTGAGATATTAATGTGGTTCTGCTGGGGTAGGCACTCTCCAGATCGGCCACCTATAAACCCTTATATCTTTTGAACCCTTGACCCACCAATTCTGATATTTGGCGACTAGTTTCGACTAATTAGCGAGTAAATATGGGAGAAAACAGGTCTTCGCTAGGTGCTCTAGTTTTTGAGATATTAATGTGGCTCTGCTGGGGTAGGCTCTCTCCAGATCGGCCATACCAACTCAGTCACACCAACTCTACAGAGCTGCTAAGAGTGAAAGCGTCACGGGGAATTACGTATCGATGAAACGGGAATAATTTTGAACTCCGTTAAATAACTCATAGCCTTAGAATTCTAAGAATTCTAATGGACTCGAGTCTAGACTCAACCTCTTGGATTTCAGACTAAGATAACATATGACACGGTTTTCAAAACATATATATCGATTATTGTAATTGCTGTACTTACAAGGGCTATTGTTTTTAATGAGAGCGATTTCCATAATATTTACATAATATGCGACAGTTAACAGGATATTAAACTTTAGCTTTCTAATAACATTATACGCCGTGTCTATGTTTACCATTTATGTGGGCTTTGAAACTATTTACTTTGTGACACCTACTCGCATTGTTACATTTGTTACTTAATACGAGTAAATCGATCAGTTACGATGATATTATATATTTATGTCTACTAATGATTATTTTAAATGGAGTAGTTAGTAAATGTTAGGGCCTTGCTAGCTGGCTGGCTGATACAGAATTTAAAATTTAGCAGACCGTTTCGGATAATAGAAAAATAATAATTACATTTCTATATTTAGAGCACTTCTCGCGTAATCATAGCGTCTACTTGCTACCTAATTGGCTGACTCATTGTGAATTAGTTTGTTTTTTACTATTGTACCTACCGATTTTTTGCCTTTTCAAGAAACTGAATTATAAAAAGAGGACAAATAAAAACTAGTCTGCTCGTTTTTCGTTTTGTGTGAATCATTGTAAACTATTGTAATGCGATAATATATATTGTTCAAGTTGAAGGTCATGGTCATGATCACAACACAAAATGCGTATAAGGCAATGTATCACGATATGGAAGTAGCATTGTATGTCTATATAAGTAAGTTGCCCAAGGTAACATAATAAATAGCCTGAGGGTAGGATGTCACAATCTCACAATACAGTCTGAAGCATATAATGTGATGAAATTTGATGTGTAAATAGTTATCAGGTATTTGATAAGAATATACAAGTCATATTGTTGGCCATGACTTGTAATTTGATAATAATGCATGAATGACTGGGCAAAAACTTGTAGACCGTAAGAATTTATGTTAATTTTTTACTAGGTACTGTTTGATACTCACACCTACTACAACCAAATTTCATGCCAAATAGAGAGTAAATGCATCCAATGATAGCCCAAAATAATGATATAAATTTGCACCTGTGCTGCAAAAGCGATGATTTTATAGACATGTGTAAATCTCCAATTCTATAAATAAATGACAGCAACATTATGACTTTGGTAGTCATGTTAGAAATATTATAGTAAGATTTTATTTATGCATAAATTAGCAATTTCAGACAAAAATCAACATTTTTCTTAATTATTTCAGTACTATTAGTTTACTTGTTACAAGATCTTGTAGTTATTCTGTCACTCACTTCTAAAATTGGAATAAAGGATATCAACAGTGGAAGGGATTAGACAGCAACCTTGAATGGAGGCCTGCTTTGGAAAACGTATTGTAGTCAGTCTTTTATGTCGAATGCTGCTACTGTTTGGCATTGAAAATTTGTTCCATATTGTTTGTTTCAATGAATGCTTTAAAGGTTATACAGGCATGGATAAAAGTACAAGAGATTTTTATATTCAAATTAAAGGTACTTTGTGAAGTAAGCATCAATCAATCTATTACAAATATATAAAATCGAAGAGTCTGTTTCTGATATCTAAATAACAACTTTTTACTGAATGCAAATGAAAATATATACGGCAATTTTAACAAAAACATTCTTTTTTCTGTCCATTTGTTCTGGCTAATCTCCGAAACGGCTGGTCCAATTTTAACGAGACTTTTACTGGCAGATAACTGATGTTATGAGGTCTAATTTAGGCTACTTTTATTTTAGAAAAATAATTAGGGTTCTATTCAAAAAAATTAAATCCTTAAAATAGTTAACAAAATTAGATTCAAACAGCTAATCTCCCAAACGGCAAGACCGATTTTGACAAGACTTTTACTGGCAGAAAGCTGATGTTTGATGGAGTAACAAAGGCTACTTTTATTTAAGAAAACGAAATAGGGTTCCGTGTCAAAACCCCTTAAAATTTCAATAAAATAAAAAGGGAAGTAATATTGTATTGTTGAGGGCTCCCTTTTCCGCATTTAGACTCAAAGGCGGTCCATTATGCGTATTATGGGAAGTAATATTTCTTGTAATAATTTCGCGCGAACGAAGGTCGCGGGCAACAAACAATCAATCGCAATATATTTATTCCACTTGTACTTTCTATCCATTTATGAATGCTTTTATATTCAAGACAAACAATTTAGCGAAATCAGCAAGAATGTAACTTAAAACCATTATTGTACATGCTTTTAGTCACATATTTACACTGGCTAGACATAGAGGAGCATGTTGTGTCATACCTGCGCTTGTGTCCTGGTGCAAGGTAACTTTTTCTTTGGCGAGAACATCATTGAATGCAGGCCAACCACATCCTGAGTCATACTTTGTCTTAGAGGTAAATAGATCTTGTCTACAGACTACACAACAATACATGCCTTCCTCATAGAATTTGTTGTAAGCTCCTGTAAATTGAACATTTTTTTTTTTTAATTTATCTTATCTATAAATTGTAAATAACTGAGAGGAACAATGAAATAAATGATGCTTGAGAAATTCAATATCTATGGACAAGACTGCTATTTTTATACATGTAAACATTCAATTATGAAGGTTTCTGCAAAGGGAAACAGATGAAATATGTTTCTACTGATAGTCTAACCTGTATAAGGTCTTTCAGTTCCAGCTTCCTGAGTAACATGATACTGCAGCGGCGTCAATCTCTTCTTCAAAGACTCTTTATCCTCCATGGCTCTCCACACTAACGCTAAAAACACGAATCAAGTTTGTACGTTTAGTTTAACTGTTCGTATCTGGCTGGCACGATTCCAAAATAGACCGTGAACGAGGTCCTTCCGTATTTATATATCGGTAGTATACGCGCACACACTACGAGCGTCGTACCTGTTGTGAATGGATGCTTCAACTGCACGCAGACGCTCCTGTTCGCCTGCAGCGCCTTCCTAGCTAGAACTATCGGCCTCAGTAATAAACGCATTACTTACATAGCCTAAGGCGTTGCGTAAGTGGTTGATATGGCTTTTCTAATAATAATAATAACGTAATGATAAGATAGCGCCACTACGGTACGAAATCGATGCCAGACGAACGCTCATCGTCATCAGCTGCTGTTTGACTTTGACATTTCTTACGTATACGTTTACGTCATTTTTGACAGTTACAATTTTGCAGTTTAAAAAACTGCAAAAAAAAAGTTTGTTGTTCTTTCGTTTAAAACTGGATATTAATAAAAACCAGAAAATATTGAATATAGTTTTATTCAAATAAACATTTATTCAGTATCATAGATAAATTAAATACTTAGAAATCGCTTAGGTACAAAATGCTTTAAAAAAAACTTCCAACTAGAACATGCCTTTACATGTAGGTTTGATAATATAATACAAACAAAACATAGATAGGAGTATTAAACTAGCGTTAGAAAAATCGTCTTAATTAATTGGCGTTTTCGAACTCTCCTTCGAGTTTTGCTGCTTCAAAATCTGCAAAAGTTTTTTTAGAGATTGAAGAATAGGGTTTGGGCTGGGTATTTTGTTAAATCACATCGATTAAATATACCTACTTTTTTTCAATTTAATCGAAATCGAAACTACGACTAACACGGCCAGTGCCGGATTAAGACTACTTGATGCCCTAACTAGAGCAATCCACGCCTGTGCTACAACTACAATAGATCATTACGACCTTTTTTTTTTAAAAAAAATAGTAGGTACTTTACACAAGAAAGTAATATGCTCGACACGATGTTTAAAAAATCTTACCGAGAGCGATTCCCGACTCTTCTGCATCTGAGCGAGGACGTAGTCTGTGTCCTCTTGTTCAGAGTCGACGCAGGAGTCGTGAGCGTTGGGTTCGCCTGGGTCAGGCTCTTGTGGTTCTGCATGCTTGCCCTCGCGGAGCAGTGGCCGCATCTGCTGGGAATAGCAATAACTTCAGCAGATAAGTACAGTGGCGGCGTAGGGTAGATTGGCACCCCGGGCGGTTTTGTATTGAGCACCCCTACTTAAAATAAAACATCAAATTCTACTTTATTTTACTAAAATATTCGATGACATTATCAAAATAGACTTCCCTGTCTGTTTCAATTGATAAAATCGAAAGATTGGTTAGTCGCGCTTGACTCATTGTGGACCTTAAATAAGATTTTATTAATTTTAACTTTGAAAAGCTTCTTTCAAATGAAGCCACCGAAACAAAATTTGTTAAAAACAGATAGAGGTTTTCAGGCATTTTTTTTATGATATACCTATCTTTCAGAAAATTCATTTTAAACAAAAAAATAATAATAAACTTTTGATTAATTAATGGAATAAGGCGTTACTTTGCGGAAATCCATGATATATAAGCAAGGACATCGCCGGCTTTTAGGCCAGGGTGCGAGTAAAACCCTATTTGAAACACCCTATCTTGGACAGATTAGATTGTTTCGCCCCTTTATACAGGAGTTACTTGGTCGATTTACAAAGTTAAGAAACAAGAGGAACTTGGCTGCATGAGTGAGCGAAGCGAGCTTGAAATTTTTTCGATCCTTCATACAGGAGTTGCTTGGTCGACTTTTAGAGAAAGTAGTATGACGAGCGAGTCTAGCGAGTTCGAAAATTTTAACAGTTTACCGTCTTGACCGGTTAGAATTGTTTCGAACTACCGGAGGTCCTTTTGTGACTTATACCTAGACAAAAATTCAATTTAAAATTGGTTAAAATTCAAAAGAAGCTAGGCTGCCAGAGCGAGCGAAGCGAACTCGAAAATTTTACATCTTTCCTCGAATAAATTCAGATAATGTTGTAATTTGAGGTCAAAATGTCCACGTGCTCCATTTTTTGCAACCTTGTGTATCTTTACACCACTTAATTGCCTATTAATATTATGCCTCGAGGCAAAGGTCTCCTAATTTATTTCCGCCTCTGTATATACCGGTCGATCATGCAAAAATCCACTAAGAGTGTCAATCTAGAGGCAGAAAAAAGAAGCTTATGTAATAAAAGTTTTTTTGCAGGGAAAATGTGTTAGTTTGTAGCGGCAGTACGGGCACTCAGAGGCTCATTTGTAGCCTTAAAAAATATTTTAGTTTGACAGGTATTAGGTAGGTATTGTGTGGTATCAGGCAGGAAAAATCAAAACCTCTTTTTTAATCTGAGCCTCTAGCCGTGTCCCCTGGTAATTGGCATAGGGCCCTCCGGGAGCCCACAAATTTAAGTAAATACAGAAGTTGCGATTGATATGTAACATGTCAAAATGATGTAATTGGTCGGACTCAGGGGAGGGGGGCAATTGCACCCATTGCCCTCCCTCTGCACCCGCGCCTGGTTAAAAAAAATCGAAGGCATAGCGCTAAATAGCCCTGCGCTTTAAAGTTGGTACGACTTATTACGTATTATTCAGTCGAGTGCCACCACGGAGATTTCGCGCTAGATGTTAAGCGAGGTTTAAGACTAAACCAAGCGCAACATATATGTATTCATTCTTTTACGGAATTAGAAACTACATTCGAAAAAAAAAAAGAAAAAATAGTTGCGATGCGTTTTAAAATATGATATTAGTATGTAAGTAGCTAGTAGGTACAAGAGAAGGTAGTTATTTATTGATATGTCTTTAAAGAGGGAGATTTTGTGCGCCTTCTTTGGATACACGAGCGAGTTGTCGTTGTCACACCTTCGTGCTTGGCACCCGGGGCGGGCCGCCCCCTCCGCCCCCCTTAACGCCACCACTGGATAAGTACAAATGAACATAAAAATTTAAACAATAAATCTGTCAAGTTCTTTTGAGAGAGAGATAGTAAGAGGTAGAGAAAATTGGTTGTCTACGAAATCAAGCAATGTTTAAGCTCTAAACATTTTTTTGGGAATCGAACCCGCGACACGCAGCTCAGCAGCCAATCGCTCAGCCACTGCGTCAACCGTGCGTTTATTATTGACGATTACTTGATCGATGTTCTATCTATGTAGGAAAAATGTGTGCGACTAGCGACAGCGGGCCCAATACTAAAAAAACCGGCCAAGTGCGAGTCGTACTCACACGCACACAGGGTTCCGTAACACCAAACGATATAATAAAAAAAAATTGAAGGCTCATTCATATGTTGTATTGTTTTACATTCAACTACAAAACTAAATTTGTTTTTTATAGTATGTTATTGAAAAACAAAGTTGTGGCTGCAGTTTGATGAAAAACCCATATCTCAAAAAGAAAACATCAAATCTTATTCAAACCAATTTTGGTTGAAAGTTTTTTTTACGATCAATAATATTAGATTTTTTTCAGAATTTTCCTCCTCTTACTTTAGAAATTAGAGGGGACACACACACACACATTTTACCACTTTGGTGTCTCTCTTTGTGTGTCTATCTTTCAAACAATTAACTTTGAGAGAAAAGAATGTAATTTTTAAAGACCACGTATAGGTTTGATGATAAAAATATTTTATAGTTTCAGTTCCAAAAATATAAGACTGTGGAGTAAGTTGGAATCTTATATTTTTTTAATTTTTATATAATAACGGTAAATCGGTTCACAGAAAACATCTACCTACCTACTAAGTTTCAACTGTGTAGTTGTAATAGTTTCAGAGTTTTATGGTTGTGACATACACGGATAGACAGACAGACAGACTTAGCGAATCTACAACCGCCGGCGCGGCGCGGCGCTGTCCTCTAGGTCCCATAGAGAAAGTTGTTCAGTTTGATGGTCCGTACCACAGTATTCCATATGATTATACCCTTTCTGGTGAGGTCGCTCCGCGAAGCCTGTGAAGCTCCCAGGACACTTCTGTGCTTCTGGGCGGAGCTAGGCTGGCTAACTTAGCCGGACACCTACGCACAACGGACCATATTAGAGTCTAAGTGCGGAAAATGGAGTCCCTACTCTACTCTACTCTACTACCCTTTCTGTTACACGTTGTAGATTCGCCAAGTCTCGAACCCGTCTATAAGTAATTTTAGATTCGGATGAAAAACCCGTTGTACCATCTAAATCTAGATGTTGTCTTGCTAAGACGTGGATTAAATTACGGTCACAGGGACCGTAATTTAATCCACGTCTTTCCACACTAACATTATTTCTGGATACGGAGCCGGAATTTTCTAAAACTTGTAGGTTGTTTGTTTTTTCCCGGATTAGCTGAGTTTCGATTTATATTTTTTAAGGGTGGAATACACTGCAGAATTGCATTAATTTTACCGCGTATACCACCGGTTCTTTTTTGGCTTCCCATATTTTGTAAAACAAAATATAAAGACGTCAGCAAGCTGTCAAAATAGCTTGGTGTAGAAATATTCGTTTCATGGTTACATATGGTTATGGTTATGGTTACATATAATTCAATCAGCAGATTAAATGCCTACGCAAGTTCAATTATTCAGCCCACGACAAAATGGCTGCCAGGTTTGCTGCTATGTAACTGCATTAAAGTCCACTTTAAGTTCTGACTCGGCCTAGATAAATGCTGTTATTCGAGCGTATTTACTATACGCTCGAATAACAGCGCACCTGACTAATAGGGTAGAAGTTTATCTGTATGCAGCATAAAGCATTAATTCTTTGTTAAATAACTTCACAAAGCAACTGTTGACGTTATAGTAGTTCTTATGTTCCCAATTTAAATGCAACTTTTTTATTGTACACGCTTGGGTTTTTATTCAGGAAACTGCATTATTTGTGTTCACAAACATGCGTTCTTGCAGCTGATAGGGCACTGCACTACTGAACGCTGAATAACAGTGATATCTGTGGCGTGTTTGTGGAGTTTAATAGATTTACAGTACAGAAGAAAGCGTTAAAGTGCGCCTCGATTTTTTCTAAACAGCTGTTACAGCCCGCGTGAAGTCTAATAATTGGGTATAAATGCTTAGATTAACGCTGAGGGCCCTATGTGAACATTTATAATGCAGTTCATTGGCTATATCCGCCGCCCCGTGTACACCCGCCACGCTCACAGGAGGACTCAACTTCGGATTCAAACTATTTGTTGATTTCCAAAATGATCCAAATTTCTTTTTAGTGTGATGTTTGGCTAAAATATCCATTTTTATCTGCTGTTGGTTATCTTGACAATATTTCATATTGGTCTTAAAGGTTTTCCTAGATTGACACATTTTATTGTAAACATAACCACTAGCAGGTTTACCATAAAACAACCATGTTTGATAACACAGCCGAGCCTCTCTGTGAGCGTCACGAACATATTTGTTCCAACCAGGTACGTATCTCTTGCTATTATGACGCATCTGTTTACACAAATAAGTACGTTCGGCACCTTCATTTAAAATGCTTACCAAACTGCGATACATTGTATCTAACACTTCCATGTGATTAGCATTAGAACACATTTTATGCGCACAATATCGAAAATCATCTGGAAAATCCATTAATTTTAATTTTGAATTACAAAATTTTGAATATTCAATAATTTGATTGGTATCTCTTTCACCCCATATAACCTTATTGCAAGAATAGATCGGGTTTGCCAACTTAGGTATTATTAAATCAATATTACATTCAATTATTAAAGGAATATGATCTGACAAATAGACTCCATACAAAACTGACGCGTCTACAACTAAATGTCGTGCCGCACTGCTCACCACACAGTGATCAAGCCAGCGCAATGCACCGTTAGCGGTACTCTCAAACGTAAACGTGTCCTTCGGAAGTAGTTCCATATCAACACAAGACCACGATTGCTCCCCGCATACAGTTAACAATTCATTTGAAAACCGCTCACCTGGATGTGCGTTAAGGTCACCCAATATAAACACTGATTCAACATTACTGTTCTCAATTATAGCAATAATTTCACTTAAGTTAACTCAATTAGATTATCAGACGAGTTAGTGGGCATATACACTGAGAATATCAATAGGGAGCGACCCGCTTGCTCTATCCTAATAGCTAACAGACGACCACTATTACACTGCACCACTGATACCGCCGCAAACGCTGATTTCCTCCATAGAAGCGCAACTCCACCATACGGTCTTCCTATAAGAACTCCAGCAGACGTATCGACGGCGGACTTGCCCGCATACGCAAAATCATCATCAATGCTACCGAGATAAGGCACATCATGAGGTAAAAGCCAAGTCTCTTGAAGTGCAATAACATCAGCGACACGGCACAACCTGCGCACACAGTCAGCTGATCGAACAACATTCTTGCAATTGAATATCGATAAAGTTACATTCTTATATATACATTCTCATGATGTTGTTATCCATTATTTATTACGCGTTTATCATTAACAATATCTGAGACTTTTCCTTTCTTGAAATTAATAAATCGTCTGAACATTATTCCCTCCCACAATGAAATGTAGCTACAGTCCCAGTCACAAGGCATAAAAACTTGATAAAGCGGCAACAGAAATACACATTCTGTGAAAATTTCAACTGTCTACCTATTATGGATCATGAGATACAGCCCGCTAACAGACTGGCGGACGAACCGTGGAGGCTTAGTAATAGGTCTCGTTGGTTACCCTCCGGTTACGGAACCCTAAAAAGAACTGACTTCCTAATTTTTATTTTGTACTGTGGATATCTAATGTAACATTACGCCGCGCCGCGCGCCAAGCCCTGCATTTATGCACACAATGCAAATTGCAAAGTACTTGGGTAAGTAACATGGTGCAAAAAAATTGGTGCCAATCACTAAATCGAAATCTACGCACTAAAAATCACGCGATGAGTAACCTATTAAACGCAGTGTAAATATTTTAAATTAGACAATCTGTACGTATCTACCACTACACCTATGTCATATTTAAATGCTGATAAAAAAAAACAGATCTCACAAATTCACATTGGACCGCGGGCAAGAGACCTTTGTTCCAAAGCTCTTTGGAGAGTTCCTGTGCCTGAGGTGTCATCCACCTACGAAGGCCCCCGTGACGCCGACGCCACCGCATCGCCATTGCCTACAAACAGTCAGGAATTGCACTTTACTAATGCTCAAAAATTGTAGGAAGAAAATATCTACAATAACAATACATCAATATTTTTTTATACAGAAGCAGATACAAATGTACTTACAAGTGCAATTCCTTACTGTATACGAAAAAGAAAAAACTACAAAATAAAAACTTTGTACCTGCATGTCGTGTGTACTGAAACACTTATTGTTGGTGTTGTTCATGGTAACCGCGCCACCGCATGAATCCTTTTTCGATTTACGAAAACGTCCAAATATATGCTTGACCGCATTATATGCGACGAGGCAAGGGACGCTCACAAAAAAGATCACATTGAGGACAAATTCCATGGATCTGAAAATTAAAGCAAAGGAAAATTCTTATTAAATAACTGCACAAATAACACGCACATAATTACACGCACGAAGTTTACATAATGAACTAATAAAAATAATTTATAATCTTAAAAATAAAAAGACGCTACGATGGAGTTTGCACTCAAGTTGTAAAATATGTCAAAGAAGTTATAGCACCCCACCACTAACGCACATTATTTATGTAAGCATAATAATGGTGTTTTTCTTATTAGTCTGAAAAACGTACATAGTAGTAAGTAAGTACATACAGCCCATAGTAGTAACTGTAAGTACATACAGCCCATATTTCTAAAAGAGGATTAAAGACCCATTGCCAATATTCCTCTTTTTTCAAAAGTTATCGAAAAAGAAAGTTACAATATTGCATTTACAATTATTTTGAAAAATATATGTTATTTCTAACCGACTTCAAAAAGGAGGAGGTTATCAAGTAGTTTTTTTTTGTGTGTAGTTCAGCGATATCTTCGCCAATTGTGAACCGATGTCGATGATTCTTTTTAGTTTGGTAGAATATTGTTTCGCGGTGGTCCCATTTAAATTTGGTGAAGATCTGATGCTGATCTTCGGAGATATACTATGGAACTCTTCAAAAATAGACGGCAAATCTATCGTGATTGCTGCAATCGCTTGGATGTTTATTGTTTATATGACATCATAACATAATATCAGGCTTGTATGCTCTAGGGGGTACGCAGATGTGTACTGTACAACTTTTCGACAGTTAGGTATGTTAAGTTCTATTTTATTCGGGATAAGCCTATTACCATGAAATGTATTGTTAGCGGTTCACTAATGTTTCACCAAAACTCTTTTGACAATATTTTAACCGACGTCAAACAAAATGAGGAGGTTCTACGTTTGACTGTGTGTCCCGTATGTTCACCGATTTCTCCGCTAATTGTGGACCGATTGTCAAAATTCTTTTTTTATTCGAAAGCCTATACTACTGAGGTGGTCCCGTTGTCACAAAGTTAGAATCTGATGATGGGATTTCAGGGAAATCGAGGGCAACCATAACATTTTGCAATATTTTTCATATAGGTACTTTCTAACGATATTTGTACCTGATAATCATTATCTCATGTTGCTGAGCTGATGATGGAAGGTATAAGTCAGGAGATATACAATGGAACGCTTCATTAATAGACAGAAAATCTGTCGTGATTGCTGTAATCGCTTGGATGTTTATTTTTTACACAATATTAGAACATAACATAACGCCTGTATGCTCTGAGGGAGTACGCAGATGTGTACAGTAGACAGTACACCTAGATTTCGACAGTTAGGTATGATAACGATAAGTTACATTTTATTGGGGATATGCCTATTACCATGAAATCTATTGTTAACAATGTAAAATAAATGTATAGTAAATATTTGTGTAGAATATTGCAACTAAAAAATGAAAAATAGAAAAACAATTTGCAAAAAATAAAACCGACTTCAAAAACAAAAAAAAAAAACGTGGAAAAATAACTTTAGCTTCAGAAGTCAGTGGCAAAAAAACTCAATCGAACAAACAAAAGTCACCGACTTCAGAAGCTAAAGTTTTAAATGCCACGAACAAAACGGATTTCGAAATACACACATCAAAAGTGTCTAGGGATCAAGCATTTTTATGTGGATTTCTTGAGATTGAGATGTGGCTTTGTAATAAATTTATGATTTTATAAATTTATATGGATCCTTTTTGGTGCATTTCATAATTTGAATCAGGAACTGTGAATCAAATTCGAGTAAAAGATGAAAATCAGCTGTCAATATTTTCCCTATAAAAACATACAACGCATTGAAGACATTATTAGTGCTACTGTTTCCCTACTACTGATTAAAACCAACGTTATTATGGAGCGGCGACGTCATTTAAGCAGGGAAGCAATGCTCAGAGCCGTGGGAATGATAGAAGCTGGTTCCCGGCAACGTACTGAGGCTTTAGCTCTGAATACAAGTCAGAGTGTTATCAGTCGACTTTGGACACGTTACCGAAGCACTGGTACCGTGGCTGAGCGCCATGGAGGACGGTATCGCTGCACCACACGGAGACAAGACCGGTACATTCAAATCTTAACTCGAAGAGATCCAACAATAACCGCCATGATGTTAGCCGTGAGGCTTCATCACTCTTCAGGGAACTTAATTAGCGACCAAACAGTCAGAAACCGCTTGCATGAAGTGAACCTTCATTCCCGAAGACCGCTACGGGTACCACCTATAGCAATGCACAATCTTAGGATACGATATCAATGGGCTCTTGAACACAGAAATTGGGCAGAAGAACAATGGCGTTTCGTGTGCTTTTCTGATGAGTCTCGTTTTGGTATGAGACCGGATACAAGACGTATACGACACTGGAGAACCCCTGGACGCCAACAGCGATTAAAATCCTGCCAGGAAGTCCATCCTTATAGTGGTGGAACCATCATGGTATGGGCGGGTATTTGGATCGGCGGAAGAACTGAGTTGATTTGGATCAGAGGCAACCTCAACGCTCAAATTTATGCTGAGACGATTGTATCAGACGTCATCGTTCCTCTACAAGTGCAAATCGGTCCCTTATTTCAGTTAATGCATGATAATGCACGACCGCACACCGCAAGAGTTGTAAGACAGACTCTCGCCGCAGCTAACATCAATGTCCTGCCCTGGCCTGCTCAGTCGCCAGACTTGAATCCGATTAAGCATGCATGGGATATGCTACAGAGAAGAGCTCTGCCGAATATGGAGGGTATCCAGTCGCAAGAAGACCTTTTTTTGTTGTTGCAACGAACATGGGCGGCCATTCCACAGCGTGATTTGGATGAACTCATTTTGAGTATGCCAAACCGATGTTCTTGTGTTGTTAGTGTTCGCGATAGAAACACGGATTATTAATTGTTTAAGTTACCCAATAAAATTTTAAAGAAAACTGTTATTTCAGTCTTTTTTTCGAACTTTTGTGTTAGTGGTTCAAATGTCAAAAATCCCTTTATTAGGAAAATGACAAATTTCTTTATTAATGCAAAGGTGACTTGGTTTATCGTTACTGTGACAAACGAAAACACTTTATTTGATGAATCCTTAAAGAAAATTTTAATTAATATCAATCAGGAGAAAAGTTATTGCAAAAATATATGTTGATCCCTAGACACTTTTGATGTGTGTAGTACATTTTGATATAAGTGGGGAAACTTTGTTATTGCATTCGAGCGCGGAATTAACACCCGAGCTGCAAGCGAGGGTGTTATGGAGCCGAGAACTGCAATAACAAATCCCCACGCGTATCAAACGACGTTTTTCAATACACTTTCGAAGAAATAAAATATTAAAACAGAAAGTATTTTTGGCGGGAATAATTATAAAACTATGATTTAATTTGCTTTTTTTCGCGCTTTGCTTTCGCCAGGCTGAAGAAGAAGCAAAGGTATGATGCTGCTATACCGACTGATATAAAAAGAAAAAAAAATCTAATATTTTTGCATGTAGAACACAAAGAAGTGTTAATTTGTTCATTTGTTTTAAATAATCATGTACACCTATGATATTCTATTTATAAACACAATTTAAATACTAAAAAATATTTACGCCGTATAGACGCATCACTCTTTGCCGAGATTAAAAAAAAACAATCACCACCGATTAAAGCAGGGATCCCCAAACTATTTTGGACAAGTGACCCCTTTTCCAAAATGAACTGTTACCTCAGACCCCCATGGCCAAATTACCTACTTTTAAGATCAACCCCCTTATTCATAATGGTCCGCTAACTTAAAACAGCTGCTACAGTGTGTTATTTTTCATTCTGACTTAGGTCAATAGAAGAAGACAGAGTGAGAATTAGCAATGCTTTAAGTTAGCAGACTATTATGAATAAGGGGGCCTATCTTTAGTTTTTTCCTATTGACACAAAATACCTAGGTACTAAGGTACCAATTGGAAAACTTTGCACTTGGTTAAGTGAGTAAAATTGACTTCATTTTCGTTTCAAAATTTAACAAAATAAAAAGACATACAATTCAGTAAATATCAAGTTTAATTTATAACGATTATTACAAATTAGGTACTTAAAGAATTTTAAGTAGGTAGGAAATTATATTTAAAAAAGTATTAATTCGCAAAGAGAAAATAAAACATTCAGTGTGATGGATGAACCTGGTGACTATCTACCAATCTAGCTACATCCGGTTCAATATTGGTGAGTTGCAGCCTTAAATCTCCACGTTCGTTGATTTTCAAACGGTTTCTTTGTTTCGTCAAAGTGTTTGTTACCACACTGAAGCTTTTTTCAACTAGGTATGATGATGGAAAAGCGATAAGGTATTTTTCAGCAATGTTCCACAATGTAGGATACTGTGTTTCAATGTTGCGTTGCAACCAGAACTTCTGATAGCCTTGGTTGAACTTCTGCTTAAGCTCTTCGTCTGTGCTGATGGTAATCAACTCTTCTTGCATTATCACATTGGCTTCTTCTATGGCTGTGGTATTGTACGGATTTATTATCCATTGAGGAATTTGTAAATTTAAAAGATCCTCAAACCTCTCCGTAAAATCCTTGTGTAATGCGTCCAAGTGAGTGACATATAATAAAATGTCATCATCTTGAAGCGTTTCTGGTAATTTTGACAAATGCAGAAACTGCGAATATTCTTTTCTGCCTAAATTTTGTTTATAAAGGATTAGTTTACCCACGAAGGCCGATATTATTGATTTTGTTTTAATCAAGTTAAGATCGTCACCCTGCAGCTGCAAATTAACTTTGTTGAACATTCCAAAGATATCAGTCAAGTAATAAATATCTGTTTTACAATTGTTCAGATTTTCTTTCAAATTCGGATCTTTTTCTTGTAAAAACTCCAACACAGATTCAAAAACGGCTGAAAATCTTTCTAAGCAAGAGCCTCTTGATAGCCAGCGAACTTCAGTGTGAAGAAGTAATCGAGTAAAGACTTCGTCGTTTTCCTCACATAGCTGAGCAAATAACCGAGAGTTCAAAGAATTGCTTCGAATCTTGTTGATAGCATTTATTACATATTGTAAAGACTTATGCAATCTAGGACTCAGCTTTTTTGCTACTAAATGCTGCCTGTGAATCACGCAGTGAATGACCAGTACATCAGGCAGTTGTCGCTTTAAGTGAGCTATAAAACCACGATGACGACCAACCATAGACGGTGCACCATCAGTCGCAACAGAAACAATGTTCTTCCATGGAATAGCTTTGTCAGTAAAAAAATGTTCCACGGCCTGAAAAATTGATTCTCCTCTGGTATCAGTCTCTAAATATGTAGCAAAAAGCAGTTCTTGGCACATATTTTCATCTTTGATATATCGAACATATCCTAACAACAGAGCTTCATTGCCGGGTAATGTAGACTCGTCCAACTGGAGAGAGAATCTGTTGGTCTGTAAGAACTTGCATAAAATGTTTTCCACATCGCGTCCCATCTCGTCTATGCGTCTCTGAACGGTGTTATTGCTCAAAGGTATTCTCTTTAAAATATCATGTGCGGGTTTGTGCAATACATTGTTAAGGACCTCCGCAATGGCTGGTAAGATAAGCTGCTCTCCAATTGTGTGGGGTTTCCCCGACTTCGCTATTAGTAAAGATATATTATAGGACGCTCGTAAACCATCATCGTCTTTAATAGATGATGACGCAAACATCGATCTTATGGATGGCCTTTTGTCTAGTTTTTCTTTAAGTGCTTGAAAAAATGTCAAGGGCTTACTTTTTTTGTCAGCATGTACTCTCGATAAGTGGTCATCCATTTTTGAAGGCTTCATGGCATCGTTACTGAATACTTTTTCACATATGAGACACATCAAGTGGCAGGCAAGTGTTGATTTGATGGAGATGCAATAAATCCGAACTTCAAGTAGTCCAAACTGTATTGTCTGCATTTTTTTTTCGTGTCCGCCATCATAAAACTCTCAGTAATCCTGCAAATAAAAAAATAAGAAACTAAGTACCTAAATTAAAAACAATACCTAATAAACTGTTAAATTTACTGGTAAATTTTTACAATTGAAACAACTGAGGCAACTGCAAACTGTTGCAAACAATCTACAGATAGCTCAACTGATCACTATCACACAGTGTGCAGTGGGGCAATGCTGATGCGCTGTGCCGGATAAAAACTGTTTGGTACTTACCCTGTTAATTTTTCATAAACTGCAGATATTGTGTGGTTACGCTATTAACTCGCGTAGGGAGCTCAGCATTTTGTAAATTCTTTTTCAGTCACTTTACTTCACTTAATTTAGCTATGTAATAACTTTGTAATCTCTTGAAATAAATGAGTACTTATATGAGTTATTATCGTTCAAGCTCCAACGAATTTCAAAACGCAAATGAACTTTCAACCTAAGTGCAACCTCGTTAAATAGTAAAATATCAGGAACATGTTTGGACTTGCAACTTGATCATGAATTCGTTCGTGTTAAATCGCGCAAGCGTCAAATAGAGAGCAAGTCAAAACGCGCCTGAAAGACGTACGCTCGAACTCATTATCTTGCACAAACTTGTCCACACTGACTTGCCGAGTTTTTCATCTTGTACGAACTTGAGGCTTTATATTACTACAACAATGCTATTTCCTACATAAATATTAATTATTCTTAGTACACGTAACACAACATAAACAATACAGTACCTACCTACCTATCTTGAAAGTTTTAAATAAGAACTTGTGTTAATTTAATAGGGGTCGATTTTTAGACCTCGTCGACCCCCATAATCAGTTTTCGTTTATGTCGACCCCTAGGAAACCGATATCGACCCCAAGGGGTCGATATCGACCACTTTGGGAATCCCTGGATTAAAGCAATAGTCATTGAACCCATTTGGACTTATCTGTGGAATGTTTTATTTCCGCATTTATTACGAGAATGAGATAAACGATTATCTCAATAAAATAACTAGGTACCGGCTTAGTTAATAGCAAAACAAAAGTAATGCACTTTAATCAAAGATGTGAAAAACCTCCAGTTCATGTTACTTAGGATAAGTGCCAAATAGAACTAAAATACAAACAAGGCTAAGTTTTCGGTATAATGTTTGATAGTAAACTAACATGGAAACCCTATGAAATGAAATAAATCTGCACATGCATTGTGCACTCTATGTCTCAACCGTCGAAAAAGATAATACGTAGCGTATCACGGATTGGTTGCATCAGGTCTGAGGTTTGGTGTTCTTTTTTGGGGGCAATCTACTGATCGAGAGACTGTTTATAAAGCGCAATAACGATGTATTCGGTCCACGAAACTTGTAAACCTCATTTTAAATCATTAAAATTACGGTCAGCCAGCTATTATACGTAACTGCTTTGTTTGTTAAAATCAATTTATAACTGTTTCATAAACAGACTATCCGATGTAAAAAAGACTCTATAATGCGTTCTTAATCCATATACTCGTAATTATGAATAAACTGTGCGACGGAAACTGCAGAACCGCTGTATTGAAAAAGAGTTTTTTTGGCATGGCTCCGAAAATCTTATATTACTTATGTAACAAGACCCTTAATCGAAGCCATCAACCAACAAGCATTCTAAATACATCACACTAAGTAACTTTACGCAACAATTATTGCTGGGAGACGACTTTTTTTTTGGGGTGAAATATCACTTTTTGCGGTAGGACTCAATGTAACGTACTTAAAACATTGTGCTGATGGATGGGGAGTCGTGGAGGTATTTAGGTACAGTAAAAATCTTGTTGTGAAAATGTTGGAATTTTGACCCCCAATATCTCCGTAGAAGGTTCCTAGGTATGGCCTAGAACAAAAAAAAAAATAACGCTATGATGGGGAGAACAAGTACCTTTCGGCTTCATTATGGGTACAGCCTTTATAAACGGTGTTTGTGGTCGTTGCACTCCTCCGAAACGGCATGACCGATTTTTATGTATATTTGGTAGGTATGAGAAATATAGGTCGTAAAGTATATTTCACACCGCTAGGTGGACCGATGACCTGGTGAAGGTTGCGGGGATCCGCTGGACGCGAGTCGCACGGCACCGGTCAATGTGACGACATTTGGGGGAGGCCTATGTCCAGCAGTGGACGTCTTTCCGCTGAAATGATGATGATGACACCGCTAGGTTGTCAAATTCTAAATTAACGCGAGCGAAGCCGCGGACAAAAGCTAGTTTATCGATACTAAAATACCCATCAGCATAAATAAATTGCCTCATATAAAGTTTAAGGAAGTCTAATCTCGCTATTAATTGAAAAATGTTATTATACTGTAGAAGATTTTATAAATGTCTAAGCTTTTGCCCGCGGCTTCGCTCGCGTTAATTTAGAATTTGACTTTTTTTTAGGTAAAGGTTGCGCCATCTTAAGGAAGCTATTGTTGTTTTCCTTGAAAACAGTACTTTTTTTTCGGGATTAAAGGTACCCTATGTCCGTTCTGTATACCTGGGGGCCTAAAATGACTTAGGCCCACATACAATAACATATAATAAGCTCAATTTCAGGATGATCGGTTTAGTGATTTGGCGTGAAAAGGTAACAATCAAATTTTCTTTCGCATTTATAAATAACTAGCTGACCCGCGCAACTTCGTCTGCGTGCGTGCGTACATAAAAGAAAGAGAGGGTTAGAGAGAGTGTGCGTCTACCTTAAAAGTTAGACATATGCCATTGCGGACATTTTTTTAGAGCTTTTTAAGAGGGACAATTCCGACATATATGATAATTGCGTATTTTTAACCGTTCACGTACAACGGAAGCTGTACAGATTCAAGTAGTTAACAATTTAATTTCTCGGAAATATTTGCATTAATCGCAAACATATTCTACTTATGTTTTTCCAAGTAAGGCCAACCTTTTTTTTACCGATGGGAAATAATCAAATGACCCCCCCCCACTGTGGGCGCAGCGGAAGGCAGTGTCAGACTTGTACTGACTAAAACCCATCCATGTTCCTTCTTTTGCCCTTTGTGTTCTAGGGCCGCGGTATCTCTTTCAAACAGTCCCGCAACGCAGGCATGCCTCGGTCTTCCCGGACCCCTTCCCGTTTGCTGACATCTCTATGAGGCGCGCGTGGAACACGAACGCGCCGTCGACACGGCCTGTCATTATTAGACTGACGGATGGTGAGCTAGCCCATTACTCAATGTCCACAGGCCCGCGACCCTCGACAACCTTAACCGACCATACTCCAGGCAGGTCTAAAGTTCTCATCAAGGTGCATGAAATGAGCTCAAACACGATATAGATGCTGTAAACTCTTGAGAACCTCTTTTAAGTACCATTCGCCTCCATCGTCAGACATTCGATGAAAGTCATACTGAGTTAGGTTTAAAGTTTTCATCAAAGTGCATGAAATGAGCCCAATAATATTATACCTGCTGGAAACTGTTTAGGACCGCTTGCAACTGCCATTTGTCTCTATCGTTTGACCGTCGATGACAGTCATACTCCAGCAAGGCCTAAAGTTCTCATCAAGGTGCATGAAATGAGCCCAAACACGTTATTGTTGCTGCAAACTCTTGAGGACCTCTTGCCTTCCGTCTCCATCGTTAAATGATAAATGATGTTTATTTTGCAAATAGGTTTTTTAAAAACACTTTTACACGTCTCTTTTTTAAACTAGATGGGGCCGGTGTTTCGTACCTGACTACTCTGAGAAGAAACAGCCGAAACAAACTCAGAGGTCATAGTCTCTTTTAAAGTCCAAACATAATCTTGGTTAACTCACATGAGGACTATGCAGATTAGTGTCTGAGATGGTCTCTTGAAGAAAGAACCACACAGATTTGAGTGGACCTGTCCAGTCAGTGCAAGCATTTGTCAGTTATCGTGTAGCTCGACTTATAACTCAAGGAGCTCAACGACACGACGAACAATACCAAAGAAAGGACATTTGGGTAGGTCGCTTATAGTACTCAAACTGCCAGACAATAGTGGAAAAAGATACACATGGTCCTCACATTCACAATAATCAAATAAAATTAATACAAAATACTCTACAAAATAAATGTCATTAAATGTGACCATTAACAAAAAAAAAAAAAAGTAAAATACTTAGCAAAGTAAGTATTCATGTCAAATCATTAAATATAATTTTTTTTTTTTTTTTTTTTGGAATTTTATGACCTGGTAACTGGACCTTTAGGTCAAATCTTATTTTATTTTCGAACACTGCACTATCACTCCATTTTAAATTGTTTTAATAGTATTTTTAATGTATTTATATATCGGTTTGTAAGTATTTTTGTCTTTTAATAACTCTTCAAGTGGCGGCGGCGGGCGGGCTATGGAATCGTTAATGTTTACATCACTGAGTTCACTAGCCAACACTAATCTGTCAAGCAAGAAGTTTTGACAGTCGAAAATAAGATGTTCCATGGTTCCTTCTTGGGATTCACAATGTGGGCATGTATTGTTTGTAATGATGCCAAGTCTAGCAAGGTGTGACGGAGCAGTATTATGGCCAAAGCGCAATCTATTTATCGTAGTGATAAAGTCTCGGCTGGCTTCCTTCAATCTATTGTACCAGGGTCTAACAGGTAATCTTTCTTGAATACTTCCGTACCACTTTCCTTTGATGTCTTGGTCTTTCTTCCACATTTCTAACCATAACTTACATATATTTTCATTAATGCATTGCAGAAAGTCAGTCATAGGAATGTCCATTGCATTTCTAACATCAATAGCATTATCACCTTCATATGCGGTTTTATCAACTATTTCATTGCCAGAGATACCTCGGTGAGAAGGTACCCACAGGAATACAATGTTAATGTGCTTAAGATAATATTGATGAATTATTTCTTTGATGAAATACAGAATATAATTTAACTTAAACGAAACTGTAAGGTTAGTTAAGGCTTTTATCAAACTCAGTGAATCAGAAATAATCAAAAAGTATTTACAGTTGCTAATTTGGCGAATATGTATTAATGCCTGATAAACCGCATAAGCCTCTGCAGTGAATATAGTACATGTATTGTACAGAACAAAGCTTTGAGAGAATTTAGCATGTGGATCATATATAGCAGCACGTACATAATCACTCCCCTTACTGCCATCAGTGTAAATAACATGATAATTCTTATTATCTGCCAAAAACTGTAACATATCTGAATTATTATTAATGGGATTTTGTAATTCTTTAATGGGATGAGAAATACATTGATAAGAGAAGGAGTAACATGGCCATGGTGACTGTTTTCTAATACCAGTAAATCTGTTTTCTGTTTCCAGCAATATTTTGTACAATGTTGGGGATTTACCATTCAAGAGATCCTCTCCTGTTATTAGAGGCCCAAGAGTTCTACTTACTGAAGGTACAATTTTGTTTATTATTTTCCTGTTATTTGCAGCAATTAATTTAAGACAGAATCTCTCTGCAAGTAGAATGCGTCTCAAAATTAAGGGCATAATTTTAGTCTCCACTTCCATGGCCCTTATGGGAGTAGAGCACACTGCACCAGAAATTGTTCTCAAAGCCCTATTCTGCAATAGATCTAGTTTATTTACATGAGTACTATTTATATACACTAGTGAACTATAATCAAAATGACTTCTAACTATACTTTTATACAGAATTGATAATATTTTCGGGTCTGCTCCCCATGAGACACCTGCAAGACATTTAATTATATTTAAACCTTTTAGAGCATTCTTTGATATGTATTTAATATGTTCCTCAAAGGTTAATTTCCTATCTATTACTATGCCTAAAAATTTCTTTGAATTTACTGGATTTATAGATTCTCCGTTATAAACTACTTTTGAATTTGTGTTATCATTTCCAAATATCATAACACTGCTTTTGGAGGGATTAATTTTTAAATGTAGCACATCATTGTAATAGTGAAATAGTTGGGACAAGGCTCTGTTAATATTGTCAATTGCAATTTCTACATTATAATTACTACTGTACAAAACAATATCATCAGCAAACTGCAGAATATCTACATTACTATTAACAAATTTACAGATTTCACTTGTGTATATATTATATAACAAAGGAGATAGTGTAGCACCCTGCATTGTACCCCTAGATGCACATTTTGGACCTTGCAATGTATTATTATGTCTAACATAGAGTGTTCTATTATTCAAAAAATTATATATCCATTTACATAGTTGGCCAGGCACATCTAACCTAGACATAACTTGTACAAGTATAGCCGGATCCAGACTGTCAAAAGCACCTTGAACATCTAGAAATACACAAACAGTGTGTAACTTTCTATCCTTTGCATGTTTCAGGTCTGAAATTAGAGAAGTGAAGCTGTCTGCACAACTTCGCCCTCGACGAAATCCATATTGTACATGTGGAATGAAACCATTAGATTCCATATACCAATCCAAACGATTTTTAATCATGTTTTCAAATAATTTACCTAGACATGAAGACAGTGATATTGGTCTATAAGAGCTAACAAGCTCTGAAGGTTTACCTGGTTTGAGTATCGGAATGACACATTGTGTTTTCCATGATTGTGGAATACATTTACAATGCCAAAGTAAATTAAGAATATTAAGAAACATTTTTTGTGCTGATTCATCTAAATTTTTAATAGTACAATAGGGGAGATCATCTAAACCAGGAGTAGTGTCTTTCCGAGATAATAAACTCATTTTAAATTCAGACCAAGTAAAAGGATCAAGCAAAAATTTTGAATTAAGATTATCATTATTTAATTCGAAAATATTACCTAAACTATTAACATTATTTAGATTGCTGTTGTCAGATAATTTATCTAGAAATTGAGAAATAAACTCATCTTTATATGATTTATTGCCAGCTCTTATACCTTTAAACATTTTTAGAAGATTCCAAATCTTACTCATAGGAGTAGTTCTGTTAAATGTGTTACACAAGTTATCCCAACCTATTCTTTTTTGTTCTGATATGGTTCTTTTTTTAAGTGCATCTTTTCTTTTATAATCTAAATAGTTCTCCATAGTAGGTTCACTTCTATATAGTTTCAATGCATTGTAAGAGGCAATTACACTTTTTTCACAAATGTCATTCCACCACGGAGCTGGAGGTCTGCTTTTAAAATTATTTGGTTTATTAAGTTTAGGAATTGTCATACCTTTTAAAGTACCCAATCGAGAACAAAAATCATTATAGGTTGAAATAGGATCATACAATTTTAGGACTAAATCATTGAATATTGTCTTAGAAATAGTTTTATATTTTTCCCAGTCTGCTTTTTTTATAAATAAACCTATCAATAGGGGGATTAATATGATATTTATCTATATGTAGTGAAATCTCTGTTATTGTTGGGTAGTGATAGCTGCCCATGGCATCATCATGTACAGACCACTCACATATTGATGCGAGGTTAGGACTAGTAAAGCTAACATCTATTGCAGACGGATTCCGTCTCGGGTTGTTAACAGTTGTAAAACTACCATCATTTAAAATACATAAATCCAAGTCATCAATGATATTAAATAAATCATGACCTCTGCTCTTAGTGGATAGACAACCAAATGCAATGTGGTGTGCATTAAAGTCACCACTGACAAATATGGGCTTTGGAAGATCATTAATAATATTGCGTAATCTATTGATCCGTATATGTCCACTAGAAGGAGGACAATATACACAAAGAATAGTCAAGCTACCATGTACAGTAGATAAGGACAGAGCTACAGTTTGAATGTCTTCATAAAATCTAGAGTTTAAAACTTTGTACTTTAAATATGGCTTAATCAATATTGCTACACCATTATGAGTATTTTTGGAATTTTTATTATAAATATTATATCCAGGTATTCTAAAACTATTATCTTTAAACCATGTTTCGTTAAGTAAGCAAATGTCAATATTTTGTTTTTGTAAGAATTGTATCAATAAGGGTTTTTTACTGTTAGCACTTTGAATGTTATACTGAGCAATACGTAGCTTAGACTGTGTGTGACTTGGATCCATTACTTGAGATTTTTAAGTAGTGTTTCTTTAATACTATTTACGGTGGTAGGCGTATTATCTCCCTTATTACCCAGTTCCACCAACGTTTGTACCAGGGCCATAAGTACATCGTTGTTGGCAACTATTTGAGCTTTGATGTCTACTTTAGGAGGGACATCTTTAGATTTATTTACACTATGTACAGTATTATTTACAGATATAGACTTATTTACAGATGTATGTACAGACTTATTTACATTGTCAATTAGTTTCATTTTTGGAGGTAGCAGAGGTGGAAATTCAGTATTATCACTCATGTGTTGTTTTGTCAATGTAGCACTTGCATAAGTAATCTTATTTTTCTTTTCTAATATTTTATTTATCTTAATTGGACATAATCTAGAAATTGCAAGATGAGGCCCGCTGCAATTGCAACAGCAGATATTTGTTGGTCTATCACATTCTTTATATAAATGCTCACCTCCGCAAATGGAACATCTTTGTTTGCCATTGCATATCCTAGCAGAGTGGTTAAATTTAAAGCAACGGAAACATTGCTGTAATGGGGGTACATATTCAAAAACTCGGTATGAAAACAAATCGTATTGTACATTGTCCGGAAGAATATTCGATAGAAAAGTAATGCTAACTGTTTGTAGTGGTACTCGCTCCTGTCCAACCTTCTTTGTGAATCTTCGTACAGCTATTATTTCATAAATTGATGATAGTTTGGTGTATAATTCTTTGTTTGAAATGTTTGCTGGTACAAATCTAATTATACCAGTTTTTTCTATTTGCGCAGCCGGAATAAAAGCTTTCAAGCCATGTTTGTTAAGAAAAGCGCTGTTGTTGATAAAGTTATTGGCCGTGTTATATTGTTTAAATATTACTGCTATTTTATTTGCGTTAATTCGTTGTATAGCCGTCACCCCTTTTATTTCGCTGGAGAATATATGGTTGAGATAGATAGGGCTCTTATTGCCTATTCTATCTTTATTGTTGGAACCTTCAATGAACACTTTAAAGTCTACATAAGTGGCATTCTCTGGATATAATCTTTTATAGTCTGGTTTTATATAAGGTGAATAGTCAGAATGCTCACCGCCGCCGCCATCACCACAGTCCATCACAGTCCCTCCGCTTCCGGCCTCAGGCCGAGGACGTTTATGTGAGGTGGGCGGGTTATCCCCGCCCCCCTCATTTCCTACCATTTTTATAGGTTTGCACAACTAGTACTATTGTTTTTAATTAACTTTTAAGCAAGAAACTAGCGAATATTTAATAAAAATGAAAATTGAAAAAATATCTGAAGCGCTCTTTTTTAAAGTTCCCGCCAGCATTAAATATAACAATAAGAAAAATATAAAACAAAATAATAATAAAAAATAATAATAAAATACTAAAAGTATTCATGTCAAATAAATTAAATGTCACAGTGTATATGGGAAAGGAATCAATAATAAACAAGCGAAGTCCGAAATTTCGACATTCACAGAGTAAATTTAATTGGAGCAGCTTAATCCCAAGCCTTTTTATTTTCGAGATAGTGATTAATGTTATAGTAGGCTTTCAGACATAGCTTCCGTTTTATAAACGATTTGAATTTATTTAGGCTTAGTAATTGAATATGACTCGGAAGTTTATTGTAAAAACGTATACATTGGCATCTGAACGTACCCCCTATTTTTTTTAGCCTCGTTGCAGGAACAACATAATTGTGTTTATTCCTCGTATTTACGTTGTGGATATCACTGTATTTTTTAAACAAATTAATATTTTTATGTGCGTACAAAAGGTTTTCATAAATAAATTGAGAGGGGACAGTAAGTATATTAATCTCTTTAAATTTTTCTCTGAGGGTGTGTCTAGGACTTAATTTATAAATTGAACGAATTGCCCTTTTTTGCAAAACAAATATTGTCTGAATATCGGCGGCATTGCCCCACAAGAGAATACCGTACGACATCACACTGTGGAAATAACTAAAGTAAACTAAACGGGCTGTCTCTAAATCAGTTAAATCACGAATTTTTCTAACGGCGTATGCTGCAGAGCTAAGCTTTTTTGACAATTTGTCTATATGGGGGCCCCACTGAAGCTTGGCATCCAAAGTTATGCCTAAGAACACTGTGTTATCTTCCGGTTTCAACTCTTCATTCTTGATTAGTACACTAGTTTCTACTTGTCTTACATGGGGTATCGTAAACTTAATACATTTAGTTTTTTTCTCATTTAGGAGTAGATTGTTAACATTAAACCAATTAACGACTTTTGCCAGGGCGCTATTAACATCGTCCGTAACTAGCTGCTGACGTTTGAGTTTAAATAAAAGAGAGGTATCGTCTGCAAACAACACTATGTCATGATTATCCTTTAGGAGGTAAGGCAAGTCATTTATATAAATAAGAAACAAAAATGGGCCAAGAATTGAGCCCTGGGGTACCCCCATTCTTACTACGGATCCGGGGGACCTTTTCCCGTTAACATCAACTCTCTGAATCCTATCGCTCAAATATGACGCAAGAAGATCCAGAGAGGCGTTCCGGATTCCGTAGTGGTGTAGTTTCCTGATTAATGTTTCATGAAGAACGCAATCGAAAGCCTTAGACAAATCGCAAAAAATGCCCAAAGCATCGCATTTAACTTCCCATGCATTATAAATGTGACCTAAAAGTTCAACACCGGCATCAGTAGTTGAACGACCCCTTGTAAAACCGAACTGTTTCTTATGCAATAACTTATGTTTATTGAAAAATCTTTGCATTTGTTCTAAAATTAGTTTTTCAAAAATTTTACTGAAGGTGGGTAGTACAGAAATGGGTCTATAATTAGTGGGGTCTGATTTACTACCCGATTTAAACAATGGTATTATTTTACTATTTTTCATTAGATCAGGAAACACACCACGGTCAATACAATCGTTAAATATTACAGCTAAAGAAGGAGCTACAATGGTTATAATGGACTTAGCAACGTCCACAGAATGACCCCATAGATCGGCGGTCTTCTTAACATTTAACGTGTGAAAAGTTTTAATTATATCTTTACAGGTGACATATTGAAAATTAAATTCGGAATCACAGACTGAAACGTTTTCCCTTAATAAAGACTCGGCAGCAGCAGGTGACGAGTTTAGCGATTTAGTAGTCGATACGGGAATATCCGCAAAGAAATTTTCAAATGCTGTGGCAACTTGAGTGTCTGAATTCAAAATATTATCGCCAATAGCAAGGCTGTAGTCACTATCAGTATCTCGATTGCAAGACTTTCCCGTTTCGCTATTAATAATGTTCCATGTCATTTTAATTACATTACTACTGTTTTTAATTTTTGAACTCAAATAACGTGACTTTGCTATAAAACAAACTTTTTTAAATACCTTAGAATAATTCTTAACATATAACTTAAATTCTACAGTGTTTATATACGTCCGTTCTTCATACAGCTCATAAAGTCGTTTTCGACTCTTATGAATACCAATGGTGGCCCAGTCGTTGAAAGAAGCGTTACTATTAACCGAGATTGTCTTAGGAACAAACGTGGTTTTAAATTGTGTGCAATACATACTAAAAAAATCGTTATATTGTTGGTTGGGATCACCGTTATTTGACAAAGGTGGTAATTTAGACAAAAGTTTAGTTTTAAAAGTTTCTAGGCGATTTTTAGTTTTTGGATTAACAATGATATCCTTCTTAGTGACTTTCTTGTTTACATTAGGAATTGTGATCAATTGCCCACAATGATCTGAATCCATTAAGTTAATAATTACTGTGTGGGTAGGTATGACATCTGTGTAAATATTATCGAGGCAAGTGGCACTAGTGGGGGTTATTCTAGTGGGCTCCAGAAATTTGTTTTCAAGATTGTATGACTGAAACAGGCTTATAATTTTAGTACTTAGCCCAGATTTTTCTAACAAATTAATATTAAAATCACCACAAGTGATTATGGACTTCTTAGAATTACAGATTTTATGCAACACTTCATCCATTACCTTTTCAAAACTATCATACAACCCTGAAGGAGGTCTATATACACTTAATATGATAAACTGCTCCAATTCTATACAGGCTATTTCAACTGTTCGCTCAACAGATAGGCTTACAATATCCTTGCGGTCTTTAAATTTAAGCTGATTATTTACTAAGATTAATGCGCCGCCATGTATAGCATTTTCCCTGCAGAATGAACTACCAACCTGGTGAGTTAGACCTTCGATGACGTCATACTCCAGCAAGGCCTAAAGTTCTCATCAAGGTGCAGGAAATGAGCCCAAACACGATTTCTCAATTTAAAAAAAAAGGATAATGCATATCGGAGTTCTCTGTTAAAAGTTATGCGTGGTCAGTTCATACATAAAATAAAAAAAATATAGACACTGAATTGAGAACCTCCTCTTTTTGTTTCGTCGGTTAAAAAACCAAGCTTCCGACAATTTACACGGGCGAGGGTCATTCTTTCACGAAAAACACCGCGATTCAGAAAATGGAGTGAAATGAACAGCGCCATCTATCGAGCACCAAGTTAGACCGATAGAATATACTGCATGGAAAGTGATCGAACACACACTCTACAGGGTTATAGCGTCATGTAGACTAATCTAGAGTACTTTTTGCCATCAGAACTTTTTTGTCATGCCGGTCAGCTGATTTAAAAGTTATCTTGTGAGCACATTTTTATTAATTAGTACCATTGTGGTGCAATAGATGTCGTTGCATGTAACTTACACAATGATCATAAGTTCTTCTTGAACACTTTAAATTCATAAATCTTTTGATAGAAAGCACTGATTACAATGAAACAAAAACTAAAACCTTCTCTAAGTTACGCACAATGTTTGTGCATTGAATCTAATCACACTGGTTTTCCCAACAACATGAACGCCCGCCTCGCAGCGAGCGCGTGTCTTTATTTTGATGCGGAGTTATTTTAAAACTGTGATATCTCCTAAGATATTCATCTAAATTGAATGGTGTAACGGGCAATTTTGGTCACAATTGAACGCTAAAGACGACTAACATATTTATTTTGATAAGAATATTAATACTATGTCGGTAAAAATACCTTTGCAAATAAAGCATTATTTTTGACCAAATTTTAAAATCATAATAATGGTTATTGTTAGTCAACCTTAAAAGATAGGCATGTGCTGTCGCGGACTTTTTTTTAGACATTTTTAAGAGCAATAATTCCCTAATACATTATTTTTGTGCAACTTTAACCGTTTAACCAGCGCACGCAAAGGAAGCTCTCAAAAATAATAATTTTCCCCCCTTTTTGCAACATTTTTCATTGATGCTCTGCTCCTATTGATTGTAGCGTAAAGATGTATAGCCTATAGCCTTCCTCGATAAATGAGCTATCCAACACTAAAATATTTTTTTAATTCGAACCAGAAGTTCCTGAGATTAGCGCGTTCAAACAAACAAACAAACTCTTCAGCTTTATAATATTAGTATAGATAATCTCAGTTAGGATAATTTTGAAGGTTTCGTGTGCAATAAACATTTGATGTAGGTAATTTTTTAAATATTTTTATGAAGTCTGCGTTTTAGGTTTTATTTAAAATAGTTTTATTTTATTGCAATTAAAATTATTTTATTTTATTTTGTTTATTTTGCTTTTACTGTTCGTTTGTTTGTTTTTGTTTTATTGTTTGCTTTTATTTTATATAATACTAGCCGTGCCCGCGACTTCGTCCGCGTGGACTTGATCTTTCTCAGCCTGTTATTATAAAAGGCAACATGACTTTGTCTGTTCGTTAGTATGACAATTTACACCATTGTTTTAGGTGTTTGTTGATTGGGCAGGTTATAGACTTGATTCCAACTCAAAGCATTTATTTCAAATAAATAGACCAGGCTGAGAAAGATCTAAGTCCACGCGGACGAAGGCGCGGTCACAGCTGTATCTATCTAGTATGGGTCGGTTATTGTGAATTGATGAAATTACCAAGCCTTTTGATGCCCATTGACGGTAATAGGCTCGTCCCTTATTACATTGGACTTAAACATTACTGGCATAATGTGGGTATAGGTACTATTAATGGCACACCTCTGCCTAAACCTTCTGGGAAATACAGGCGAAATGTTATGTTATACAGTAACATAATGTGTTGTTGATTGTGCTGTACATCATATTGCAGCTTCATAAAGCGAACTTTCCCATTGAGAGTCATCTTCTAACGGACCCTCGACGTCGTTATGATATATTTTTGTTGCGCGAGTTACTTGCATTCTGTGATATTTCCTAAGATATTCATTTAAATTAACTAGTGTAACGGCAATCTTGATCACAATTGAACGCTAAAGATGACTAACATATTTATTTTGATATGGATTAATACTATGTCAGTAAAAACACCTTCGCAAATATAGCATTAGTTTTGATCAAATTTTAAAATCATACAAATGGTTATTATTGGTCAACTTTAATAGATAGGTATGTACTAACTGTCGCGGGCTTTTTTTTAAGACCTTTTTAAGAGGAATAATTCTCTCATACATTATTTTTGTGTAACTTTAACCTTTTACGCAGGCAACAGCGCACGCAACGGAAACTCTCAAAAAGAATACATTTTCCCCCTTTTTGCAACATTTTTCATTGATACTCCGCATCTATTGGCGGTAGCGTGATGATATACATATACCCTATAGGGTTCTTCAATACAAGGGCTATCCGACACGAAAAACAAATTCAATTCAAACCAGTAGTTTCTGAGATTAGCGCGTTCAACCAAATAAACAAACTCTTCAGATTTATAATTTTAGTATAGATAATAGATTTGTACGCCTTCACGCCAAAACATAGCGAGCGCCCATATAATTAACCTAAGATCTATGATTATTTAATGTACGCAAACGTGTCAAAAAATATCAGTCGAATGTTGGCTTATAAGTTCGCACACAGAGACATAGCGCACACGCACAGTGTAAAACACCGGCCGCACGCTGCCGCACACACACATGTTTGAAATTGTTAGCTCGTTTTCTGTTTTGATTGTAGGGCGACGCTCCATCTAGCCATTATATGTAAGCCTATATAGGATCTATAGATTTACAGGTAGGTACACAAAATGCTTATAAACATTACCTGCTATACATACGGACGGTCCTCTCCCTGGTGTCCGGGTGGACAGGCCAGCAGTCGGCGTCGTACTCCACCTTACGACTCTTGAGATTGGCCTCGTAGTACTGGTTAATTGAACGAGGAACTTGAACCAACTGACATAAGCCCCAGGTGCCAATAGAAAAGAAAATTTGTCCCAAAATCGCCTTTAGCAAACCTGGGCCAAATAAAAACAATAATTTAGTACATGTCACCTACGTACTGGCTAGTTCACAATTAATGCTAATATATCCACGCATATTAGAGCCGTGACAGGGCCGTGGCCTGAAGCTCTATCAGCACTGAAGCTCCGTCACCGGTCCGGACATGTGTGTTTACGATTATAAAATGTAAGTACGTATCGATATTTTTTGAAGCCCTTGGTGTCGAAAGACCTTTTCATCAATCGTCGTAGGTAGCTCATAGGAAGAAAAAAGAAGACTGAGCACGGAGGCGCCGCGGCGGCGACTGCTCAAGATAGCATTGTAAACAATTCTCGTGAAATCAGGCGTGTCACCCTTTACTCTCAATACGACACAAATCACGGAGGTATGCAAACTGACGGACAGAAGATGAGCACTCGACGCTCTTTATGCACCACGAATTTCATTGGGAAGTACTGCCGACTGTGGAAGCTTTTGTTTTAAAACTAAAAATACTTAATCGAATCAATGAGGAACGTAATTGTTTTGTGAATCGAATGGCTCTGGAGTCTGGCATGGATACTACCAAACATCTTCATATGTTGCAAATCTATTAAAGTAATTTTATTTTTTCAAAATGGCTTGGGTTCATTGATTAGATTGGGAACTAGCGACGGACACGCCATCTACATTAGCTGCCAACAGCTTTTCCCGCCTTTCCCCACTGTCACAGTTCTACTAACCAAGCACCAAAAGTGCGATAATAACGCCAGTAGCACTGATGCAAATGTTCATGTAGATCTCGTCTTTGTAGCAAGCGGAGCGAGCGTGTCGCGTGCGGTCACGGCTCGAGAGCCCCGCGGCCAACTGGCGGGAAGCCGGCATCTCGCGGCACAGCAGCCGGGGATCATCAGCTGTAATCAACTTAATAGCATAAAAGGGCCTGCAAGGGTGGATGTAGCCTTCGAGTCAGAGGTCCGACGGGGATCACTTAGTCGAGGTCCAGTCGAGTTCGACAAAAAAATATCAGCATGGCCCCGGGGTCATGACCCCCCCTGGATCCGTCCATGACAAGCAGCCAGCGACAATGTGATATTGTATGGGCAATAACCATGATCTAAAATTCAAAAATGTACCTATTGGGAGCCGAGTGCAATTAGCCAAAAAATCAAAAGGACGAACGATGTGGTCGGATTCTCATGGGACTTTTTTTATTGAATTTCTAGAGGTGTGGAGAAAAAAGTTAAAAGGAAAAATTTCACCGCTCGAGACATTTTTTTAAAATTTTCTGTTGCTTTTTTTTAGTTTAGGAATAAATTATTTGACGAATTTATATTGTGGCAGGTGAGTGCCTCAGGGGGTCGTCTTAGTATGTAATAGGTGCATCCATTAAACGCCAATTTGGTTTGTTTATTCTTGTCAAGAATATGTTTGTTTATTTTGTTCAATTAATTGTATAGGTACTTCAAGAATTTTTATTTAATTTTATAAGTACGGCCACGGGCGGTTGTGTCTACGGGAATACACCGATTTTGAAGACTAACATTTCTTTTGTCGTGGTTACTGATACTTTTTCAGTTAACTGGACATAAAAGGTTCAAGAAAACCACATTCTTGAGTGTAATGAGAAAAAAATCATCCGCAATTCTTTTTTACTTTCTTCTCCACACCCTAACGAACTCAAACAACATGCGTTGTGTTGTTGGTGTGAACAGTCTGATCGTATTCATAAACCATCGGTCTAAGATTTCGATTCGGAACTAAACCGATAGATGGACTTCCCGAATCGCAATCGAATCGTTTGTGAAAAAGGGGGCCGCTCGTGGTTCTATGTCGAGTTATTCGGTTAAAAGTAAGCAGCAAAGTGAACTTACACAGACATACACAGTCACAGTGCCAGACGCAAAAGCAACGATCGCCCTTCTTTATTGCCACCTCTCGAACTGCTATCGACTTCTCATCATCATTCACCAACGACACTGCAACGCAAAGTTAGGGTTTCGGACACAGTACGTTTTTGTTACCTTAAATGGTCGTGTTGTGGTCCATGGGTTGTTTGGATTAGTGTAGCGCTGTCAAAAACGGTGAAACACCAACTGGGACACATCTGGGACATTTGAAATGACAAAACAATGTGGGCAAGATACATTTTTCGAGTAGGTACTTCCTTAGTCTTTAAAGCGATTTTTTCGCAGAGGTAAGGTTATGCAATGTAGGCAGGATTTGTATTTGGGGAGAGGTGATGGACTGTACCAGTCTGGGGTTCGTTTTGCGGTAAAAATTGTTGCGATATTTCGCCATACCTACACATACGGATACGGATATAGCGCTTTTAACACGAACGCGAGAGGAGCGAGTGCAAAATTTCAAGATTTTGTTCTGGTAGGTCAACCAACTGAACAGAGAAAAATGATTTATTGACCGGGACACATAACGTTTAAAACCGGAACATGTACCGATACGCACGGCAGCCTTGAGTAGTGGAAATAAACTGCAACAGAGAGCAAGAAATTTGGTCGCTGGTGTACCTGATTACCAGATCAATCAAAAGGTAAAACCTGACCTAAAGACGTTTAACCGTTATGTTAAGGATAAAATTAAATAACAATCAATAAAATATTCACAGTATTATGTAAAACAATGGCGTTTCATACCGGAACAGTGAGCCATATCGAAAGGAATCTCGCGTGGCAACTCCAGCTTAAGAGACCGCGTATGTCGTGGAGGGATCAGCACAGGCCCGGCCATCGTCGACGATTTAATCTTCTCCTTCACCAGTTGGGTCAAGGCTGGTCCACAGTCTCGCGTTACAACTCTGGACAAATATTTTCATATCAACAGTGTTAGCTTCGAGGAAGGTTTTTTAAGCGGCAAATTGATAATGGTTTCCGTCTCAAGGTAAAGCCCAAGCCTGAAAGAATCCAACAATCAAGCGTGTATCTCGTCTTTCCTGTGACGTTAGAACCTTGCACGTCGTCGCACCGCCCCGCTCGCTTTGTGTCGATAGAAGTAGAACGGGGATTCAATCTATGATTTGTTGAAGGATTCGGAAATCGACCGATATCTAGGCTCTCCAATACAGAAAGTATTGGTATTATAACTAACACATATAAATAATTTTATTCTAAGCACCTGAATCTGAAAGATTTTTTATTATTATCAAATTACACTGAAAATATTGTGAGCAGCGGTGGCCCAGTGGTGGCGGCCCCGACTTACGAACAGTAAGTCGTGGGTTCGAACCCAGGCAGGCGCATTACTTTGTGTAATTTATTTCATCACCACTGCTCTCAAAAACGGTGAAGGAAAACATCGAGAGGAAACCGGCATGTCCTAGAACCAAAAATTCGAAGACATGTGACATCTACCAACCTGCACTGGGCCCGCGTGGTGGATTATAGCCCATTCCCTCTCATGGAGAGGAGGCCGAGTGTCCCAGCAGTGGGAACATTAAAGGCTGATTATGCTAACCTGAATCTTGCTGCAGCTAATCCCGTATTTCCGACCTGCAGCGTTAAAATTGTACGCTTTTTTCGCGTGCTATCCGCTACAGCGATCGCGATTCGTCCAGATGCACTGCAAATAGATGTAAGTATAGATAATTATTAGTTAATTATTCAATTAATAATTCTTAAATTATTACAAACAAGTCGTTGTTAGTAATTTTACACAAGTACCCAACACGGACAAGCTCGTTCTCATCGGCTCGGGCTTCTAGATCAATCTGAACGTGGTGCATGCGGCGATGTGGCATTGTTAGATATTTCTCGCTACCAAGGAAGGCAATATTAACTTTTTCTTCAGTCCCGCTCAACAGAGTTCTCGATTTGCGGACAACCACTCTTCGATGTCCCTGCAAAATGTTACTGTAAAAACAATTTGAACAAGTGGCTGCTAATGAATTGCTAAAATGAGAACTTTACGTTAATGTGCACCTGATCATTACGTTCTTCAGATTTTGAATTAAAGTCGTACTCAGTATTATTATTGTTCCGTTTCTTTTTAATACCCTCTTCATCTTTCACCCCCATCACATCCTCTTCGGGAACAACGATGTAACCTCCATCTTCAGATACACCTTGTTAACAATTCAATATTCTTTTGGATTTTATCACAGTACGTTGAGTTATCGCCGTATTGTCAGAAAAGTTTAAGCTTTAAGAATCAAAGAAGAGCAAGGAACCGATAGATGGATTGTCTAAGAAATAGTATAGATTTAATTTTTCTTTTTAAAATACTGCAGAGTAAAATAGACTGCCCCCAGTTGTTAAGCAAGTTTAATTTTAACCTACCTCATAACTATCCGCGTCACCCTATAAAACTATTACGTCCACCATTCCGCAAAACTGTATCAGGATCCAACTCCCCCCTCCCAGGATTTGCAGGCTTCTTAATAATTGCGATCAATCAATAGATATTTTTTCCACAACACTTCAAAAATTCAAGCGCCAAGTCCATCAAAACTAACCACCTGCACCGTAGTGACTTTTTCTTTTCTTTTCTGTCATCTTTGTATTTATTGTGTAATCTTAAGCTACCCACTGTTGTTGTAAGTGTTATTTCTGTACTATACCTATTGTATTTTTTTAATGTTCTAATTTAGTTTTTTTGCATGCTGTCTCTATCGCATCATATTGTGCACTATGCTTGTATCTTATTGCTTGTATTATTAGGATAAAAAGTGTAACAATTGTAGATAGGCCAATAAATAAATAAATAAAAATAAGAAGATATAGTTATAGTTAGAAAAGGGGCTAATTCCGATATATCAGTAGGTATACAATAAATACATCCCTATTCTAGCCACACCATTAGCATTACCTACACAGAATGTCTATAGTAATACTTTCCTTCTTCATGTTCAGTAAGAATCATTATGCCATCATACCGTGATGAGAAAACACTTATACTGTCCTACGCATACTCGTCGTCATACGTGATCGAGTGAGTTTCTTTCATGTAATAACCTAACTACATTTGTTTGCTTTTCCTTAATACTTACCATTTAAGTTTGCGTTGCTCTCGTCGTAACTGGCGCTGTCCGCACCACGTATCGGCGCCAGAAGGCACAGACTAGTCTTAGGCAAAGAGTACTGTTCTCTAGGAATCCACTCAGCAGGACGATATCGAACGTTCAGGTCCTGACCCGTCCATTCGGGTTCCTTTGAACTTACACTGGAAAGTCAATGTTGCTGTAGGCGACACCCAAAAGCATGCTTATATAGTAGCATACTGTTAGATTTATTCCAATGCAATAGTATTTACGCATGTTACGCATTCATTTATTTATCGCTTGGTGAAAGTAGATATCAACTGGCACTGGCATACCTATAAGTATCTACATTAACAGTGTGCTACATTAACAGATCATCAATTTACGGATCTTAATTTTGGCAAAAAACATATTGGAAGAATATAAAACGTTAACTTGAAATTCATACCTGGCTTGTTCGCCTTTGGTAAGGTCATTCCATACGGTTTTCCCATCAGGGGTGCTTAATTTTTCAAATAATTGGATGTTGACAGAGTACCAGAACTCCGGATGGCCTATTTCATAAACGGCAAAATCTCTCTCGAGGTTTTCTTGTTCTTCTTTGTCTTGTTCTTTTCGTGTCGATTCTTGAGCACCATCATTAATTTCATTGCCATCTGCCTCAAAATAATCTCCGTCTTCGTTTTCATCGACGTCATCCACACGCTTGTTACCGGCAGAGATATAAGTTTTACGTGCCTTCGTTTTCAAAGAAAGAAAGCTCGTTTTATTTCTATCGTGGGTTTTTCTTCTTCCTGCTTTAGTCTCCTTTTCTTTGGAATGAGCAGTTTTGGAATGACGTAGTTTTTTCAGATGAGTTCTTTCATCGGGCACAGTTATTTCATCAGTCAGCGGTTTAGTGCCAGACAATTCTGTAGTTTCTTTTTTATGATTAATGTTTGCTGCTCTGTGATGAGTACGATGACTATTCACAGTCATGTCTGTTTCGTCAAAAGTATCACTATTCATACCAGATAGTCCAGATACTTCTCTGGGTTCCGATATTCGGTAGTACTGTTCTTTTGTATCCCATGGCTTACCTTCATCGCTGGTTTCTTCGACCACAATATTATGTTCACTGCGCTTTTTGCGTTTGCTTAACGTTATGTTAGTGCACATCTCATTTTTAACTAGAACATAATGATATCGTTTTACAATTATTTTAAATTATTATGTTAGGAAAATTAGGTAATTATCTTCTGTCTGACACACTAAAGTGACGATCATTCGTTGGTTTTCAACTAGGTAGTTTTTTTGTGCATAAGGAGGGCGTAGGCCTGTGAACTCATTGAAGGTACCTACCCAGAAATTTATTGGATTGGTTCCAATTGACTTTTCTTTCTGTAAGTACCTAAATTATTACCGCAACATGGCTTCCGAGGTTCCTATCACCTCTGGATTCTCCAATGGCCTAATGTTACCGGGAGTGAGTGATACTAGCTGATACCAGTAGCGTAGAACATCTCCCACAACTGGTTGCTAACATTCAACATATTTGTTCAAAGGTGAGGACAACCCTTTAAGCGGCGCTAACTACGCGTACTATTGAAATTAGGTTTAAATTCCATTGATTCTAATTGTAGATACGTATGCACACTTTGCAGGACTATAAAAATCGGTTTTATTTTTTGCAAAAAAGTTTTTTATTTTGCCTTTTTTAGTTGCAATATTCTACACAAATATTTGCTATACATTTATTTTACATTGTTAACAACTCCTTTCATGGTAATAGGCTTATCCCCAATAAAATGTAACTTACCCTAGTAGCAATTACCGTTGGCTTTCATATGCCAACAGTTGGGAATGTATTGGCAGACGGTTAGTTATTCCGCCAACCTAAACTTAAAATAGGCCCATTGTCGTAAACATGCACTATTTGCCCAACAGATAGCCAACGGCGGGCCTGCTGCTTCTGTTCCTACTGTTGGGAGATTTTAGTAGGGATTTAAGTTATTTTAACAACATCGGTCCAACTTAAAAACCCTTCAATGGCCCTGTTACAGCCACTCCTACCTACGGGTTGATAGCGGCCTAGCGGGGTGCGCGGGGGGCGGGCGGCGGCGGCACTGTCGCCCGACCCGCCCGCCATTTTGTTATTCATTCGTTGTTTGTTGTTGTGCACCTGCAGTTGCGGAGTACCTATTTGTTTTTTTCGCGATCGCAAGATAACATTAATGTATAAAGTTGTGGAATTTTTCGACAATGATGGATGCGGTGGGGAACTCGGTGTGGTACGTAAAGAGTGGATGACGCCGAAGAAGACTCACTGCATGTGGCCTCCGTTTAAAACCACAAATAAATTTAACAAATGCCTTGCCAGTAACGAGTCTCCCAATAAGCTAACGTGGACATTATGTCCAATAAAACGTTTATTCTATGAAACGGGTAAGTACCTAAGTTTTTCTTGTGGTAGTTTAATTAGTTATGTACCTAAAACCCGTGCGAATAAACTTGAGACCTGGGATTATGATGCTATAGGAAATACAACAGATCTGTTCCAACAACAATATACTATTTTGTTCATATTAAATAATCTCTGCAAATCTCTAAAATTTCATATAAAAATAGGTACTACGACGAATCATTAACCAAACTTTAATTGAATTTAATCCTCGGCCCGGTCTCAAGTTAATTCGCACTTAACCAGCTTGCGTGAAGTTCACATTCTAGCGCCGAGAAGTCGTGAGACAATCAGTGAACTGCTAATTATGTACCTAACTTTAAAGCTATAAAGCAAGGAAAATTGAATCTTGAAATAAATATGAGCGTCATTACTCATTAGAAAACTTATACCTAGGTAGGTACTTACCTGACTAAAACGCTCAATAAGTCAATTTTATTTTTAGATAACCTCTTAAAGGCGCGCCAGAAGTGTAAAATGGCAGAAAGTGATTCAGAACTGACTACTGATGTAGAAGAAGGTAGTAGAAAAAGAAAGAAGAAGAAAATTGTTTTTGATAGTGATGGTGAGACCGATGGAGAAAAGGAAAATGAAAAGTATGTAAAAATAAGTTATCCGAAACCACCTCACAGATCACTGGCTAGTAATGGTAAGTACCTAATACTTACTTAAATAAAATGTTGTGTGAAGTGTGAAGATTAATATTGTATTATCTTCACACAACATTTTATTACATACATACTAAAGTTATTGAGAAAATATTAATACAGTTGGGACCACGCCAAGCTTGACACTATAAACTTTGGACCGGCCCTGTAATGTATGGCATGTAGTACAAATCAGTGATCAACTTAAACTTGTAGGTAGTGTCTTGACGTGCTCCCAACTGTACCTATGTACCTAGCTATTTATTTAGCGCTGATCTACCTATTTAGTCGACCAAAAAAAAAACTAGATGAAAAAATAAAATCAGCATTTCAACATCTCTTAAACAAATAGGCATGTGTAAGTATGGTACCTACAGTGTAATTTTGTTTCAATAATTTTATAAGTGACCCTGTTGATGTTAATATTTTGTTCTATTTATGTAGGTACCTACCTATTTTTGTAAATAATTAAATAACTATTTAATCTTCTTACCTACAGTGCCTTGGATGGCAAAGGCAAGTACAAAACTGTATTGGTAATGCATCTGTTACTATCATAATAATAAGATACCTAACTAGGAAAGCTAATTATGAAAGATTAAGTTTGGATGTCTGGATGGATGTTTTTTACTCAATCACACCCAACAAGCTCATAACCCATTGATCACATTACACCAGAATAGCTGAATGGATATGGATGAAATTTGGCACAGAGAAAGATTATAGTCTAAATAGCACATAGGCAATTTTTTATCCCGGAAAAATGCACAGTTCCCGTGGGATAAAAGAATAGTAGTCCAAAGCAAAGGCAAAGCTGTGGGTGTTCACTAGTAATATTAGGTATTTCTCATAAATTTTATGTGTAAATAATATCATAATAATTATCCCAAAAAAGTGGGAACTAGAGATTTAGGTATGAGGATCGCACAATTCAAAATTTGATTGTGGTGCATGTTTCATTGTGATTTTATCTTTGTCTCTTCTATAGATTCTTCCTCAAGATATGACTATGTAAGCAAACCCAATAAAAAATTAACTCAACACTTTAATGTTGATGGTAAGCTTTTTTTTCTCTATTTTGACAGAATTAACTTCCACCGTTTTACAATTTAATCTAAGTAGTTCTATATGATTGCTTGTTTTTAGATTCTCCAATGCCAAATAGCCCACACAGTGTGGACACACAGCAAGACAGTAAGTGTACCATGTAATATTAAAATTAGGTATTTCTCATAAATTTTATATGTAAGTAAACTAGCTTTCTGCCCACGACTTTGTTCGTGTAAAATTCGGTTGTCCGCAATGACCACTTTAAATGACCTCCTCATTGTATAAAATTTAGTACTATGGATAGGTCCAGCTGTAGCTCTGTTTCTACCTACCCGAATGAGACCAAACTCCCTTGCAAGTGCACACCAAGGGCCTTCTACCACTGCAACTATGAATGGGTGGCAGTGGGTGGTCATGGAGAAAACGCTGGAGACAATAACAAACACTTTCCTATATATTGATAATATATTGATTTAGCACGAAAAAGTGAAATAAAAATTTAGGAGCATACAATTTAAAATTTCATTAAGGTGCATGTTTCATTGCGATTTTATCTTTTTGTTTATTTTATAGATTCTGCCTCAAGATACGAGTATATTCCCAATAAAAAATTAAGTCTGCAAGATTTTAATGTTGATGGTAAGCTTTTTTCTATCTTTTGACAGGATTACTAAACGCGTCATTCATTGTCGTTGAAATGTCAGTGCAGGTACATTGAGTGACAGTTATGTAATATTCTGTAATTTTGGTTTGATAAATATGTGAACGTGTATTTTATTTAAGTAAGTAAGTGAACGTTTACTAACATAGGTATTATATTAAAATGCTACTTTGTAGCTAATAATCCCAAAACTATTTTATGAGCCAACAAGATATTCGTCGGAAGATTTCATCTGTCAAAATTGAATGAACAATTGAAAATATGAATTTGACTCTTTTACAATGAAATATGGTCTTGGAAACATTAGTAGCAACCTAAGAAATAGTGATAATTCATTATTTCATGTTTTCGAGGCATAAATATTCATATCTAAATAGATTTCAAGTATTTTCAATTCAAGGTTTCCAGCGCAGGATTGGCATTGAAGTGTCAATGCCCAATGCCCAATGCCCAATGCCAAATGCCAAGATCCAGTGGGATCAGGCCGTTTACGTTCAGTCCAGTAGACAGTCTTACTGTGTTGAGGTACATTACGCGGCGACCACTGACACGCGTTGCGTTTACACGGATCCAGTGCCCCTGGCACATGGTGTACGGGGGAGGACACTGGATTGAAAAATAGGAACGTAGTCTATTCCAATCCAGCGCTGGATGCTGGACGCTGTACTGGACCAAGTGCTGCAGCCTTGAGAGTTATTATAAGTGGAGCGATAGGCATTTTTGTGATTTAATCCTTGTTTTATTTATAGATTCTTCCTCAAGATATGAGTATGTAAGCAAACCCAATAAAAAATCAACTCTGCAAGGTTTTCATGTTGATGGTAAGCTTTTTTCTCTTTTGACAGAATTAAGTTCCACCATTTTACAATTCAATATAGGCAGTTCTAAGTTATTGCTTGTTTTTAGATTCTCCAATGCCAAATAGCCCCCCCTGCAGTGTGAACACACAGCGATACAGTAAGTGTCAAACTCATTTTGATGATAAAATTATGAAGTCAATTTTATTATTCTTATCATATTACTGTCTTAATTACAGGTCCAGTATTATCAACACATTCAACACCAAGCCAGCCACTAATACTGACAGAAATCAATTCTTCTCTATGTAAATATGATTACTTTTCAAGTACATAATAATGACTAGCTTATGCTTGCAACTTCCTCTCTACTAGTTAAAGTGGACAGCCAATAGTATAAACACACTAAAACTCAGAGCTCACATAAAAAAAATAAAAAAATATATTAACAAAGATTTAATGTTTCAGCTAAAATTGCAAACTACCTAGGGGAAATCACGTCTGCAATAAAGGAATTACAACTGTCCCAAGGGGAAGTTTTATCAAGATTATCAACCACATCTGCTGCTATACCAGAGCGTTTACCAGAGAATGTATCTTTACCATTAAAATCAGGAACAGATATAATCAGTTTGGAAGTTTGGCTGGAGAACGAAGAAAACAAAGAGCTTTTGGTACTTATTTATTTGCAACTCAAAATTTGTATATAATTTATCGTTAAGTACTGGCAAATTTGTTGCTTACTGGCATACTTACTATAGTGGGTTGTTTTGTGTTTGTTGCAGATAAACTACTTGACCTACATTGGTGGGAACAAAACTGGTCCTATCACAAGAAGAATCCTTGAACGAATATTTGACAAAAACTTAGCTACAAAGTGTAACTGGACAGGAAAAAATAATAAAATTGCTTTAAAAGATTTACAGCTGATTAAAGTAATTATAGGTAAGTTAAGCCTTAATTATGTTTTTTCTAAGAGAGTGATAAGATAAAAAATTAAGTACCTAACTGTAACTATCATACACACTCATAGCCTAGGAAGATCCTGTATTGTGGGTGCCATGGACACACAAAGAGATATGCAAACTCAATATCTGCTCTAATCGGGAATGAACCCGGGTCCTTCAATAACATTTGGATGATTTAAATAAACTGCACACTGGTAGAGTGATCAGGTTACTGTGCGAGTGGTCACAGGTTCGATTCCTGCATTAATATTTGTAAAGACTAATTACTTATTACTTATTTTTGTATTGAAGTGTATTTTTGTATATTTTAGGTGCAGTACGTAAAAACAAGGCTGCAGAGAAAGAAACTGATCATGGAATAACTGAAATTATAGTTAGTTGGTTTAGATTCGCCAAGGACAGGGATGGAGGACGTGAGAGTCGTAGAGCAAGAAGCAATTAATTTTTCTAGTTACTCTGGTGTGTCAGAGAGAACAAAATCCCGCCATCGAAGTGCTATTAAAAATAGTCTTACACGTGAGTTACAAGTTGAGGTTGAACGTATTTCGAATAACTATTTTAGTTTGAGTCCACCCTTAGTTTTGTATAATGTTAATAATGATAGTCCTAGTGAGATTGAAAGTAATTTGGAAAATAATAATGCACCGCTTATATCTCATAACAATAATACAGAAACGAATTTTGCTACATCTCTCATTTCGTGGTCTCATGACCACAATATTTCGCACTCAGCTTTAGATGCTTTGTTAAAAATACTAAAACCTTATCATGCATCATTGCCTAAAGATTCACGGACATTGTTACACACGCCAAAGCAAATTAATGTTAGAGAATGTGATGCCGGCTCTTTCATATATTTCGGACTTTTACCTAATATACTAGAAAGAGCTTCTACTGGGTTAATTGACAATCAAAACTACCCTATAATTGATTTAAAAAAATTAGAAATTAATAGTGATTTATTGACTGTAACTGTTAATGTGGATGGCTTACCCGTACATTCTAGTACAAATTATTCTTTTTGGCCCATTTTATGTATTCTAGATCAGTGTATTAACAAAAAGCCTTTCATTGTCGGGCTTTTCTATGGTGAATCAAAACCAAATAATGTTAATAATTATTTACGACCCTTCGTTGACGAGTGTTTTGAGTTAGAAACAAATGGTATAACCATTCAAGGAAAAAAGTATGCATTTAGATTGAGTTGCATTGTAGCTGATGCACCTGCACGTGCATTTATAAAATCCATTAAATCACACAATTCTCTACATGGTTGTGAAAAATGCACCCAGGAAGGAGTGTACATTGGTAGAACCACATGGCAATACTCACGAAACTTAAATCTTAGAACTGATCTTGACTTTAATAATGTGCACTATGAAGATCACCAGATTGCAAAATCTATTCTTACAGAACTGGAAGTCGGTTTAGTGACACAAGTACCCTTAGACTATATGCACTTAGTGTGTTTAGGTGTAGTAAAAAAATTAATACGTGTTTGGATTGAAAATGGACCAAAAAAGTGTAAGCTTAATTTTTTAAAAGTGACTACAATATCACAAAGGCTATTAGAAATTAAAAAACATTATCCAGCTGAATTTTCTAGACGACCAAGACCTATACAATTATTTAAACATTGGAAGGCTACGGAGTTCCGATCTTTTGTTTTATACCTCGGCCCTGTAGTTTTACTGAACATCTTGTCTAAAAATTTGTATGAACATTTTCTAGCATTACATTGTGCAATATATATTTTATGTAGTGATTTTTTTTCAGTAAGCGAATGGCGCACGTACGCCAATGACTTATTGCATTGTTTTGTCCGTAATGTTCCAACCCTGTATAGTAAAGAACTTCTGGTATATAACTTTCATAATCTTTTACATTTAACAGCAGATACTGAAAAATTTGGTAATCTAGATAACTTCTCTGCTTTTCCCTTTGAAAATTTCATGAGTAAAATTAAACAAATGGTTCGATCTCACAGTCACCCTTTAGAACAGGTTGCAAAAAGGATGGGTGAATTTAAATGTTCAAGTAAATATTCACAAAAGAAAACAGTGATAGTTAGAAAAAAAAGAATTGTAAAAGTAATTTTAGATAATAAATGTATCTTAAGTGTCAATTCTTGCTTTAATACTAAAGAAGGTGATATTGTGGTCATAAAATCTATCAAAGAATTTCCTGAAAGAGGGTCTTACAAATTGGAATGTGATAATTTTTTGGATAAGGTTGATTTTTATACAGTACCAGTAAGAAGTAGTCTGATAGGCATATATAAAGTTAGTCGTACAGAAAAAAAATATATTTCTTCATCAACATTAAATAAGAAGTGTTTGTTGCTACCAAATTTTATTGAAAATGATACTTTTATTTGCATTCCATTTGTAAGTATGACACTTAGTCATTAAAATGTTAACGTACTTACTTTATAGATATTTTTAGTTCTGTTTTTTGTTATTATAGAGAAGTTATTTTTAAGTTTTGTTTTTTTGTTATTCCAAAGAAGTTATTTTTAAGTTTTGTTTCTTCTTCAGCCGTGGTGTAAAATTTGAACTGTACACAAATATACTTATTCAATTACTTAACATAATTTGTATTTCATTTAATTTCAGCTAATTAACTGACAGAAAGTAGGTCAATGCAGACGACACAACGTCCTCTCATGTACTCATCACTTCAAAGTGCAAAAGAGAGACAATACTGTATCGGTGACGTTTGTATGTCGTCGTCTGGGTTGGCCTCGAAATTTTTCAGCCTCAAATATATACTATTCCTAATTGCATATAAGGCCTCGGGGCAAGGGGCTCATTTATTTCAGGCTCCGTCTATACGTATAGGTCGATCGATGCAAAAATCCAATAGGAGTGCCAATCCAGAGGTACAAGCCTTTTTGATAAATGTTTTTTCGCAGGTTTAAACAATATCTTAATCACAATCACATAAGATTCCATTTTACGCTAATTTATTACGTACAATACCAGTCTATGGCATCAGGCAGGGAAAGCTATAACTTTTAAAAATCCTGAGCCTCTAGGCTGGGGCAGCTGCCTCCTCTTGGCGACGCCCAAGACAATATATATATAATACTCAACTAGAATAATTAGTTTTAAACTAGTTCAAGCTTGGCTAATGACGTACCTATTTGGTCCAGTTCAGGGGGGGGCAATTGCACCCATTGCCTCCCCCCCCTAACTGTATCCGCGCCTGCGCCGGCCGCATGCACGTCTCTGCAGATGTACCTTATCTGCTTGAAAATAAGGTTGGTTTTTCAAAACACATCGCTAAAACCAACTTTATTTTGAAGCCACTATGGTTCATGTACAGCGACGGCCGATACGGCCGCGGTACGAGACGCGTCGCTCTGAAACCAGCCATAGAACCAACCAACATACAACCGCTTGCCTACATGTAATATGTATCGTTGGGCCTACCCATAACACGTTGTTTTTGGGCCTTCGTAGGGCAATGCACGTTGGCCCCATCGCAAGTTGGGCCTTCGTAGGCAAATCCACGTAGGCCATCAGTGTTTGGCCCAACCCGCAAACTGCCCGCCAATTGTATGCATTTGCCAACTAACCAGAGGTATGTGGCCCAACTAAATGCCAACAAAAAATGCTACTAGGGTATATCGTTATCATACCTAACTGCCTAATCTGGGTGTACTGTAGGTACACATCTGCGTAGGTACTCCCTCAGAGCATACACGCGTTATGTTATGTTCTAATATTGTGTAAAAAATAAACATCCAAGCGATTGCAGCAATCACGACAGATTTTCTGTCTATTAATGAGGCGTTCCATTGTATATCTCCGAATAATCAGCATCAGATCCTGACTTATACCTTCCATCATCAGCTCAGCAACATGAGATAATGATTATCAGGTACAAATATCGTTAGAAAGTACCTATATGAAAAACATTGCAAAATGTCAGGGTTGCCCTCGATTTCCCTGAGATCCCATCATCAGATTCTAACTTTGTGACAACGGGACCACCTCCGTAGTATAGGCTTTCGAATAAAAAAAGAATTTTGACAATCGGTCCACAATTAGCGGAGAAATCGGTGAACATACGGGACACACAGTCAAACGTAGAACCTCCTCATTTTGTTTGAAGTCGGTTAAAATATTGTCAAAAGAGTTTTGGTGAAACATTAGTGAACCGCTAACAATACATTTCATGGTAATAGGCTTGTCCCCAGTAAAATACTTAACATATCTAACTATTGAAAAGTTGTACAGTACACATCTGCGTACCCCCTAGAGCATACATGCGTGATATTATGTTATGATGTTGTATAAACAATAAAAATCCAAGCGATTGCAGCAATTACGACAGATTTGCCGTCTATTTGTGAAGAGTTCCATAGTATATCTCCGAAGATCAGCATCAGATCTTCACCAAATTTGAAATGAAATGGGACCACCGCGAAATAATATTCTACCAAACAAAAAAAGAATCGATCGAATCGATCGAAATCGGTTCACAATTGGCGAAGATATCGCTGAAAATATTCACAAAAAAAAAAAAAACAGACGAATTGATAACATCCTCCTTTTGGAAGTCGGTTAAAAAGGGGTCAGTATTCAATTACTTTTACCTTCACGTTTAACGGATTTTCTTTGTGCTCAAATGAATGGATGGCCTTGGTTACTTTGAATGAGATTCGTGTATGCACAATGTATGCACAGTTAGTCATAGCAATTAGCGCACCCATTTTATTTTATATATTTGAGCAAAGTTAATAAATTATAAAATAATTATATTATATCGATTCGTATTATAAAGGGTGGGTTAGCTAATTGCTATCACTGTACATAATAATGAAGGCACCAATACATAATAATAGATGGTAAGTTTGTCTGGAATAACTGCCCAGCTTTACGTACCATCTGTTTATATCTTTGTGAATGTATCGTCAGCGTGAAAGCGTTCTAACTGGTTTTATAATACTGTTGGCTGGCGTTCAACACAAAAACCGGTTTGATTGTAAAGGGAGGGCTCCGCACGACATGCAGAGCCAGTCAGTACGCTGGCTCGTCGCGAGCCCTGCAGCGCTCCGTATTATACAGTGATACGAACAAAAATAATGGAGAAGTTTATAGAAACAGTACGAGCGCATCCCTGCCTGTGGAACCCGCAGCATCCCGACTATCCCGAAGTGCATGCAAGAGGTCAAGCCTGGCAGAGTGTCGTCAAGGAAGTGGACGGCAGTTCGATACCAAATAGTAAGTACCTTCGTGTTTACATATAAGTTGATGTTCCGCAGCTGTATTTTCCGTAATAACTATTAACCAGTAACAACATGCCCATCACGTAGATCTACATGAAGACGATTTATAATATACCTGACAAAAACCCGTTTTTGAATGGCGGCCGGCCGACTCATGTTGTTAAACGCTGACCTTTAATCTGCTTAAATGATAACCGCTATGTGAATGAGATTTATAATTTATAAAAAAGGATTGAAAGAAAATTCTTTTATTTTAAATAAGTATATTGTTAGGAAAATATCTACCTATCTAAACAGGGTGGAAGGCACACCGAAGCGGAAACGGTTACCACAAGTTCAGTAAGTAAGTTCATTCTGAGCCCAAAATAGAGATTTTTCATAGGAACAAAAATCAGCTCGCGGTTGCCAACATTTTTTGAAAAAAATAAAAATAACGTATCACATTTTTTAAGTAGGAAAAATTGAAGTATTTGGAAGAAAAATAAAGTATTTGTCAATTTTTCTTATATTCTCTTGAAAATGTACTTTTGCGTGCTTCTAGCCCACGCTAACAGTTTTTTTACTGTCGTTCAACTTTTGGAACAATCTCAATTTAAATATACAAGTTACCTACTCATTTTTTTATTAAACTTATAGATGATCTGTGAGGAACAGATCATCTGTAGGTCTTCTCGCTATTTTAGATTCATTACTGAAAAAGCTCTTTCAGTGAAAGGTGGCGTAGCGGGAATAGAGAGTAAATAAGAAATATTTTTGTTTACACGTGGTAGGCTATCAGATGCATATTATTACATATTGCCATTTGGCAATACTGTTTTTGTTAAATATCATGACAATTTCTGGGGATTTTTCAACTCGTTGCAATCTTATTTTTTATTTAATAATCAGTTTTTGATTCTTCTAATTCGATTCGTAAATAAATCTGGTATGGTTACAGCATTCCCCTTCTAAACGTTTTGTTTTGTTTTTTTTAAATATATTCAACATGTGGCAAAATTGTAAATAAACTATAGTTTCGTGATCTGTTGGTCATTTAATTTAAAAAATTATTGGAAACTTTTAAAATAATTGCATATTGGTCCCCAATTCAATAAAAGTCATCAATAAAACCCTCTAAGTTCATTTAACACATTGAATGATTTTTTCACGAAATAGTTATTGAAAAGGATTTAATGAATTTAGGAACTTGTATTGATGATTTTAATGATTATGATTCGGTAACTACATACGTGTTACTGGCGCGATTTATATTTTCTTCAACATACAACCTAAAACTGACCTGCAAATTGCAAAAAAAAACGTAAGAAAATGGCATTTCGCGGGCTACTGGCGGTTTCACCTTAAAAGTATTGATAATATTTCAGTAATTATCCATATACCTACTTAAGTTTTTCATTTACGAATTACAGTAAAGATTGAAAATAGAGTATTTTCACATAATTTATTTTTATGCAAAAGTATAGAGTATAAATAACAAAAATAAAGTAGAATACGTTATTATAAAGTATAGTTGGCAACCCTAGCTATTCCATACATTTTGCCTGTTTAGGTATTGAACTTTTGTAGGAAACACCTGTTTTTTTTTAATAACCGATGAAAATTTTCTGTTTGTTGGGCTCAGCAAGGCTATTGCGTATCTCTGTTGACAGTTCATAGTGATCACCACTTGGCGAGTTTTGATATACAATGACAATTCTGCACGGGTGGCGTCAGTTGAAACCAACAAGAACGGTCATTGTATATCTAAACTCGCCAAGTGATCATCACTACGAACTGTCAACAGAGATACGCAATAGCCCTGCTGAATTATGTACTGAATACGTGGACGTGGTAACCGTTTTCGAGTCGGTGTCCCTCCACCGCGTATTTAGGTATAGCACCGGTCTATTGAGGATTTTGACTGATAATAAAAAGGTAGGTAGTGGTTAAGATGTATTTCGGTTCATTTGAGAGTTGATACATTACGCCGGGCCATTATCTTGAAAGGGAAGGCAGTTTGTTTTAGGTAGGACAGGTGGTATACAGGAGGTATACCAGACAATCCCAGTCATACATTCAAAAACATCGCTTGAGTTTGTCAAAATGTTAACGGATTGTATTTTTACTTTTCAGTCAAAGTTGCGCGGACTGAGTGGAGGAAGCTCCGCGACAACCATCGGGAAGCTTTAAAGAGAGCCAAACTAGGACAAAACAAGTTGTTACCAGCTCAGGTCACAACTTGGAAATATGCAAAAGCTATGCAATTTCTGGAACCACATATGAAATATCGCATCACAGAAAATATAGAAATGGATCCACCAGTGATTCTACGTTCAAAGAACTCTGAACATGATGTTTCCACGACAAATGCTGTTGAGTCTGTAAAATCAGATGTAACACCGCATAAACGACGCTGCGTTGAGCATGCCGAAGAAACATCCCCTACATTACGTCACGAAAAAGAGGTAGATGCACTCGAATCGTTCTTCAACTGCATCTTGAAAAGCACCAGAGATATGCCTCAATGGATGCAAACACAAGTGAAGAAAAAAATATTTGCAGTCATAATTGATGCGGAGGAGAGCTTATCAACACAATCTCAAGCGCAAAGTGCACCACCTGAAGAGTACAGACACAACTTTGTAATTGAAAATAAAATCAAGACGGAATATTTTGAAAACACGTAGATATGTAGAGGGCACTGAGTCCAAAGGATTGAGATGGGTTCAGTAAATAAATGAAGTGAAATGGTACAGTGTTATGTGAGTTAGGTAAGACAAACTCAACTGTGTGACATATTTGACACACTGAACATATTTGAACATATTTGATTGGGTCATGAATTAAATTATTTTGTACGTTCATTTTGTGTTTAAGATAATTTAACTCTATGGTACATTCTGCATATGATAATTTAACTCTATGGTACATTCTGCGTTAAATTAAACTAGATATTGGATACCTACACTACATATAGGTAATGATATAGACTTACCGTAACGCCTGGATGGATGTGAAGCAGCTTTTATTATGGATGATGTAGCAAATTGGAGTGTTGCTTGTGGCGTCACTGGGTTGGTTTGTAGAAGGTGAGCTTTATTGTCAGAGGTCCAAGATGTCTCAGAGAGGCCAATGTCTCGCGCCATACGCTTAAAGTAAACATTAATAAGAAACAAACAATTGAAAATAGGATTTTATAAATGTTTAGGTAAATGAATACTGTGCTATTCTTTTTTTTTTACTGACTAGCTTGTGCCCACGGCTTCGCTCGCGTGAAGTTGATAATTTTCCCACGGGATCATACTACCTTCGGGATAAAAAGTATCCTATGTGTTAATCCAGGTTATAAATTATATGTGTGTTAAATTTCATCCAAATCCGTTCAGTAGTTTTTGCGTGAAAGAATAACAAACATGCATCCATCTATCAATCCTCACAAACTATCGCATTTATAATATTAGTAGGTTTCGATTATTTATAGAGTTTGGCTTACTGCCTCGTTGGTCTAGTGGTCGCAAGCGCGACTACTGAGCATGAGGTCCTGGGTTTGATTCCCAGATTTGGCAGTGTCATTAAGTTTTTCCATAAAGAATTTCTCAAGAGCAGCCATTGAGCGCCCGGTTGATGGCAATAGGTTCGCCCCCTATTACATGGGACTTAAACGTAACAGGCGAAACGTGGGTGTACTACTAGGTACACCTCTGTCAAACCCTTTGGGGTTTACAGGCGTGATGTTATGTGGTACCTACTTACTTTTTGATGTTTAAAACCGACGCCTTCGTGAACATTATAATAAGGTTTCCCTGAACTGTCTACGATTACACCACGTACAGTCTGGAATTACGAAAAGGTGTGAATTAATTTAAATGTAGTTTCGTAATGTGCACAGGATTTGATTACCTACGTATAATTTCTTTTGGTAGGTAATATGACTCAAATTACACGTAAGGCATTCTACTGCATTCTAATCTATTCTGCTAAAAAATCAGCGACGAGCATTCAAACGACATCCGGGACATTGGAGTCTGGCAGATGTTAGAACAAAGTATAAAGGGTGTAACAAGACCATTAACAAAGCCGAAAGGCATTTGTTCTCCCCATTATTGCGATCATTTTTTTGTTCTAGACCATACCTGGGAACCTTCTAGTTACGGAGATATTGGGGGTCAAAGTTCCAACTTTTTCACAAGTTTTACTTTAAATACATGTTTTTTAATGTAAGATTTTTACTTTAAACACCTCCATGATCCCCGTATTAGTCAATCCATCCATCAGCACAATGTTTTGAGTGCTTTACATTGAGTCCTACCGTAAAACGTGATTTTTCACCCAAAAAAAAAAGTAGTTTCCGTTTTCCCAGCAATAAGTTTTGCGTAAAGTTACTTAGTTTGATGAACATAATGCTTGGTTGACGGTTTCGTGAAGAGTCCTGTTACACCCTGTTTATGACGGTGTATTATGAGTACTTTACCCCACACCAACTCTTAAATTGTGATTTTAGATAAACGCTGCGGACCTGGCAGGACCGTAATTAATTCAAGGTTGCCACCTGCGGGCCGATTATGAATCTCCACAGTACACAGCCATTAATCCCTACTAGACAATTTCTTAGTAATAAATAAGTTCAAGGTTCCATACATCAATTCTGCGTAACTTGTAGGCCTGGAGCGGTGCTTCCCTGTGCAAACGCAATATATAAGGGTCGAGGAGACGCACGCGCTTCTTATCCGGTCCCTCGAATACATGCTCGATAGGTATGTATTCATCACCTGAACTCTGGTAACGAGAGAAGTAGAGTTAATGATCAAATTATTTATACGTATATGCCATCAACATCATACACGCTAGGAGCCACCACGCAGGTAGAGCGGACCGTGTGAGATCTCTGTGTGTGATCAGAACAGATACTTTTCTTGTGTGTGTTAATCCATGGATGTCCTCCGCTCTGGGGTGGGCGATAGGTTCTGTGAGATTCTGATTTAAACCACACGGTGTATTTTGACTACTTTTGGGCCAAGGTCCTGGAGTACTTGCGCAGTTCGTGACGCTTCCCCGGCCGTACACGAAATCAAGAATCATAGGTATTACATATAATTATGTAAGACCAAGAGACCCATGTAAGTTGAACCAAGAAGCATGTTGCGCGCATAAGGCAGAAGGCCTGCGTTTCTCAGCTGTGGGTTTATAACATTATTGTTAATCATGGTGATGATTTTGCCGTACATATGATTATACTGTTTACAGGTAGTATTATTGCGCAAAACTATTCATTGTAGCGATCGTACTAATATCCATCGTCATTTACGAGTCCCGAAACAATGAAGGAAAACATCGCGAGCAAAACGCATGTCCTAGAACTGAACAGCCAGCACTGGGGCCGCATGGTGGATTACAGGTCACTTCCACTCACTTAAAGGAGGCCTGGAACATTTGTTTACTGTGAGCCCTTTGCTTACTATTTACGAGGCCGGGATACTACTCACCTCGGGGTCGCAGGTTAGTTTGACAGTAACAGCCAGTTTTTTGTTGCAGTCTCGTAGCACACTATGCTTGAAGAGTTCCTCTCGTTCGAACCGTAACATATCACTGTAAGGTTCAACGCTTTCCTCCTGTGCGTTTCCTTTCTGAAATATTTTACTAAAACGTCATCATCATCATTTCAGCCCGTTGTTGTCCACTGCTGAACATAGGCCTTCCCAATCGATTTCCAACGTGTCCGGTCCAATGCCACCTGCATCCAGCGACTCCCTGCACATTTAACAAGGTCGTCGATCCATCTGGCAGGTGGCCGTCCCACGCTGCGCTTTCCAATGCGTGGTCTCCACTCCAGTATCCGTTTGCCCCATCGGCCGTCCGATCTTCGCGCTATGTGGCCTGCCCATTGCCACTTCAGCTTGCTTATCCGCAGGGCTATGTCAACGACCTTAGTTGGCACTGAGGTATTTTGGACGAGAAGACATCGCGTAGTTTCCCGAACGCTGCCCAGCCGAGTTGGATTCGACGATTGACCTCTCTCTCGAAGTTGGACCTACCTAACCGGACCGCCTGTCCCAGGTAGATGTATTCGTCGACAACTTCAAGAGTAGTGTTCCCGACTGCGAGTACGGTGGGTGCAACATGGACATAAACATGAGTTTCGTTTTGTCCATAATATGTTCATTTTAAGACCCACTTGCTGGGAGACACTATTGAGGTCACCGAGCATTTGTCCTAGGTCTTCCAGTGACTCAGCCATGACTACAATATCGTCGGCAAATTGAAGGTGTGTGAGATATTCGCCGTTGATATTGATGCCAAGTCCTTTCCATTCCAAGAGTTTGAAGGCGTCCTCCAGAGTAGCCGTAAACAGTTTCGGAGATATGACGTCTCCCTGTCTTACTCCTCTCTTTATCGAGATTGCATTCGTGCATTGCTCCTGTACTCGGACTGACATTGTGGCGTTGTTACACAAACATTTCAACACTTCCACGTACCGATAGTTAATATGGCACCTCTGGAGAGACCTAAGAACCGCCTAAGTTTCAATCGAATCGAAGGCTTTCTCATAGTCTACAAACGCCAAGCATAAAGGCCGATTATACTCTTCGGTCTTCTGTATATTCTGCCGCAGCGTATGTATGTGGTCTATGGTACTAAAGCCTCTTCGGAAACCGGCTTGTTCGGGAGGCTGGAAGTCATCAAACCTGCGTTCGAGACGATTCGTGATGACTCTAGAGAACAACTTATAGACATGGCTCAGCAGTGTGATGGGCCTGTAATTCTTCAATAAAGTGTTGTCACCCTTTTTGAAAAACAGGATAACCACACCCCTGTTCCATGCCTCAGGCGTTTTACCTCCAAGCAAGACGGAATTAAACAACTTCTGAAGGACTTTAAGTATCGGTGTTTCACCCGCTTTCAGAAGCTCTGCGGTAATTCCGTCATCGCCCGGCGCCTTGTGGTTTTTCAGTTGCTTCAGGAAATCCTAATCTCGTACAGGCTGATGTCCGGGATATCTTCGGTATAGTGTCGGGTTAGCTTGGCTCTTGGGTCTTTAAGCAAGCTAGCAACAGGTTCTGCGACTGAAGTATATAACTGTCCATAGAACCACTCTATCTCCCGTAATACCTTTGGCCTATTCAACGTTACTCTTCCATCTTCCGTCTTCAGCCTGGTCAGCTGGCTTTGCCCAATAGACACGTCTTTTGCGAATACTTTTGAGCCCTTGTTTCGCTCTATGGTCTTCTTAATGCGTTCCGTATTGAAGGAGCGTATGTCGCTTCGTAAGGACTTCAAGATCTGTCTATTGAGTTGCCGCTAAGACTTGAAGTGTCATAGAACGTCGCTCGGCCATTAGATCCCGGGTGCGGTCGGAGAGTTTCTGGGGCTTATGTTGACGGTGGGTTTTAAAGAACTTGGACCCCACCGTGTGGATAGTTTCTACCAGCCTGTTGTTAATATCGTCCACTGATGCGCAGCTGTCTAGCAATTCAAAACGGTTTGACAACTCGAGTTGAAAGCTCTCCGAGTTTTGGATATGTTCGTTTGAGGGTCGGAGCGTAGACTTCACCAGACGCGATCTTTCCAATTTGACATTGATATTCAATGTGCCTCTAACCATGCGGTGATCACTGCCAGTTTTTACCCTGTGGATCACTGAGACATCATTGAATATTTGTCTTTTGGTGCTCATGATGAAGTCAATCTCGTTTTTTGTGAAACCATCGGGACTTATCCATTTCCTGTGAGGTGGCTTCTGGAAGAAAGAGTTCATCATAAAGAGTCCCTCTTTCTCCAGAAAGTCAGCCAGCCTCTGTCCCCTGGGGTTCAGCCGCCCATAGCCAAATTGCCCCACTCTCAACTCATCATCGCTTTTCTCGCCCAGCCGCGCATTGAAGTCACCCATAACAACTGTGAAGTGTGTTTTGGAGTTATGTATGGCCCTACTAATGTCCTCATACATAACATCCACTTCGTCATCGGGGTGTGCCGAGGTCGGTGCGTAAACCTGTATGACCTTCACCGAATACCGTTTAGATATTCTGAGTATAAGGTACGCTACCCTGCTCGACACACTATTGATAGACACAATGTTGTTTATGGGTGGCTTACTGACGATAAACCCGACACCACCTTGGGATAGTTGGTGTCCCTCCCGGTCTACTAAAACATAATAAAAATATAATGTTTGTTCTGTCTGAGACAAAGGGCTTGGAAGTTTTTTTTGTATGAAGCCTGGCAGGCCTAACTTCCGCCATTGTTTTTTTTTTTAAGTTGCGGTCCCACATAACGCCTAAGTATATTAATCGATAGCGGGTATCAATTTAAACAAGTTTTGTATGAGGCACCATGTTTTATAGTGTCACGTTTCCGAGATATGAGCTATCGTTAAAGTCCATTCACTGATGGCATCTTCAGCACAACTTTGATAGCTTATATCTCGGAAAGGTGATACTTTAGTTAGAACACTTTGCGTCATACAAAACTCGTTAATAATGATACCATCTAGGATGTGTTGACCACTCGTCAGATTGGCTATTTCGTCGCCATCCCTATTAAGTCACATTCACTAATACGTCACCTTGGCAGCTGGTCAGTTTCCTAACTCGTTTCATGCACTAATTCGTCTCATTCCCAACTCGTCCGACGCATAGTATGTACAATGTACTACCAGCGACAAAAATATCGAGACGACCCGCCTGTTCACAAAGGGATCTGGGACTTTTGCGCGAAAAACATTAGCGCAAACCCACTTGCAATAAGGAAAAAAAAAATGAAAATCCAAGATGGCGCCAATGAATATTTTTGGTTTTACCATTATGGGTGTCATTTCCATGGTTTTCGGGGTCGCTGATAGCGAAAATGGGATCAAAATTAAAATCCAAGATGGCGCCGACGTAAACTTTCGGTTTTTCCATCATGGCATCGCTGATAATGAAAATGAGGTCAAAATGGAAATCAAGATGGCGCTGATGAAAATTTTCTGTTTTTACCATCATGGGTGTATTGCTATTTCTAAAACCTATTTTCGAGATACGATGGGGGGAGGGGGAGGAGGGGGGAGTTTTGAAAAATTATTTCGATTAACGCATTGCCCCTTTACATGAATCTGAAAAAAAAAATGTTCCAAGTCTAACTTCCGAGATCCGCCTAAATGGGGTAAGAAGGGGGCAACTTTGAAAATTGTTTTTTACTTTTCCGAGCCTCCTCTATAGGAATCCGTTAAAAAAAATACGGGTCTCTTAGTTTCCGAGATACGACAGGGAGGGGGGAGAAGGGGGGTGAAAAGGGAAGGTTTGGCACTTTTCCCGTAGATTTGAGAGTTAGTTGTTTACGAATCTGTCAAAATATACCCCACTCCCCATCCACCATCTGGGAGAACAATATGTCAGTCAGTCAGTGAGTGGTAATCGAGCTTTATTATACGTATAGTATAATAATAATGTTTAAAAATGTAATATAATATGTACTTATAGTAAATAAATAAAGGAAAGTACTCGAACAATCTTGTTTCAATTTTTAATAAGTAGGTACTTATGTATAAACGTAATGACAATAAAGAAAGAAAATGAAAAATATAAACTTAAAAATGGACTTTACTTTTTTTTTCTCTTTGTTATGGCAAGTAAGTTCGCGCAAGTGTCTTTCGCGCAAAAGTCACAGATTCAGAACAGTCGGTTCGTCTCGATATTTTTGTCGCTGTCTGTACATTGTACATAATATGCATCGGACGAGTTGGGAATGAGACGAATTAGTGCATGAAACGAGTTAGAAAACTGACCAGCTGCCAAGGTGACGTATTAGTGAATGTGACTTAATAGGGATGGCGACGAAATAGCCAATCTGACGAGTGGTCAACACATCCACCAGCTATCGATAGATACAGGTTTTATGCGTGACTGATCAAATCAAAGTTGTGCTGAAGATGACATCAGTGAATGACTGTGTGAAGTGACTTTAACTCTGATAGCTCAAGTCTCGGAAACGTGACACTTCAGAACATTTTGTCTCATACAAAACTTGTTTTATCGATTAATATGTATAGGTTGTATGCGTGGCCGAAACTTTGAAAAAACATTAAAATGGCGGAAGTTAGGCCGGCCATTAAATTCAAACCCCTCTGATACCTATGCATGACTATGAAGGTGTTGTTGTTTTAACTTCAATTACCTCCGAGCTGACTGCTGTATTACAGGTAAGTTGGTTGAAGATGCATATAGGTACAGCTCGTTTTGCCTGTTCGCAAATTAACCAGTAAGTTGCCAACGAAAGTGTAGGCAGTATTATTAACTGATTTTAGGGTTCCGTACCTCAAAAGGTAAAAAAAAGGAACCCTTATAAGATCACTCTCTTGTCAGTCTGTCTGTCTGTCTGTATGTCACCACCGATTTTCTCAGGAACGGGCGGACCTAGCAAGTTGAAATTTATACCAGATACTGAGGTCTATAGTCCCTATTAGGTGTATAAAAATCAAGGTCCTGAGCTTAATACGATAAAAAGATATGGGCAAATTTAGATTTTCGCGAAAACTTGTAAGCCTACTAAAACATACCTTAATTTTCAACTTTTTTTAATTTTCGGAATTTTCCCTTTAATTGTGCTGTAAGACCTTGCTTTTAACCAAAATTGGCAATTCTAGGTCAACCGGAAGTACCCTATAGGTTTTGGGTCGAAAACCTATAAGTGTGGTAGTTTTCTTTGACCTATAATCACGAAATTTGGCAAAAAGCAAGGCCTTACAGCACAAATAAAGGAAGAATTCCAAAAAAATAAAAGTTGAAAATTAAAGGGTGTCCTCATACATACATAGTTGACGCCAATTAAGATTTTTTTTTTTTATATGATGGTACGGAACCCGACGTGCGCGAGTATGACTCGCACTTGGCCAGATTTTCTTTGTGACTGTAGCAACGCCCGACGACCGCCGCACCGTGTGTCGCGTCGGTGTGCCCACCAAATGCGGCGACATCATGCCGCGCCGCCGCAACACACCGTGCATAAAAACCCGATGGGTAGGTACAGACGCCAGCACAACAAGCTACCCGAAACTTACAAATTTTCCCAATCAACCTTGAACCTTTAGCGATAAAGAAGAAAATATATTTTAAAAAATTGACAGATTGTAGTAGCTTGATGTGCTGGCGTCTGTACCAACTATTACGGTACTATGGTAATTACTTACAGTTTCACAATTAATGAACACAGCCCTTACTTCTACAAGAGAACTCTCTTCAGGCCTCTCATTCTCTTCGCTTTTATCAAATGCTTTCGATGTGTTCAGTTGAATTAAAACTATGAAGTAAAATAGTGCTATCCTGAGAACAGAAACTATCATTCATTTTGGAGGTCTGCTTATTCATCACATTGTGCCGTGTAATAAATTTGTACCATTTATTATTCTCCATGTTATTTTGTGTAAACCGAGTAAACTTGAAAGTCGATCAATCAGAAATCATTGTTAAAACTTGTCAATTGAAGACAGATAAATAGACAGCTCTGTGGATGGCAGGACGACAGAAGGAAGGACGTCAATATCAAAAAGAATAAAAATAAAAACCAGTGACACTGCGAAGTTTTGTCGTGTGATAGTCGTATCAATGAAACTAGTGGAGTGTATAAAAACAAATCTATAGTTTTTTTACCAGCTTTTGTTAGGTTCAGTTCATACAGAACGAAAAATATTCGCGCAGGCTTGAGCCTCCTCTAGTCGCACCAAGAGCGGAGGGTCATTCGACTAGTTTGACCACGAGGAAATTTAATTCCTCGTGGTCAAATCAGTTGGATTAAAAAGTTTGATTAGGAGGAAGAACCGGCAGAAACACGTTTCGAGTCGATGCAACCTCGAGAAAAGGCTTGAGCCATCGCCAAATCGCATAGTCGCGCGCGTCTACGCAAGCCCTACGCGAAAAAACCCGCCTTTGCATTGCATTATTATCATATTAACTTTTCTTCGTCCAAAACTTTTCGAACTTTTCGTCGTTCTTACAAAAATTCTCGAGGGCTCCCGAGCATGCACGAGGCGCGTGACCGAGTCGCGAGCATGTGCGAGGCTACTCTTGTACTTGGTATTCGTACAATTTTCTAGTAATTCGGTCCTATTTTCCAAGTAGCCAGTCAATGGGGGCTCTATCGCGTATGAATTCGCCGCTAGAGGCGCTAGTGTAGCGCGGGGGCACCGAAATTTCAGATGTCATAAGATTGCTCGCGCGTTGCGTACTGTTTTTAACCGACGTATGTATATATATATTTTTAACACGTATTTTTACAAATATTCACGATTGTGGTCTAGATTGAGCCATTCCTGATTAAATAAGACTTGAAGATTTTAAGTAGCAACTTAGAATCAGAATTGACAGTACTTGGAGGTAAAATGATTTTTAAATGTTTCATCCTTGCTAATTTTAGGGAGAATATTGTAAATATATGAACCTGAAGTTTACACTTTGTTGTTATACGTAATAAAATAAACTTTTTACGAATTTATTGGTACTGTAAAAAGTATAAAATAGAATTATTGACATGACCTTAATTGACAGTGCCGCCATCTGGCGAGCTCAAAAACGATAGTCCTCATTGCTCGGGCCTTTTTCCGTGCTGTATGAACTGATCCTTAGATATGGCAAACGTAATTAAGTTTCCATGATTTATAATTACATACACTTGCCAATAGTTAAACATTAGACATCTCTGCGTTGGGTCTATAAATAGAAAGACTTGAATATTAGATTCACTTTTCATTTATTACACTTGATTCATCAGATAATAAGTTTAATATTAAGATCACAGTTTAAATGAGAAAAGGAAATAACTATTACCCTTTCAAAGGTTTCCACAACTTTCTATTAAGTATCATTATGTTAAATAACAAAATTACCACAGCAAATGATCCTTTGCTCATTTAAAAACTATATTTAAAAAATCAATCATCTTAATTCAAGAAATTCACAAACATCTATAATATCTTCACATAGGCTGGATCATAATTAATTAATTTGTTATACAAAAAGTAAGTTATACATTGTTCGTAACTTTCGAATAAATTATAATATTATATGATGTGATGAGAACTACATGAATCAAGTATTGCCTTGTTAACAAACGTGAAGCTACGAGTGATAATATTCATAAAACAGCCAGTCGCAATCAGTCGTAGCTCCATACTGACGCAAAAAGACCTAACCAATTAGGAACATTTGCATCAATATCATTACATAATAAATATACGTCGTCAAACAGAGTGATCATTTACAATAAAAATGTCAACAAGTGTTGGTTAGATCTCTTTTGTTGTCGCTTCTTTACAATACACTTCCATAATTTTCAAAACTGTAGCATAGAAATAATGAATAAGCACTTATTTAAACAACTTGATTGGCTTATGTATGTCAGAACATTGATGAAACTATACATGCACTGCACTTTATGTAATTTAAAAGATTATTTAGGAATCACTTAAAGATGTAGTATTATTTATTATAATGTTAATGTCATAATTGTTTTCACTGAATAACCGTTCCTATGATAACAAAATGATAAAAACACTTTTAGGTTTCATGAGATCTAAATAGCAATAATAAAAACAGGTAACAAAATTGGACTCTCAACAAACAAAAAGGGTCAATTTATTTATAGTCGCCTAGACTTTAAAAACAAATTCGTAATAAGGATATCGTAAAAACCAGTCTACACACTTACTAACTAAACCAAATACGGAGTTTAATCTACAGTTGACGTTAAATACTTATTTAGGCGTTTGAATAATATATTCCTACGACTCTGGATCCGTGGACGCGTACGTGGCGGCTTTACTCGTCTGAAACAATACATACCGAGTTACGTGACGACCGACAAACAACAATTTGGCGAGGATCGTATAGGATACGATGCTCCGTGGCTTCAGCATAAAGTACCGGCGGCCTGTTAATACTCGTCGCCTGGGACTGAGGCACACCCGGCGGCCGTGCCGCCGGCATAGTGTGTAGCAGCCTGGAGACGATAGAACAAGAATGGAATCTTTTCATCGTGGTTGTAAAACTATGACTAGCATTTACATAGCGCTTGTTTTCGATATTCCTGCTCCAACAGAGCCGGAGTATTGGAAACTCAAATTCAATAATAGTGGTAACGGGCATCGTCAAAAAGTTATATCAAGTTTGTACGAATAACCAAGAAGAGTACAGAAAGTAGCAACCCTAACAGAAACTTTGTTCAATGGTATATGTGAATGCTTACCTCACAACTGTCATAGAACTGCATGGCGGTCTCGTTGTCGTAGAAGTTGACGGTGACTGTCTTGTCCACGGGGTCGTTGCTGGTGTAGTCCGTGCCCGACCATATGCACGAGTCGCCGCTCATCTGACACAAACAAAACTGTGAGTCACTGGTTCTTATTTTAATTGGCAGGATGTTTTTTATTATTATTATAAAATGGGCCTGCTCTTGACCTCGATCACGCCTGATGGAGAGATAGATGAGGTCTATGATGGAACGAGCGTGCCTAGAAGATGCCTGTTCACTCTTGCTTTGAAGGCAGACGGATTAAATGTGGGGAGTTACACACTTTGGTTGTAATAAGAAACGTGGAGGAGAAGCGACTCGTCGGGATATCAACCAAGTGTGGATGGTACGCCGCAGTACGTCTGCTAGTCCGATGGTAAAAAGGTGATGGTGGGAAAAAGATGAAGGTCATTACTACACACAGGCTGGTAGGGAAAACGTATAACAGTATAGCAGTCTTTTACGTCGGATCGCTAGGCTCGCCGAAAGGAAATGTGTTTTAACAACCATTCATTCAGGTTTCAAGTAAATAAAATAAGACAAACTGCTGCGAGTCCCGTCACTTTGTCAGCACGCAGATGTACATTACGAGTTTTATATATTTAGTGTGTCTTCTACTGAAATAAGTTAATAATGATCTAACAACGAAAAATGTATTCCACGAGTCGACACATTACTAGTATTGGCACTAGTAATGTTTCCTAAGGGAACTAGTTTATTTACCCCTTTTAGTTGTACCTAGAAGACTACAGCAGTGCAACTAGGAAGAGTTTAGGGAGTATACTCGTGACAGTATAAGTTGTTTGTACCAAGGCCAGTTTCACCACCTGCGATTAAGTTCCCGTTAACTTTCTTGGCAGATAATTTCATACAAATTCTGTTCCATTTTTGAATGTATTCGGTAAGTAGTGGCTATTCGGACATCGTGAAATAGGCCCTTAGCGGTCGTTCACATGGCGCTGTCCGACACGACAATTTACAGTTTAAAGTTGGGATTACACGTCAATACCCCAATATTCTTTCAGTTAAAAACAACTGCAGTATGGAACTGCCGTGTGATCTGAAAATTATGCTGCAAAATATCGTACAGATCAACGCCGTGTGGACGGGGCCTTAGTCTCAACATTTGAGGCATAATCACGCCACATAGCAATCAAACATCAGCTGTCTTGAGCATACATACATTTGCAAAAATTTGTAAGGTAGTGGTTGAATATACAGAAACTTGTGTTCTAGGCTAGATTTTGATTCACTCTGTCATGTCAACCACAACATTTTCAATATAATGCCTATAATGTTCCCACTGCTGGGACACTCGGCGTCCTCTCTATAAGAAGGAATGGGCTATAATCCACCACGCGGGCTCAGTGCCTGTTGGTAGATGTCACATGTCTTCGAATTTTTGTTTCTAGGACATGCCGGTTTCCTCACGACGTTTTCCTTCACCGGTTTTGAGAGCAGTGGTGATGAAATAAATTACACAAACTAGTGCGCCTGCCTGGGGTCGAACCCACGACTTACTGTTCATAAGTCGGGGCCGCCACCACTGGCCACCGCTACTCACAATATTTTCAGTGTAATTTGATAATAATAAAAAATCTTTAAACGAAACTACAAAAGTAGCTGTTATCACAATGAAAATTAAATTTATGTATCAACATTGAACGCATGTACAACGTTTCCGTGCTATTAACTGTTGAGGAGTTCTTTCATGAGGAGGCGATTCTGGCTTCAGGATCAACTCATGCCTGTCATAAAAATGTATTGTCACCAGAACCAAAGGTGTGTGCAAAATTTCAGCTCAATTGGTGGGTGGGAACTAGCTTGAAATTCAGTTACAAGATTTGACCAATACACTAACTAACAAAGCAAGCTAAATAAAGCTTGTCGGAGAGGGTCATTGGTACGGGCTTAAAATGAATCACAAGTACACGGTGGTGACATCACGCAATCTACTTACAAGGCTACCCACACCACAGTGACACTTGTTACAGAGTCAAGATGGTAAACTCTGAGCCAGGACGACAGTCAGTCAGTGTCTGATCGCGGCCGAGTTAAGACCTCTTGGAACTGTACCCGATTCATTGTGCCCCGTGTTATTGTGCTAAGTTGTAATCTCAAGTAATTCGTTAGTTTTTCTAGAAACAGTCTATCGCTCAGTGTCTTTTCATAGCACGAAACCCATCGTCTACCCACATAATGCAGAAGCCTAGCGGAGTAAATCCTGACACCCCGACAAGCTTATAAATTTACTAGCTTATGCCCGCGGCTTCGCCCGCGTGGTGTTCGGTAATTGTCCCACGGGATCGTACTACTGGGATATAAAGCAGCCTATGTGTTAATCCAAGCTATAAACTATCTGTGTGCCAAATTTCATCAAAATTCGGTCAGTAGTTTTTGCGTCAAAGATTAGCAAACATCCATCCATCCTCACAAACTTTCGTATTTATAATATTACTAGCTGTTGCCCGCGGCTTCGCTCGCGTTTTGGTCGGAAATTATCCCACGGGCACGTTACGTGTAAATATAGTTTATGGCCATCGGAGATAATGTAGCTTCCTATTAGTGAAAGAATTTTCAAAATCGGTTCAGGAGATCCAGAGATTACCCCCTACATACAAACTTACAACTTTTACCTCTTTATAATATTATAGTGTAGTATAGATATGGATTAGTATAGAAGTACAGATTAGTAGTATAAGTAAACGTGACTTATAAACATACTAGTGACTCGCCCCGGCTTAGCAGGGGTGCAATGTTTTACATATAAACCTTGCTCTTGAATCACTCTATCTATTCAAAAAAAAAACCGCATCTAAATCCGTTGCGTAGTTATAAAGATCTAAGCATACATAGGGACAGACAGCGGGAAGCGACTTTGTTTTATACTATGTAGTGATAAGAGTGCTACAATAGGGAGGAAGCCTATAATACTCAGCAGTAAATCAAGGTTGAAAAATGAATACGACAAGAAATTTAAAAAATAAAAGCAACTACAAAAACACAAAAAGTTAAAAAATAACTTTAGCTTCAGAAGTCGGTGACAAAAAAACAAAATCAAACAAACAAAAGACACCGACTTTTGAAGCTAAAGTTATTTTTTAACTTTTTGTGTTTTTGTAGTTGGTTTTATTTTTTTTTAAAAAGATTTTTATTTTTCCATTTTTAGTTGATAGTGTAATAATCGTAGGTACGTAGTAAGTTGAACTAAGTCATTTAACTTGAGTGATTATTCTGACTTTTAACCGTTAAAGAGTTTTATATTCCATAATCAGCTCACCTAGATAACCTGAAAGAATACAACTATAAATACGTCCCCATAATATTTCATTAAAGAATTATACTCCAACCCCTAATCAGTAAGGAGTTATACCTTCCATCATCAGCTCATCAACATGAGGTGATGACTCCTAGATGCGAATACTTGAATAACTTTAGAAAAAACACGAAACACGTAATACGTGCCAATAAAATTTGAGGGTTGCCCTCGATTTCCCTGGGATTCCATCATCAGATCCTGACATGGTGACAATGGGACCACCTCGAGACTATACCCATTCGTTATAAAAAAAGAATTTTGAAAATCGGTCTACAATTGACTGAAATATCACCGAACATACACACAAAAAAAAAAAGCAGACGACTTGATAACCTCCTCCTATTGGAAGTCGGTCAAAAAAAAAACTTTTTTATCGTAAGTACCTGGAACTCAGTATCAGTGTATATGAGCATATCTGCGAGTATTTCTCCGGTGGCGGCGTCGGTGACGAGGATCTTGGGCGAGTAGATCTCCTGGTCGAACAGCACTTGAATGTGTGCGTTGGAGCAGGTGGTCTCGTTGTTGCCCTGGCGCACTATCGCCTCGCCGTAGCACGTGTAGTATGCTGCTGATTCTTCTTCGTCCTGTAACAAGTTTTATTTGAATAGATAAATACAATATTACACTTTATTGTACAACAAAGCTGTTACACTTACACTGCTGTTTTACAATATTACTAAATCTATGGGTAAATTTGCGGTCTTATCGCTGATAGTGGTATCTTCCACCTTTCAATGGACTGAACGAATTTCTTGGTAAGTACCAAGTCATTGGAGTGCGATTGTAAAGTGCAAGTCAGACAATCAGCTAAGCTCATTTACTTCATCTTTGCAGTATTCTATCATAATGCGTTAGTTTAAAGTGCATATTGTATTGGTAAATGTCTTAGCCTACCTACCCTGCTCAGAGCTAACAAGTGGAATCAGTTCTTAAAAAAAAACATGTTTTACGGCAAACAAGCAATACTAACCTCATTATAATATCCATCATAATCGTAATCCTCCTCTTCATCATCATGCTCGTGGTCTTCCTCGGACTCCTGGAAGTGTACTTGTTTGAACACTTCGTTGACCGACGAACCCGTGTCGTCGGCCGTAGTACCGGCAGCCTCCTGGCCCGACGCGATCACCGACGTTCTTTGGAACGTTTCTGCAGTGATCGCGTTGTCTGCACGCGCACTCTCTTGTAAATGTTTTGGTAATCTTAGCTTGGACACGGTATTTTCGATGGCGGGTTCTGCTTCTTTCTCTTCTTTTATGGCTTGGGCAGCAGATGCTTGTAATTTCTGTTGAAATGGTATTAATGAAATGAATAGTCATGTCATGGTCGCTTTGTAAATTGCGTTTGCTCAGATTATACTATACAAGGTGTAAACAGACCCTTCATGAAGCCCTCTACCATGCATTCTGTACATCAAACGTAACTACGCACAAATATTGCAGAAAAACAGCTTTTTTTTTTAAAGCTGTGCACTTCAAACTCTTTACAGTCACTCAAAAAGATCAAAATCATGGACTTCGATTACGGCTCACTCCCATATTTACTAGCTGTTGCCCGCGACCTTCGTTCGCGTGAAATTTTTATAATAAATATTATTTCCCTTTTTGAATCCAATTTTGTTATCAATTTCAAGGGTTTTAATTTTTTTTGCACGGAACCCTAATTGTTATTCTAAAATAAAAGTACTACCTTAGTTACTCCTTATGACATCCGTCACAATCTCAAGACCCTTCAAATCAGTCCAGCTGTTTCGGAGATTAGGCGGAACAAACAGACAGACAAAAATAGAAAATATATGGTTTTTTTAATCAGTGCCGTATTTTCATATGCATTCAGTAAAAAGCCATTATTTTGATATTACAAACAGACACTTTGCGCTATTTTCTAAATAAATAAACAAATTCCTTACCCTGACACATTCAACGATCTTATCATGGAAGACGGTAGCCTGGTCTACGGTCTTGAAGCGCACTGCGAGGGTCTCCTGTTCGCCGGCGGGGTTCTCAGCGAAGTTGCGTCCCGCCCACGTCCAGGCGCGGTCCGAGTTCTTCATCGGTAGCAGTTGAAGGTCCATGTATAGCAGCATATTCAGCACCGCTTTGTGTACCTGATGATGGACCGACACGTTACAATTTGATTCAAGAGAATACGGATTCTCATTTTCCTTTTCTGTTGCACAGAATCACCCTTCACTAGATCAGCATAGGCCGCATAGGTTTTGGTTTTTTTTTTATCGATGGGAAATCATCAAATAACCCCGCTCTGGGCTGAGCAGGAGGGAGTGTTAGACTTTTACTGACTAAAACCCATCCATGTTCCTTCCTTTGCCTTTTGTGTTCCAGGGCCGCGGTATCTCTTTCGAACAGTCCCGCAACCCTGGCAGGATAGGTTTTGGTTAAGCCCTAGTTCTGATGTCGACTTTTATTTTATCTTGTGCGATTGTATTTTTTTATTATATGGGCCTACTCTTGACCTCAATCTTGTCCTGAGGACAGAGATGAGGTCGAAGATGGAATGAGCTAACCCAAAAGAAGCCTATTAACTCGCGACTTAAATAGATTAGGGTCATTTGAACTTGGGAACACCGACGCAGACAGCGAATTCCACTCCTTGGCTGTGCTCATAATAAAAGATGTAGCAAAACGCTTCGTGCAAATGTGTGGAACATCGACAAGGTATGGGTGATAACCTGCAGTAGCCGGGATTCCCGGTGGAAGAAGAGAGATGGTGGAATGAGCTCGTGGAGCTATTAGGGACACTCACCGAAGTACAGTCTGTAAAAGACCGACAAACATGCAACTTTGTCGCAGTGGGCCAGGCTATGTATGTGTGGCGGAAATGACAATATGCCATGAAAGTACTGAACCATAGTTTAGTTTTTTGGGTTTTTCTATCAGGAATTTCTCAGTAGCAGCCGGAATCTGGATTTGTGCCTGGTTAATGGACTTAAACATAACTGGTGGAAAATGTGGGTCTTCTCTTAGGTACACCTCTGCCTAATCCTTCGGGGGTTACAAACGTGATGTTACGTTCAGATTTCACAACATGCGTTTCTCTAGTACTGAAAAGGTTACAAAGTACACATACCTGTTCACGACGCAGTAGCAGTCGGTAAGTCTTCCTCTCCCCGTGGAACAATACTTTCATTTCACCGACACCTCGTTCTTTCCACTCGCGCGACTTCTCGTCGTAACGGTACAACTTGCATCGCTCGCCGTATATTTTTTCCTAAAAATAACAGACAAATTATTTAACTGTGTTGTAAATATTTCGGCAGTAATATTCAGAATAAAACTGATTTACATTAGTTGTAACTTGTTGCCGAAATCTACAACCATATAATGTGTTTAACTAGATCATACTGTAGTAAATGTGCGAATATTTTGTCACATTGGTTGTTGGAGATGAATGATTAAAAAAAAATCGGTGTATCCCCATTTAAAAAAAAAGACGGCCGAATACATAAAATCCTGTTTTTAAAGAAGTTGGTTATAAAAACGTAAAAGTCCTAATCTTTGAACATCGAGTTTTACAAAGAATTGATCCTAGTTACCTCATCCTCCTCTCCTGTGGTGACTACAATCTTGTCGGGCAGCGGTACAATAGGCTCGTAGTGAGGATCGTACTCCTCATCAGCGCCTGTAGTGTCCTCGCCGTCGCCGCTCTCGTTTTTCAACTTGTCTCCAGAATGATTTCCAGGTTTAGCAACAAATAGCTGTTGTCCGGCTCCCTCCCATTTAAAATCAGGTGGTTCTAAAAAAATAAAAATAAATAAGCAGCCATAGCACAGCTGTAGTTGTGAGGGACAGTTTCGACGGCTAGTATTTTAATAACCAAAAGTCTACATAGATTTAATTGAAACACAATAATTTAACTTACTTTGGATAGTTTTGATACCGAAGCCAGGCCCAGTACCAGATGACAAAGCAGCAAATGACAGACTGTTGTCAACACTGAATGGTGCTTCTATCTTCTCAGGCTCTTGGCTAGTATCCGTTTCCTTAGGCTTGTAGTCACCACCGGCATTTACCGCAACTGGTTCTTCTTTCTTCTGCTCCGTATTTGCAGCTGTACTCAATGCAGGAGCATGGTCTGTTGTCCCAAATATTGATTTACCATTTCCAAATATTGAATTTTGAGACGATAGGGAACCAAATGCCGACATGCCAGCTGACTCAAACATGCCAGAATCGATTTTGGGTTGACTGCTTCCTAAGGCACCGGGTCCGAAAATACTTCCTTGATTAACGCTAGTAAATAAGTTTTCGGATTTTTTATCATCTCCGAATACAGATTTTACACCACTATTTTGGCTGTCAGGCTTCGTATTAGCAGCTAGAAATTCTAAAACAGATCTGTTAAAAGATATTCCCTTGTCGTTAGTACTGTTCGCAGGCGGTGGTGTCAGTTTTGTATCACTAAAAACGAATTTTGTGGGTGCTGTTCCGAAGTTTGAATTAGACTCGACTTGATTCTCATTCGCAGTGTTAAGATTGCTCAGTTTAGGCGGGGCGAGTAGAGAATTCTTAGCGCTTGATGCCCCTTGAGAGTCACCACTGCCAAATATGGAAGCAGCCTTATTTTGTGGGGTTCCAAATAACATGGTCTGTTCTCCAAATCCTGAGAATATACTAGGTTTCTGAATTAAAGTATTTTCCTTGTTGGTTGTATTACTACCAAAGCTGCTCTGGGAAGATGTCGATGTCGGTGTTTTTGTATTAGACGCAAGTGAGCCCAGTGGGGTGCGGAATATAGATGTATCAACCGTTTTTTCAAAATTAGATGGAGTGCCATAAATTGAATTAGTAGGACTTTGGAAAAGAGGAGTGGTTGTTTTCACAGGTGTGCTGGCACTAGCCAATGATGCTTTTAAAGTTGCGGCTATTGTCATAGGCTTTTGCTCTACATTGGTAACATGTGATTCAGAAGTTAATGTTACATTCTTGTCACCTGATGAAGCTTGTAGATCAGTTCCGCAAGCACTGGACTCATCGCTGTCGTGGCATCCACGACATCCTTGACAAGGTTCCTTACTTTTATAAGTAAAGAAATTCTCCGGCAGCATGAGCTCCTTGGCTTTTTGTTTTTCTTCTGTCGTAGCTTGTATTTCACTGACAAACACAACATCATCAATTTCGTCTATCTCCGTCTTGTCGATCTGTTCTTTCTTACTGACGGGTTTTCCTTGTAGTGAATTATCAATTGCATCTTTAAACTCTGAAGCTACCTCCTTACTTTTGAACCGTAAACAGAAATGTTCTAAGTTTAGTTCACCTTCACTGAAGTCATTGACAATAAATTGCCAAGACTTTTCATCTTTTACATTGTAAATTATCTCAGGAGTCAAAGCATGATTCAAACATATTTTAAGGACCTGTTCCCTTCGCATAACAACCCTGCAAAATAAAACATTTAATGTAAATTTATAAATTAAAATTAAAATAATAATAAAAATGTCTAGAATACGATCTTAAGGTTACCTTAACTTCCCAGTTTCCTTATGTTTTAGTATTTTGACGATTCCTTTCCCGCGTTCTTTCCATTCACCTGATGCAAATCTGTATAGTTTTGCTAACTGGCCATAAAGTTCAGTTTCATTTTCTTCGCCAGTTACGACTTCAACCTAAAACATTTTGAAATAGATGCTATACATGCATGTAAAGAATGATATGGCTAGAAAGGAGGTGACTGCTGAGATGACGAGTAATAGAGAAGTATGGAAGAAAAATACATGCTGCGCCGATTGAAAATAAATTGGGATTAAAACATTTTATTACACATAGGCCCTAAAAAACGTCGAGAAAAAGGGCATGGTTCGGGTTGGTCTCTTCCTACGGAGAAGAACCGGCAAGACACTCCATGGTTCTGTTTGAAAATTAGGGCAGAAGAACAATGAATTGGCGACAAAACAGTAAAAAAGAATTACACACCACCTCACGGTTCAGCCAGCAATTCTAAATTCCCTCATTGAAGCAGTTGCCCCAAAAGACCATGTACAAATAATCCAAGACAGTATAAAAAAATCTTACCTTGTCAGGCAGGGGGATCACGGGAGTGAAGGGATGGTAGCATTCATCTTCTGCAGCATACTCATTGCCATCACTGTCATCCCCATCTCCTTGGCTACGTGGTGATTTCGCCGGGCTTTTACCCTTGTTTGGTGGTTTAGGTTTGAAGACAAAATCAAATGTGCTATTCTCTTTGAACCCAAAAGATACATTAGAGGAACTATCTGTCTGTGGCGTGGGAAGCAGTGCTGGTTTTACAGGAGTACTTAGTTCTTCATTATTTTTGAAGCTAAAGTCAACAGCCTGACTTTCAGTGGTAGCCTTTAGTACATCAAACACACTATTAGTAGCTGGAGATCTCTGAGCCCCAAACGCCACAGGGCTTGCTGATGTTTCAAGATTATTTGATGGTACACCAAAACTAAATTTGTGTGCACCAGTGCCATCAAAAATAGAAGAAGTCCCTGCATTTGGCTTCTGGTCATTTGCTGCTGGTGGAATACCAAAACGGAATTGTGGTCCAAGTGAGCCAGTACCAAATATAGATGTTTTTTTGTTAACTTCTGAAGTTGGTGCACTGGGTTTAAATAAGGCCACCCCAGTAACAACTGACTGTCCCTGGGTCGTACCTTGGAGTACCGAAGTGGACTTTTCTTCATTACTTGTTGTTTTAGGAGGTATACCAAAGTTAAACTTAGGTGCGTTATCAGAGGTAAGTTTAATACTTGTCTTTGCTTTTGTTGGATCTTTGGGACTATTGCAAGCACTACAATTTTCTAAACTAGGATCGTTTCGTACTAAGCAATCCTTGCATTCCCAACTACCTGGTTTGGGTTTAAATTTATCTCCCCACCCTATAGTGGCTACCGGTTTCGGTTCGGTAATCGTGTTTGTGACTGCAGCAGGAACAGCGCTAGTATTGGAGCTGTTCGGTTTCGGTGTATCACAACACGCGCATTTAGCGAAACTTTCCAGATTATTTGTATAACATGCATCACAATGCCATGATCCAGCTTTAGGTTTAAACATTTCTCCAAATCCAGTTTGATTGTTTTGTTTTGCAGCATTCTTTTCCTCCTTTGCTGCCTTTGATTCGTCTTTGATTTTAGATTGCGCAGATTTAACACCTTCAATAAATTCATCACACAACTGAATATTTTTAAATCGCAAACAGAAAGTCTCAGCTACCAATTCTCCTTCCGAAAAATCTTTAGCACACCAAGTTACAGCTTTATCCAAATTGGGCATTTTTTGGAACACCATTTCGTTAGTAACTGCGTGATTACAACACACCTTCATAATTTGTTCACGCCTCATTAGCAGTCTTACTTTTTGGATATTATCTTTATGAACAAGTAATTTAATATTACCGAGGCCACGTTCTTTCCATTCTTTGGCAGCAGCGTCAAACCTTAAAAGTTTAGCCCGATGTTCAAATAATATAGTCTCATCTTCTTCGCCCGTCTTCTGATCAACTAAAGCAGGCAAAGGCACAACCGGCTTGAATTCAACATTCGGTTCATATTCTTCTACGTGGTCCGAAGTGTTTAGTTTAGTTGATTCTGAAGCTTGAGAGTCATTATTAGTGTTTTTAGTGTTGGTGGAAGAAGCGGTACCAAACAAATTTGTGAATGGAGAACTTGTGGTAGTTTTAAAGGATAATCCACTAAATACATTAGGCTTACTAGAAGCAATTTCTTGAGATTTAGTGTCAGGCTTCACATCATCAGAAACAGGTTTGAATGTTGGTGTGCTGCTAAATGTGAAGCCACCCACCACAGCCTTAGCTGGTGTCGACTGGGCGGTGCTATCTTTATTAGGTGTAGCCAGCTGGCTGGAAATTATTTTAGGAGTCACTATTTTAGAATCTTCACTTTTAGGTGCCACTGGACTTAAACTTTTATTCAACATAGATTCCTGTCTTGCTTTTTCGAAGGCATTATAGAAATCTTGGGCTATATCAGCTGTTTTAAAACGAATACAAAACTTTTCCAAGACCACAGTCTCATCGGCATAATCATTTGCTACCCAAAAGTAGGCTTTAGTTTCATTCTTCATTTGTTTTATTTCCATTTCTGCGGTAATGATATGATTAGCGCAAATCTTATGTACTTGCTCTCGTCTCATGAGAACTCGTACTTTCCCTGTGGTCTTGTGTTTCAGTAACTTCATTTCACCAAGACCTCTCTCTTTCCATTGTTTATCGACAAAGCGGAACAGTTTAGCTCTAGCGCTAAATATCACATATTCATCTTCTTCGCCTGTAGTTACTTTCACTTCAGCAGGCAGAGGTACAATAGGCTTGAAATCCGGACATGGGTCATAATTGTCCACAGAAGTATTGCTTCTTTCTGATAAAGTTCTTGATTTATTGAGACTTGTATTCGAAGAATACCCACCAAAGAAAGGTCCATCAACAACAGACTTTGAAGAATCAAATGAGTCAATGCCCACTTTAGGTGCAGCTATTGTGGGATTAAGTAAAGAACTAAAAGTAGATGTGGAACTTACAGGTGTTGTTTTGAAAACGGAAGATTGATTCCAATTAGTCACAGGCGTGGTAACAGTCTTATTATTTTGTGCTGGAAACACAAACACTGGAGGTGACACTTTAGAGTCAGTAGTTGGAGGCAGTTGGATTTGATAGTTGTGCGGAGTGCCTTTAATATGTTTTGATGGAATTGTGACACTTAGAATTGGGGCTGGAGTTGTAGTACATGTAGGCAAGGGATCTGAAGATGTTATCACTACATTCACAGGCAAAGATCTCACAGAATCTTTTGGCTCCGTAGAAGAAGTTGTTTTAGACATGGTAATTGATGTAACAAGTGGTGGCACAGCTACAGATGATACACCTGGCATTGCTGGTACAGAAGAAAGCGTAGGTGCTACCGGCACTGACGGTACCGTTGGCGCACTAGACATATTAGGGGGGACAAGGTGAGCTACATCCAAATACATCTGATCTGGTGTTTGATAAACACCAGGATAGTTTACTTGAGCCCTTGTTGGATCAAACATTGGCTGCGTACCTGGCACTGGCACAGAGGAGGGCTGAGCAAATTGAGAATACTGATTGTAAAGGTTGTATAAGCTTTGATTATATAGATATGGGTTGGGAGGCACTGGGAATGGTGGTACAAGTCTTTGATTGAAGGCAGGAATCACTTGGGATGGAGCAAATGGTAACTGTGCCGCAAATGATGATGAACTATCATTTGTTCTGTATTCTTCATCCAAGTTATATAAATCACTGTCATCTATTGTCTGTTCAGAAGAAGCTTTTTTCAACTTGCCCACTTCTTTTTTGAGCTCTGCAACTTGTTTTTTCAATTCACTGACATCTTTACATTCATTTCTACATTCATCTATCTGGTCTTTAACTTGATCTACTGATATTTTCAGCAGTTTAAATTGATCTGTAGTGTTTTGCATATTGGATTGAATAGTGCTTATTATTTGATTGCCTAATTTACGATTTTCATCAAACCAATTTCTTGTTTGTTCCATAAAGTCACCAATGGTAGTATCCCGTTTTTGCAAATTTTTAATTTCATTCTCTATTCTTCCCAAAAATTGTTGATCAACCCTCGAGTTTTCAAGTATTTGGGAGTCCAAAGCAGTTCTATAATTTGTAGCATTGGCACTGTGAACAGCTTTTGGTGTAGAACTTATATTACGGAAGATATGGTTTCCCCTGATGGGCAGTTCACTATCTGCTGACACATTTTCATCTGAAGAATACCTGCCTTCGCCGTCATTCGTTACTGCTGTAAAATCGGGATCTATTTTATTCATTTGGGTTTCTATGTCTTCAATCAGTTCTTGAGTATCAGAGTATAAAGGATGGTTTTTATTGGATTCACTATCCCTGAGCCTATCTAAAGCTTTGTATGCAAACATTTTAGCTTTGGACAACAATGCTGCATATTTTGATCTTGTTTCAGGATCTCTTGACAAATTATTTTCTTCTGAAGCAATTTTGTTATAGGTTTGGCCAAGGTGGTATAACGCTTGCGGTGACTTTAAATTGGAAAGAATTTCAATTACTTTATCATATTCCCCCTCACTAAAATGATTGACTGCTACATATAACTTGCATTCTTCAAGCAACGCATTGAGTTCTTTGGTGCCAAGGTCTTTGTGTGTGTAATCAAATATTCGTTTGTCAAGGAATTTCACTACTATTTTGCTTCTCAATTTTTCTAGTAATGGTACAGCTGAAGAGTAATATAAACCAGCCCTTATTTCCAGTTGAGCCTTTTCATCTACATTTGTTGACATCTTAGCTTTTTCACTGAATATGCGTCCAAGAGTGCAAAGAAGTTCTGGGTCAAGACCGTGATTGTCAATGCATCGCACCACTTCAATGCCGCGACTCAATGTGGCGCGTATGTCCGTCAATTCAGTACCTAGTTCATTTTGGCTGAATTTGTAAGCACAGTCCCACCACTTCATCTGGGTTAGAGAACACAGCAAGTCAGTAATGTTGGCTGGAAGTGTGGATGGCCTATCATTGGTTATGTAAGAATCTTTCTTAGATATTTGTTGGTTGGTTGTCAGAGTCGCACAGTAAAGAAATGCATGAATATCTGATTTATTCAATGTTTCAGGTCCACAGGTTGTTGCATTATAAGTGAGCATATCAAAAAGTGTACATTTGAAGTATGCATAATTTTTATAATTTAGCAATGTCCAAACAAAGTGGTGGAGTGAACTACCATATTCCCTTTGAGAGTCACCATCATAAGATTCAACTTCTACCTTTCTTGGAAGCCTCAATACCGGTGCGGTAAATGCATTCGATGCAAAATAAGATGATTTTATTTTATCCAAATGACCTTTACTGGAAAATATCTTTTTATATAACTTGTCTCTCCAGTGAGTACCAGAATAACACTGGGAAACCTGATCTAAAAATGACTGGTTTTTCTCTTGAATGTTAGAAAGTAAGTAATGGCCAGCTTGAGAGCATCTATAAGTTCCTTCTGAATACCAACGATTTACTGCAATTGTTTGCTTTTCAGGAGCATTTCTCAGCCAATTCACTTTTGAATCTAGGGGCAGTGTTTGCCAAGCAACTAACATCAATGGAGCAGCACACTTAGTGGCATCACGCCAGCTCATTTGGTCTTTTTTAGCCTTTTTCAGTAAGAATGTTGCAGCATGAAAAGCAACCTGTCCTCTATGATGTTGTAGTAATGCACTATGGAACTCTCCAAAGCCAGGAGAAGCTCCCACCTTGGCAATACTCTCAATAGCTTGATCATAAGCATGAAGGAGTTCATTAGACTCAATTAAACTTTTGGATGAGCCACTGGGTATTTCAGTTAGACTCAACAAGCAAATACGCTCCTTGACCGTTAGGAGAAGTAACTGATAAAGCCAATCACTGAAGTTATGCGAGTTATGCTTTAGAAGATCGTTGAGAATTTCATACCAGCCATAGTTATTAATGAATGTTTTGCCTCCAAACTCCACATGACAGGCATGTTCAAAAGCTTCTTTGCCTTTGTTGATGTTAAGGTAGTGTCTCAATAGACGAGCATGAAGCACTGCATCCTTTGGTCTTATGCTCAATTCAGAACGTAGTAAATGAACAAGTGCTTCAGGATCTGGGTTAGATACAGCTATTAGCCTCTCCCGTAATCTAAATGTAACAGGGTGCCTAGGAAATGTGGCTTCTGCTTTCTCACACCAGTATTTTGCACGGCCTGGTTCGATGATGACTTCATCGTCAGCAAGAAGTTCACAAACTGAAGCAGAGAAAAATTTATGACTATAAGGGGTTTGTTTACTAATCAAAACAGAAATAAAACAAGCCAAGCCTAAAACTTTAAACTAAACTTTCATCCTAGATACTTTGTTTGCAGTTTACAGAACAAGCACACAACTAGTATAAAACATTGCTAAATTATTTTGTGGACAGATGGTCAATGATCACTTTTAGCTTCAGTGGGGGTAGGCTGGAATGATGAATGATATATTATGTATATGATGCTTATTACACATAAATTGGGTTTCAAAAATAAAAAAAGCCAAGATAAACTTTAAGAATATTTTTTTGTTAGTTTGGCTTACATTGGTCTTCTTCCACTAAATGATTGATGCCAATAGAAATGTATCTTTGATCTTTTATTATTGTTATTTATATAATTTCTATACATACATATAATGTAAATTCCAGATCAAACACCCAACAAGCAATCTAATTTTGAAATATTGACAGCCAATCTTGTTAACCAGATATAACCAAATACTTAAAATGTGGAATGTCATGCACATATACAATCAACAATATTATGGATACATACTGTCCAGAATAGTACTAGTTTGTGCGGGATCGATGTCTAAAGATGCTTTGTATTGTTCAAGAGCTTTTTCTTTCAGCCCCATTTTCTGCAAAGCTTGACCAAGCAGTTTGTACGCCGCAGCGTTGTTGTCTTTTTGCGTGAGGTATTGCTCGACATATTTCTGGCAATTCGAATAATCCCCCACTTCAAAATATAGTCGAGCCACAGAATAAGCTCGCGATTTGAACTGCAAAAAACCAATTTGTGTTACAAAATAAGCCGCACAAATAGTAATCCTTGAAATTATGGTCATGGTCTTGTTTTACTTACCTCTTTCGCAGGCAATTTACTTAACAAATTCTCCACGTGTTTGTCAACGTCTTTTTTATTTCTATACATTTTCACGAACTATTCACCCAGTTATTAATCTTTTAAACCTCGAATCACCTTACACAAGAAAAAATCGCGTGGGGCAAATGGATCGGCATTCGGTGTTCGTCATTTTTAAGTTTTAGGGTTAACAATTAAAAATATAATTTTTCCCACTAGTGTTTTTAAACACAAATATTTCCCAACTGATATTTGTGTTGGACTGCTTTTTCGAACTTTATAAAATTTATTTCAAATACATTCAAGATTCTATTATTATTTCCAAATAAAAACTTAACGTCTCTGATAGTTAACACATCAAAGAAAACATGTTACAATTTGTAAAAAAATATCGCACGACTAAAATCGAATTATTCGTGTGTTCGGTTGTTAAATATGAGTCAGACTCGTTTAAAAATGCTCGTTATTTCACCAATCACCCGTATTACAAAGTGAGCTGCACATATTATTCCTGAAAAATGTTTACCCATCCTTCAGGAAAAAAGTCACAAATTACAAAAAAAAAAAAAACAAATCAAATAAGTAAATATATTAATATATCTTTGCAAAATAAAGAGCTAAAAGAACTAATTGCTAAACAGATGTCTATTGGTAAATTATTTTGTTCCTGATAAGCCTAATGTAATTTATTCACGCCCAATGTTGTGTAAAAGTATGGATATTTTCAGGTTCGTAAGTTACAAACCAATATTTCTTCTATTGTTTTTTTAGCAATAATACTAAATAATGATGGAATATATGCATAGTTTTTGGTGTTTAACTCCAGATAGTGAAGTTATCAGTTTTCTTCATTTATATGGAAGAATAATCGGCTTGCGTAACCTTAAACGGAGAATAAACCAAATGCTTTACATTTAAAAAGATTTCCCGATTTCCTTTTTATGTGGGAAATGAATTACTGGCAAGAACGATTCCCCATTGTGTGGTGTTGGCTACATTGACAGTGCCATCAGAAATTTAAAAAAAATCGTCCGTTTGAATAAATCTCCATCATAGAGAAATAGTAATTACTACGTGCCACAATGCGGGCTATCGTTTTTGAGCTCACCAGATGGCGCCACTATCGAGTAAGGTCATGTCAATAATTCTATACTATAAAGTACCAATAACTTCATAAAAAGTTTATTCTATTAGGTTTATCAACATAGTGACAGATACATATACCTACAGATACATATTTACAATATTCTCCCTAAAATTAGCAAGCATGAAACATAAAAAAAATTAACTCTAAGTTCTAACAAATAAGATGATATGTTGCTACTTAAAATCTTCAAGTCTTATTTAATCAGGAATGGCTCAATCTACACCAGTGGAGGCGCAAGGGTAGCCCGTTCAAATACATTTTAAACGGGCAAAATAACTTTTTCATGAAAATGTCACGCAATGGGGTTTAATTAACTTGGAGGGTTGTATTGATGATTTGAATGATTAAAATTCTGTAACTCCATACGTGTTACTGGCGCAATTTAAATTTTCATCAACATACAACCTGACACTGTCCTGCAAATTGCAATAAAATTAAGAAAAAAAATTGCGGGTTACTCTTGCGCTTCCACCGTAAAGGAATAAGGTGTAGAAATGGCATGGATGTTTGTTTGATAACGTGGGATAATAAATTGTGTAAATAGTAATAGTTTTTTTTTGTGTGATCGTGTTTGTTCATGTCTCTGTGTGATTGTCCAACTCCCGTTAGTGAACTGTATGTATGTACCTCGCCTCCCGCAAAAAGTTGCAAATTAAATTAGTTTTTATACTCACTCTATGGGTGAAACAAGATTGACGGATTCCGGTTTTTTTCACGCAACCCAGTACCCCCCTCTAATTGAGTTTTTTTTTGTCTTATCTGTACTGGACTGGTACTAGCTTGCTACATATTAGTCAAAGAGTAAAGTAATATATAGAGATAGATATTAGTAATCTGTGACTGACTGGTACTGTGCTGTGCTCTGTCTGTGCTATGGTAGGTAGTGTTTACTGCTGTGGTTTATTGTATTCGCATTTGCAGTTTCTATTTTCTCTAAAATTTCTAAAATATTGATGTCGTTTGTCTGGATTATTTTGTGACTTTATTATGGTCTTATTATACAGACCCGTTCTTTTACTTAAATACTTACTTACATAGTGTCTAAAGAATTTGCTGTTTCGTCTTTCAGTCAAACACGGATAAAATGTTATTACTTATTCGAATGGATTACTCTTCATGTACTTTCTGATAACATTGCAGCACAATAAGTAATTTATTGTGATTCGGTGTGCAATATTACTTTACAAGGCTTGGAGATGGGTGATTCAGAGTTCGCGTACGGATCTTCCGTGTCAGTGGATTCTATGAAAACCATCGCAGAAAGTATAGGAATAGCAAGTTTGGGAGATGATGCTGCCAAAGAACTGGCGGACGACGTGACTTTCCGATTGAAAGTTATAGTACAGGATAGTATGAAGTTCATGAACCACTCCAAGAGACAAAAGTTATCAATAACTGACATAGATAACGCTCTGAAGATCAAGAACATTGAGGTATGTTCTCATTAGGTCACGTACTTTATACCCATTACCCTTGTCTCAGAATACATTTTACAATAATTACCAAATGAAAACACCACATAATCTCAACTTTGAGTGGATTTGAAAAGCCAGATAAGGTCTTTTCTGCTGTTTATTTTAGTGTTGTCCACTGTAGTTGATGTAAAAGTGCATCACATTAATAGATAAACTCAAATGAAATAAGGTGTTTGTTTTTTTCAGTGTCAGTATGGATTCATTCAACCAGATTCATTACCATTTAGATTTGCGTCTGGTGGAGGCCGAGAACTACATTTTGTCGAAGAGAAAGAAGTAGATCTGTCTGACATTCTGTCGGCGCCACCGCCAAAGATCCCTCTGGATGTGTCTGTTCGTGCACATTGGTTGAGTGTAGATGGTGTTCAACCCACTGTGCCAGAAAATCCTCCTCCTTTGTCTAAGGAAGCACAGAAATCAGAATCGGTTGATCCTATCAGTAAATTGAGCAAACCCACTAATAAGGATGCTGCAGGTATAAAGTCACATTTGTTTTTTATTAAGCTATCATTCATTTTTCTAATGCCCATTGAGTTACAGCATATTGTGTATTTTGACATTTTGAATTCTATTTCACATGTCTATACATGATGCAAACAAACAATGTAAGTTTTTGTTTTTATTAGCACATGACCACTGGATGGCATGTGCAAGAAACACAAAATAAATGTGACAACTCTAAACTTACTATCATGCATTACATAGATATGTCAAAATCATAAGTTTTGTAAGCATTGGGTTACTTACTGTTAGTAATTACTTCATTACATTTTAGTAACAACATTTTTAATCTAAATCCCCTTTCATGCTCATCTCAGCCAGTGGAAGTGCACATTTATGAAAAGAAACAACATTGGTCACACCAAATAAAGCAAAAATTAATACACTTGGTTCTTGTTGCTTTGTACTGATTTCATTTTGTAACTTCATACAAAACTATAATTTCTAAAGTTACCTATACTAACCTAACCCTTCACTTGGTCATGTTAAATGTTATGGCCATTGCTGTATAAAATATCTTTTAGTTTTATTGTTCCCTATATGGATATTATAACCTAGTAAAATTGCTTCTGAAATCTTTATCAGGAATGTTATAGAATTAGATGACTTCAAAAGTACCTACTTAAACATATAGGTACTCTTTACTACTAGACTTAGGTCAATAGACAGTTTTTATAAGCATGCCCCATCTTTGTCTATATTACTAGCTAGCAACTCAAATAAGTTCTTAATTAAAGACTTAGGTAAAGTGGTGCATGTTAATACGGTATAGATTTTCTGTAGTTTCTTTGAATACAAACATTATTCACACTAGGCTTTAATGTACCATGGCATATTAAATAAATAAAATATGTATGGAGCCTGTCTAGTCATGAAAATATGTACTATTTCAGGTAAACCTATGTGTGGTAAAGCAGCGCGGCTGAAGGCTTCCGAGTCGGTCCACGTGAAGCAACTAGCCACACACGAGTTGAGCGTGGAACAGCAGTTGTACTACAAGGAGATCACAGAAGCTTGCGTTGGCAGCGATGAAGGACGCCGTGCAGTAAGCATGATTTGTCTATGTTGATTTTGCTATGATGAGGATTCAGGCTCATATGTAAAACAAACATTTGTTAACGATATAATATTGTATTATAAGATTGGAGGTGGAATTTCAATTAAAACTAAACAATAGGTTTTACAACTTATTAATAGTAATCAGAATCAAAAACTAAAATACTAAACAATTTAGAAAAATAAGGAATCTCACGATACAGATGACACATGTAGAATGGCCCAGTTTAAGGGCAGAGTGTGGAAACCAAACCCTTAAGAGCGACCAACCCGTCATACTTTTCATACAAACGCTCATGCGTAATTACGTTGTTACACATCTATCTTTGATTTTTTTTAACTAATGTTTATTATGTGCACTATATCTAGGTTTCTTTAAGAGTAAAAAATTAAAAAATGTAGTAACAAATTCAGTATAAACCTCCAAAAATTGCTGTTTTGCACAAATTTTACCTGAAATTTGGCCGTTCATAATCTACTCATTAACTCTAAAAGTATAGAAAACATCATAATAGAAACCTTGCACGTGTAATGGAGATTCTTAATGACAAATATTTATTTCACACACTTTTGTAAGACTTATTCAAAAACACGTATTTCCTGGAACAGGTTTAAGAAATTTTCGAACACTATTTTTCGTTCAATTTCATCGCCTTAGGCGGTATGAGGTGCGTGGGAGTCGAGTTGTGCGGGGTCGGGGCGAGGTAAGACGGGGGAGTCGAAAGAAAATCGCCGCTGTGGCTCTGGATGAAACAACAAGCTTTTCGACCATGCTTGCCTTGACGATAGACGGGCCGGGAAGGGCCCTCTTAACATAGATTCAGATGACACCTGACGTCGTATAGTCTGCTCGCTGTGGTGGTTGTTGATAGAAAAAAGGGCACGCCCGTGCTGGTGCGCGCTTTTATAGTCTCACGTTTGCTTCATCTCCTACAGTATTGTATATTGGGCCGATGTTTGGAACTACACACCCAAAGCGCGTATTTTGCATCAATTAAATAATAAAAATGTCAATGAAGGTAAAGCTTTTCCATTTCACTGTTTTTAAAGAAATAGAAGTATTATTGTATGGTAACTATTGTAATCCCCACAACTGTTTTTTTAATCTAAAACATGATATCCATAAATCAAGATGAGGTGGTAACAGTAATAACTATAAATATTATGATATTTTCTTGCAGGAAGCACTACAGTCGCTGGCATGTGATCCTGGCCTACATGAGATGTTGCCAAGAATGTGCACGTTTATATCAGAAGGCGTCAAAGTAAATGTAGTGCAGAACAATCTCGCGCTACTCATCTATCTCATGCGAATGGTCAAAGCATTGCTGGACAACCAGTCACTGTATCTCGAAAAATATGTAAGTATCTGTACTCTTACACCCATAGATCATAATCACGTATTTTTCGAATGAGCAAGACCAACAGGAAGCGGCCACAGAACTTGGCCTTGTGTAGGATGTTTCAGAGCAACGGGAAGGAAATAGCTACAGAAAAACGCGAATCTGTCCGGATAGGTATCACTCAGCACTCTAATGATAATCTGAGCAAGATCTAATCTCGGCTTAACTCATTATCACCTGCCCAGCCTTTTCCCAACTTTGTTAGATTCGGCTTACAGTCTAGCCGGATGCAGCTGAATACCAGTATTTTACATGGAGCAACTGCCTATATGACTTCCACAACTCAGTAGTGGGTAATACAATACTCCTTGGTTACGATTGGTTGTCAGAATTTCGGGGCGCTGACTACCTGTCAAAGATCTACAAATGACAGCCGGGACCAACGGCGTAACGTGCTCTCCGAGGCACGGAGGAAACTTGTTATACATGGTGGAATTTTTCAACCTCATCTGGAGGGAAACTGCTACTCTAAATACTGGAAACAGCAAATTTTACTCAAAGGAAATATTCCTTTATTTTTAAAAAGAAACAAATCTGCATTCAAAGAATTTCGAAAATTCGCTAGCCACACTTGGGAATCGAAACAACTAAATAAAAAAAATATAACACCTGTACTTTTATGACATCAATCGAAAGAGTCAATCATATGGATCAACTAAAAAATTTCTGACTTTCAAAAGTGCTTGCTAAGGTCTAATAAAAGTGAAATAAATTTGAGTTTGAGTTCAAATCTCTCTTACAAACTCCAGTATTTAGAGTACTTTCCCTACAGGTGAGGTTGAAAAATTCCCTGTATAATGGGTGGTCACCCATCCACGGACCGACCTAGGCAAGAGCGGCTTAACCTGACGATCGATCCGAACGGCTGTTACTATTTAGCCACGACCTCCTTTTGTAATAATCTTGGCTTAACTAGAGCATTTAAATAATTCTCCAAATCTAATAATGGAAACTGACAGATGTGTTAGCGGGGAGTTTGCTCACTTCTTCTCCCCAGCAGCACTAGAAAGTGGCGAAAGGCGAGCATTTTGGGGTGATTCTCAGCTTAATTTGCACAAATAGCTAGTTTGAGACCAGCTTTTCTATAAATGTGTCCACGTGCACAGTTACACGAGCTGATACCGTCCGTATCGACGTGCATCGTGTCGCGGCAGCTGTGCCTCCGTCCAGAGATGGACAACCACTGGGCATTGCGCGACTTCGCCGCAAGACTCATGGCTCAGATCTGCAAGGCGTTTAACACCTCTACCAATAACTTGCAGACGAGGGTCACTAGGTAAGAACATGATTTAGATTATCCTGATATGATACCCTTCATGATTATACAGGGTTAGTTTCCAAAGACCAGCCAAATTCTCAGATATGATGCAGTACGACATTCTGAGTCTACATATTTTGACCATGTAGGTATTGCACTTTTGTAGGAAGCAGCTGTTTTTTTTTTTTAATAACCTAAGATAATTTTTTATGTGGGGGGGGGCTCAGAATGATGTAATTCATTATATCTGAGAATTTGGCTGGTCTTTGGGAACTAACCCTGTATAGAGTAATTTATGTATAGTCATGGCCGCCGGCTACGAATAAAATAGACGAAAATATTCAGGAATAAAAAGCTGAGTAGCCCAGTATAAATCGACGCTAGTATAGTTCTGCATTTTTGATATGTTGTATAGTACCTATAGATCAGCTAAGGTGATTTGAATCCAAATGTGCACGTTTTGCGAAATTTTGGGACTTTTTTATAAGAGCTATAAAATGTCGAAGTTTTATAAGAGCTATAGAAAGTCCATTCACTGATGGCATCTTCGGCACAACGTGAGTTTAAATGTTTGTAAACGCACCCACGATCACGATATACAGGAGAAATTCCTAGTGTGGGAGCAAAGATTAAAAAAAAAAGCTTGATAGCTCGGAAACGTAACACTTCAGAACATTTTGTCTCATACAGAACTTGTTTGTATTGACAGCTAACGATTAATGAAGGTGATATGCGAGGCCACTACTAAAAAAAATTGCGGGTGTTAGGCCGGCCATTAAATTCAAACCCCTTTCGCAGTTTATCGCGTGGTGAGCAGCGACAACAAGTTTTTCAAAGTTGCAAATTTGGATTCGCATCACCCTAACTGATCTATACAACATATCAAAAATGCAGAACTATACCATGCTTTGCGGTTTTAATGTTAATTTCCATTGGGCGCGGAACCGATGATCGGTGAGTGGTTGATTTGAGCCGATTACGTATCACTGGATTTGCCACATTTAGTTTAAAGCGGTGTCGACTCGCATCGTCCGAGCCGAGACGAGACGAATTACGTATTTATCGCTTGAACAGCATGGACATAAAGCTCTATGTGACCAGCTCAAGCTGCCGTGTTCATAAGTATAGAGACTTTAACCTTTCAGAGCCCGAATTGACAAGCTCTCCTTTACATTTCTAACTTTTTTTGCATTCATCAACAAAGTAACGCTTATGCGGTATGAAGGGATGAACGAGAATCTAAAAAATCCAAGGGGTTTCGAGCAAACATTTACGATCTTGGACCTCCCTGATTAAAATCCCGCAGGCGCCCATGTGTACTGACAGTATTAAACCGAATCGTTTTAGAACACTGCCTTGTGTAAGGACATGGAAAGAGATAAATCATCGTTCCTATGAATGTTTTTAAATAACAACATTGTTCCTTATTTAGGCAAGGAAATAATCTCGGCATAAAACATATCAAGTTTTTATCCCAAATACATTATTGTCCGCAGGTTATTCGCCAGAGCTCTGCAGTGTCCGTCGCAGACTAACAACGAGACAGGCGTGGGACCATCCATGGTCACAACTATGAAGGAATCTGAGAAAACGCCGCTGGCGTCTCTATACGGTGCAGTTCAAGGTTTAGCAGAATTGGGTCCCGAGGTCGTCAAGGTGAGGACATATTTTATGATAAAAAATACCATGGACGATCTTCTTCGATCTTTCATACAAGATCAAATTAAATTAACTAGCGAAACATAATTCATTGCCTATTCTATTTTCACAAGCTCCTATAGGGTGCCGCATACATATCGCGAAAACAGTTAATTATAGAATTATTTTAGCATGATAACTCACTTACGACTCAAGAATCTTCAATTTTGTATATCTATAATTTTTTTCAATTAGTTTCAAAACACGCGCGGCGTGTCAGGCGAACCTGAAAAATAATGTAAAACTCTCGAGACGCGTCAGCGGCATCGACAGTGTTACCATAAGTAATAAGTTTCGATGTCGAGGAAGATAAAGCTAGTACTACATCCTCCGTCTCCACAAGGTATTCATCCTGCCCCGTGTGCGCTGGCTGGGCGAGCGCGTGGAGGGCGCGCTGAGCGGGCTGGGCGGCGCCGACCGGCTGGCGGCCAGCAACCTCAAGCACCAGCTGCTGAAGGTGCTGGCGCCCGTCGTGCGACAGCTGCGCCAGCCGCCCGACCTGCCCGATGAGTACAAGTCAGTATAGCACATTATTTTTCTAAACCAGATCCACAGACCATTTCAGAAATGTTTACCAACAACGCTCTCCCTAACGATGTCATTCAACAAAGAACCATTCTGCACTATAATGAGACATGCTTTGGCTTTGTTTACGAAGAGTTTAAGTGGCGCCATCTGTTTTTTAGTTTTGCGTAATATTAACAACAGGGAAGTAGAAGAACACTTCTCCATGTTGCTGGCACGACAGTATTTTATTTATATTATTAGTTGGCCCAAAAGTTCGAGCTCACTTTGGCCACTTAGGCTGCTTGGTTTGCACTGCTGTTCCGCCGCGATAGCCCCACTGCATGGTCACGGACCAGTCTTTCTCAAGACCTTACTGATGTTGTTATTCCTTAGGCGTGACTACGGCTACCTGGGCCCGAGCCTGCAGCAGGCGGTGGGCAAGGTGCGGCAGTCGCCGGCGGGCGGCGGCGCGGGCGGCGCGGTGGCCGTGGTCACGTGCACGCCGCCGCTCGTGCCCGCCGCGCCCTCGCCCTCGCACCACGCGCACACCTCGCACCTCTCGCACGTCGCCAAGACTCAGGGTGAGTCCTACGGCTACGCTCGACGTATGAAATATGTTCTGCAGGGGACGTCTACTCGCTGAAATGTTGATGAACCTGATGCAGAATGTCTTTCCAGCCATGGTATACGACACTTTCTTGGTTGACTCCTCTATTGATTCTGGCTTTTGAACTTGCTTAGCTTGGAAATAGTCCAAAAGAAAAGACAAATAAGCTCGTAATATACCGCTTGGGAAATTAAATATTACGGCGCTCGCCTAGCATTCGCATGTAATGTAACAGTTCAGGTTCAGTTGTTACTGTACAAAATCGAATCTTGGATTGTTACATTAAAGGCGAATGCTTCTGTGAAGGAGCACCCTTAAGTAAATTGACATCCAAAGTCAATTTGTTATAGGTTCATACATCTGTTACAAGGACATTCACTTATGATTTGAATAAAGGGACTATTTAATTTATTACTCAATTTGCTGGGCAATTAGCTGACAAGTATTTCGTATTGAAACAGAGACAATGGCGACTCGTAACGTGATGATCAGCGCGTCTCCCGCGCCGCAGTCGCCCGCGCCCTCCACGCCGCCGCCGCAGAAATTCGTCATCGTGTCGCAACAAAAACCGCCACAAATTAATGTAAGTACTACATATCTTCTTCATCTCGTATCAATGACTTCCGACCAGGTAGCCTACTTCATACTTTTACGTATTACTTTAATCTTACTTCAGTGTAAGAAAGAGATATAAATAGCTAGACATCCTGAATAGCTTTATCTCTTTCCCTCATTGAAGTAAGATTACAATATTGCTGCTTTAAGAGGTGGTGGTACAGTCCGAGTATGTAATGAACTGGATGGCTTTGTCGTCATTTAAGTCCAGTATGGTGGATGCACAACGGGCAGGACAGAAGTTGCGGCATATCTTATTGGGATCTCTCGGAATGAGTTTGGGATGGGTTTCATTCAGCTAGGTTCGATGAGCGGCGGCCAACTTGAATCCGCGGTTCATACTACCGATCAGTGCTTGAAACATAACTGTGTTGTTTTTTTTTTCGAAATGCATAATTTGCGTTCACTTGACGTTAAACCAAGTTTCTTTCCTTCGACTACTTTTGCCTATTTCCTGCTTTCGACTATTTTCACAGACCAAGGTTAACCTTGACCTTGGGTGACCTTTTAAGTTTCACTTCAAGAACTCAACCTGTTTATCTATGGTTTGACCATAAACAATACTGGTTTTAGTTACAACAGACGCAGCCAGCCAGTGGCCCCGGCCACATAGTGGTCCACAGCTCTCAACCTACCATCGTACGAAGCCAAAACGTTCAGGTATAATATAAATCACATTCTAATAAGTCATGTACATGTATATACAGTAATATAGGTAGCTCAGTTGTATGTTTGTGACTTTGTAAAGAGTGAGGCCTTTGCGTATGTCTGCATGGAGGATGGAGGAAATTGCATGTTTGAAATGTGAAGTTTTAGCACGAATAATATATTGTGTTTGTAAAGTTTGTTGTATTTTTGTCAGAAAGGCGCTGAATAGAATAAGTATTAACGTTTCACGTTGATTTACAATGAAGGGTAGTTAGTTGGTAATTGGGTAGGCCATACAAAATATAGGTGTTTTTGTATGCAATATCAACCAGCCAGGTCTTAAGCCCAGCTGCAAACCTGGGTTGGAACATCCATGCATACTTTGGTTGGGTTGGATGTTGTTTTAAGCATTGTAGTGGCTGCAGGCAAATGCCGACTCTAAAGGGCAGTATATACAACTTATAACGTTATCGCTACTTTTCCAAATGTTGCCGTTATACTGTTCCCCTCAGGTATCCTCAGTATTAGATCGCATCTCTTACGAGTAGGAGAGTACTGCTAAACTGCAGGAGAACTAATCAGACATGTTTTAAACTGCGTAATTCTGAGTTGACTGCGTCATTGGTCGAGTGGTCGCAAGCGCAACTGGTGAACATGAGGTACTGGGTTCGATTCTATGGGTGGTTTTCTCATCAGGATTTTTTCTCAATAGGCTCGCCCCCTATTACATAGGACAAACTCAAACACAAAGCATTTATTTCAATTAGACCATAACAGGCACTTATTAATGTCAGAAAAACAAAAGCGAAGCTACAGTAATAACTTTTGAAAGTACTTTAGTTGCTCATTCCAAAGCGTAGATCTCTATGGAGAAGAAAAGGCAAGAAACTCCAAGGACACTCTTTTCAATCAAAATATTGTTACAAGATCTTGGTTACATCATTCATGTTGAGATTATACATATATGTGAGAACGAGGTAGAAAGACGTGCACACTAAGAGCGTCCAGAGTAAAAGATTATAACTATCAACAATTTAAAAACAAATTAGTTAAAATAAACCGTGGCAGCTAAGAGATGACCAGTACCAACTGATAGCGCCCGTTCACGAACATGACGCATGGATCAGCAGCATTCAGCTCTACCATATTGAAGGGAACTAAACGACCCGACACACCCGCTACCATCAGCGAGACAATTGAGTGAGCATTGCTTTCTCTCAGCCACCAGGCTCATTCGAGTCAATGAAGGATAACTAACTAAGAGATTGAATCTATACAATGCAAAGATATTTTTACAATCTTCTGCAGCTTCCACAATAATATCACATGAGCTTCTGATTAGTTTGCCCCTATGGTTGTGGAGCAGGACCAGCATTGAGCCAAGCATTTCTATCATCAATGTAATCCCCCAACTTATAATATGCTTGCCTATATAGTGTGCTTATTATACAAGATTATTTCGTCACATTCAGTTGTTGAATGTGGAGAGGTATTTTATTGTAACATTTTAAACAGTACCCCATGAAAGATGAGTCTACTTTAGCTAGCCTGAAACCTGGCTGTACTAGTTGGTCCCTGTCGCTAGTATTATAGTGGTGTCTGTCACCTCTTTTTACTAAATAAATACAGATTTTTCCTAACGTACATGATGTTTTCATAGATGTATTGAAAGGTACTGCCATGATGTTTATTTCCTTAACACATTCAGTGCCGGGAACCCACCTGGTGGGTTCACTCAAGTCGCACTTGGGATGCCGAGAACCCACCTCGTGGGCTCATTTTTAATGTACGTTTTTCTTAGCGAATACAGCATCAAATAACGTAAAAATAAAAACAGTTGTATATTTTAACAAGATTAATAAGAATACGCCGTGGTTTCAAATTACAAGCATTTTTATTTTCAATCAATTTTCGACCTCTTCCTAGATGCCGAGAACCCACGTGGTGGGTCCTATTTCAGGGATGAAAAACCACGCAGGCACGATTTTAATATTTTCTAAAAATAATTATTTTTCCATTTTAGGACACGAAAATGAGTTCACAATCGAGGCTTTTTAGTGTTCGGCATCAAAATAGACAAAAACTAATACTTATTACTGTGAGATTTAGTCTGCCTGCCCGTTTATCTCTCACAGGCACTCACAACTACATATTTCAGAAACCATTATCGCTACAGACTTGACATTGGGAATAAATAATGCTTAGCATTTTTCAATTAAATTGCCTAGACTACGATCCCCTTCGTGTTAGGTTTCTTTAAACCTCAAACATACAAAATGTCGATGAAACAAGCAAAAGCACCGACTTCCGAAAGTAATTTTAACTTTTTTGTATTCTGTTTTTAATTAGTTTTTTTTTTTTTGCAACATTTTATTAGTATATCGTATTTATATGCCGTGAAGTTTAAGCGAGCAAGCTCATCTCAGTGTGAACACGGTCGCGCGAAGTACGGCAAGGGCACATCTATGATTTAAATCGATGTTGTATTTAAAATAACTGCACTACTTATGGTCGTTAACCTAACAAAATGTCATCAAATCCGTTTTTTGTTTGGTTTATTATGTTAAGATATCGATATCCATCACAGCTGCGGAGTATCGCTAGCTAATATAATCCGGTATTACAAGAGTTACTGGGTGGTTCACACAAAACTAACTGTCAAATAAACTACCTACAAATGCAAATGCAATGTTTGTAATCATTCAAAAGTTTTAAAATGTTATTTATTAAAATCTAAAAGTAACAATAATTGCGACTACGTAAATTAAATTTAAAAAAAAATGCATGAAAATCTCACAAAAGGTTGAACACCCCTGTCACGGGATCAGAGCGGGCGATTTTACTTTTTCAATTTTTTGTTATTTCTTGATTATTGCACTTCCCCTACCCTGAAATTACCCCCACAGATAGCAAATATAGCGATAATACCCCCTGAAAATTCTATTTTACCACTTATTTTAGGGTTTTAAATCTTAATCTCAAACCTAATGCCGAGAGCCCTCCAGGTGGGTTCACTTTACCGCAAACGTAATGCCAGTGACCCACCTGGAGGGTCCACTTGCAATATGTATGGTGGGATGGCACATGCGCACTATGAAACTGGGGTGGACTCGAATGTGTTAAACAGTTCCCTTAGAGAATCGCGCCTACGTAGATCTTATATGGCTCTAATGCCTCTTTTCTGCAGAATAAATAAAGGGTATATCAAGACCCTTAACATAGCCGAAATACACTTGATCCGTCATTGCGATCATTTAGTTTTGTAGGAACCTTTTAGTTACGGAGATATTGGGGGTCAAAGTTCCAACTTTTTCACAAGTTTTTTTTTTGATTAAATATTTTTAATGTAACTTTAAACACCTCCACGACCCCTGTACTATTCAATCCATCCATCAGCGCAATGTTTTGAGTGCGTTACATCGACTCCTTCCGTACATGATTTTTCACCCCAAAAAAAAAGTCGTTACCAAGTAAAATTTTTTGAGTAAAGTTACTTAGTTTGATGTACATTATGCTTGGTTGACGTCTTCGTTAAGGGTCTTGTTACACCCTGTATAGACTCAATGTCTGCAGCCCGTCCCCATATTAAAATACAGTATGAAAATAACTAAAATAGACTAGCCTCGCGGTATCTGCTTTAGTAAATTGCCGGATTTTTCTAATAGCATTTGCTGCTGAACTCAGCCGTCCTGCAAGACATGTTATCACATTGCAATGTGATAACATGTCTTGCAGGACGGCTGAGTTCTGAGCCTTGAGTCGATCGTGATCCCCAGGAAAACAGTATTTTCCACGAATTGTTGTTACTCTTAATTCAATACTATGCCACTATGACGACTTTTGACATTCGGTAGAGCAAATCTTATGCACTTCGTTTTTTTTCTATTTAATACTAAAATATTAGTGGTGCACCTGCATTAGAGCGTTATTTACGTCGTCGAGATTTGTGGCACGTCTGTTTATCTTAAATATTAAAGAAGTATCGTCAGCAAACAACACCATTTTTGGTTGGTTTTTAAATAAATAGGGTAGATCATTAATATACCAAAAAGAGGAAAGTACCTAATATCGTACCTTGTGGTACACCCATACTTACTTTTAAACCCATTGAATTGACACCATTTATTTGTACTTGCTGATGTCTTTTGTTTAAATACGATTTCACTAAAGTGAGCGCAAGTTTCCCTAACCCGGACTTAAACAATTGGCGAAATGTGGGTGTACTGTAACTCATGTTATTTTGGTTATGTTATTTAATTCCGAGTAGTCTAGGCCCTAAGATTGAATGAGTATAGTTAGTAAAGTATGTTGGTATAGTTGTTTCATTCACGAGCGTCCATCAAACATTGCAATTTATACCTTAAGTTAATGTAATAAAAACTACACGATCTTGTGATTTTAAAAGGCCGAGCTCAGTAACATTGTAATTTCTAGTGAAGTAGGTCAGTGTAAGCGCTAAGACTAAAGTAGACTGTAGTGTTATATCTGGTGTAAAAAGACCCTTTACGAAACCGTAAGTCCCGAATCCTATAATCGATTTCTTTTTTATACTGGGCCCTTCATGGGTGTGATGGAGATATGCAAGGTTAAAGTTTACCTGCCGAAACGTTCAGTCCTATTTCCTCTTTATCGCTGCGTAGGCACTACGTGTCCTACATTGCACGCTGTTTTAATACCTAACATCAAAATTGTTCTGTACCTAGAACGAAAGTTCCTAGCAATATTTTAGCTCAATGTTACTTGGGTAAATGTACAGTCAAGGAATGAAAACGCAACGCATCTGTACGTCAATCTTTAATTTCATCAAGCATGAGACATAATTTTTTCGAGCATGCATATGACAGCTCGAAAATGTGACATGCCACAAAGAGCTAAAGTTAACCTTTTCTCTCCTTGATCGTCCATTACGCGTCGATTCCGCTTCGTGGATCTTTTTACACCGTTTAGACGACAGTAGGTGGTACTTTGGTACTGCGGTACTTGTGGTAGTCGTAGCGTTGTGTGGGAGTAGTGACGTAGATGCATGTGTCTGCGTAGTCGGTGGTGGTGACGAGCGGGCCGGCGGGCGGCGCGGCGCCCCCGCAGAAGGTGGTGGTGGTGGGCGTGCAGCCGCCGCACCACCTGGCGCCCGCGCCCACTGCGGCCGCCTCGCCCGGCCTCGGCCTCACCGCCGCACACGTCAGCCAGGTCGGTACACATTTTGTCCTGATCTTTTGCCCGCCTTATCATTGTTGCTCCTTCCTTTCAAATAAAACTTCCCATTGTGCTTGTATTTTGTCAAGTGGCTGAACTTATACCGATACTAACTTGGTATGGCCCTACCGTTGAAAAGGAAATAAAAGACATTCAAAGTAATTTAGGAACGACATGAAGCCTTTTAGCTTTTTCAGAACCTTAAATCTTCAAGCAATAAAGGTGTTGTTTTTGTAGAATACTAGTTTTGTAAACATGCGTTTGGTCATTAAGTTACTTCCCATAAGACAAAATACAAGTAAATCAGAAGGCTTAAAATCTGTACGGTGGCCAAAAAATTAAGCATACATATATAGGGTGACTGGTAATTAGTGACTGATACTTGAAGTCGTGATTGTACTCTTGAGAACAAACGACTTTACCAAGGATTTTTTTTTTTATTCTCATTCACTTTAATCACAATAACACAACAGCATAGTAATCACAAAGGCGCACGCCCGCGAATTTCATACGGCTCAGCTGTTGCCATGTGACGCCGTTCTGTCTCATTACTATGGTACCGCGCAATAGTGTAAACAAATTAAAAATAATATCCAAAAACTGCGCGCGCGAATTTCATACGGCTGTTGTGTTATTGTGATAGTGAATGAGTATATAACAAAATGTTACTTTGGGAAATTTGTTTGTTATCATGAGTACAATCACGTGCTTAAGTATCGGTCACTAATTACCAGTCACCCTATATAGCACTTATATTCTTTTGCTAGTGCTTACTAATAACTTTATTACTGTTGCTAGCTTAATTTATTGTTGTTATTAGAATTATTTATCAGCCGTAGCTATTATATTTTGGTCTTCAAAAAAAGCGGATAACCTGTTTTTGGCACCGTACCGCTGCTCTACTGTTGTGGAAGATTATAAGTATTATCCAATTCTCCAAGCAAGCCCTAACGTTTGTCCTGGTGACCTTTACAGCCCCGCAACTATTGTAATCTCTCATACCGTTTTGCGACTTGGGATTTTGAGAACGACACATATCGTCACCACATTTTAATTTATTTTTATTAGTCGCCACCGTCAGAATAACTACTCGCTCCTGGTAAAATACTGGCATATTCAGCTGCATCCAGTCAGACTGGAAGCTGATCCCAAAATACATTGTTGGGAAAAGGCTAGGCAAATTTGGTGAGCCACCATTATCACCAAAATATCAAAATATAACTTTTATCCCATTGATGGCCTAAAGGAGTCTGCCCACTACCCTGTACCATACCATGACCGTCCTATGAACGTATCAGACTCGGAAAGAAACATCACACTGACAGCAGTCAGGGATGATACGCTGCTAATATTTTCTAGTGGGCATAGCAATGCCCACTCGAAAATATTAACAGCGTATCCTCCCCGTTTATAACGGGTTTAGACCGGTCATCATACTACTCTGTTATAACTCTATATTATTTGTATTGAAAAGTATGAGACTAGGCCCATTAGACCGTTTAGGAACAGTCTACTGAACATAGTCTCATACTTTTCAATACTAGTTTTTGCCTGACACGTTCCTAGCATGGTCTTGATATGAAACGGTGTAATGGCCTTTAGACCTTTAATTGTCCCAATCGCAAACAGACGCTTATCATGATGACGAATTTGTCGTGAAACACTTGAGCCCGCAATGTCGTCGAAAGTTTTAGAATGTTTTCGAATCGAAAGCCTGTTATTTTATACAACTTTGATATGTGAATGTCAAACGAAAAAATATATTTCCAAGTAGTGAGAACTACACACAGATAAACCCTTGAAATATTTTTAGTGTTGACATTGATTATTTTAGTGCTAACAAAATTTTGTTTTCTTTTTGTTTTGCCATCAACGTCCTAGCCATGGAGACAACTGGTAAAGTCTGTGATTACGATACCTTCGGGTGACGCGGTTCGTTGCTTCAAACAAATTAATATTCCTCAAACTTTGAAACCCATAACAGTAATTTTTTATTTTATTCTTTATAAATGCATGTTTTGTTCTGCAATTTTGATACAATAAAATTAACTAGCATCAAACATATTGTACTCGTATTCATATTTATTCGTTTTCGCCTGCACAGCAATTTGCTACAAAAATAGTGAATATATCAATAATCGATCAAATGCGTTAAACTAAAAATATATGTCAATCTCACATTGAGAAATATTCATTTGTATGAAAGAATAGACGGAGCGCGTCGCCCATGACGTATTTAGGGGCATGCAAAACAGTAATTGTGTACAGTACACAGCTAACGTTGTTGTTGACGCTATATATTAATTGTTTTTTTACAACTGTTTAAAATCGATTATAAATACAATATATATGGAAGTGCGGGCACTTTCATTATTGACAACAACAACAGTAGTTGTATTAGTATAAATGTACTAAATAAAGTGAATCCCGACGCAAAAAACTTATTTCGAAGCTCTCATTTTGCAGCCAAAGTAGTGAATACGAATTTATTATTAAGGAGTTTTGTAACTTTATAAAATGAAACATCTCTGACTTTTAAAACTCATGAAAATAAATAGTTAGAGAGCAGACAACTGTGGAACTAATGGCACTACTGTCGTTTGTCCAGATGGAGACATTATTAAGATGCTGCCATCTAGCGTAGTGTTGTGTTGTCTAACTTTATGTTCACTGGCTGAAATTGCACCAGCACAACAGTTATAAATAAACAAAACCATATATTTTTTGTGTTGTCTTAAAGTTTCACATACAAATTCAAGAACAGATTTTCTTTTGAATTAGAAAACACTTTATGACTGCTTAGATGTTCCTAAGTTAGACAATTTTCTTGTATGTGCCTGATTATGTGTTCTAACGCGTAGGCTCCTGTGTCGGTGGTGGCGAAGCCCCTGTTCGCCCGAGGGGGCGCTGCTCCCCCGCCGCCCGAGCTGGATGACCTGTCGCATCTCGCCTGACCCGCACCCCCCCGCACCTACAGCGTGGCTATCATCAAGCAGTACGCTGGCAAAAAGAATCAGTGAACTATAGTTTTGCTAACAGTTTTCGTGACAATATCCGAACGGGGACTAAATGGATTTAGAAGTAAGATGAACTATTTTCTGTTTCAGTAGCTAGGCTTTCATGAATTGTATAATCGTTACTTGACAGAAACAACCCCGTACGAACTTATACTGAATATTAATGTGCGTGTTTGAGTACCTCTAAGTCCACACGTTTGGTCCCCTAGTGATTAAGTTTGTAATTATATTTGGTGACATTTTCTAATTTGAATTTAATTCGTACAACGTAGCCTTACTATGAATACTTTGGTTAAATATTTCTAGGAGTAAATGGTATACTTACAATTACAAAAACATAATATATTATGGCTTGTCAATTGTTGTTATTTACTTTAGTGCTTAGACAGCTAAGACTTATTTTGAGTGCCCAATGTATCATAATTGAAAATAGTGCATAGTGTTTGGTATATTATTTGAATATTATTGTATGTATTTAAAAATAGCTGATACAAAATATATGATATGAATTAAAAACAAGAGTGCTTTTAATTATTGATTTAGAGTTGATTCCCATCTACTATATTTCTGTTATTAATTGTAATGAAAACAATAAACAGTTATTTAGGGTAAAACGAAGCCGTAGTTACCTTAGAGAAAAACACAGTTTGCATCTACTGTCACTACAAGTTTTTACGTCCATGAAAAACAAAAACTTTCTCTCAAGAATTTCGGACGTTGTTTTTTTAATTAAAAAATAAATTATTACGCTCTTTGCCGTTACATCTTTCAAACCACATGTATGTTACAAATACCAGTCAAAATCTCTTTCCAGCATAAGCGTAGTTTTGTGTTTTGAGATGGTAATGATAGTTACAACATAGGACGTAAGATTGATCCTTGGGGTAATCCTTTGTTTATTTCTTTAAGGCCAGATGGTCCTTTATCACCGGTAACCTGTATTTAGTTTATTAAATGCCATTACTCAGTTTAATTTTTAAAAGAAATAGCGAGATTTTTTTTAAGCCTTACCCATGGTGTTGAAGTTTTTTAGTTTTATGGAAAGTATGGAATTTGCCGAACAAGGTTACAACTACTTTCCAAATAATCCTTCCAGGCTGCTCGCATCTACGAATTTTCATAGATAAAAGCAGAATAATGTAAACAAATATGAGACAGAATTCCATGGAAATTTCGCTAAAACATTCTAGTAAATGTACCAAGAGGTAGGTATGTTTTATTAGGGTTTCATCCCTAGTCAAACAGCCAGAAACCTAATCGAAGCAGAAGACAGTAATTTAATTTAAAAAATATGAGGGATTGAAGAGATAGTTACTGTGACGACTACTCTAGTGGCATGTGAACGGGTAAATAAGCACCGAATCCGCGCATAATAGGCACAATGCTTCACAATGAATGAATGCCCACTCGACTGAATTGATAAGTGGGTTGTACCGCTTGCGTGGGGAGCGCGTGTCCGCCCGCCCGCCCGATTCGCCGCGCGCCACTCAGGGGAATGTGAACCGGTCGCATATTTGTGCCTATGAGAACCGGCTCTCATAGAGCACTCACTACGTGAGTTATGAACATATTATGAAGATGATGCAAAGGTGAAATAGATAATTATAAAATGTTTGGGTGTAAGGAACGATCAATAACCTATCTAGGTTTTTGAATAACAGTCTTTAGTAATGAAAAGAAAAAGTTTAAAAGTTACATGTTATAAAATACTACCAATTAAATAATAGAGATATCGCCAACAGATACGACAAAAATGTGAGCTCTAATAATTCAAAACGTGAGAAGAGCTTCATAAACGTCCTGAATCAAGTTATAGGCACTGAAACTACAAATAAAACTTCGAAGAAATTAAAATTTTGTCTAACCTTTCTGCATTCAAGCCATTGTTCGCGGATTACACAACCATAATCCTCTCCGAATTTAAGTACACTCTACTGTAACAAATGGCCCATCTGAGAATAGCCACTTAATCTTTGGCGATTCTTCCATTGCGGCGGCGGCGCGTTTTGTCTGCCTGACCACTGGCCGAGAGTGGCAGAGGTGGTCGCAGTCGTGCATTCTGTCGCAGTCGCAGCTCGAGAGCGCTCATCCCGCACCGCTCGCTGCCCGACGGGCACCGTGACACTCGACGTTTTCCCGCCAAAATATTTCGCGCACTTTTGTTATTTCTTTTTTTTTTATTAAAAAAAAAAGATACTGACATGTTCATGTAATGCAGTGATCGATTTTACTTTGTGATGCGTTCTTATATTGCGTTCATTTTGTTCTTTGTGTTTTTGCCGAAGTCGACGAAAGCGATACGATGGCTGTAAGTAATGTTTGGTTTCCCTTTAAATAGTTTACTCTTTTTTTTACTTTATCGCGCATTACAAAATTATTCGGGGATTTATTTATTAAATTATGAGTCAAAAACGTCTCATAATGTCTATGCGATTGCAAATTTATTGATGAATTTATTTACAGTAACCGCTACTATCGTTTTTTATCAAAACTTTACCAGCTTAGGATATTGTTTAGAATACGAAAAGTTTACAGTTTGATTGTTCCAAATTTCGACGTTTTGTGATAATGATAATACAATGGCACGGCTCTTTACAAGAATGACGATTTGACAACATAATAATTTGTAATAGAATCAAAGTCTGAAAATGAAAACAACTTCAATTTTTGCTAGTCGTGTTAGCAATTATTTAATCAGAACTAAGTGGTATGTTAGTATTTCAACACGCTCTTTACAAATATATCTAATAATCAGGTGTTTTAAGCGTTTTCGTTGCATTAGCACGAATTAAAACTTTACGGCAGTGTGATCTATGTACCTAAGTGGCGACGAAGTGTTCGAACAGTCATAAACTTGCTACCGATGATTTTCGAAATAGTTTTCTAGTGAGATAAATATGGCCCACTAATGCACATGTATAATTAGGCCCACCGGCTTAGAAAACGGGTGCGAGTCCGGCGGCCGGCGACCAGTCAAGAGAGAGTGGAACCTCCTCCTTAAAATAGCATGAGGTGCTCAAGAGCAGGTCCCACTCAAACATCAAACTCTTCATCACCTCCATAATGGTAGCTTTTTATGTGGTCAGAGTAAGCAAAAGATCTGATCACAAAACTGTCCAAACCAAAAATATGATTTTACAATCTATTTACCTAGTTACAGTTAGCTACTTCCCCTAGTAGTTATTACCTACTATCCCTCGCGGAATAAATAAAAGAGATCTTTTTTATTAATTCTGTAACATTCCACATCATGTCGAAGACTCCAGGTCTTCTACAATATTTGTTAGATATGTTTTTCTAGCAGACCTTTCCCTTTTTTGTCCGGCATTCTTGCCTTGCATCATAGATTTTTAAACATAGACTCATAAAATTTCTAAAATGTTTGGATAAGTATGGGAGAACTCTTTGCAGCCAGTATTAGGGGCAAAATCGTGACATCGTTACTGTAACCTTGTACCTGCAGCATAGGAGGTGAAACATACTTACAATTACATGGCTCACCGCCACAGCTTTACCCTATAGCCGATTTGTCGATGTTGCCATAATTTTTACACTTGGTCTGCGAGTCGCTTTAATGATTTGTATTTCCAAGTCTTACAGCTTGTGTACAGATGCTCTTTTGGTGGTAGAGTAGTGATGGATCAAGGAAGTAATTATCTCTTCCTATACTCTGCCACGGGCTGAATTCAGGCATCACGTGAGGATTCTAGCCGATTTCAATAATAATGGCCGGCCTTAAGCTTTGTAATCTTTGCGCTGGGAGTGGGTTCTGCTTCTGACTATTTTCAGATTCGTGTTTGTTATGTTTTCACTGCGGGTTAGCCTTCTCTTCGGATTTATAGAGATGCTCTATCAGTGATCAGTGAAAACGTCGTGGTAATGGCGTCTTCTCTGACTATTCTTCGGTGCTGAAAATTTTCTTTATTAGATAGACACTTCAAACTAACGTACTTTGAAATTTAATATTAATTACTAAACAACAAATACCTACAGGGTGTAACAGGACCCTTCACGAAGCTGTCAACCAAGGATTATGTACATCAAACTAAGTAACTCTACGCAAAAATATTTGCTAGGAAACGACTTTTTTTTTCAAAATCACGTTTTACGGTAGAGCTCAATGTAACGCACTGAAAACATTGTGCTGATGGATGGACTGAATAGTAAGGGGGTCGTGGAGGTGTTTAAAGTAAAAATCTTACAATAAAAACATGTAAGTGAAAAAAGCTTGTGAAAATTTGGAACTTTGATCCCCAATATCTCCGTAACTAGAAGGTTCCCAAGTATCGTCTAGAACACAAAAAAATATCGCAATGACGGGGAGAACAAGTACCTTTCGAATCGGCTTCGTTAAGGGTCTTGTTACAACCTTTATATAACATCTCTGAGAGAAGCTAAAGATTCACCTTACTCCCAGAGTAATGATTTTGATTACTGGTATAGCAATCCAATCAAGTCAATGTTGTAAGGTGGGCTAACGTTCTGTCCATGAGTACAAGTTGGAGTGTGGTGTGAGACAGGGAGGCTTCACATCCCCTCGGCTCTTCAACCAATGAGTTGGTTGAGGGTCTCAGTAGCACTGCAGTCGGCTGTACTATTGATTGCACCTGTATTAACAATTGAAATTGAAGCTATGCTGACTGACGTTATGGTGCTGCTGAAACCTTCAATTAGCGGTCTACGGAAACTCATTAGGAGATGTGGGGAGTACGCCGTGGCTCATGGGCTCAGGTACAATGCGAGGAAAGTGAGTTGCTATTATTTCAACCAGGGAATCTTACAGTCGACACTGTCCCATCTGTTACACTAAATAGTGTACCGCTTAACACAGTGACGCAGGTTAAGTCCCTGGGTCACTGAGGTCCTCGCTGATGACGTGGATGTTGAGGGGGAACGTAGGGCGTTGGCTGTCCGTGGGAACATGCAGGCTCGCAGATTAGAACGGTGCACCAGTGAGCTGAAGTGCACTATGTTTTGGGCATATTGCCTATCGTTTTATTTGTGCTCCCTGTGGTCCAGCTGTACTCAGCGGGCACTTAATGCCCTACGAGTACAATATAATAATGTTGTTGGGGCTTCCGAGATACTGCAGTGTATCGGGTATGATTTGGAAGCTCGGTATGATGGCTTTTAAGCCACCATGAGCAAGAGGGCCGCCTCATTGTTGCATCGTATCGTATACGGGCAAGCTCCAACAGCATTCTAAAAGTAATAGCGGACAGGGGACAGGCTTGACGGTCCATTGGTTAAACACTGGATTGTACTCGCAGTGTCAGTCTGATTACGTTTTTATTTTTGAACTTACTAAAACATATATTGATCTGTATATTAGTTAGGGGATGGTGTGAAATAAAGTTCTTTTAAAGGATATTGAAGAAAGTGATGGGTACTATAAATTGAATTATTTATATTTCAACCATTTAGCTAAACATTATGTTAAAATTTCAATTTCCTCAGGTTCAAATCTAGATCTACCTTCAAATCCAAAAGATTTAAAACTGGCAACATGTCGTTTTTTTTTTTTTTTTACCGATGCGATTTCATCAAATAAACACATTTTAACACAGCGTTCAGTACATATAACCAAAGATATCCAAGCAAAAAAAAAACACTGATTAAAGTGATTTTATTTTGACCTAATGGATGTGTTTATCCCGCTCTGGGCTGAGCAGGAGGGAGTGCCAGACTTTGCGTGGAACACGAACGCGCCGTCGACACGGCCTGTCGTTATAAGACGGACGGACGGACGGCGAGCTAGCCCATAGCTCACCGTCCACAGGCCCGCGCCTACGGTGGCCCCCGACGCCCGCTGCCTCTCCCTCTCACGTCCCGCCACCTCCTTCGCTAGCATGACTGCTTCGCAGAAGGAGGTGACGGCGTCCCATTCCCTCTCGCTCCGGACCATGGATTGAACCAGGGCCGGACGCGAGAGGTCGCCGTCGCCGATTGCCGCTAAACATGTCGTATTGACGCCACATTTCTAAGTAATTCTTGGTTAGATTGCTTTCTTTATAGCATCGAAATTCGGGACCTTTTACCGTGATGCCTTACTCTTATTAGTTATGATCTGATCTAATTGGAAACGGCAGATTGATTTTTGTTACTCGCATCATCGTCATAAGGCCACGACTTTTTTCAAAACTGCGGAGTAATGTACTAAAATATTAACACGATCATCTCGGATCAATAATCGTAAATCAATCAATCTACTCCGATCCTTGCATATTACTCAGATTTCTCTACTCTCATTGGAGCAAAATAGCAACGTCTAGTCTAGTCACAGGCCCAGTGCTGGTCACATTTCTGCGGATAGTTATGTAGCTCTTTCGTTATGATGTACAAAGAGGAAGTACAAACATATTTTTGTATATTTCGAAATACTTAGTTATTTAATAATGGGCTTAACAGAAGCAAAAGCCTCCGTAGGCAGGCATCGGTAAAAAAGAAGCGATTAAGGTCGAATTTGGGCAAACAAAAACGTACATTATTACTAATTACCATGTACAAATATTTGAAGTTAATATGCCAGTAATTTTAATGAACTTATTTAATTAATGTTACAATACACAGGGAAAAACGAGACCCAACATCGCAGATTAAAACTTACTGTAGCGGATTAACGTGCAAATAAAGGCAATACAGATTAACATCATTATTTACGTGAATCAAACAACAAAGGCCAAACCATTACGAGTTCCACATAATTAACGAATGCTTAAAGCGAATTAATCAATACAGCCATCACAACAGTACAAAACGGTACGAAATAACATTGTTATTGTACCATTTGAAACATCCACAGGATTTAAAGCGGTTGTAACGGGTCGGCTCCCCGTCCATCGGCGCTCCCTAATTGAACATTGCACTAATGAGCACCGTTGTTCAGTTGCAACCCGCAATTATTCGCCCCCGAGATTACACCCGGTAATATCCCGGGAAATGTGAGCTTTGCTACGAACACGATTTTCGACAAAGCTCTAAGTACCTAATTATTTCAATATTACGGTTGCTCGTGTTTATGTTAATTGCTAAGTTAATGTCCTCTGGCGCCTCGTAAAACTTGATACGTATGAAATGAAGATTCATTTTATTAATTTAGGTACATGCTTTAGTGCTTTAGTCCGTAATAAGCTAGTGCTAACTAACACCGAAAATGTCATCAAGATAATTGTCATTAGCTCATAAAATGTTGTAAATGATTGACAATTAAATCTACTTAAAACCAAAAAAAAAATTAACTAAAGCGCTTCTAAGTATTCGACTTGACTAAGACATTTATGAAACAGTTTCGTGCCTCTTTGCTTTGCTAAATTGTATTGTTGGATAATGGATATGGATAGGTGCAGTCGAAACTGATCCTCAAAATCAGTATCACTGTAATTGCAAACAAAATTTGCACTATCCAAAGTAATGATATCTATTTACATAGGGTACCACAGGGAGTAGTTCTGAACCCTTTCATCATCTTAATATAGAGAGTCTCTTAGTACCTAGGTACCTACAATGACTTTTACGAAGAAAATGTGTCACGTTCATTATTACAAAATACTAATTGTTAATTTACTGCTTTGGGTGCTGGATGCAAAACATTGCAAATGTTAGAATTCCCATTTACTTTGAATCATTATTTACAAATAGGTACCTAACTACTGACATCTCTACGCTAACAAGTTAATTTATAAATAAACAATAGTGCCTACCTACATAATGAACTGTTCATTGAGATGGGACAGTTAAGAAAGAGTATTTCTTTACGGTTGAGAACTGATGACTTGTTATTTGAAGTAAAATATCGAAGCAAACACGTCATTCAAAAAAACTCGACAATTCCGATCTTGTAGCCATATTACAGAGATACAAAATCTCTTGTAATTTCAAAATCTGCAACCCCAGCAAAAGACATCTCCTAATTTGTTCATTCGGAGTCACGTCGCAATATTGAATATTTCCGGGATCAATTCCAACGTCCGCGTAATATACTTTTATATTACACATTACTTTCATATCCAAAGTTTTACAGTAAAATGTCCTCGTGTAAGTGATTCCGGTGAGAGGAGCGGTCTCAGTTTTCGCTGAGTTAGCAAGGGCCGTGTGTGGCAGACCGAAAAAAATAATTTCCTTCGCTCGAGTTCCCACTGTGACTTTTCCAGGCAGCCGTCCCGTGCATCTGGCGGGACCTATTATTAGGGGACGGCTCTTAATGCTTTCTTAGGTATTTTTATATGGCTGCCGTCTTAGTTTTTACGATTGTGATTTTTATTGAATTCCCCCTTCAGCGTAACGTATGTAGGTGGCCGACGTATGCCTGCCAAGTGCGGACGAAGGTAAAATATGAGCCACTTAGTACAAGATTTATTTTATTGCACTGTGCTGGACACACGTTTTACCAATTTTATTTTCCACATAAAAGAAGGATTTATGTCATCCACTACTACCTTGATTGAAAGGCAATAAATCAGTGACGTTTCTTACAACTTAACTAGTTGATGCTTATTAGTTAATTTAAGTTTTTCAAGAGTGAGCGTGTTAGGTTTTTTGATGTGTAAAAGACACGATATTAAAACTTTTTACCAACCTGAGTTATAGCTAGGTTCTAAGATGATGCTAAGAAACCTACAACTCATTTAATTAAATCTGGCAACTTCCTCGAAAGCCTACAAAGGCTGGGGGCACGAAGTTAGTAGGTATACAGATACACTGTACAGGCCAAAATGTGAAGGGCTTCGCTAGGGCCCAACTTTGTGCTGCTACTCGAGTTCACAACTTGTACTGAATGGGTAGCACTACAAAATTAGCTAGTGCTTGTAATGTTACTTCGTAATATTATCGGGTAGGTCGATAGTTAGATACATAGTACTTCAGATACCGGAGGGCGCACAGACTTTGATCGTTTAGAAATAGATTTTATTCATCTGCACTATTGAGTGGTACATGGAAGCTCTTCAATTAATCTTAGCTGAGAACAAACGACTTAATTCCTCAACATCTCGAAGGATTGTTTTTGTTGGTCGCTCGAGGGTGGAGCGGGCAATAAGTGCAACAAATCGTTGCGTGCACGATTCATTTGATCTGACACAAATTTATCCACGCAGCGGTGCTCTTTATTTACAAGCCGATGTTCAGTTTGTCCTGACAAATTCATAAATTACCGACATCCTCACCGCCGTATTTGTACGCCTTTTATTTTTGTCACACATTTCTTGTTCGGCCGTATCGACGGCAACCTTTTTGATGTATGCTTCATTAATCAATTGTATCCGATACGGTATAATATTTTCCACGTAGGATTAAGTTGCCTCGGAATTCGGTTGATATTGTTGGTACTTTGGTAGGTATCGGTTTTTTTCCCCACAAATAAATACTTTGACATATCATAAACCGAGAAGTTTAACTGGGCACCACACAAAATTAAAAAAAAAAAGAAAATACTGAGCTGTCTGTCACAAATATAAAAATCTAAACCTATATACACCGCTTTACCAATTACTTAAGTACTTACTATAAAAAATAAAGCAACGACAAAGAAAATGTAAGTCAGTCGTAGGTTGGTCGTAGGTAAGAGGTGGCAATATCAGTAATTAGCGCTCATAGCCAAGCAAGGTGGCCGTCAGCACGCGGGGCGAGGGAGGGGGCGGCACGCTGTCTGGCTGAGGTTGACTCACGCGCGTTTTTCCCGCGCGGTCGCTCCGCCCGCCCAACGCACACGCCAATAAAAATAGCTCTTGCGACTTTACTTGTCACTGTCGCGGGTCGCCACGTGGTGCCTGTAATCAAAAAGCTCTTAAGGTGGATACGCAAGGGTAGCCCGCGAAATTTAAATTTTCTTACGTTTTTTGCAATTTGCAGGTCAGTGTCAGGTTGTATGTTGATGAAAATATGAATCGCGCCAGTAACACGTATGGAGTTACAGAATTATAATCATTCAAATCATCAATACAACACTCCAAGTTCATATAATCTCAAAAAGTGACTTTTTCATGAAATAGCTATTGAATGTGATTATATGAACTTGGAGAGCTGTATTGATGATTTGAATGATTATAATTCTGTAACTCCATACGTGTTACTGGCGCGATTTATATTTTCATCAACATACAACTTGACAATGACCTGCAAATTGCAATAAACTTGAGAAAATTTAAATTTCGCGGGCTACCCTTGCGCATCCACCTTAAGTAAAGCGTTTTTATCATTTTATAAAAAAACAACATTTTTTTGGTGTATTTACACACTTTTTAACCGACTTCAAAAATGGAGGAGGTTATAATATGTTCGTGTGTATGTTTTTTTTTATGTATGTTACCTGATTTCTCCACCATTTGTGGACAGATTCTGAAAATTCTTTTTTTTATTTGAAAGCTTATACTTCTGAGGTGGTCCCATTTTAATTTGGTTAAGATCTGATGCTGATCTTCGGAGATATACTATGGAACTCTTCAAAAATAGACTGCAAATCTGTCGTGATTTCTGCAATCGCTTGGATGTTTATTGTTTATACAACATCATGACGTAACATCACGCCTGTATGCACTGAGGGGGAACGCAGATGTACACATGTTGGATACACCAAGATTTCCATTGATTGGGGAAAAGCCCATTACCATGACATGTATTGTTCATCATCTGCATCATTTACCCAACTATTTTGTGGTTGGCTTCCAGTCTTACCGGATGCAGCTGAATATCAGTATTTTATACACACAATAGCCACGACATAAATGTCAGTAAAACATAATTTCTAAAGCTATTGAGACATTCGCGTATGGTCATCATTATCTCATGACGCTGAGCTGATGAAGGAAGGTACAACTCTTTAACGGTTAGGAGTTAGGTGATTTCTTGTTCTAGAATAATGTATACATATTGCGACTTGTCGATATCGATAGTTGATTTCTCTAGAGACAACAGAGTGAATGCTAGAAACTAGAAGTATTAATAATTTTAACCGACTTTAAGAAAAGAACTGTTGTTGTCATTTAGACGCGTATTTAATAATGTAAAATAAATTCATGGCGACATGGGAACAACTAAAAATGAAAACATTTTTGCAAAAAATAAAACCGACTTAAAAAAAACAAAAATAACAAACTAAAACACAAAAAAGTGAAAAATAACTTTAGCTTCAGAAGCCGGTGACAAAAACACCAAATCAATCAAACAAAAGTCAAGCTTCGAAGTCGGTGACCTTTGTTTGATTGATTTTGTGTTTTGTCACCGATTTCTGAAGCTTGACTTTTGTTTGATTGATTTGGTGTTTTTGTCACCGGCTTCTGAAGCTAAAGTTATTTTTCACGTTTTTGTGTTTTGGTTTGTTATTTTTGTTTTTCTTTTTGTACATAAATGTGTTTCATATGCATTATGAACAAAACGCACAGCACATTAAAGTGACAGTGCCAACACAAACAACACAGAAAAATAAAACGATACAATCTGACAACTAAATAATTCTTTTGAAAACTCACATAAACCGCGGGGGCTATCACAATTTTAATATGTCGTTTTGTCCAGCGCTGCAAGCTTTTTTCTCTATAAAGATAAGGCACGTCTCGGCACTCCGATCCCTCTCACAACTTGCAAAAAACACTTGTTATAATCTGCTTCATTTCTCTTGCAGGATTAGTCGACAAGATTTATTGACCGATGTTTTTTACTTTTTGACTGCCATACAACCACATCCTCGTGTTAACATCTAAAATAACGCAGGCCACAGCTGCAGTTTCTGAATGAGTGTCGAAACTTGTCTCGAAATATCACATGTTTGGCTATTAAGCGACAGTTGAGGCACAACCCTTAATTTATATCTCTTTTCCGAGATATATTATTATTATGTCATTAAAATAAGAAAACATTTGGGAAATGTTAACAGGCCATGTTGTACCAACTGTTTTGTAATCAATCAAGTTTAATTTTTCATTTATCTCAATTCATTTATACCAGGCCACTCAGAAAGTATTGCGATAAATAATTTTTATATATGGGAGACTGGCCAGTTAGAATCTTTTTCGAAAATATGATTACTTGTAAGTAAAAATATGTGTGTTCCATTTTCAAAATTTCCCTCCACATTTTTTGCGAGCCAATTCAAAGTATCGTGTCTTACTGAAAAATGGATCTGCGCCGGGAACATTTTAGAGCTATGATTTTTTACGATTTCAAATGTCGCCTGAAACCGGATGAATCGTTCGATAGACTTCAAATGGCATTTATGGATGAAGGCCCCTCCAAGGCAACCGTGTATCGTTGGTATAACGAATTTAGGCGCGGTCGACCAACCTTGGGGGATGAAGAAAGAAGCGGTCGCCCTTTGACGGCTATTACGGAAGAAAACGTGCTAGCAGTGAAAAATTTAATCCAAGATAATAGGCGAATTACATATCAGGAGATTCAGCACATATTAAAGATTGGATCGGGAAGCGTTCACGAGATTCTACACGGGCATCTTTGCGTGAGGAGGATAGTATCGCGCTGGGTGCCGCACTACCTCACCGACGGTCAGAAGCAGGCCCGGGTGGAATGGTGCCGTGATATGCTGAACAAATTTAAAGCAGACTCGTCTCGGCGTGTTTACGACATCGTAACAGGTGATGAGTCCTGGATTTATCAATACGATCCAGAAACCAAGCGCCAGTCGACAGTTTGGGTGTTTCAAAATGAACCAACGCCTACCAAAGTGAAGCGATTTCGAAGCGGGGGGAAGATTTTGATCGCTTTTTTAATTTGACTGGCCACTTGGCCTCAATTCCCTTACGAGATCAAAGAAGCATCAACGCCGAATGGTATACTACCAAATGTTTACCAGAAGTTTTTTCTGTTGTGAGCAACAAGCGACCAAACACAGGGCTCCGCGGACTACTGCTCCACCACGACAATGCGCCTGCACACACCGCGCTCAAAACGAGGGACTTCCTGGACAGTACACCAGTCAAACTCCTGGGTCACTCCTGGGTTACAGCCCTGATCTAGCACCGTGTGACTTCTTTTTATTTCCAAAAATCAGCTCAAGGGGATACAATTTTCGTCGCCGGAAGATGCGCTGGCTGCGTTCGAGCAGGCTGTAAACGAGGTGTCTGCGGCGGACTGGAAAAAGTGTTTTGACTGGAAAAACTGGTTCAGACGCATGAATCTTTGTATAGAGGCTGGTGGAGAGTACTTTGAAAAGATTTAATAAAAATATATGTACCTGTAGAACATATTTTTTTTGTGTCGCAGAACTTTCTGAGTGTCCCACGTATCTATACATCAAACAAATAAATACTTAAAATTGAAGTGTCTGTTTGTAATACCAAAATAACAGCTTTTTACTGAATGCGAAAGTATTTAGGTACTTATGTATAACAAGAACACATTTTCTTCAATTTTTGTCTGTCTGTCTGTCTGTTTGTTCCGGCTAATCTCCGAAACGGCTGGACCGATTTTGACGGGACTTTTACTGGCAGATACCTGTTGTTTTAAGGAGTAACTAAGCAAAAAAATTAAAACCCTTGAAATTGGTAAGAAAATTCGATTCAGAACGGAAAGTAATCTTTTTTTTATAATAAATTCACGCGAACGAAGGTCGCGGGCAATAGCTAGTCATAAATAAGTATTAATTATGTTTCTTTCTTCTCAAAATATGTTTCATTGCCATAGTCGATAGCTTGAACGGTTACAATTTTACCCCTTATCCCCTGACTTGCTTAGTCATCATAAAATAAGATTTTAAGCACATTACCTATTCATCAAGATTCCCTACATATCTATAGCACTAAGAAGTCGCGTAGGTATGGTGTGTCGTTGCATTATTTTTATAAATGCTCCACGTCCATGCACAATGTCATACCAATAAAATGAAACAATTGTTCGTTTCAGCGCGGTGACTTAGATAAATAGCCCTTGTATTGGACAATTTGTTGAGTAATCCCTGCATTTGTTTCAATTATTCCGGCTTCCTACTTGATGGCCACTTACCTACATTTAAATCTAATGGCTTTTTCCGACACGTGCTCGGCATAAACCATTGAATATTAAATACCTAATTACACCGATGTTCCCGTACAATATCCATTTTATAACGTTTGTCATATCCCTCATATTAATGTGCTATTACTATTCTCGAGCGTGAAATTCATATGAATATTTTCATTTATACGCGCACATTTGCCAAATGGGAATTGCACATCTTGATTACGGATAGTTATTAAGCACTTTCTATGTCAGTGCGTGTGTCAAATGGTTCATAATTAGGGTATCATTGTCCCGTGTGTAATGGAGCGAGGAAGCTAACAGAGACTGAGAGGAAAGCCAGCCCTTGTAACTGTAAGTGATTGTAACAAATTGTGATCTTTCGCTCACATTGCCGTAATTGTTGATTGAATGCAATATTGATTGGTGTAAGTATCCGCAGTAGATGTGGGCTTGGAAATGATTCGACAGTTCCACAATTTGTTGCGTGTATTGCCGTAGCAAATGTCATTTAAAGTTCGTAAGGGGGAACCTAGGAATAAATGGAATCCACCGTAACCGTGTACACAATGATTGGATCATAAATGAGCTTAGTAAACTGCTGGCTACCTATGTATATTCAAAATATTATGTAGGTAGGTAAGTATTTCGAAGCATGTGGCTTCCGACAGCTGTAATGCTTTTTAGGAGCTTTTCGTCGGCAATAATTATGTAGCGCTAGTTATATTCGCATTTAGAAGTTCGATACTGTTAAAGTTTCCTTGGAACTTCCCTTGCGCGATGCAGGCCCGGTGGCCGCAGGCGGCAGGGGCGGTGTTACACACGCCACGACAATCATACAGCATTTAATCATCATTAAAGCGGAATCAGCGACGCGCCGCTGCAGCCGCGTCAGCTGTATTGCGCCCCAAACGGGGTTTTTGCTTCATCGCGGATTTTAGACGATATTTTAAAATGTTTTTTTTTTTAACAATTTTAGAAGTACCAGACTGCGCAAACAGTGCAAAAATTCAATGGTGTTTTTATGTTTCATTAAGTAAATTGGCTTTGGTTGTTTGCTTGGGCTGTCGCAGCTTTGTTTTGAAGCTTGATACAAGGAGCGTTTATAAAATGCCGGTCTATCTAGAAATTATACAATAACGAGTTGCTTTTTGTAAAATTAGGACCTAGGAAAACAAATCACAAATACGTACGTAGCAGGAAATTAGCAAAATGTACGGCGTACGCAGATGTACGATTTATCTACCCCCTTTTAATTCAATGGCAAGCCCACTGTAATATTAGCCATTTTAAATAATACTATAGTCCTGTTATTGCGCAGACATTTGTGACCCTTTTCGGTATTAGAAAAATTACATTGTAACTTGACGGCCTATTTTATCTACATGCACAACACAAAGAGATCTACCCGAAAAATGCTGGGTGGTCTTTTGTGCCGACGACCAGTTATGACAAAGCGAAACCCCGTGCCCCTCTGCACGGTTCTTTGTCTACCAGATCGAGATAGGCGCGTAAAATTTGATACGGGAATTATTTTATTAGATCAAACGTACACGTGCGCGCCGTGACGAATGCGATAATGTTCCCGGCCGGAGTCCAACAACGGGACAATTACATTCCACATGAATTAACCATAATAGTAGGATTACGGAAGCTTTGAGCTCGTAGCACCGTGACTCGATGTCCGGAGTCAATTGGTGGTGGCGTGGAGCGCTATTCTACGGATGCGTGCTGCGTAGCTGTTTCCAAGTTGGCAGAAATAAGGAGTAGCTATTACTGTGTTGTTGCATGTGGAGCGAGTGACGCGGCCCGTCGCCCGTCATGATGGCTGCCGTGAGTGGTGACGTCGCGTGCGCTCAGCGCTGTCCCCCACAACATTACACGGATATCGACTTTCCAAGGGATACTATGCAAATATTAAAACGGCCTTCTTTACAACTTTTTAGTTAGGTACCGTTGTAACTGTTGTAAGCAACATCGTGTAATCTTTTCGCGGCATGATATTTTTGTATTGATTGAACTTTTTTGTCAAAAATCTTCAATTATGGAAATAACTTTTAATTAGGACGACATATTTGTGAGAAAGTATGCTCTTGATAAGATACATAAATGGTCTAGCTATGCATATAACTGACTATCTATGTTTAAGTACCACGAATAAAATTTATTTCACTAAAAAAGAAAGCTCATAAATGTGTCTACGTTTCACATAAATCATAGTTGAATGAAAAATAACCCCAGTAGGAAAATTCTCGAGTTTCATAAGATCTTTCCGCAGTTCTAGATTTAAATTCTACCAAATCATCAAAAGTTTTAGCTTACGAAGTTTTGGAGGATCTTGTGTTTGACAACACAAATGGAGCTTTTTAAAATTATAAGCTTTTCTGGGAAAATTTTCATCAACTAATAAATTGGCATACAACCAGGACGATGGTGAAGTAATTGTCGTTTTTTTGCCCAACAAAAAGAAAACTTGCATTGAATGCTAAGATAGATACGTTAACAAATCCCGTTGGGAATTGTTAAAAGGAAAAATTCGCTGGAAGATTTCTTAGTCAAAAAGAATACGAAAATGTGAAAAGTTTCACATAGTAAAGAAATTATAAAGACATATTCTCCACATATTATCGCGGACGTAGGACAGTGTTAAGCTATAAAGGATGGAAGGAAGGACGGCCGGTTGTTTATTGTTCGCTCGGTCGCAAAGATATGCACAACCGAGCGGCGGCCGGTCGCAGAACTAATGCATCAATAATGAACTTGCACTATACTTCGTAATAATTTACGGCAAACCTCAGCTTTGAAGCCATAATTACCTCGGTCCCTAACCCTATTCCGTCCAGTTGTAATCGTTCCATACTTACGTTATTACGTGGCATTCAATTTCGTTCCAATATATTTGCAAAAAGTTACCTACTTACCCATATCGATTAAGTCGTTTTTCATAAAATACACCCTAACGAAAACTTTATTTTTATCATTACCTTGATTAGCATTCAAGTTAGGTACGAATAATGCCGCCGACTTTACGAGCGTAACAAATCGGTTAGTTTCACAACTATGGCACAAATTCAACCTAGATATTTGAACAAAGCGTGTTCCCCTCACAATATTGGAAACGGTACCATCGGCAACGCGTGTCCTTGGCAGGCACGACGAAACGTCAATGAAATTTAATATACCGTCTACGATACGATAACCCAGTTATTGTAACGTAAGCTGTATATAAAAAGTGGCAAGTACGCCTGCCGCATCCCTCTGTAGTCACTGTAGTCAGCGGGCACGGGTAGGCTAGTACGGAGTGCCCGCCCGCCGCCGTCGCACGTAAGCTCCTTCTGCTACGAACTTTGCTACGCACGCTTTAGCCGCCCAGGGCACCCTTGAAAGCCACATACTTTTATTATTGGCAAATTAAATAACGCACAATACAAATAGTCACTTAATTATTGTAGTTTCGTCGAATTCATTCTAGTAACAAAATAAATACTACATGCTTTATAAAATTGAAGATGTATTATTTTATACGCGACGTATAATAGAGTGAACGAACCATATAAAAGCTTGTTACCCTGACTCTAGTCGTTTGCACCTTTTAGTACTTGACTTAGATCCATGTACCCATAGGTTAGCCCTGCCCGCTGCACATACAACGTGTTGAATTAGCCTGCGCAATGGTGCACAAACAGTGACGAATCGCCCCCATTGTGACCGCTCAAAAGCACAGCAACGTTTCACATGGTTAACTCTGATGCTGTCTGTTCAAAATGGCCCATGTTGGACACACTTCTACCATCACTCCATCCGTGTAAAACAATCATCAATTAAAATATTAAACAGAGTTAAAAATCCATCAATGAACGGTGAAATCTGACTGACATCGATATTTGTGCACAAGTATTATGATTTGTAGAGTTTTCACGAAACGAGTGAGTAAAATAGATTTATTTTTAGATTTGAGTATTATTGAAATGCACTTTGGTACATGGCACCTACAAGCACACTATTTCTTTTATCTTGCTTCTGATGCGGATCATAACAACTGGTTTTATTTTGTTGCAGCCCATGAATTCACTTCGAAATACCTGAAAATGGATTAATAAAACTAAAAAAATCAAAACTTTACAATGAGTTTGTTCGTTGATTTACGTCAAATTAAATCTTCAGTAACAAACCTTTCGGAGATGGTTGACAAGATATCTTCCTCTGTTTCCAAAGAAAAGAAAACAGAAGAACGTCCGAAGAAGGACGACATTAATATGTACAGTAGTTCGATGTACAGCAGTTCAATCCACAAACCAACAACGTTGGGCTTCGGCGTTCGTTTTTCCAGCCAAGAAGATGTTTACCAAAGCCTGCCTATGCCTTCGTCTAGGCTACGCAGTCACATGTCACTCCCTAATTTGGGGAAAGCTGAAACTGTGTTTGATAAACCGTCCGCGTCACGACAGGAAGACAGGCCGAAAATTGTGGAACTCGACGAAGATAGACAGGATAGAAACAAAACGAGCATACATTTGTCATCGGAAAATCTCAGCGATTGGATTATTGCGTCCATTAATAAGAGACCACATTTTGACGACGTTGGAGACACGCACCCCATGGATTTCTTAGAAAGCATTCAGTACTACATATCCGAATTAAAAATGGCAGAAGAGAAACAGCTACCATTTATAATATCATGTTTAGAAGGAGTACCGCTCATGTGGGCCCGCTGCTTCAGGAGCGAGTTCAAAGATGTAGAAACATTCTACATGGCTTTTGAACAAGAATTCTGGGGCCCTGACAGACAAAAGGCAGTATTATACGATATGAAACTAGGAAAATACGACGACAGAAACCCAAGAGTCAGTATGTCAGAATATTTTTTGCACAAAGTATCGAATTATCGACATTTAACGCCACCGCCATCGGATTTGGAAATAATTTATTCCCTAGCAGCGCATTTTCCAACCGCCGTAGAGCTCGAGCTACGTCTTGCACCAAAACCAACGCTACGCGAAGCGTACCATGTGCTACGGCGTAGAGAGGGCGAAGGTTCCGATTTTCTACCAAATTATTTGTATGAAATGTGTGAAGCGTTTCAACGTGGTCAAAGACCCGAATCAGCGAGGCGTGGTGATGGATCATCATCCTCTTACAATTTAGAACACGAAAAGAAATTAAACAAATAGTATTAAATTAAACAGTTTGCACCAATATAAATACGTAACGTATCTACTCACTGCCATCGAATCATATAATTAGGTCATGAAAGGTTAAATGTTTTTCAAATAAACACTTTAAATGAAAAATTGGGCTGTTTTATTTATCGAATAAATCAATGCTTTAATTAAAAGAGTTGCCTCACCCCATATTTTTTAAACAATGAAATTATTTGGTAGTAAAGTACACCCGTTACGATAATATTATTTTGATACAGAGCGTTGCATGAGAGCGAAGGCAACTGGACTGAGAGCGAATGCTTGGAGGCGCGGCGCGCGGGCTGGCTGTGGGGCGGGCAGGCGCGAGCGTGCCGGCGCCAGCCCTCCGCCATGCCGCACGTGGCGGGCGCCGCGCGCCTGGCCCGCGCCGCCTGCCTGGCCGCGCACCACGGCGAGCGCTGGAACTGCTCCTCCATCGAACTTGCACCCAGATTCACCCCTGACCTGCTCACAGGTGCGTATCTTTTACCTAATGTATTTTATTTTTTTATTGAAACTAAGGACTTCTTTTCGAGCCCAGCACCTGTTTCTATGAACTCGTGATTAAGTGTCACTGTCAGTGGGTAGGTATCTACATTTTCGGTGCTCTTTGTTTCCACGCCTTGCAAGAACCCATTTTAGTCTTTATTATAAAAAAGCTGCAACTTCCATCACTAATGTAGATAAGGGAGACAAGTTTGTCGAGTCTTTTAAATCACCGTGGATGTATTGTGCGAGCGCGGCCGGCGTGACGACAGCGCCCTTTCTTTCAGCAACGGTGCGCGGGTACCGTTCCGCTTCGGCCATTCTTTTTATTTACATGACATATGAACATATTTATCACTTCTCGGGTAATTAATTTTCAGATTACACCATTGTTTCAATTTAATTTGAATGCGCTATTGTTAATTACCCCCTAATAGAGCTGAGCGAGTAGACAGTAAAGAGCAATCGTTCCGATGCCGGTAGTACGGCCGGCGCAGGAACCTTATTAAATAACAGTAGACGTCACGCGATGTCTTCATAAGTCTATGCCAGCACGAAACTCGTTGAGCGAGCGGTACAACACGTTGGCTCTCATAGCGTGACGCGACTGCATACTAAGTAGGTAAATATTGATCTAATAAATGAATAAGAGATAAACGCACAGACATAATAAATAGGTATATCGGTCAGGAAATGTCGCTGAATCTTTCATAAAAGTTCGTAGAGGAACAAGCTTTTCCGTTGATGTTAACGCTATCCAATCTCTTTTTGCCTCGCTCTCTAACAATCAGTGTTCCAAGAGAGACGTTAAAAAAACAACTATCTAAAAGTTAGGAATAGAAAAGAAGACAAACAATGGGGAAGTTTTTCTAGTTTTAGCATGGTCGGCGACATTGTGTAGTTGGCAGCGAGTGCGGGCCGGATGCCGACGGTCGACTACTGCGAAATACGGAGCATTGTTTTTGGTCACCATTTCGACGTCCGTCTGCCCACTTTAGGAAATTAATTGACACGGAACGTTGTCGGCTACAAACAAAACCGTTAGGAATCTTTGGAGTGCTCCCGGCTTGATACATTTTAATTAAAAGTTTTACGTAGCGAATAAAGTCTGCGGCCGCTGTGGCAATGAACAAAGAATAACTTTTCATTAAGAGCCGAGGTGTCTACTTAGAAGGTGTCCGTCTAATTTTGCATAAGGTCGCTTCGCTAACGATTTATGGGCCCATGAATAATAACTGTTTAATTCTTCTTATCTTATAACCTTGACGTCAGTAAATGATCACAATCTAGTTATTATTTCGAATCCGAAGTTGGCTGTTAGTGGAGCTACAGGTGAACACAACCGTTTACATAACAATTAACAATGATTGTGGAAGCTTCTGGCACTGATGTACCCCCGTTATTCCTCATCCATGCTCGACCGTACAGCTAGTGCCTATCGCCGGTGTCACGGCATCGCAAATATTTGATTTTGTTATGAGCTGGTTTTCGTGACGTTTTCCTTTACATTCGAAAAATATCACGGTACATACGCAGGATCGCCCGCGACATCGCGAAGTTGCGTTTCTGTTCAATGAGTTCTCCCAACAACACGCGGGGGCACTTGTAAAGCTTTTTTGTGGGCATAAAAGCATATATGCAATGGCTCCAAACTGTACAATAAATTACCAGATAAAGTAATTTTAGCCAACAACTTAAATAATTATAAATGTCAGATTTTTTATTATTGAATGACAATTAAGGCATACTACTCTGTCGATGAATACCATATATTTATTGTTATTATTTATTTATATATTTTGATATCATAATTTTATATAATTGAATCTAATTTTGTCAATTTTTAATTTTGGTGACTTTCTATTGTATTATTGATTTGATACGGTTCTAATTAATTTAATTTTAGCATTCTAATTTTGTTCATGACATTTTGTACTATTTATATTGAAATTGATTTAATTTTGACAGCTGTAATATTGCTGACATTGTATTTGAGATTTTGTAGTTTCATAATTAATTTAATTTTGATTTAGCCAGTGACACTGACAGTTTGCCTTTCGGCGGAACATAGGATGGACTAAACATTTTATACACCATCACTGTACCCTGTGTTCACAAAATTAATAAATGAATGAATGAATGAGTTCTACAAAACATTAAATTGAAGAAAAGAGAGTAATCTGCAGGCCACCACACATACATCGAGAAATACTTTACGCTAACGACGTAAATCTTTAATTTCTGAAAAACAAACATCAAACAAATCTGTCTACCAACATAAAATGCAGGTACATTCGTATTCTCAACTAAACGATAAAATATCAATGCCATCTTAGGGCCCGTTCACACGGGGTTGATCTGTACGATTTTTTGCAGCATAATTTTAAGATCACATGGCAGTTCCATAATGCATTTGTTTATAACTGTATGAATATTAGGCTTTTGACGTGTGATCCCAACTTTAAACTGTAAAATGTCGTGCCGGTCAGCGCCATGTGAACGCCCGCTGCGGTTCGGAATCGGAAAGCCAATAAAGCCTGAACTCAGGCGATTTTTATCGTCTTCAATTGCAGCTTGCAAAAGCATAAAGTTATGATGACAAAATCTACATCCCGATAGGTACATAAATTTATTACCTTAGGTGCCTATGTTAATGTGCATATATGTACCTAAACGATGAATTTTATTAAACTTATACATCACTTACGGGATGTTTTCCGTGAATATTCATTATTTTGACCTCCCGATAAGTTAAGACCGAGACTCCCAAGCATAGGTTCAGTTTTAACCGTGATATCTTAAAACAAAATGAAAATTAATTCGTAAAGAAGATAATACTTAGATATGTATGTCTTAAACATCATCATTCTGGTCTTCGACATGAAATTATTACTAGCATGATGATTGATGATAATGATTAAGTTATCCAGTTATATCTTGGAAAAGATAAGTGTCTAAAAAGAAAATAATAATATGCCTTTCACCGTTTCCATTTTGCCAAGCTTTCAAGTAGGGATTCAATTACATTGTTGGTAATAAATACTCCATCAAACTTCATGTCTGCAAACTGCAACTACTGAGGAATCAGAACTTCCCAAATTAAACAATATCTTACAGTGCTTGAGGGCAGTTTCATCGGGAAAGCGTACAAAGTTAAGAATATAAATCAATCTCGCGAATCCTTATTGATGAGATAAAGCTTTTCTTCTGAAAACCATGAAAGTTATCTTTAGTCTGTTAAATTAGAAAGACGATCGAAAGCTCGTCTTACAATGCGATCAGCGGTGAGGGTTTAGGGTCGAGGTACAGCGAGACGGACAAAAGATTTAATTACACGCATGAATCAAGCGTGCAGGGCGCGGGGGGCGGCAACTGAGGGTAGCAGTGGGAGGGGGAGGGACGTCATTTCGCGATAACCGTGAGCTGTGCACTCACGCGCGGTCTGCGCTGCTGATGTGCTGTGTGATAAGCCCGTCAGATGCCATTGTTTAACTCCGCTAAGGACGTGCGGGCTTTATCGCGCTGATATCGTTTGTAATTAAAAACGATTCTCTTGATGGAAAGTGCCTATCGGTACAAGACTTGTATAAGGGCACGGACTAAAGTACGGAGGTTCTATCGGGTTCATTTTGCTTGTCATCTTTGCCTATTGCAACATGCGTCACAATTTTCAAGTCCTTGCTTTCCAAACCCACGCTCTTTAGGCTGGATATCTGTCAGCACTCAATCTGTGATATTGATACATCGGTCCATTTGAACGTCTGGTTACCTGCTTGCAACACCAACGAGTTAGGCTCAGGTAGATCAAAGGTCGGCTTTGAGTCCTTACCTCTTCCTGTTCCTGATTATGGACGCTTCGACATCGGCTATACAGGAAGGGCCACTGAGGAACACTGAAGCATGCTGTTTGCCAACGACATTATTCTTGTCGGTGAAGATGGGCCTGAGATCCAGAGCAGATTGGAGAAATGGCAACAGAAGCTCGAGAATGTTGACTTGAAAATCAGCAGGACTAAAAACGAATACATGTTCTGCGATTTCGGCGGTGTCTCCAGTCCTGGAGTCCTAGCGCTAGATGGCGTATTTCTTCCTGTCTGCTCCGACTTTCGGTATATCGGTTCCGTAGTGCAAAGCGATAGCGAAATAGATCGTAGTGATCGCACAGAATTAACACTGGATTCAGCGACTCCCGCATTCCACTTAGACTGAAGGGGAAGTTTTTATTTAATTTTTATTTAAGAGTAGAGGAAGACCAAAGAAACTATGGATGGACTGTGTGGAGGCTGATATACGAGTAATAGAAAAGTATGGAAGAAGAAGACGTGCTGCGCTGACCCCTAATAAATTGGGATATGGGCATGAGAATGATGATGTATAGTATATCTTCTTTTAAAGTAGCGTATTTGTATTGTTTGATGAATTAACTCTACAGTATGTATGAGTCAGACCTAAATTAGACCTAGATATGTAAAAGCAAAATATCTACCTACAACCTATACAACAACATAAGTTATAAAAGCAACGGGAGAAACTTGTAAAAGATTTACTTTGTAAGCGTCGCGAAGTGTCGACTGCTTGTCCGAAAGTTTTATACAGGCGGGCGCGGGTGCCAAAAACCAAACCGGAGTTTACTGAAAACTTGTACACTTCGATGTCGAAGGGGTCGACAGCAGTTACTGTTAGATAGATAGTACTTACTTAATACAGATATGAAATTGAAGACCTGTAAAATACTACAACCACTATTAGGTACCTATTTACCACGACCACGACCCACACGCGTCTTGCCAGTGATTTCGGAGAAAACAAACAGAAGTAATTGTTTAACTTTAAAGCATAAAGCATGCCACGACCCATCCCGATACGACGGAGCGACGGCACTCACACGAGGAAAGCAACAGACGCGCGCGCGTCTCACATGACGCAACGGCACATCGCCCGAATCTGTGAAAGGAGCTTTATGGAGCGCAATCTTCCAAAATTCCAATGTGGGAACGCGAAGGGAAATCCCGTTTGATGTCTTGGAATCGATCTCTAAACATTGAAATATGTATCTGGTTACCACAATCTACGTATGAATTTACGTTGAGTAAAGATAAAATGCTCCTTCCTGCAGTCCCCGTCTGCGCTGGCCTTTAAGCGGTCACATTTTTTAAGCCTAACTGAAAAAAAAGCCGCTAAGCTGTAAAGGCTCTAATTTTATCTTAATATCTAACTTTCCCCATAATAAAGTTATGTTGTACATTAATTGTATTTGCAACTGCAACTTATTTCCAAGAATGGGCTTTCCATAATTGAATAATAGTCAGCTCGCTGGCATTTAGATGTGCTGACTGCTGACATATATGTAGACGGTGATTTAATAACAATGCCCCACTAGCTGATGAAGGGCAACTTATGCTTACTCTCTTCGATCGATATCGACTGGCGAACTGGCCGTTGCCTGTGTGACCAATATCAGAGATCTATTTTTGAAATGTGGTCTCCATTGTGCCCTAAGAATAGTTTGAGATTGACCTACAAATACCACTTTGGCAGATGCCTTCATCAGGCATTGTAGCTCAATAAGCAATACAGATACAATCTGCAGTAACAAGCAGGTGAGCAAGCATTCGATTGCATTTATTGCACTTCAGACGTGTTGCATCAAATCTAGCACTTCGAAACAATATATTTCAGCAGAAAGGCAGGTGCTTAGATAGTACTTGCAATCGGCGTGCATGTATGACCAAGATATGAAAACGTGGACGGAGCAAAAGGAAAGGAGTATGTAAAGATTGTAGCAGTTGGTGTTCTATTCTTCTGTAGTTTTATCTTTCTACTAATATTTTAGAGAGTTAAAGTTTAACGTTAAAGTTTAACGTTAATGTTAAGTTTAAGATTTAGTTAAGACCTTAATTTTGAGAGCTAAAGTTTAACGTTAACGTTTAGTTAAGTTTAGTTTTGTTGTTTTTTTTTTAAGTTTAAGTTTGTTAGTTTGGACCTGGGGTAATCTTCGGACCTACTGATCTGTTCTGAAAATTATTTAACTATTGGGATCATAGAAATATAAAGTACAGCTTGGGATGCATAATCTCCGAGTTTCAATCGACATATTTAAAACGTCCCCTTCGGATAATTTGTGACCTGGAGCGAAGCCGCAGGCGAAAGCTAGTGTAACATATTTAGCTCAGTTGGAGGACATGTTATTTGCAAATAACATTGATGCCAGCTACATGCCAGCGTAATTAACTGGCACGTGTGCAGAATTTAAAATAACCTGTGCCGCTGTGCCTCCACTTCAAGTTCTCGATATCTTCAGGTACCCGCGAGCAAGCGTACGTGTACGCGATGTCTGCGGCGGCGCTGACGTGGTCGGTGGCACGCGCATGCGCGGCGGGCTCGCTGCCGGCCTGCTCGTGCGCCGCCCCGCCCCGCGCACCCCCTCGGCCTCCGCGCCAGGCGCAGATCACGCCTGCGGAACCACATGCGAGGTTCAAGTGGGGTGGATGTGGTGACAACTTTCAGTGGGCGGAAAGGTATATTTTCTTTTTATTTTTTAATTTTAATTAATGCTCCAATTGATTGATCAGTTTGATCACAAATTTCATCGCCTAGGCATAACTGATTACCCTTTTTAAAACAAACCCGTATTTCTAGATTCGCAAAGCAGTTTCTGGATGCGCACGAAATAGACGTCCGAGAGGGGAAGGTGGAAAATATTCTGGAAATAGAGACGACCACCACAGAGTTACCTACTACCACAACAACCATGGAGCCAACGACTGTGCCTCCCGTGGTCATCTTAGTGGACGACCAGCCAGCGCCAGCCAACACCAGCGTGGCTCCTAAAACGAGGAAGAAGGGACGTCGCGGACGGAAGCGTCTGCCGCGCTCACCGCGACGAGGAAGACCAACACGGAAAAGGTTCAGATCTAGACCGAGGTTAGCGTATATAAAAGCGTTTTTGCACGATGCTCACCCAATCCATGGATTAGGGCAGAGGTGTATTGAGCGCATTTTCAGGATGTAGTTGGGGGTGTTTTCCAGCAAAACGCAAATTAATTAGAACTTTTATTACCATTTTGGTTTATAAAGTGGTAGTAATTTAATTATACAATAAAATTTTATTTTTCTAATGTCCAGGTACGAATATGAAGACAGAGGATCCAGATACCGCAACATTGAATACCGGATGGCAGCTGACGACCCAAGGTTCGACCCTCAAGTGGACCTGCGAACTCGACTCGAACGGCTACGAGAGCTGATTGCATCTGCTAACCTAATGAACGGACGATTTGGACGGAAGGTGAATATCGATTGTTTTTTTTCTTAACGAACGACTTGCGTCTTTGTAACTCGATTCTTGAGAGAATTATGATGACCTAAATATACTGATCGAAAGTTTAACTACGCGCGCCGAGGTTGGTCCGGGGATGGTGACCAACGATCACATTTCAAGCTCCTTCGTGCCGGCTGTAATTTGTTGAGTTCGTTTACAGCAGTCGTTACGAGTAGTTCCGAAAATCTGACAACTAGTCTTATCGTATTACCCAATAATAACTGGGCTGTGGAGGTCAGGTGGGCAGTCGTTTTATGTAAAGTACTGGTATCAAGCTGCATCTGGCTAGATTGGAAGCCGACCTCAACATAGTTGGGAAAAGCCTAAACTGATGATGATGACTTACATATTATATATTTGTGGCCCAGGCGGTGTCATCAGGCATGCGCACGAAGTGCACGTGTCACGGCGTGTCGGGCTCGTGCTCGGTGCGCACGTGCTGGCGCGCGCTGCCGCCGCTGGCGCGCGTGGCGGCGGCGCTGGCCGGCGAGGCGGCGCGCGCCGGCCCGCTGCGCCCGCACGCGCGCCACGCTAGGCGCGCACGACCCAGGTTACGATACGTCACGCCTAGTCCAGACTACTGCGAGTCAGATCCAGCTGCGGGTTCGCTTGGGACACACGGCAGGTAAGAAGTATGAGTTGTTTTTCTAAAGTAACCGCGGGCTAGTGATTACTGTTATTTTTTCTTACTCTCTAACTCCCTCTGCCTAGATCCGTCGATCTCAGTTGGGATTAGCTGTCCTCGTCAGTCTACACCAGACGTATTTGGTATGTCGTTGAGAGAGACACCTACTTGAGCCTTCATCAGATCTTTGATCTATCAGAAGGAAAACTTTATCTTCTCTCCTTTGACATACAAGAAGGCTTCGAACACCTGTATCTAAGGTGTTCGAAGCCTTCTTTGCTTTTTATGAATTTCCAGTCGAAATCCATAAACTTCCCGGACCAGACATAAATACTCGTAACATAAAAACCTATTGTTTGTTGCTCTCTGGGAAATATATTGGGCATCGAGTTATTGAATGAAATGAATATACTTACCATCGACACATGTTTACAGAAAATGCAACGCGACCCTGGGCAGTGCGTCAGGCGGCTGCGGGCGCCTGTGCTGCGGGCGCGGGCGGCGCGGCGTGCGCTCCAGCCGGCTCGAGCGCTGCCACTGCCGCTACCACTGGTGCTGCCGCGTCGACTGCCAGCTGTGCCGACTTACCACCGAGGAACACTACTGCAACTGAACCTCCTTACTTGCTCGTTATTTGAGCTGAACAGTCTTATTCTTCTTTTTGTGTCGACGGTACCTTCGTTAGACTACCTATGTTGTTTGAGCCCAGTACGTGGCAACGCTGAATAGCTATGTTGATAATAACCTCCAGCAGCGCATCTCATTTTGATAGTTCCTGCAACGTACATAGGTACGTCTGCACGGGACACGGGACACGGAAATATATCTGACACGGGAACCAGTATTTTTCACGAATGGATTAGGGTACACCTCTGTTAACCCTTCGGAATAACAAGGCGTGATGTTATGTTATGGATGAGGGTGGATCCGACTAAGAGCACACGACATAATACGCAGTTCAGCTAGTACAGTTACCCTACTTTACTTTGCCCCTTTTTAAAAGTCAAATAGTTTCAAAAATCAATACTTACTTGGCAAACGAATCCTTGGCCTATATTAAATTAGAGGAAGTATTAAATATCATTTGATTCCAGTTATCACTGAAGATTTACTTTTATACACCTATATGCTTTCCTAAAGATGTTCCCATAGCCATGTAATTGAACAAAGGATGATGCCAGGATTTGTATGAACTCTGGTCCCACCTTCCAATAGCTATGTGTAATACATTGTTGGATAGGTCTTTTCAAGCTGCACAAAAGTTACTATCGCGCTGAGTTTCAAATCTTAGTCCGTTCAGAGTTATGCAGTATTAAACAAGTCAGTTTAATAATAGTCAAACGTAATGTTCCTAATATAATGCACTTTTTGAATTAACACTAGTATTTACTTCTGACACTCCCTCCTGCTCAGCCCAGAGCGGGAGAAGTTATTTGATGATATACCATCCGAAAAAAAAAAATGTTGATCTAGGGCTACCAAACTAAAAGAGCCGTGATGATTGCTTTTGTGGTGATGTAATCGGTGTGTTTTGCACAGTTCAGCTGTTTGTCCAAATAGATGCCCAGGTATTTGGTTTCAGTCAATAGGCTTAGGGTGGTCCGCTGCCGCTGTCACAAACCACTTTCATACACCATCGGTATATGATGATAGCGGTAGTTATGTAGATAATACCAGTTAATTCATCGTCAATTCGAAAAGTGCATTATATTAGGGAAAATCATTACGTTTGACTATTGTTAAACTGATACTGCATAACTCTGAACGGACTAAGATTTTTAACTCGGCGCGGTAGTAACTTTTGTGCAGCTTGAAAAGACCTATCCAACAATGTATTACACATAGCTATTGGAAGTTGGGATCAAAATTTGCATCATCCTTTAAACAGAAACATATTTTCCCTTTTAAACCAAAGATTAAAAATACAATTTGACTAGTCATTATACCTGTAACTTGTGAATAAGACTCCCTATCTACTATCCGTCTACCCAAAAATGGGATTAGATTTGTCAGTTACGCTATTTGCCTTTCACGTTCGGAGTATATGTGCGAGCGAGAGGCACGTAATAGAAGTAGCTGCCATTTGTAATCTCGTTGTTTAAAATCTTGTATTGACGTAGAATTAAAGTAGAAAGTAAAGTAGCATCATATTCTCAGAAGTATCCAAAGTACTTAGAATATAGACATTTTATTTTGTTTATTTAAAGACTGTCTGTTATTTTGTAACATATCGAAAATTATGATTCAAGTAGTTATAACGTAACTTAGAGTGTATTTTCTAATATTTCGACAATAAAGTGAATTAAAATGTTTAATGTAGCCTATCAACGCTGTAGATTCAGCTTTAACAGTAATAATGATATTTCTTATTAAAGGGCTCATACGAACCTATTCATTTAGTAGATCTGTACCATTGAAATAATACCGAAAAATATTGCAGGTTTATTCAGAAAATAAACTGTATAATATTTTTATTCGTAGTTTCACTTGCTACATAACATTGTTGTACATAATTATGAAGTATTTATTGAACTCAAAATAAACTGGTAGATTTAGGTACTTTTTCTCTGTCAAAGTAATTTTAATAAGATGTAGTTTTAGTCGTACTATCTTTAGTCTTTTCATGTCAAATGATAATTAAATTACATAGTGAATTAAGAATTCTTGTAAATAAAAGTCGTACTTAGAAGAATAACTTGTTTCACTTTGATAAAATTGACTAATTGCGACACTGGGAGAACAAATGCTGGATTAGCGAGGAAATATCCTTAGACGTTACACATGGAACACTGACCAAAACGAAATATACAGGGTGTAACAAGACCCGTCACGAAGCTGTCAACCAAGCATTCTGTACATCAAATTAAATAACTTTACGCAAAAAAGATTGTTCGGAAACGACAATTTTTTTGGGGTGGAAAATCACGTTTTTTGGTATAGGACTTAATGTAACGGACTCAAAACATTGTGCTGATGGAGGGATCGAATTGTACGGATCACGGAGGTGTTTACAGTAAAAATCTTACGTTAAATGCGTATTTAAAAGAAAAGTTGCGAAGAAGTTAGGACTTTGACCCCCAATTTCTCCGTAACTAGAAGGTTCCCAAGTATCGTCTAGAACACAAAAATGCTCGCAATGACAGGGAGAACAAGTACCTTACGGCTTCGTTAAGGGTCTTGTTACACCCTTTATAGCGCATAGAGTGCGAAATACACAAATCGAGTGTAAACGAACACTTAAACGCGCCGCAACACAGACGGCGGCCCTAGAATTTTGATGCCTTTGAATGCAACCTACTTTCTACAGCAGCCATGCTGAAAGTTTATTGTAGGATAAAAGCAGATTCAGACTAGCGTATTTTTTTTGCGCATATCAGCTCATTTTTGCTTACGCGCTTACACGCGCGCAACTATTTGCGCTTGAAAAAACCGAACACCCGTACACGCGTTCATGATATACGCATACTTATATGATACATTGACGTACGGCATGTTTGCTCCAAGCAGTGGGTGGGCGCGCAGGGAAGTTTCTCGCGGCTCCCGTTTACTCGAGCATATAAGCACGTCAACGCTCGTATGAGTTGCGAGGCGCACCTATACGCTCATAAACGCGCTTCTAAAAACGAGCTTATACGCGCCGAAAATAAACTGAACTGTAAACTTGCATTAAGCTCCTAATATTCTACGCGCGTATGTTTAATAATTGTTAAAGAACCATTATTCGGTTTTGTTTGAATTTGAAAACAAGATAGGGGAAAAAACATAACAATAAAAGACAATATACATAAATGTGACGTAAGTTTATTTACACTAGTATTGTATTTTAGCAATGTATTTCCAATTAAATATACTGAGCAATATTGAAATAACAAAATTATAGGAATATGTGTGTACCTACGACCAATCTAAAGACATTCACTGAATAATGTAATGTTCAATTCACTAACTTGTGAGATCTCAAGACTGCTTCATTCATTAACCTTATACATACACAGTAGTTTTATTTACTTTATTCACTAGAACTATACAGAATTTTGGAATTTGTTTCTGGAAATATAAAAAAATAAACTCTAGCTAACATAGCGTTTCAGTTCAGCAGATAAATCCCTTCACTTATAAACTAAAAATCACATCATTTTTACTTATTTGATATAAATGGTGGTAAAACGCTTGCTTGTAGGAAACGTGAAAAATAACTACAATATTACAGCGTAGAGAAGTCATATAGTTTGTGTGAAATGTTAAAAATCACGACGATTTACAGGACGATAAATATCGCAATATGGCATCGCAAATTAAAGTATGTAGACTAACAAATTGTAGGGTATAATTTAGTAACTTTTATTTTAAACTAAATTTAATCAAATTCGTAGTAGAGAGAAAAGATCAGTAAATCAACTTTTTAGTATTTACCTTTATATGGAAACACCAAATGTTTAGCTCAAAAGCTTGTAATTTAAATGTGTGAAAATATTAAATACTAATAAAATTGTAGTAGTAATTGAATAATTCAGCTACATAAACGCTGACCGGTACATAAACAGTGAGCATTTACCTACTTACACATTCACTCGAACTCGGCATTCAACAAAATTGGAATAAACTAATAATATTCACACTTTAGTTCATCATAACTCAGAGTGCTCGTCGTGTTCTGAAACAACAGAGTTTACACAAATAATTAATATTATGTTCATAAATACTACGATTAATTTACATCGAAATACTCATTATTTATTGACACTTTAAGAGAAATCATTTTTGTAAGATTGGCTTAAAATCAATACTTATATTAGAGGTATTGGTTTGTAAGTTTCGTATGTAGGGTAACCCTGCCAGGGTTGCGGGACTGTTCGAAAGAAATACCGCGGCCCTGGAACATAAAGGGCAAAAGAAGGAACACGGATGGGTTTTAGTCAGTACAAGTCTGACACTCCCTTCCACTCCGCCCAGAGTGGGACCCCGACGCCGACCCGGCCCCGACTCTCTAGAAGTAATGATCAAATTCTAAAAATTCTTACTGACAGAATGCTAAATTATTCGTGGATGCTTTAAGCTATTTTATTTATATTATATTATTATTATATTTTGACGACCCGAATGGCGCAGCGGTAGTGAGGCTGCCTTACGTTCTTAGGGTCCCGGGTTCGAATCCCGGTAGGAGCAAATGTTCGTGTGATGAGCATGGACATTTGTTTCCGAGTCATGGATGTTTATTATGTATAATATGTATTAACAAACAAAAAAAAGTATCTATGTAGTATTATCAACTATCTGGTGTCCACGACACAAGCCTCGTTGCTTAGTGTGGCACCTAGATGGCGCTGTGTGTAATGTCCAGCGATATTTATTTATTTTATTAGCCGAGCTATCACAATTTTTGCGGACGATCTCGCGGTCTAAGTGCTAGTCGCATTTTATCTCAAAAAGTGGAAAGAGGAATGGGAGGCTACGCAGGATCTTAATAAATAATAATAAAAATAACTTACTTGATGGACTTTCAGCTGGAATTTCTTGATGGTCGGTACTCTCGATCTCCTGCAACAATTGATATAATGTTATTTATTGGTATGTCGCCACAAGCACGGCAGTTCCGGCCAGCCACACGGCGCTCCACGGCTCGCAAATAGGGACACATCACGAAGTACATTGTCACAAGCTTAGTCTTTGTTTACCATAAACCTCTTAAAAGATATTCATGAACACCTATGATTTTGATTAGGACTAAGTCCATAGTAGCAAAAAGAAAAACAACTGCCAAATACATTGGTGCCCAAAGTTTTTGATTTGAAACATCTACGAGAATTTGCGCGCCTTGGCAGTAACACCGACTCGTATGCCGTGACGGCATGACGCTGTCGTGGCGTGATGTCTCATCTGTTTATGTACATCAAACTAAGTAACTTTACGCAAAAAATAATGCTGGGAAACTACTTTTTTTTTGGGGTGAAAAATCATGTTTTACGGTAGGACTCAATACATTGTGCTGATGTATGGATTGAATAGTACAGGTGTCGTGGAGGTATTTAAAGTAAAAATCTTACATTAAAAGCAAGCATTAAAAAAAAACTTGTAAAAAGTTGGAATTTTGCCTCCAATATCTCCGTAACTAGGTATGGTCTAGAACAAAAAATAATCGCAATGACGGGGAGAACCCCTGAGTGCCTTTCGGCTTCGTTAAGGGTCTTGTTACAACCTATAAATTATTCCGTTTTCAAAAGTTCCACGCTACTCAATTAGTGATCGCGATACTATCGATGGTATAGAACAGCCCTTCATTATTATCGACACTTTTACTAGTTTTCCAATTCACTCTATTATTGACAAAATAAAAATCAAATAATTCACAACCCCACGCCACCCACTTTGACATTTATAATTTCTAGCAATGAGGTTTCTTTCCCAACAATGGTATTTCTATGGCTCACCTGTTCATGATCGGCGGCTTGGTACAGTCCGCGGCGCACGCGCGCTTGCAACCCCTTGATCTCATCGTCGTACTCGCTCCACTCCGGTACAATGCGCATGGCGGCTGACAGTTTTGCTTCTTTCGTTTGCGGATTATTGCACTAGAAATAAAATAACTATCCGTTAGCTTTCTTATTTCCTGACGACAGGCATGTTAATGTGCATCCACACACAGAAGTTGTGGACAGCAAAGGATAGCAATAAAGTTTTAGTATAATGATAACTATCTTCTTCTTTATCGTGTGGTTAGTGCCTAACCTGGTGTCAGAGTTTATATGCCGTCCATGGGCCTCTGACTTGGCTTTACATGCCGTCAAGAAATACCTCTTGTTTCCTCACGATGTTTTCCTTCACCGAAGCAAGTGAGAATTACACAATACGCACATTAATCCGAAAAATCAGAGGGCGTTGGGTTCGAACTCGAGATCTTTGACTTGGCAGTTCGACACGGCAACGGTCACACCACAAGACTATCACTGCTATAACGCATGTTATATAACTATTGTTATAATGTTGCAAAATGTTGCTCAACATAAGGAAAAAAAAATATACATAAATATATGTATATATATTTTTTTTAGGAATATTTAAAAATGAATGAAATAAGATGAAAAAAAGATAATAATCCCTAAAACGAATAAATGTCCGTACAAAATTATTAAAAGTAACTTACCAAATCGATGGTCTTGGCGTAAGTCTTGGAGTCATTGTCGCACCACGTCTCGCACCACAGCCACTCCTGAGGCAACGACTTAATGGCTACTTGATGAATCATGTTGTTCGGCAAATCTTGATCTGTAACAACAAATATTGGATATAAATTAATATCACCAAGACCAAATTAATAATATCTTGTGGCCGCTTTTGGGTTATAATCTGATCCGTTTCAACTAGTCAGCCGATATGTTAGAAATTATCACTCATATTCGTATATACGAAAGTCGATAATGGTCGTGGGAAATGTAACCTGATCAAAATAATACATAATACATCTTTTTCGATACCCATAATGAAGTTCTTATTTTGCGTCGGTCATTCTTCTCGAGAGTACTCGGATAAGAAACACCGACCTCATTTAAGAGGGCCCTTCCCGGCCCGTCTATCGTCAACGCGAGCATGGTCGAAAAGCTTGTTGTTTTATCCAGAGCCACAGCGGCGATTTTCTTTTAATTCCCCCGTCTTACCCCACCCCGACCCCGCACAACTCGTCTCCCGCGCACCTCATACCGCCTAACGCGGTGACATTGAACGAAAAATAGTGTTCCAAAATTTCTTAAACTTGTTCCAGGAAATACGTGTTTTTGAATAAGTCTTACAAGTGTGTGAAATAAATATTTGTCATTAAGAATCTCCATTACATGTGCAAGGTTTCTATCATAATGTTTTCTTTATTTTTAGAGTTTAAGAGTACATTATGAACGGCCAAAGTTCAGGTAAAATTTGTGCAAAACAGCAATTCTTGGAGGCTTATACTGAATTTGTTTTTTTTTCTTTTACTCCCGTTGAAACCTAGATATAGTTTACAAAATACCTATTAGTTAAAAAAAATCAAAGATAGATGTGTAACAACTGCATAATCACGTACGAGCGTTTGTATGAAAAGTATGACGGGTTGGCCGCTCTTAATTCCAAAAGATAATTGAATTGTCATGTGTAAAACTGAGTATTGGTTATTATTATTTTTATTTATTTCTGACCTAAGTTAGACAAGCTGTTAGGATCCTGGCTGAGCGCCTGGTACTGCCCTCGCAGGCGGTCCCCGGCGGCGATGCGTCGGAACCTCTTCAGGTCCACCACGTAGAGGGCGCTAATGTGGTAGCTACGGCCTTGCAGGTGGTTGCGCCAGTAGCCTTGCTTCCAGAACCTAGTAATAGAAAACATTCCGTCACGTTTAAAGCCAGTATGTTTGTTTCGGTAAGTTGCCTTTGATCGTTTATAAAAAAATAACTAGAAATAATTTTAAATAAAAGCCAGTAGAGACTGTCCAATGTAGATGAAGTTAATCAAAAGATACGCAGTTTCTAGTAGTAATTTAGTGGACCTCACATAGGTAACCCTTACCTGAAACCTTCCATCTCCCGTCGGCTGTCACAGAACGGCGTGTATCCGTATGGCGCGCCGCCCAAGTCCAATTCAACCAGCTCTTTCAAGTCGGCGCGAACAATCTGTGCCATTCAATGTTGAATGAAAAACTAATATATGGACGTACAGTCGGGATGTTTCAAATGTTACGAATGATTAAAAATCATAAATTGATGGGCCAGAGGAACCGATCGTAATGCAAGCCGCTATTTTTTTTTCTTTTTTATATAGTATAAAATGATATCATGTACACTACGTTTTCACACAGAACCCCCGAGGTCTTCGAAATATCACAAAATCGCTGAATAGTCCCAGTTGCTTGGACTGTTTCATTTGACCGTTTCATTTTTGCAAAGGTTTCGGCAATAGCTTTATGGTCGTCTGCGTACCAAACTACAGACACCAACCAGTGGCGTAGCTAACCTTTTTGGGCACTAATGCAAAAAAAAGAACAATAGGGTATATGCAAGAAATACAAAACATTTTTTATTTCTTAAAAATGCCTTGTATTGGGCCATAAAAACATTGTGGTACACTTGTTTAATTCTCTAATACAACACTTTTTTTTACAATTTAATATTTAATGTTGAGTGGTTTTGGTGTAACGGAACGCAAACACAAAACGCATCGATTCCGGTTGGGACGTCAAATGCTATGTGTCAAAGAAACACTTTTAGTTGAAAAGTACTTAAAGTTTCACTAAGATTTTACTATAATATTGATAATGCAATTTTTGCTTTAATAAAGCACTTACAATATAGCTAAACTATTCTATTAAGGGCAAAAAATTAGATTTAAACAAGGCAGATAGAGGGAAGTGACATCAAATGCTATGACATGAATGGCCGCGATAGTCATGGACGTTTGAACTGTCGTAGAAAATTGTAGGAGTTTAATATTTTTTATGTGCGACAAGCAGTAGTTGAAATTAACTTTTAATTATTTTCTTGGGTTGATAGTACAGCATTTTATTGATTGAAGTGAAAAAAAAATTAATGTATATTCCCTATTGCTTTTACCTATTATGTAAAAAGTTTAAATCGGGTGTGCAGAAATGTAGGACACTTTTTTTAAACTTCTATGAAGCCCTTCCCAAAAAAATATCGTTTGTGGTCCGCCGGGGCCCCCTTGAACCAGGGACCCCGTACGACCGCATTGGCATAGATACGCCACTGACAACAACCTCATTAGGGAATGCTGTTCTAGATTCTCCCATCATCAGTCTTGCGATCCAAGGTGCCTAATTGTAAGCACTGAGTCTTAAGCTCACATAGTCGCCTCTAACGACATCCACGGGATGAGATCGGGTGGCTCTACTCTTAACCACTTTGTCAACATTACCTGGTCAGCATCCACGAAGATGATCTTCTTGACGTGCAGCGGGAACAGTACATCGAGGAACAGGATCTTGTAGCCCCAGATGGTGCGTTGTCGGTCCCGTTGCCGCTGCAGCCAGCGCGGCCACTGGTACTGCACCAGCTCGTACTGGAATCCGTACTCTTGCGCCATATAGGGTAGGATGTCCTAGAGAGGGAAAGTTAGGATGAGAAACGGTCTAAACAAACAAATAAAAATAGATACGATATTTTCTTGGCTCATCATCTTTTCATGAATCTGGGATTTTGTTATAGAGATCTTTATTTCTTATGGAATTTATCATTTTCGAATCACTATAGCGAAACGGTTTTTTTTGTATATTTACAAAACGACGAGTTTTAGTAAATAAGTTGATATTCGAAACTGACAACGAACTAATCAGTTATATTATTTTAGCAGTAACTCTTGAACCACCAAAAGCACTCATATAGCTAAAAAAAAGCGCGCATTGTTTCTCACGGCTTACCTTCAGCGAAGGACTAAGATAATTCTTCAAGAACCAGAACTTGACGGGCGACTTGGTGTTCTTGAGTACGGATAACATCATGATACGCAGGAACCGCTCGTACAGATGTCCGGACGCCACTGAGAACACGTTGATGGTCTCGTCCTGCGACTCCTGCTCGTCGCCGCCGCCGAATGAACTGAGAATGCGTTTCATTTGTTGACTTTGTGACGAGGGCAAGGGAAATTATATTGTATTATTTAAAATAGTCATAGTTGAGACGGCTAAAGTTCCATGCACATGTAATCAGTCATGCGAAGCATTCTCGTAGCCTCTTCGTTAGAAGATTTCATAACCACCCCTGTGTCTGGAAAGTTTTGATTTCGTTACCCCAAAGAAAATTGAAGGAAACTCAACCTTTAGTTGCGTCCTAGTAGAAAGCATTCACTTTCCACCAGGAAGCAACTGAAAGTTCGTGGATTCCGAATACTTCTGCTTGATTGTATCCCGCTTCTGATCATTCAGACTTCCGACTGTAACCAATCAACAGCCAGTTGGCCAATCTGTTTCCACTCAAAGGCTCAGGTTGGCAAACATGACCCGTCGCTATAACCTCGCTTAGCAATTAACGAAAACATATTTTGTTCTCTAATCACCTAGCAATAGAGTTCCATATTCCGCCGGAGTTCTTGTCGTCATTCTCGACGAGTAAGTCGAGGTGTTGCTTGTCGGGTTTCTTGCTGACTCGCAGCTTGATCACGTGGCTTCGGAACGAACTCATCAGCACTTGGATGTCTTCGCTGTCTGCGGGAGTGTCTGTGTTCTCGTGGCTGTGGGGAAGATAGTATATTTTATATCGAGAGACTAAACGAAGCCATAATATACCAGAGGTGGTCTGACTCCAGAGCGTGCGAGGCAGTCAATGAAACCGAGGCTATATTAAGTTGGCGTTTAGTCTCGAGGTGCAAACTGTACTTTTCACTATGAGTGCGAGAAAAATAGTCAATTTAGTACAAAAACATTTAATAAATATTGTTATTCCTCCAGTCCATAAAACTTTCGTAAGTTTTTAGGTAAATCTTCCGCGATTTTGGCGGCTTAAGATTATCTACCAAGTCTTTTGCTCTTTGCTCAACGTCAAACTCTTCACTGTCACTGGACATTCTTAATAAATTTATGTACAAACCGAACAAATTTACACTCAACAAAAATTCTGAAATTTTCGCAGTCCGTCTTTTTCTTCTAAACCAGTCACAGATTAACAATTTAAAACACATGGCGCCACCTTTGCGGAAAACCATGGAACTAAAACTCAACATTTTCGCCATGAGATGGTCCACTCGACAGATTTTACTGGCTGTTTGAGTTTGTCTATGTCACATGAAGGAAATTAAAAAACTAATTACTTTTTACTCCCTAGAGACTAAAGTGGTCACTTTAGTCCCGCTTCGTAGGGCTATATGTACTTTTAGAGCATGAGAAGTGAAAAATAATTTAATAGTATTCCTGGGTTAATTAATGGACATTATTGTAAGATTCAAGTATGTACCAATAAAGCGATGGTAATGCATGGTTTGTAAAGCTAACAGAATTGGCACAACTGCACTAAACAGGCTGTTACAACTGCGTTTAAGGTTTAACAAAAGCCTTTTTAAAGTCAAAGATCTGTCTTAGTTTCGAGTCTTTTGTTGAACCGTTTTGAATGATAGACATAAACCACGTTTTGTTATGTCAAGGTTCAACAATTAATCCGAATGCAATCAGCACTTCTAAACGGCGTTCATCAGCTGTCTAAATGTTGAATTTCGTCCTAAAACAACAGTATACTCTTATTAAACGAAGAGAATCTTACAAAACCACATTACGTATTTCTAACTCACCCAACAATCTCATATATATCATCAGAGCGTCCTGGTCTGAGCCTCAGCAGCCAGGCGCCAGGGTTGGCCTTCAGCTGGAAGTATCCCAGATTGGCCATCACGATGGTGTCCATGCGCTCGGGGTTGTCGCGAGTGCCCAGCACTAACTGTAGACCTCGAGGTGGCGTGCCCAGGGTTGTGTCCCACGCGTGGCCTTCTAGGAGAAGGTATTCTAACTCGAACTCGCTGTTGAAGAAAAAATATATGTGACCACGCTTCTATTCTTCAAAGCGTGTCGTTGATTATCTATAATAAGTCGTCCCAGACTTGTATCTCCAGAATCAGACGTAAATCACATTTTAGATTCCAATTTATGTAATACTAGCTGTTGCCCGCGGCTTCGCTCGCGTTTTTGTAGGAAATTATCCCACGGGCACGTTACGAGGATAATGTAGCTTCATATTAGTGAAAAAAATTTCAAAATCTGTTCAGTAGATCCAGAGATTACTCCCTACATACAAACTTACAAACAGATTTTACCTCTTTATAATATTAGTATAGATTGGATTGGATAAATAGCTTCAACGCCTACGCCAACGTCAGACAAAGTTTACTTTCCGCTATGACTTACAAATTTTATGATCTTTTTTACAGGACTGGTATATCTATTGTTGATAATTGAAGTGGTAAATATTGTTGAAAACCGAAATTTCAATTAACTTTAGGTGATGATGTTTTTTGGCGCGAGTTCAATGAACTATTCGTTTTTGAGCTTTGTAAATCAAGAAATAATCACATTTTTGGTTATAGATTTGTATTATGCAAACTGCAGATATAATTGTGTGGAAATCGGGCACACCTATCCTAAATCCCTTAAAATGATCCTTACCTATGCACTAAAGTATCAACATCAGCCAGTCGTATGTTGTCGAGGTCGTACACGGACTTGACGCACTCGACGAGCCAGTTGGGCGGCGTGCGCAGCTCCATAGACAGCAGAGGCGCGTGCGGCAGCCGGGCGAACCGCGCGAGGGCGCCACCCGACAGGGCGCCTGAGGATGTGAACTGTAGCTCTGGCTCCAGGACGTAGCGGTAGAAGCTGGTGGAAAAGAACATGATAATAAATAGCATTGTATTATTATTATTTACATTGTTTTTTTTATAAGAAATATTTAAAAATGTAAATAATTTGTATAAAAGTTAAATAAAGGAAATAATAGCATTGTTATTTCTGATAATAACTGGAGTAATTCTGGTACTCATTATGACAAAAACCAAGTTTTATTAGTTACAAATAGACGCGTTGGAAAACGACAGAAAAAAATCAAGCGAAAGTTTGCGAAGTAGCGAATGAATATGAAAAATACATTTTTATAGTTTAGCAACTGGCATTCAAACTCCGTTTTAAGGTTTTATCACTTGATTTCGTAACGCCGTCCAATTTTGTTTTATAACCAACACTCTCTCGTCATTTTTTATCACAATAACAAGACAAACGTATTATTGTCCTGCATTATTATATGTGTGTTAATATTCTGGATGATATTAAAAGAAAATAACTAGGTACTCTAGCTAGCTGGTTACCTCTTAAGCGGCATATCCGAGTTCTTGTCTTGCGGGTTGACGAACAACTTGATGCGACAGTTGACGACGCGTCGCAGCACGAGCAGCAGTGGCGCGAGGCGCTGTGCCGCAGTCGATGCAGGGTCTAGTACTGCTACTATCTATTGGAGCAATATTGTTTGGTTAACACCCTTTATTGGTGTAAGAATAATGTATAAGTACAACAATTATGCAGTTGGATTGCTGAGAAAGTTGCTTCAGGCCTTTCGGAAGCAAATAATTTTTTGTATGTTGTGAAATTGTTGCAGTATGAATATGTCCGAGGTTCACGTCGCAAAATAACATGGTTAAAAAAATAATACCAGCCTATTACTGTCCCACTGCTGGGCAAAGGTCTCTTCTCAACAGAGAAGGAACGAGCATTGATCACCACGCTTGCTCAAGACGGGTTGGCGATTTCAGACTTATTTATAAGTCCAGGTTTCCTCATGATGTTTTCTTTCACCGATGTCCGATGTCTAAATGTCGTGATGGCCCAGAGGTTAAGGCCTCGCCTCTCATGCATGAGGTTGTGGTTTCAAATCCGGGCAAGTACCAATGTGTCTTTTTCAATTCATATATACTTTCTAAGTTTATGTTGGACATCACAGACATCGGTGAAATAACATGGTTAGGTAACATAAAACCTAGATATCGTGCTGCACTGTCCTTTTGGGAAAATTTCACAAATAACACTACCTCCCCTCACCTACACCCTCCGGCTATGTAAATAAAGTGAAAAAAACATGCTGCACTATAATAGTACTGTGACAACGAATAGTTGTATCGTCTGTGCGCTTTAAGGGTACACTAGTCGGTCGAAACTTTCATACAAAACAAACACCACATGACCGACTAGTGTATCCTTAAGGGCGCCTATCAATAGTATTTTTTGTTCTGTTATTTTTTTACCTCAACAGCAGCCTCGTCTTCCCTAAGAGGTGCCAGGTCCACGAGCGAGTGTTCGGTCTTCAAGCCCGAAGGCAGCGACGTGCGCACGCGCGGACTTCGCGCCGCCACTACTGACACTACCTTCAGACGATCTTCTGAGTTCAATTCCTTGGTGTCGAGGTCTGAAAAAAAAAAAACATTGTTAATGATAATGTAACCTGACGATCTAGACAAGCCGCAATCGTTTCGCATCTACGATGATTGTCAACAGGATTGACTTTTCGGTGGCATAAGTCAGTATCATACATTTTTACAAGCTTTTATACATACATACATTGTATCTATGTATGTTTGTTTAGATCAAACCTTGCAACTGAATTTTAAAACAATTATCCCCAACCGATTGAGCACAAAATTTTGCATACACGGATGACAATGCATAGTTAGCTAAGTGACGGCATTCTAAATTCAATATGGCGGACTCCCAAAGACGGCGGATTAGTATTTATTAAGCAACCCCATGATATGGGTTTCAATTAAAAGGGTTTGATAAGAAGAATACGAACGAGCCCTAAGACAGCTAGACGGGGTGGCGGCAGGCCGAGAAGACGACGGGACGATTTGGATGGCTTCCTCGTTAATTGGCAAGAAGAGGCACAAGAACATCGAGAAAAGTGGAAGGAAGGGGAGGAGATCTTTGCCCAGGACTGGGAAAGTTCAGGCAAATAAAATCAAATAATAATAATGCTTGGACCCTGTTCCCGATACCCGCGGCCACAATTTTTTATATTTTTAAATGTTTTTATATTGTTTTTTATAAGAAATATTTAAAAATGTAAATAATTTGTTTGTTTAAGAATAAAGGAATAATAATAATAATAAATATCGCTGGACATTACACACAGCGCCATCTAGGCGCCACACAAAGCAACTAGGCTTGTGTCGTGGACACCAGATAGTTGATAATACTATATAGATACTTTTTGTTTGTAAATACATACTTATTATACATATAAACATCCATGACTCGGAAACAAAAGTCCATGCTCACACAAACATTTTGCTCCTACCGGGATTCGAACCCGGGACCCTATGAACATAAGGCAGCCTCACTACCGCTGCGCCATTCGGGTCGCCAAAAAATAAAAACTGGTTGTTATTTTAATCCACATATTTACACCCCTTCCAGGGTAAAAAATATATTTTTTTTTACCCTGGAAGGAGTAAGTGTTTATTAAACGCGGAGTAAGATACATGCGGGTATATTTAATACAAGGGAAGGTTTTCTCACCTTCATCATCATCATCTTCGAAGACAATGTTGTCCGGGTCTTGTGGTTTCTTCTTCTTATCGAACGCTTCCGATAATTTATCGCCGTACATTTGGTTGCTATACCTGTAAAACAAACAAATTGCGTTAGTATAGGGGCAGCTTAGTAATTTATGAGTTTCACAAAATAAAAGACTTCTTACTGAAATTGGATTGAATTTCCTCGTTGGAGCAGTTTTCGCCTGCGCTTACTGTTCGATTTCTAGGTCGGGTTAAGTGTTATTGGGCTTCTCCATTACGAATTTCTCAGTAGCAGGATTTGTGCCCAGTTGATAGTAATAGGATCGCTATAAATGGCGAAATATGGGTGTACTTGGCACACCTCCACCTTACCTTTCGGGGGTAGGTTGAGTTAATTTATGTCAAATTAAAATTCACACTCTCTTCAATCGGTCCCTCATTATCCAGGAGCGTGGTCACTGGACCTCTTGAAACGGACAATCTGCCCCCAACGACTAAGGTCTAAAATTGCCATCACCACCTGCTGAAATTCGCTTGAGGACGTAGCTTCTTTTACTTGGTCGGACCATTGTACTGGCGATCGGCCTCGTAATCTCTTGCCGTCGGTATTTAAAACAATGATCAGGTTTTCAAGGCTGCTATCTCCCCTTCGCATTATGTGGTTGAAATAGGTCAAAATACGCTGTAGGCAATCGGGTCTTGATATCGAATTGGGAAAGGACGCACATATGTGTTTGGCTGTCCATGGAATTTGGAGTATCCGCCTCCAACACCACATTTCAAATGATATTCACACATTCGATTATAAATCCACATTACCTCTCCAGCAGCGTGAAGTCTTCAAGCGTGAACCGCTCGTGTGGGTGCAGCGGCCCGATGAGCCGCGCGTTGTGGATGAGCGCGCGCGCTCCCGCCCGCAGCCTGAGACTGCGCGCGCAGAGGACGCGGGATGCTTTCAACACCCACTCGTATTTATTCAGTGCGGGAACGATCTCGGGCTGAATCGAGAAAATTGATTGTTGAAATTAAGCGGTAAATTGTTCGATACAGTCGAGTTTCAGTAAAGTTTCGTCCAGAGGTGTCGTGGTGTCCACTGATAGCTCTTGAAGGCGGTATATACGTGCTGATCTCGTTCTATTTCTTTGGAACGACTCTTGTAGTGCGATTCTTTACTAAAAGATAATTCAGTGCAGTGCAGTGTTACAAGAAACTTATTGATGCATTTCTATGCCTAAGGCCCGTTCGCTAACCGACCGCTAGCTGTGGTTCGCTTAAAAGCGTTGGGTTTAAAATGGGACAAACCTTAAGAAACAATATATAACAAATGTGTTGTCATTGTTTCTAACATGCTACAAAAGATTTTAAATTTGCGAACTGTTTTAACGGAAAAGTCTATCTTTCAGCATGAGAATAAATAAGTCTGAATTGGTGCATCTATGCATTAGAAAGTACATGTGCAGTTAGAACAGTTGGAATTAAATATATACTAACAGTTTTTATTGAGTCCTTTGACAGACATGCGAAGGAAGAAGATAGCCATATTGGGTATAGTGCAGATAGTATAATAAAATAAACTATCTGTAAAATAATATAAGTTAATGTGCAATTTAGAATCTAAATCTGGCGCCGTGGTGTCGATCGTGTGCGCATAACGTCATTTATTTGGCTCGTACTGAAGCCTTTCAAACCACAGTCGTGGCCTGATTCAGTACAGGGCGAGCGGCAAAATATACATTTTATTTGTCATTTGTTTTGGCTCGTACTGAAGCCTTTCAAACCACAGTCGTGGCCTGATTCAGTACAGGGCGAGCGGCAAAAATACATTTTATTTGTCATTTGTTTTGGCTCGTACTGAAGCCTTTCAAACCACAGTCGTGGCCTGATTCAGTACAGGGCGAGCGGCAAAATATACATTTTATTTGTCATTTGTTTTGGCTCGTACTGTGAAGCCTTTCAAACCACAGTCGTGGCCTGATTCAGTACAGGGCGAGCGGCAAAATATACATTTTATTCGTCATTTGTTTTGGCTCGTACTGTGAAGCCTTTCAAACCACAGTCGTGGCCTGATTCAGTACAGGGCGAGCGGCAAAATATACATTTTATTTGTCATTTCTTTTGGCTCGTACTGTGAAGCCTTTCAAACCACAGTCGTGGCCTGATTCAGTACAGGGCGAGCGGCAAAATATACATTTTATTTGTCATTTGTTTTGGCTCGTACTGTGAAGCCTTTCAAACCACAGTCGTGGCCTGATTCAGTACAGGGCGAGCGGCAAAATATACATTTTATTTGTCATTTGTTTTGGCTCGTACTGTGAAGCCTTTCAAACCACAGTCGTGGCCTGATTCAGTACAGGGCGAGCGGCAAAATATACATTCTATTTTGCCGCACGGCCTGTGCCGTATCTGCCGGCGGACGGCCGCAGATGTGTGTGCAAATCACAGCTAACTTTGTAAGCTTTTTGTTGTTATTTCAGAGCACTATTTATTTTTCCCACTTGAGTATCATTCCCATGAACAAGTAGTATCTATCAACAACTAGAATTTACAGTCACTTAAATACATCAACGATGCAAATCGAACTATATAGAAAAACTAGCTGTTGCCCGCGGCTTCGCTCGCGTTTTAGTCGGAAATTATCACAGGGGCACGTTGTAAATATAACCTATGGCACTCGGGGATAATGTAGTTTCCTATTAGTTCAAGAATTTTCAAAATCGGTTCAGTAGATCCAGAGATTACCCCCTACATACAAACTTACAAATTTTACCTCTTTATAATATTAATAATAAATATAAGTCATAACAAAACTGATGACACCAAATAGGGATAAAAAGTAATAATAATAATCAGTGTAGCTCAAACTTATATTCAAGAAGAATACTATGAAAGTCAGTTCAGCAAAAAATAAAACTGACACACAATTTTCGAATGTCTTCTTTCAGATGTTTGAACTAACTCGTTGATTGAGGAGAATACACTCACCAAAATCTCACAGGTCTGTGTCTCGTGGCAGCCCTCGTCTTCCAGCAACCGCATCGTGTACTTAGTAGCCTCTGCCGGCTCCAGCGTGGTCAATGCAGCCAACACCACTTTGTTCAGCGACTGATCCACATTGGATGTACCGTCAACGTTGGGAATGAAAGCCACACGGACGCCGCGGGAATCTTTCTGTTGGGAGTAAAAAAGGAGAATGTTAATAGCTGTTGTTGGTAAATTAGTTTTGTTACAGGATTCTAAGGCTCGAAATTAAACATTGTACATTGTGTTTAATTATTCCTGTAATACCGTTCTATCACCTAGCACAGGAGTCAGAGACTTCAAACAATTTTGTAACCACTTTCTTGTGTACTAAAGATATTGATACACAATATAAAAAGCGACATAAGGTGCTAGTACAGTTAAGTGAAGGGTTAATAAACCCATCAGTGTTCCGTCACGAAAAAAGGGATGGCGCTGTTCGTCCTGTAAGCCGATATCCGGCATTTTGACGGCACGGTTGGCGCAGTGGCTGAGTGAATGGCTGCTGGGCTGCGTGTCGCGAGTTCGATCCCCGCACGAAACAAATATTTTTATGATATTTGTTTCGTGCGGGGTTTTTTTTATGATATCTACTGGTAGCTTTTCCGGGTCTGGCTGTTTGTGTATGTGAGTTTAAATGTTTGTAAACGCACCTACGGTACAGGAAAAATTCCTAGTGTGGGGCAAAGTTTAAAAAAAAAATCTCTTTCTCGCACTGAAACTATGATGTTGATGGATGTACTTATGATGGACTATGATGGATATAGATAACATTTAAAAGCACCTGGACATTACCTTGAATCATCTATCAAGATTAAATAATAAATCTAATAAAATTGTAATTAAATGTATTTACCATGAACGTCAATGCATTCTTCAGCAGCTCCCTGGACTCCTTGTTATTAAGATCTCCAGGTACCCAAATAGTCTGAGAGTACTTCTCCACTTTTCCAGACTTGGTGAAATATTTAAGAAGGGGTAGAGCAGTTGCTAGCGCGTCTCGTCCTAAAGACAATATTATAAATCCATGTGAAATTAAATTTTTGTGTATCATTAACAGAGATCAGGGGGCCTAAAATGGAAGCTTTATCAGAATCATAATATGAATCACGTCAAAAATTTAAAATACTTAAAACGGTCTTTATGGTTATGAACACAAAGTCCATTTTAAGAGTTTTAAATTTTTAACGTGATTCATATTATGATTCTGATAAAGCAGCCATTTTAGGCCCCCAGAAAAGGTAGAGGATATTTACCTAAATTTCGATAAAGTACATAGCATGTGGATAAACTACGTCTCTCGGCTGTCATTAGCACGTGGATAATACCTTCTTCTAATTTAAAAGTATTATTACTGAACTTCAAATATTACGGGATTTTAGAGAAAGATTTACCGACTGCAAGTTTCTTTCTTCCTACAAATATACAACGACAACAATAGGACACTTAGGCGTCAAAGTACTCCTCCCCCATCGATGTCATCCGGAGACGTGTCCAGAAGACTGGCAGCATTGCCACGTTGAATGGCAATGCTTATTCTTTGACCAAAGAAAGAGCCAGCCCTCTGGTCACGCGAAATGTCGACCAGTCGGCGAGATATTTCCTTAAAAAGGAGACGCCCACTCGGGCCCCGTGGTCCAACCGTTTCGATATATATATTTATTTTCGTTCTATTTGTAGTCTGTATATAACGTACATAGTAAAAAAAAAAAACTTTCTTCCTTAAAATTAAGGCAAATATACTCCGCCTGTACCGATCTCTGATCGTTTTGCAAACAAAATTAATATGTCTGAATGTTTTCGTTATTTACCTGTCAAATGCATAAGTTTATGTATTTTGTCTTCGGAAAATAAGTCGTTCGACGATGCAACTCCTGACAAATCTAAGTACTGTGACGGATCCGAGCCCAAAATACGGCGGTTTAGCCTGGCGGAGGAAAAATAAATTGTAATGCTGACAGCAGTCTATTTGGAAATATAGTCAATAGTTAGTTAATAAACAAATAAAGGCGGAAATCGTTAACAAACCGACAGAGTTACTTCGAATTTATAATAGTGCTATGAATTTTAGCTGGTTCGTATCTGGAAGAGTGGTTGTCAAAACAGATCGGCGATCAAAATGTGCGTACATAAGAAATAATAAGTAATGTATATATAAGTAATGTATATATAAGTTATGTATATATAAGTAATGAATGTTGATGGGTTATACTGGCTTTCATCTCAAACCATGTAAATAGTGCGAATGGAATACGTTTAGTTTCAGAGATGGTCTGAAATTCGTGCTTAGAGAAAACAAAACGTTAGACCTACATATAATTAAAGTGAACGAATACGCTAAATACAATGTTCGGGTCTTTTGTGTCGATTCAGACCGACTCGAACATGCACACAGCACTCCATACAATTAGCCATCTTAAAATGAAACTATTTGTATAATTGTTAAGTGTTTTATTTAAATCTAGCTGTTTAGCAGGTGATATCTTTTGCAAAATTCAGCTCCAAACTGAAAATTGTTGGTTGTAAACCAGATACCTCCAAAATCTTCCCGTGATGGTCTCGATAAACGTCTTATACACCTTATATTGAGGGTTTGGTGTTCGTTTTGAGTATTCCTTAAAGCTGCATACGCATAAAATAATAATACAGCTCTAAAACATGATGGAAACTCGACTTTAGAAACTTTGCTTTTAGGGTTGAAATTGTATTCAAGAACTAAAATTGTGAGTTGTTTAGTGTAAGTTTAGTTATAGTATGAACATTAACTACAAGTCTCCACTCATCTGAGCGGATCAGAAGTTCAATCATAGGGATGGTGTCTAATTGACAAAGTTAACTTTAAGGCCTTTATATACGGTTGAAATGAGTATAACAACGCACTTTCAGTTTCAAATCACCACGGCTTCCTAACAGTCAGTAAGTTCGCATTACCAGCCTCACATGCCTCCTCCCAGTGAGAGTTGGCCGTAACCCACCACGCGAGCTCAGTGCGGGTAGTTACATGTCAAAGATCTCCGTATTTCTGCCTGTCAGTAAGTTACCTGGGCATAATATGCGCCTGCTTCATAAGGTAGTCGAGCGCATCGTCAGAGTCGGACAGTTCTCCTCGGAAGACAGCGCGCTGCAGTCGTCCCGTGTGACGCGACAGCGCCGTCACCAGCGCCTCCTCTAACAGTTCCACTGATGACGTCACAGGGGTGAGGCCTTCCTCGACCAATGGGACGCCGTTTATCAGTACCTAGAAGGACTTTTTTGTTTAGTTTTGATGCTTAGTTCATTTAAATCAGGGATTCCCAAAGTGGTCGATATCGACCCCTTGGGGTCGATATCGGTTTCCTAGGGGTCGACATAAACGAAAACTGATTATGGGGGTCGACGAGGTCTAAAAATCGACCCCTATTAAATTAACACAAGTTCTTATTTAAAACTTTCAAGATAGGTAGGTAGGTACTGTATTGTTTATGTTGTGTTACGTGTACTAAGAATAATTAATATTTATGTAGGAAATAGCATTGTTGTAGTAATATAAAGCCTCAAGTTCGTACAAGATGAAAAACTCGGCAAGTCAGTGTGGACAAGTTTGTGCAAGATAATGAGTTCGAGCGTACGTCTTTCAGGCGCGTTTTGACTTGCTCTCTATTTGACGCTTGCGCGATTTAACACGAACGAATTCATGATCAAGTTGCAAGTCCAAACATGTTCCTGATATTTTACTATTTAACGAGGTTGCACTTAGGTTGAAAGTTCATTTGCGTTTTGAAATTCGTTGGAGCTTGAACGATAATAACTCATATAAGTACTCATTTATTTCAAGAGATTACAAAGTTATTACATAGCTAAATTAAGTGAAGTAAAGTGACTGAAAAAGAATTTACAAAATGCTGAGCTCCCTACGCGAGTTAATAGCGTAACCACACAATATCTGCAGTTTATGAAAAATTAACAGGGTAAGTACCAAACAGTTTTTATCCGGCACAGCGCATCAGCATTGCCCCACTGCACACTGTGTGATAGTGATCAGTTGAGCTATCTGTAGATTGTTTGCAACAGTTTGCAGTTGCCTCAGTTGTTTCAATTGTAAAAATTTACCAGTAAATTTAACAGTTTATTAGGTATTGTTTTTGATTTAGGTACTTAGTTTCTTATTTTTTTATTTGCAGGATTACTGAGAGTTTTATGATGGCGGACACGAAAAAAAAATGCAGACAATACAGTTTGGACTACTTGAAGTTCGGATTTATTGCATCTCCATCAAATCAACACTTGCCGATGTGTCTCATATGTGAAAAAGTATTCAGTAACGATGCCATGAAGCCTTCAAAAATGGATGACCACTTATCGAGAGTACATGCTGACAAAAAAAGTAAGCCCTTGACATTTTTTCAAGCACTTAAAGAAAAACTAGACAAAAGGCCATCCATAAGATCGATGTTTGCGTCATCATCTATTAAAGACGATGATGGTTTACGAGCGTCCTATAATATATCTTTACTAATAGCGAAGTCGGGGAAACCCCACACAATTGGAGAGCAGCTTATCTTACCAGCCATTGCGGAGGTCCTTAACAATGTATTGCACAAACCCGCACATGATATTTTAAAGAGAATACCTTTGAGCAATAACACCGTTCAGAGACGTATAGACGAGATGGGACGCGATGTGGAAAACATTTTATGCAAGTTCTTACAGACCAACAGATTCTCTCTCCAGTTGGACGAGTCTACATTACCCGGCAATGAAGCTCTGTTGTTAGGATATGTTCGATATATCAAAGATGAAAATATGTGCCAAGAACTGCTTTTTGCTACATATTTAGAGACTGATACCAGAGGAGAATCAATTTTTCAGGCCGTGGAACATTTTTTTACTGACAAAGCTATTCCATGGAAGAACATTGTTTCTGTTGCGACTGATGGTGCACCGTCTATGGTTGGTCGTCATCGTGGTTTTATAGCTCACTTAAAGCGACAACTGCCTGATGTACTGGTCATTCACTGCGTGATTCACAGGCAGCATTTAGTAGCAAAAAAGCTGAGTCCTAGATTGCATAAGTCTTTACAATATGTAATAAATGCTATCAACAAGATTCGAAGCAATTCTTTGAACTCTCGGTTATTTGCTCAGCTATGTGAGGAAAACGACGAAGTCTTTACTCGATTACTTCTTCACACTGAAGTTCGCTGGCTATCAAGAGGCTCTTGCTTAGAAAGATTTTCAGCCGTTTTTGAATCTGTGTTGGAGTTTTTACAAGAAAAAGATCCGAATTTGAAAGAAAATCTGAACAATTGTAAAACAGATATTTATTACTTGACTGATATCTTTGGAATGTTCAACAAAGTTAATTTGCAGCTGCAGGGTGACGATCTTAACTTGATTAAAACAAAATCAATAATATCGGCCTTCGTGGGTAAACTAATCCTTTATAAACAAAATTTAGGCAGAAAAGAATATTCGCAGTTTCTGCATTTGTCAAAATTACCAGAAACGCTTCAAGATGATGACATTTTATTATATGTCACTCACTTGGACGCATTACACAAGGATTTTACGGAGAGGTTTGAGGATCTTTTAAATTTACAAATTCCTCAATGGATAATAAATCCGTACAATACCACAGCCATAGAAGAAGCCAATGTGATAATGCAAGAAGAGTTGATTACCATCAGCACAGACGAAGAGCTTAAGCAGAAGTTCAACCAAGGCTATCAGAAGTTCTGGTTGCAACGCAACATTGAAACACAGTATCCTACATTGTGGAACATTGCTGAAAAATACCTTATCGCTTTTCCATCATCATACCTAGTTGAAAAAAGCTTCAGTGTGGTAACAAACATTTTGACGAAACAAAGAAACCGTTTGAAAATCAACGAACGTGGAGATTTAAGGCTGCAACTCACCAATATTGAACCGGATGTAGCTAGATTGGTAGATAGTCACCAGGTTCATCCATCACACTGAATGTTTTATTTTCTCTTTGCGAATTAATACTTTTTTAAATATAATTTCCTACCTACTTAAAATTCTTTAAGTACCTAATTTGTAATAATCGTTATAAATTAAACTTGATATTTACTGAATTGTATGTCTTTTTATTTTGTTAAATTTTGATACGAAAATGAATTCAATTTTACTCACTTAACCAAGTGCAAAGTTTTCCAATTGGTACCTTAGTACCTAGGTATTTTGTGTCAATAGGAAAAAACTAAAGATAGGCCCCCTTATTCATAATAGTCTGCTAACTTAAAGCATTGCTAATTCTCACTCTGTCTTCTTCTATTGACCTAAGTCAGAATGAAAAATAACACACTGTAGCAGCTGTTTTAAGTTAGCGGACCATTATGAATAAGGGGGTTGATCTTAAAAGTAGGTAATTTGGCCATGGGGGTCTGAGGTAACAGTTCATTTTGGAAAAGGGGTCACTTGTCCAAAATAGTTTGGGGATCCCTGATTTAAATGCTAAATCATGAAATGCACGTGTGTACGTAAAAGAAGATTCAGAATTATACGAGTATTTTTATTGAAACTTCGTGCGTTTCCCTGTCGTAAATTATTTTAATTCTAAAAGAGACTGGTAAAATGTGAAAATATTTTGTATATCACCGAACTCATTTATAGCCATAGGTCTCTCAGGCATTAACTGACTAAAAACCACCCCGGTGTTCCCTTCCCATACTTGCATCTGGGATCATGGGAACTAGTGTGTCTTCCACGATCCCCGGCTAAGCCATAACGCCTAACATCGCCTTAAGGCCTGTATTAGAGAAAGTCACCCAGGACTCGAGTTTTACTAAAAATTTGTTTCAGCCAACCTAATGGCATAAAACTAGTTTGAAGCAAATCTTGAATCTTGTTTGACGTTCTGTTTTAAGGACTTAAAAGTAAAAAAAAAATATTAATTAAATTTAATTAAAAAGTAAATTAAAAAACTTGTCTACATACATAAAATCATAAAAAGAGGTTCATACCTGAGGATACTTGTTGGTACCGATTTTCGATACAAACTCATCAGCCAATTGTCTTCCGAAGTTGTACTCCGAGTCTTCAGAGAGTATGTCATCAATATTAGTATTGGAACTGGTATATTTGGTCAGCTGTTTCTTCACGAATTCTATCGATAGATTTTCATCTTGAGGTGGGTGTAATAGCTGTGTGTGCGAAAATAATGTTAACTCGATCGAAATTACCTTATATAAGATATTTGATAGGCTGAAAAGATCCAAGAATGCTACAAAACAGCGAAAAAAAAACCATACACTGTTACCAATTCCAAGATAAACTAACGCTATGAAAACCACTTAAACAAAAAAAGTGTAGTAAATAATCAATAAATGAACAAACAATTTATTTTGGCAACATCCTAGGATTCTTCACAGATATCCTGCACCAAACTAATCATTTCAAGGAATATTATTTTCAACATACCTGTGTAAGGAAATAATAAGCTTCCCTGTTGGAGTTCTTCTCCTGCGCGACGTAGTTGAAGGCGGAGCGGATAGCGGCCTCAAGCACTGGGTTGTCAGCGCTGGGCGCTAGCACTAGTCCCACTCGCACTGGGGTGGCGTGCTTCAGTAGTGTTTCACCTAGCTTCAGTGGAGGCCCGGAGGCTAGTGATGTTGGGTCTACCACGATTATCTGTTGGAAAAGTAAATACACAAAATGTAATAATATTTTGCCACACGGCTGTGCCGAATCTGACCGACCGGAAGTCGGAACATGTGTTGTAGTACGCCATGCAGGTCGTTAGTATAGCAGATTACGCGAAAGCAGAGAATATCGCAAAGATCAATTCTTAATTAAATAACTATTAGAAGTTATAATACACGACGGTAAAATTGTTATACTATTAAACGAAAATGTTGAACAGCTGATGAAGTAGTCCATTTTATATTCTGCTAGCTATAGCTCGTGGCTTCCGTCACGTTGATGTCGGAAAACACCACACGGGAAATTGGAAGCGGCTTTATTTTGTAACAGTTTAGGAGTTTTCCGCAATTTAAATATTAGCTTCTAACGATCATTGAATAATAACGCTGTTATTCAAAACAACTTACATAATTGTAAATATTTCTCCTCAAGTTCCTCAGCATGCCGGGATACGTAGGTCTGAGCAGTTCCATGAACGACGCGGGCCAGCGGCGGTAGCGCTCGTCCGTCTCCAAGTCGTTGAGCCACGTGATGGACGAATCGCGGATGTCCAGGCCATACTCCTCCCACGTGTAAGCCTCGCCCATCTCCAGGGACATAAGCTTGTTGATCAGCTTTTTGGATAAGCCTGTATAGGAGATAAGATTCGTTTATTAAGCAATATGTATAACTAAACAGGAATTTCTCAGTATAGCAGCCCAGTGTCGGAACTTGTGACCGGTTGATGGCAATAGCCCCGCCTCTTAATACATGTTACTTAAACAGAACTGGCGAAATCAGAGTGTGCTATAGTATCCTTCTTCCTATCCTTTTGCGCAAGCGTGATATTACGTTTAAGTTATGCATAGCATATTTTTTATCATTCTTTATCGGAAGCAATTAAAATTGAGCGGTAAACAAAAAAGTGCCTTAACATGTGGCTGACGCTCAGCCTGATTCTCATGACAAAAAATATGACGTGCGCTTTGAAGCACATGTAGCAACCGCTTAGTTGTCGTCATCGGTTACGTAAAGTAAACACCTTATTCTTGCGTTCGAGTAAGCTGCGGGCTGAAACGAGTCGAATTGCTGTCCATTAAAATGAATCCGAATGAAATTCTACTCGATTTTATTCCAACTCGAAATAAAGAAGCGGTATGGAATAGATAAAAGTGTTCGCTTGTTATCTGAATTAGAAATCTCGGAATAGAACGACTCATATTAACTCACACGAAAATAACAATGGCTTAAATGACAATTCAACAACAACAGTTGCACTATTAACGCTGCCGATTAGAAGAAATTTTCAAACATATCGAGCATTGGGGATAATTTTATCTTTTTTGTAAGCGAATATTTTAAATACATCGTGAATTTCCTTCAAAATCCTGCAGATTATGACTGAAAGTGTGTCGCATACACGATCTGGGCGCTGGTCGGTAAATCGATAAACTCTACAAAATATACTTACCAAGTGCATGTAAAGTATTCATAGGTCCAATATCTTCCTTCAGCGCTACCAACAGGGCCATAACATCGACTTCCTCGGCATCATACTGCGCTCCTGATACAAGTAGCAGGGGCTCCGCAGGGCGAAGGCCTAGAGACGACGCCCACAGATCTTGGTTGTATAACACCTCTTCACGGAAAGTACGAGGGACATTCACGTGGATTAGTGATTTCGTCTAAAACATAAGAGGAATGGGGTCTTCTAAACAAGGCGAATGACGTTCTTTTGCTATTGCAACGTTAAATGTGGTCACTCCTTTGGACTTAACTGAACATGTAAGTTAAGGCTGTTTTCATTTATGCAGAGATCTAATTTACCTGCATAGGGAAATTCTGAGCGATAGACGTTAGGACTTTGAGCGACTCGTCGCCTCCCGCGTCGTTAGCGTCGACCACGGCCACTGCAGCTTGCATGCTTAGCGCCTGCATCTGCCACACTTTCAATGGTTCCAGCTCTTCGTTTGATTCCGACAAGTGACGGCGGAAGCGTTCCAGTGGCGAACGTAGACCAGGGAACAGATTCCTGCACAGAAGAGGTTTTTTTCGAGTTGGGCTTAGGAGTTATTTTGTTTCGTCCAAAATAAAATATATACCCGCATCTCCCAGCCAGTAACTTTCAAAATGGTATGCAACCTACTTGAATACCACTAAAACAACTACTTGCCTTTCCTGTTTAGATAAAAAAGCATTTGACTCTTACTTTAGCCTTCCAAAATTGAATCCATCAATTTGGTTCTGAGGGTCATTTTCATCTTCTTCTTCAGAGGGTTGAGCAGGTGAGTCTCCACCTTCCGATTCCTTTGGTGTTGAGTCATCCTGACTCTTGTACTCTGTGCTTTTCAGTTGTAATTCAATTCCATAGCCAGATAGGCGTAACTTGGGCTTGCCTCGTGGCTACAAGAAAATATAAAATAAATATATAATTTTATGAAACAAAATAAGACCGCTTTATGCTTTAATTCATAGGATAGTCCTTTAATGAATGTATCATAATCTTTATAGATTTAATGTTCGTGCTGCCAACCTACCTTGTTGGAACCCACCACATTGACAATACTGGTAAATTTAGATAATGATACTGATACAATATACTCGTAGTTCCATTTTTAACTTTATCTATCTAGTTCAACTTACCTTAACATTCCATCTCACAACATAGTTAATAGCGCCGCTATCAGCATATGAAGTCAGTATCTTGTGCTTTGTTGTGAAATCTTTCATTCCCAGCTCTCCATACAGAATAGCAGTGAGGCTCTTATTGTCACTGCTTGGGTATGAATGATCCAAAAGATATGTCTCCAGCTTATGTTCTTCCTAGAAGATAAAAAAGTATAAATTTAAACACATTATAATTAAGCAGAAAAGAACATGGTGTGCAAGCCTAAGTGTAAATTGTATCTCTGCAACAATCTGCAATTGGAACAACTGTGAAAAGGTGTTTCATGACCGAGAGCATTCGCCTGTAATGTAACAGTTCAGATTCGAGGATTACATCAGTGAGTGAGGGACCAAGAAGTAAAGGGCGCAACCTGTAATGATACAATTTGTAATATTCACTTGTTTCTGTACTATTCAGGAGGAGAATGTTGAGTTTGAATGTAGATGGCTCTAAGAGTAGAGGAAGACCAAAGAAGCGATGGATGGACTGTGTAAAGGATGATATCGCTAGAAAGGAGGTGACTGCTGAGATAAAGGGTAATAGAGAAGTATGGAAGAAGAAGACATGCAGCGCCGACCCCAAATAAGTTGGGATAGGGGCAGGAGAATGATGACTTGTTGCTGTACTATCTATGGGGTGGAAGAGACACCGACGCGAAAACGGTTACCACATACTCAGTACATCATCAGTTGTAGGCTTTGTAGATTCCCAGATGCTTGTTAACTTTTTATCTTGTTTTACATGTTTTGTGTAGTAAGCAACGACTTATTGTCGGGCCTACGCTGTCCTGGGGGCACTTAAGTACTAATGCTGTAACATGATAATATTGTAATACCAAATGATTTGAAAAGAGTAACCATGGAGTTTCTTGCCGGTTCTTCCATAGGAAACGACCAAACCGAACATGCCTATGTGAAATAAAAATATTTTGATTTTGATTTGACATCATTCTGAATCTGAACTCACATAGAAATTTTTCGTTGGTTATTTAAAAAAGAGAAAACAGCTGTTTCCTACAAAAGTGCAAAAACCTAAGTCAGCCAGTCAACATACAAGGAACAGCAGTATTTATTTTAAAAAATAAGTGAAAAATTTTTGCTTCAAAAAAACGTTTTGTATAAAATGGCTATTTTCTTGCTAACTGTTTTAAAATTATGGATAGCCTCTTATGGCTATTTTCATTTAGCTACTACGGTTAAGGTAGTTCCCCTTACTGTCCTGTTGAAGGTTTCCACCCTGACTGAACTAACTTACATTACTGACGAATGCCAGTGAGGGAGTGCCTAAAAAGACTACAGAAAACGATCCGTTGTCCAGCAGACCTTGGGTATACTACAATATTATAACAGTAGGTTTATCAAACTCCATAAGTTCATGCTATTTTAGGTATTTGTATGCCTTATTTAGAATGCTTATGCTTTTACACGGCATACCTAATATGTATGTACTACTATTAACAACATTCTATAATGCTAATAATTAAATAACATTAGTTTGACTAATGTAATTCCAGGTACTGAAATAGTAGACATGCACAAATTTCACTACCGGTAAAATATGTTTCACTCAAAAACATTACATTATTTTTTGTTATAATGGTAATCATTTAAAAACATAACATTATTTCCTTTATTTGTGTATACCTACAACACATCAGTAATTATTAGAATACAGATTTCAAGGCTGATTTCTATCATTCAGGTAATTGAAACTCAACCAACCAACTGATACAATAGTTTTACTTTACATACATATTTATTCAAACAATAAAGTATAATACAGACTTTTGGTAATGAGATTAAGAGAAACCATACTGCTCATAAATTATTATTTATGAACAGCAATAAGTAATAGGATTTTAGTAGAAAGAAATACTTGCCACATCATATTGTTTATAGGATTTAAGAATATCTTTTAAAGCATCATTATCACATATTTTCCTTGAAGCTATTGACACAAATGAGTCACATGTGACTTCCTTTGCCCCACTTTGGGTGGCAATCTGATCAAACATGCGGACGGTGGGAGATGTGAGATGCATGGAGAGGGCAAGTTTGGCCATACGGAGCTGTGCTGGAGCCAGCAATGTGCTGGCAACACCGATGCAGGCATCATATACTTGTTTGTCAGTCTCTGAAAAGTTTTTTTTATATTAATACAATAGTATAATGGTAGGGTTTGGTATGGTTGCTATTCATGAACAACTAATATGTGTTTTCAAGGATCAAATTATTGTGCTTGTGCCTGCTGACATTATAAGGAAAATAATTTTTATGCAAGCAGTTAACATACTTACCAAGAGTTTAAAGATAAATCATACAAAATAAATACCAATTGTAAAATAATTTCCTAAGTTAGTAAATAATGTTCTATGAGAAACAATGATAAAAGTATATCCAGGTTGTCTTGCATAAAATTAGATGGAATAAAAACAGGCTCAGTATGAGATCACGTATGATTGCATTGGATTTCAACAGTAATGTGTTTAGATATTTGAAAGTTGTTATACTCAAGGAGAAATTGTTCTGAGCTTTTTAGAATTTTCATGTTGACCAATATTTAAATGGCATACCTATTTAAATAATGGTCAACATAAAATTTAAACAGAGCACATGATAACATCTTGAAATAAAAAGTAAAGTTATTTGGCCACATTTTGTGTGATGGACAATCTGTATGTGAGTTAGTTCACAACAAAATGAAAAACAATGGTTTGGAAGCCTCAGAAGGAAACTAAGCAAGTGCTAGCAATGGTAAAGAACACAGAAACATACATTAAGTGTTGTACTACCAAGTTCACTGACAGTCAACCAATTTTTTAACCTGATTACTTAGGGCATAAGGGTGAAAAGTGGCAGACAGTCAGTGAACTCGGTTGTACATAATAGTGTTTAAAATTTAAGCTTAACAACCTGGTTTTTCATATAATGTATTGCGACAAATGATAAATATCATGCTAGAATCAAGAGACACAATCTTTGCTTCAAATAAACACATGTTTAATTTACAAAATATGCTATTGGTTAATAACTTACCTAAGGTGTCGAGAGTAGATTTCAATGAATTTATACCATCAAAAAAGGACCAAAATAAATCGGTACTCTCGCCTGCCAGATATTCGGCGAGCTCCAACACTATCGGGGTAGCTTCCCATTTTGCGCTTACAAACGATGTTACAGACTTTGACTTTTTCTCATAAGATTTCGCAGTATCATCACTAGAAACTACATTAACTAAAACGTAAGCCAAAATAATTACGGGAATTTTAAAGCCGGTGGCTCTCATTGTGTTCGGGTTCTTCTTATACCACTAACTATAGAATTATTAATTAAATTATCTACAAATGCCACATTTACACAACACTTTAGGTGTTCATACTTTTCAAGTTCTATTAGTGAATTAATACGAAAACTTCATAGATTTCGTATAATAAAACTCATCCTGTAAACGAGACAACACAACCACCAATTCACCAATGACAGCTGGACACGGTGTTTCACAGATCTAAAATATTTTAACTTGACAGTTTGACATTAGTTTCCATTGCTTTCTTTGTTCACATTCTGCATAGTCACTTTGGACCTGTGGTACTTCATAATTCCATAACAACCAATAAATCTAGGGCCTAACCCCTACCTCCTGGCCTGGCCTCTGGGGCCTGGGTCCAAAAATAATAAATATTAGTAGTAATAGTGATAAACAAAAGTTTTAGGAATATTTTTGATATTCTTCTATCAACGCGAGAAGGATGTCGTACTCTTTCAGTTTCCAAATCCAACGAGTATTAAATATTAAATATTACTGTACTGCTTGCGCGCCTTAAAAGTACACAGTACACACCCATAGACTAATATATATAGAATGAGTTAAACACCTCTACTTAAGGTGGAAGCGCAAGGGTAGCCCGCGAAATTCAAATTTTCTTACGTTTTCTGCAATTTGCAGGTCTGTTTCAGGTTATATATTGATGAAAATTGAGTCGCGCCTGTAATACGTATGTAGTTACAGAATTATAATCATTCAAATCATCAATACAGCTCTTCAAGTTCATATAATCTCAAAAAGTGACTTTTTCATGAAATAGCTATTGAATGTGATTATATGAACTTGGAGAGCTGTATTGATGATTTGAATGATTATAATTCTGTAACTCCATACGTGTTACTGGCGCGATTTATATTTTCATCAACATACAACCTGACACTGACCTACAAATTGCAATAAACCTAAGAAAATTTAAATTTCGCGGGCTACCCTTGCGCATCCACCTTAAGGTGGATGCGCAAGGGTAGCCCGCGAAATTTAAATTTTCTTACGTTTATTGCAATTTGAATAAATTGAAGTAAACAAATAAAGTCCGAAACTTACTAAGATTCCCAATAATTCTTTATTTTCCCATTTTTTGTGCTAAAAGTTTTAAACTTGTAGACACATAAAATTCTATGGTCTGCTCCGTATGTCTACTCGCTACCTTACTTTCTTTACATTACTTCTGTCAAAGTTGTCAAATCGACTGCCTGTGTAATAAATTTTGATTGTGTCCTATTATTTTCTTAACATACCCAGATGGAATAAACTGTTCGAAATAAAATAAAATAAACAGTAAGTATGTCAGCTGTACAGTTACCACTACATCTTTATAGCTATACAAAACATGCTTCGGATTTTACATTCAGTCAAAAAATATCGCGTTACGATTGTAACTGATAAAGAGATTATGCACTTGCATTTCCATTTAATAACTGTTTTTGTTCGCGGGGAAAGTAATTTTTGCCCCTGTGTGTAGGGTTCTATTGTTCCATGATTTTTGGTGTATAATTCGGACTGTGGTATATTTCTGACCAAGATAATTAAACGTTTTGCAGTGCTTATTATATTCTACGTCTATTGTTTTCCTTATTAGGTTTATACCGCCACAATGCAGTACACATCCGATGAAGCCTACGCGCGGCTTATCAGCCACCACATGACTGTGCCGCAAAGGATCAAGGTATTATAATAAATCATGAAACTTTTCTCTTTCCAAAGCCATTGGCCAATTCTGATCAACGACCCTAACCACTATGTTTAAATTAATATCATTCCTATATAATATACTTTTTATTAGAGTATTAGAGTATTTTATGCCAGAAGGTATGGCATGGCAGTGTAGTATGGATAGAAATAAAATAGAAAACAATTATATAATGTAAAAATCAAGAATGACTCAGTATCTCTTTGTTATTCGAAAAAAACTGTACAGACAGCTAGCTAAAAAAGGAACTCCCTGTAAATCATGAGATTAGAAGTACTTTCTTTGAAATTTCCTTATAATTTTCAGGCTACCGGTGACATTGTGGATGACGACAATGCTCATAATGGAGTGGTCTCTGGATGGGACTATGATAATGAAAAGTTTGATATGAAAGTACCTGATAGAATACTTGTTGCGGGACAAGATCAACATATTGGTAAGGGTAGCTTATGTAACTATCTCCCAAAAGCATATATATAATATATAGCCTGGGCCTATATTAGGGCTGCCATGAATGCTGAACCGCCAACCGAGACATTTTGTAATAGAAATCTGGTAAAACCATGATTGATAATGTGGACATCATGATACAGTTTTCAAATGATTCTGGGTTTATGATGACATTTTTTAACCATGTTTTGGGGTTCTGTACCCAAGGGTAAAAACGGGCCCTATTACTAAGACTCCGCTGTCTGTCTGTCTGGCTGTCTGTCACCAGGCGTATCTCATAAACCGTGATAGCTAAACAGTTGAAATTTAACAGATGATGTATTTCTGTTGCTGCTATAACAATAAATACTAAACACAGAATAAAATAAAAATTTAAGGGGGGCTCCCATACAACAAACGTGTCCATTATCATTAGATGATAGTATGTATCAACTTGGCCGGCTTTTTTTTATGATTTTAAAATTTGGTCAAATATAAAGTTTGTACAACATAGTATTAATCCTTATCAAAATAAATATGGTCGTCATCTTTAGCGTTCAAATGTGACCAAAGTTGCCCCTTACACCATTTAATTTTGGATTATCTTAGGAAATATAATAGAATGCAAATAACTCTCGCAACAAAATAATACGATAACAATGACGAGGGTCCATTAGAATATGACTTTCAATGGGAAAGTACCTACGCTATATGCAGCTGCATTATGATGTACAGCACAATCAACAACATTATTAGGTTACTTACTGCATAACATAACATTTGAATGAAAAAATCAAACTTGTAAGTCAACGCGGTCAAAAGATACAACTGTTTATGTCGCATATTATGTGATTTCACAAGGGAATCAACACCTATTAGGTACTTCCCTTTCACCCAGAATCATGAAATTTGGCAAAAAGCAAGGCCTTACAGCACAAATAAAGGAAAAATAAGAGTTGAAAATTAAAGGGTCTCCCCATACATACATAGTTGACGCCAATTAAGATTGTTTTTAGATAATGGTACGGAACCCTTCGTGCGCGGGTCCGAGTCGCACATGGCCGGTTTTTTTAAATATAAAAAACTTTCCGGCAAAAAAAACCGATTTACATAAAGTCTAAAATGATGGTGACTTTGTTTGTTTCATTGGCTTTCTGCCACCGACCTTCGAAAATAAGATGTTTTTACTGTCTTTTTGGGAGTCTGTTTTAAAAAGTGGCAAAAAGTGCTATTGGGTTTTTCCATTAGAAATTTCTCAGTAGTAGCCCGGAGTTTGGAAGTTGGTGGTATGATACCCCCGTGCCACGGAAAGCACGTTAAGCCGTTGGTCCTACGCTTGATCTCTCTCCGGTCGGGTCGGATTGCCTTCCCATCGGACTGTGAGAGGAACAGAGAGTGCATCTGTGTCTGCGCACACACTTGTGCACTATAATATCTCGCGCACCGATGGTTAATCTGCGCTGAGATTGGACGCCGTGACCAAATAATATATTTAGCTACCGCTAAACATGATTTTTCCAAGCGTTGTTGCTTGTGAACATTGCTTTCATTAGAAATGTTCTCTTCGCATCAATTTCGCCTTCTTTAAACGTCTTTTACTTTGTGTAGTAGTTTATTTTTAAATCATGTTGTTCCCACGAGTATGTAATAGTGTTTTTTAGGGTTCCGTAGCCGAATGGCAAAAAACGGAACCCTTATAGATTCGCCAAGTCTGTCTGTCTGTCTGTTCGTATATGTCACAGCCACTTTACTCCGAAACTATTACACAGTTACAGGACTACACAGTTGAAACTTAGTAGGTAGATGTATTCTGTGAACCGCTATAAGGTTTTTATAAATAAAAAAATAAGATTAAGGGGGCCCCATACATGGAAATGAAACTAAAAAACTTCATAAAACCTATACGTGCGGGGTGTCTATAGATAGTTCTTTAAAAATGACATTGAGGTTCGTAAAACCATTTTCTCTCAAAGTCAATCGTTTGAAAAATAAACACTTCCAAAGTGGTAAAATGTGTGTCCCCCCCCTCTAATTTCTAAAATAAGAGGAGAAAAATTCTGAAAAAATATAGGATTATAGAACGTAAAAAAAGCTTTCAACAAAAATTGGTTTGAATAAGGTTTGATATTTATTTTTTGTGATAAGGGACTTTTTCATCAAACTGCAGCAACAACTTTGTTTTTCATTATCATACTATGAAAAACAAATTAGATTTGTTGATGAATGTAAAACAATACAACATATGAACGAATGCCTTCTAAATATTATTATTATATTGTTTGGTTTTACGGAACCCTATGTGCGTGTGAGTACGACTCGCACTTGGCCCGTTTTTTTGTTATTCATTAAGATTATCCATGTAATAACTAGAAAAATATTTAAGGATACTTGTTAAACATTAGTTACTGCTCTATCGCTAAGAATTGGGAGCGGTATCGGTATTGATATTAAATTGCGCGCAGAAACCCAAGCTTGCAACTAATCTTGATAGAAATCGTGAGAAGTGGTTACGTTACAATTACGATAATTTTGGAAATTTACCAGCGGCCCCTTTCCACCTTCGTCAGCAATAATTAACATTTATCGAGTACCTCCAAATATTTTTATTAGTTTTGGTTATCTGTGGAATCAGACATATTAAGTGTAATTTTTTTTTTTTACTTCTTCACTCTTTTAGGAACTCAACAAAAAAAGTTCCACGAAAATCGGACCACTATAAACTTGTTCCGGACTTTTGAGTATTTTTGTCTGGGGGCTATCGCGTGTGAATTCACCGCTATAGCCCCCAGAGGCGCTAGTGTAGCGCGAGGGCACCAAAATGTCAGATGTAATAGAAAGTTCACGCGTTGCGAGCTTTTTTACTATCACGTGTTTTTCTAATTCACAATTGGGGTCTAGACTGAGCTAGGTATTTCTAATTAATTATGACTTGAAGATTTTAAGTAGCAACTTAGGATCTTATTTGTTAGTACTTTCATGCTTGCTAGTTTTAGGGAGAATATTATAAATAAATGATCTGAAGCTTACACTTTGTAGTTAGACGTAATAAAATTATTAGTATATAATAGAATTATTGACATGACCATAAGCGACAGTGGCGTCAGCTGGTGAGCTCAAAAACGATGGCCTCTATGATGATCTCTATAGTTAATTTCAAGAGAATGCATTTTCCACTTTTATGTAATTCTAAAATTTTATGTCCTTTAAATTAAAATAAAATGCGAGGTTTTATCCAGACTGGTTTACTCTTTCATGGTATATATTTTGATTGTTTTAGGGGCAAAAGCAACACCTCGTGAAATCCAGCTGGATAATGCAGTGCTGCCAACAGATCCTGGAATGATTCGGGTCAGCACACCTCCTCGTGTGATCACACTTGATCAGCACTACTTTCCATCTGCTGATGATTTCCCACAAAGATTGCCAAACAACTCTCCTCCTAAGAATTCAAGAAATTACCGCTCTCAAGGAGATGGTGCCCGGTCGATCACCCCCCGTCCTGATAACTTCAATGAATCTACTATGACTGAATCACGTTTGGTACTGAGGTAAGGAAACTATATATTCAATTAAATTCCGGTTTCTTGAAAAGACCTTGATGTTATTTTGTATGTTTACATTGCAAAAAATATCTTTATCTATTCCGAGGTCTTTCCTGCTCTGCAGAACTTTCGCGCCACGCTCTAAAGACAGTAAGACGGGTAAAATAATAATTCAATTAGGCAACAAGCGTGCAATGCGAATTCTCGCTCCCTCACCGGAGCATTTGCCTACAATGTAACAATCCCAGTTTCGATTTTGCACAATAACAAATGATTGTTACAAATTGTTGCTTTGCATTGTTACATTTACAGGTTGCGCTCTGTAATGCTCGGTTCTCCTCACTCGGTGATCTAACACTGAACTGTTACAGCTAGGTGAATGCTCTCACTGAGGGAGTAGGCATTCAGAAAGTTCTATTGGGCCTTTTGGCCACTGACAGCCAGAGAAAGCAACGCCTCCATCGTTACCCAAGTTCCGAAACTGGTGCTGGACAGTGGTTAAAAGGCCCATTGAGTAGTTTGAATTTTTGAGCGAGTTGTTTCTCGATGACGTTATGCTTATGAGCCTTTGCATTGCACACCACATGTTTTTTACTTTTACGCGCGTAGAACGCAATCAGGACGCTCAGCAAACGCAACACTGACGTCACTTTGTTACCTTTGTACACGATCCTTGCGTTTGTATCGCTATAAACGCGCTGATACATCGCTATAAACGCGTTTTAAACGCGCGTTTCTGGCGGTGCATCGCGCAAAAGGTCGGCATCACCTGCTTCCCCGCACCACCAATGGCACAAACGAGCTGTAAGAGCGCGTTTGAATCAATACAAACGCGTTACATTTGCGCATGTATCGATACAAACGTGGAAAATCCGCTAAAACGTGTTGATAACGCGCAGAGGTAAGTCAGAGGCCCATGGGCGGCATAAAAACTCTGACACCAGGTTAGGCACTAACCACACGATAAGAAAAGAAGAAACGCGCAGAGGACGCGCTAATCAAACACGAGCGTCGTCAGCGCATAAAAAAAAACGTCGTGTGCAATGGCTCTTACATAATCAGAAAAATTCACATCAATGTAACCTAATCTTTTCAGAGACCCAACCCCACCAATGGGCAATGGTGAAGGTCTGTCTACTTCTGAAGAGATGGTACACCTGCGGCGTCAGATTGTCAAACTTAATCGTCGTGTAATGTCAATAGAGGCTGATCAACTGCAGCGACAGCAGAAAGAAAAGATTGCCTATGCTTTTGGTATAGCCTACTTGTTGTTTAAAGTTATTGCTTGGCTGAATAGATCCTAAGCAATGTTAGGAACAGCATCATTAAAATGTAAGATGAAGTCCTTACCCATGTATTGTTGACGTTATGAAATTTGAATCACTGGATTATTTGTTCAGAGGCGTAATATGTAGAAATGTCACTTTCTGATTGTAGTAAAGGTGGAAGTGTTATAGTTCATCAAAGATTATTTCTTAGCATTTAGGTAACACTTTTTTATATGATATGTTGTACGATTCTGTAACTTGTACAGTGAATTCTCACATGATATTGATAACTTTTCTTGCGTTCATCTACTTTTAATGAATTGTTGAGAAGTTACATGACCTTTCCTTATAGTGTATAGATGTATGAATTGGGTCATTTTTTATTTGAATAAACGATACGAGTTCACATACTTTAGTTTGAAATGTCTGTAATCCCATGAACGTATGTAGGGTCGACCAAGCTATTTGGTATACACGCAGAAATATTCACAATCCTAATACACTGACAATATAGTTTGCAATTTAATTTTATAAAGCTTATGTCATTGAGTCAGTCTCATAATGAAAAAAGCTTTATTAAATAAAATTTGGAAAAGTATACGCTTCGGCATTAAATTGTGAAAATTTCCGCGTGTGTACCAAAAAGCTAGTTCGACCGTACGTAAAATAAATGTTTGTTTGCAATAATCTCTGGAACGGTGCTACGAAACCCTGTGTGCGTGTGAGTAAGACTCGCACTGGGCCGTTTTTTTTTCAATTTGTTTACTAAAAGTTTTTATTCTTTTATTTTAGTCGTAATTAGTTAGTAAAATTATTGCGATACCGTTTTTTTTCAGAACTTTATACTTGTAAGCTAAGTAAATTCTTAAAGGAGTTTACTGGTTTATTTCATTTCTAGAGCCACTTAATTTCATTTTTCTTATGTTATCACTTTTTGTGAATGCTGGTTAACCAGTAATTGGCGACAGTGTAAGTACAAGACTGTAAAACCTCTCCACTGGAGATTGAATACGCACGAAGCTGTTGGTGTACTTAAATTAATAAATAAATAAGTGTGACACACCGTTCCACAGCCTCGCGCCGCCTTGCCTCGCCTCGCACATCTCTGGTGGAAACGCAGCATTACGCTCATATTAAAGAAAATAAAACTCAACATTCAGGATAACACTCAATATATTCCGAAAATTACTATAAGAACATCAACACAAGAAGACTGGACATTCTAAAATATGAATGCACAATTACGGAGATATTACTACATAGAAATTGTGTCAAAAGATCAATGGCTTACAAATCCTAAATGAATACTGGGGACAGACACATAATCATTGTATTTTTTTGATAATGTTGACCCTATTGATCTTTTATGATTTACACTGCTTTTCTTCATAAACAAAGATGACAGAAAAAAGTGGTCCACCAAGTCTCTGTGCTAACCATGCATTCTTGACAACAGCTATTTTCAAAGAATCTACAGCAAGACGAGCATTTAGGTTTGTATGTAGGGCTCTGCCCATTCCTTCTAGTATGATCAAGTCGACTCCACGAGTCTTCATTTCAGTGCATAATCCTGCAAAGAACATTATGTTATCAATGTTTCTTAATTACATCAATGATTTTGAATTTTTGCAACTTACCTACACTAATTGTCCTAAGGTCCAAACATGGACCTCTTTGTCCACTTGATCTTACTATTAAATCTCCAGTGGAGAGGGCTGCTGAAAGAACAGGACAAATTTGGGAAGCTTGCTGTAAAACCTCTTCTAATTCAACATTGGTAACATCATTTAGGGCTGGCCATTCATTAGCACATAATATGACTCCAGTTCCTCTGAGTAATAATGCTCTCACAAATGGCAAAATACCAAGAACTATATCCACTCCACTATTGTCAACAAACACTGCTGCACAATGGTGAACAGTTTTCTGTAACAATGAGGTACATTTTTTAAACATAGTTATGTTTTCTTTTTTATCTCTGCATTTCATTCTTCAAGCAAAAATTATATTGAGTAATCAGGTCTCTCACCTCCAGTTTATCAATCCATTTGTCTAAGCAGTCATATAGCCATGGCCTCTTCTGGATTTTTTCTAGTGCTTCATAAAGTCCACTATCTAGAATACTGGTTACTGCCTGGGCTCCCCAATCAAACATGTTGCCTAAAGAAATCATAATGAATTCATTAAGATGCCAGCCCTTGCCAGCTATTCATACTTTCATTACTCAGTATTTTGTAAGTATTCAAGTTTATCTATTATTACAAAAGATGTAAGTTCATAAATATTTGGCTGGCAACTAGTCCATTAAATACCATACCCTATAGTATAGCTATTATTTGTAATGACTAGTATAGTAACATGCCAAAAGTTGCATTGGGTAGTGCTTTGGCACTAGCTGTAACTCTGCTTATCTACCACATTAGCTGCCCTAATGTCCCCTCATGCTTGAACAAAATATAAAGACCAGTGGCAGTGGCCTGCATAGTACTTATCTCAACAAAATAATTCAATAATAATATTCTATGTTCATAAATCTAGTATGGGATTACCAGCTAATACTCCTCTGCTTAGTTCTATCCACCTCTGTCGTTCATCTGGTATTGCATCAATTTCTGCCAATCGTGAACAAAGTGTTGACAATGCTCCTTCATTTTCATATTTCTTCTGTTGTTTCCATAAATCAAAGAAACCCTGAGAACGAAGGCATGTTTCGTTGATGTCAAGGAGTAATCGTATGGTCAACTGCCCATGAGCACTAAAATTAAAAAAGTTTAAATTAGCATTTAATAACTTATTATTGTGGATTTTTTTTCATGGTTTCTTTAGAGAAGTCCATTAAAAAGACTTTGTATTTGTGTTAATTTTATATTATTTTTTATGGAAAAGCAGAAGCAGACAAGCATTGTGATTAGATGATATATGACTTATACCTCAACATGCAACTGATTTGAATATAATCAAAATTACTTACAGAGGATTAATCCTAAGTTCCTTCAATGCTTCGACGTAACAAGTTTTAAATTTAAGTGCGCGTATTTCTACTGTAGGATCTTCATTATTCAAAAGTGCGAAATTTACATATTTTTCAGTCAGTTTTTCACAAGTATTAAGCCAGTACTCTCTGGCTTCTTCGTCGACTACCAAGTCCAAAGTATCTGGATTATATTTATCTGGCTCAAGCAAAATGTGTGAGAGCCCAAAATGATCCATCCTGTGACTGCTACCAGAAAATAAACCAGCGACACGTATAAAACGACTAGCTATGATTCGCATTTGCTACAGTCTTAGCCCATTGTATTCTTTTATCATTATGCAAATACAATTAGAACATTAATAATTATCTTATCAAAAACTATTTCTTGCGACAAAGACGTATATTGAATCACAGATAAGATATCAAAAATATTGTTGTAAAATAAAATACTCCAATGACATTCCCCCTCTTATTTTTGTGCCAACAACAGAAAACCAACAAAAAACATTCGAAAATAGAAGTACTTTCTTGTTTAGCAAGTACTTTCTTGCCTTAGCATGAAAAGGATGCTAAATTAAAAAAAGAAAAGCGAATTAAGCTTGAAATTAATTTTTTTAGTCGATTAAAAAATACGATTCGACGTAAAAATGCCAAACAGTGCCATAAACCAAATTCATCATGAGAATGCTTGCAAGCTTTTTTTTCATCTGTCTTGTTTATGGGTTGTCTGACGGACTTCAATTTCGTTCGTAGATATTGCAACAACTGAGTTTTAGAAATGTGTTTGAAATGGATAAAACTAATTATTTTCAAAAAAGACTGATTTTTTTATATAGTGAGATAAAGTACAATATGTGCCCCTTTAGTTTATTGTAATTTGTGTTGTGATTTTAATGATTGATGTAACGAACCAGTGTACGGCAAGATGGACGAATTGTCTAAGGGCATGACACAAACAGGAAACACCGCTACAACTGACAAAATTCAAGAAAATGATGATGGTAAATATTGCGATGCTTATAACTGCTCCTACAATTTCTTTGTAAAGGTTACCTGTAGTGGTTAATTAGAAATGTGCTTGTTTCTAAAATAAATATATAGGTAAACAATATCAAAATTTTCAAAAAACTTAATTTTTGTAGTATTCTATCATCTTAGTTGAGACAAAACATTAAAAAAAAACAGAAGTTTCAAGGCGATTGATTTTACGGCGCTGTAGAAGCTATTTATCAATTTTCTTGTAATCAGATTAAAGATGTTGAGCTTCGTTAGGTGATAATTGTACATAAATCTTGTTTAATTTAAGTTTATTTTCATGTTTATGATGTACCTGATAACTTAATAGTATTTACTATATTTACAAAAAAATATGATTCGCCTTCCAAGAAATCAATTTACTGAGGAATGTAAGTGTCAATGATATCAGTACTTTATTTAAGAATGACTATTAATTGAATAATCAGTTAAAAATAAAGATTCATAGTTTGTATGGAGTTCCGCTACATATAGTTGGTCAAATCTACTTGTTTCTATGTTATTCGTGGAAGTCGACTATTCTATTCAGTTCTCACTTTAGTTATTAATGTGCAGGAAACACATTATTTTGATTTAAACAGTGTTTTAATATAAAAATAAATCTTAATCAATCAACTCAGCCTATCACGGTCGATTGCTGGGCTCTCTCAAGCACAATGCCCAAATCATAGCCTTTCACATCCAGTCTCACCCAGCCACAAATCTCAATGCTTTTTATGATTCATTGATTAAATGAATCTATTAAGTACCAAAAATATTAGGAACTTCACAATTATGGAAAATGATGATTAGATGGAAGTCTGATATTTATAGAAATTCATGAATATTGTTTCTTTTAATATAATGAAAATAATCAGGCCTTAGCTGTAACCGAGAGCCTTGAAGGCAATGCAGTAACCTAATTTAATTGCTTTTCAAATGTCTTTTCAATGCCATCCTCTTCATAAATATAATTAATGATATGTACTTTAAGGAAAGTCATTGCAAATTACACTTGAGTAAACAGGGATATATTCTGACAGTGTATTTTTTTTTTGCACATTTTCCCATAAATTTATGTAAATATTTTTAATGTGAAGTAAACATGTAAATAATTGGTAATTTTTTTTACAATCATTTTCATACATTTGGCTTAATTTAGAATAAGAAAAAAAACTGGATGTGTTTGATAATTGTAAATACATATTAGATACCTACCCTAATTATTTATTTTTAGTTTAAATCCAAAGTTTCAGGCAATACACCTCAGCTTCTCAGCCTGAGAAGTCAAGGTGTTATTGTAAATGTGTCTAATACAAACAAGTAGTTTACAAAAGTAATTAAACTATAACAGTCTTGACCTCGCTATTTTGTGATAACATTAACAACCTCACATAATATGATAAATAGATATCTAGAGATTTGCTGATGACTTTTTAACTGCAATAACATGTTGGCATATAGCTTAGCATTTAGCTTATGTTTTGCTTGTAAACATTATCCAAGAACCTTAAAGATTTTGTTATCACTTGCAAACATAACATTGACCCTATCTCCTTAGTATCTCCAATTCTTCTGGACTCTATCTGGTACTATAAGGTACCTAGGTAATTTCTAGTTTTTGTTGGAAATCATAACTATGTCAAAATCGTTAACAATAGTCATCTTTTTTTGTCAACCAAATTCTCCATGTCTGATCCAACTTCATTTATCCAAACTATAGTGTCTTAACATCAACCATATTTTTATTCCTCAAACATGTCAGCAGAATTTTTTTTTTTTGTGATAAATGTCCTTTATGATTTGGAGATTGTCTTAAACCACCTTGAATGTCAAAGCTGAAGTCAATAACTTTTGAAATACTAACAGTGTTGTTTAATCTACTGCTGACCTTAATATTACTATAGCTTGTTTAATTATGTTTGTATTCATTGAATTTGTCTATATTGTATCATTACTCTCATAATGAGTTCATAAAATATTCTTAAAAGTGGGAAAAAGTTGATTATTGTGTGTATTTGAGCTTCTGTGTTAATACCATAGCTTCAGTTTTCAATTTGTGTAGAATTTCTGTATTCAACAGTCACTGCCATTTTATGCCCAAGATTGTTGAAGAGCACTGCTTTTGCAGATGGCGTAAAGCGTGGTTTGCGGCACGCACGCCAACTATGCTAGCGTTGGTAGAACAACTGCGGTCATACCTCGGTGGAGGATGTGAGTGCGAATGCGTTTGTAGCATGGCGTGTACTCAACAATGTCCCATGATCATTGTGTAATTCCACCAATCCTCTTATTAAAAGAAACTTAGTCAATCCCTCCACATAACTACTCCTTTAAATCATTTCTTTCAAGATTATATATTGTGATATGACCATAATATTGTATGTACAAGACGGACTATTTGGGGATTGTGGACTAGAACCTCTAGTTAAATTGTCTAGCCTATTGAGAATGTTAGCAGTCACTAGCTATTGTTCTAAGTTTATATTGTTATATTTATATTCATTGAATATATTAGCATTTCCATTATATTTCACATGTTTTTGCTTACATTATATTGAAGTAAGGTGGTAATCATCGCCGCCTTTACGGTAGGTATCTGTCATGCACCGTTTTTACGTTAATTTTATGCAGAATACCCAATGCGTAATTTTGTGCATGTTTTGCTGAATAAACAACCATAGAATCTGCTCTAAAGACAATGTATATGAAATGTATTGATGAGTGCTTATTCTTCTATAGAATTTATTATCACCTTTTTGATAGCACTATCTCAGCTAAGTTGCTGACGCACTCATCTTGAGTGTGTTATTTTGTATGATTGGATACTTTAGTGTTCAACCTACCCAATGTGTGAGGTACTGGCAACAGCATTTTGCGTTTGCGTGGTGTTGCATGCCAAGAGTGCCGGGTGTTCCCTGTGTCGCAAGCGTGACTCAGCGGCCCTGAACCATTAACGTTAGAAAACATGTCCCGAAAGGTCACATTTGTCGTTATTTTGTTCAAATGTTTTCATCCACTAATCAAATTTTCAATCGAGGGCGTGTTCCTTTTTCAGTATAAGGACATCGTTAGTAATATTTCCGTGCTTCGTAAAATTCCTAGCAGCTCTACCTACACAGGTGGACTATTATTCATAATGTTGCTTATCACACCTCTTCAATCACGTCTGATACTGTCTACATACCTACTTATGTAACTAGTGTAGATGATTTATTAAGAGAAAGGCCATAATTCACTTGACATTAAAGCGTTAAATTGTGACCGAAATAACAATAATGTGTGCCGATGACCGATGTTTACAAGAGTTGGAACTCGATCGGCATACCTTTGCTGTGAATTCTTGAAGGATCAAAGGAAGCGCTGGTTGTCAGCATCTGTTTCTTTTCAAGGGGGATTTGTCGTAATCAGATAAATCGTGCTCATGCCTCACGACTTCCTTACGCGAATAATATTAAGTGCTCTTCTTTAGGATGGATATCATCTCAATATGTTAAACAAAAATGTTATTTCTTCACATGCACATTACGTTAATAGGCCTGTTAAAATGATCAAATATTAAACGTTCTTCTGGAAACACAAATCTTTTGATTTGATATGCCACTAAGTATTTAGTATAGGTACCACCACTTGCTGACTATTCTGTCTACAAATATCGCGTATTGAAAATTTGGAAGTTGCTTTTCAATTTTCCTACCGGTTGAAAGCGAGAACTATATTCAATCCAACTTAAACTCTTTTCTGACATAGGGACAAATTCGACAACCAATAACATTTGCTATGTCAAAATTACGTAATGTTATAATAGCATGTTTCACAATATAATGTTCAAAATAGGGTTTTGAGATTGTAGAACAACATGTCATGTTCATTTATCTATTCAATACTTGAGAATGTCCACGACTATTACGAAAAGAATATTACAAAACAGTCTTAACATCTTAAGATACAGAACGATCCTAGTCTTCGAAGATTGTAAAACGAATTTGTCCAGGGCTATTCGCAGACCCGGTACTTCAAAGAGCCTTCTTCTTGTGCTTTGACACCGGAGACATCATTTGAGGTATTGAAGGTGTAACAAACGATTTTGACGCAAGCAGTAATTGACGCGCGTAAGCATTCTACAAGAAATACAGAAGGCCAGAGGCCAAACCTTGTGGAACACCACAACATCCAAAACTACTCTTTCTGTGTTAAACATTTGATCATTTGGTTTTTGCGAAGGTAAACTTCGACAATGTCTTGCAGGGTGAGAGTAGAATAGGTAGACCACGAATCACTATGCTATACTGGCAATATGACATACTTTTTTGCACCCAGGGGAGGGGTAGGGACATAATTTGAAAAGTTAACATTGTAGCGCTAGCGGACGACTGACGTTATCGCCAGCGATCCGACAAGAGAGGGCCAAATGCCATACCCTGTGAAAACCCCACACCAAATGTTGCTGCTACCGCTAACGAACTTTTTGCAACGGCTCGACAATGCATTCTGCGTTTAGGGGACAGCGGGGATATGTTATTATTCGAATCTCCTATGAGTGCTTGGCCTAGGGACTTGAGAATTGATTGATGATGTCAGTACTATAGTCAATGCTACTATACTTCAAGTTGGATTCTGTGGTACATATTATCCACTAAGTCCTTATTCCTATGAACCTGAAAACAAACAACAACAAGATTGTGAAACTAAAGAGACGTGGTTTTCCTTTGTGTGCAGGTTGTTAAGGAAATTGGTTTATAGCAAGATAATAAACATGTATCTAATACATAAATTCACATCGCACATCTTTGCCAAAATTCCAGAAGTACCTTGTTAAAGATAGAGGAACCGGAAGATGTTCTTAGTTACTTCTTAATGTTTAAGAAATGAGCATTGGTACCACACCACATTATATCTATCAGACGTCGCGCGTTGGAAACGGATTCATAATGATCTTCTACTTCGAAGCCTGCCATGTATTGAAATATTTACACTATGGAATGCAATAAATATTCGAGTTTAGTCGTAATCTGTCTGAGCCCCAGTGTGTACTATTTTAAATCGGAAAATGTGCGCACATAATATATCATCATCATAGCAATTTTATTGGTCGAGAGTTTAATCCAACTAAACCAAACGAATCTGCAATGCCTCTCGTAATTTTGTTCTATTACGACGTAATACGTTATGTTATGGTACTAAGAAAGAATCCTGCAGCTACTAAAATCATGATGGCTGTTTTTATGCTTATTTAATCTTTAGTTTTACTATTATAAAGGAGCACATAATTTTATTATAGCAGCAGCAGGCTAGGGTTGGCTTTGTTAACTCTCAATAAATACCTGTTGATCTTGGAAAATAAAATGATAGCGACTTACTTCCAATAGTTACTAAAGCAATTTTACTTTTAGAACATATTAACAACTTCCTTTGACATTGTGATCATTTAGCAGGCTCGTCGACTCCAATAGTGTACGTGAATGAGACGTGCTTGGAGTGTGAGAGGGTGCGCGCGGCTTGCGAGCGGCTGGGCACGGTGGCGGTCGCTCCAAGCCCAGAAGCTCTGCCGCCGTCTCAGCAGCCCCCCGCCCCGCCTTCTTACGTCATCACCTCACCGTTCGATGGCGATCTGTTTGACACTGCACATAGAGCAAAATACAGGTCAGTGGTTATTGCAATTTCTGATAAGAAAACTTGCAGCTATAAACGTTTGCTATTTGCTTTAGCTAAAGTACTACATTGCAAATTCCACAAGTGAAAGTAAACTTTAGATGAATGAAAACAAATAGGCTGTGGCATACCAATTACCAGACGACCCAAAAGAAACATTTGACATTACTATATGAATGTGCCGATACGCAATTCATGGAATCTTAAAAATACTTAAAATGTAGGTACCATCACTTTAAAATAAGCAAATGTTCGAAACGTAGAGTTAACGTGTACAATTCGTTATTGACATATATTTTGGCAACGCGTACGGTCGATTGCTAGACCAGCTACTAATAAGCGCGACGAATGCTTTGTTGCGCGTTTACATTAACGTCGTTTTGTCTTACACTCACCTACGCTTTTGTTCGTGTAAACGTAACCGTTGATACGTCTCTGGTGACGTTCAGTCAGCCTACAATACTGCTCACTAAGATGAACGTTATGATAAACCACTAAATATTTAAAAATACGTAGTAAGATATTACAGTTCCCGGAAAACTTGAATAAATGTAAAAAGTATGGGCACATCTGCTTTTATTGTTAGTTTTGTCATTTGAACATAATTAATTTATCATCACTATTATCGAAATAACTTTCTCGACATAGGTACCTATCCACAAACCGTACAAAATACCGATGTCCCCGAAGCACCTTGTTATTAGGTGACAAAGTGGATACACAATGATAACATCAAACTCCTCGTACAAGAACTAGACTTTCTTTAGAAAGAAATATTAACATTGTGGCAGTTTTATTTCGTAACTTTCTCTGAACATGACTCAGTAAGTTATCGTGTAATTGGTATGAGTATGACCATTAATGCACAATGAGCATGCGTGTGATGATACGCCCGCAGTCGCGAAGCCGGGGCTGCGGACTACTGTGGGTGATGCTTGTCTTATTGCTGATTTACGAGCACTGTAAGCAACCGCGCCACGCATCGCATCGCCTACGTATAGCCTTGTTCCCCTAATTACGAATAATTGATTTCAATGTACCCAATTTTTGCTGGTTACACCCATGTATTAATTTTCGTGAATTATATAGGAAACATTTATTATTGTCAGTTCAACAACCCTAGTTTCCTTCAAGCTGTATTTTGTTTCCATCCAAACTATGATCTGTCTCGAGTTTGATTTATGAATGGCAATTTGGCTGCCCCTTATCATTCAATGTGTTCACTTGTGTTCATTAAATACAGCTGCGGTTACATTCGGCTGGACGGCATCAGCGCGGCGCGGCGCTGTATCGGCGCCGCTGTTACAATAGTGGGATATTAATAATGCTATTCTTGTAATTCCTGCACCATTCCTTGAGCTGAATGTGGATGCATTTCATTCCTTTTGAAGTGCTACAGCTGCCACGTTTCTGTTTAGGCGACTCTGATGAGAATTAATTGTTTATTGTTTCTTGCCTCCCTGCCCTGGCTCAGCGTATACACAGTACACACGCTGCAAACATTTAACTCTGATTAAGTTTCTATTATTTTGCTGATTCATGCAAGTTATGAAGAGTAAATTTTAGTTTTCAATCCCATGTATCGCCAATGAGCATCGAGTTTTTCCGGGAGATAATAAATTGTGAAATCTTGTAGAATTATTCTTAATAATCACAAGCTAACACGAATAGAATTAAAATAAGCTGAAATTTCTCAGAAATAAACGGTTTCTCGTAAGTCTCATAAAGTGTTGCCTACTTGCGTATAATTAATAGGTATGCTTAACACATAACTCCACCCAGCACACAATGTCGGGGTTGTTTATACACGCGGGACCTTCCACTCATAAAGCGGTCGTATGTTAGGTGACTGTTTCATAGAAGGATGGATGTAAATAAAGGTGCGTGTAGAGTGCGCGGGCGCGCACGCCGGCGCGCGGCGACGCTCGGCGTAGCGCGAGGGTCGCCCTTGTGGCCGCGCGACGCTCCTTGCTATTTTCGGCCTCACATTCCTCTCGACTGTTTTTCAATCTAACGTGAAACGCATAACGCGCACGCCGCTTGTGCCTTTGTTTTCGCGGCTGCCGCGATAAACTATTAAACGGTTTATTTTCTTGAATTAGCACGAATTAATAGTCAACGATTACGCGAAACCAATACGAAAAATTTTATGCTAACATTTCTGTTAAAAGTGAATGAGGTTGGCTCCATGACGATGATAAAGAGTGCTAGTGAGTGGGTCCAGAGCGAAGCGATAGTGTCGAGAGCACGTCGGACTAGTTCCTGATTGCTTGATTACCGAGTGTGTGACAGTGATGGGGCCCACGCGGCTGCCTCCTACACCCGAAGAGGAGGATCCTCCGAATCTCGTCGCTCGCGCCGATTCAAAACTTTTGGATAATGTTCAGCCCAATTGCGATGTGTAAGAGTTTATTTGAGCTGAATGTTCTAGTTCTACTTCTGTGTTATCGTGTTAATGTACCGGCGGCAGTGGTTTGCTGTAACTCCTAACTGTAGTACCTACATTTAGAAATGTAATTGTGCCAAAAAAAGTGCCATTACATTTATATGTGTAACATAATAACATTATTGTATGTTAATAATATGTTTGAAGACAAACGGCAAGTTATTAGGAATAAAATTGTTTTATCCTGGTCATCTTCCGCATTACGAAACCCTGTATTAAATTCCAAGCTAAAAAGGCTTTGTTACTGATAAAACTTCAATGCAATTATTTAAAAACCACCTAAATATAACATGGATGCCTATATTCCTGGTTACCGCTCACTTTTCCTTCCTTATCTGCGGTGAAGAGCAGCTATCTATAGCATCAACACTACATTTGAAATGATTGTGTCATAATTATATGCATATTGAATTTGTACCGATAGTTGCTCAACTTTCGATCTTTTTAAATAAATTACCACATTACGCTCCCCCTGATACTGATGAATTAACACGAGGGTGATGAGGCAGGTGTTGCTGCATACTTTCCAAACATTTACACACGATAGCTTGAATGAATCGCAGAGAACTACGGCCAACTCATTCTAATGGCATTTATTTCACAACACTCACTATAATTTACTATTTTAAGTTTTCACTGAATCGTTTTAGTGTATGAGTAATTTTCAATGCAAATATATCCTGAAATTTTGATATTTAATTGAATCGCAATGATTGTTTACATATTCGTGGAATTCGAATGTAACTCATCAACTATTTCTATAGCGACACGCGGTGTATGCGGCATCCTGTGACGTCACGCCTACACAGTCCCAATAGCAGCGACCGACTCGCCGTCAGAACGCACTTTTCTTTCAAAGAGCGCGCGTCACACCGACGCCGACGCCCACACAATCCAACAACAATTTTAATTTACATCTTCGCGGATAAACTTCTTGCCCTATTAATATTTTTTTACAATGACATACATCTGAATAAAACGAATTCTATAATTAATTCATGATGACTAACTGACGCAGAACGTTCAAACAAAATATTTATCGCGATGAATGTTTGTGCTGTATGATTTATGGAAGGGAACGACATTGTCTGTTTTATTAGCTCGATCTGTGAAAGCAAACGCTTGATCGCAGCATTGTAGCTAAGATATTCAATAGAACTTGAAATGAATTTAAAACCGACAATCTCGCTTTGGTTCACCAAAGCGTGGCCTGTTTATTTTGATACGTACATAAACTCGCGCCTTTTACCCTTGGGGGAGGCAGAAACCACAGAACGCCACCTGCTACGATCCTTACATACTACTTTTGCCCCGTCCACGTATACATATACATCTAGTCATACACGCACGCCGCGCCGGTTGCATGTACTACTCGCCGGACCATTCCGAAGAACCTCGCCAATCATAATAATTAATCATTTATTAAATAATTTATTTCACATGCACTTGGCCGATTCTTCTACTGCGTTTTACATAAATCGTAGGTTTTACGTTGCCGGGATGTTTATAAAAAACTAACAGCGATGCCATGCGAATATATGACTATTAGCTTAACGATTGTTATGCTGATGAAGTGGTTCTGCATAACATGTGGTGTGCCGCACTGCATAACATTAAATACTAACAATAGACGCAAACACAATAATATTTCATGACTGAAAGAAAACATTTGAAAAGAAGGCTTGGGTTTTTGTTACTTTTGAAGTTTATTTAGCGAAATGAAAGCTGGGTCTTCCCGATCATGTATGACGATACTATATTTGTTAGCAATCTTTAGTGGCGGTAGATTGGTAGCAACTATGTCTGCAGAAAGATTAATGACTGAGGCGATGAACTATTCTTGAAAAAAAAAAAACCCTCGAGTTATTGTATTCGGCATCAGATGCCATTACTGGCGGTGGACTGGATGAACACGTTTTTTTTAAGTATTCTTGTATAGAAGACGAGAGAGAGCACAAGGCGATTTAGGTCTCAAAATGCTTCCAACCTACTTATACCTGCATGCTTTGCTCGAACAGACCATCCTTCAAGTCATTTAGTACCAACCTCTCGATTTAGAGTAGCTGATAAGTCTTGTCTGCATTCTTTCCAAGACAGAACCGCCAGGTTACGTCATTTTTATTATGATGCATTTCATCCAAAGGCGTCATCCATACGTTTATACCCCGTCCAGTCCCATGGATCCTCTGAAACACTGAAAAACTGTTTAAGAATCCCCTGTCTTACTCTTACCCCTTGACGACGTTGAATGAGGCTGGTCTTCTTCTCTTCAATCGGTACGATCGAAATAATTATGACAGTTTCATTCAAGCACCCCAAAAGTGGCGATGCCACTCAGTAAAGAGCTTACAGAACTGATAATAATATTTCAATGAAGCCGAAGGCTTTTCTTTAGGCTTCCTCAGTCATCTGTACAATTTGTCGGAATAGTATCAATTAAATCTATGATACTGAAAGCTTTTCGAAGACCTCTTCTGGCAGTGTTAGAAATCGTGAAGTCTTCTGGCGAGATTGAGAACTCAAAACTGCCCTAAGTAATTATGATGATTAGTTACCCAATAATGAATAGGTAGGCGTAAAATTTAATCGGAAATCATTAACATCAAGTGCGAGGTAACACCGGACATGCACCGCTAGTTTTAATTATAAAAGGGGACGTTTGTATCTGTTGTCCAAGTTTTGAACTACGAACTAACATAAAAGGAAGGGCCGCCGTGACTTGACTTGATAATGTTTTCGCACTTACAGATAAGGGCAACTAATTAGTCGGATGTAAGCAAATTGCTAACTGTATCAATTTGCTACTATCGGTTTGACCGGCGAACTATAATTGATATGCATTCAATTGAACTTATAAATTATTGATAGATAGTCTGTCTGGTAGCACATGCGAGAAACTAGATTTTCTATTGCGCATTTTACATCAAAAGTAGACTGATGAGCCTTATGTTCATTCATAAAAACGGAATTTTATGCTAATCCATATGTATTCCGCTATTACCATATTTTTTAGGCATTTATGATATTTCATCTCATAAAAACCGGACTGTAATGTCGGCTTGACCTGGAAACATACCACAATAATAAATACATAAAACACGTGAGTACACACGTAGCAGTAAATAAGAGTTTTATGACCCATAGAATTTTTTCTCCATGAAATAATGCTTGGGGCAATCATTTTCGTTTATATCTTTATATAACATTGATATTGATACAAGTATGTACATATTTATAGTGGCAGAGCTAGTATGTATAAATGATTTATTGAACATGTTGACTGTCAGTTGCGTCAATATAGTGACTGTTTGTATTGGCACTAGCGACTACTCTTGAACAGATTCTGTTTGATTTTATTGCAGCTGGTAGACGAGTTTCGTAATTAATTCAATTATACTAAATGTCATAGTCACTGTTGTTGTTTAGTTAATCCTTAATTGTTTTGTCAAATATTTCAGCAAGTATTTGAATGAGTATTCTATTTTGTTCTTCAATGAGATGTCCAGCAGCGCAATGTTGACTGGTTTCCTGCTAATAACTTTAACACGAAAAAGCGACAGGAAGTTCTGAATAAGGAAGCATGCTGTCACGAGGGGTGTTTCACTGCAAAACTGATTAGATATCATCAAATGATTCAAAATTATATGCGGTTTATATGAATACAAACAGCGAACCGCTTTTTATCGCCATATACGAGTAAATAGGCATCAATGTATTAGGCACTCGTTTTTATTGCGGATGTATGATCACAATGACATACTATAAATTCATACAAACAAAAATAAACTAAGCGTATCAAATCAGTCCACCAAATGACATAATTCACACCTTTATGTGCCATTCAGAGTCAGACCTTCGATGAGGACTTTCTAGGCCAGTCTAACAAAGATTTATAATGATGTAGATACTTAGCCACGTCTCGATGTTGAGCTGTCGACGTTTAATCAAAATACTTCAGTGTTTTCCAACTGCATTATACACCTGGGAGAGATGCCTTCCCGTAATGAATGATAGTTTTTTGTGTTACAGGGTGCTGGGGCCAACAGCAGTTCTACAGTTGTCGGAGCGCGATGAGCCGCCGCCGGCGACCGCGCGCCCCCTCTACTCGCTGGCGATGCGCGGCGCCGTCATTTGTTTCTCAGGATTCCGGAAAAAGGATGAACTTGTTAGTACCAAGTACTTTGTATATTGGCTGGTGATGGGTATAGTCGGCTTTGTGTCGATACTCAACTCAACTATGATCAAGTAAATTGACATTTGGTTAACATTCGTTATATAATTTCTGCAAAATAAACTGAGACTTTGAAAACAATATCGTGGTAACAGATCAGTCCATATCTTGGAAAAAAATTGAGCACTCGCTGTCACCCGACGATATCGATCAACACGTTAAAACTAATTTCAGCAAATCTGTTGGCATTTGACACGAATTATGATTGTTTAATTTGACGTCGTGTGCATGAGCACAATTACAGCTCAGTATTTATGGTCATAATTTTTAAGATACACAAGTTGATAGTTTGTATTCACTCGATAACAGCATGATGATGAAATGCGTGTAGGTCAAATATGAATGAGTTACGCGTGTACAATGGATGTATTATTCGGCAGACGTACCTGATAACCCTGATCCACTACATGGGCGGGTCGATCCGCAAGGACATGTCGAGTAAAGTGACGCACCTGATCGCGGCGGCGGCGACGGGCGACAAGTATCGATACGCGTCAGGGTTCGGCCTGCCCGTGCTCGCGCGCTCCTGGGTCGACGCCTGCTGGGAGCGCCGCGACGACCCCGCCTGCCTAGCCACCGATGATGACGTCATTGTAAGTATATTATGCCTACACACAATACGTAAATAAACTCACGCCTATTCCCATGGAGACGAACGCCACCGGCTACGAATTTTTACATACTCCTTTTGCTTCGTCCACGGTCAAACATCTGGCGGTACACGCGCGCCGTTGCGAGTACTACGCACCAGACCTTTTGCAAGGACATCGACAAACTTATCTATTTATTATCATAATTTATTCCGAATTCAATTTTGATTCATGTAATAGATCATAAACTGCAATATTATAATGGGCGTGTCTTCTTCAAATAAATAATAATAAACATTGTCAGGATAGAGGAGGAGCAGCGGGCCTAAAATGGCTGCTTTATCAGAATCATAATACGAATCACGTTAAAAATTGAAAACTCTTAAAATGGACTTTGTTGTCTTAACCATAAAGACCATTTTAAGAATTTTAAATTTTTAACGTGATTCTTATTATGATTCTGATAAAGCTTCCATTTTAGGCCCCCTGTTGTCTTTAAACTTCCACCTTATTTAATATCCTAAAATTACAGAAAGAACACAAACTGAAAGTGTTCGCTGGCGCTCGCGTCTGCTTCGTGGGTTTCCCTGAAGATGAGACTCAGCACATGGCCGAGGTGCTGGCCAGCAATGGCGGCGGCACCTGCCAGCTCGACGACCCTGACTGCACGCACGTTGTGAGTACTGCAAACCTACTATACTACACATACACACATACACAATAATCCCTCCTTAATCTCAGTCGTGATTTAATTATTGGTGTGCGCATTGCAGCTGATAAATCTTTATGAACATTATAAAACTGATAGCACTTCATAGCTTGCACTACTTTCAATTGTCCCCTTACGACGAAAGCTAAAAGTTTATAAACAATTTGAAGCTGCGGTGTAGTCGCACCTTGAACAATGCAGTAGCCCTTCCGTCAACGTTAACATATTACAATTTACTTCAGCAAAAAGTCTCCTACTAGTGTTCTGTTTACCCAGTCTGTCGAGAATCTGAGTAATGTACTCAGTTTGTTAACACTGTAATGATCATTTTAGAACCTCCCAAATGGCACTTAAAGTCCCACAGAACGTTTACCTCTGCATAACATGCATACCTGTTTATTTATATACTTCATGCCACATTACACATTATTAGTAACTAATTTTAGCATTATGAAGTCAGCATGCACGTAGATATACTTGGGTACACATATCACTCTTAGTTAGAAACATTGTAGACAATCTAAATTAGCCAGTAGCACACTTCAGTTGTTATTATGACACATTTTTACACCTCTTCATTTCTTCCGATGACTGCGTATTTATTAGCAATGCCTTCAATGCCAGCAGGTGTTTGATTAACAATTTATCAGTACAAACAACGACCAGATGAGAGCGGACTCAATGTCACAAGTTGCGTTGCGTATTTTATGTGCACACGATAATTTCAATATTAGAAACTCTTGCGCGTTTCCTTTGTTTTTGTTTCTCCTTTATCCCGATTTGGTGTTCCGCCTCTCGGGACAGCGCAACATTCGAACCACCTCCGCATCCCTCACCGCACGACGCAAAGTCGACCCATTGTTACCTTTCATTATTTTATTAACACTTTGATGTTATCACGAGTTTCATAGTATTGTTTGTTCACTCACATTCGCTGTTGTACAATAATTGCGCACATACCTCATTCAGCTTGTGTGTATATTACACGTTGTCCATATAATCACACCTACATACTTCTTGTGTTGTTTACATTCGTTGTCATGTGTTTGTACAGTGTCGACTTGCTTTCTTACTATCCACTCTAATGCACTAGACAAGACATAGATACTTATTAAACATGTTTTGTTGTAGATGTAATTTCACATACAAATCAGTTTCATAAATTTCATTTTCAAACATCTCTCTCCATACATTCAAACACGATCAAGAACACTTGTTTTGTAAACTAAAACTGTAAAAGAATAAAATCAAAACTTCGCTAGGCAGTCGCTTTCTGTGTTTAACTACCTCTATCACGATAATAATATATTATTATCGTCGTGCATGTTTGTATTGGAATGGCTTCATTACATCATTGCGTGGTGTGTTTCACACATGTTTCAGGTAATGGCCAATGGGGAGACTTTCGGTCGTTCGCTTATCCTTTCACCCCATCCGAGTACACCTAACTCTGCATCCAAACCATCCCGCGCCACTCCCAACCGTTCCCAGTCCACTCCCAAGAGCTCCCTGTACCGGCGCCTGTCGGCGCGCCTGTCGGGCCGGCGCGCCAGTCCGGCCGCGCTCGGCGACAGCGGCGACCTGTCGCATGCGGAGCGGGAGCAGCGCCTGCAATGCGCACGAAACAGTATTAGAGAAAAACAAGCCAAAGCTGTTAGCCAAGATCAAACAGATAACTGCAGTATTAGTTTTGTAGGGAAATCCTTCACTGACGATTTGTGTTTCAATTATGACAACACCAAAAGTCCTCCGCACGTTGAACGTGTGGAATTGGGCAAATACAGTATTTGTGATAAAGAAAATAACAAAAACATATCTCAGCTCGTCCACGGATCTGATAAAATTAACAAAGATAAGAGAGAGGTATTTCGGAATAAGTCCATGAATGTATTTAACTTAGTCGATTGTCTCACCGAAGCTGGATCTTTACACTCGTCTCTAACGAAGAGTCTATGTGACCTCGACTCTAAAGATGAGCCGGTGTTTCTGTTGGCCAGCTCAACTGGCGGAAAAGATTTGCAACAATCAACCACGACTATTTCCTCCGGCAAAAAAAGGAGTCGTAACTCTACAGATTCTAATTTCCAAGTCAGCACAGTAGACGCTAATTTATCCCCTGACAAATGTGAGGAAAGCAACTGGAAATCCATTAAAAGGCTCAAAATAAAAGATTCTTTCAAGTTTAAAAACAGACCCACTATATTCAAAAGGACAAAAAAAGACTCAGTTTCCAAACCAACTGGAGAAATCGTAGTAGAGCCTGTGAGTCCAGAGAGCGTCAAGCCGACTGATCCGGCCGGTGAGTTCGTAGCTTCCACATCTTCGCCTATCAAAGAAGATGATAACGCCTCGATATGCTCCATGAACACAAGTAAACAGTCAGGGTTCTTCGATATCTCATTTGCTTCAATTAGGAGTTCAAAAACCGTCAAATCTGCCTCAAAATTACGACGGAGTGTTAAATCGTTCACAGCTTCGTTCAGGAGCGAAAGGAAAAAGAAATATGAGAAGCGAGCTGAACGTAATACAGTAGAAGTAGACGCATGCCACCTACCTCCAGATTTCAAAAACATTTCGACACCAAAGAGGATATTCGATGGAATGAACTTAGATATTTCACCAGTTCAAGTGGATACCGTGGACAGCACTGACTTAGTCACGCCGGTTAGAGACCGAGACGCCGATGTAGACGAACTTGACGATTCCACCATATTTAAAACGCCTCAAAGCGTGTGGCTGCGAACTCATCGTCATTCGATCTGTGGCGGCTCCGAGCTGCGCGTAGGCAGCGCGCTGAGCCTGCCGTCGGGCTCGCCCCGGCCCGCCCGCGCCCCCGCCCCTCCCGCTCCCCGCCCTGCCCGCGACCAGCCGCAGCCCGCCTCGACGCCCCCCATCCGCGACGCCCACGCCATATCGCAATGCCATGGAATATCGCTGCCGGTACTAACACTATTTTATTCAATACTACTAAAAATATAGTAGCTTGTCATGCCATCGAACATCAGCGGTCATTGGTCTGTGTTGTACCCGCGGAGAGGCCCCCCTCGGCCTCGAAGCGGTCCTCGCTGGTATGCATGTCATATACAATATTTGCACCTTGAAAACTTTAGACGCTTAAGAGGGCGTGCGCACATGAGTACGCCTTCACGAGATTTGCGTAGGAATCCCGTTCGACGGGTCTAGTGGGTATTGGTGGAGGATGAGAACGTCTAGTGTTCTGTGTATGATTTCTAATGTGCAGCTGTGTGTATGCAGGTCGTCGACGAGCACAATACGGGAGTAGCGCCAGATTGCTCGGCGCGAGTCCACGTTGTTAAAGCCGAGTGGTTCTGGGCCTCTGTACAAAACGAGGAGGCGCAGGACGAGCGAGATTACCTGTTCAAAGATGTAAGTAGTATTATTATTTTTAATATCTGCTGTTTTACTCACATGATAATTCTCATAGGAGTTCCTGTGAAAATTACCATTTGAATAAAGTAGATTTTAGCTAAAAATATGCATTTTCTCAAAAATAGTCTAAGTATGCAAATGCATCTTTAAATATGCATTTGCATAATCCGCCATTAAATATCTGATTAGATTATGCTTGTTCCACCCGGGAACAGTGTGATTTTGTACCAGTGAAAATGTTTTTGCTATTGTTACAACATTTTGAAAGATGTCCTTTTAACTTACATGCCTTTTTAAATATAGCAAAATTGTAACAATATTTCTTATTTGTAGTACCTAGATGAGGTATCACGACGATCGTCCGTGGGAGGCGCGGGCGGGGGGGCGGGCGCGGCGGCGTGCGCGGAGGAGGCGGGCGGGGGGCAGGCGGGCGGCGACGCCACGCCCGGCCACCTGCAGCGCCTGCGCAAGCGCAAGCTGCGCGGCGGCGACTCCGCGCTGCACAAGCGTCGCTCGTCCGTGGGCGACGCTGTGCTGCTGAGCCTCTCCGGCAACCTGCTGGACTGCACGCCCTCGCCCGATGGCAAGCAGCTGCTCGAGGGTGAGTAGAGTCCAATCAACTACAGTAGTTGATGTTTAAGAACAGACCTTTACAATTATTTTACCTGATGTTGTAACCCAACAGCGACCTTATTGTAACGGTGATAAAGATCACTTTAGTTTTTCTGTCAATGACAGGAATCCAACAAACATGATTTGCAGCACTGATTTTAACAGTGATGCAAAATAAAGGGTAAAATAATTTTGAAAGGACTTTTACTGTTAAACCGATCATTTACAGTACCGTTATACAGGGCGAATTTTTCAAGTGGGCGTGGATGGCCAAATCCGAAACTATTAGGAATAGCGAAAAATACTCAAAGGAGTCTCGACCCCGATTTTGGCGAAAATTAAAACTGCATCATTAGATTTTTGAAAAATCAATATTCCTGGCCAGGAATCGATCCCATTGATTTCGGAAAAAAATACACTGTATTATTACATTATTCGATAGTGTTGCTAGTAAAGATCAAATTCTGGGAAATAATGACATACCGCAAACTAAAGGAAAGAGTTCAATTTTGTAAAAAGCATAACAGTTAGTACTAATCAACGAAACGTCGAACAACATCACTATTGGCACCAACCAAGGCGCCAACTAACTTGTAAGTTCTAATTTCAATTTTTTACATTTTTTTTTTCTTTTACTGTGTCCTTTAGACGCGAAGAGTCAACAACATTGAAATTAGAACATAATGTTGAGAAGATCGACTTTTCTTCAATCAAGAAAATTAATTTAAAATATTAAAAAACATTAAATTTAACCTTTTCCTTAAATTTGCCGCATTTCATTACTTCCCAGAATTTTATCACTATTGGCGACACTATCGAATGGATAATACAGTGGTTTTTCATTCCTGGCTCCTAGCCAGGAATCATATTGATTTTTCAAAAATCTAATGATGAGGGTTTAGTTTTCATCAAAATCGGGCTCGAGACTCCTTTGAGCATTTTTCGCTATTCGTCATAATTTCGGATTTGGCCATCCACGCCCACTTGGAAAATTCACCCTGTACGTATACTCGAAGGTAATTTTTGATTGAACATTTTTATAGAAGAGGTCCTTGATTCAATAATGAAATTTTAACTTTGCCTTAAATTGCATAGAAGCCCATAGCGTCAAATGAATTCTTAATATGGATGAAGAAGAAATGTCTGTCATTCCTTGAATACCGAAATACCGATGCATCGACATGCACAATGCATTTTAGATGCTGAACCTATTTGTTTTTCATTTATTACCACTACTACGTATATATTTGTTTACTAATAAAGAGAATAGTATGTTATTATTGCCTTTGCCTTGTCCGTAATAACGGTCGTTTTTGTGGTTATAGAGTCGGAGGTTCCCGATACCGTTGTCCGGAAGCTGTTGTCGCCACGGCAGCAAGTGTTTATGGAGCTCCTACAAACAGAGTCCAATTACGTTGGGATATTGCATACGATAGTTACGGTAAGGCATTATAAATATCTAAGAAACAAGAAGTTACTGTATTCTAACCTACTACTGTTACTATAAACGCGATAGTTGGTGCGGATAGATGTATATCGTGTGATTGTTACTCTTTCACGCAAATATAACTGCATGGATTTAGATGAAATTGTACTAGTAATATGTATAGCGTATTATACGTGAGAATAGCACATGTGTTATTACAACATTTATTGATAAACATATTTGCCGGCGAATTCGTTGAAGAAACTAGTTAATAAAAATAGCATTTATACCATTTAAGTTTTTAAACTGTCATCGTCACTAACATTATCATTAACACTAGAAGCGGGATATTTACCATGTCTACTGATGATTTTGAGTTCCCGAGTATTTCGACGCTGTTGCAAACACAACAATGTCAACATGTTGTTCCAGGAGCTCGAAATCATCAGTAAACATGGTAAATATCCCGTTGCTAGTGTTAATGTTAATCTATAAAATTTGTTTCGCCTACCTTGTTTCAGCTGTTCAAGCAACCGTTGGAAGAGATGGCTGAGGACGACAACAGTAATGGCAAAAACCAAGCATTGCTCAATAATACTGAACTCAAAATTATATTTGGAAACTTACCGCCTATTTATGAATTACACCAGTAAGTTGCAAGGATTTATTCTATTGTTGACTCTTTTTCTTGCGTCCCTATCACATTATATTTTACTTGCTCTTAACTTCGCCACGGGTTGATCGGTACTCGTAGCAGCGCAGGGGTCTATTTAGCAGCAAATTTTGGGGCTTAACGGGCAGGTTAGGAGGAAAAGCATAGTTTGTGACACAGCTTCACATCCTCAAGCTATTGTTCCATCGAGGAAGCTTCACTTTACGCCTAGTGCTGTTACCCTTCGCATTCACTTGTAGACACATTTGTAACGAGTGCTACAATTCTCAGGCGAATGTTAGAGGAGCTGCGCTACGCTCAAGCGCACTGGAGCGAGGAGACGAGCATCGGCCGGCTGGTGCTGCGCTACACGCCCGACATGGTGAAGGCCTACCCGCCCTTCGTCAACTTCTTCGAAAATACCAAGGAGATGCTGCAACAGTGCGACCGTGAGAACCCAAGGTTAGAAAGAAACAAAATAATGTTTTATATTAAACATAATTATTATATTGTTGTGTTTATTTGGCACATGCCACAACTACACACACTGTAAAATGAACTTAATAAAAAACAACATAATGCCAGCCTGACGCTGGTTTTCAACAACACATAATGTAGCAACAATTATTACCGCAATGAAAATTAGTTATGAATATTTAACTGCTTGAAAAAATAAGGTAACCAAGTCTGAAAAAAAAAATTCCCGAAAACCTTTTTCTACTTCCGACTTCATGGTCCAAGTGATACCAAAAAAGATCATACTTCAACATTGCTATAAACTACGTTACTATTGCTATCAACGAGTTAAATGTTTTAAAATGTATAAATGCTTGACATTTAAAATCTTCAGCAAATTCATAAAATAAGAAAAAATATTGTTCCTGTTTCAGATTTCATGCATTCCTGAAAATCTGTCAAACCAAGCCAGAGTGTGGCAGACAAAGTTTACAGGAGCTACTAATAAGACCAGTGCAGCGGCTACCTAGTATAAGTTTATTACTCGACGGTAAGTTTCACACTTTTATTTTACCACACATTACTGTTACCGTTTTTGTTCTTTTTTTTTTTCAAATTGTAAGTACCCAACAAAAAGGTCAGGCCTGGCATCTACATTATGTGTGTACACAATTTTAATAACTAAAGAATAGAAGCATATTGAGATAACTTGTTGATATAGTCCCCGTAAACAAGAGCATGTTTCTTCTATGATATTGACGTTCGTTATTGTGCGCATTCATGGCGCAGAAAATGTAACAATTATACCAAAGCAAATAGTAACGCGTGATTTTAGTTCCGTATTGTAGATTTTATCAAAACTTGACCAAAATGACTCTTGTTACAGATATATTAAAGCACACGCACAAAAACAACCCTGACCACGGCGCCCTGGTGCAGGCGCTAGCGGGCCTACGCGAGGTCATGTCGCACATCAACGAGGACAAGCGCAAGACCGAGGGGCAGCTGCAGATGTTCGACATTTACAACGACATCGACCAGTGCCCGGTATGACAGTGATCTTTATTTTCGTTTAGATAAGGTTGATTTTGGATTGCTGTCGCTGACAAGTCACTCAATAACTCAGTAAGCTTTAAAATCCCCGAAGACGTGCTCTATTTTCCTTCCTATTATAATTGCTCACAGTGCAAGCTCGGTTTAAACTATTCGTGCCCTGCGACCGAATCGCCCGAATTTATGTGACCCCGCGTCTTTTTGGATTGAATAATCTGTAAGAAAAATATAGTGTATACTTTAATTTTACAACAAAATAAATAATACAACCATAAAAATTTACTTGTCAACTTTCCAATTCCTATATTTCCCCTGACTTGGGTTAGATTCTTGGATTAGACCGACACGGCACAAATTAAAACCAAATACGCCTGTAGTGATTATTTAAAGTTAAAAAAATACCTACATCGTTATTTAATTCAAATTGTCCATGGATCTAATTTAATGAACTGGCGCCAGCGGCTCCGCCTGCGTGTAGTTCCACCCAGAGTCCCACGGGATCATACTACCGGGATAAAGGTATCCTATATGTTAATCCAGGTTATAAACTATCTATGTGCCAAATTTCAACCAAATCCGTTCAGTAGTTGTCGCGTGAAAGCGTAACAAACATCCATCCATTCTCATAAACTTACGCATTTATAATATTAGTAAAAAGGAAGTTAATCTGTTACATGATCTGACAACTCACTATCTGTTGTAGGCCCACTTAGTGTCCTCTCACCGCTCGTTCGTGTCGCGCTGCGAGGTGGTGGAGCTGTCCAAGGAGCTGTCGGGGCGCGGCGACCATCTCGTGCTGTTCCTCTTCACCGACACCATGGAGGTCTGCAAGAAAAGATCCAAAGTGAGTATGTTGACGGCGTCTATACATAATTCCTTCCTCAACATGTGTGATAGTATCAGTTTGTCACGTTTTGTATTTACTACTTACCCTGGTTCAAGCGTCTAAGCTATCGCAAACTATGTTCCACCTCCTGTTCTACCCTCTTAGCCCAACCACATGCAGCCGAAGCGACCTCAGCGTTGCCACCGACGACGTCGTGGAAGTGGCAAAGTTTTGGGCTGACAAGATATAATGGGGGCTATCGAGTGTGAATTCACCGCTAGAGGCGCTAGTGTAGCGCAAGGCCATCGAAATGTTAATTTCATAGAAAGTTTACGCGTTGCGTGCTTTTTTATCACGTATTTTTACTTATATTCACAATTGAGGTCTAGATTGAGCTATTCCTAAAAAATTATGACTTGAAGATTTTAAGTAGCAATTTAGGATCTTGTTAGTACTTTGAGGTAAAATGATTCGTAAATGTTTCATGCTTGCTAATTTTAGGGAGAATATTGTAAATAAATGTATCTGAAGTTTACACTATGTTGTTATACGTAATAAAATGAACTTTTTATGAAGTTATTGGGGTACTGTAAAGTCTAGAATAGAATTATTGATATAACCTTATGTGTCAGTGGCGCCATCTGGTGAGCTCAAAAACGATAGCCCTCATTACTATCGTTCCAGCGCCCCGAAGAAGAAGAATGGCTGTGTGCAGTTGCCGGAACTTGAGAGCTCCAAGTTGCAGTATACGGTCCCTTTTCCTAGATTAAAGAGACGTAAGGATGAAGATTATTAAATAATAAGTCCCAACTGCAAAAAACGAGATATTTTTCTTACGTCGTTAAGTCGATAAAGTAAGGACCACACCCGAAACAATTTGAGTATAAAATCTAATTATGTTTGTGATTGTTTCAGGCTTTTAACAGTAAAAGTCCAACGAACGGCACCGGCACGGGCACGATGCGGATAGGCTCGAGCAAGCCCTACAGGCATATATCGCTGATGCCACTTAGCACGGTCAAACGCGTCGTCGATATTAGGGAAGCTGAAGGTGAGCTCATTTAGTTGATACTAGCGACCAATCCTTGCATCGCATAGTTTTACGACTCTGCGAAATATGGAGATTTGTTATAATAAATGTAAGTTAATATTAATCTATAGTGCCTTCATGAATATATTATCTTAATGAAAACAGGTGAGTTTAAAAAAAAAACTGGACAATGCGAGTTCGACTCGCGTGGAGAAGGTTCCGTTCCGTACGTTAATTATCTAAATTCCGTAACTTGTTTTATATCTGACCCAAATTGTTTATGGTAACTAAATAATAATATTGTTGTAATCTATAGGCGAACTATTATTTTTTCTGCCCTTTAGTTTCGGAGTTAGGGAGGAGAGAATGTTCTATTTTCGACTATTTTCTTAAATAACTTCAACACTTTTTATCTTAAAATAATAAAATAGTAGATTGTATAACAAGTGAATAAAAAGGGAATTTAATTCGGGGGACCAAGTTGGATCCCGAGAGCAGCGAAGGATTCTAGAGTAGAAACCCGAGCGTAGCAAGGGGTTCTGATATGAATAGAAGTATAGTATTTATATTTCTCGTGGGTTAATAATTACAGCCACTCGGGTTGATCTTCAAGGTTAAGCCGGGCTTACCAAGGTCGGTCTGTGGACTACCACTAATACATTACCTACATACCGAGTTTCCTCCGTGCCTCGGAAAGTAAAAGCCGTTGGGCCGGCTGTCATTTGTAGTTCTACGTCTTCTAGAACTACACACGTCGTTCTAAAGTCTGACAACCAGTCTTACCAAGGGGTACCGTATCACCTACCCAGTAATAACTGGGTGTGTTCTGGGTCAAATAGGCAGTTGCTCCATGTTAAATACTGATATTCAGCTGCATCCGATTAGACTGGAAGCCGACCACAATAAAGTTGGGATAAGTCTAGGCAGATGAGTATTTATCTCATTTTATTATATAATCGGTAATATAATTAGAGAACAAAGGACTAAAAATATAAACATTAAAAAATTATAGTGAAATTAGAACCATTTTCGAAATTTATTGTTTGTTCATAATTCGTGCTTGTTCCAAATTCAAAATGTTTTTATTAACTCAGTGAAGAGCGTTTTATTCACTGCTATCGTAAATAAAATGCCGTTTTTAGAGTGGCAAGGGTAAAAAAAAAAAATGAGGTGCTCGAGACTTTTTTTTTTTAGGATGGGAAGTCATCAAATAACTCCCCCCGCTCTGGGCTGAGAACCTTCCATGTTCCTTCTTTTGCCCAGGGCCGCGGTATCTCTTTCGAACAGTCCCGCAACCCTAGATGCGATATACCATCTATACTAATATTATCTATATTATATTAATCTATACCTCTATACTATTATTATAAAAGAGGTAAAATTTGTAAGTTTGTATGTAGGGGGAAATCTAATCTCTGGATCACCTGAACCGATTTTGAAAATTCTTTCACTAATGGGAAGCTACATTATCCCCGAGTGCCAAAGGCTATATTTAACCTTTTGAACGCCACGGTCGGATATAGCCGACAAACGAAAACGTGCCAAACACGCCACCGTCGTCTAAAGCCGACAAGAAAACGACATTTTTAAGTACAAATTATAAAAATACGAAATTAAGTTTTCTGTTTCTTTTTCCTTTTATTTAAAACTACAATAATGAAATATTGTAAAATGGGACAAAGATATATTCATAACTTGCACTAGAAAAAACAATCGTCAAAAATTGCTAATCGAAATCCGAAAAAAAGTGTACTTCCTCACGCCACAGTCGTCAAGACACGACAGCTAGTGATGGGTAAGTAAGGTAACTTATATTTCAAATTTATGAAATATTATATTAAAAGTAACTTACTATTACTTCCGACAATTATTTTTTTAATGACAACTATTCGTATCTGAAATTTCCTAATGCATAATATTTATAGAATTACTAGCTGACCCGCGCAACTTCGTCTGCGTGCGTGCGTACATAAAAGAAAGAGAGGTTAGAGAGAGTGTGCGTCAACCTTAAAAGTTAGACATATGGCAATTGCGGATATTTTTTAGAGCTTTTTAAGAGGGACAATTCCGACATACGTGATAATTGCGTAACTTTAACCGTTCACGCACAACGGAAGCTCTCAAAAGGAGTAAATCCCTATTATATACTATTACCGATGGATAATCATCAAATGACCCCTCCCACTCTGGACGGAGCGGAAGGGATTGTCAGACTTGTACTGACTAAAATCCACCCACGTTTCTTCTGTTGCCCTTTGCGTACCAGGGCCGCGGTATCTCTTTCGAACAGTCCCGCAACCCTGGCAGGCCTCGCTCCTCTCGGATCCCTTCCCGTTTGCTGACATCTCTTTGAGGCGCGTGTGGAACACGAACACGCCGTCACCACGGCCTGTCGTCATAAGACGGACGGATGGCGAGCTAGCCCATTACTCACTGTCCACAGGCCCGCGACCCTCGACAGCCTTACGTCTTCATCTTTAGACACTCGATGACAATCATACACCAGCTAGAACGAAAGTTCTCATCAAAGTTCTTGAAATGGGCCGAGACACGATAAAACTGCTGTAAACTGTTGCGGACCTCTTGCAACTGCCTTCCGTCTCCATCGTCAGACCTTTGATGATAGACATACTCCAGGCAGGTCTAAAGTTCTCATCAAGGTACATGAAATGAGCCCAGACACGATATAGATGCTGTAAACTCTTGAGGACCTCTTGCAACTGCTTTCCTTCTCCATCGTCAGACATTCGATGAAAGTCATACTGACAACTCAGTATGGTTTAAAGTTTTCATCAAAGTGAATGAAATGAGCCCAATAACATTATACCTGCTGCAAACTGTTTAGGACCGCTTGCAACTGCCATTTGTCTCTATCGTTTGACCGTCGATGACAGTCATACTTCAGCAAGGCCTAAAGTTCTCATCAAGGTGCATGAATTGAGCCCAAACACGTTATTGTTGCTGCAAACTCTTGAGGACCTCTTGCAAGTGCCTTCCGTCTCCATCGTCAGACCTTCGATGACGTCATACTCCAGCTAGATCTAAAGTTCTCATCAAGGTGCAGGAAATGAGCCCAAACATGATTTCTCAATTTAAAAAACAAAAGATCATGTATATCGGACTTCTCTGTAAAAAGTTATGCGTGGTCAGGTCATACATAAAATAAAAAAATATAGACGCGTCGAATTGAGAACCTCCTCTTTTTGTTTCGTTGGTTAATAAACCAAGCTTCAGACATTTGACACGGGCGAGGGTCATTCTTTCACGGAAAACTTAACACCGCGACTCAGAAAATGGAGTGAAATTAATAGCGCCATCTATCGAGCACGAAATTTAACCGTTAAAATATAATGCATGTAAAGCGATCGAACACACACTCTACAGGGTTATAGCGTCATGTAGACTAATCTAGAGTACTTTTTGCTCTCAGACCCGATTTAAAAGTTATCTTGTGAGCACATTTTTATTAATTAGTACCATTTTGGTGCAATAGATGTCGTTGCATGTATCTTACACAATGATGGTAAGTTCTTCTTGAACACTTTAAATGTATAAATCTTTTGATAGAGAGCACTGATTACAGCATGAAACAAAAACTAAAACCTTCTCTAAGTTCCCCACAATATTTGTGCATTGAATCTAATCACATTGGTTTTCCCAACAACATGAACACCCGCCTCGCAGCGCGCGCGGGTCATTATTTTGATGCGGAGTTATTTTAAAACTGTGATATCTCCTAAGATATTCATCTAAATTGAATAGTGTAAAGGTCAATTTTGGTCACAATTGAATGCTAAAGATGACTAACATATTTATTTTTATAAGGATTAATACTATGTCGGTAAAAACACCTTCGCAAATAAAACATTAATTTTGACCAAATTTTAAAATCATAACAATGGTTATTGTGAGTCAACCTTAAAAGATAGGCATGTGCCGTCGCGGACTTTTTTTGAGACCTTTTTAAGAGAAATAATTCCCTGCTACATTATATTTGTGCAACTTTAACCGTTTACGCAGCGCACGCAACGGAAGCTATCAAAGAGAATAATTTTTCCCCGTTTTTGCAACATTTGTCATTGATGCTCCGCTCCTATTGGTTGTAGCGTGATGATATATAGCCTATAGCCTTCCTCGATAAATAGGCTAACCAACACAAAAAGAATTTTTCAATTCGAACCAGTAGTTCCTGAGATTACCGCGTTCAAACAAACAAACAAACAAACAAACTCTTCAGCTTTATAATATTAGTATAGATGGAAAAAAATCGTAATTGATATCCATATATCGATAGTTTACCGTCCACTCTCGCGCATCCCTACGCAATTGCGCATAAACAGTAACCTGTACGCCACAGTCGGGAATAGACGTCAAGCGGTGACGTCATTAGCGCTACGGGAGACGGCTAGTGATTTCGTACATTTATTATTATGATCGGTGGGAATATTTGTAACGGCATTATTATTGTGCGAGTGTATAATAAAAATGGCTGGCAATCAAATGACTACTGAAGAACTCGTTCGTGTGTTAGGAAATGTAGAAGAGGTTGATGAATTTTCCGAAGAAATATCTATACGAGGATGATTTGGAGATAGTTTTATTCATGATCAAACCTTTCATATAGATAGGTATGTCGTTTTTGTTTAATATTAAATGATGCGTTAGGGAAACAAAAGCGATAACATAAAATATTAAAAAACCCTTAATAATCTATTACTTTTAATGATAATTATGGAACAAATTTGAGACGCAAACGAATTAAGGTGTGACCTCTCCAATTTACCTCCGTTGGATTTTAATCAATCAAGACCTAGCGACCCACGAAATGCGGCGTTCGCAAAACTGGTCGCTTTTGAACTGGATCGAGTGCCAGAAAAAAACGTTCAGTAACTTACGTCAATATACTGAACGTTATTAGAAAAGTACGACAGCAAAAGGACTTGGATGACATAAGTTTGCCAAGTTACGAGGAGTCAGAGTTATATTTATATAAGTAAATTGATTAAATTGTTTTAAATAATAGATGATTATTATTTATTATGTCCCACAATATCACATCCCTACTCGCATGCGAGGAAGTTGTTAAAAGTCGTGCCAGCCACGCCAGAGTCGGGTCTTCCCGACTGCGGATGACGTCACGAACGAGATTAGTTTAGAACTTTATAACTGGTGTTCAATGATAGTATGATACCAAATAGGGTCAAATTAAATAAAAGAATAATGCAACGAGTAATATTTTATTTAAAAAATATGGAACGAAAAGCAATGATTAATTCGTTATCGATAAGATGTTGGAATCCCTATTTTTTTTTTGTAGGTATTTGCGCTGAATATGTCGCTTGGCGTGGTAGGGGCGCCGATGCGTGTACGCTCTGGCGTTCAAAAGGTTATATCCGAAACTGAGGAATAGCGAAAAATACTCAAAGGCGTCTCGAGCCCGATTTTTACGAAAACTAAAACTGCATAATAATATGCAATAGAACCCATTGATTTCTACCACCAACGCCCACTTGTAAAATTCACTCTGTATAACAGGGAACATAACTGATCAATAGCACCTCTTAACAAGTGTGTATTAATTTTCAGACTGTCACAACGTATTCGCGCTGATGTGCCGCAACAACCAGGAGCTGAAAGAGAAACTCTTCTCGTTTATGATTACCGACGAAACCGTAGACAAGTCATACTTTCTTCGACAACTTTGCAGACAAATGGCCAATACCGTCTGCAAAGCTGATGCTGTAAGTTTTATTTTTACAATTATCCCTAAGTAGTGTCTGCCCGAAACATGTTTCTTTGCCGAAACCGAAGGTTCGGTTTTGATTTAGTTTCGGCCAAAACCGAAACCGAATCTTTTCTATACGTAATTAAACACAGTGGGACGTTCTTTCCAGATATATGAATAATGAAAAATCTCGCTGGCTAGCGCTAACAAAATTTATGATAACATATCTTTGAATATTAGTTTTTAGGGTTCCGTAGTCAACAAGGAACCCTTATAGTTTCGCCATGTCGGTCCGTCTGTCCGTAGCTTAGCTCAAAGACTCTTAGTACTAGAAAGCTGTAATTTGGCATGAATATACAAAGAATATTATAGGTCTTTAAAAATATTGCGAGTTTGTTCAAATAATTCTTGGATTAAGGGATTCGTTTGTGAAATATTAAGCTTTAAAGTGCTCATTTTTGTTAGACTCAAGTGTCCCCCCCCCCTCTACCAGCTAAACGGTTGTGTTTGGGTGTAGTAAGCAAGGGACACCGACGCAAAAACGGTTACCACATATTCAGTAGGTACATCATTCTGAGCCCCTATTATCACTATCAGTGATCGGAATAGGTAGAGCTAATGTACCTAAAGTTCAAGGAACAGAACGAAAAGTGGGAACTTCCTTACGACTATATTTTTGTTTCGAAATTTTTGTTCCGAATGTCGGAACATTATTTAAGTACAAAAAAAAGTGCACGATTTTTGTTGTTTAAAAAATAAAGGTAATCTTCTTATCTTCGTTTGAACGCCTTAACAGAGGAATCTAATTCAATTTTCACACCAGCTTTAATAGTTAGAACTAACAAGGTAAAAATAACAATCTATAGGTTTTCATACCATTTATTCATTTTGTACAATTATTGGAACTAAACGTAAATAGAAATTAACCTTATTGAGGTTGATTTCTTATTTCGTGGATTAAGATAGAAGACTCGGTCAGAATATTATTTCCGTTGATGTTGAAAGTTGTCCCTTAAGGTGGAAGCGCAAGGGTAGCCCGCGAAATTTAAATTTTCTCAAGGTTATTGCAATTTGCAGGTTAGTGTCAAGTTGTATGTTGATGAAAATATGAATCGCGCCAGTAACACGTATGGCGTTACAGAATTATAATCATTCAAATCATCAATACAGCTCTCCAAGTTCATATAATCACATTCAATAGCTATTTCATGAAAAAGTCACTTTTTGAGATTATATGAACTTGGAGGGTTGTATTGATGATTCGAATGATTATAATTCTATAACTCCATACGCGTTACTGGCGCGATTCATATTTTTATCAACATACAACCTGACACTGACCTGCAAATTGCAATAAACGTAAGAATATTTAAATTTCGCGGGCTACCCTTGCGCATCCACCTTAATCTGAATCGGTACAGTTTTCATCAGGAAAGGGAGTTTTCTTTGTCATCGCTAGATTTATCTTCTTCCGGGGAATTAAAATAAATTATGAGCGTATACAACTGGAGAAACTACAGGAGTGATGATGCGCGCAAGACGACGCTTTTAATGCGAAGACTACTCAAACCTTTTGTCATTGTTTACCAGCGACAAACAAAATATAGAAAGAGACAGCAAGTTTTGGCTATTCTGGGAAACGAAAACATGAGGCGGAGGGTCCGCCGGGTTCTTTACCTTTAATTAATAACAATAGAAAACGTATCTACTGGCTTTTTGGGAACATTATCCTTGTTGTTGAAGTCGGTTAAAAAGGAAAAATAATTAATTCAATTAGTTTACTGTACTGATTAATAAGGAACATTATTATTAAATGTACTTAACTGATTCCGAGACATCAGAGTTTCAGAAAAAATTATGTCGGAAGGAAGTCCCCACTTTTCGTTTCTGTTCCTTAAACTTTACGTACATTAGCTCTACCTATTCCGACAACTGGTTAATATAAAAAAAACGCCTATTTCCTACAAAAGTTCAATACCTACACGGTCAAAATATATGGAACAGCTGTTATTTTTTTTTGGGGGGGCTCAGAATGATGTACTGAATACGTGGTAATCGTTTTCGCGTCGGTGATCCTTCCTTCCTGTATATAACAAAGTTAAAAGGAAAACTGTCACAGCTAAGTAGAGTTTACGAGTTATAGTCGACCAACTTACAAAATGTACTTGGGTTACATATTTTCCTAAGCATAATGTATCGGAGCACAGGTTTTTCAACTGCAAATGTAAGTTCGATTTTTATTGTTACAATAAAAATCAGCTTTCAGAGGCAAATCGGACCGTAGGAAGTGTCCGCATCTTTTGATGGGCAACTACGGAACATTGTGCGTGGCCCGACGCGCACTTAGACGGTTTTTTTATAATCACAATCAGCCAGCCTCGAAAGGCTAATTCAAATTAACTTATTACTTAGGAATCTTTTTGTTCTAGATAACATTTAAATGTTACTTGTACTTTTTTTTAAAGAGATTTATAAACTATAAATTAGTATAATATGTTGTACATTACAATTTTTTTACTTCTTTTACTTATTGAAAGTCATAAATTTACTTTAAGTTAACATTGTGTAACACTTTACAAAAATTAGCATATAAATGATGCACTTAGAATAAAAAATCTCGTAATTTTTAGAAGATTACATATTATTCAGCACTTTTTATTCTAAAAGAAAGTACGAAGTTTCGGCGCGGCCGAAAGGTTCGGCTGTTTTTTGGCCGAAGCATGATTTTTAGGCCGAAACCGAAACTTCGGTCGGACAATATCCATAAGTAATCAACTTTCCCGTCTATACGACAGCCATTGATTGCCAGCGCTCGGAAAATATGATCACTTCTCTAATAGGTACGCACGACGACCAATGAAGCTATGGAAACCAAATCAAGCTGATCTCTCACTGTACGGTAAGCCCATACAAAGCGAGGTCAAGTTATACCGGATATGTGTAGCTTGATGCGTCGCTGCGTGTACAGGGTCCGTACCACCACCTTTTATGGCAGTATTACTTTAATGTCACTTCTATTTTATCATTCATATTATCTGTCGAAAGAGACTGGATCCTGCGACACAGGGTATCCTAGTGCGAGATCTAGTGTCATACCCCTAAATATTGTAACACTTTGTATGAATCAATAAACGTTTTATTTATTTATTTACTTCGGGGTGGTAAAAAGATGGAGCCAGACGTCCTGTCCAGCTCCTTCACTGCAGTAAGATTAAAATAATACTGATATAAGGGGTCAGGCCCCGCCACCTGTAGGCCAGTTAAAGGCACTTTTGAACTGTCGAAACAAAGATAAAGATTAAATGTAGCTACAGTCCCAGTCACAAGGCATAAAAACTGTGAAAGTACTGTAGTTGCCCATTCCCTAGCGTAGATCTCTATGGAGAAGAACGGGCAAGAAACTCCATGGACACTCTTTTAAATCAGCATATTGTTACAAAACCTTGGTTACATCATTCATATTGAGATGGTACATTATGTGAGAACGATGTAGCAAGATGTGCACGTTAAAAGTGTCCATAGTAAATTTGAAAAATAAAATGAAATAATTAATTCAAATAAGCCGTGGCAACTAAGAGATGACCAGTCACAACTGACAGCGCTGAGTACAACATTAAAAATGAAACCGTTTACAGGATAAATTTCTGGCGTGCCTAGAGTCGCACCAGCTCGACATCGACACGAGCGAACTCGCGCTCAGCACATTATCGAAAGTGTCCAAATTCGCAGCGCGCACCAGAATCAAGGTACGGATCATTTACAACTTCTTATCATAAAACATAACTTTTAATTTGAAATTGAATGATATCTTGAAGACAGCCATAGGCTAACAATACACCAACCAAAACAAATGGAATTGTTAACCTCTTGGCTCTCGAAATCCTTTTTAAAATATATGTAAATGAATAAAGCATGAATTAGATGATACAGATTAGCTTAGCTTGGACATATAAATAACAAGCACATAACTGTTATAGTGGTAAGTTCTACGAAATGTCAGAATGCTACATAGCTCAAGAAGTTCGTCACAAGCATTTCTATGTAACTAAGGCATGATAATATTGTAGTCTGCAGTCGTTTGCATTCGATTATGTCAACGTGTTGTAACAATAGTCATACACTCATCTACTCGCCGAATTTATACATTTAAAATAACTTGGGAATTTGTTATATCAATCCAAATGATTTGTAAATAGGTTGTAATGTAAATACAAAAAAAAGAGGGGAAGGAAACTACTACCACCATCGTGCTTTCGAGCTGTTGGTGAAATTATATGAGATGAGAACGAGGGGCACGCTTGAATCAATATTTGTTACTCTGTGGTTGCAATTAGCGATAAGCCGCAAGTTGTGTACAATGTGGTAGTGTAGCACGTAGCGGAACAGTTAGTCGTAGTGGTGGTAGTGTGCAGTAAAGACAAACATGAGCGCAGCAGCGGACCGTGGTTGTGTTGTAGCTGGAGGCGCTGGCGGGGCTGACGGGGCTGCTGCGGCCCGAGCCGGGCTCCGGCCTGCTAGACACATGGGTATTGCGCGCTCACTTACTCGCACAGGTCTGACGCGGCTCTGCCACTCTCCTCTCGCTCCGTCCCCAACTAATACCTTCATCCGCATACTGCTTCCTGTGTATGTTACTTTAACATTCGCGTGACGTCTGCGTTGTTCAGTACATTTAGATGTGTGTTGGTCATATGTGAACCTACTTAACCGGGCTTTGGGTTCCATTTAAGCGATCCGTATAATGCGATAAAAATTGTATGGAACAATCGCGTTTCTAACAGCGGCCGTTTAAATTGATACACCACCGTCCGATACACTTCTACTTGAACATACTCGTATCATTAGCATTAACATACTCATTATTCAATACTCATGTTGGGTTCAGGAGCATTATTCATTTAATAAATATAATACGTAGAGGGACATCGCTTTAGTGATAATGTGACATATTTAGCTGTTTGGATCGGTTTGCTTGTGAGGCAGTGACGCGAGCTATTGCGTAAGCAGGTGTCGGTTCTACAAGCTAAGGCACAGGAATCAGTGTGCGCGTGCAGTCAACGGTCGAGCTTACTAAATCAATTGTATTGTAACTTGTCCCGCAAATGTACCTTGCTTAGTAAGTAAATACCTCAATTTCTTTCCGGAGAGAGCGAGGGTCACTGGAGTAAATGTCTTAGTTAATGCTTAGCTTCAAATCCTTTGTGATTAACTGTCTCGTGAGCGTGCCATACCAGTGGTGTTTTAACATGTCATCCATAAATACATATTCATTTCTCTATATTGTTGCTAAAAATATGTTGTGTTCTTTCTCTAAACGGGCATGGTTTTGTCTTGTGATTACATTGTTTAATAATATAACTCATTTTTATAATGTTTTAAATTTTAATTTTCTATTGAATAAATTTAAATTATCGACAAGATTCCGATTTGAGACTTAGTTTGTTGAACGTATTTTTTTTAGCATGTTTGGTTGAAATATAGTTTTTTTTATTTATTTGGCCCTATTAAGAAGTACATAAATCAGTTTGGTTAAATCTGTATGGTCATAGAATAATCATTATCGTATGATATGCAGGTGGGTCGTGCGTTTTCGTTTAACAAAACGCCGTCGAAGCTGAAGCGCGCCATGTCATCGATGATTTCGCCGTTCGGCTCCACCTCAAACCTCACGCCGGCCTCGCAGCTTGCGCAGATGAGGCTCGCCAGCTGTAATAACATCAACGTGAGTATTTATTTATCTTTTTCTCTATACTAATATAATAAAAGAATGCGAAAACATGTTTGTTGACTGATTTGTTTGTCCTTTCACGCAGCAACGGACCAACGGAACGACGTAATTTTTTTCATAGAGGCTGTTTATGCGCCGGACAGTGAAATAAGTTTTTTATCTAGTTTACATGCATGTTACCTGAGGGATAGACCAAGGGAGCGAAAACATCGGTAAAAGATAGTTACTAATACATATACCACAGCTATGTTATCGGTAAGGCGCTATGAGCCAATATCATCAACAGCAACCTTCGTAGCAAAAAGCTTTTTGTCCGAGAGCCCTATCTGAATTAGAAGGTAGGTGCAGTCAGCAACATTAGTCGATAAATATTTAAGTCTTTTTTTAATATTAATTATGGAAGTTACTAAAAATTTAAGTCGAAAGTAAAATGAAAAGACTAAATAATAATATGTATGTGTTTATAACGCTTTTGTCGCTGACAGTACCACTGGCTAGTGCTCTCAGTAAATGTTGTTTGGCGCAGATATACAAGAGCTAATAAGTAATGAGCAGTTTGATAGTGTTACTGTGCCCTCGCAGGAGATGGGCGCTAGCGGCGGCGGCGCAGCGGGCGGCGCGGAGCTACTGGTGGCGCCGCTGTCCGTGCAGCCCACGCGCAAGGCACAGCCCGGCGCGCTGCGACGCTTCTGACGCCGCAGCGCGCGCCGCGCCTGACGCGCTCTCACGTGACGCATGCCTCCGGTGTGCTGCTGCTGGCGCCGCTGTCCGTGCAGCGCAAGGCGCAGCCCGACGCGCAAGGCGCAGCACGACGCGCAAGGCGCAGCACGACGCGCAAGGCGCAGCACGACGCGCAAGGCGCAGCACGACGCGCAAGGCGCAGCACGACGCGCAAGGCGCAGCACGACGCGCAAGGCGCAGCACAACGCGCTGCGGCGCTTCTGACGTCGCGCGCCGCGCCTGACGCGCTGTCACGTGACGCGCGCGTACTGCACGCACGCCACCGGTGCGGGCGCATCCGCAGGGACGTAGCAATTTGATCGTAATTTATTTTGTTATTTCGCGGGCGGGCCAGGCCCGCTCGCGGACTTGGTGCGACGAGTGCCTTCGAATTGAACCGTGACGGGGTTTGAATGGAATTGATTGTGCAGGTTTAGTAAATTATTCGAAAGTATTAATAAGTTGCAGTCGACCGACGGCCTATCGAGATCGAATAAGAGTCGATCGGTAATCAAAGTGTGCTTATATGTTGTCATTTAAATGAATAAATTCATGATTATACAAGATTTGATTGTGAATACACATATCGAACCGAATACTCGGCTGCTACCAGTGAAACTCCACTACTTTAATGAATCTTGTAGTTTTATGAACTTACAACTAAATCTAACTATTCTCGTTATAAACTTTGGCCTATTTGTGGCTTAGCCAACTTGCCAAAATGTTTCACATCGACAAATCAATACCTTCACTTGCAAGCTCAAGAAATGCTGAATCTCCAAACATCCCATTTCCTCATTTTCAGGTTAGTCCAATAGTGGTCTACGTAACTGATTTTGCACAATTTGATTATTTGATATTATCATTGCATAAATCCTGTCAATCTTGCACAGAAATATACCTATTGATTTGTTGATTCGTGATTTTTTTTACTGTGAATATGAAAATATAGCCATAAAATATTAATGAAATACGATGCAATCGATGGCCTAAGTTTAGCTAACTTACGAATTTATTCATCTGTCAACATGTCACAGAAACATTGCTGATATTATTGAGATTTAGTTTTGCAAATAATTTGTACATATGTGATATTTTAAATATATTGTGAAATAGATCATAGCATACACTAGATCATAGTAGATTACCCATGATATCAATCTGATGCTGATTCAAAGTTTTCCTAATGTTTGCATTATGATTTGCTAATGGACAATGAATTACTCAAACCTTTGAATCGTTCAGGCTGGGTAGATAGGTGTTGTGTAAATAGTGTACGGAACATGAACAGCTTATGTAAACTAGGCGCCCTCGAATGTATCTTTTAAATATATTAATTCGCGTCTGTAAGTTTTATGAGAGTCTCACTTAGGCTACTATCATCAATCATGTGTACACATGTTGCTACATTGTACAAAAGAACAATATTTATAAATATTTTAAATGATTGATAAAATAAACATTTATTTTCAATCAGTTGTGTTTTTTGTTTCTTGAAACTAACCTACTAAATGATGACCATTTCTTATATAAATTAAATATTTATTTTTTTTAGTAGTCTTAAAATGTTAGTGCAGTATAAAACAGAATAATCCGCTAATGTAACCTACCTGTGTAAAATGTAGTCAGGTGGGTGATGGACGTGGTGGTGCCGGGTGTCGCATGAACGCGCAGGTGTTTGTAACCGCGCGCAGTGCCAAACTTAAAACCACTGCTATAAACGGTAATGTGCCTAATATCATAAACTTTGAAGGCATCTCGGTAGTAGGTAGCACTGATATTTTCATACAAAGGGACACCTGTAACGAAGACACACCTTCATTAACAAAGCAAACTGATAGAAAAATCTAATAATAAATTAAATTATAAATAGATAACGGTCGTGTCCAAACCAAATGATCGCGAATATGCAGTCGATGCGATAATTTGTCTTAGGTCTGAAAATCTGGCGGCGCATCGGCGCGTGCATGTTCGCTGAACAAAATGGACGAGACGATCGCGTATTTGTCTGTGACTAGCGCTATCAGGGAACGGCCTAACTCTAAACTTGCATACCAGTGCAATCAATGGAAAAATGTGCCACTGTATTCCTAATCGTGAAGGGCACAGGTTATCTTCAGTGGCCAGATCCATGTCAGACTTGAAGTCATGACCGCGGTACACGTACATGAGACCGACCACCTCCAAGAAGGTCACTAACGTCATCGAAATGCCTGTCATTATCGCATCAATGCTCTCCAGCAACGCTACGCCGCCCTGTCCAGAACAACAAAGCTTTTTAATCTCTGGTACATATCAAATAAGCATCCTGCTTCACCTTGATTTATGGAGTATACTTACATTCGTTGCATAAAACATACTAAATGCCATGCAGAATAAAATCAGACAAGCAACGATATAATATTCCTTAAATCTGAAACATGGAGTTATATAGAAGTTATAATAATTAGAAGAAAATGACGCCTCTAAAGGGTGTAAAACACCCTTAACGAAGCCGAGATCCGCTGTTCTCTTCATTGCAATATATATTTTTTGTTCTGGACGGTACCTGGGAACCTTGAGTTATAGAGATATTGAAGGTCAAAGTTACAACTTTTTCACACGTTCTTCTTAAGGTGGATGCGGCGCAAGGGTAGCCCGCGAAATTTAAATTTTCTTACGTTTATTAGAATTTGCAGGACAGTGTCAGGTTGTATGTTGATGAAAATATGAATCGCGCCAGTGACACGTATGGAGTTACAGAATTATAGTCATTCAAATCATCAATACAACCCTCAAAGTTCATTTAATTCCATTGAGTGACTTTTTCATGAAATAGTTATTGAATGGGGTTATATGAACTGAATGATTGATGATGATTTCAATGATTATAATTCAATCTCACAACTCCATACGTTTTACTGGCGCGATTCATATTTTCATCAACATACAACCTGACACTGACCTGCAAATTGCAATAAACTTAAGAAAATTTAAATTTCGCGGGGTACCCTTGCGCTTTCACCTTAATACTAATTTTACATGTTATATAACTTAAAATACCTCCATAACCTCTGAACTGTTCAATGCATCTATCAGCACAAATTTTGTATGCGTTACATTGAACGCTACCGTAAACCGTGTTTTTTCACACTAAAAATAGTCGTTTCCCAGCAATATTTTTTGTGCAGTGTAGTTTGATGTACAAAATGGTTGGTTAACGGCTTCGTCAAGGATCCGTTTACACCTTATATACTCCGAAGGATAAGATGGACAGGTTCCATTTACTGATATAAAGTTGCTTAAAGATAGTATTAACACACACAGCACAAATACTACAAAAATCCAAGTAGGAAACTTGCTTCTGTGACAAAATCTGAACATCGTTAACTACTCTTACGTTACAAAGTAAAGATTACGTTTTCTACTTACACTAATTTGACTCGGTACTCGAATATTATATGCAATGCAGTTTTTAAATTCACAAACGCTACGGCCATGTAAGAAAACACCAATCCACCAAATATTAAAGCCGTCCTAGAATAAGATATTATAACAACAATATTGGGGTCAACGGCGCAGACGTGATGGGTAAATATTAAGTTATTGTTAATAAAAATTTTAATTAATTAATTTGATTAAAAACTAAATTAATACAAAAGAAAAACTCACACAAAATGTGAGTATTTACCCATCGATGTACAATTTGAATACATTGGCATTATCCATAATGTACCTATTGTAAAGAGATTTTATCATTAGTAATTGTTTTATTGCTAGGTACTATATTGATGATAATATTCGCGATGACATACTCTCTTTCATGTTTTGGTATTTGTGTAACGGGTTGAAGTGCCGGTAGTCGACGAGAGCGCACATCGCGGCGCCGCACGTGTGCACCAGCGTCAGCATGAGCACAATCCCCGAGTGCCACACGTTCTCACACCCTAGGAGCGGGTCTATGTGACCGCCCGCTACAAACGCAACAAAGAGTAAACACACTTAATGTTGATACCCCACCAAATTATCGACACACTAACAGTATTTTATTAAAATTATAAATCAATCCCCTTGCAATGTTGCATATTAAGGTGGATGCACAAGGGTAGCCCGCGAAATTTAAATTTTCTTACGTTTATTGCAATTTGCAGGTCAGTGTCAGGTTGTATGTTGATGAAAATATGAATCGCGCCAGTAACACGTATGGAGTTACAGAATTATAATCATCAATACAACCCTCCAAGTTCATATAATCTCAAAAAGTGACTTTTTCATGAAATAGCTATTGAATGTGATTATATGAACTTGGAGAGCTGTATTGATGATTTGAATGATTATAATTCTGTAACTCCATACGTGTTACTGGCGCGATTCATATTTTCATCAACATACAACTTGACACTGACCTGCCAATTGCAATAAACTTGAGAAAATTTAAATTTCGCGGGCTACCCTTGCGCTTCCACCTTAAAGAAAGGAAATGATGTATCATTTATCCTATAATACATTGGCGGCACAAAACTTAAAAAAGCAATATTGCGTTCAAAGCTTTGATGATAATAGAATATAATTCAAAAATGACTCAAAAACTGTTGGTAAAACTATGTTAGTGACTATGTTAGTAGGTACTGATAAAAACAAACAACACAACAAATAACGGTGGATCATTGCTGCGAAAACCCATGAGTAATTGCACATAAACACTGTCCAGGCGACCGGCAATCAATCGTGCTTAAGATACTGTTGGTGCTGCCCACACCCTGCGCACCAGTGAAGCGCACCTTTCACGCATTGTTGCGTTTAAGGTGGAAGCGCAAGGGTAGCCCGCGGAATTCAAAATTTCTTACGTCGCGTCAGTAACACGTATGTAAAAGCTACAGAATTATAATCATTCAAATACTTATTCATTTATTCATCAAAGACATTTGCGCGCAAGTACATTCGCGCGAAAGGACACCTGTTGCGAATGGACTTTAGCGCGAACGGACACTAGTGCGAATGGACATTTGCGCGTCTAGTAAGTAGCCCGTGAGATTCATTACAGACAAAACATAATATCACGCTTGTTATAACTTGAACTTGATTTTGATTTTGACCCATTATTCGTTTAGAATAAAATGCCCTCGATTACCATGGACGTGACACCCATGACTTTGATTTTGATTTTGACCCGATATTCGTTTAGAACGCCCTCGATTGTCATGGACATGACACCCATGCCGAAAAATTCGCTACTATTCGCAGCAGCCATCTTTGATTTTGATTTTGACCCGATATAGATATATCGGGTACCAATATTAAGGTCCATTAAAAATAATTGCAATTCCTTTACAACTTTAGTAAAAAAAACATTGGAAACCTGCGCGAATATTTCGACGGGCTGTCAATGTTGCTGGACTGGGGCCTTAAACAATCCACACGCGCATCTGCGAACGCACTACAGAAGCGGGGCAGCGCCACCAGCATCCTAAACGCGTTATTAAACTGAACGCGGAGAGCACTATCTAAACGTCTTTGCTAACATCTAGCCCTCTGGCTGGACGTGTATAATAAAATATTCCACCAAAATCACAAGAAATATAAGATGATTCCATAGAGTTTGATATGATTAAACGCAGTATTTAGCGAATGATGGCTCCTTACAATATTAACGTACAGGAATAAGAATAATTCAATATGAATCCTACATTTGTAGAAAGGAGGTGACTGCTGAGATGACGAGTATTAGAGAAGTATGGAAGAACAACACATGCTGCGTCGACCCCGAATAAATTGGGATAAGGGCAGGGGAATGATGATGATTTGTATTGTAGGTACGTACCATAATTATGCAAGGCTTTGCCGTGTATCAGCTCAGTTCCGACACCGATAGAATGCATATAAAGTGCTAGCTCGCAGGCATCTGACAGAACCTATAAATTATAATCTAACATTTTTTTTATATAAAACTTTGCCCCACACTAGGAATTTGTCCTGTATCGTGGGTGCGTTTACAAACATTTAAACTCACATACACAAACAGCCAGACCCGGAACAACTACCTGTAGATCATACAAATATTTGTTCCGTGCGGGGATCCAACCCGCGACACGCAGCGCAGCAGCCAATTGCTCAGCCACTACACCAACCGTGCCGTCATTTATAGCGCTCGGGATAAGAAATTCAATTGTTTATATTTTTATAATTATGAATTCAGACAATATAGGTAATCATCCATACCGCCACTGTTTCCGCTCTACTACCGACCTCGAAAAGTCGATTTAAAGTCTGAGACATGGTCAGGTTGGTGGCACACTGAACGAATAGCACAGTGCTCCATATCCAAGGTACCAGAACAAACCACGGCTGGATGTTGTTATAAATAAGCTAAAACAACGTTGCAATAAATTATTATGTGACACGTAGTCCGCTATGCGAAATGGTGATGTTCAACAAAAAGGTTTATAAAATAAAATAGTCAAAGGGCATGTAGCGGCTAAGGTCTTCTTTAATGTAAAATTTATACCTACTCTACTATATGTTATTTTTTCCAAAACCATAAAGATCCATATGATCAGCCAAGCAACAATAATGGTCACTCCAAGTGGTAGGTTAAAGTTAGCAAAAAACTCCGTATCGCGGTACTGAACCAGTTCCACACTGCAAAAGACAAGACCATGGGAATAAATTAGGTAAAATTACAGCTTCAGGTTTTTTTTTAAGCTAAATCTTTTCCGGCCTGATGCCACAGAATTAGTAAGTCCGTGATAAATTGTAGCTTATAGTAGAAGCATACTCTCGCTATTATATTTTTAAGGCTAAATATGAGCCTCTGAGTAATCTTACTGCCTCTACACATTTTGCACCCTGCGAAAAAACTTTCATCACAGAGGCTCCTTTTTTCTGCCTCTGAATTGGAACTCCTGTTGGATTTTCGCGTGATCTATCGCTATACACAGAGGTTGAAATAAATTAGGAGTCCTTTATGTCATACATAAGGTTGCAAAAAATGGAGCATTAACACAGATGTGTTAATTCAAGGCACGATGTAAACATTTTCGCACTCGCTTCGCTCGCTCTTACAGCCTACTTTCTCTTAAATCTTTGTCTATAAGTCGTCTATGTAACTCTTGTATGAAGCATCGAAACAATTCTAGCCTGTCCAAGGCAGTGTGTAAAAGAAGATTTCGAGCTCGCTTCGCTCGCTATTGCAACCTACTTCCGGTTGAATGTTGACTTGGTTTGTATGTCAACCAAGTCCGTCCTTTCCAGGGTACGGTGTTAAAATTTTCGAGCTCGCTGGCTCGCTCGTGGAGCCTTAGGTATTTTATTCTTAAATTGTCTCCCTAAGTCAATTAAGTAACATCAGTCTATTTCTAAATAAAAGGACTTATGAATAGCTTACTTTTCGTGAGTGGAGACCTAACATTTTCTTTTAGTTCCTATAATAGACTTTAAAAAACAATAAAATTAAGTAGTAACTTCTACTTAGACAATATGTTTAAAAAAACCTGTCCGATCGGTGAGGCTAATAATAGGTATCCAGATTAGATTATATTTAAGTCATCCTTTTTGGAGAAAAAGTAAAAAAATACCCCGATGGCAAACATTCTGTGACATGGGCGCGAGTGCGAGCGGTCGCTTCTCGGGTAGTGACGTAATAATTAAAAGTGTGTTAGAATTTAGGGAAACAGAGGTAATTTGGGCTGAAGTGGTAAATTCATTAATATTTTAATTTTCATGAATATTTTATGTTTCTTATTTTATTTGGCAAAGTCATATGCCCCTTTCGGTTCGGACAGGGTTAAATTAACATATAGTGTATAGAAAATCTAGCCCTTGAAATTATGTTTTTTTTTTCTCATCTTTCTGCCCAAAAAGCTGTCGACGCCCTTGGTTTCCAGTCTAATCGGATGCAGCAGTACCAGTATTTTACATGGAGCGACTGCCTATCTGATGCACAACCCAGTTAGTACTTACGATACCCCCAAGGGGTAAGACTGGTTGTCAGACTTTCGGGTCACTGGCTACCTGTAACGACTATCAAAGATTTACAAATGACAGCCGAGACGTGCTTTCCGAGCGACGGAGGAAACTCGCTATGTAACTTCTATTATACCAAAATATTGTAACGGCGCCATTTTCAGACTTCCTTTTCTATTGAAAAGGAAGTCTGAAAGTGGCGCCGGTCACTGAAAAGTTGTGTCGTAATCGGTTATCGTGGACATGTGATGCGGAGCGGAGGAATGAGTATGAATGTAGATGGCTATAAGAGTAGAGGAAGACCAAATAAACGGTGGATGGACTGTGTGAGAGGTGATATGGCTGGACAGGAGGTGACTGCTTAGATGAGTAATAGAGAAGTATGGAAGAAGAAGACATGCTACGCCGACTCCAAATAAATTGTGATAGGGGCAGAAGAATGATTGTAAGATTGTAACGTACTAGAAATAGTTATATGCAGGAGTGGTGTACATAGGAGGATATGTTCCGACATATGTTTCATTGCACACTTTTACTTTAGAAGAAGACTTGAGTGCCCCACGTCTACCGACTGCCGCACGTCTGCAATAACAATATATAAATTGAAAATATTTTCCTGAATACAATAGTTAATAAAAGTTTAATTTCACGACATGGTTTTTCTAATTACAGGGGACAATAAAGCTAACACGTTTTATACCCAAAACGCTGTTAATTTTGATGGGACTGGATGACTGGGAAGTTTGTGTAAGTACTAAATGATTAAAGCCTTAACTTAAATTAGCGTTCGTACGATACCTTTACCTGGTAAAAGAACCATTCCTCCACCATAATTTATAATTCAAGTTCAACCCAACGGCTTTGTGATCCTCAATAGCATTATTTACTTTTGCGGATCCGAACTGGAACATAATTCGATAATGACTAAAAAAAACGAATTTAAATACCCTAGGTACCTACCTACTCGTTCATTTTATTAACATGGTAACAGTACGCTGATAGAGACAGATCTATTTGATTTTCGCATGACCGATCGATAAAATTCGAAAGAGCCCCTTGCCACTAGGCTATAGGCAAATTAGTCATAGGTACACAAGGTTGCGAAAAATCGAGCTTATAGATTATATTTTGATCTTAAATTACTTATCTAAAATCTGATGATGGTGAATGTACCTACATTATGGAGCAATACAAAAAAACGGCATTTTTTATTTGTTTAATGAGTTATTTTCTCCTAAAACATGTATGAAGTATTTAATGGGTGCAGAAAAATATAAAGCATCAATGTTGGTCATACTTCACAATAAGTCAAACAAGTAATTCTTATTTCTGAATAGGGGCACAAGAACATCTAACCTATCCGAGGCTGCTTTGAGCTCTTCGTTTCGCTTTGCTCTCGCTTGCAGCCATTATTCTTTTAATTCTAAAACTTTCCTGGTCTAACTCGACCAAGTAGAATCTATTTCTGGTTAAAGAAAGCTAACATATTCGGAGTAGGGTGGTAAAATTTTGAGCTTGCTTCACTCGTTCATGTAGAGTAGGTTCCTTTAATTTTAGACTTGTAAACCGACGCAAAAAAAAAACAGAAGGTTCTCAATATTAATTTTTGTTAAGACAAGTTACCCATCTTCTTCTATACGAATGGAGCGTTTCTTTACTCTTCCTAGACTTGGGGATTGTTGCGTAACTTAGACCGGTCACCCATCTTGTGAGTGGTGGGTTTTTAACGATTCTTTTTGGACGAAGCGAGTAAGTTAAATTTGAAAATATATTCCGCTCCTAAAGGTGGCTGTACAATCTCGTCGAGGCACTCCACCAAGGCAGGGCGAGTGTGAGAGAGTATACAGGGTGGATACTTTCAGCGGGGAAGTAAAAGCTACATGAAAATGGTCTTAGGAGACTATAGATAGATCCATATATATTTTTTTGTGAAAGGGCTGGAAGATTATTGTATGAAGCCTGGCCAGCCTAACTAGTTCCGCCATTGTTTTTTTCAAATTTGCGGCCACTTATAAAACATTATATTAATCAATAGCTGGTATCAATACAAACACGTTTTGTATGAGACAAAATGTTCTAAAGTGTCACGTTTCCGAGATATGAGCTATCAAAATTAAAGTCCAATCACAGCATCTTCAGCACAACTTTGATTTGATCAGCCACGCATGATCATCATCATCATTTAATTTTCAGCCCGTTGCTGTCCACTGCTGAACATGGCCTATGTTCAGCCATTCAGCCCCCAATCGAGTTTCAACGTGTCCGCTCTGACACCCTGCGTTCTTTTCAGTTTTTCTTACAATACAAATTCGAAATAAGTGCTCAATTTTACGAGCTCGCTGTTGAATCCTGACTTTTCTCAATTGCTATGCTTTCATACATAAATCGACAAAATTACTCCTAGCTCCTAAAGTATACACAACTAAACCCCCCCAAAATCTTTGGCTGGGACAACGTCTGCAGTACACCCACATTTCGACAGTTAGGTATGGTAAGTTCCATTTTATTTGGGATAAGCCTATTACCATGAAATGTGTTAACAATGTAAAATAATTGCATAGCAAATATTTGTATAGGATATTACAACTAAAACGGAAAAATAAAAATTGCGACAGACATCGATTGTATAGGCTTTTTTTGGCTATTCCAATAGCTGTGAAATGATTTTGTCATCTATCATGGTCAAAGGCATTGAGTGCTTTACAACATGGCTTCTCATAATAGAAGGCTGGAGTGCTTCAATCTCAGCCTCAATCAAAGCCTGTTCTTCCACGATATTTAACTTGTTTTCGTTTGAAAACTTAAAATAAATAGGTCTGCAAAACATGGTGGAAGATGGCTTTGGATTCTCCCATACCTTTTCATCGCCACAAACTAAGCGCAGAGGCACAAAAGAACACATAAAAATACTGGAATCGTCTGCGTCTGCCATAGTTTGCTTGTACAAACTTTGCCCTGAAGCACCATCAAAGCCCCACTTGCATATAAGTGTCTGCTCTTTGCCATCCAGCGAAGATTCCACACGTAAGAATTTTCCAAGCCTAGCCACAGTTTTGTCCAAAATTGCTTAGAGCTTTACTTTTACCTCTCTTTCCGTGATGTCTATGGTATCTTTTGGGGGGTAGCAGTCCTTCTTCGCCTCAAGGATGGCAGTATAAGAAGGATACAGTGGTATTCCTTCTTCTTTTGCACAAGATCATAATGTTATATACTGCCACTTCGAAAGCTTCAATGAGGGCAAAATACCTAAAGCTTTGTCAGCGGAATATAGGCACAGTTTTCTTTGTATTTTAACAATTTCTTTATCTTTGTAGCCTCTTCGGGAGCAAGGCTTTCAGTGCTATGCGTTAGGGGCTCTTCCACTCTCCTTCTCTTCTGTAGCGGGCTTAGCTCCACGAATGATTTTCTCGGCGTCACAACTGATGTTCATGTTCCAACACTGCACGTCTCCGGTGTGTAATATGTTGATGCACCCTCATTTACACCAAAGTCAGAACTGGAACATGGTTGCTGCTCCAGCGACACTACAGAAGTAGTCATTTTTTCTCTTGAGACCTCAGGCCATTTGATGTTCTCTTGCAGCCATGTCTCATACTTTTTTATATATGTATGTCTCGTGCGATTACACGAGATCCATTTCTTCCTCAAGTTACTCACATAACTGACAGAATTGTTTCAATTCCTTCTTTTCATTTTCCAACAATTCAACAGTATTCTGAAAAGCTTCAAATAAAACATTGGGCTGTGAAAAACTCCTGTTGTTTGCAACAAACATGAAAATGTCCAAATTGGTACCAAAACCTTCCATCACAACTATAGTTGTAAATAAACCGTTTTAAACCAAAATCAGTGGTTTAAAACCCGTTTTAAATTTGTTTAAAACGGTTTAAAACCACGACCACGTGGGCCGTACATTGATTACGAATTACTTAAAAAAATAGTTTAAAAGGCTAATTGAAATCATTTACCATTTTTATTAATATATGTGAAGTCATATATCATATTTATACTACTATTTTGGATTAGTCACTGAAAACAATCATGTTTTGGGTATTTATTAAAATAAAACGGCAATGCCGCATTCTTATTTTTCACTTTGCTACCAAAATCGCAACGGGGAGAGATGGGGCAGGTAGGGATCGATTTTATGTTTGTCTGTCATGTTAATGAAGGTTGATTTTAAAACATTTTTATTTTATTTTCCTTCTTTACATTCTAAATCAGGAAGGAGGTGTGGTCTAGATAACTTCGTGTAAAGCCTCAGTGCATTCGAAAAAAAAACATTCTAAACCATATTAAACCGCTAAGTGTGGTTTTAAATCGTTTTAAACCAAAAAGACGGTTTAAAACAAAATGGTTTAAAACGTTTAAAATTCGTTTTGCATCTCTAATCACAACACAATAACAAATATAAGGTAATAAGTTAGCGCGCACAAGTACTGAGAGCTACTGATAAAATTAGACTCAAATGTCCTGTTTTTATACAACTACCCTCGTTATCTTTCGCTAATTAGTTACCTTTATTACAGACAATATAATTGTATTGTGACTAGGACCCATTTGGCCCTGCTAGAGCTAGTTAATGCTCATGTCATTAGTATCTAATAATATCTAAATCACGGTGACTAATAAATGAGTTAGTTCATGGACTGAAATTAAAAAAAAAACCTATACAATCAATATCTTTTTTAACTATTTTCATCATAAAGGTCATTAGCAGGCTAAATCTAACTATAATATAAGTAAATCGATAGGCAACGTCATTTAGCCACGGCAAAGATTTGAAAACTCACATATTGAAAATTCAACATTTCAAAAATTTGCTACATGCGAAGCGGTGACTAAAGGTACATGACTTGTATGTCATCTTGATCGCCGTGTATGGTACTATAGCTCGTGTGAACACCAGCCTAACAGTTCCATTAACTTTCGAAAAAAGTATTTTAAGTGTATTCTCCCATACAAAAAAAAACACAAAACTTTTTTTTTCTCACGCATGGTGCTACCAATACCATCCATACGTTAATATGACGTAAAGGGAAATTTTTGAATCCCTGACTTTGACTTTCTATGAGTACGGAGCTCAATTTCCAGACCACTGTGCGTCGGTTTTATTTTTTGCAAATACCAACTTAATTCGTTATCAGGCCAAACTACACCACACTGTAGGGCCCACCACAAATGAACGAGCGGGCGTTTCCAGCGGTGACGCGGCAGTTGCGGACGAGCGCTACATCAGAGGTTGGTCGCAGTGCTTTATTGGGTTAGTGTGTCCTGACATGATAAGACAGTAAACCGGTTTGGACTAGCACAAACTAAGTAGTTTGGCCTGGTATCAGGTTTGGCCCGTAACATAACATGCTAGTCCTCGTGACTGTACTCATTTATAAACACTTACCCGGCGTCGTGAAGTTTTAATATCCGCTTTCACCGGATCATATGTTTTTGAATCAAAATCCCTAAAATGAAATTGATAATATTTTTTATTTGCCGTTCAACCTCCAATACGGTTCGAATTAAAATACATATTAAATAAAGCTTGGCGACAATGCTGTAATCAGAATCACAGAACATAATTATCATATTAAGCCAGGTCCACATAATTATGATCCTTTGCCCGATCCGATCACCGTATCCGTATCGCCGACGCCTAACATGAACGCCTATCTGTACGGGTGATGATGATGAATGATGATTGTCTTGATACGCCGCTCTGATACAAAGCGCGATACGACCTGTTCCATTTCGAGTCTGTTCTTGTCCGATCATCAAAGGAGATACGGATACGGCACGGTTTGGCGCTCATGACTATTCTGAGGATACGACAAGTATGATACGCAGTTAAATAAAGGCGTCCATAACTAGATACGGAGCTTAATACAGTACGACGAATGATACGGATACAGCGATCGGATCGGGCAAATGGTATACATATGTGGACCCGGATTTAGGTTACACACGGGTATGTAATTTTATTCTGATATTCCCACACATATAAATTTTTCATCGGTATATAAAAAAATAACAGCTGCTCCATACATTTTGACCGTGTAGGTAGGTATTGCAATTGATGACAGACCGAAGTATTTCTTAAAATCGAGTGAACCCAAGTAGTGATAAAAAATCCTTTTGATGTAAACAGCTTTAAATGCAAATATGCTCACCGACAGTACGTGAAGGGTAGCGCTGCATCGGACACCGAATGGTAGACATACGACGCAGCTATGGAAGCCATGGTACAGCAAGAGATGGCGCGCACTACGGCATTAATGCACATTGCTATACCAATTCCTAAAGAATGCAAAATATTGATTATTAGAAGTTCTCTATTGTGATTTTTGTGGTGTGCAATATGCGAATAGAAAAGATGGATGAACCGTGTGAATGATCATATGGCTAGAAAGGAACTGCTGTGATGACGAGTAATAGAGAAGACATTGTGCGCCGATCCCAAATTAATTGGGTGGGCAGGAGAATGGTGATGATTTATCTTAACTTACCTTCAAAAATGGGAATCATTCGGAAAGCACGACCAGGCCCGCTTATACTCCATTGTCCAAGGTACACTTCAAAGTGTCGCACAGGGTTAGCCAGAGTTGCCACAGCGACCAACAGGTACGCCAGAAAAAAAACTGAAATACATTAAAAAAACAATACCATGCCTAAACACGAGGTACACTGACTTAACCTTTTACGGTTTTTACTTGAGGGATTTCTTCAGAAGTATACACTTCTAGGGCATACGCCCTATGGGCTTATTCGGATATTAGGTACGACGCTATTGCCTTCATTATTATAATCGGTCTGAGTATGAGTGATTGCTGCAAGGCCCATGATCACAGCAACACAAAATTAAATAGAGAAACAAAAGGTAAGAGAGGGTATGAGCTCATTGTAAGACGCGCATGTAGGCGCGTATACGCGCGCTTTCGCCGCAAACCGAACTCGTACTAGCGTTGACGCGCTTTTAATATTACACATGACATTTTAATATGACATATTGCTACCGATTGAAGCCATTGCATCGGTTCGAGCGAATTCGCTACAATAAGTGTTCAGATTTTTGAAACGCAATATCGCGCGCGTGTATACGAGTAAGCCGATTCGAGCTTATACGCGCAGAAAAATAAGCTAGGTTGAAACCGCTCTAAGACTAGCCATATAGCAGTTTACATCCGAAATTAATCAGTTTTCCGGGATATAAACTTTCGGTGACAGCTAACAAGATATTATTAATTTAACCACTGAATTAAACATTTGTTTATTTTAAGATAACGGAAACGTTACCTATATTGCGTAGCCCAGTTTATGTATGGAAAATAAGTAGAGTGGTAGATGTACACAAAAATCTGCAATGCGCAAATGTTTGTGATAAGATTTGTTGTTTTAACTTACATTATGGTAGTTGAAGTAAGATATTAATGATAATTATAACTAATTATTAATCAAACATTGTAAATAGCTTCGCTTTATTAATTTAATACCATAATAAAAGTCTTTTTGGCAACCTTGCTGGTGGTAACGGTGGGGACACGGAAGAGAATTGAGCCGGACAGAAACAGGTATGTCAATCAAAAAAGACGTCAGTCGCCTCGCTTAGGCTTAGGTTCTGACGCCGCGATTCGATCGACACCTTTACGACTTTGACGATTTGTGACGAACGATTTGTTTTTATTGCATAAAGCTTTCTGTCCGGATCGGACGAAGAGGGTGTTTGGGCCACTGAAAGAGGCCTCCGATACAAATATATACCGACGCTTATATTACCTATAAGTCGAGCTAAACGAAAACGAACTGGAAATTAGTTTGAGCTATGACCGTTTACCTAAGAATAACTTACATAGTTCGCCTGTAAGTGCTGCCGATGGTAGTCGGCAGTGCATGGTCATCAGAGCGCTGAGCGCGAGCGAGCCAATGCGCAGACGGCGGCGGCCACGCTTGCGCCTCCTGGCATTTCGGGCTGATATGCTGTCCATCTCCGCGATGTGCGTCGTGGACCATACCATCGACCACTGACTCTGCTACACTTACCAATAACACTACTTTGTTAGCTGTTCGGATGAAAATCTATGGATGATTAGCCCTGGAAATCGTGTTGGGTCACTATGGAAGTTGGTTGCCGAGCCTTTCCTTACACCCTTAGATTTTCATGACAAAAAAAGTGTTTCAGCCGGTTCTTATACCCACCGTCTACCTCATGAGACCACCTGGGTGAACCGTTGAAAGATTTTTTTTACAACGGCTCACCTCTCAGATAAAACTAAAACGCGCCTAACTTTATATTGATGACGGTACACCTAAGTAATTTGGTGCTGGCCGTTATAATATCTATGAATGCACAGTATGTTGTTTTGCGCCAGCAAATTGACATTATCAGAAAATCGACGTTCCTGAACCTATTTTCTCGTATGTCTTAAGTGTTATTTGTAATTTATTAATAAAATATCAAATGTTAATTAGGTACAGTCCTTTGCTAGCTTGGTATACAAACTCAGGATCCGCAATAAAATAAAACAGTAACATTAAAAACTTATTTCGGCAACATACAATATGAAAAAAAAAAACTTATTTAAAGCAATTTTTCTAGAGTGTATCCCACCGTTATTTCATGATTTAGAAGTTGTAGTTGATAGTACATTAATATCATCATCATTTTAAATATACATTTTCTTTCTTTTCGTAGTTTAAAATGTCACTTTGGACTGTTTCTTTCAATTTCACTCAAACTCAAAGCATTTATTTCAATTAGACCTTAACAGGCACTTTTAATGTCAGATAAACAAAGGCGAAGCTACAGTCACAGACACAAGGCACAATAATTTGTGAAAGTACTGTAGTTGCCCATTCCAAAGCATAGATCTCTATGGAGAAGAATGGGCAAGAAACTCCATGGACACTGTCAAAGAAGTCTTTTCAATCAAAATATTGTTACAAGATCTTGGTTACATCATTAATGTTGAGATTATACGTATATATATGAGAACGATGTAGAAAGACGTGCACATTAAGAGCGTCCAGAGTAAAAGATTATAATTATTAACAATCTAAAAACAAAGTAGTTAAAATAAACCGTGGCAGCTAAGAGATGACCAGTCCCAACTGACAGCGCCCGTTCACGAACATGACGCATGCATCAGCCCCATTCAGCTCAACCATATTGAAGGGAACTAAATGACCCGACACATCCGCCACTATCAGCGAGACATTTGAGTGAGCCTGACATTCTCTCAGCCACCAGGGCACATTCGAGTCAATGATGGATAACTAAATGTAAATGGTAGCTTTACACCACCACACCATGTGGGAGTACATGGTACTCCCATAGTACTTGTTTTATTTTTCTATATGAGGCGCAACTTCACAATCTCTATTTTTAAATGCTTTCACTTTGTGGTATTATTCCGTCGGTTGCCTTACGAGAACATTCTAGATTACGTGCGAGTCTCGAATGTTCCTGAAGGACCTGTTTCGAAGATTGGAGTCTAGAATATTCCATTATAGAATTGCCTAGAATATTAGACAAACTTGTGGAAATTTCTCGAAGGATGTTGTTTCACTATGGACTGTGAAGAACGTTCGAGAAGGTTGTAGATCTTTCTCGAAGGATCGGTCGTCATATAAATAGCCGTCGTGTTTGCGGGAGCAGTCAGTCTGATTTTGGCTACACAACGAAGCGAATCGAAGTAATCGATAATATTTTATTTATCCCATACCCAGCTCATAACAGTATTGATGCTCTTTATGCAGCGACACATTACCACCATTTCTTTTAATAGTTATTAATTCATTACTTTACATGGTTTAGTAATTTATTTTATTTAAAAAGAAAAAAAACAGGACATCGGAATATATTAAGCTGTCAATGTTGAACAATGAATGTCAACAAAACATTTAAAATAACCCATTAGTAATCATAATCTCTATGCACTTCAAATCTGAAAACTTTTGATAACAAGGTGGACGGTGGAAAATAACTATTTCCCAAGGATCACCCAGGTAGACAAATGTGAGCCACGGTTCCCCCATATGATCTCATGAGGTGGACGGTAGGTAAGAACTGGTTTGAGCGTCCTTATTGTATTAATCCAAAACTATCGACAGGGAAAAATGAAGTCCTTGGACGAGGCTTTTACCCGGGGTTTAAAGGGGGCCATACTAAGCAGTTAATAAAATAACATCACGCCAGTAATCCCAGAATGGTTAGGCAGAGGTGTATCTAATAATACACCCGCATTGCGCCAGTTACATTTTATCCCACGTAATAGGGGGCAAGCCTATTGCCAAAATCCGGGCACAAATCCTGTCTCCGTGGCTGCTACTGACTATTTATAACTTATTGTGTTACATTAAGTTTTAAACAGATGAAAATTATTAAAAAAAATGCTTGGAAATAAATAAAGCTTCATTACTAATGTATTGATCGAGGCCCAGCCTTTTCCCAACTCTGCGAGCACAGTTCAATACAACAACAGCAGGGTTAAGTTTTTAACTGAATGCTTTCAGGTTTGTCCACTTGTTGCTGATAATGCAAGTTACAAACTAAACGGATTATTTTCTGGCATATACGATGACGATTCATGAGGATGGGTTAGCGATTAGCGATGGTTGATGATCAATGCACACCCGTGCGATGTTAGTGAGGCTAACAAACAAACGGTTAAAGAGAATTAGATAAAGTCCATACCGTATCTCTATTGTCAAATGTGAGAATTGTTTCCATTGACTGTTGCTTGTGTGGCGAAGCCATGATTACTATAAATTTGAAAGTCGTTAAATGGACAAATAAAAAATTGAAGCCAAAACTTCATGTGTTAAAAATTTGGAGTAGAAATGTCAGACCAAAGAGTAGAATACTTATTGTGTCATGTTGCAACAAAAGGGTATAGCATCAAAAAGGTCAGGATAATTTGGATTTAATGAGGTATTTTTGTCCCAAAAATATTGTCGTTGGAAATAGAGCCGAAGCAGTGTGGACGAGATGAACAGAGATGGGTGGGTATCAATCAATGATGTTATACATAACATCCAATGAGGTATACCGGTATACCTCATTGGTATCAATCTTCAAATATGTCAGAAAACCACAAGTTACCTGATTTGCTGCTAGGGGTTTAGTTGTTTACAATTAATGCGACCGAATTGTGATGATAGGTTGGAATGATGAATGTTATAAACAAAAACAAAAAATTGAGCTTATTCATTTATTAAATAATGATTTACATAGGTTCTTGTAAAAGGTTTATGTGTTTTAGATCTTACTTGCTAATTCATGATGATATCCCACTACTAGTCAGGACGAAACTCCCGCTAATGTACAAATATCGCAGTACAAGAACGCGTGGCAATTATTCCAATTTACACCTTGTGACATAAGATTCACATGACCCGCGCTAGTGAATTGAATCTATAATAACAAGCGGTAATTAGTTTACAACTAAACACTGTATAAACATTTGTTTTACAATAGGTTCGTCTATGCTCTACATTGGCGGTTTCAGTGTTGTTACAACACGTCACACGCTGCAAGCGCCGCTAAAGATACCATTCGGAGCTGTGGGGCAGGTGACAGCGGTGAACTGTTGCGCACCATCGGCCTCAGGCGGCGAAAGAACAACCGTATTAAATCATATATTGCAAAGTATTTCGCAATCAAGCCGAGGAATTGAATGGTACTTTAACCGGAGGGCCACGAAACGAAGACTCATTGCGATGTGCTTCTTAAGACAGCATCGAACATTAAAAACCAAATAAAGTTTATTTACAAAATTATAGTGTTTTAGACGCATGTAACGACAAAGCGCCGTACTTAATTTCGTCACTTTCACAAAACATACACTCAGTCACACACAAAGTTAATACTTGACGCCACGTTTCGGCGATCACTGCATCGAGGAGTTCATAGCATAAGTTTGTCCCACAAGTCAGTGGCACTGTACTTCGTGCTCTCAGTCCGGGCGGAGGCCTGACGTTATATGGCGTCGTACGCGTGGTGCTAGGGCGGCGGCGGCGCGGCCGGCTGCGGCGCCTCCTGCGGCAGCGAGAAGTTCGTCAGCAGGTCGCGCACCGCCGGCCACAGCGTGCACTCCGAGTGAGACTGGTTGAACTCGTTGAACCTGGATAGAAACATCTTCTGTTAGGGTCAATTCACACATTCGGTTTGAATTGACCCCTAGGGTTGCACTTATATTTGCATAGACATGTGACGATGAGGGGTGAATCGCATTTGACTAAAAGAGTGATGAATATTAATGTTGATGGATGGAGGGGAAGACGGGAAAAGGTGGAATGAAAGCGTGATGGTTGACAGGGACGAATGGAAGAAAAAGACGTGTTGCGTCGACCCCAAGTAATATGGGTGAGTGCAGTTGTCGGTGTTAGAATAAAATTAGTATACGAGTAGTTCAAGAGAAGTGAATGAAAATGGTGGGTACGCAGATATATGGTCAGCAGCGCAATTTCGATTGATAAAAGTGAAAAAGATGACTTGGACGAACTTGAAACAACCCCACTCAGCTTTGTTTCAAGTTCGTCTAAGTGAGTATGTATGCATGTAAATAATGTATTGTGGTACCGTTTGAGATGCAAGCTGACGGCGATGAGGTGCGGCTGCGCGTTCTGCTTGTCGGCCAGCTGCGTCACGTTCAGCTGCATGTCGTACACCAGCGGCAGCACCAGCTGCGTGTCGCCGCGCGTCAGGCAGATCTGTACACATACATACGCCTTCAACGTCGGGGCAGTGCTAGTCATTTGTCTGTCTGTTGTTGACATATTTAATGGATTTTGTGGTATATTATACGTCAAACAGTAATTAAAGTGCAAGCTAGTACTGTATAAAGATACCCAATGAAACAACAAGGTCGTTTATGTAAAATTAAAGTCAGGTGTTAAGATTCTCGACTAAACTTATTGTACACATAAAACATAACCACATGTCTTGATGCGACAGCCCCGACTTACTCACAGGTAACATGTTACCTAGAGCTTAGTAATAATTCGTGTTGACGATTCGATTATGTACGTATGACCAATTTTTCTAAAATGATTCCTTAGAAATGACTATAAATGCTAATAGTAATATAGGTAGAGTGGAGCTAGTGCGCGAGAACATAATATCTGTACTCACAAAGAACAGTATCTTGTGCTTAGCCAGCAGCACGGCGGGCTGGCCGGCCGGCACGATGGGCGGCGCGGCGGGCGGGATGCGCAGCGCCCAGTGCAGCGCCCACAGCGCGGGCGCGGCGGGCGCCAGCTCCGCGCGCATGAGCGCCACCAGCGAGCCCAGCGCCGCGCCCGGCGCGCCCCACGTGCGCGTCCAGCCCTGCAGCGCCGTGGCGCGGTACGGCGCTATCGCCACGCGCTGCTCGAAGAACTTCTCCATCACCTGGCGGAAACATTCGTGTCGGTTCGAATCGTGTCATGCTTCAATGTCATTTTATAATCTCGTCATCGTTTATTGGAGCTGTTTTGAGTACTTCACTGTATTAAGAGAAGCAAGCGTGCATTTCAACATGAAGTTTAATAAGAATAGCGTCGCCCGCCCACGTCCCTGCTGACGTTTCGCCCTTCAATTAATTGCCTGCATTACGTACCTGCAAGTCGTCCGCTGACCAGGCCTCCTTGTTGTGGTCGGGCAGTGGCGTGAGCTGCAGGTGCAGTGACTGCATGTGCTGCGGGTGCAGCGCCACGCGCCCCGCCAGCCCCGCGCTCTCGCACCGGAATGTCAGGCTCGTCGCCTCCACCGACACCAATGTCAGCTGCACGCACGTGACAATCATTGTAACATGAGATGTGAGGAGTGAGCGAAATATTCGATATCAGTTTATACTGGCACTACATGGCGTACTTGTCGTTTTACGTAACTGATGCAGTACGCCATAGAGCGCTATGCGCTAATACTTCACTCTTGTAATCCCCGAAGAGTAAGGCAGAGGTGTATCCCACCCACATGTTGTCTGTTCTGTTTAAGTCCCATGAAACAGAAGGCGGTTCTATTCCTATTAACCGGGTACAAATGCAGACTCCTAGCTGCTTCTGACAAATCCCCAATATCGTCAATTAGATCCCATAAAACAGCACTCACAAACTCCTCCTGCTGCACGAACCGCTGCAGCGTGCGCTTCATGTAGACGCAGGCGAGGAAGCGCTGCACGGGCGCCAGCGCGGGCCCGGGCGGCGCGCCGGGCGGCGGGTCGGCCGGCGTGCACAGCGTCTCCAGCTTGCACACGGCCAGCGGCGTGGCCGTGGCGCCCGACCAGCCGCGCGCGCCGCCGCCCGCCACGCGCGACCCGCTACAAGCTTGAGGACCTGCCAATTTAGCGTTGGGAAGTGTACTTGTCATATCTTGTTGAAATGATGATGATGAGGGTTCCGTAGCAGAATGGCAGAAAACGGAACCCTTATAGATTCGCCAAGTCTGTCTGTGTGTCCGTGTATGTCACAGCCACTTACATGGAACTGAAACTAAAAAATATATTTTTTGTCTATTATATATATATATATTGGATGTCTATAGATAGGTCTTTAAAAATGACATTGAGGTTCCTCAAACCATTTTTTCTCAAAGTTACTCGTTTGAAAGATAAACACTCCCAAAGTGGTAAAATGTGTGTCCCCCCTCTAATTTCTAAAGTAAGAGGAGGAAAATTAACGAAATAAAAAATTTAACCAAAATTGGTTTGAATAAGATTTGATGCTTAGTTTTTGAGATATTGGACTTTATCATCAAACTGCAGCAGTAACTTTGTTTTTCATTAACATACTATGAAAAACCAATTTAGTTTTGCTGTTGAATATAAAACAATACAACATATGAATGAGCCTTCAAAATATTTTTATTGCATTGTTGGTACGACTCGCATTTGGCCGTTTTTTCTTCTTTTATCAATACATGGGGTCAGTTTCTTTTTTTTTTAACGCTGTTACCTCCGTGCCTCGGAAAGAACGTTAAGCCGTCGGTCTCGGCTGTCATCTGTAGATATTTGACAGTCGTTACAGGTAGTCAGTGGCCCAAAAAGTCTGACAATCAGTTTTACCAAGGGGTATCGTATTACCTAGTACTAACTGGGCTGTGGAGGTCAGATAGGCAGTCGCTCCATGTAAAATACTGGTATTCAGCTTCATCCAGTTAGACTGGAAGCTGACCTAAACATAGTTGGGAAAAGTCTAGACATATCTACAAATACTAGTGCTGTTCTGGTACCGTTTTCTATACAAATAAATAAAATTGAAGTGACTGTTTGTAATATCAAAATAACAGCTTTTTATTGAATGCATGTCTGTCTGTCGGTCTGTCTGTTTGTTCCGGAAAAACTCCGAAACGGCTGGACCTATTTTGTCGGGACTTTTACTGGCAGATAGCTAATTTTATTAGTTCTAACTTAGGCTACTTTTATTTTAGAAAAATAGTTAGGGTTTTGAGCAAAAAAATTAAAACCCTTGAAATTGTTAACAACATCTGATTCAAAAAGAGTAATATCTTTTATAATTATTTCACGCGAACGAAGGTCGCGGGAAACAACCAGTTAATAAATAAAGACGAAAAATAATATCACGCCTGTAATCCCCGGAGGGTTAGATAGCAGAGTACCTACAGTACTCCCACATTTGACAAGTTAGAGCTGGCTAAATGACAATACAATAATATCACGCCTGTAATCCCCGAAGGGTTAGATAGCAGAGTACCTACAGTACTCCCACATTTGACAAGTTAGAGCTGGCTAAATGACAACACAATAATATCACGCCTGTAATCCCCGGAGGGTTAGATAGCAGAGTACCTACAGTACTCCCACATTTGACAAGTTAGAGCTGGCTAAATGACAATACAATAATATCACGCCTGTAATCCCCGGAGGGTTAGGTAGCAGAGTACCTACAGTACTCCCACATTTGACAAGTTAGAGCTGGCTAAATGACAATACAATAATATCACGCCTGTAATCCCCGGAGGGTTAGGTAGCAGAGTACCTACAGTACTCCCACATTTGACAAGTTAGAGCTGGCTAAATGACAATACAATAATATCACGCCTGTAATCCCCGAAGGGTTAGATAGCAGAGTACCTACAGTACTCCCACATTTGACAAGTTAGAGCTGGCTAAATGACAATACAATAATATCACGCCTGTAATCCCCGGAGGGTTAGATAGCAGAGTACCTACAGTACTCCCACATTTGACAAGTTAGAGCTGGCTAAATGACAACACAATAATATCACGCCTGTAATCCCCGGAGGGTTAGATAGCAGAGTACCTACAGTACTCCCACATTTGACAAGTTAGAGCTGGCTAATGACAATACAATAATATCACGCCTGTAATCCCCGAAGGGTTAGATAGCAGAGTACCTACAGTACTCCCACATTTGACAAGTTAGAGCTGGCTAAATGACAACACAATAATATCACGCCTGTAATCCCCGGAGGGTTAGATAGCAGAGTACCTACAGTACTCCCACATTTGACAAGTTAGAGCTGGCTAAATGACAATACAATAATATCACGCCTGTAATCCCCGGAGGGTTAGGTAGCAGAGTACCTACAGTACTCCCACATTTGACAAGTTAGAGCTGGCTAAATGACAATACAATAATATCACGCCTGTAATCCCCGGAGGGTTAGGTAGCAGAGTACCTACAGTACTCCCACATTTGACAAGTTAGAGCTGGCTAAATGACAATACAATAATATCACGCCTGTAATCCCCGAAGGGTTAGGTAGCAGAGTACCTACAGTACTCCCACATTTGACAAGTTAGAGCTGGCTAAATGACAATACAATAATATCACGCCTGTAATCCCCGAAGGGTTAGATAGCAGAGTACCTACAGTACTCCCACATTTGACAAGTTAGAGCTGGCTAAATGACAATACAATAATATCACGCCTGTAATCCCCGGAGGGTTAGGTAGCAGAGTACCTACAGTACTCCCACATTTGACAAGTTAGAGCTGGCTAAATGACAATACAATAATATCACGCCTGTAATCCCCGAAGGGTTAGATAGCAGAGTACCTACAGTACTCCCACATTTGACAAGTTAGAGCTGGCTAAATGACAATACAATAATATCACGCCTGTAATCCCCGGAGGGTTAGGTAGCAGAGTACCTACAGTACTCCCACATTTGACAAGTTAGAGCTGGCTAAATGACAATACAATAATATCACGCCTGTAATCCCCGGAGGGTTAGGTAGCAGAGTACCTACAGTACTCCCACATTTGACAAGTTAGAGCTGGCTAAATGACAATACAATAATATCACGCCTGTAATCCCCGAAGGGTTAGATAGCAGAGTACCTACAGTACTCCCACATTTGACAAGTTAGAGCTGGCTAAATGACAATACAATAATATCACGCCTGTAATCCCCGGAGGGTTAGGTAGCAGAGTACCTACAGTACTCCCACATTTGACAAGTTAGAGCTGGCTAAATGACAATACAATAATATCACGCCTGTAATCCCCGAAGGGTTAGATAGCAGAGTACCTACAGTACTCCCACATTTGACAAGTTAGAGCTGGCTAAATGACAACACAATAATATCACGCCTGTAATCCCCGGAGGGTTAGGTAGCAGAGTACCTACAGTACTCCCACATTTGACAAGTTAGAGCTGGCTAAATGACAATACAATAATATCACGCCTGTAATCCCCGGAGGGTTAGGTAGCAGAGTACCTACAGTACTCCCACATTTGACAAGTTAGAGCTGGCTAAATGACAATACAATAATATCACGCCTGTAATCCCCGGAGGGTTAGGTAGCAGAGTACCTACAGTACTCCCACATTTGACAAGTTAGAGCTGGCTAAATGACAATACAATAATATCACGCCTGTAATCCCCGAAGGGTTAGGTAGCAGAGTACCTACAGTACTCCCACATTTGACAAGTTAGAGCTGGCTAATGACAATACAATAATATCACGCCTGTAATCCCCGAAGGGTTAGATAGCAGAGTACCTACAGTACTCCCACATTTGACAAGTTAGAGCTGGCTAAATGACAATACAATAATATCACGCCTGTAATCCCCGGAGGGTTAGGTAGCAGAGTACCTACAGTACTCCCACATTTGACAAGTTAGAGCTGGCTAAATGACAATACAATAATATCACGCCTGTAATCCCCGAAGGGTTAGGTAGCAGAGTACCTACAGTACTCCCACATTTGACAAGTTAGAGCTGGCTAAATGACAATACAATAATATCACGCCTGTAATCCCCGGAGGGTTAGGTAGCAGAGTACCTACAGTACTCCCACATTTGACAAGTTAGAGCTGGCTAAATGACAATACAATAATATCACGCCTGTAATCCCCGAAGGGTTAGATAGCAGAGTACCTACAGTACTCCCACATTTGACAAGTTAGAGCTGGCTAAATGACAATACAATAATATCACGCCTGTAATCCCCGGAGGGTTAGGTAGCAGAGTACCTACAGTACTCCCACATTTGACAAGTTAGAGCTGGCTAAATGACAATACAATAATATCACGCCTGTAATCCCCGGAGGGTTAGGTAGCAGAGTACCTACAGTACTCCCACATTTGACAAGTTAGAGCTGGCTAAATGACAATACAATAATATCACGCCTGTAATCCCCGAAGGGTTAGATAGCAGAGTACCTACAGTACTCCCACATTTGACAAGTTAGAGCTGGCTAAATGACAATACAATAATATCACGCCTGTAATCCCCGGAGGGTTAGGTAGCAGAGTACCTACAGTACTCCCACATTTGACAAGTTAGAGCTGGCTAAATGACAATACAATAATATCACGCCTGTAATCCCCGGAGGGTTAGATAGCAGAGTACCTACAGTACTCCCACATTTGACAAGTTAGAGCTGGCTAAATGACAATACAATAATATCACGCCTGTAATCCCCGGAGGGTTAGGTAGCAGAGTACCTACAGTACTCCCACATTTGACAAGTTAGAGCTGGCTAAATGACAATACAATAATATCACGCCTGTAATCCCCGGAGGGTTAGGTAGCAGAGTACCTACAGTACTCCCACATTTGACAAGTTAGAGCTGGCTAAATGACAATACAATAATATCACGCCTGTAATCCCCGAAGGGTTAGGTAGCAGAGTACCTACAGTACTCCCACATTTGACAAGTTAGAGCTGGCTAAATGACACGATTCCCAGTTGATAATTTAATTTTCACTTCTCAAGCTCTAAAAGTTCGTCTTTATGTCGTGCGACGGCGACATAAAGTCGCTTTTTATGCTCTAGCTAGAGCATAAAGTAAAATCTTCGTCGATGACCAAGGCAATCGGTCCAACAGCCACACGAACAACTTCAACTTCATAGAATAACCTCTAAACGAATTTTAATTCGTTTCGTTAGTATTCTAAGAACAAGGCAATGTAACTTTCAATTTTAATTACATTTACAATATTTACATGTAGCTGTTTCATTTCCTCGCAATCGAAGTGAAAATAGAGTGTACCACTCGTTCATAAAACCCATTTTACCCTCTACTTTATATCCATCCCTGCACGCAAACTCGCTCGGATGGATAAACGTCTCGCGTAAAATGGTGCGTTTTATGCACTTGATGTACAATCTACTATCATTTAATCAATCACAGCATGTAACGCGCGTTTAATTTTGACGCGTCAGAAACTGCGGAACAGATAGTAAGTAGACTTACCTTTATGATCTATATGATGTCTGGGCGAGGGATGGTGTCCGGGCGAGGGGCGCGGCAGGGAGGGGGAGGCCGGCCACGCGGTGAAGGGCGACGTGGGGGGCGGGTGAGGGGAGGCGGCGGGCGCGGCGTGCGGGGACGGCGCCATGGGAGACGCGGGCGACGCAGACACACCGCCCCCCGCACCCGCTCCCGCTCCACCCGCGCCACCCGGCGGAGACGTGAGGTTAAACGATCCGCCTCCCATCTAAAATGAACCCAATGTTTTTTAATATGCCTCTTCTATCAAAATCCCATTTAAGTATTTTGTACAAAAAGGTTAGTTACATCTAGGAAACACTTCTATTAACCGACTTCTTAAAAATAAGAATGTTCTCAATCCTTTTTTTTTTTTGTGTTTATGGCATTGGTGACGGTAGCGCACAATGCAACGCACACAGAATATTGTGCTTATGTGTGCAAGCAACAATACAGGTCAAAGTCAGTGGTTAAAACTTGTTTTTGTAGAAAAAAGTTGGCACTTTGTCTTTCAATATCTCTGCATGTAACCAGAAAGTTCCCAAATACGCTCCAGTACATATGACACATGACTAAGATCAAGAAAAAATATAGATTTTGAAAAAAAAAAACGTTACCTGATGCTGCGCCGGCGACGCGGGGTGCGGCGTCACGGGCGCCGAGTGCGGCGTGTGCGCCTGCGGCGGCGTTAGCGGCGCCGGGAAGCGGAGCCCTCCTGATTCAAATTTAAACATTCATAAATTACAATTAAATGTCATTGACACTGAATAATACTTACAAAGATTTTTCCATCTAGACATAACGGAAATAATATTAAAAATATAATACATACAGGGTGAATTTTTCAAGTGGGCGTGGATGGCCAAATATGAAACTGTGAGGAATATCAAAAACTGCTCAAAGGAGTCTCGAGCCCGATTTTGATGAAAACTAAAACTACATCGTTGGATTTTTGAAAAATCAATATTCGTGCGGGTGCCATCAATCAAGAACATTAATTTAAAATATGTTCCCAGAATTTGATCCATAATAGCGACACTATCGAATGGTGTAAAAATATAGTGTATGTTTTTTTTCAAAACCAACAGGTTCGATTCCTGGATAGGAATATTGATTTTTCAAACATCAATGATGCAGTTATAGTTTTCATCAAAATCGGGCTCGAGACTCCTTTGAGCATTTTTCACTATTCCTCATAGTTTCGGATTTGGCCATCCACGCCCACTTGGAAAATTCACCTGTATATCGAACGCAAAAGCATTCACATCAATGCCATGTAAAATAACTAAACAAAACAAATAAAGACAAAAGGCGCTATAATATAGACTGGCTCTGCTCATTGAAAGCTATTTATTTAATTCGTACCTGGCGGCATTGGAGACATCGGTGAAGGCGGGTTGTCGTCTTCAGCTAGCAATCTTGCGCTCATATTGTCTTCTACGTAGCGCGACAAGAATGCCTGCGAATCAGTTTATAGGTATTAATCGAATAAAACAAATTAAAGTTATGTTTTTTAGTGATAAAACATACAAACCGTTACTGAATACTGTCCTTTCAATGCTTACAAAGGAGTGCCTTTGTAAGCTATGAACGGACAGTATTCGAGGAGAATTCAAGCAGAGAATATTATGGTATCTTACTACTATTATTCTGTATCTGTATTCTTGTATCTTACTAATATAATTCGAAAGTTTGTGAGGATTTATGTATGAAGGTATGTTTGGACGTTTGTTTCTCAAAAACTCTGAACGGATTGGGACGAATTTGGGCACAAAAATAGTTTATAAAACATAGGATACCGGGCGGTAGTGCGATCCCATGGGACAATTTCTGAACTCCACGCGGGCGATTCCGCGGGCATAAGCTGTGATAACATAACTGACACATAAGCTGTTTTTCTATCGCAATAATCGCCATGCATTTCTTTTCTAATTTACATACAGATGAGTTACAACGGGCTAATTATCCTGTCGAGAAGACGAATTTTTCAAATATCTGAAGCAGTATACAGCGTGTAACAGAAAGGGTATAATCATCTGGAATACTGTGGTACGGACCATCAAACTGAACAACTTTCTCTATGGGACCACCATCGAAATCGTAAAAAAATAATCAGCTGTCCTATACAAAATTTCAATACCTACTCGACCCAAATGTATGGGATAGCTGATTATTTTTTTACGATTTCGATGGTGGTCCCACAGAGAAAGTTGTTCAGTTTGATGGTCCGTACCACAGTATTCCATATGATTATACCCTTTCCGTTACACGCTGTATAACGAATTTCTTCAAAGTCCTTCGGAATTTCATTCAAATTTAATTTTAACAATAAGAATGCAGTTCTTCGTCTCTAAATGCACTCAAAAGACAAAATAACAAGATGTAGTGTTACCTTCAATCCGAGAGCAGGAGCGAACTCGTCGACGATAGTGTTGCGCTCGAACTTGGAGTAAGATCCGTCGCGTATCGTGATGACGCCACCGCCGCGGATGCCCACTTCTAGTGAATACGCGCCCGCGTACACTATGCGGATCTAACGCGAGAAATGAAAAGGTTAATATACAGAATGAACTTTTCAAGTGGGCGCGGATAACCAAATTCGAAACTGTGAGGAATATCGAAAAATGCTCATAGGAGTCTTAAGCCCGATTTTGATAATAACTAAAAATGCAACATTGGATTTTTGAAAAATCAATATCCCTAGCCAGGAGTAGAACCAGGTGTTGAAAAAAAAAAACACACTATATTATTACTGTACATGTAGGCAAGTGTCCCCCCCTGCCACCTACCGGTCGAGGTAGAAGGACGTCGGAATATCGTCAATTGTTTTCCGGGATATCGTCAATTGTTTTTCACTTCTTACTCGCACAATCATGCTATCGCGCTCATGTTATGTCATGCAGGCTGCTCTATTTAATTATTTTAACCGACTACAAAGAAATGCAGGGTTATGTTTTTACCTATGATTTTTTAATATTTTACATATGCGCGGAAGACACTAGCGCGAACGGATACTTGCGGGAAATAAGATTCCTTACGATGAATCGAAACCAAAATCAAGGATGGCGTTCTAAACGAACATTGGGTCAAATTCAAAATCAAAGATGGCGGCTGCGAAAAGTAGCGAATTTTTCGTCATGGGTGTCACGTCCAAGGTAATCAAAGGCGCTCTAAGCGGGTCACAATCAAAATCAAGTTCAAGTAATATCAAGCTTTTTTTTTCGGATTGGCAATCATCAAATAACACTGACACTCACTCCCGCTCTGGGCTGAGCAGGAGGGAGTGTCAGACTTTTACTGACTAAAACCCATCCATGTTCCTTCCTTTGCCTTTTGTGTTCCAGGGCCGCGGTATCTCTTTCGAACAGTCCCGCAACCCTGGCAGGCATCGGTCCTTACGGACCCCTTCCTGTTTACCGACTCTCTTTGCGGCGCGCGTGGAACACGAACGCGCCGTCGACACGGCCTGTCGTCATAAGACGGACAGACGGCGAGCTAGCCCATAGCTCGCCGTCCACAGGCCCGCGAAGTAATATCAAGCTTGATGTTATGTTTTGACTGTAATGAATCTCACGGGCTATTAAACGCGCAAGTGTCTTTACGCACAAGTGTCTATTCGCGAAAAAATGTCCTTGATATTACTAAAAAAAAAAAAAAAACCTTAGCATTGTTACAATTTTGCAGTGGCAAGGCAACAAGTTTCATTAAGCGGAAGCAAAAAAAAATGTTCGTAAACTCAACATCATTCTCCTGCCCTTATCCCAACTTATTTGGGGTCGGCGCAGCATGTCTTCTTCTTCCATACTTCTCTATTACTCGTCATCTCAGCAGTCACTTCCTTTCTAGCCATATCATCCTTCACACAGTCCATCCATCGTTTCTTTGGTCTTACTCTTATAGCCATCTACATTCATACTCAACATTTTCCTCAATACATTCTCCTCATTTCTCCGCATCACATCTCCATACCACGATAACCCATTTATTCATTACCACACAACTTTTCAGTCACCGGCGCCACTTTCAGACTTCCTCTTATGTCATTCCTTATTTTATCCATTCGCGTTACACCACACATCCCCCTTAGCATTCTCATTTCAGCCACATGCAAATGCCTTTTATTCATTTTTGTGGCCCAAAATTCTGATCCATACAAAGCAGGTCTAACTATGGTTTTATAAATCTTCCCCTTAAGTTTAAGGGGAATGCGGGAGTCGCATATTGTTGCCGTGAGCTGCCGCCATTTCAATCATCCAATGTTAATTCTGTGCTTAACATGTGATCATGAGTTTCAATAATAACTATCCGATTATTTTTTTATAACGTCTTTGTATGGTGGTTCCTGGAAATAAGAATAAATAAAAGGGTCGAATTGATAACCTTCTTTTTTAAAGTCAGTTAATAGGCAGGTAGAGCATCTTTAGCATCATCTCAAATAATTTAAGTACGACTAGGTGACAAAGGGGGAGGTTCACACAAATCGTGTGTTTCTTACACACACACAATTTGTTGTTTTTGCTGTGAATTTCTGAGTTTTGCACAAGCAGACTAAAGCCTTAATGTACAATATTGAAAATATAAATACTCAGAGTTCGTACATAACTATCACTCTATGGTCGTTATTCATGCAATGAGGGCTACCGTTTTTGAGCTCACCAGATGGCGCCACTGTCGCGTAAGGTTATGTCAATAATTCTATTTTATACTTTACAGTATCAATAACTGAATTCATAAAAAGTTTATTTTATTACGTATATAACGACATAGTGTAAACTTCAGATACATTTACAATATTCTCCCTAAAATTAGCAAGCATGAAACATCTAAGTTTCTACTTAAAATCTTCAAGTCTTAATTAATCAGGAATAGCTCAAACTAGACCAAAATTTTGAATATTAGTAAAAATACGTGATAAAAAAGCACGCAACGCGTGAACTTTCTATGAAATCTGACATTTCGATGGCCTCGCTATCCTAATATGACTGCTAAAGCGGCCTTTTTAGGCCCTCTGATTCTAACAAAATATGTAAGTGCCAACAATCTTGAACTTCGGCAACAGCCCTTATTGCTGCGACATACGCAGAGGTCAATGTCAGATTATTACCTTATATTATATACCTTACTTCTTCATGTTTCCACGTCAATTAACTTCAAAGTTGTCCGAGCGAGCAGTAAGTTGCTACTTGGAGGCCTCTTACAGCAATATTATTTGAATCTTAAGGTAATGGCACAGCCCCTGGATAGCTCTGTCATCAATCGCTAATGTTACTGACCTTCCTCCAGGAGTGCGCCAGCAGCGTGAAGGTGGGCGTGGGCATGAGCGTGCGCACGTGGTGCAGCCCGAGCTGCGGCAGCGTCGGCAGCCGCGACAGCGCCAGCAGCGGCCCGTACGTCTCGCGGAGAACCACGCCGAACGACATCAGGTCTTTGTGACTGTGGCGAATTATACATTGATTTATTCATTGTAACTTCATGTGCAGTAGTGCTACTTGTACAAAGGCGGAATTAATGCCACAAGGCATTCTCTACCTTTGGGTCAAACAGGACAACAAATGGATAGAGTAAAAAAATAAATATCCATGATTACATAATCATGACAACAACAAAACGACAAACAACAGAACAAGACGTTGACGTGAAAAGACAAGGACAGGTAGAAGTTATCGAATAAGTAAGAAGTAGTGGACAGGCCTCAGTGGGTTGGTCACTCCATTTGTAGAGGAAGTCTGGGTCTCAGTGATGGGAATAATATTTACTAGCTGATTATAATGGCCAAGAAGTGCCCGCCCGACACTGATATTCGTGCGTCAAAAGATCATTGTACCTGTTGATATAATGGTCGAGATGGTGATGCAGCAGATGGTGCGCGTTGGCGGCGGGCTGGTGCGCGGGCGTGGCCAGCGTGTAGCGCTGCGAGCTGGCGGACCACTGCAGCACGGCCGTGGCGCGCTGCGCCGTGCCGAACCCGACCACCAGCGAGCGGTACGTGTACGAGCGGATGCACACGCCCGACCACAGGCTCTCGCGTTCTGTGATACATTGTGAGTTTTTTTTTACATGAATTCATATCTTGGGGCCTAAAATGGAAGCTTTATCAGAATCCTAATATGAATCACGTTAAAAATTAAAAATTCTTAAAATGGTCTTTATTGTTATGACTGCAAAGTCCATTTTAAGAGTTTTAAATTTTTAACGTGATTTGTATTATGATTCTGATAAAGTGGCCATTTTAGGTCCCCTTAACGTCCAAGCGGATTTGGATACAATTTGGCACTCGGAAGGATCCGAGAACCTGGATTAAGTTAGGTGACCTTTTTCTTTGGTTAGCCGATACTGTCCCACCGCCGGGCAAATGCCACCCCAAATGCCTTCCAGGAATTCTTTTCCCGCGCCACCTCGAACCAGCCCTCGCGGTACAAGTCCAGGTCATGTAGCCACCTTTTTCTGCGTCCATGTTAGGACATAGGATTGTTTTTATCCTGTTATACGCTCTCGTGGCTCGTGTACCTCAGAATGGGGAGGAGTGTATCTTAACAGTGGGAATATTATAGGCCGAGTATGCTGCAAGAGCAGAATAGTAAGAGCTCTATTCATAAAGAAAAATATGTCAATACATACCCTGCGCTGGTCTGAGCATGAAGTCGTGTAGCAAGGTGTGTAGGTGTACGATCGCGGCCCAGTCGGCCAGGAACGCGTCTGCCGTGCGTCCTGCGTCGGTACCCAGGTCGTACTGCAGGTACACGCAGCGACGCTCGCCTGTGAGATGGAGACAGACAAATGAAAATGAGATCGGTTTAGAAATTGGCCGAAATTAAAGTTACATATCCTCAGGCGCAATCAAGGATAGAGCTGTTTCGTTTTAGAAGTTGTACAGTTGTTTGGGTGATTCTAATATTGGTGTCCGCATGAATGGAAATGATTGGCATAGTAAATTATAGCAAATAATTTTTTATTCATCGCAATCTTTATCTGTAAAGTTATGAATTGACTTACATGTGCTCTTGTATTAGTTAGAGCTACTAAAACATCCCACTAGTCACTACCCATCCGCCACTGATGGGTAGTGACTAGTGGGATGTTTTAAATTGATCTTCATAAAATGAGAATAAAGAAGTCCTTCAATTTCCGATTTTACTTCGAGGACAATCTGAAACACAACGGTATTACAATAGTGACCTTGTTCCCTTGGATTAGGCGTGCGCACGGGCGAGCCATGGAACACGATCTCGGCGGTCCACACGCGCGTCTGGTTCTTGTTGGTGAGGCGGATGGTGGCCGCCAGCAGTCGCTCGCGCAGCGCCCGAGCGGCGCGAGCGCAGGCCCCGCCCGGCCGCGGCAGCGCCACCACGCGCATGCCCAGCGCCGAGCCGCTCCACTCCGGCTGCACGCCGCCGTGCGTCACGCCGCGACTTGCCAGCTGGGTGGAACAGACAACATTTGTTGTTTTTAAGAACCGATGCATGGGTATAACGAATAACTATTTTGCTATATTTCTTACCTCCTGTGCAAGGTTGACGAAGGGCACGCGCTCGTCGGCGGCGGCTACGACGTGTGCGAGCTCCGGTATGAAGTACGCCGGTTGCCGGACGCGCACGGCGCGTTGGGATGCTACTGATAACTTGCGCTTGCCCGGCTGCATACCTGCATGGAATTTTGATGATGTAGTTGGTGCAGTTATTAACATATACACCGGAACATCTCAAGGTCCAAATGTTTTTTGGAGTAAAATTGATTGTGTGTTCTGGCGTATATTTACAAAATGAGACTCAATTAGGTTTTCTTTTTAAATTAGCCTATTATTTCCCATTGCTGGGCAAAGGCCTCCCCCATTCCTTCCCAACTCTCCCGGTGTTTTGCCTCCTCTGGCCAATCAGTCAGCCAAATCGTCTCGCCAGCGTTTTCTGGGCCTGCCTCGGTGACAACGACCGTCTTCAGGCACCCACTGTGTGACGATTCTGACCTATCTGTCCTGATCCATTCTGGAAATGTGACCCACCCAGTCCCAATTTAACCTCGCAGACTTATCGCCAACAGCGGCGATGCCTGTCTCGGAGCGTATTGTGGTGTTGCGTATTCGATCGCTGATTTTGATGTTTAAAATGCAACGCTCCATTGCTCTTTGGCAAACCTTGACTTTGGACTTCTGAGCCTCCGTCAAAGACCAAGTCGGGGCGCCATAGTTAGGATAGGCAGGATACACATGTCGACGAGCTTACGTTCAAGTGAGATAGGAAGGTCGCCTTTCATAAGCGCCTTCATGGACCAGTAGCCTCTCCAGGCACTTTCGACGCGACGGTCGATCTCTTTGTCCTGTCTGCTGTTAAAGGAAACTAGTACAGGTAGATATATTCCTCGACATAGTGTATTTCCTGCCCATCGACCTCGACCCTATATTTAACAGCATTGGTCATGACTTTAGTCTTTGACTGATTCATCGTCAGTCCAACCTCAAGGCTTGCAGTGCTCAGGTCTTGGAACATTTGATGCAGTTGAGCTGCTTCAAAACGAAAGTATCAGCATTTTATCACCGATCGGAATGCCTTGCGTTGTCCATGTGTCAGCAATGTTTTTAAATATCTTCTGGAGCGTGCTGGTGAATAGTTTAAGAGAGAGCGGGTTACCCTGTTTTACTCCTTATAACTCAAATATACGGTGTAAATGACATTGACGTGCATACTGTTACAGAAATTAGTACATCCAGTACAAATTTTTGTTCGAAAAATTAAATTTTTCATACATTTTAACCACATAGGTCTTGCACTTTGTACGGAACAGCAGATTTTTTTGTTTAGTAGCCGTCGAAAAATTTCTACGCTAGTGTGTCTGGAATCCTGTGCTGAATTGATAGGAACATTTTGCGCATCGACCGTGTATTTGACTTGAAACATTACTCCAGATGCAGAGACACATTTTTAGAGATTTAAACAACAGTCTTAGGGTCTCTTTCACAATCTCCAGGTAAAGTGTTGATTAAGTACTTACCGGGAGTATCGAGCGGTGTGAACGGCCCATGTGTGAGCGTGAATGTGTCCAGTTCAACCAAAGAGTTCAGTTTCAAGTAGGCGCGCGGTGCATTTGCTGGCGTCGACGAACTGCTGGCGGAGCCCTATGGCATTCAAAATATTACATATTTGGATGGTCATTGAATAATTATTTAGTGCTATGCTGAAAAAGATTTTTATTGTATTAAATAATAAACCGTAATGATCAGTGCAAGAGAACTTGTATGAGCGAAGCTGACACGCTCGAGAACGCCCACAATCGCGTTATTTTTTTGACTTCAGCAAGTTCCGTACAATTTTGCACCTTAGGACACTGATAAAAAAAAGTTGTATCTTAGCGTGCACGTACCTCGTCCTCACACTCCTCGGGCGTGCACCGCTTGGCGCCGGCCAGGTGGAAGGACAGCGCCACGGAGCAAGCGCTGCCGCTGTTGGAGCTGTTGCTGGTCGTAGCTGTGCTGCCGGCCGCTACCTCCTTCATCTCCACTATCTGAGCAATACATGACAGGATTAAATGCCTAACTTATACTGTCACTTACGGGATATCTTTCGTGATTGTTCATATTTTGAGCTCCCGATATTTCGACGCTGTTGCGCCATGATCGCGGGTTGACTGGAGAATGCGGGTGGATGGAAAACGGAAGGTATCGTGTGATGGAAAACGGAAGGTATCGTGTAAGTGACAGTATAAGTTTAGTTGTAAACCGTGAAAGTTTAAAACAGTGCAGGATTAAATCTGTACTTTTTTAAACAAAAATGAAAATCGGAAGCTTTATAATCTTATCTCATTTTCTTGTCCGTCTGTCAAAGAAGTATTTTTGTAAATTGAGCAGGAGCACCATACTTATTGGCAAAAGAAACAGTATTTAACGTGTGGTTAAACGTGGATTGGTACACCAGCAATGGGATCTTTATGTCCTTTAGTTATACAATGATTACATCAGCCTTATGCTGATACTCACCAGTATATGATCAGTATGTCTATGCAGCGTGACGTAGAGTCTGTCGGGCGACAACTTGGTGAGCGGGTGGTCGGGGCCGTGCAGGAACGGGAGGTGTTCACACACGCTCGCGGGAAGGTGCTGTAGCGTCTTCTCGCAACGACGAGCTACTAGCCAAAACCTGGGGAAATTATTATGGATTTCAAGAAGTTTCACTTCCAGTGTTGAACACTTGTACTCTGACTAACTCGAGTTTGAAAGCCAAAACAGCCAAGAGAGATTCAGTTTTCATGAAAATATGTCCCGGCTTTAAAAACAAGGAATGTTGGAAGGTTCTCATCTGAGTTTTAAGATTGTATTATCTTGGATCAACCAGAATGTATGATGTTGGAGAGTGTAATGCTATCTTGACCTTTATCAGAACAGGTCTGGATTTTATACTCATCATCATCAGCCTATAGCAGTCCACTGCTGAACATAGGCTTCCTCAATCGCGCTCTACTCAACTCGATTTTCAGCAACTCTCATCCAGTTGCTACCAGCCACCCTGCGAAGATTGTCACTCCAACTCAACTCTCAATTTTATATTCATTTGAAGTTGCTGTTATTTGTTGTTAGTTTTAATTATAGTGCTGAAGTAACATGGGGACGATACAGCAGTTATAACATTCACCTTAGTTGCGTGAGCAGCGTCTTGATTTGCGTGACGTTGGTAGCGCCGAGCGCGTTGGCGAGCTCGGGCATGCGCGGCGTGGCGGGGTACGCGGGCACGCGCGCGCGCAGCCGCCCGCCGTGCGCGCCCACGCACACCAGCAGCTGCTCCGCGCGCAGGCACGGGGACACTACCGAGCAGGCTAGCACGCAGGGCCAGCCGCTCACGCTGCATTCCACCTGATGAACATGGTATAATAATGATATACTTAACACTTATGTTCTGACTGAACAGTTTGGCATCAAACTGGAAGAAGAATTATAGGTATAGTATAGTTATGTTAATTTGAAGACTGCCTAATTTACGATCGTTAGAGGTTGATGCAGAATTCAGAAGAAACAATTTGAAAAAAATGGGGGCACAATGGGGGTATTGCGTATTCACGACTGGTGGAATTAAAACAAGTTTTTCCAATAACGGATAAACCATCTCAGAATTTTTACTTACTCCCATTTCATTAAGCAGCACTTTAAGGTCATTCAGCCTCTGTCGTGAGCGCACGTGCACGGTGTGCGCGAGCAGGCGCTCCATGGAGGGCGCGTGCGGCGTCAGCGCCGTGGCCACGCGCTCGCCCCCCGCCAGCGCCGGCACGTGCCACACGCACAGCTGCGATCCTTCCGCGCCTATGATGAGGCGGTAGCCCAACTCGCAGCCTAGCTCCCTGACGAATTAAGTTATTAACGATAAGTCGAAGAGGTCTTTATATATTTATTAAGTGACAGATTGGTTAACGGTGTATAATAGGCCAATCAGGATAAGTCAAAGGTCTCGAGGATAAGTCAACTCTTGACCTGTGTCGACATATAAGGTGGAAATTTAGCCACCTGCAATAGTCAAGGCGGCAATTCTACTCGTGATATTGAAAAAAAATCCTACGAAAATCACATCTGATTCACAAAAGAAAAGTGCGACATAGTGCATGCAACGAAATTGTGTGAGTGTTTCCATCCCAATGATGAGGCCGTGAGGCGGTAACCTAGCTCGCAGCCTAGTTCCCTGAGGAAAAACGTTACATGACCATGAGATCTGTCTATCTAAGCAGGCTATCGTAGTCAACTGCTAAATAGCTGCCTCTTCTGGCACACGGCTTGACTCTTCATCTTCTGCATCCAGTCCTCCCAAACCTAGAGGCTTTTTTATGGTTGGCAATCCTTCAAATGATGATTAGCTTGACTCAATAACTTAACACATCTGTTTTATTTAATATCCAAGTGAGATACCCTGACTAATTGTGTTTATTCAGTATGAAAAGATACTGACAGAAGATGTGTAAATACATGGAGAGATATTATCACCAAAGAGTATAAATAAATCAGAAAAAAAGTTTAATTAAATCTGTCAATCCAAATTCTGTATATCAACATACCTCCAATACGAAACCTGCAGCTTCTGTCCGGGTGTGTACCTATCAACTTGCAGATGCTTGGACAAGCGGTCGCGACACAGCCTCAGCGTCTGTGTGTACAAGAGCTCGAGCGAGAGAGAGCGGCAGAAGAAGCGCAGCGCAGTCAACGCGCCGCTGAGACCGGCCGCGGCCAGGCGCGCCTGTGCCACGCCGCGCAGCCATGCCAGTTGGGAACTGTGTACTAGGGGCTTGCCCTCTGAAACGATTTGCTCGCATTACTCACTCTCACTAGCCATGTTCCATGCCAGGCCTTTTTCTTGACATGCTGAATGCGACCGCGTGCGTGCTACACCCGCATGTGTTAGTTAGTGTGCTGCGAGTAACAGACAAAGATTCGCCATCGCAATGTCAGTTTCGGGCGGCACGCATGTAGCACGCGTGCCTGTGATAAAGCCGCAATCTCCCCGCCGCGCCGGCATACGAAACAATAGGACGAGGGCGGCGCTTACACGCACGCGGCCAGAAATACGCATGATTGGAAAAAGGCCATTAGTTTGACTCGCTTAGAACATGTCAAGATATTGTAGATTCTACAAATTAATGATAACTCATGCTTCAAGCTATGCATAGAGATTGTGTGTACTTACCTCCAGTTTCACTGTCTTGTATCAATATTGCTATATCCAACAATCGCCACGGCAAGTTGGGTGCATCTCCCATTACAGTGAGAGAAACACTGAATTCCTGGCCCACAGTAAATGTGGCATGCCCATTCTCCACCTTCAAAAGGATTTTTTCACTACTGTAAATATTTTTCATTCAGTTTTTAAAACTACATTTATGCATGGTGTTTTTTTGATATCCCTTAACTCTAGCTAGGGTATGATTGAGACCATATCAAAGAATAAAATGGCATATGAATTATTTTTCAATTATCATTATTTTTTTGTTTTCATTTTTCATACATTTAATTACGTCGCATTTTGTTAGCTTTAAATATGAATAATTGGTTTGAATGAAAATGAATTACTAATATTTATCAATGAAACTTAAAACTATGATTGATTTTGAAAAAAACATGTTGTATAATTATATTTGTTGTGTTTGTAGTTCATTTTGATTACCATATCTAAACCCAGGTTAAAATAATGTAAAATTAGTCATACAACCTTATATTGCACCATATTTTTGCTTTGTCTTCACAACAAATATTTAAATACTAAATAAAGCTTCATGCTTTCTTTTTTACCTCACACAAACATACCTTCAAGTTCCTAATATCACTGGGCAACGATGCAGTAGTGAGGCGTTGGCGCACAACATGCGCAAGAGCACGCAATGTAGTCCGGCGCTCGCCTGCCGTTAGCGACGGAGGGGGAACCAGCCGCTCCCTGATAACAGCGGGCAATCTGCTGTATGTGCCCAAAGTCAATACTTCCACTGCCGCAGCCATGTGGAAAGTTGGTAGTCTGGGAATAGAAAACAATGATGTAGAAGTTCTCCATCACTTATATTCTCATGAAGAAAAGAGAGAGAAGAACGATTTTCAAAAGATTACATGTCATCATCAACTTCCTGCCCTTGTCCCATTCTACTTGGTGTCGGCACACGTTTTCTTCTTCCATTCTCACCTGTCAGACGTTGCGGCATTATTTACTACTTTCTCTTTCATTTCATTCCTCACAAAACCCATCCATCTTTTCAAAAGATTTGAGGATTCAATAACATACCGATTTCCTGGTGTCGCCAAAATGCTAATACTGGATATCACATATAAATAAAAGAATAACCTGGATTAACATCCGAAACACCAACAGAGTCTTTGTCTGCTGACACAGAACAAAAATTCTGTTTAATTCTATTTGTCATACTTTTTCCTGCATTGCTGACATTTTTCCATTTTCTTTTATTATGACTAAGTTTTAATTCAAAAGGTTTTTCATTTCTAAAGCTACAGATAAAACCTTTAATATGTGTAAGGACAATTTTGCAAAGCTGTTAGTTTGATAATTCTTTAAAAACTTAACAGTTTCAGAAATGGAGTGCTGTTTTATTCTGTTGGAAACTTGTAGGAACTCTAACCTTGCACTTAGAGTACAATACTCAGAAACCTGAGAAGTAATTAGTGAAACCCAAACCATATCTCTGGCACTAGCTCTTAGTACACTAGCTTACAAATCTCATTTTATCTACTGTGATTGGTTGACCTAAATAACATTAACCAAGTAACTTCAGCAATTTGATTGAGTTTCTTTCAGTAGTAGTCTCTCAGAGTAGGTTCTCAGTTATGGACAGACTCTACGTAGCACCAAAACCATACCTTGCATGAACTAGGGTCTCCCGGGCGACTCTGGCCAGAACATCAGCAGTCTCAACAAAAATCAAGGCTTGCTTATCGAGAAATGCCATAATGTGTGCAGAGCGGTCCACTTTAGTGGCACTGCTTGCCCACTTCACGAGGGCCAACAAGCGTACAAACAACTGCCGTGTTCGCGCGCTGAATTTGTATATCTCAATTTTGCGCTCCATATCCGTTTTACGGGGTAAACTGTAATCAGAAAACACCATTAACAACCATGTTCAGAGATTACATTTAATGTTGACTATGTTGTGGTACTTACAGCTCAGCCAATACCGTGAGTTCATCGTAAGTTCTCTGTACGATAAAATCTATAAGTAATGCTAGAGATATGGAGCCGCCTCGGGCTCCTCCACCTTCAGCACCTTGAGTGCATCCTTCTATAGCCACAGGCACCATGGTGCTGGTTGTTGATTACCGGAATAACCAACACCACATATGATAATTTATCATTTATACACTAATTATGAGTGAACACACATTTTTTCAAGTGCCAATTGACAATAATTTATGTTTTTACTTTTTACAAGGAAAAAATACGGAAATAAAACGCAAATCTTTTCTTTCATTACTACTGTCATCACCATTGAATGAGCGCTGAGCGGAACAGCCAGTGTTGCCATACTATAGGAACTAAAAATCTGTGCATTCGACAACCTCCGTACGAAATCTGTACAAAAGAAACAAAATTAAAAGAAAGATTTAAGAAGAATGATATATTTATGTCTTTATTCATTTTTCTAATCATATCATTATCAACATTCAAATCAAAATAAGGGGTATTTCAACGTCAACCATGTAACATGCTATCTTTCAGAATATTTCAGATGAAACCATGATGAAACGGCAATTCCCTGTCATACACATTTACACAACCACGTTCTATATTATTTTTTTTGTGCAGAACTGTGTTAAAAATGTGTTTTAGTGATCTCAATATTATAAAGTATCGATTAATCGTTATGTCGAAGTTTTTATGTATTGTATTTAAAGCGTGTACGTATTATAACGCATCATTGGAAATCCGAACACATAAATGTACGCAATTTTTATGCGTACGTTTTACTCCAAACTCCGTACGTTTACGGACAAATCCGTGCATATGGCAGCATTGGGAACAGCGGAGTTCAGCCACAGAAAATAAATACTTTAGGAGCGGACATTGAATTTAATTTGAATCAACTTTCCGTTTTGCTTGTTGTTGTGTAAAGTTTGGCTCCTGAAAACCAAACTGTAAAGCATCTATTTAATTTAATGTGTTTAGGCTTTCATAACCAAATAAAAAGTATCAAATTTTATCTTTTAAGAGATTCTTCTGGAAATGGAACGTTATATTGGCTGTTTGACAGCAGGCTTCAATGACCAGGTTATCTTGGTACTTCATGGCAGCGCTGCTTGCTTAGCGTAACGTCAAAATGCTCTCAAATTCAGTACATTCTAATTTAGTTACATATTTCGCCGCCTTCCAAGATGTACTGGACGTTCACTAGATGTTCCATTGATAAAAAAAATGTTGAATTAGTGGTGATTACAGAACAGCCTTGTACGCTGATATAACTTCATTTCTGTCTGGTTCTGTCTCTATTTATTATGAACAAATAAAGTAATCGGTCGTCTTTCGGTCTCGGGATACTTTAAAAAAGTGAATGGATAAATTGTGTTGTTTTCTTTCAAATTTAATTTGTTGAAGTAAATCAAAAGTTCCTATAACTATTTCGGCGAGATTACAAGTTGTTCTGTGGTGTACTTTTTATGTCCAATGTCGTAAAACAAATTTTACGTTGCATTTTTTTTATAAACTGGTGATATTCAATGTTCCTAGCCGATTAGCATTTCATGAACAGTATCTTTAAGGGGAGCGCGTTTATTCGTCGTATTTTTTTTGCTGGGAACTTGTGCAGATCACGTGTAAATTTTCGTTTCGGTCAAGTAGCTAAGATGGGTTTGTTAAGTGAAGGAAGTCCTCTGTCTTGGGATGAGACGAAGGCTTTGGCAGAGCATGTCCGTCAGCACGGCATCGAGCAGTTCATCAACCTGTACTGCAAGCTCCAGGACCGCACAGGAGATGTACTCAAGTGGGGAGATGAGGTTTGTTTACATTCAGTATTGATCCTTTACTTTTAGACAAATGGATTGCTCTTACATCATTTTTGTAGACCATACATGATATATCACACAGTGAGGTGGCTCACTGTGTGATATATCATCTATGGTCCAAAGATGTTAAAATTAAACTTAAATATTGATAAACAAAGACATTCTTGTTACTAAGTATTGTCATCAAGTTATGCTGTAAGTAAATTGTTCATTTCAATTCAATAATAAATAAAATAAGACACTTTGTTTTATGAAAATGTAAACTCAACACTCATTCATTCATAATAAATAAAAGAATGGCAGCCATAGCAGCATAACAAGTAAAATATATAAAATTTATATTTAAAAAAAAACAAATTGTTTCTACAACTTACTTCTATTGTACTATTTGTACAAAAATAAATTATGAGAACACTCACTATTTCATAATACTAAAAATTATGTTGTAACTTTTGATATAAGAAGTATACTTTCATTAGCAGTGAAGTCTTGGGCACTATTCCCACAAAGAGCAAATAGTTCATAATTGATTCCAGTAAGAAACTCAGTACATGCCGGGAGCCAGGATTGTGCCCAGTTGATAAGAAATCGGCCCACTATTACTTGGGACGCAAAAATAACCTCCTTGGGAGAATCTGGGTGTGCATTGCCTACCCATTTCATTATCTAAAGTTATGTTGTTAATATAGAAGCTAATTGATGTAAACTCTTTCAGGTGGAGTACATAATAGTAAAGTTTGATGATGAGAAGCAGCGAGCCACAGTGAGCCTTAGAGCCGATGAACTACTGCCTAAATTACAGGAGACAGAATTAAAAGATCCCCTAAGTAAGTATTCTTTATTCATTGAAAGTTAAAAGTCAAAGAAAAATGCAGAATTTAGGTGCATGGTTCAGATTTAATTTTATTGTTTCATGTTAGAAACCATCAGTCAGCATTTTAAAATAAATTCAAAGATTGAGTAATCGGTTAAGTAATCAGGAGGATATTCGAGGATGATAATTGTCTACCATGTTTGCATGAAGCCTTTAGTTGATTGATGGAAAATGAGCAGTATAATATTACGATAGCTACAAGCCTATAGCCATAACATAACCTTCCCCGCCGGCAGCTGGATTAAGCAATCACATTGTCACCTGTCTATTAGGATTGGCTACAAATTACTTCAGAACAATTTAAAATAAATACTTTAATTAGTAGTATTAATAAAGATAATGTTTATTAAACTATGAATTGTGTATGAAATGTTACTTTAAAAACATGATCATAATAATACAATAAAAAACATAATGTTTACAGTAAACACTTAAAGTCAACAACAGAAAACATTGTTACTGTAAATTTAAATCTTTATCATGAAGTAAATGGATTCACATAAATCTTAACTATCACTTACCACAGTACATAACTGTAATAAACAATTACCTGACAACTGCATGCTGAGAGAACATTATAATATTTAGTTGCAAAGAAACAAAACTTCAACTAGAGTTATTTCCTTGATTTGTCTTTTCTAAACATCTTTTATATTTTTACATATTTCTTTAAAAAACTAGAGTTATTATTATCAGCCTATACATTTCCAGAGAGAGCAGTGGTGGCCCAGTGGTGGCGGCCCCGAATTACGAACAGTAAGTCGTGGGTTCCAACCCAGGCAGATGCATTACTTTGTGTAATTTATTTCATCACCACTGCTCTCAAAAAACGGTGAAGGAAAACATCGTGAGGAAACCGGCATGTCTTAAAACCAAAAATGTTTTAGCTGATGCTACAAAATTACATAAGAATGACTCATACAGTGTAGAAAAAACTCAGATACGATAATAAACAAACTAAACTTTTCAAGTCATGCCTTCTGTTGAGAGTTAGTTAAATAGTTACTATGACACAGCAAAAACTATATTGTGGCCTTGGAGTCATGATCATGACATGACAGACAATTAATATTTTGTGCTGCTAATGGTCAAACATTATTGAACTTATTTTCGGCGCTTGTTTATTTTCGTGCTACCTATCAACACCAAGCCTATTCGGTGAATCATACAATAATAACAAAAAAAAAAATAGTTAAAAACGTATTTTTTATGTACTAGATTTCTCGGGCGTAATTTTATACATATTTTTCGGTCTACGATAATATTGGTCCGCACAAAAAGGGTACTTTTTTTGTTTTACTACTATTGGTGCGCACGGTAAACAGATGTGGTTATCGTGTGCACGGCATTTGGTTTTAAAAATGAGCAGATTCAACTTTTGGAGGTACATAATGTCACTTATTTTTCGAATCATTTTCATCAGGCGACACACAAGAGTTCCTCGAAAATGCCTCAAGAACAGACGACACTGATAGTCACGAAATAATAACACGTAGTTATGATTTTATACCACTACTGAAAGTATAGGGCTCAAATCCCAAAAGAAAAGATGGAAGGGAGCAGGGACGGTTACCGTTACCAAACAAATACCGGTAAAATTACCCAAACATTAACGTTATGCTACGTTAAATATTAACGTTAAACATAACGTTAATTTATAGAATTTACCGGTATTTAAGTAACGTTACTAATAACGTTAATTCACTAAAAACTAACATTATCTGGCGCGACGTTGCCAAACCGAACGCGCGCCGCGCGTCTTTTCGTTCGGCTCTGCTAATCAGAGCGGCAACAGCTAGAATTTTACAACGATCGGACAGAATGATATTTACGAAAACGCGTCAAATTGCTCGCGCTTACGCCGTTACGCGTGTTTCATTTTATAGTCCAGTACCAGTACGTCATAAAACATTGCATACGCCAAATTAGATTTGTTTTGTTGTTCTGTTATTATAATTAGTTGTTTGTTTAAAAAATATTATTATTGACCGAAAGAAGTGCAACAGAGTTTATCAGTATTTCAAAAGTTTTAAAGAAAACATCTACTTGCACATTGTGCAATAAAACATTAAACGTAAGTACACACGGCTACACATCAAGTTACTACATTTCCAGTATAAGCTGACCTCGCATTGTACGGAAATCCTATACAATGCGAGATCAGCATAAACTGGAAATGTATAGCTTGATTTGTAGCCGTGTGTACCTACTCACCTTTCTACTTAAACTATATCATTCTAATTATACTATTAATTAATCTTTAATTAAAATATTTATTTCGACCATAAAAGTCCCATTGAGTGCTTTTGGGTACTGTTTAGTTCTGTTCAAGCTTTATGAAGGTTCGGAAAATCGGAACACAGATTAGGTTCGGAAGTGCGCTGCGACTGCGAATGAGCGAATGACTGTCACGCAAGCAAGATGAATAAGAGGATGCGTCCGCTGCGCCCGCGCCCCGCTGATACCTAAAAGTGTGTTCTGTGCAGCTTTACGTTCGATGTTGATGATGGGACTTTTATGTTTTTTTAAAATCATTATTATAGTCGACCACATGTCCCTGGATACTCTTTCATTACGAAAATATTTAAAAGACAAATTGTAGAGGTCAAATTATATGCAGCTACGTGTTGTCGACTGTAATAATGATAGGTACCTAACAGTAATATGAGTAGGTTTTTTATAAGTTATTATCTTCGTAAAATAGGTACCAATACCCATATTTTTTGTTTTGTCAGGTTTTTTTAACCAGTCATTAAAGTTATTAAAGAAATTATAGTTTTTTTAGTTACTTAATTCTACTACCAACATTTTTGATTGTATTGTATTGTATAGCGGGCTAGTGTCCGAAACTCCACGTCCAAGCGTGTATTTTGCGTACGGGTGGGAAATCTATTCGATCCACCCTAACTCCTCGAGAAAGGCCAGCAGCGCCTCGATATTGCTGGCAATCTCGCGGAGAAAAAGTTTTTGATTACTGGGAAACCAAAAAACACAAGTTTCCTTATTTATATGGGTTAAGTCAGGTTGTGTTGGTTGCCCCGGCCTCACAAATCAGTGTAGAGAGGCTATTTTCATCTTTAAAATTTGTAGTATCTAGGTACAGATACAATTTAAAATAAGATTTAATTGAAAATATTGTATTAAATCGAAACAATGCGTTATACAGTAAGAACAAATAGTGATCCTTCACTACTTTTTTTACTGTATTACGCATTAGGTAATCTGAAATCGAAAAAAAAATATCAGGCTTTTTCTTTGTCTAGATTTAGTGCTGATTATTGCCAAAGTTGTTCTGTTATAAAACTTATAAACAAATGTTATTTTTCTGAAATTATAGTCTGCGCGCGAGCTGCGAGGAATCGGTGGCTGGCTTACTTAAATCATCGGTGATTTTACCCTTACATAATGATTTCATAACTTTGCACTCTGCGCGAACTAAATTATGAAATCATTCTATGAGGGTATTATGTACTTGAAATAAAACCACTGATCATTTAAGTACTTAAGCCACCTATTCCTCTGAGCTTGCGCACGGACTCTAAGGTCCGTAATACAAGGACAAATAAAAAAAAACTTTTTAATAAGTTTTAAGTAAAAAGTAAAGTTAATAGTAGGTAGTAACAGTTACTACATAATATTAACTTTTACTTTTTTTTTACTTTTTTTTTTGGTGTTTTACAAAATTAGAAAGAAAATTAAACTTATTAAAGAAATTATAGTTTTTTTTATTTGTGCTTGTATTAGGTTTAAAGAGAGGGAAAACCAAAATGTGCCCAGCTCACAGCGACTGGGTTATTTATTAGTTATTGCGTTCGGAAATAAAACTAAATTATATACATGGCAATTATTTATTATTATTATTATAAACGTGTCTAGAAAAAAAAATCCTTTGGTAATTATTTAGTTTGAGTGTCAAATTGTATTTCCTTCTCATGGCTGCTAAAATGTGATGATTTTTGCATAAACATTAGGCAGAACGCAGGGCCTTATGTCTTCTAAACTTGAGTCCACAAATTTAGCAAAATGGTAGTTCATATTTTTGGGGTCGACTTTCGTTTGGGTACATGATTTGCGGTTTTCGTATGTGTTCCCTGTCATTTCCAGGAATTACCGCTGCTGTTTGGCTGGATTTTTCAGCACGTCCTCCGAGATTTTGATTCTTCGTTGGCCTTGCTAAAATTGATTAGGACATAACATCCCAATCATCGTCGAGAAGGCTCGGGGAGACAGTGCGTCTGCGTAACCGTTCACCATCTGCAAAGAAAAAATACAAAACTTATTTTATTACTTTTATTAGTACCTACACATTTGTAGCTGCTACCGCCTCGAGGAATGAGCCATTCGAGGCCATTCCGAATGGCTGCGAATGGCCCATTCGTCGAGTAGTGGTAGCTACTAGCTACCTATTAACTACATATTAAATTTAAAAACATAGATAATAATGTGTTTTTACTCGTGTCTTCTCGAGTGATAAAAAAACGGAATTTTTTTAAATTAGATTAAAACCCTGTAGGTACCTACTTATTTAAAATTTTACAATCATGTAAATACCAAAATACTTACCGTTTCCTGCCATTTCACAATTTGTTGATACACCCACCCACCAATCACTAATTCACTAGGTAATTCATACACGCGCGACTAGAGTTAGTGCGACTGAGCGAGCGCGAGCGCGACCCACATCGTTAGAAAGAGATTGGCGTATAAATTATCGGTATAAGTATCGTTACTTTTACCGATACTACTTTTAGTTATTAGGTAACGTTAACGGAGTTACGGGTATCGTTAATCATATCGTTACTTTTTTATCGTTATCTTAACGGTATTTGGTAACGTTATAAAAAAAGTAACGGTAATTCGGTCCCTGGAAGGGAGACCATTGCCCAACTGTGGCTACAACCGGCTAGTAATAATACATAAGTATTTTCATTGATCTAAGGTAGGGGCGATCAAATCTATTAAAAAGTTTTCCAGGGAAATTCCGGACGTTTATGATGAAAATCTTCGGATACTTTTCCCTATCTATTGTGCTGTAGGTATACTTTTAGGATATTTCTTTTTATTATTGTTGCAAAATATTGCCGGGTGCTTAAAATATAAATCACATGTAAAACTACTCACATTATAATCTGTACTTCTTTGTATACAATTACAGATACTGTCGACTCCTTTATCAAGTTAACTTAAAATAATTTGAGTGTACTGTTACTTTTCTCAGTTCTGGAAATTCTGGACGTTATTTATCTCCCCACATTCCCGACACAGAGCTAAAATTCCGGACGTGTGGCAACCCTAACCAAAGGAAACTTAGTTCGCGGCAATCGCAAGATCCGTATCACCTCTTTTAGCTGTTACTTTGAAAACTTACTGAATGTAGATCGAGCATAAAAGTTAACAAATGATAACACCGCCATAATGAGCATACCTTTTATTTTTATCATAATTATGAGAACATCAGATATGTGATTACTAATCAAATCTTCTGATTTAGTTCATTATGTCATACCTTATGTTCATAAGTAACGGTGACGCAGCAAAAAAACAAAATATCGATTTTTAATAGACATTAATTATCTCAACAGTCAACACTTCAGTAAAGCACTATATTTAAAATGACCGGAATAAAAGTCGCCTACAGCTGTACCTTGGCTTTGATTCTTTTACATCTGTAAGACCTGAATGAAAACTAAAGATAAGTCCTGCATGACACTATCAAATTATTAAGAAAAGAGATTTAATGTTCAGCAAGCACGAATATCCACAAAACAGTGAAGATCCATTAGTAAGATCACCGCCGTATTATTCTTTCGTAATACATTTAATGAAAAAATATCATTAAAAAAAAAACATTTTTCTGTAGTCATGCCATCCGCGGTACCTACTTACAATGACACAGCAAAAAACTAATTATGTCAAATGACGTCATGAAATATGACTGGGATAATCAACATTTTGTACTATCAATGCAGCAGTAGGTTATTCTTGTTTGTGTTCGCGCTTTAAACGCCGCGATTAGGAGCGGTTAGTTGAGATTTGACATCTGCTTCGCTCTTTCATTCATCCAACCCAAAATGGTAATTTGAGTAGAGCTTCAACTAGGTACCCTTCAATCTAATCACTAGACCAGCATACACTAACGCCTTGGGGGCTTTTTTTAAATTTAATACAGTGTGCGAAGGATATCCTCTTTATAGAACCAAGATTAAAGCAATACTGCCCTAAAAGTTGGTGGTATAGCCTCGCAGCACTCTCATCTCTAGTTACTAACATCAGTGTCTCTAAACTGCAGTTATCGGATACGTGCATGTAGGATGGGATGCACAGGCACAGTGACTAAAGATGTATAAATAGATGTGCGTCCTTGAATCCTGGGTACTGTGGCAGTCAATCCCAGTATCACTTTGCTAATTAGACAACATTTTTAGTATAGGATGAAGAACTAAAGTCTACCATGTGATAACAGCTCCTAAATTAGCTTAGATAACAGCATACTGACAATAACAATAATAACTCATATCTAGATTTTAATATCTATAGTGTTATTGTTAACACATTAAGGCACTCAAATGTTAGAATGCTTATTACTATTTTAACCTGTATCAGTCGTGAATCACCCGGATATTTCTAATGAGTGCTACTTCACCCCAACTTGAAAAGTGCCTACATACAGGGTGTAACAAGACCCTTCACGAATCCGTCAACCAAGCATTTTTTACCTACATCAAGTTAAGTAATTTTGCGCAAAAAATATTGCTGGGAAAAGACATTTTTTTGGGTGAAAAATCACGTGTTACGGTAGGACTCAATGTAACGGACTCAAAACATTGTGCTGATGCATGGATTGAATAGTACGAGGGTCGTGGAGGTATTTAAATAAAAAACCTTACATTAAAAACATATATTTAAAAAAAAGAACTTGTGAAACAGTTGGAACTTTGACTCCCAATATCTCCGTAACTAGAAGATTCCCAAGTATAGTCTAGAACAAAAAAAATATAGCAATGACGGGGACAACAAGTGCCTTTCGGCTTCGTTAAGGGTCTTCTTACACCCTTTATTTCCGTTTAATTTGCTTAGAGATAGTATTTTTATAAAGCCCGAAAGTTGTAGCTTTTGATCCACGCAGACCATACGCACCACGGTTTCAGCTTTCAGCCCTCCCATCAACTTTTACATCCCACATGACTCCCTTAATAAGCTTTCCGAAAAAAGCATAATGTTTGAAAGTTTATTCTTAACAGGTATTAAACTAAACTTAGAACAATGAATGGTGAATATAAAGGTTGGTAGGTACTTACCTAACTTGGGGAAGGAAAACAGACATGACAATCACGTGGAAATTTTCTAGCTGCATCCTTAACAATGACTTTCATTGACCACATGTCCACATCATAGCTCGTTCATAGGACCTAAATAAAATAACTAATTGTTCCCTTAAGTACCTAGTATGTAGTCATCATAGAAATATAAGTCATTCATCAGCTGACGTTACTTATGTTATCAATGGGGACGTTTGTATGCAGAAGCCATAACTTACGGAAAATGTTAAGTAGTTACAAAGACGAGAGAATATCATTCATTACGTATCTATCTTACTTCTTACTAATATTATAAATGCGAAAATTTGTGAGGATGGATGGATGTTTGTTACTGTTTCACGCGAAAACTACTGAACGGATTCGCATGAAGTTTGGCACATAGATAGTTTATAACCTTTTTTTTTTTACCGATGGGAAATCATCAAATAACCCCTCCCGCTCTGGGCTGAGCAGGAGGGAGTGTCAGACTTTTACTGACTAAAACCCATCCATGTTCCTTCCTTTGCCCTTTGTGTTCCAGGGCCGCGGTATCTCTTTCGAACAGTCCCGCAACCCTGGCAGAGATAGTTTATAACCTGGATTAACATATAAGATACTTTTTATCCCGATAGTATGATCCCGTGGGACGGTTACCGAAGTTCGCGCGGGCAAAGCCGCGAGCAACAGCCAGTACAAATTTATACGTTATATTTTATTTTCCTTCATTGGTAACGACTGATTACACCGTTTATGCATGTCATGATTACATCTATATCTGCATTAGTCAATGTTTAAATAACCAGATCTTTGACCGCGGTTTCGTCCGCTTCGAGGTCGAATATTATCACGGGAAGTTACTACTTGGATGAAAAGTATCTTATGCCCAAACCCAAGTTTTGAGCTATTTCTATGCCAAATTACATCCAAATCCGTTCAGCCGTTGAGGCATGAAAACGTCACGAACAGATAGTTACTTTCGCATTTATAATATTGTGTGGATTCGTAATGCGTAGGACGGAAGTGTCGCGTTGCTTGTTTAATAAACTGTGTAGTGCTTATTTACAACGCATCAACATCATTGTGACTGTGTTGATTTTGTTGTCTTTTACTGAAACTAGCTGTTTTCTGTCTATTCTGTGCCTACTTATAATTAGTATATATGTATAATAGAATATAATTAAAAGATATAAGTAGATAGCTAGATAGTACGCTAATTACTGTACCAGTAGATTTGCTACTTTCATTCAATTATGTTGATCCAATAATAACGTAATTTTACTATACCCTACCATATATCTCTACACCCTTATCTACCGCAAAAACCACAGCTTTTTCCTGTGTGACCCATACTAGTAAAAAACAATCAAGTTGTATGCTTACCATATGTCATAGTAAACACAATAGGTCTTATTGACATGTTTTACATTATGTAGTAGAATACATAATTTATTATGGACTGCATAAGTCAGGGCCGCTTGGAACTGTGCATATTTTTAAAGCAACTAGATTATTAATCATGCAGTACAATTAAAATGCCATAAAGTTAGCATGCAAACAAGTGCATAAATGCAAATACTGAACTGGCTTTTGCGTGCATGTTCGCATGAAGTTCGAAAATTACCCTGGGATTGTAGATTCTACCGGGCCTAACCTAACATAAAATGTGCCCTATCTTCTAACCTAGGTCATGGCTATCCTTATGCCTTCCATCCAAATCCGTTCAGAATGTAACAGACAGGCAGACTTATTGTCCCATCTATAATATTAGTATGGGAGGAAGTTGTATGTTCTTTGTTTGTTTTCTGCCTATTCCAGTTTCCCATTTTCATACTGATACTGTTAGCGTGCATGCATCACACGGCTGGGCTGCTCCAAGGCCTATGTGGACCACTACTCGCTGGTCTTGTCCAGATCGTCCCGACATCTTCTACGAGGTCTGTCGCGACGCCTCCTGGCTGTGTCAGGGCGATTATTTGCACAATCCTTATATTTAAACTATTGCCACCACATTAGAATCTAGAACAACAGATGTTAAACAAAACACAGATAGTGAAGTATGCCAAATAGAGCGGAAAGTATTCAGCCAATGTCGAGACGCAAATCTGCAAGTGTAAACGAAGGCTACGCTAATATGTTCACATAGCGTTTTGGACATCGATATTCATAAGTGTGATTAACAACTTACTTGGAATTACTTATCGGAAATAATTACGAACACCCCTTGAAATTTTCCTCACCTATTTAACGCCTTCAGATGATGATCTTTTAAGAAACTCTTGTGCATGTGTTCATGCTTCTAGATCCTGCAGTTTAGGCTTTGCGTTTGAATGTACGATAATGGTGGAAGGATTGGTCAGCTAGACTTCGTTTCCGAAGGCTTAAGCTGTCAAGGATGCGCCATTCATTTGGCATTCGGTAGTGCGATTCAGATTAAGCCGCTCCTTTCATGCTCCAGCGTTGTCTGTTAGTGAATTTAAGATTTTTAATAAGTAGATGAAAACAAGCAAAACTGCCTCGTTAGTCGAGTGGTCGCAAGTGCGACTGCTGAGCATGACGTACTAGGTTCGATTCCCGGGTCTGGCAAAGTGTGATTGGCTTTTTCTATCAGAAATGTCTCAGTAGCAACCACGGAGTCTGGATTTGTGCCCGGTTGATGGCAATAGGGTCGCCCCCTATTACATGGGACTAGTAACATAACTGGTGAAATGTGGGTGGACTATCAGATACCTACGCCTCAGCCTAACCCTTCGGGAATTACAGGCATGACGTTATATTAAGAAGCAAAACAGTACTTAAATTATTAATTTTGTTGTAGATGCTAAATCCCTGTGGCGCCCCGAGTACGGATCATACATGGTGGAAGGCACCCCTGGCCGGCCGTACGGCGGGCTTCTAGCACATTTCAATATCGTAGAGGCGAACATGCAATACCGAAGAGCCGAAGTCACACACTTACTACCTCCTGGAGAAGTCATCATGAGCATAACGAATTTTCCAAGGTAAAGAACTTTTTTAATCTATTTTGTCCCACCGCTGGGTAAAAGGTCTCTGTGTAGAGAAAATTACTTTATTAAAATGAGTTGTGCGCCATAGCTGGACGGCAAAATCGAATATATGTTCGATAAAAATCCGGTCTGCGTAGCTCCTATTTTTCAGAGCCAACCGGAAGGCAATTGCCGAATGAAGTTTGCCGATCGACATGCGCCGAATGAAATCTGAATATATGCACCTACCTAGTAGTGGCGAAGGTTCTATACAACTCGATTCCTACCGACTTCCCTTTGAAAAATAGCAGTCACTATTCTATATACAAATAATTTACTCACATTAAAGATATGTACTCCGGCTTACCTCTTACAAAAATTGACCCTTCGCTACTGCTACCTAGTAATTTTAACAGGCCAGCTTTATTGTTCTACAAATACTGCCGAATGGCATGTGCCGACTCGGACATTGTGGTATAGTAAATTATGTTAAAGGTCAAAAAAGGTTATGTCAACAACTGTGGTCTGTGTATAATCTTAAGAATGTAAACTTAGTCGCATGATCATCTAAATGAACTATTGAGGCTCCAATTAGCTAGAAGCTAGACTGATCGTTTTTGCAAGGGACAAAACCGATCAAACAGGCGGTTCTTATGACAAGTTCCAGGAAGATATAATACTTAATTACGATTCTTTAACAACTATTGTTATAGCTTATACTTACTCAGATGATCAGACAAGGAATTTGGCCACAGGTTAACAACAAATTGTGATCTCCAGCCGATTACGAACTCTGTAACAGTGATTATAAAATCGTTTTCCGTACGGACTCCTTACTCAGCATCGTTTATTTACAGGCTGATTATGCTAATATCTGACATTTGCTTACAGATTAGGTTGTCCAAATTTCACAAGTCCACCTTTCCCCCCGAAGCCAAAAGATGGCGTCTCCAAGTCATTATTCTTTCCCGACGAAGGCATCTTCCCTGGACACCCTCGCTTCAAAACTTTGACCTCGAACATCCGACACAGGCGTGGAGAAAAAGTGGCCATTAACCTGCCAGGTGAGTTGCATAAAATATTGTTACTACTAAAATGATCGTGTCATTATACATAATATTATTACATACTTCCGTGAATATGATTACGCATACTACATGATTCTTAGGTGAATATAACAGTCATGCATTGATATATTACATTGCAGTTTATTCATCGAGTTAAATCGAGTATAACTAATGACTACATAGTTATTGAATGAACCGTTATAAAAAGTATTCATAATAACACGTGCTTACAATCCACCTTTCCTTATACAAAGTTTACCTGCTTAACGTTTTAACCCACATGCAAATGTATTTTTGTATTTTTTCCTAGTGTTCAAAGATGTGAACACGAAGATTCCGGTGGATAATTCCCATCTACTGGAGCCGGGTGCGGCGGAGCCTGACTGCGTGTATATGGATGCCATGGGTTTCGGTATGGGCTGCTGTTGTCTGCAGCTTACCTTCCAAGCTTGCTGCATTACGGAAGCGCGCACACTCTACGACCAGCTCGCACCACTATGCCCCATAATGGTGAGTTGTCCGTTTTTATTAGTTTCGTGGCCCAAGAATTGTGATATCTACATGTTTATTATGGATCTTCCTATGACACATCATTACATTATTTTAAATAATAACATTTTACCTTATGTATATTTTATCTAAACCTTCGGATTGACAGGTGTATAAGGAAAATATAGCTTAAATATAGTATGTATCGTCAGATTTTTTCTTATTAAGTATCTATTTCTTTTTTTATCTGGAATTTCTCCATAGCAACCCATAGTCGGGATTTGTGCCCGTTCGATGGCAATAGGCGCGCCCCCTATTACGTGCGACTTAAACATACTGGATAAAATGTCGTTGTACCACCACTGCCAAATCCTTCGGCATGTACAGCCGTGATGTTATGTATTTGTTTAAAACGGTATACGTATTGGGAATCAATTTTAAATGTAGGTACTTCAATATTTATGATAAAAAATCAGTTTACCTTCACGAAAATGATTATACCAATATCTATCTATAGCAAACGACCTTGTGTTATCTGTGCAAGTCATGGAGTATCAATATGATTTTATAAAAACAATAACTTTCATGGGTATGACGTACAATCTGGACCCCGCAATAAAGAGGTCACTTATCTTTTACTTATCATTTTTCTTATTCTACATATTTTTAAACATTTCTTTAAAAAAAAACCTATGAAACATTTAAAAATAAAAAATAAATAGATGGCCCATCGGCATCAGGAACAAGGTCCAGGCTGCCGGTGGTCAGGGCCCCAGAGAGAGGAACCGCCTAATAATGCGTGCCCAGGAGTACTGTTTTCTAAATCAAGCCCTAGACCCAGCTGCGCAATGAGAGCCTCCTAAGGTGTTGGTCGAGGCTCTTTGCTATTTATCCATTAAGCGCAACGACTATCGGTTTAATGATTGCAGAGTCCACGTCCCAAATGTCGAGAATAATAATAAAACACTAATTATTATAATAAGTAATACTTTTCAGATAACAAGCAACTATTTAACCGTCATTAGAAATATTTATCCATTCTGAAAAATCGTTCTTATGCCTAAAACGAAAAAACTTAAAATTGTTACAAACAAAAATTAAGTTCGTATGAAATATGGCAATCACTAATTGCAAAGTTTGTAGTGGACGATTTTTTGAAGAACACATTAAATTGTCGTTTTACCATTATTTTATTTACATGAAACTTTAAAAATTGTTTTTAACCCGCAAAGGTGTACAATGCTCATGCATGACTCTAGAAATCTTTTCCTACGGACCTCAATGCACTCTTTAATGTATCTTAAATACAAATAAATACAATTGAATTGTCTGTTTGTAATTTGAAATTAACAGCTTATTACTGAATGCAAATCAAAGTTTATACTTCATAACAATTTTTTTTTGTCTGGCTTTTGTTCCGGCTAATCTCCGAAAAGGTTGGACCGATTTTGACGGAACTTGCAAAGAAAAGCATAAATTTGAAAATTGAAAAAAAAATGTTTTTTTTTTTACTTTTTTGTTTCCATACAGGGCTAGATAATGATGAGACAAATCGATATAAAGTTTTATTTTGAACGTACACCATCAAACAGTGGAGTAATCGCCAGACTACGTTTGTTAGTTTTGCGTGAAAATACGACCGACTAGTGTTTAAGGCCTATTTTTATTGTAAACCATATTTTTATTTGAAGGTGCTTATGAACTATTTTATTTTATTCCCCGTAGCTGGCTCTATCAGCAGCCTCTCCAATCTTCCGAGGCTTCCTCACCGAGGTGGACTGTCGCTGGAACGTGATTGCCGGCTCCGTGGACTGCCGGACGCGCGAGGAACGCGGCCTCGAGCCACTCAAGAACAACAAGTTCCGTATCAACAAATCGCGCTACGATTCCATCTCGTCGTATCTGTCGCCGGAAAATGAAAAGTAAGTTATAAATTTATAATCTACTAGCTGTTGCCCGCGGCATCGCTCGCATTTTGGTCGGAAATTATCCCACGGGCACGTCTAAATATAGCCTATGGCACTCGGGGATAATTTAGCCTCCTATTAGTGAAAGAATTTTCAAAATCGGTTCAGTAGATCCAGAGATTACCCCCTACATACAAACTTACAAACAAATTGTATCTCTTTATAATATTAGTATAGACTAGCGACCCGCCCCGGCTTTGCACGGGTGCAATGTTGTATATATAAACCTTCCTCTGGAATCACTAAACTAACTATCTATAAAAAAAACAGCATCAAAGTCCATTGCGTAGTTTTAAAGATGTAAGCATACGTAGTGACAGACGGACAGCGGGAAGCGACTTTGTTTTGTACTATGTAGTGATCTATACAAATAAATAACATTTGAAGTGTCCATTTGTAATTTCAAAATAACGGTTTACTGAATGCATGTGAAAGTATGTACGGTGCATATAACAAAAAAAAACTTTATTTTTTATTTTTGCCTGTCTGTCTGTTTGTTCCGGCTAATCTCCAATATAGCTGGTCCGATTTTGACGGGACTTTTACTAGCAGATAGCATTAGATAGATTAGTAACTAAGCCTACAATTATTTTAGAAAAAAAAAGTGTTCCGTGCAAAAAAAAACCGTTGAAATTGTTAGAATATTAACATAATCCTATTCAAGAGAAGTAATAGTAATATTTAATAATTATTTCACGCGGACGTAGGTCGCGAGCAACAGCTAGTTTAACGTAACCTTACGCCTTTTTTACACGGGGTAGGCAGAAACTACATAATAAATAATAAATATCGCTGGATATTACACACAGCGCCATCTAGGTGCCACACTAAGCAACGAGGCTTGTGTCGTGGACACCAGATAGTTGATACTACTACGTAGATACTTTTTTGTGTGTAAATACATACTTATTATACATATAAACATCCATGACTCGGAAACAAATGTCCATGCTCATCACACAAACATTTGCTCATACCGGGATTCGAACCCGGGACCCTAAGAACGTAAGCCTCACAACCGCTGCGCCATTCGGGTGGTCAAACAAAAACATAACACCTGGGGCTTTAGTCTGCTATTGCAATAGTGTCAGAATGGTCTATCATTGATTTAATAAGGCCCCGCGCAGACGAATTACCCTTTGTACGCACGTCAAACATGTTTCGAACGCGCTTCAATACGCCGTGGGCCTTATTAAATCAATTATAGACCATTCTGACACTATTGCAATAGCAGACTAAGGCCCCTGCTTCCACCCCTTTTGCTTCATCCACGTCATATATCTGGTCAAATACGCATGCCGGTTGCGAGTTCGACGCACCTGTCCTTTCTAAAGAACATTCTTCTTGTTCATTCTTCTTCTGGTTTTTTTCCCCTTCCTTACATCCTTTCAACATGACCAAACCATTGCATACTCTTTTAAAATTTTGTTACTACATTGAAAATTAAGTTGTTATAATATAAGTAATTTTATATTAAACCTATTAGTTGTAGCGACGATTCGTTACACACATCAAGTGTGTGACGACCTTAGAGATAGGATTCTGATTTTAATCGGACGAGATAAGCTCAAGTAGTTGTAACGTCGAGCGCAGTGGAGGAACTTAACCGTGTCATATGTTTCGGTACAAATAGAAGGGTTCAGTACACTACTCAGCTAGGCTACGTTTGTCAATAAATGCACTTTGCATGCTGGTTACAGGTCTATTTACGTTAAGTTTTGTAATTAACTCAAAGTCGTCTTATCTCCACACCGATATAGGTAATGAGCAGCGAAGCGAGCCGGATATAATCCGTTTCTTTCAATTAACTCCGCAGAGTGCATTCATTAATTCTCTGTGTAAAGACAGATAAAAAGTGAAATGTAATCTTTGTATTGCCAATATCTTAAGAAAAGATGATTAAACTAGTAATTAGTAGGTATTATAAAGCTAAAGATCAATTAGCCACAAATGTAATCATTTATCAGTATTGGTTCTCTAAATATACAATAATTATGTAAACTAAAACATAATTTACGCCGCACCCCGCGACGAAAGAAACGATTAAACTTATCTTTAAATTATTAAATTACCTTTCTGATTTGGTGATTTGAGGAGTAAGATAAGATATGGTGGCGCCATAGGAAACATATTTCGGTAATTCAAAATACGACACGAAACTATTTGCAAAGCTTGAGCTGAAATAAGCAACAGCTAATTTAAAAAAAAATGGATAGGCAGCGGTAGAAAAGATAAGGTATTGGAGGCTTAAGTTAAGCTTACAATACAGCCCCAACGAGCTGCAGCCCAATATGCAAGAATTCCAAACCTTTCTTTTTAATTAAAAATGCCTTGTATTGGACCCTATAAAAATTGTGGTACACTTGTTTAATTCTCTATTATAACACTTATTTTACAATTTAATACTTTATGTAGCGTGTTTTTGGTGAAACGGAACGCAAACACAAAACGCATCGATTCCGGTAGTGACGTCAAATGATATGTGTCAAAGAAACACTTTTAGTTGAAAAGTATTTAAAGTTTCACTAAGATTTCACTATAATATTGTTATTACAAATTTTGCATAAATAAAGCACTTACATTATAGTAAAACTATTCTACTAAGGGCAACAAATAAGATTTAAACAAGGCAGATAGAGGTAAGTGACATCAAATGCTATGATATGAATGGCCGCGATAGTCATGGACGTTTGAAGTGTCGTAGAAAATTGTAGGGGTTTAATATTTTTTTTGTGCGACAAGCAGTAGTTGAAATTAACTTTTAATTATTTTCTTGGGTTGATAGTACTGCATATTATTGATTAAAGTGAAAAAAAAATTACTGCAAAACTGCTGGATGCGGCCCACTTGTACCACGTGTGCTACGGTTTATACAAAACTTATAGCTTTCGCATAAAGCTTTCTATAGGTGACAAAATCGGCCCAGTAGTTTCCGAACTTATTCGGTACAAGCAAACAAACAAAAAAATCTTACCTCTTTAAAATATAAGTATAAATGTAGATAATATGTGAACTGGTGAAAAGTAACTAAAGTGATGTAGGATTGTAGACGGATTTTTGCAATGTGATGCTGCCCACCTAAATCTTCATAAGCCTTTACTATTCGTTCGAGGTGTTAAAAAGGGCTGTATTTTCGAAGCAATAGTATAGGTACTGTTATTAACATAGTGTCGTGTGTCAGGTACAACGACATCAACATAGTGCACGACAAGGCGCTGTACCGGCGCCTGCGCGAGGGCGGCATCGACCATCCGCTCGCGCTGCACGTCGCGCACCTCTTCATTAGAGACACCGTGTCGCTGTTCTCCGAGAAGGTGCATCAGGATGACTTAAATGATACTGATCATTTTGAAGTAAGTTCTTTCGTTCGTACTTTTCAATGTAAAAATACAGACCCTGTGACTCAAATGACAGGATAAAATAACATGCAGCGATTGCCTAGTAGTCCTATATTGCCGAACTGCTGGGCGAAGACCTCCTGTTACCTTTTCCACACACTTTTGTCTTCTGCTAATGTGGGATATTCTTTTCGGTCTCAATTTTCATTCCGAAAATCCGCAATGTAATTTATCAACGGGGTAATTCACTGGTATCAGAAGAGGGAAATGTTAAAGAAGCTAACATCTTTTTAGTCTTCGCCACTGTGGTATAGTCGAAAAGGATAGTAGCCTTTTTATTAAACAAAGTGTTTTAAATGATTCAATGTGTAAAGGTACCCCCATATTTTTATATAGAATATCCAGTCCACAAACTGGCAGACGATGCGCTTCAAGCCGCCGCCGCCGAACTCCCCGATCGGCTGGCGCGTGGAGTTCCGTCCGTGCGAGGCGCAGCTCACCGACTTCGAGAACGCCGCCTACGTCTGCTTCGTCGTGCTGCTCACCAGGGTCATACTGTCCTACCGACTTAACTTCGTCATGCCTATCAGCAAGGTGAGGATTCTTTTACTTTTATGCAAATTACAAATATATACACTTACAGTCTCAAGCAAAAATATATAAACACTTAGAGCTAAAAGCTAGTTTAAGATTAAGTTAAGTCAATCACTTTTTGCTGCGTGTACATATTAATGATCGTGAATGTACTTAAGGCGGATTTTATGTCATAAAGCATAAGCTACCGCCAACACTATTTGTCGGAGTGTCCCTTCTAGGTTCGAATGAGGCGAGCGCTTTTTCATGAGCTTATCACTTGATAAAATATAGAATATGATCCAGTTTTAATGGACTACATGCTATTATTTCAAACCGGCGGCAACTAACTGTGCTGAAATAAACCTTGCAGTTGCACTGATAGAACCCACATTCATGTGGTTTTCCTCATCTATTATACAAAGGACGACGAAACTGTTCATGCGTATTTCCCTAATACCTGCTAGTATATCCCAAAAGCGTCTAACTACACAACACGTAAAAAGCTTTTGATTTACAGTTCTTAAGAAAGCAAATTCTGTGATATAAGTGGCTTTTTATTGGAGGACTAATCAGTATCAGGATATCTCGTGTTAAACGTAACAGTGTCTCCAAGACGTTGAAATAAGTCGGATGGTGTTTTATACAAAACAACATTCAAAAATGTATATTCCAGGAACTGTTAATATATTTAGTTGTATAAAAAGAGGTTTACAAGAAGTCAATAAAATAAAACAGACATCGTTTTCGACGTGGTAGTATTCCACATATCATTCCTTATCCTGTATGCATTATACTTTTACATTACTAGGTGGACGAAAACATGCAGCGTGCACAAAGACGGAACGCGTGCCTCAGCGAGAAGTTCTGGTGGCGCCGCGACGTGGGCGCTCCCACCGACCTCGCCAAGCAGACGTGCGACTCCGCCGAGCTCTACACCGAGATGACCATTGACGAAATAGTCAATGGAAAGGTAAGAGACTATATGGTGCTCAGTATACAGGGTTAATATAAATAAACTAGTGCAACTCCGCAGACGAGATGGGTATCGATTTCTTAATAAGAAAAAGCAAAAAATTATGGGTGACGACCATAAATGTCGACTACGTCGTAAATACTATATCGAAAAATATATTTATTCATTTCTCGAATCAAGTTTAATAATAAAACCGTGATAAAATTAAGCTTTCCAGGAGTCTAACTTTCAAGTAACCTCTCTTTGGGTTCAGTACATCCGAATGAAAAAACTTAACCCATAAAAGCTCACTCGTGTTTGTCTGTCCGTCTGTAACAGCGAATTTGCTCCTAATCTACTGGACCGATTCAGTGTAAATTTGGTGGACACGTGAATATCTGTGTCCTGTGTCCTGTGTATTGTAAATAAATGAATTTGGAATATGAAGATGAAAATTGACTATTCCGACTCTTCCCCCTTTATCTCCAAAATTTCTGAACCCAAAATTTTGGAAAAAATATAGGAAATAGTTATTTACTTAAAGATCACAGAAAAATAAGTCTATGGTCTTAAAATGATATGCAAATTTTTTCAATACTATGCGTACAAACTTACATTTTGCAGTTGAAAAACATGTACTGCCATACATTCCGTAATAGAGCACAGCATGTTTTGTTCTTGGATTCAAATATTTAATTAGTCATCCCCACTACACACACCTTTCATGCGTGTTCCGACACGAACTAGGCCAGTGTTTTTTATTTTCTTCAGTGTTCAAGTAACGCAGGTTCTAACTCTCTTGCACATAGGTTTTTTTTAAGGATAACTTAGGAAGGAAACAGGATAGAAAGTGCCTGTATTTCTGATGAATGGTCGAATGATTTACATTTGAGGAAGATAATAAAAATATTTTTTTTTCCTGCCATTATTTAGATAAGCGGGTTTTTTTTACATTTCACCTGCAAAGTGATAAAATATATCACTGAGAGAACAGAACAGTGATGCGATTGTCCAAGTAGGGGCTAACATCGTATCTATAGTCAAGGTCAAGGATAAGTAATAGATTTGCTTAAGTTATACGAGTAGGTGGTAAGTGTAGCATTAGTAATTACTTAAACTCAAGTAATTAACTAATGCAAACATTTTTATGCAATAGACAAAAAACGAAGTAAGAACCGTCAAAGAAAGAAAAGCTAAGAATTCTAACTACAAAAGTATGTAGTTTATAAAAATCGTATCTTAAATAATAAATTTTACTCAATTAGTAACCTTGACTTACAGGGTATAAAGGGTGTATAACAAGACCTTTAACGAAGCCGAAACGTACTTGTTCTCCCCATCATTACGAATTTCTTTTTGTTCTAGACCATACCTGGGAACCTTCTAGTTACGGAGATATTGGGGGTTAAAGTTCCAACTTCTTTTTAAAATGCATGTTTTTAACGTAAGATATTAATGTAAACACCTCCACGACCCCCGCACTATTCAATTCATCCATCAGCGCAATGTTTTGAGTGCGTTACATTGAGTTTTACCGTAAAACGTGATTTTTCACCCCAAAATTAAAATTCGTTTCCCAGCAATAATTTTTGCTTAAAGTTACTTAAGTTTGATGTACATAATGCCTGGATGACGGCGTCGTGAAGGGTCTGGTTACACCCTGTAGATAAGGGTGTTAATATCTGTCCATAATACTAAGTTCAAGTAAAGTAGGTACACAAGTTTCAACAGGATATTTGCATAAGCGACGAAAATTATACTCCTGCTTTTATTCCTTTACAATCAACATGAAGATAACGCGTTCAATTGTAAGCTTTGTGTTTTTTAATGTAAATGTTATTTGCGTACGAAATTCTATTTTACCATAGAGTTTAATTAATTGTTCAGAAAAACATTACATAACTACTTAGTTTATATGTCAAAGTCATTGTAATACTATGTTTAAGTTCCAATATGCTCTCAAGTAAGTGAAATACCTACTGTAATTTCTTATTGAGAAATAAATTTCTTTAACCATAATAATAAGCTAAGCCAACAACAAAATATTGTAACTGTAGGTACGCGTATATTTAGTACTTAAATATAACCAGTTTGTAGACGTCTTGGGTTTACCTGTTAAGTTTACAAATGTTTAATAATAAATAAATAAATAAATCAATGGCGGCGATAAAACATACTTGTTCTCTAATTAAAAGGCCTCTTAACACCCATTATAAAGGTGCTTCATCGTCCAAGTTCAATTAGTTATAGCAGGACGTACCTCATAGTAAATTAATGATCTAATTTACCCTGTTTTACATACTTTGTAGTAAAACAATCGATTCGGATTGTATCCATTTCCTTATTGGAAAATCATACCATTATGTTCCGTGATGAGTTGTAATGAATCATGGACATGATACCTGTCCATGTGTGCAACTCTGCAAACTTTGCTATGTCCTGTAAGTTTCTACCTATTGGATAGAACTCCGCCCTTACTTTGTAGAAAAACCTTTGTACGCTGGAATCGAGTAAACTTAGAATATGCTATATTAATTTTTAAATCGGGTACTTCAACCTACAAACAGCTGCCTGAACTTTCACTCTCTGGGTCTCCTTTACGTCGGGTTTCGAAGTTTAAGTATTTGGGTCACTGGGTCACTGATGACTTAAAAGACAATGTAGACATAGACAGGGAGCGCAGGTCGCTGGCTGTCCGTTGCAACATGCTGGCCCGCAGGTTTGCACGCTGTTCTGTTTCTGTTAAGATAACGCTTTTTAAGGCCTTCTGCCAGTCGTTTTACACGTGCAGCCTGTGGACCAAGTATACCCAGCGGGCATACAGCGACCTGCGCGTGCAGTACAATAACGCATTCAGGATGCTGTTGGGGTTATCGTGGCGATGTAGCGCGTCAGGGATGTTCGCGGACGTGTGTGTCGATGGGTTCGCAGCGATCATGCGGAAGCGATGCGCTTACATGATGGCGCGCTTGCGCTCATCCTCCAATGGCATCCTGAATGTGTTTTCAGACCGGTGGGACTCTCCCCTTTTACGAAGGTGGGTAAGAGTTCAGACACACGTCTTACCCAAATAGACTGGTGCACCATTGAGCGAACAGTTCAATGGTGCATTAGTTGTTTATGTTTTCTAATTTAATACTAACATTAGGTTAAGTTATTCTACTAACACTATATGGATTTTTGTCTGAAATAAAATATTTGTTTTTGAAAAAATTTGAATTAATGGCAATCGCGTCATGTTCGTGAACGGGCTCTGTCAGTGTGACTGGTCATCTCTTAGTTGCCACGGCTTATTTGAATTAATTATTTTTATTTTTTAATTGTCTTTTTTGTACTGTGGACACTTTTAATGTGCACATCTTGCTACATCGTTCTCACATAGTGTACCATCTCAACATGAATGATGTAACCAAGATTTTGCAACAATTTGCTGATTTAAAAGAGTGTCCATGGAGTTTCTTGCCCGTTCTTCTCCATAGAGATCTACGCTAGGGAATGGGCAACTACAGTACTTTCACAGTTTTTATGCCTTGTGACTGGGACTGTAGCTACATTTAATTGTTATCTTTGTTTCGACAATTCAAAAGTGCCTGTAACTGGCCTACTTAACTGGCCTTGTTGATTTTGAAAAACTGGGGGCCTAAAATGGCTGCTTTATCAGAATCATAATACGAATCACGTTAAAAATTTAAAACTCTTAAAATGGACTTTGTGGTCATAAACATAAAGACCATTTTAAGAATTTTAAATTTTTAACCTGGTTCATTTTATGATTCTGATAAAGCTTCCACTTTAGGCCCCCTGGTCCTGCATTATAGGTGCACAGAACGCGGTAGTTCAAACTTAGAAGCCTAGTTTAGCCCTTGTCGGGGTTACTCTGAGACGACGTTCGTGCTAACTCGGTAACACGAAAATTATCGAAGCGTGTTCATTTCCTGCTGTATGTGTAATAATGTACTAAAAATTCTGTACTTATGTTTATTTTTTCATTAGGACGGCGTTTTCCCCGGCTTGATCCCTCTCATCGAGTCCTACCTGTCCGGCATGGACGTGGACGCGGACACGCACTGCTCCGTGCAGCAGTACCTCAAGCTCATCGCGCGGCGCTCCTCCGGCGAGATCTCTACTATGGCCTCGTGGATGAGGAACTTCGTTACCTCGCACCCGCAGTACCAGTAAGTACTCTCTTAGATTGGTTGGTTAGGCTGAAGGTGCTCTTTTACTGTTTTATGCACCGGTTTCTTTATTTACGAGAGCATACAGAAAGTATGGGATTATTTTACCTGCTGATCCGACACAGTACGGCATACTTGGAACCTATACCTTTATGAAACCACCCTTAGAAATAAAGAAAATCTTGAATCTAATGTACTTCTGACGAAGTGCAAATCACTGTGATAACCGCTAAGTAACATCAATATTGTCGTCGTTGTTGTGTGTTGTCATCGTTCAAATAAAAATTAAACTAAAATAAGCTTATTCAGGAGTCACGCTATCATCCAGCCGAAAGTCTTTTGAATTAATTAATTTATTTTATTGATTTTCGTGCAGCTCGACATTAAGGTTACATACAAGAAGACGTTACATAAAAGAGCGTCAGGCGTTAACCAAGTCCTTTTTGAAATACCATAGCTCTCATGACGTTTCTCTATCTTTCAGGAAAGATTCAGTGGTCTCCGAAAGGATAAACTACGACCTCTTGAAGACTGCTCACGGCATACAAGTGGGCACGTTCCCTGCGCCCACGCTCTTGGGCAGCAGCACCGTGTCCAAGACCAACGAAGACATTCCGAAAGCGTTCAGCAAGATGATGAGCAAGGACTGTCCCTAACCGGGGCCCAGCCAACACCGTGCCTTCTGTGCGAAGCACTCCTACACGACTTTTTATACAATAACGACATTTTTGTATCGATAGGCCTGATCTTTAGAACTAACGCTATGCCCCATTCAGCTTATAACTGACAAGTTCTTTTTTATGCGGCGATACTCGCTCTTTTTAGAAACGTGATTAAATCTGTTGATCGAAATTCAGAATTAAAAAATAAATACCAACGAGGACGACACAAGTCTAATAGAAACAGACACCAGAAACAGGAAGAAGTCAAACTTCTAATAGAAAATGTAAACATTACATACAACGTGTGTCGGAAACATTTAACATGTTGCTGATAGATTTTTTTTGTATTATTTTTCTTCCGTAGTTCGAGCCCACGCGTCTAATTCAGGACATAAATGTCGTTGTTGTTATTTGTAATTAGAGTTGCCTTACTTTGTTTACTCTGACGAGATTTATACAGGACGGCAAATCTACCTTAGTCTGTTACTATATTAACCCAATGTTCGGCACAGGATACTAGTGAAATCGAAAACGTATTTATTTCAACATTCCCCAGTGTTTTGTGACGTCGCAGCTTGCCGCCACTGCTCGCCCAGTGACATGATTGCAACTTTTATCTTGTGACGAGATTTATTCGAATTAGAAGTGATAATTATCTTAAATACATTTAATATTACACACGAGTTATTTAGAATAGAGACCCCAATGTGACCTTACCTTAGATTTAACAAAAAATCTTGCATTTTATAACATTTATGGCTCTAGAAAACTGCAAAATGAAATCTTTTTGCAAAGACACAGAGCAAATTCCTAGTGATTAGAATCGGGAGTCAGTGTGATACAAAGAAGATAAACCCACAGTTTTTGTTTAGTGTGCTTAGCATATTTTCAATATTCTGCCAAATGAGTTCAGCTTACTCATAGGTTACATGTAGTTTAATGTAAATCTTAATTATGTAACTCCTATACCAGTTTCACTTAGAGCAACTACTGTACTTATCTATGTTATAGTTATAGGTCAAGGTTGATTAATTTGAGAAAAAAAGAGGAAACAAGGAATTTGTTATTTTAAATATTTAATTTATAAAAATTATGCAAGTTTTATTAGAATATATTTCTTGATGTTTGGCAAAGGTTTCTTATTCTTCATGCTTTTATTATTTAGTTTAAATACTTAATGTTTTTAGACATACACCATGGTGCACGAGGTTTGTTCGTGCCAGCTGGCATTTAAAGCAGTATTAGCTAAAACATTTCCAGAGCAGTGTATAACAAATTGTCACGTATGTTAAATAGACGATGAACTCACGCAAATGTAAATATGTACAATGAAAAGAATAAAGAATGGTTGTGAATGGTGAAGTGAAGAGTAGGACAATCTGGAGAGGGTGATAAAGTTTGTCACAATTTTATATTCCGACAGCATAGCTTACAAAGTGAAGTTTTCGACAAAGTAAAATTATATGATAGGGACAGATTCTAGACTTGTTAAAAATTCTTTCTACTTTCAATCTTACCTGGCGAAATTCAGGTCTCGATCAAAACTGAAACATTACTTTGTATGTCTTCGAAAGGACGGTGCTCTTTATGAACGAGTGATAAAGGCACTTATCAGAAAACCGCCGCATCAAAATTCAATTGCGTTATATAAAGTGCCATAAAGGTTCGCAATCAGAACTAACCAACTTGTGGTTAACCCCGCATCCGAATTAAACTGACCGCTCGCACGAATACACATGAATATGTTCGGAAAACTGGAAGACGCCTGTTGGCGCGACCACGCCTTCGCCAAACAAAATGAACGCGACTGTCGCGTGATGATGTTTTGGTTATGATGCGGCCCTAGGCAGACACACAAGTATGGGAATCGTGCGTTTGTGAGGCGCTAGTTTGGAGCGGACCTTGAAGCGCTCGTGTGTAGCGATATCCAATGCTCCTAAAGGCAATTGGGAATGCGTTGGAACTGACCCCAATGTTTCAGTTTTGGAGAAATGATACATTTCGATCGGTTACCAACTAAATAATAGATTCATATTATGACTAGTAATTTTAGATAGTTGTTTTCATGAAATGAAAAGCTAGTAAAATAGTGGGATATAAAAATGTAGGTATTATTACTATGAAATATTACATTGTAACAGAATGCGTTTTTATGGACCAGTTTAGCATTTGAAGGCCAAATCCATGTTGCATACTTTCGAGCAAATGTGGCACTTTTCGACACACTTAGTTTCACCAATAGAGGCGAGAATTGTTTGAGCGTTGTAGACAACACTTATGTTTAATTATTTTGTTGGTGTTATGGTTACTTAGATTTAATTTAGAGAACCAGGGCTCCAGCGCATTACAAATTTAAGCAAGCAAGTATCTTATGTTAGCACAAAAAGCAGGTTTTGATAAAAGTGTATTTTTCTAAATTACTATACATAACTAATGAACAAGAAAAGTTACGCATTATTTTAGTTAAATGCAGAATTATTTTTATGTAGTCTGTTATTTTATATTGTTTACTGTTAGCGAGTTTTATAATTATTATAATTTTAAATTAAATATGCATTCAATAAAATTATTCGATTGTTACATGTATTTTATGTCTTCAGTATCTCCCAAACTACAACAGAACCTAGTGATTCTCAGTTGAATGTGTCGACTGATGTTGTCTACTAAGCATGTCGATTGCTAAATAGAGTCGATCCAGAATTGTTTTAGCTACGAAGCTTTACGTCTTCAGTAGCGTCAGTTCTTATAAAGTGCAGACAACAGAACACATATCACCACAAAAGCACATAAATAGTTGAATGTTGAAACAATAAAACAACAAAATATAGTAGTAGAACACGGTATATTTAGAATTTATCTACAAGTTGCAATATATGTTGTTGTTCCTGTTGGCGCCACTCCTCGCTTCCGGCGTCACCGAGGTTACCCGCGTATTCTGTAAACAAGATAGCCATTAGTAGTAGTAATCAACAATTTTGCCAAAACTGGTTGCCTGCTTTTAATGTGGAGACGGTCGGCGGTCGTTGAGATGACATGTAATTACAGAATTTCAACAAATATGATTGGTCGATTCGATTACCGTAGTGGAAACAAGGCTGGTAGTGACTTGCAATGCCTAAGTCCAGCAGTGGAGTGCTTTTTTGACATAATAATCTATTCTTCAATTCCCAAACGAGTGTTCACTCACCTCTCATTACGTGTCGAATAATCTTCAGCGATCCTCCGCGTAGAGACAGCACACGTTGTACACGCTGCTTTACCGACGACGATCCCGCAGTACAAACCTAGTCAGTCAATAACAAAATAATGTCAGGCCAAAATAGATCTTATCGATAGAAAAAGTATGAAGAAATAAGCCAAGTTCACCTCCAATATAATCCTGTCAATGAGTTGTAATGTGAAGAGTCCACCCGACAGCCTTCTTAGATATTGCGCATCATCATCCAACTCGTCTCCTTCTTGCTGCAAATAAATAAGATAAAAAATAAGTACTTGTACTAATACAAGTTCTCGAGAACATACAATAAAGCCCTGTTTGGTTGGTATATTGTGGAAAAACGTTCCATAGAATATTACCTCCATTTCTTTCTCGGTGCGATCTACTTTGTCCATGTATTTGAAATGCAACTCTAGAAGCCTGTCTACCTTTTCAAGGTCATTTTCAGTGAACTTCGCCAATAGCCGCTGTCTTTGACTGCCTTGACAATTGCGTAACATTGATGCAATTATAGAAACAACATGTTCTGAAAGAAAGAATAAAAAGGAACCTATTATTATTGTGCTTTATGTCATACACATAAAGTTTAAAACTGCATTTTGAAATGGATTATGAACGTACGTAATAACCGTAAATACTGTGTAATGATACGAACCTTCATGTTGATCAACTGTTAATATTCTTTTCCGTTTGGGAGTTTTCATGAAAAGCGGGAAGACAGTGCGTAGTCCTAAAATATCTACGAACTTATTGCAGTTGTCGCGACCTTCGGGGCCCGCGAGTGCATGGTCCAGCACTTTCAGTGATCCATTCCGAGACATTTTCTTTTCCCTGGAACAACCATTTCTTATGAAGCATTCTTGAAATCACTGCTATACCTCATATACAATCTCGTGTAACACACTGGCATTCGCGATGCTTTTTAACCGACTTCCAAAAGGAGGAGGTTATCAAGTCGACTGTTTTTTTTTTTTTTGTATGTTCATCGATATCTTCGCCGATTTCGATGATTCTTTTTTTGTTTGGTAGAATATTGTTTCGCGGTGGTCCCATTTCAAAGGTGAAGATCTGATGCTGATCTTCGGAGATATACTATGGAACTCTTCATAAATAGACGGCAAATCTGTCATGATTACTGCAATAGCTTGGATTTTTATTGTTTATACAACCTCATAACATAATATCACGCTTGTATGCTCTAGGGGGTACGCAGATGTGTACTGTACAACTTTTCGACAGTTAGGTATGTTAAGTTCCATTTTATTGTGGATCAGCCTATTACCATGAAATGTATTGTTAGCGGTTCACTAATGTTTCACCAAAACTCTTTTGACAATATTTTAACCGACTTCAAACAAAATGAAGAGGTTCTACGTTTGACTGTGTGTCCTGTATGTTCACCGATTTCTCCGCTAATTGTGGACCGATTGTCAAAATTCTTACCTATACTTTACCTTCTTGCCTATACTACGGAGGTGGTCCCGTTGTCACAAAGTTAGAATCTGATGATGGGATCCCAGGGAAATCGAGGGCAACCCTGACATTTTACAATGTTTTTCATATAGCTACTTTCTAACGATATTTGTACCTGATAATCATTATCTCATGTTGCTGAGCTGATGATGGAAGGTATAAGTCAGGATCTGATGCCGATCTTCGGAGATATACAATGGAACGCTTCATTAATAGACAGAAAATCTGTCGTGATTGCTGCAATCGCTTGGATGTTTATTTTTTACACAATATTAGAACATAACATAATGCCTGTATGCTCTGAGGGAGTACGCAGATGTGTACAGTACACCCACATTTCGACAGTTAGGTATGATAACGATATAAGTTACATTTTATTGGGGATAAGGCTATTACCATGAAAGGAGTTGTTAACAATGTAAAATAAATTATTAGCAAATATTTGTGTAGAATATTGCAACTAAAAAAGGAAAAATAAAAAACGTTTTTCGGAAGGAAAAATAAAAAAGTCGGTGACTTTTGTTTGTTAGATTTTTTTGCCACCGACTTCTAAAGCTAAAGTTATTTTTCCACGTTTTTTTTTGTTTTTGAAGTCGGTTTTATTTTTTGCAAAAAAAATTTTTATCGTCTGACAGTTCAATAACATTCATATAGATTTTTCAAACATTATGAAGCAATGTATTACGAATTAGTTTAAAACACTTCCGAATGCGAAAGAAATGTGTGTTATGCAATTGGGGTGGGTCTAAATCATGAAACGGCGTTACAGTTATGCTGTCGCTGCCGCGAGTTGTGGTATTTGAGATAGGTGCGTTCCCCGTAAATGGTTACGATAAATTCAGGAGCTTCAGATAAATGCAGGACGTAATTATCATAATGACAAAGACCGTGTTGAAACCATACCTGAGCATAAGGTTCATGAGCTGCAGCCCCTCTCCGCGCAAAAAGCGGTCGCGGTTGGACGGCTCCATGAGCGCGCAGCACAACGAGTCGAACATATTCTCCATGGCCTCTTGTTCCTCAGCGCCGGCCGGGTCGTTCCGTTTGTAGAACTGTATGGAAATACGATGAACGATTACAATTCATTAACCCTCCAAAAGAAGTGTATGAATGTGGACTAAGCAAAAAGAGTATGTAAGACTAGTGGGGTCCTGCAGTTTATGCCTACTGAAAAAAGGGGTGTGTGTATGAACAATACCTCCAAGGAGGTTGAAAGCAACTATTTGTGTCTTTTGTTCTAGGGGCACAATCTCACAATGCTGTGAAATCTTAGTTTGTGTTAAGTAGTAGTTAGTAGTAACAAATATTAATATATTGTATTCGTTTGTGAAAACTTACCGCCAACTGCTGCAATAGAACATCAATACCATCAAGTTCTCCCAATAATTTTCTGTTCTCTGGAGTATTTTGCAATAGAATAGATAAAATTTCGGTGGCATATAATTTGTTAGCATCAAAAGGCACTTTCAGCTGTAAACAGATAGAGAATATTGATGTAGAATTAATTAAAAGATGTAGATAATGTTGACTAGACCATATTGATGGCATACCTTCAGTCTTTTGAGTATCCATTGCATGAAACCCTGTTTAGCAACTTCTGAACTCAATTCAGTTCTAAATTCTGTTAAGTTTTCTATGATACCTGTAAAATGAAGTATAGGTATAATGACTTTCACAGAGGATAAAGAAACATGATATACAAAAGTAGAAAAAGTATCCAATACAAAGATACCTATTTATAAAGAGTCAATGAGTTGATCATATTACCTAGAGTGTCATGTACTGCATCTCTCTCATCAGGCACTGTTTCATCAAGGCGCGCAAGGTTGTGCAGCAACAAAGCCGGGGCTTCAGCCTCTGCCAGAGCATTGATCAGCTCATCAGCACCCTCCTCACTCTCATGGAGAATATCCACATCTGTGAATTCCTACAAAAAAAAAAACCACTAGCAATGTTTCATGGAAACGGGACTTTTGTAGACATTCATGATAATAATGCAAAATTATTATTTCCGACATAAACTAAAACTAGTTAAGATCTTGGCAAATGGGGCTTTTGATGATGTCACCCCTACCTAAGGTAATGGAAAATTGAAATTCCATAAGAAACATTGAGTGCGCTGTTAGATTTACAGTGTTTAGCTCAGCACAGAAAGTACACAATCCAACGGCATGGTAATTCTAATATCCTCCATCAAACACTAAGCTTTCACAGTTTATAACTAAAATTATACTGTCACTTATATATATCTTCCGTGATTTTCAATTATTCTGAGCTCCTGAAGATATCACATACGACAATATAAGTTACCTCCATCAATATGGTGAATACCAAAGAAAGTTTTTAGAATAACTTACCTGCAGCAGATGCACCACTTTAGTAGATATATCTGTATTATCATGCGACAACAACTCCAACAATGAGTTAATGCACTTCAAGTCCACCAGCAACGGGTACTGGTCCGGCACTGTTGCAACTGCACTCAACTCCTAACAACAAAATAATATTTTATATACTGTTAATTGGTCTTTCAGGTATACTTCTTCCATTCTGTCTTTGATTGATGACTAATATATAACATTCATCATATATCATCTCCTTTAGGCTCTACTGCTAAAGCATACTAAAACAATGTGTGCAAGCATGACAATCAAACAATGTGTGCAATCTTTGTTGGATGGATTTTACTGCAAGAACTTTCAATATAAGACAATACCTGTAGTGCTTCATGTAAATCAATTTCGCTGTCCATAAACTTCTCTGGTTGATCTGGGAACTTAATTCTCATCTCTCTGTTCCTCAGAGTTTTCTTCTCAAAATTCAATACTAATTTCTTAACTGCAGTTTCATCAAGAATGTCACCCTAAAAGAATGATCCAATATCACTTATACTAATAACAACTAGAGCAGATAATGAATTCATTTCGTTTTGCAACATTGTCAAGGCAATGCTAGTGTGAATAGATAAAAATAATCACCTCAGTCGCTTCAGTCTCAACAAATCGAAGAATATCTTCTCGTTCCTTGTCAGTGATGGTGGGTTCCTTTGGCAGGGTTGTGCTCAACGGCAGTAACATACGATGATCAGATTTAGCCCTCGCCATTCGCCGCATTTTTGAAGCCTTCGCGCCATCGTCGTCAGAGTCCCCACTGTCATCTTCATTTGGTCTCTTGGGCGTTGGCGTGGGCTGTTTAATAATAATTACGTTAAATAATGTTTATACTTAAGATCATTTTGTATAATTACGTTTGATTTCCGTTAAAAAGGAAACCACATCGAGACAAAATCTATAACCCTTTTTCACTGAATTCGTTTGCACATATTATTTACCTTAAATGAAAGCAGTTCTCCAACATCCATGCTAACACGTATGTGCCTGATTATTCTTAAATCTATATACTAATAATCACTAGATTTCACAAACAGTAAACATTCCAAACGAAATTGGTTGGAAAATAATGTAGTTTGACAAATTGACAAGACATTGACATTGACGATTTGACAAGAACTTGACAGAAGTGCAGCGTGCGGTGGCACACACAGCACAGATAACAGAATAAAATTACGGTTCAATAGTGTTGGGCGTAAAGGGGGCTCGTAGCTAATTAGAATCACCGCATGGGTCGTCAATTAAAGTTTGCCTGCCATACCTAGGTCGCTCCGTGAATGGTGAAATAAAATGAATGGTCGCCCGGCCACCCATTACATGCCGGGATCCCTCTTTGTTCCTGCTGTCGTTTTTAGATATTTGACAGCCGTTACGGATACGGTCTGGAGCATGAAAGCCTGAAAACCAGTTTCATCAAGAACTGGACTTCAATTTTCGAAGTAACGGGTGTGGAGGTCAGTCATAAAAATATCCAGATTTAAGCAAACTCGAAAACTAAAAAACGGCTAAGTAAACGGTTTTTGAAATGTCTTAAAAGACTGCGATCCGTCTAAAGAATTTCTTATAAAATGTAAAAAAATACACAATTGGCGGCAGAATTAGCTTTGTTGAATGGTGCTGCGCAATTTTTGACCTAAACAAATTTTATGGTAATGGTTGTAACATTGTAAATAGTTTGTTATATGAAACGATGGATAGTAAGAAGAGTAACCAGTATGCATTGATAAAGGTGAGTCTAGGATCTTTTCCATAGTGTGGCTCTACTAAATCTTTTGTTCTCAAATAATTATATTATGCTGAGAGTACTATAGAAATACGGAAGAAGACATGCTGCTGCGCCGACCCCAAATAAATTGGGGTTAGGGCAAAATATTAATGATGATGTATGAAAGAGCTGCAGTCCACCTTGGCAAATAATTTTATCCCATAAACGTTTCAGAGATATTGAAGATTCAACTTTTCGTAAATTTTATTATTAACTGTTGCCCGCGGTTTCGCTCGCGCGTAAATTTATAGTAAACGATAAATGGTTATTTCGAAGACGGTGATTTTCAAATTATGAAAGGGGTTGGAAGATTTTTGTATGAAGCCTGGCCGGCCTAAATTCCTCCTTATTTTATTTAAAAAATAGCGGACACGCATAAAACCGTTACCTCCCAAGTAACACATCAAAGCAGTATAACGGCCGACTTACAGCATTTCTGTATCGTTTTCGCATTTTGAGTTAGTTCTATAGTAGCATTACAAACGTTTATACGGCTACTGTAATGCTTATTTGGGCACAAATTATACGGCTTTAGATCCTAAATAGGTTCACAATAGTTGTTTAGTTGCATTACAGGCGCATTATATTAGCATTATTATGGCCAAAGAACGTACCAATCGCATTACAGAAGCATTATACTAGCAATATTATTGATAATGAAGATGTTGTTTGCATTACAAAAGCATTAGACTAGCATTTGAATGTAGTAAAAGAATTATTGGAGCTTTTTAAGTGTTCACAGTTAGAACTTAAATAAACCCTACATCATTGCAAAAACATCTCTAATACCACGGTACAAATGTCATAATACAATAAACGTGGAATATAATATGGACGAAGACTGTCAAAACTGAGTGAGTGACACCATATTTGTTTGCATCAAAACAAAATTTACTGGGTAAGTTTTTGACTCTTTTGTTACTTCATGCCTTCAAATATTATTCGCAATGTAGTTTACTGTAAATGTCTATATAAGTTTCATTGAAAATTTTCACGCGCCTTCGATATTTTGTGGTTTTGATAGAAAATGTCATATTAAAATATGTGTGAAATCATCAAAACAATTGTGTATTCCTAGTATAGAACGAATTTTGCTTAATTAAAATAATAGTATTGGTTGGGCAGTATTAAATCAAGTTATATCATTATGTTAAAGATCTTTTGCTTTCATAAATAGGTCCGAATGATAATTTTTTTGGTTATAAAATGTTTACAAAATGGTGTAGGGGTATAGCAGCCCGGTGAGCCTTTAACAAGGCTAATTAATGCTGCCAGCTGTATAAATACTCACACGTGAACCATTATTAATCCAGACGCAAGAGAGAAGGCTTTTGATGAACCACTGTAGTGGCATTGTCTATAAAGTAGGTTTATATGGGTTCACCGGTATACCAGTAGTTTTGATGTAGACTGAAGTAGTGCCATTACTTGAACGCAATTTTGGGGATCCTTGAGCAAAACAATAAAACCCATTTCAGAATTTATACAATTTGATTCGTTTGCCAAGTTGATAAAAAGGCGTCATTAAGATATTTTTCCGTAACTATTTTATAGACAGGACCGTTATTTATTTCATACCCGGTGTAGTGTAGTACGTAGTCAGGTACAGTAGCCATCAAATATACCTGTACACTTTAAAATGGCCAAACTTTTCAGAAAACGCAATAATATCTTTTTTGTGGGTGATGCTTTTAAAAAATATTGTTTTCTTATTTTCAGTGATTTTTATACCAACCATACAATGCCGTACAAAATGGAACAGACGATAGAGAGAAAGGAAAAACAATACGAGGTAGTCTTTGTGGGAAGAAAATGGTAAATTGTGGTGGCCGCCTAAAAAGACACAGTACAAATTAATGAAAGATGAGCAATCCAAGCCCGATAAAAAGAATGAACATTATAGGAGTGCTATTTTAAAATGAACAATATTTGAACATATGAGCTTGCCGAAGCTGAATTATCATTCATGGAAGAACATTCAGACACAGACGCGAATGACACAGGCACGTTTGCACCCTGGACGACAATAGTTCAAAATCAAGAAGTAATGAAAATAAAAATCAACCATAAAAATTGCTGTTGTTTTATTGATCATTTAATATGTGCTTTTCCCCAATATGTCCGACAAAAGGTTCTACGAATACAGTAAAATGAATGTATAAACAGTTTTACGCATTACAATAACTCACGTATATTTGATTAAAGAGCTGCTAGCTGTACACAGCTAAGTTGATCTTAAAAAACGGAAGCATTACATTGATTCACGTTTATGCTGTTCAGCAATACTAGGCTTTTACTTACCACTCAAAAGTACTATTACACAACAAAGGGCACTTAAGACAGCTCAAAGCTATAACGGTTTTACGGTGCATTATAACGGTAAAAGTTCAAGCTTTTAAACAGCATTAGGCATTATCTTCCTACTTAAAAATGCTATTGTAGAACCTAAGGCACTAAAAACAGCTGAAAGTTGTATAGCGGATTTACGTGGCATTATAATGGTTCATATTTGTGCTGTTAAACGGCATTAAGCATTTATTTACTACTTAAAATGCTATTGTAATTCCAAATGCACTAAAAACTGCTGAAAGCCGTTCAGCTGCGTTGTGGTTTGCTGCACTAAAACTAAAGGGTTTACAAAAGCATTTTGATATGCTATTATCCAACCGTTATACAGTGTAAAGCATCCTAATGGTTTTGAAATACCAATATAAAGCTTCAAGATGCTCGGTGAACTTATTTATGAGTTTATAAGGACCTTAAGTTCTACACAAGTTTGCTATTCGTTTGTTAGAATGCTTTCTGTGTTACTTGGGCTACAACCTAAGGGTGTAACATTCAATGCATCCATCTCAGAAAAAAGTTTTGAGTGCCATTGAGTTCAACCGTAAAAAAAAAAGTCGTTTCCCAGCAAAATTTTTTGTTACTTAGTTTGATGTACAGCAGAATGCTTGGTTGATGGCTTCGGGAAGGGTCTTGTTACACCCTGTATATAGATTTATATATGCTATCAAAATTAAACTCATTCAACATCAACTTTGATTTTTTATTTTATTTTAATAGCCTGTACTGTCCCACTTTGATTTGATTAGTCACTCATAAAACCTGTATCAATCGATAGCTATCAATACAAACAAGTTTTGTATGATACAAAATGTTTTATAGTGTCACGTTTTCGAGATACAGGCAATTTCAAAATGTACTCGTTCTATGAAATCACTGTGGACTGTATTCCAAATGTTGGCAGTAGGCACACAAGTCGTCGTTGTTGCACGATAAATTGGGAAATTGTGGAACTCACCTCTGCCAATATTCTTCTTGTGTAACAGCAGTTTGGCTACGAAAGCTGCAACGACATTTTTTGTTTTAATTAAGTTTAAGTCATCACTTTGAAGTTGGAGATTTAGGTAAGTATGTCACGTACCTACGCGATTTCATTCTTTGATGTGATTAGGTTGTCGCGCAATTCGTGTCTTTGTTTTCCAAGAACTCTATCACAGCTAGATTCAAACAGATTTTAAAATCGAGCCAACGCACTTCTGTGTGAAACAGCAATCGATTGAAATTTTGCAAACGTTGGTTGTACTGCGAGCACATCTGGAATTTTGTTTTTTATGAATGCTACGAAGTCCTGTATGAATCCATAAGACACCCTGCCAATCCGGAGCGCCATCCGTAGCTGATATAATATTCTTCAAAATAAATTCTTTCTCATCACAAAACTATTCCAGTGTAATAAATATGATTTCTCCGTTTGTATGTCTCAATTTTTTTAGCAAATAGTAGTTCTTGAGATATTTTAGCATCTATATTACACCTCACGTAAGTAAGTAAAACAGCAACACTGCTTCATTATTTGGACTCGTGGTAGATTAGTGGACTCGTCCAACTGAATTGAGAATTGACAAGTCTTCAGATGATTATACAATGTTTTCAGCCGTTTCATCAATTCGTCTTTGCAAAGAACTATTGCTAGAGCACAGTAGTTAGTTACTTCTTTTATTGCAAGCAAAATTAAGTATTTTCTGATGGTGTGTGGTTTGCCTGTTTTAGCAATTAACAAAGAGATATTGTACGAAGCTCGAAGTCCGTCATCGTCTTACTTAGCTACCGCTGAAAAAAGTTTTGATAAAAAAATTTGATACACTTGGCTGAGCATTGTGCTTCTTCTCCAGGTCTTGAAAATAGGCTACATTTTTGTCTTTCTTATCTGAATGCATTTTTATTCAAATGATCTAATTCAGTAAGTAGGTGTCGATGGCTGCTGCTGCTTCCTCAACTGTTTTATAGGGTTCCGTACCCGAAGGGTAACCGACGGTACACTATTACTAAGCCTCCGCTGTCCGTCCGTCCATCCGTCAGTTTGTCAGCGGGCTGTATCTCAAAATCCGCAATAGGTAGATAGTTGTTCATAGAATGTGTAGGTATTCTGTTGCCGCTATAACAACAATTACTAAACTTTTGGCAAACTTTTGTACCAGTACCACCTGAATATTTCTTGACCACGAACTCCTGATATTAGGAGGCGGCACCTCTACCAACCTCTACTTGAACTACATATTATTATCTAAACAAACAGCATTTCATTACAGGATGTGGTGGCTTCAATGAAAAATGGAAAGGCGCTCAATTTGCCAAGATTGTTAGAAATATTAAATATTAGCACAGATGTCGATGTACAAGTTAAAATATTTTCAGTCTTATCTGCCTATTTAATGTTAAATGTAATTTGAAACAAGTTCATAATTATTGTCAGTTATATTCTCTGCAAGGTGGCATCACCGACTCGTTTTCTGAACACATCTATTTTTCTTACAGGATGATAATATTGAGGCAATCATAACATACAACCTCTTATATGATAAAATTTGCAAAGTTTTAGCAAATTGCCCCCCGAGGAAAACTACAGTTGCGTTTAATTTTCTCTCGGCTCTTTTGTATGTCGATGATGAAGACAGCCATAGGAAAAACAGCCTCGTCGCATATACTAGGAATATGATCAGAATCAGCGGTTGTTTGGCTACCATGTGTGATCTCTTTACTGCCTGTATGATGGTAATTCAATTATTTTGTACTTATTCAATCTTTTAATATGCACTGTTAGCAGAGGCAAAGGTATTTCGTGAGGCAAGATTTCACATAGGTCTTGAAATAAACACCGTTTTCGATGCGGGCAATGCAGGCTGCATTGTAATCTATTTTTAGGTAGGTATGTCTATGCCCCCCTAAATACCTAGACGGCATTTTCCGCATTTTGGCTGATAATGATTTGTTTTCTTTTAGGTTCGCACATAAACATTCATGGCTAATAATATTATTCCATGTTTTCAGCACCAGGACGCATGGCGCGCTCTATGCCGATGTCTCGCTGAATCGTGCCGCGGGTTTGAAACTAATCAAAGCTACTGTACGCACCTTGTGCCAATGGTAAGCAATAACTACTCTATTAGGGGCGGCTTCGACCAAACTGGAATAAATCTTATTCTCGGAATAATTCGATACTTACTCGAGAGTAAATCAATTTCACGTTTAACCAACTACAATCCGAGGAATAGTAAGGCTATTCGGGCATAGTCACTATACCACCTGATACCACCGATAAGCATGGAATACGGAGTTATTCCAAGAATAATAAAATGGCGTCCTATTGTTTGTTTTGTGCTGTCATTTCAAGTCAACACAAGGAATTTGTTGTTTCAAATAAATAAAATGCAACGTCTAAACGGATTAATTCAAGATAGTGATAAGTATATATGTATGTATAAGATGCTCTGTGGTGATAGTGACGAGGAAGTTATACCTAGACGTCCAAGGTGGCTTAAAGAGAGAATAGATTTATTTGAATATTATGATGACCATGATTTCACGATAAGATTTAGTTTGAGCAAAGAAGCAACTTTGTTTTTGCTGACGAAAATTGAACATAAATTGGAATACATTTCCGACCGGTAAGTGTGTACCTCCTTTATCTAATATCTAGGTACCTACTTAATTTGTCTGCGTGTTTAAGTTTCTGTACCTACGCGTTTATTATTGACGACCCGAATGGCGCAGCGGTAGTGAGGCTGCCTTACGTTTTTAGGGTCCCGGGTTCGAATCCCGGTAGGAGCAGATGTTTGTGTCCGAGTCATGGATGTTTATATATATAATAGGTGTCTATTTACAAACAAAAAGTATCTATGTAGTATTATCAACTATCTGGTGTCCACGACACAAGCCTCGTTGCTTAGTGTGGCACCTAGATGGCGCTGTGTGTAATGTCCAGCAATATTTATTATACCTGCCTGTCTAGCACAGCAATATTCTTAGAAAATCTACCTAATTATTTTATTATTTTTCAGTAACCAGTCCATTTCACCAATAAACCAGTTGCTGGGAACCTTAAGATTTTATGCAACAAATTCTATTCAAATGCTTAATGGTGACATCTGTGGTTGAAGTACTCCTACTGCAAAAATAATAATCCATAGAGTCAGTGCCACTATTGCTGCAATACAAGCAAAACAAGGAATATATAAAATTTCCTACTACTCAGCAGGAGATGAGGAAGGAGCAAGACAATTTTTACCAAATAGCTCGATTTCCACGTTTTATTGGTGCCATGGATTGCACACTTGTAAAGTTGTCATTTGTACCTCTTCGGTGTCCGGTGGGAGGTGAACAAGCAGAACTGTTCAGGAACAGAAAAGGTTAATTTTCAATAAACGTGCAGACAATATGCAACGCTAATTTGGAAATCACTGACAAAGTAGCACGATGGCCAGGGTCCTATCACGATAGCACAATATTTAACAATAGTGTTATCAAACCAAAATTTGAAGATGGATGCTACGGTGATTCAATTCTGGTTATTGACAGTGGATATTATGCCTCAACATCATACATGATGCCTCCATTAGAAAGCCCAAGAACACAAGTAGAACAACTTTATAATGTATCACAAATAAGAACCAGAACTCCCATTGAAAGAAGTTATGGTGTTTGGAAACGAAGATTTCCTGTCCTGGCACTTGGAATGCGCGTGAAATTAGAAAAAGCAATGACAAGAGCGGGACGCATGTCCCTGCTCGAGCGGGCTATGCATGGACGAAGTAAGTTTGGAGCGGCGGCGCGCGTACGCGATATTACGTTGTTACAATTATAGCGGCCACTGCAGTATTACATAATATTTTACGGCTTAGAGGTAAAAGTTTACCTCCAGATGACCCACAACTTGATTTACCTGGCTCTTGGGAGCAAATTTTAAGTGATGGCCAAATGCCTCAAGTCATTGAAGGAGAGCAAATATCTGTGCGACGGCATGAAACCAGTGATGCTCTTATTGCAAATTATTTTCTTAGTTTGATGTGAATGGAGTAAAATAAAAGTAAATAAAGAAAACATATTTGTTTAAGAATTTATCTATAGATACCTATTTTATAATTAAAAACCCCACAGACAAAACTTGCTATGGAAGAAATTGAAAGGACTCTGATTCCGCATGACAAAAAACTTCAAATAATTATAATTATTAAAATTTATTTCCTATTACTGAAAGCCATTAGCTTTCTTCGCTTCATTAATAAAATGTTTGTTTTAATTTTTTCTTGTTTCAGTATTTCTTTTTTTATTTGAATTTCTATGTCATGCTGAATCTTTGCCCTTTCCATTTCTTCCACAGCATGTTTTGTCTGTAGCTCTATAGCTTCAATTTTCTTCCTATGAAGTTGTTCTAAGGTAGACGATGTACTCGTGTGGGTTGGTCTTCTCCTAGAAACCCATGGCCGTTGAAGTGTCCGAGTGACAGTAGGAACTGTATTTTTGAGGGTCAGCGATACAGGAGTCCTCAACAGTTGAGGTGTATAATCTCCCCAATCCTATAATAGAAAAGTAATTAAATTAGTAGGGTAAACTAGTTACTTAACATGTAGTTCTAGTTTAGTTTATACTATAATAGACTAGCATTTGCCCACGGGGAGTTAAAGCAGCAATTTGCAAAATCCTTTCTTAAGATGCCTCTAGGTAACGTAATGAATACACCTGCCAATTTTAATAAAAATCAGTCCACTGGTTGGGTTGGGGCTTGCATTAATAGCCTAGTCAGTCAGGCAGTCAGGTTCCTTTTATTTATACAGATTAATTACCTTTGTCACAAATTCTTCATTTTCACAAACTACATTAGTGTCACTCGCCTGGCCATCGACATCATCTGTTGTTGGAAGTATTGCGGTATCTGCGAATAAAGGTAAATTTTGTTTAGAATTAAGATATAGGGCAGACATGCAGTGGCGTGCAGTGGTTTTTCACGGAGGGTAGGCCACGCATACTGAATTACTGACACCCAAAAAAAAAAAACTCGGCAACATCACAGCGTCGCTCTACAGATGACCCTCAAAGTAGTCACATCTAGTCATCTATTGATATATTCAGTCACCCTTCCGGGCCCCCGCACCCGCCCCTTGTGTTTTTAGTAAGCTTATGAGAAACAACGCCATCTAGCTTAAATATCAGGAATTTCAATGGCATTCAGTCAATACAAAAACGAAGGTAGAAGCTTCGTTAAACAAAATCTTAAAAATAAAATAGAGTGCGCTGTCAATAAAAAAATAAAATTACCTAAAATTACCATGGTATAGTTTAGAGTTTTGGAATATTAGAAAAAAAAAACATTGAAAATAAGCCTGTAAAAACCAAAGTTATAAATACAAGAACTCACCACATTATTCAAAGTTGAAATCATGATTTTCTGACAATGCAAACAGAAGAATGATTCATTTGAAATGACGAGTACGAGATGAATTTTGGGTTAATTCTCGTAATCCGGGTACCTACACCTTTAGACACAACTTGAATGTTATCATTAAACGATTGTGAATACTTACTGTTTTTAACTTAAAACAAACACACATTATCAGCGCAAACTTCACAACAGAACACCATTTTTAAGTAAATAAACAATATTTACACTACTGTACGTTTCAAAGCGAATTACAACCGTCAGATATTATAAAACGCAAAACATTCAAGATCGCGAAATAAATTTTGCTTGTCACATGAAACAAATATGGCTTACAACTTTCTAACAAAAATATAATTGCTACTTTGTCGATAAAAAACACTACCAAATATAATTACATCACTGCATACCGTTTTAGCCGGATAATACTTTGTGGCCAATCAGTGCCCAGCTACACTCGCAGGAGTTGAGCCCCCAATCTATCTATGATCTGTACATGTGTGCCGTTCATACACACGAAAATATGCATTAGTGTGCGTAAATTTATCAATGGGAATTAGGCCGGCGGTGTCGTTGCCTAGAAGAGCCGGGAGCAGCGTTGCCAGATACACTGTAATTACAGCAGATTTACTGTATTTTCACACAATCTACTGTCTACTGTAATATTAAAATTACAGTGTATGGAGAGCACTGTAATTTTTCTACAGGCAAAATTCAAAATAGTTTAATGTAAACTGAACGCAGCCTTTGTGACAGTTGGACGAGTTCCGCTTGATTGGAAAATACATGCACAACATCTTGGCTCTTCCTAGCTCCAATGCGGAATGCGAGAGAATTTTTAGTCAAATTAACGACACCAAAACTAAGAAACGAAATAGTTTAGTAACCAGGACAACATGCATGGATGCATGCATGGGAGGCAACATGTTAGCGCAACAAACCATTCGGCGTCACAGCATCAGTTTCGTTAACTTTAAACCAACTGAGAAAATGATAAAATCATTTAATTCTGGGATCTACAAAAAAGAAGCGGATATCGGGCTACATGATAGTGACAGTGATTGATTAATGTATAATTATAATAGGTATTATGCTTATTCTAAATGACAAAAGGTGAAATTAAAACAGTATTTTAGTTTATAAAAGTTAATAAAAGTTTCTTGAAATCTACTGTAAAATTCACTGTATTTTTTTTTCTTTTACTGTAATTTTGTTGTACACTGTAAATTTGAGCACGAAACACTGTAATATCATTTTTCTCATCTGGTAACACTGGCCGGGAGCGAGCGTCGTAGTATTATTATCAGTTACGTCACACGGGCGCGACAAGTTGCTTAAGTATTATAACAGGAGTTTTAATTATTTTTTTAAATATTTTGCATTATTTTATTACATAGTTATAATAAATGCATTTGTTGCGTTGTTGGTAGGAATGGTAGGGTAGGTTAGGCCTAATTGCCTCTATGGACGGCACGCCCCTGCAGACATGGTTATATTTACAATATATTTATAAGTAAAAGAATAAACAGACAGACTGTAATTGAGATATCAATGCACAGCCCAAACCTTTTCTCAGTGAAAACTGTAAGGGTTAAACTAACCTATGTAGTCTATCTGTGGTGCTTCTGGGAAATCCTCCTTTTGTACAGTAGCCATTGCCCCTGGGACTTGCACTACGGGAACACTGGAGTATTTGTCGTAGTGGTTAGATAACCCAATAGCACTGGTAGATAAAAGACTTATGATCCTCTGTTGAAAAGGGTCATCCTTTTTAGGAGGCATCGATGATCCACCACCTGTAACATAAAATATTTATAGAAAAATATTGTAATAATAGCTGATGAGGACTAGGGTTGTTTTTCCCCACAGATTTCAGGTTATATTGAAACAAAGTTAGAGTTAGCAGTTTACCAGCCTTTACCAACAACATAATAATACTGACCTGTATGAATCATATTATGCTTCCTGTTGTTTGCTGCATCCTTTCTCGCCACCTTTTTCATACTCTCCCATTGTGATTTTAAATTTTCTTCAGTGCGAGAACAGTGAGTTGTACGGCTATTATATTGGTCAGCAATAATTTTCCATTGCGCCAATTTGGCTTTCATAGTAACACCATCCGTTTTTTTATTTTCTATTACATTAAAATGCAACTCTACTAGGTTTAACAAATGTTCTTTTTCAGACGGCAGCCAATTGGGACTGCGTTTACGCGTAATTTCACTCATTTTATATTTTTAATGTATTATACTTGCAAAACCCGAAAATAAACACCACATGAACCAAACCGAAACGACAAACAAAACTTCAAACCATATACTCTATGCTTCAAACATAACGACATTGACACTACTAAATAACAGATAGCGTACTTCACCACGCGACAAATGAGAGTTGACATGAGTTTTGCTTCTGCACGGTCCAGTTTGTAAAACAACGTTTTTAGCCGGGTATTACATTCGTTCACCATTCACTCTGCTATTCGCAGATAACTATTCCAAGTATAGATATACGCTAAATTACGTGGAAAACGACTGTTGATTTACTCGAGAATAAAATCGTGGAATAGATTATACCTGGTATAGTTACTCGAGTATAAATTCGAGTTTAGTTGAATCGGCCCTAAATATACATGATCCAAATATAGAATAACCGAGAGTACATTTTTCGCGATGAGAAAAACCGGCCAATTACGAGTCGGACTCGCGAGCGAAGGCTTCCGTACCGAATGGGAAAACCCTTAAATATTTATTTTATTCTGTTTTAAGGTGGATGCTCAAGGGTAGCCCGCGAAATTTAAATTTTCTTACGTTTATTGCAATTTGCAGGTCAGTGTCAGGTTATATGTTTATGAAAATATGAATCGCGCCAGTAACACGTATGGAGTTACAGAATTATAATCATTCAAATCATCAATACAACCCTCCAAGTTCATATAATCTCAAAGATTTACTTTTTCATGAAATAGCTATTGAATGTGATTATATGAACTTGGAGAGCTCTGAGAATTCTGAGAATTCTGTAACTCCATACGTGTTACTGGCGCGATTCATATTTTCATCAACATACAACTTGACACTGACCTGCAAATTGCAATAAACTTGAGAAAATTCAAATATCGCGGGCTACCCTTGCGCATCCACCATAAGTATTTGTTGATATAGCGGCAACAGAAATACATCATCTCTGAAAATCAACTGTCTAGCTAGCTATCACGGTTCATGAGATACAGCCTGGTGACAGACAGACAGACGGACGGACATTGAAGTCTTATTAATAGGGTTCCATTTTTACCCCTTGGGTACGGAACCCTATAAAACTAGCTTCTAGCAGTCAGTTGGTTCCCTTCAATATGGTTGAGTTGAATGGCGCTGAGCCATGCGTCATGTTCGTGAACGGGCGCTGTCAGTTGCGACCAGGGACTGAAAGCGGTTACGGTTAGAGGTTAAGATACCTAAAAAAAAATCGGTACCGTTTTAAAATAAAGGTTGAGCTATACCGATACCTTTATAAATAAAGGTTGGGCTGTACCGTTCATTAACCCTTAGGGCGTTCGTGAACTACAAAGAATTTTACTGTCCGGCAGTCCGATTTTTTACGGTCGATGGGGCATGAAAAAAACGGATGATTGGCATGTGCAATTGTCCGTCTTTTAACGGTATGTTTCGGTAGAAACACTATTACCTTTATAAATGTTTGTTTTAAGCATTCTCAAACACAAAATTCCGCTACTGAAAAAAAAAAACGGTACCGAAATATTTCGGTAACCCTTATTTAACGGTATGACGTCATACTGAAATTTAATGGTACCTTAATTTTTGGGTAATTCAGTCCCTGGTTGCGACTGGTCATCTCTTAGCTGCCACGGTTTATTTTAATTACTTTATTTTGAAAGTGTTGATTATTTTAATCTTACGTGCTTCTCCTCTTAATGTGCACGTCTTTCTAAATCGTTCTCACATATATGTATAATCTCAACGTGAATGATGTAACCAAGATTTTGTAACAATATTTTGATTAAAAAGAGTTTCCATGGAGTTTCTTGCCCATTCTTCTCCATAGAGATCTACGCTTTGGAATGTGCAACTACAGTACTTTCTCAAGTTATTATGCCTTGTGACTGTGACTGTAGCTTAGCTTTGTTTTTGTTTGATTTTCAAAAGTGCTTGTAATGGTCTAATTGAAATAAATGCTTTGAGTTTGAGTCATTGTTTTTTTTTACTCGTCTTATAACTACAATTTCAGCCCGAAATCACCGATTGCTGGAATGCTGGTTATAGTCCCCTTCTGCCACACTTTCTGGTTCCATTCGCATCTTTTGCAACAAACTATTTACCTAGAATTCATGTTTACAGTGTATCCAAAGATGCAGCCAGCGGAACATCGAGGTGCTGCTGGTTCTGCAGAGCTTGCTACAGCATCACAAACGAAACATTACTCTGTTCGTAGAATGTAACGGAATGTCGCTGTTTCAGAGGTCAGATTATTTGCATAAACTTGCATCTTCTCGACTCCCTTGCCTTCGATAGATATACCAATAAAGGAGCGATAAAACTCACCCAACAGGACTCTGATAGCTAATGTACTGAAGTATCTGTCAAAGTCTGGTTTCCGCAGCCAGTCCGGTATCCGGTCCGGTCGGTACGACCGCGCCTTAGTACAGATAAAATGTTCACTATTTATCTCGTAGGGAACTCCTGCAACACGACATCTGCCTGCAACTGCTAGCCACAATACTGCAGAGTTCCACTGAAGCCGCGGCACTTATCGCCAACACAGACATTTGTCAACAGTTAAGAGATTTCCTGCAGATGTATGGACCGCAGTCACAGGTAGTATTAAGTTAAAAGTCCCTTCAAGTTTCCATTAAATTAGTATTTGAGTGATGTTAGTTGTTTTTTTCTTTTAACAGTTGGGTCAATGGGCTACAATAGTTTTATACCATACGACGCGAATTGAAGGTAAAATTCACTTAATTTTGTTAAATAATAATGCGAGAGTTAGGATAAATCAACCCACTTGTCACTTCTCATTTTAGCATCATGTGAAAACCCAAAGATTGACGAAATAAAAAAGGAAAACAATAAACTGAGTGAATCTCTACTAGCAAAATTGCACCCTTCTGACCAAAACAGACAAAAAGAATGTACTGCCGATACCACAATTTTTTTCCAAAATGTCATGAAGGAAATTCTTCAATGTGGTGCACAGGAAGAGTTCAATAATTTGAAAGCTTTCTTTCCGCCCGATATAATGACGAACAGAAGTCCAAAGAATACGGCTAGTTACGCTTCTAAAGTCCCATATCATGACATGTCATGGAGAAATAAATTCTGGATGGCTCCTCAAGATCCTTGTAAGGTCAACCCAAGAAGTATTAAACCAACTGCAATTCAAAATGAGAGTGCACAACTTAATAAACTCAATGAACTATCCTTATCTTTTTTACGGAAGCAAAATTCAAACAGAAAGCTTGTGGCAAAGAATTTTGTCTCAGCTGATGAATTGCCCGAAAGTTTTCTAAGAACATTTCAGACTAATGAAAATACAGTAAGAAAGAATACTAAGAATATGTATGAATCCCGTATGGAAATAGACGAAAGTCACTTAAATACGCTAGGCACGAACGATTTCAATCCACAATTTGCCTCCACCCCTAAGAGAAATGATTTGAAGTACGAATACTCCAGATACGAAAACCAGCGCTCGAGTAATTACTCAGTCAGATCTAGTAAGAAGTCTCTACGAAACCAGAAGATCAAGCGACAATTACAGAAAAAGAAGATTGCAAAACGTTTAGAGAGAAGCAAAATTGATAAGGAAATCAGACACAAGTCATTCAGTGGGAGATTCTTTGATGCGATCAATACATCTTGCACTACCCTTTTTAAAACTGTGAAAAACATATTTAGACCTAAGAGTGATTTGAATGAAACGGAAAATAATACTGATGATGATAGTTTGAATAAGACTCCAAACCGAGACACTGAGTCCTGTAGTTATAGTTTCACAAATTATATGCGTAAAAGAGACGCTGCTTTGAAAAACGATTGCACTACCAAGTGTGGTGACTTTAAGGAAAAGGGAAATGTTGAAGATTTTAGTATGCAGATGAGCAACTCTTGTAACACCTGCAATAACACGATCGCGCTTAAGCGTAAGCTGGTTAGCGATGAACACTTGAAGCAGACAATAAGGAAACTTAAACTAGGAATTAACTTGTATGGATGTAATTTTAAGGTAATTTTACTTCTAAAGATGAGTGTATCATAGGTTTTTTAAGGTTGTTGGACGTCTTGGTAGTTATTCAACCAGTTTTTCATAGCATATTATATGATGTCTGAATGCCTCGTTAGTCCAGTGGTCGCAAGCGCGACTCCTGAGCATGAGGTCCTGGGTTCCCGGGTCGGGAAGTGTTATTGGGTTTTTCCATCAGGAATTTCTCAGTAGCAGCCACAGAGCCTGGCTTTGTGCCCGGTTGATGGCAATAGGGTCGCCCCCTTTTACATGGGACTCACTACTGGCGAAATGTGGGTGCACTGTTTGTTAGGTACACCTCTGCCTAACCCTTAGGGCATTACTGGCGTGATGTAATGTTACTATAATAATGATGTAATGTGTCGTTTTTTAGTTGTACTATTATAAGTATAGAATCTTTGTTTCAGAAAATATCTCGAACGATGTGGCCAAATGAAAATTACATGACGTCTGCCATTCTCTACAATTTGTACCGAAAATTAATCGTAAAATAAACTGACGAAAAAATTTTTTCATTTCTTTTAATTAACTTTCATAATTATCTTGCCACCATCTAAAAAGACTACCACAAAATTAATGACCACCTAAACAAGTTGTTACTCGATACAACAAAAACAAGATAAATTATTCATGGTCATTATATATTATCTTAAATAAATAACATAACATAGGTACATGATAATATTATGTAATGACGCGGTCCCGCTCATCTCATAGTTTACTGTAGGTCGATTCATGGCGAACCATATCTCTTGTGATATCAGCAATAGTTGGAGTCCCTGGGTGAACAAAATTGTCAATTTTAATCACCGAAAAACGCAAAACTTATTGTTATTAGGCTACAACATCTCGCAATATTTCATTTCCTTCTATAATCAAATTAGTCACAGTACCTTTCAAGTTAAAATAGATTTTAGTGGTTGTAAAATAAACTTGAATATGCCTAAAAATATAAGGTGACGTATATACCTGCTATTTGGAAGGTGTATTCCAGCTCAGTTCGGAAAATATTAAGCATTCTTTGGACTCCAGCTTGCCCTCCAACGGTCAGACCCCATAGCGCAGGACGGCCCACGAAAACCTGTCACAAAAAAATCATAAATTAATATGATACACAGACAAGTTAATTTTGGTTTTCTCCCATGAATATGGGTTTTTATCATGGGTTGTAAGTAGATTTGTGGGGGTAACCAATAGGGACGTAAGTACTCACCATTTTTGCTCCAAGTGCTAAGGCTTTGTAAACATCAGTTCCAGTTGACACTCCACCATCCAAATAGACCTCGACATTGTAGTTTCTTACAGCTTCCACGATTTCGGGCAACGCTTCTATCTAAAGAATAATTTATCAAACTCACATTATTAATTTAGAACCGTCATTATTTTAGGTAAACTGGGTTGCGGAGGTCAGATAGGAAGTCGCTCCATGTAAAATATTGGTATTTAGCTGTACCTATCCGATAAACCTGCAAACCGAACCCTAACATAGAAAAAGCGAGCCAGATGATGATGATGATTATTTTAGGGAAAGCAAGCGTAAAGGGCGCAACTCCGAAAATAATGTTAAGAAAAATAAGCCCTTTTGTTTTAAGAGGGCAGTATAATAGCCGTTATAACTTTTAGTGACGTAAAAGTTCAAGGCAGCGCTCGAGATTTGTTAGTACTATATCTATGGATTTTGTTTACCGTAGCAGGAACGCCGTCTAATTGTCTCGCTCCATGATTCGATACTAAAATTCCTGAACAGCCAGCTTGGACTGCTTTCACTGCATCATCTCCGCGTAAAATGCCTTTTGCTATGATTGGCAGTGTCGTAATGCTATAAAAAAACAACACATTAATGTAATGTACTTGTAATATGAAAAGTTGTAGATTAAAATTTGAAATTATAAGAAGTACCTTTTCAACCACTTCACTTCGTCCCATGTCAGTGATTTGTCGAATAAATTCTCAACGTACTTATTTAAACCGCTACCATCTTCTGTGCTACGGATCTTGGTAGATAGGACGCCTTCAAAGTTAGCGAGCCTGTAAGCAATTAAAGAACCAATGGCATTAAAAATAACAACGCTAGTCTGCAATCTTCTCTTCTGTTGCTATGTGCAAGATAGTTGATGGCTTGATTACCTCAAATGTGGCGGCAGAGTAAACTTATTTCGCACGTCAGCGCGTCGTATTCCGAACAGTGGAGTATCAACTGTGAGCGCTATTGCTTTAAAACCTGCCTTCTCAGCTCTGACAACTAAGTTTTTGGTCACTTCTCTGGAAATTAAACATTATACATCGTGAATTTTACGCACTTGATTAGACTTCTGTGATACTTCTAGTAGGACAATTAAATACCTGTCATTGTAAATGTACAGTTGGAACCATTTTATGGCATCAGGTGCAGCCTCAGCGACTTCTTCTATAGAGCTCGTGGCAATAGTGCTGAGTGTAAAAATGGTCTTCTCTGCTTGTGCAGCTAAATCACAAAATTACTAAATGTATATAAAACAATTAAGTAACTTGTACAGGGTGGCGGGCGATTTAAGTAAATAAATCATTGGAAACTACCTGCACAGCTCTAACATTTGCTTCGATTAAATCTTGGTAGGTGTTGTGCAGGATGCGCAGGACAGGAGGTGGAGCATATTATCCTGCAGAGGGTCTCCACACTGGCAATCAGTTTGGGATGAAATGAGGATACCTAATTTGGCCAGATTATATCTACAGCGGCCAACCTGGGCTCGCAATCGGTTAAGGGACTTCCAGATTGGCCACAGCAGTTCGTATATGGGCGGCAAGTGTTCTTCCGGGTTGATGAAATCTTGGAGGGATGGGATATTTGTTTCTCCACAGTTCGCATCTCTTGTCTGACGCACCGTCTACTAAGGAGGTCGTTTATCTTAAGTAGTAATAAAAAATAGATACAAAGATTCTTCAAGGTGAGTCTATCCGTCATAATAAACAACTTTCCCAAAGAAACTCAAATCAGATATATGAGAAACAAAATTAGGTTTTCAGACATGCAACTTAAGTTCGAAACAGTCTGTCTATTGCTGTACTTATAGGAATTTGTTTTTTTTTTTTAAGTTAGAAGGTATAAAGGTATGGTGTGGTACCTCGTGCATTAGCTAATTCGCCATCAGGATGCGCCATCCGTTGCATAGCAGTCGGTGATATACCGACGGGAAGGGAGACATCGTGTCCCAATACCTTTGTACGGAGATTACAACGACTTACTCCTATTAGGCACTTTGGACGAATCCGCAACCTGTGAGACAAACGCTTTATCGCTATAGCTGGGTAAAGTAAAATAAGAACCTGCTGGGCTTGAAAACACTGCCTCTCCTGAATTATAAAAATACATTATCAGTATCCACCCAACAAATAAATTACACGTAAATATTCAAGTTACATACCTTTGAAAAGCTAGTTTATTCTCAGCCAAAGTTTGTTCATCTGTTGCACCACTTTTGTAATAGTCGCGAGCTGGTTTCGGTAATATCGATAGAGCAGCTTCCTCGATGTCCTTTAAACTTATATATTTCTCCATTGTGTTTACAATGTAATTTACTGCTTATGATGAGACTACTCGAGTACTTAACTTGATCATTACTTGCCGTCAAATGCGTGCAAATGATAACACGCCATACATCTTATCTATTATGTGTTAGGGCACAGGTCATTACACAAGGCGTCAAACACTATGAACACCCGTTCGTGAATTTTTACTCTACATCTTGACCCATGTAATCTTAAAAAAAAATGTGGTTTTATCATACAAAAGGTGAAAGGGAAAGGGACATCGGCGCGTAAACTGTTACTATGAATTCAGCAAATGATTCTAGAGGCCCCAGCCTCAAAAATATAATATTCGTCGTAGGTATTCGTTTGTCGGTAACAAAAAAAAAAACAGCTATTTCATACAAAAGTGCAATATCAACACAACCTACACGGTCAAAATGTGTGGAAGACCTGTTTTTAGGGTTCCATACCTCAATCAGCAAAACGGAACCCTTAGGATCACTTTGTTGTCCGTCTGTCTGTCTGTCATGACCCTTTTTCTCAGGAACGCGTGGCGGTATCAAGCTGAAATTAATACCAAACACTCAGGTCTGCTACCCCTTCGAGCAATGAAAAAATCAAACTTGTAAGTCAACGCGATCAAAAGATATTGATAGAGAGGTTTATGTCGCATATTATGCGATTTCACAAGGGAATCAAAACCTTTAAGGTGGATGCGCAAGGGTAGCCCGCGAAATTTAAATTTTCTTACGTTTATTGCAATTTGTAGGTCAGTGTCAGGTTGTATGTTGATGAAAATATGAATCGCGCCAGTAACACGTATGGAGTTACAGAATTATAATCATTCAAATCATCAATACAGCTCTCCAAGTTCACCTGAAACACACCTGCAAATTGCAAAAAACGTAAGAAAATTTAAATTTCGCGGGCTACCCTTGCGCTTCCACCTTAAGGTACTTTCCTTTGACCTAGAATCATGAAATTTGGCAAAAAGCAAGGTCTTACGGCACAAATAAAGGAAACATTCCAAAAAATAAATGAAAATTAAAGGGTGTACCTCCTTGCCGAATAGCCGCCATGCATGGGATCTGGAGGCGATAGTCCTCGCGCGCCTGCACGAGTGACGCGTGGAGGCACTACGCCGGGAGGTCACTCCGCTGCCACGGCAAATAGCCGCTCAGCGGACCGACCACCGGCGCGATCTCATGGCGACATGGAGAGAGCGACTGTCGCAACCCCGTGCAGGACACGCCACAATAGTGGCGATAAGTGCTCTTTGCCTCGTCTGGTTGCAATTCACACCAAGAGAGCAGAAACGCGCTTCGAAACAGTGCATCGTTTGAGAGAAGGCTCGAGATCACGAGAGGACGCGCGTGTCAACGCAAGCCTACGCGAAAAACTAAGATATGGTATACTGTTGCCCACGGCTTCGCTCGCGTTTTGGTCGGAAATTATTCCACGGGCACCTTTTAAATATAGCCTATAGCACTCCGGGATAAGGTAGCTTCCTATTAGTGAAAGAATTTTCAAAATCGGTTCAGTAGATCCAGAGATTACCTCCTACATACAAACTTACAAACAAATTTTACCTCTTTATAATATTATAGTATAGATGAGCACGTCAGAACTTGCTCGCGCGGTAGCGGGTTTCCTCGAGGACTTCCGAGCAAACGCGAGGAGGCGCGCGACTTATTTGCGAGCATGCGCCAGGCGACACCTGATGTCTGCGTCGATTTATATTCAATTTTCTACTTTAAAACAATGGTTATTACGGTATTTTTCCGTTGTCTGTATTGACCCATAACCGTTGAACAGTGAACAATCATTTTAGTTTTTTTGTGTTTTTCACTAATATCTGGAATAATGTAGACGATATGATCAAGCTCAGCACTGGACTAGACTGGAATAATGTGAACCGGGCATTAAGATAATTGACGATTATGTGTGTGATGGTGTTTGTTAGATACCTTTTTTTATTAGCTGTTTGTGGCCCACTGCAGGGCATGTCCACTCTTCCCTCCTTCCAGTTATCCCTATCCGGTGCTGTTATTCCTTGTGAAAAGAGTAGAGTTCGTCCCACCATCGCCTTCTAGGCCTGCCGCGTTGCCGTTTGCTGCTGTTTGGGACCCTCTGTGTGGTTACTTTAGCTCACAGCTTCTCTGGCATGCGACAGACGTGGCCAGCCCAGTTCTATTTGAACTTGCCGTATCGAGTTCCTTATACGATCACTAAGTTTAACTCCAAGGATATTGCGATCCATTGCTCGCTGATAGACACCGAGTTGGTCTGTGACCACTGACCTTATCTGCGCTCCATAGTTGCGGGAAGCAAGAATGCACATTTCCATGAGAAATTTTTAGATGTAGGAAGAATGCACGCAATGTTATCTTGGATGAATTAAAACCCTCAAAAAGATTTTATGAATTTATTTCTTGATTTGAATAGTATAATATCTGTATGAATGCTTTTTTGAGCATTCTTGTATAATCTTCAAATGCCATTTCGTTATATTTGCCATAGAAATGTTATACAAAACTCAACTGATCTTACAATAATTCTATCAATACACATTTTACACTATTGTGAAAACTGCATGCGTTGAATTACAGTGAATAAATCCAACATGTCATTATATCTGCCAAATTAATTGGTGTGTATTAAATCAAGTTTATAAATACGCTACATTACAAAATTTTCAATATAAAAAAAAAATTGCATTTCATTTTTAAACTTATTTGTTTGAGAACCCACTGCTATTTATTTTTAAGATCTATTTACGAATTTCGTGAATATAAAATAGTATGAAGTTCATGTTGAGTTTGACTTATTGCCGGTTGATGATATTTACAAGATTTCGAAACTCGCTCCGAGAATCATACATTTGCTACACATGTGAATAGTTACCAGTATAAAGATTCATTTGTTTCTAAACACGAATCATAGCGGTTCACCTATCTAAGATCAATCACATTTTATCTCGTTTCAACATAATATCGTTAACTTTGCATTTTATAAAAGATACAAAACATTTCAATTATTAAGCTATTAAGAAAAGGGCCACCATATTCCCTCTATCTATAACTCCATCTTTGGTAATAACATTAACAACAATCAGCGTTTTATCGACCAGGTATCTAATTATTCACAATGCTATTCTGTACTATATCAATCATTACAACAAGTGATTTTGGATGTTTGTTTTTACTTATAAAACCATGATACAAAGCGACTTTTAACATTTTAAAGCCAAAGTAAAATCACGACTTGACATCATTCACTTTAGCATATAAACAATGCTTGGTGTTATAATAAGCAATAAAATTTTAATTCTATGTTTATCACATTGTTTAAATACTTTATTTAATTATTTATCGAAATATGTTTACATGCAAAATGAATGACATAACAGTCTTTTAAATTAAAATTTGTTAATAGATCAATATACAGACTATCAGGTGCAAGCATTGAGCAAATAAAATTAAAATAAGGCACATGGTCTTTGCGACCAAAATTTGAAGATTCATTAATGTTAAAAGTAATATGATAAAATAAATACTCACAGAATATCACGGTGGTTTTATATTTGTAAAATACTAGAATGCGAAGTGCAATCGTTAATGGCTACAAGTGACTATGAAAGGGGCGTTCGACCGCGGCGTGCGTGCGTGCGTGCTTGCGAGCGAGCGCGCACGCGCGGCCAACCGGCTGCGTCGCCTGATAGCCTGGATGTTACTACAATTTTACCACTAGAAAAAAAGGAAAATATTATACAACCGTCGTGAAATATAAAAATAAATAACATTATATTACAAAGCAGAACATTGACATAGTGGCAACATTTTCCTGTTAGACTAGTCGTTAATACCTATATCTACACTTTCCACTGAATTAAAACTAAGTTTATTTTATTATAATAATACATCTAGCAAATAAAAAACTGAAATATTAAACATTGTTTACATAGTCAGAGTTAGGCCAATATGTGTTCTCTGGCCTCGATAATTTGTATTGTTTTACTATGTACATTTAATTTTACTTCACTCATAAACATTGTGTACACAATGATTTTAAAACATGACTCAGTTTTGAAAGCTCTCCTACAGTTCTTACCTAATATAAAATGACTGTTGAATATGTAGTATTTAACAACATTTATCAGTGAAGTAGTTTGCGATGAACTCGGTCCCTAAATATTGATGTCTATTACGAATTATTTGCTTTGTAAATTATTTGAGCTTTGCCAAATAACCAACAGATTCGACCATAACATAAGTTGTGTTTATTTAGTTTAATTGACCGGGAAACAGATTACATTCTATTTATTATTTAATTGTCGTTATAGTATTTTCTCATTCTTCTACTACTTGTGTAGTGTCTGTGGAAATATGACACGAATCATGCACACGCACGTATTTTCTATGAATGCAAAATAAACGCCGAGGATCACGTGATCAAAACGCACATTTCAATTTCTTAGATTCCATTTACATGTGGAATCAGCTGATATTACGTCATACTGCTGTAGTTCTCGATCGGTGTACCTTTTCTAATTAATCAATATATTAAGTCATTCAAATGTGTGTATTAAATAACTAGAAAATTATTAAAGGCAATGTTTTTAACTTGAAACAATTTATAATTATTATAAAATTTAACTTAGAAATGCAGGAACTATTGTATGTTGTCAATTGGATATTACTGCACTCTTATTTAAAATTATTACAATGTTGAACGTCAAAAGCTAACAAGTTCGCACAACGTTAATAAGCGAGCAAGCGCAATCAAAGTCAACCACGTGATTCTAGTAGATAGCACCTAGCTTTTCATTTGTTATGCGACCATATATATATATATGTATGTACTGTGAACGATTTCTCCTAATTCATGTCAACTTCTCAGGACTAAAAAGTAAAAAATTGCTATCTATCACTATTTTAAAATGCATCAGATGAACTATTTTAATAAAAGCATTACTTCAAATATTGATCATTTCATTTAGATTAGTTTACGAAGTCGGTCTCGCAGTTAATAAAACATGTTGCAATTTCACAACTCATTTACAGATATTTTTGCACAGATAAACAAACTTACGTCTAGAGGAGATTGCTTCTCGTCGTGTCGGTCAACTTAAAAAGGTAAAATATTTGGGGACCAAACTACATTCCGAACCGACCGTTAGTCTGTTCATTTATACGTTGCACGCAAACGAGACGCTCGCACCGGACCAGCGAGCGCGGTCCGTGAGGCGCGAACCTTCGGCACGAAGCGGAACGACCGATAAATTCGACCGCCGAGAGAGCACTACGACGAATCCTAACGGCGAATAATAAATACTATGGTACTTTTAAAGCGGAACATGTAAGTATAAATAAGTAATCGCGGGGCGGGGACTAGAGACGCATTCACAGCGGCGGGAGTTGGTCGCGTGCGGGCGCGGGAGCCGGCGATGGCGCAGGGGGCGCGGCGGGAGAGGGCGCGGGCGACGACGACGGGGCGGCCGGGCCCGCGGGGCTGGCGTGCGGCGCGGGGCTGGTGTGAGGCGCGGGTCCTGCGTGTGGCGCGGGGCCGGCGTGTGTCGCGGGGCCGGTGTGTGGCGCGGAGCCAACGTGTGGCGCGGGGCCCGCGTGCGGTGCGGAGCCGGCCGGGCCGGAGGGCGCCGCGGGTGGTGCCAGCGTGAGGCGCCGCGCGGGTGTTTCGTCGTCCGGCGGTTCGTCCTCGTCGGCGCTATCGTCGGCCGCGTCGCCCGAGCCGGATCCCTCGGCGCCCTCTCGGCCTTCTTCCTCCTCTTCGTCTTCTTCTTCAGGGCAAAGTTGATAAGCCCTACGAGAGAAGTTCACATTATTAACACTATTTCCACTGGAGGTAAATTGATAGTTTTCGTCCATTATGCCAATTATAAAATAAGGCAATGAGAAAGAATTGTGACTTACTTTTCGAGTGTTTTCCTGGCAGAGTTGCTGCGCTCGAGGAAGTATCCGCTAGAAGTCTCGTTGGAAGTGCCGGGCGGGGACCACGTGCCGTACGAGCCGTAACCGCCGGGGCCATACTTCTGAAAGCATTTTCTAGTTAACTTCAAATCATTCTCTTAACAATAAAAACATTGACATCTACACCTTCGCAAGGTGTAGATGTCAGCCTGATTTAATTATAAGATACAAGAATGTGGCGTTTGGCATGGATTCGTCGTACAATTTCCACACCACAGTCAATTTCATAAATGTTTAACAAAAATGCTTTTTGCTAAACATTTGTGAAATTGACAATGTCATTGAAAAAAAACTGTGTTGCACTTTACATAAAGGTTTTCAGTTATTTTTTCTCTGAATTTGCTTCAAGTTCTATCCAATATGATCGTGAAAGGAGTTTAGCTATGAATATAAAAGCAGTAGTTACGCGGTCGAGCTCGTCCTGCAGCCAGGCCAGCAGCTGGCGCCAGCGCCGGCGCGCGTCGGCGTGCGCGTGCACGGCGCGCACGGCGGCGGGCGCGCGGCACATGACGCCCACCAGCAGCTTGACGCACGCGTAGGCGCGCTTCTGGTAGTGCCCGCGCGCGCGCGCCGCCGTCTCCAGCAGCCCCGGCCGCTCGTCCGACACGCCCTGAGGGGAACGGACTACTGCTTACGTCTCATTCTTCTACATTATTACAACGCGACCAGGGAGCGAGTTGTCACTCCTTTATCGTATTATAATTGATGAGTGGTAAGTCTATACTGATGCACATCGTGTTTCGGTGCTGACTTATTGTCGCGGAATCGGCTTCGACCAGTTAGAAAGCCTTTATGTTCATGTAATGAAATTGAAAAAGACGTATTTCGCCTCTTTTTACCAGAGTCGGACTATTGGATTTAATTGCATGGATACAAAGGAGCTCAAGACAACTTTTGCATCGTTAAGTGTGGTCACTCTAAAATCAACATTTTCTGAACTCAAGTAATTCCTCTAGTTCATTTGAACAATACTAATCACCCCCTACCTTTATAACATTATGTATCCGATGCTGCTGCCAACTATCCTCCATGAGTAACAACGCGGTGAGAGCGTCAGAGTGTCGGCGCAGCTCGTGGCAGTAAGCATACGCCATCTGCCACAGCAGCTCCGCCAGCGCGATGCGCGACCAGCCCGCGTGCTCCCAGCACAAGAACTGAAGCAGCCGGATGCCTTCCTCGCATCCGCAACATTCTTCCGTAAGCTTTTTCATGTAACTTCTGAAAAAAATTGCAAGAGTGTAGAGTTTGTGGAGTGTAAAACCCAAAGGAATGGTAAATAAAGGTGCAGCTAGATCGTGGTCGATTGAGTCAGCCAATAAGTAGAAGATAATCAACCGTTTTATTTTCCCTGCCCCACCCAACCTGCACGCGTAACCTTGGTAACGGGTTTTGTCGACGGAAGAATCGACAAAATGACAGAAGCAGATTGTAGAACTATTTCCATCGTCGTAAGCATGGCGATGTTAAAAATGTAGTAAAGAAATGTTTCTATTCTTCAGTCGACAAAGATCTACAACGTCAAGCATTACATCAATTTTTTCTACTTTTGACCGCTCCGTCTCTGAATATCATATTCTCCAACTATACTTTGGGGTAGGCACATTTCTTTTCAACAAATGTCAAATAGTCAATATCACATCGGACCAAGACAAGATTCTTTTTATTACTATTCTTTGTGTTTATTGACCTATATTGATTTTAAAAACATGTCGGGGTCCTACCTTCGCCGTCTCCTCAGTTTATATGACGAGGAGAATGAAAGTAACACCGAAAGGAAGTGTTTACATATCGTCGCTTATGAAATACTTAACAACTTTCAAACGTGTTTTTCTCCTTCTGTTCTGATTAAAAATCCCAGAATACTAAAGTATTGTGGTAAAGTAAACTCATATTTTTATGAAAAAGATCCTGTCTCGAAGTTACAATCGTTATATCTCGTAAAAATTCCTTCTAAATTTAGGAAAGTGTATACATATTGGTGTTCGTGGCTGCATTAAACCTGGCTATTGATCTCACTGCTGTTTATAGCAAAGATTTTATCAGACAACGACTAATGCCACCAACACTAAGTGACGCCTAATGAATGCCTTATCCCTGTTTTCACGAAAAGTATTGACACCTAACTCAAAGCCTAATGCCCGTTTCCACCAACACTAAGTGACATCTAACTCAATTCCAAATTCCTGTTTTTACCAACACTAAGTGACTCCTAACTCTAAGCCTAATGCCCGTTTTCACCATACACTATAACTGAATGCCTAATTCCTATTTTCACCAAAACTAATTGGCACGGCGATCAAGATTCGTAGAATATCTACATCACTACCTACTTTCCCGTTGCAATAGAAATAATTTCTATGTCTTTGTTTTCGTAGAAACTCGAGTCTACGGGTCGCCGTATGTTCGGGCAGAAGACATTTGTCGAGTTGTTGTTGAAGATTTTTGTCTATGCTTGGTAGAATAGAGATTGAATTGGTCATGCTTCACGGGCTGGGAATGAGCTCGACATAGGTTGAATGAAAACAGTTGACTGCACATTGTGGCTGCCATACACCATATTAAATAGATGTGTCTGAATGGTCAGTGTCAACTCATCTATCTTCTGCAATTTTGCTGCATTTTCCACTTCCAAAAATGATGCGTTTCATAAGCGTATCCGAACAGTTTGAAAACAGCTTAACAACAAATAAGAAAAGACTGATCTATTTGTCGATTATAAACAGGGTTACAATGTAAAACAGTTTCACGAATTCTCGTCGAAATACAAGACCATACAAATCAGATGTATGAATGTGGACGGGTCAAAAGGAGTATGCAAGGATCGTAACAGGTATTATTCTGTAGTTTCTGTGATCCCCAGGGAAAAACGAATGTATGTAATAGTGAAACAGGGCTGAACTAGTCGTAGTATACGCCTTACCCAGTCCGATTGTAGAGCACGTCGGCGGCGTGCGGCGACAGCAGCGGGCGCGCGGCGTGCGGGTGCAGCTCCGCGTACGGGTTGGGCAGCCCCGCGCCCTCCGCGCCCGCCGCGCCCGCCGCGCCCGCCGCCTGGCACCGCGCGCTCACGTCGCAGCACCGCACCAGGGCGCACACCACCTGCGATACAACCATATTTGTTACTGTGAACTACCGGCCACAGCGGGCTAGCTGTTCGGCTGATTAAACAGCGGCATTACGAGAATTTTCATGATAGTAAAAGGCTTTTTTAGTCATCTTTGAGCTTAAAATTCGAAGTGGATCTTACCTGATGAATTTTGGCTGACTCAGGATACTGGTATTTTCCCATTGATGTGTTCGATTCATCCATGCAAACTGATAAAACGATATCGAGTAGTTTTAGCTGAAAAGAAAATAAGTTACGTTATTAATTGATACTTATTTGTGACATAAAAGAAGTTCGTCAGTATTCGTATCGTCAATCAATATGATTGTCATAGTGAGCTCTTTATTAAGCAACTAGTTGTGCCCCGCGGTTTCACCTGCCGCAGATGACAAGCTTCCATTCCAACTTTCCCGTCAGTGGTCATCTTTGATAAATGGAACTCTTGTGGAAAAAATACTCATCAATAAATAAACTCATCGATTTAGGCCGAATGAATGACAAGACTTGTATTAAGCAGAAGACATGTTCAGATTCTAAAATGGTGACTTCTTACCCTCAACAGCTGATGTTTCTCGCTGAGCCCGAGGCTGGCATATGTGTGGAATAGGTTGAAGAGCAGTGGCAAGTGTCGGTGCGTGTGCGCGTCTGTGTGCGGCGGCACGGCCAGCGCGCGCGCACTGCACAGCAGCTGGTCGGACAGCGACGCGGCTTCCTCGCGTGTGCACCATGAGCCGTAGCCATTGCTCACTGTGGGACAATAGGAGTGCTGCTATATTACTCGGCCGTAAATAAGGCACACATAGTTTAAGAAAATTTTCGGCATTGAAAAGTGTCTGATACTTTTGCTGTACTGTATAAATTATATATATAATAATAATTAATACTTTAATATGTGAAGTGACGCATGATGCCCATTTTACGGTTGTTACGTTGTTTGTTTAAAAGAATGAATGAAATCAATTGATTACCTGGTGGATCTTGCACTGAGAAATGCGCCAAAAAGACGATGATTTTCATAAAAACTATTCTCACTTCAGCTGTTGGACTTGATAACAAGTAGTCACATAGCCTGAAAAGAAAAACAACCATATTCAAAAGTTTGAATTCACAAGCACATGTCAAATGAATTGTATGTAATTGGAATAATGTTTAGATTGCAAAATTTACCTGTGAGGATTTTTGAAGAGATCAGTTGCGAACCACGCTCTAACTACTTGTGAGCATCGTAAGTGTTGGCATAATATGTCGTGCCAGTCCGCTGCGGGGCCGCGCAGCGTCTTCTTTGTTCGGAATCCTACTTGGAACAAGAACTTCGTGGCGAGTTGTACCGCTAACATCGACATTTCTTCGTGCTCAGGCCCCTGGGTTATAAATCATTGATAGAACACAGATACCAAAAGAAAATTGAAAATATACCTATCTTATTCATTTTATACATACCCAGACAGCACTTTGAGATCCTGGTAACATTTGCAGTCGCATACAACACAGTTTCTTCATAAAATTAAAATGCTCAAGACTAAATTGGTCTTGATTGTGCGAAAATGCGATATTACTGCGACGTACTGACAGCCAGATCGGACGAGGTATTATATTTTCCCTAAAAATAAAAGAAAATTGCATAAGAACTTATTAGTCTTTCGATACGGCCATTTGGGAAAAGTATAAATGGCGAAAAACTTACTTCATGGTCAAGTTTTTCATAGATACTTCTAGAGCTGATTGAGTTTCTATCGTGTCCTTCCTTGTATAGAACAGCATGTAGGCATTCCACCACCGCTTCTGCCGTTTATATGATACCCTCTTAACCATTGGATCAAACACCTACAACATAATGAAACCAAGTGATAAGCACAACAGGCCACCCCTTATTTCAGTATGGAAAGAGTACCTAGACGTCCTCTACAGCTCCACCTCTTTTCTGCACCCAATATGTTTTAACCCCGTCGCTTATACATTATATTATTATTTACTGCTTGACGTATAAAAAAACTGTAAACCGTTCTTTGAGAGTCTTCGGATACTAACAGTGCCCTGCCTGTACATAATTATGAGGTGGCTCTATTTTTTTTTTAAACTTTCGCTTGTTTGAGACACTAAAAAGCACGCGACATAGAAATAAAATTCGCAATAGACAACACAAAAAAGCAATATTCTTTTAAAATGTCCTAGGTACTACCTAAATCTTTATGAGACAGTAATGACTTATATATACAACCTGTTTTTTTTGATATCCCATAACTCTAGGGTTATATTCTGTAGGTAAAAATAATACTAAAACTCCTAGAATAGGTGGTCCAAAAATGCATCGTTTCGGAGATAACATCAATCATAATTAAATTAGGTCAAAAATTGTCACCAGTATGACGAATCTTTACTTTTGTTTTGTTTCGTGTTGTAAAATAAATAGTAAAATAAAATATGTAGGTAAGTAATTCATTTTTATTCAAACCAATCATTCTTATTTAAAGCTAAGAAAATGCGACGTTGTCATATTTCACGTAAGGGTGTTTTACATTAATAATCGTGACTTTGCCGAATTATTTTGTATGAAAAATGAAAAAAAAAAATAACGAAGGATTGGAACATAACTCATATGCCAGTTGATTCTTTGATATGGCCTCAATCATACCCTAGAAATATGGGATATAAAAAAAAACACGTTGTATTTAAGACACACTGAATGAGTTACTAATAAATAAATCGTACTATAATTTAAAAGAGTACCTAACAGATAGGAATATATTATAATTATTAAATAAATTAATTTTGTTTGACATTGCGTTGAAGACATTCTACATCCATTTGTATTTTTGTTTTATTTTATTTGATTTATTTTGATTTTGTGCAATTTTATTATATTCTTGCTGTAACGTGTGACTAATTATAATATTGCATGCCTTAATCGGTAGAACATAGTGAACTGCGCATTCACTGAACATCTTGCAATGTATTGATATAAACTATGTTCAGCAATAAAGATTTGATTTGATATAACTCTAACTCTATTTTATGATAGACTAGCGGTCGCCCGCGGCTCCGCCCGCGTGGATGTCGGTTACCGCTGCAAAAAGCCTACCCAGGAAAGACACGGTCAGCAAAATGATTCCCAGGTCAATTCACAGACACCGACAGTAACATCAATTTCGCCATAACTTCAAAACCAAACGTCCAATTTTAATCATTCAAAGACCAAATATTATCTACATAAACTGTACTTAGTGATGAAATAATTTATTTTGATAAGGATTAATAGCATCAGTAAAATAAACGCGTTTAAATGTAGTCCAAAAAAAATTCAAGATTTTTAAATAAAAAAACGTTTGTTGTGCCTCACTCGACATAGATAGGTATAGTGTGTCGCGGACTTTTTTGTAGATATTTATAAGATCATCTACAATTAATTAGAACATTTTATGGTTCTGTCTTTTATAGTTTAGGCAGCGTACGCAAAATAAGTAACTTTTCTGGTTGATTTTTTACACCTTGTGTCCGAAAAACCCAAATATCTTACGAAACCCTATTTTTTTTCCAAAATTAAATATAGCCTATGTTACTCGTGGATAATGTAGCTTTCGAATGGTGAAAGAATTTTTAAAATCAGTCCAGTAGTTTTTGAGCCTATTCATTACAACCAAACAAACAAAGTTTTCCTCTTTATAATATTAGTGTAGAAGAATTAAGAATTTGTAAGTTATGTGAGGTCGATTAACAATAACATGGAGTAGTAAACAATGAAACAGTCTGTCACATGTGCACTCCATTTGTTTACTTTACTTATCCATGTCGTACTGTTGCACATGCTGAGTCCTCGCACTCTGGCCGCGCTTAACGATTTCTTGGATTCTAATCCAACAGATGATCTGTTTGCGGAAGGATGGACGAAGGTTTTATTGGGATGTCAGAAGTACTGTGAGAGGAATTTAGGAAAGCGTTGTTAACTTTCTTTTATTTTCTTTTCAAATTTTGCTTTACTTTGTTATTTTATATATTTTAATATGTTTTATAATTGTTTCTTCTATTTTATAATTTTAGTTACTGTAATTGGTTGTAAACGAAACCGTTGTAATAAAATAAATAAATTATCCAAGAAAATTAGTGTAAGAATAAACCTTAATTTTACGAACAAAAAGCAAAGTTTGTCTATGTAATAATGTTGTTTGTGATTCTTCGTAACTATGTACTTACTTCGCCCATGTATTCTCCGCCGAAGCACTGCGCCTTCATCTCCTCGTCGTCATGCATGCCGCACTCTGATACGTCGCCGTCGTCTAACTTGACCCACCGGCCTGTCTCACTACCATTGTCCCTGTAAGATATTGAAGTAAATCTTCAAAGCTGTCAATATAACGCAGAATTAATAAACAGTAATACCAGTCCTAACCTACAGTGCACAAAGTTGGTCACTTACTGAACAGCAGAAGTCCAACCTCAAGATTTGCCAGCGGGCAATGGAGCGAAGCATAATAGGTGTTAAGCGGACAGATCGCGTAAGAAACACTACCCTGCGCTCCATTACTCAAATTGCAGATGTTAGAGAAAAACAGCCAAGCTGAAGTGGGAATGGGCTGGCCATGTAGCACGAATGCGCCCGGAGAGATGGGCAACGATCGTCACTCACTGGATGCCTGTCGGAGGAAATCGCCGTCGAGGTAGACCGCGGCGAAGGTGGTGTGACGATCTGATCTCGTTTGCGGGGCGAACATGGCCAGATATTGCACAGGACAGAGAGGTTTGGAAGGAGAAAGGGGAGGCCTTTGCCCAGCAGTGGGAAACAAAAATAGGCAAACAAAAAAAAAATACCAGTTGACAAACATTCAAAAGTCCAAGCTCAAGGTCTGCCAACGTGCAATGGAGCGCGGTTGGGTTCCAGTATAACCGGATGCAGCAGAATACCAGCATCTTTTTTTATGGAGCGAATCTGAGTTTCAGAGGTCAGATAGGGTAACACAATATCCCTTGGTAAGAATAGGTAATTTCAAAATAACAGTTCTTTACTGAATGCTTAATTATGAAAGTTACTTACAACCAAAAATCTTTTTGTTCCGGCTAATCTCCAAAACGGCTGGACATCTATGTTAAGGGTTTGGTTTCCGCACTTAGTCCCTAAATTGGACCATTGTACGTGTAAGACGGCTGGACATATTTTGGCTGGACTTTTACTGGCAGACAGGTAGTAACTTAGGCTACTTTTATTTTAGAAAAAAGAATAGGGTTCCATGAAAAAATGAAAACCCATGTAACTGTTTATAATAATTTCACGCGGACGAAGGTCAGGGGCAACATCAGCTAGTCACCTCATAACTACTAGTACGTACCTGAGTAGCACATATGAGTAGTAGTGCCCCCCGGAGGCCTGTCCGGAGTGTACGACGATGCCACTGAGCTGGTAGTGCGTCTCTTGCGCCTTCTCCTCGCCACCCTCCCATAGTGACGAGTCACCTTCGGCCCGGGCCAGGCCCCATGCTGAAGAACGGATATTAAATGAGTAGGGCTCATTAGAGAAGACAATTTTATGATGGCATCGAATGATAAACCTTATATTAAGTAACATAAAGTGCAACATAAACTGCCTTCTACATTAACTCTGTAACAAAAGCGGAAAAGGCTCCACACAGCAGAACATTATTTGATGACATTGAATATTAAAATTTATATCAAGTGACGTAAAGTGTAAAATAATCTCTATACCTGTGTAAGGTTCGACGTCCAACTCCCGCGGGAATTCGAAGTAGTCATTGAATTTTATTGCACACACTTTCTCGAAATCATATTCGAATCTCTTTAACTGTATAACTAACACTGGAGGTAGTTTGTTTAAACATAAGCGTTTCACTGTCACCACCTGGAAGAACAAATAAAATATTTTTTCAGTAAATAGGTTGACTGGTAATTAGTGACCCATACTTAAACACGTGATTGTACTCATAGTAACAAACGACTTTCTCAAAGAAACATTTTTTTTGTACCTATTCACTTTTATCACGATAACACAACAGCCGTATGAAATTCGCGCGCGCGCGCGCCTGTGACCTATCGGCTGTTAGTCGCGTAACGCCGCTCTGTCTCATTACTATCGTACCGTGTAAAAGTGCGGTGAATTTCATACGGCTGTTGTGTTATTGTGAAAAAAGTGAATGCGTATAAAAAAAATGTTATTTTGGGAAAATTGTTTGTTATCATGAGTACAATCACGGGTTTAAGTATCGGTCACTAATTACCAGTCACCCTATATAGTTTGGTTTCAACATGTCTTTCCAACCATATCCAAATAAGATTATGTATGACCAGACCCTGTATTCACAAATGTTTCGATTCGAGAAGCCATGTCTATCTTTTTTTGGCATTACCTAAGCGGGCGAGATAGACATACGACTTCCCGAATCGAATCGAATCGTTTGTAAATACGGGGGCAGGTGTATAAACGCAGATGATGCAGAAGGAGCATTGTAAAGTCATAGGTGTCGTTCTGTTGTTTCTTCTTCCTACCCCCGTGGGACAAAGGCTTAAGTTTATACATAAAATAAGATTACGTAATGGAGTTCATTAAACAGTAAAACATACCTTTTTATTGCACTTATCACAGTGATAAGCGTCTGCACCTTCTAGCAACTCTCCTCGTACATACGCTTCTAAAGATTCCTGCAAACGAGACATGTTCCTGATGTCCAGTGACACTACACTGAATGGTTCCTCCTTACAATACCTGAAAAAAAAAAAAACAAATGAAATCTCGAACGTTTTTTACCTACTTTTTTTTTGCAATGGTAACTCAGTTTACCTGTGTGGACAGCCTTTACAAATTTTCTGATCGGAATATGTGCCACCCATAGTCTTAGCCATTAGTTGTTCCTGACCTAGTGATTTCAAAGCTTCGTCTAGTGATTCGACCAGCGACATAAAAAACTCTACTGCATCTTGTTGTTCACGTAGGTTTACGGGTTCGCCTTGAAGCCTAGAAACAATGAAGTTATTATGAATTCTATGTTCTTGAAAATAGAGTTTAGCATCAAGTTCAGTTTAGGAGTGTTTCTCACCTAAAATGCGCCCATAGTCCTCTAGGGATATAATATTGTAGCTTACTATAATGTAGATGGGCAAATATTGCTTGTACTTGTTTTAAAATTGTTATATTATAATCTGTATTGTTCTGAAAAGGAAAAAAAAAGTTATAAAATAAATAACAAAGGAACTACAAATAATCGAAGAACATCGTTTAGACCACTTACCTCAATATTATTCTCCACGATACTATGGTGATGACTTTCTCCAGAAAAATCTTCATTTGGATCTGTAGCAGCACCTACAAAAGAGTATTTTATAGTTTTCAAAGTAAAAACTCTCCAGGGCTTATAGGTATTACAGAGTTTACTGCCGCTGCTGCGATCTACCGCTTTTTTCTCTTATGCACTAAATAATAAGGTTGAAAAGTGTTCGACCGTCTGTGAAGTCGGTAGTACAGATAGTCCTTCACAGTCATTCAATATCTAACGTCAGCCACTCAACAGGAACCTTATTGTGACTAGAATAAAGACCAGTGTGATTTTGAGAGCAAACTTATTACAACGACAAGCATCACTATGGCTTTGACAGTGACACAGAATCAGAGGTAAAATAACTGTGAAACTATGAACATGTAGGTACAGCAAAAGAAAAAACACTTATTAGTGTGCTCACCTTGCACAGTAAGCAACGCATCACGCACAGCCCGCACGCAGTACAGTTGCTGCAACACGGAGTTCATGTAGCACGTTGCGCCGGCGTTCTTCAGCCCGACCAGACCGGCCGGCGGCCGCGGGCCCACGCACGGCATGTACTCCCACTCGGCTAGCGGCATGTTCTTGTCTGGTAAATGTTTTATATTGCTTATTTTACAGAATACGGTTGTCTTATAAAGGTTGTAACAGGACCCTTCACGAAGCCGTCAACCAAGCATTATGTACATCAAACTAAGTAACTTTACGCAAAAAAATTGGCTGGGAGTTTTTTTTTTTTTGGGGTGAAAAATCACGTTTTACGGTGGGACTCAATGTAACGCTTAAAAAAATTGTGCTGATGGATGGATTGAATAGCACGGGGGTCGTGGGGGTGTTTAAAGTAGAAATCTTACACTAAAACCATGTATCTAAGAAAAACTTGTGAAAAAGTTGGAACTTTGACCCCCAATATCTCCGTAACTAGAAGGGTTCCCGGGTATGGTCTAGAACAAAAAAATGATCGCAATGACAGAGAGGACAAGTGCCTTTCGGCTTCGTTAAAGGTCTGGTTACACACTTTATGTAGAATAGTAAGTAAATGATTACGATTCCATAGAAAGTAAACCCAAGACACCTTCATGTATCTCAGATTACAGAGTGAGAAGAGAAGCATTACAATATGCCATCACCTACGCTTTATCACCGAAGCTACATTTGAATCGTTTTCATTTTAAAATCACTTCAAAAGTGATTTTAGCCATAGGGTGTGGGTTTAGCAAACCCTACATTTACAATGATAAAAACTTTACAACACCATGGAATCGTGCTAACTTTGAATTTTGTTGATGCACACGGATTGTATGACATAGAGTATTTATCAGTATAGAACCTAGTTCTAAAAAGTTTGTTCTGTTGATTTGAGCACTGTGCGTCTTAGGCACACGTCCTACAGCCGATGATTAGCGAAAAGTGAGCACAGCTGGCAAACGAGTCAGCGAGCAACAAGTAGCAAGTACTTCGTTAGGATGGTTTTTGTGCTAGGCTATGATAACACATTATAGTCCAGTGACTTTCTGGTATCGTATGAACCAAGCCACAGCTAGTCTGTCAGAGTTCTTTTTCTTTGGTAGCGACAAACTAGTGGAGAGAGTGCCCTACAGCAGTGTGAACAGTCGTTTAGTGGGATAGGTGGCTTAGTTACAAACAAGAAACACAGCAACTGAAGAATACAGTCGTCACACTTACCGCTGTAGAACATCTGTTCGAGCAGGTTGGCGAGCGCGGCCATGTTGGGCACGCAGCCGTGCACCAGCGCCAGCAGCAGGTCGGCGGCGGCGGCGGCGGCCTGCGGCGTGCGGCACAGCGGCGTGGCCGGCTCGCACGCCGCCTCGCCCGCCCCGCCCGCCCCGCCCGCCCCGCGCGCCAGCGACATGCTGCACCACGCCCACGAGTACGGCCACAAGAACTCCGTTGTCACTTCCTGGAGACATAATGACTGTTAGCACGAGGACAACAGAATATACGAAAAACACTAGAAGCCAGAGTTAGGTTGAGCAATGCTGGATGGATAGTCAAAGTTGTTAGTGAGCAACTCTGCCTAAATTACATATTTGTTATAATATCGAGATATTACCACTACGCGTGAATTTTAAAGCGAGTTTAAGCCTTCTCATACAGCTTTATTGCTTGTTGGTGCGTAGGTACTCAAATTTCGAAATTAATAAAGTTTTTTATCTTTGTAAGTAATTCAAAATACTTATAAATCAAATACTACTATTTGTCACACTTAGATGAAATGAAGGCCAAAAGTTTACCTTGATAAGTCCCGCATCCTTATGGTCGGGATGCGCGCCATACTGGTACTTGACTTGCGCTGGCACGTGCGCGAACAGCTCTTTAGTGAGGTTGAGGTGCCCCTCCAGCAATGTGTCGTCCAGCGACATAGGGTTAGAGCGTACTGCGCGTAACCAAGTCACCTGCGCAAAGATTGTCGTGAAAGATGCGAAGAGCAAAAGCACTTTTAGGATTTAAAAGAGCCGTATTACAGGGGATATAGAGAATATTTGTTTTCTATCTTTGAAGCTCCGCAATTTTTTTTTAATGACTTACATATAAAGTAAAAAAGATGATGTTAAATATGGAAACGGGGTCACCTACTGATATTGCAGCTAATAATGATAGATGGATTAAGTCATGCTGCGCCGAACACAAATAAATTGGGATAATTTGCTATCAAGTTATAAAGTTGGATCCGCAAAATAATAGCATTACCTCGAGAGCAAGATCATCGAGCGTGCGCTCGGTGGGTCCCGCGAGCGCGACCAGGCGGCACAGCAGCTGCAGGAACTGCTGCGCGTGGCGCGCGTACCGTGTGAGGCGCGCGGCCGGCTGCGCGCGCGGCGCCGCCCCGCCCAGCGCCGCCAGCGCCGCGCGCGCGCCGCCCCCGCCGCCCCACGCGCACATGGCCAGCAGCTGCTCCGCGCACGACACGCGCACCTGCCGACGTACACTTATCTTACTCACTGCATGACGAGCGATATCACATAACTTTATCATAGAACGAATCATTATACCTAATACCTCGTTATGAATACATAACTAGTGAATAGCGTGATGTCATGTATTGAAATAGTGCGTTCATAGCAGATCGAGATGTTAGCTTCGAGGCATATGATACGCCCACTTTTGGCCACTATATTATGAAGTAATTTTCCTTTTTCTTTACTCAGTAATATTAGATATATTTTATTTTAAAGCTTAACTCTAGCATTCACTTAGGTCATGACTCAAAACGGCAATTTATCAGTTAAAAAGTTAGAACTAACCTGAGGGTTAGGGCAATCGATCATCAGAAACAGCGCGGTGTCTTGCCACCATGTCTCGTTTAGCAAGTTGTTCTCCAGGTGACCGCCGCTTAGGGCCATGCAGATAGTCACCACCTCCATGCATTCTCGGACAACTACAACCACATCAACAACGTTAAAGTTGGCTAAAAATAAACACCACTATCTGTCTTTCGATTACTCGAATTGATGCATCACAAGTGCGCGTGTCACATGTCCTTGAAATAAGTTTATTTACAAAGACAGATGCGCTCTCATCAATTTAAAAAAAATCTTCAAAAACTGTTTATGACAGTTGAGTATCACATTGAAGGTCAGTTTCCACCAAGCGGTTACAGTTCACTAGAATAAATGACATTGGCAATGGAAGCAGATCCAAACAAACATAAGGTATTGTGCAAATAAATGGATAACTTGAACTTACGTGTCACATCATCAGGGTGGACGATACCGCTGATCTCTGAAGGCTGCGCCACAGAATAAGCAAGGCTGTACAGAGCACGCACCGTGGCTGCGGTAGGGACGCGCCACCAAACTAACGTCGATACTGAATCACTGTCCTCTCCACTGAGTACCACCTGTTTAGAAAAGCAAATAATGAAAGGTCATACACTAAAGATGACGCCAACGTTCTTGGCAGTTGCTTCTGACCATACAATGCCCCATATATTTGGGTGTCCAAAGTGCCCAGAAACCTGACGGTCCTCGCAGACGCCACTGGTACCGCGATTGGCTTGGCCACATCAACATCCTACTCGATTATTTTTTACTGTTGGCGTGGAGTTTTAACAGCAAATTATGTGTTGTTGGTTTAAGTGTCGAAAATATAATTTTGTCTTCTAAAGTGGGTTAGAAAATTGGGCAATAAAAAATAATAGTAATTACCTGTTCCCCTAACGCATTGGCCAGTTTCTCGGAAATAGCCTTGACCATCAATTCACAGCTATGGTTTGGTACCGTCTGCAGTGCTTCGCGTAGTATCGTCACATCCCTTCTACTAACAAAAACACATCAGTTAAAACAGGAAGGCCTTACAACGGCAATATTTGGTAAAAAAAAAACACGGAGTAGTAAGCAAATGGAAAAAAATATTCATGTGCGCTCAAAACAAATTCCCACAATATAGGGCTTACTAACCCAAGTAGCAGTAATTTTAAATGGGTCACAAACGCAGGTATTTTCAAAGTGGTTGTCTAAATGTCGAATGCAAGTTATCACTCCATTAGTTTACTTGTCCATGGTCAATTATTAAGCAGGAGAACTAACCTGAAGTCTTTGTCTAGAGATGCGTCGGTCCCGTCAGGAGCTAGTATTTCAAAGAGATGGCCAAGCGTGTATAACGCCAGTTTGGCCAACCTGACAAGAGCTAAATAACCAACCCTAAAACAAAACACAACATTAATTGATGGCCATTTCTGTTCCAGAACTTTCACCATTGCATAGAATTTCACCACCTCGAAGTTTTAATGTATAAAGCAAGTAGTAAGTAGGTTAGATCGAGATAGAGCTATACATAACGAATAGCGTCATCCTTTTTTCGCACTGAAACCATGACCCTAGTGATGAACTTGAATATAATCTCTTTTTATGTAAGTAATCGGGAACTTATTGGAAGATGGTCAAACTGACCATATTATTAAATCTTGTTGATTTGATAACTTACCTCCGTGTATGCGGTGCAGCACCTTGTAAAAAGTCACTATCCGACAAACACTGCACTAAAAGCGGTGCTTTCTTGACGCAAGCTATCTGAAAGCTGCGACAGCGTTCCAGTCGCGTGTCTGATGATGGCATCACCATGCTGTATAACACCTGGTCAACAATATTGTATTAGTTTTATTATACTTATAATCCACAAGATGCTAATACATTGACGAGTAAGCTTGTGTATGAAAATTATTACTACACGATAACTCTTCGACTTGCTCTGATAAGCTTGATTAGTAAGACCCTAGCCGAGACTATTTTACAGTACTTACCTCTACATTATACGCTACTGTGGGCGGAGTCGGACCGTATAGCATATCCCTCAGTTTTGTCTCTTCTCTGCATAACAAAGCTTCTGTCAATTTTTCCACCTATAAACACCAAAAGATAATTAAATATCAAACACTTGTATGAAAAACAAAACGGAAGAGTTATTTCTAAAATCAAAGCAATTTAAACCTTATGCCATTGTTTTGAGCCTGTTATTTGCAATGATTATGGTTTATGTCTAACTTACCGTTTGCTTATGCGCAGGGCAGATCTGAGAGAGTAAATGCGCCGCTTCGGTGAGCGGTCCGTGCCCCTTGGTGATACCAATATGTTCCAAGTTTAATATAAACGGCAAATACCACGAGCCTTGTGCAAAAAGCTGGGAAAAGAAAAATAAAAATATGAGACTGTGTAAATAACTTTTGCTGGTCAAATACAGGGCGTCCTACGGCAATGCCAGCCACACGGAAGGAAAGTAGCTTAAACATTGTATCTAAGAAGTTTTACTGAAAAAAGACTTAATTAATTTTTAATATTTTTATCTGCGTTCAAAGATTTTTAAATAATCGCCTGCCTGAACCGGGAATCGGACCCGCAAATTATTAAAAAACGTGACCCACAAAGAGATGCATACAAGTACTGTAATTAACGTATCACTTTATAATTTTATCTTGCACTTATTATAAGGAAATCATTTGTATTTCCTAAGTGAGTACTCGTTAGTAAATACTTTGAAATGATAATGTCAGTTGTTGGAAGCGCGGCAAAGTCAGAGAAAAGTCTATTAATCATTTTCATATTTTATTTTAAATAAAATGTTAAAGTTCATGGTTCCCTTTTATTTGCTCTATCTTGCTATGTTATTTACGAAAAATAATCCTTATGATTAACCTCGCGGATTATAAAATACATGTGGTTTTTTTTTCACATTTGGCGGGTTCGATTCCCGGTTCAGACAGTCTATTATTTAAAAATGGCTAGTATTTCTTTAAATCAAAAAAACTTCCATTTTATATTAAATCTCAATGCTAATCAAAAATACTGATTGCACAGCAAAATAGTTAACTCAAAATAATATTATTTTAGCAACACTTTGAGTTCGTGATGCATCGCTATTAATTGAAAAGCGGAGGTTTTTTACGTACGCATATCTATTAATAACTAGCGCACAATAAACTTTGTAATTCAGTTTCTAAAGCGCAGCTTCTGTTTTTTAACGCATAAGGCAATTTATTTAAGTGAAACCGAGTCGACGTAGCCCCGCTGCGCGGGGCTCCTACTTCTGTCTGCAGGTTTTAAAGTAACCTAACACGAAGTGGATGACGGGGTTTTAAACGCCGCCACCGCCGCCTTACAATATTTAAGATACTTTGCTTCCGTGTGAACGCCCTGTATAATTATAAACAGGGCTGAAAGACGATGATGTTTACATTTGGGCACCCATAGATTATGCACTCAAATGCTGCATTACAATATCTAGGCTCGAAATAATTCGTTATCTTTATACTTACAACGCCAGGTAACGCATGCTCCGGTGTCGGCGACGTCGGCGGAGACGAAGTACTAGAGTCACTGCTAGACTCGTTTGACGAACCACAGCCACCACTACCACATACCTGTCCATCATAAACCTAGAAAAATATCTTGTGTTAAAAAAAATCTTTGAAATATCAGAATATCAGTAATGAATTAAAACAACAGTTGTATTAATTTTTAGAAAAAATTTATTCTTTACCTTAGCAACAATCACAGTTTTGTCACGAAGCGGTATTTGCGACAGAATCTTTCTATCGTGACTAGAATCTAATAGTTCGCCATTAACATACAGCTCCAATTTATTTACATATAGCTCTAACTTTATATTATTTTCTGAAGCACTCTTCAGCCTAAAACAAAAACCAGCATTCATTAATAACTCTACAGAAGAAAAACTTAATTTTTAAATGATACTATTCAATGAAATAACCAACCTTCTTTGAACCGTCGTACGCAACGAGTGCAGAGTCTCATTGGAGTGCGAGAACAGCTCAATATCGTCAACTTGTCTTTGGCCAGTTTGGAAATTGAATCTGACTATAATCGTACACTGCCTCCCCCGACCCGACCTGGAGATAGGCAAGATCTGCCGCTCCGCCGAAAATCTTCTATCACATTCATTAATATATTCTTGTATGGCACGAATCACTCTACACATTCTCGTACAACCCTCCGACGAATCTGAAACGACCGCATCATTTAGTCAATGTCGCGATGACAGAATAATATGCTATATGAAAACTTTGATAGTATTGAAGTACCACAAAGAGCAATTCCTCGGCTTGCCGATGTATTGTACCTATTGTGATCTTGATAAACGGTATGTAAAATGCTTCACAATGCTGTGATCTGTGATATAAACTTCCGTCCATTACATGCCGAGTTCCTTCCGTGCTTCGAAATGTTAAGCAGTCTGTCTCGGTTGGCATTCCTAGATCTTTGACGATCACTATAGGTAATCAGAAGACAAGTCTTGCCTAGGGTCTTCATGCTCAGTTACTGGGTTGTGGAAGTCATAGTAGTCGTGTAGAAGTCATAATTATAGTCGCCCCATGTAAAATACTGGTATTCAGCTGCATCCAGTTAGACTGGAGGTCTACCTCAACAAGGTTGGGACAAGGCTAGGTAATGATGATAATAAATTTGAGTAATCGGCACATTTGACCGTTCCCGGAAGTATATTAATGTTTTTTTTTATTTGTAAGAAAGCTTACAGCTAGGATACAGATAGTTGACAGTTTGTGAAAGAAGGCCACTTAAAAGTTTCACCGACATTATAAGGGTAGCGCAAGAAACAGTAGACAAGATAAAGTAAGCAGAATATAGAAAAGATTGAACAGATTTTAGTGAACTTCAAAGAAGTTTTTAGACAGTTTTTTTTTTAGTTTAAGAACACTACTGGTGAATAAATCAAGATCATTAACACTCTTGACACATCGAGTTGAACGCCCTACTAGCTCTTATCATATCCAAAGTTTTGTCGATGCACCGCACAGATGTTAGTCATACCTTCGTGCGCCTCCATCTCCTTCTGCATGCGCTGCGTGCGCGCACAGCACTGCGTGAGGAAGGCCTCGTGGTGGTGCGAAGCCGACAGCTGCGGGCCCACACACGTGCACACCTCGCGCAGCAGCTCGATGCCGCGCGCCGAGATCTCGTCGTCGCACTCCGTTATCACCTGCAAAGTGGTGAAAGTTAGACGATTTCGAGGTTTGTTTTCTGACAAATAAGGTACAATTTTGATTATTTTACAATTCAGTTCAGTCTTTTAATTTTGGAATTAAGAGGAGGTGTACCACTTACCCTCCATAAATAATCTAATCCTATGAGATCTGCATCGTTAAGTAAAAAACTACGTCTCTTTACTTTCAGTTTGCCTTCTTTGGAGTTAACTGCTTTGAAAAACCTGGAAATATTTAAATATCGTTGAGGAACTTTACGTTGCTGACTTTGGTCTTAGAAAACCCTTCAGTCAAATCTTACCTTTCAAAACACTTGATACCACCGAAGGTTAGTAAATTCGGTGTCAATGTCATAATGTTCCGTCGAAAAAAATGTAGGTTAATGTTAGGATCTAAGTCAGGTTCCTCCCCCATTAATTTGCTGAACCATCGGAAACACGCTTCGCGGTCGCCGAGGTGTGCCGGCTTCTCAGCCAAACATACCCATATCTGTTTAGCCTAGAAAATAAGAGCAGGGATTACACAAAGAAAATTAAATTTAACTTTTAAATAAAGGTAAGTAGCCCCCTCACTTGTTCTGCACAGAGCCATAGTTGTCCATCTTTCAAAAGAAATCTCAGAAAACTGAGTCTTTCATGAACTTGTGCTGCATGTGGGTACCTGCCATCTGGTTGCCAGTTGTCCCAGTCTATTTCTCCCTCTTCTGTAAGAGACATCATTCATCATCAGCATTTTATTGACATTTCTATAGCGCATTATGAACTGGTGGCATGTGCGTAAAAACACATTTTATGAATCGCAACTATGAATATCAATCGAGTAACTGTTGTGGAACGGACTTTTTTTGAAAGGCGTCCAATTGGATGGTAGTTTCCTAGTGGAGACTACATGGTCCCAGGGCCCAATTAAATGTTACTAATATTATTAATGCGAAAGTTTGTGAGAAAGGATGGATGGATGTTACTCTTTCAAGCATAAACTACTGAACGGATTTGAATGCCTGGATTAACACATAGGATACTTTTTATAGATAGTATGATCCCGAGGCACAATTATCGAACTACACGCGGGCCAATCCGCGGGCTAAGCTAGTTAAACTATAAAAAACATGGTCTTAATAAAATTATCGACATAATTCTGTATATGTGTTCTGTGGCTTCTTTCTGTGTTTGTTCCGTTGTGTGTGTTTTGTGTTTGTTCTGTTCTGTGTGTGTTTCTGTGTTTTTTAAGAATTACATCATCCAATAGAAAATAATGTTTCCTATTGGAAGCATTTTGTTACGTATGGTCGCACTTACCCGCAAGTTTAGTCCGCACAGTTTCCATATAGTGTGTGAGTGAGTCAGTAACGAGTATCACAAGTGAGTGTTGCGTCTGCAGGCGGTCGATAAGTTCCTGTCTAGTCACATGAGGCCGCAGCCCTGTTCCGCCACCCGCCTCGTACAGACAACATATCTCACGCATCATTTTGAGGGCTGGCAACACCCATTTTTCATTGGTTTTCAGTTCTTCAACGCACCTGGAAGGAGAATACAGTTACAATATATTCCTCCCGAGATATGGACTACTAACATCGCATGAAAACTCAAACAAATGTTAGAAATACCCAAAGAAAGATGAGGGTAGGAAAAGTACTTACTTGTCCAACCAAAGAGTCTTCTGTGAGTCACGGTCTTGACTACAGCTGTAGTCTAATATTTTAATAAGGTTAGCTAACGCCACATCCATTATCTCCGTGCAAACTTCATCGGAGTGGGCCAAATTCCAAAAAAGCACTAATACCTGGAAGATATACAAATTATTATAGACTTATTTCTTGATAAGTCTGAAAATGAATCTTGTAATTACGGAGTTTACCTTGTTTGCCATTACACCATCTTTGTCATCTTCCGCCAGTCTTCTTATTACCTCTAGTAGTTTATCACTTTGTTTTTTGCTGGATGTGGCCCAACTCGCCTAGAAAATGCACATAATTCTTTTATCACCTCATTACATACAAACAAACTATTTTTGTAACTCTTTGAAAGTAAAACTCACCTTAAAACAGTCAAATAAGTGGTCAAGTTGATCAGGAGTGAAGTCCCAAGCCAGTTTGGCTAGTAAGTCATGTAAGTTCTTCACAATCGCCTCATGTTTCCCGTGCTGAGCCTTCCAGATGGCGTCCAAATCATCCCGGGTCAAGGAGTTCTCTTTTATCATAAACCTAAGCATTTTCTCTAGTCTGTCAACGTACTGCGGCTGGTGAAGAGAGTCTCGTAAAACTATGTCCACTACTTTGTTTTCACGGATCCAAGTCTAGAATAAAGTTGTACAATTTAGAGTTATACCTAGAAGTTCTTAGAGCGACCAATGAAGATTTCGGGAGAGTGATATAAACACATAAACATTTAACTTTTAACGAAAATGTTAATATGATAGCAAAATAAAGTGTTTCAATGAGAAAAAATCGGCCAAGTGCGGACTCGCGCACGAAGGGTTTAAAAAATATCATAGTTGGCGTCAACTATGTATGTATGGGGGAGTGAAGTACCCTATAGGTTTTGATTCCCTTGTGAAATCGCATAATATGAGACATAAACGGTCATCTTTTGATCGCGTTGACTTACAAGTTTGATTTTTTCATTGCTCCAAGGGGTAGCAGACCTGAGTATTTGGTATTAAATTCAGCTTGACACCGCGACGCATTCCTGAGAAAAATGGTCTTCACAGACAGACAGACGGACAACAAAGTGATCCTATAAGGGTTCCGCTTTGCCGATTGAGGTACAGAACTCTAAAAAGAAAGGTTGGACCGTTCCCTATATTGTAAAAACGTAAGACAAGTGGTGATGCGAGTTTAAGAAAAATATTACTAAAAATATCTTACTGTAATAACAGCAGGGGTCAGCCACTCAGGTTTTGGTTGCTGGGAAAACGTGCTGATGAGTTGATTGATTTCGTTAAGCGCCGACATCTTTCCGTTGAATGAAGACATTTGTAGCAATCGCAAAATCATCTTTAACCGAAACATTTCAAGAGCTGAAAGAAATTCATAAGTTAAGTATCTTGAAATTTAAATTACAGTTTTCTAAAGGGTGTTACGCACATATTCAGGTCGGCTTAATTCGGCATCGTCGGGGGACCAAATTAAATGTATTATGATGAACGTGAACGTGTTTAATTATTATGTAATGAACGGAACATTCAGAGAAAAGCGGCACAAACATGACTCAGTGATCGTAGATGCCGAAAGAAGTTTAGCGATCGCCACGAGCCGAATGGAAACCGAATGTGTTCAACCACAAATACCATTTCTTATAGGAAATACAAACATAATTATGTATTTAAAAAAACAATCGAATTTCGCTCTGGACGGGCTTTTGGACAGGCTAAAGCCATCTAGGCCGTATCGACTGGATTGTCTTTTCCTCCGTTGCTATGCTTCTGGCTTGAACAATACTTCTTCTTCTTCCAGAGCTGCATATTCTTCTCGTGTCATATAGGGCTCGGTAGCGTACAATGTAGCGACACAGGGGAGGTTTTAAAGACTGCGCCCCTTAGCAGCTACAGGGTATGTTACCGATCCAATCTGATTCCGGCGATATAGGACGAAAGATATCCCAACAGGCTTTTTCGTAATATTCCTTCTTCTCTTGCTGTTAGATTCTACTTTGTCGTTCATTTGTAATTCATGGAGTTGGTCCGCTTTAAAGCTGAGTTTTCTTCATCAGAGATTTATTCAACATAGCAAGCACAACTGCACACTATTCATGATACAAGCAGTAGGCCGATTTTGTGTTATTTTGAGTAGTCATTTAATAAATCCTGTGCAGTTACACTGGCAGCAATAGAATTGCATTCAAATCGCCATTCTGGAGTTGTTTTTCAGACCATCTGTCTTTACCCTAAGCACACATGTATGTTTTACGAATACAAAGAAAAAACACAGACATACAACATTACATAATAAGATAAGAATCAATAATAAAATTAAACTTACATTTGAGTAAACTGTGATGTTGGGGCGTTTTCGCTGAGACGTATTTACAGGCGCGAATTAAACAAGAAACAGTGTCAGTCTTATTTTCACTACCGCGCGCTTCCCTCTTCAGTTCTTCGTCGGTTAAACTTTCAAGTAGTGTGGGAATACATTCCTGGAGACAAATCAATAACTATCAGCATACACAGGAAACATTAGACAAGCACTCGCAATTAGCAAAAAAAATATTTTTACACACAAAATTGGGTCTTATGCCTTGTTCTTAGAACCTATTACAGTCTTGACACGTTTCACTGCTCTGCTCCTTGAATAAAAGCATTTGTTCCACTCCTATTTTGTAGTTTGTTTCTGTTGATCCATAATACAGGCAAGGACAAAAATGCTAAAAACTTTCACCGACAGCATAGAGATCGAAATAAAGCGTAGTAAAGTATACTTACAAGAACAGGTAACAGGTATGTGGTAACAGTGTGTGATGTGAGCAGGTCGTGGCAGAGTCCCAGAGGACGCAGCAGCTGCCAAACGGTCGCGACGCGGGTTTCGCCACTCGTGGACTGCTCTAGCGAAGATGGCTGTTCGCTACGTGCCGGTATCGAAAACTACAACAACAATTCAAAAATATGAAATGTTTCAATTTCAATGTTAATAATGGTTTTGAAAGTAATACATACTTCACCACTGTCTGCCATAGATGGTACTACTTCTGTACTTTCAACTTTATCACATTTGCTTTCTTCATTTTCCTTTTCTATTATTTCTGTGGAAACTTTCTCTTCTGAAGTGATGGATGTAGTTAACTCAGATTTTTGAAACCCCATTATTGTTTCGAACCTCTCTCGGAGTTTTACAAATCCACCTGCTTGCCCAAAACTGAAGAAAAAGAAACATAAATAGACTCAATCCAATTAGTATAATCAGCTTGAACTTGATGCATAAAATAAAATTAATATTTTTTTACACAAGAACAGCTCAACTGATACATATATGTGATACATACACATTGACAAGATGGACCAGCCATCCTCTCGGCGTCCGGTGATCCTGTGACCTTGCGAACACTTCAGCCTCCTGGGTAGTTCCCTGTCCAGGAGGTGTGATGGAAAGGCCTTCACAAGTTCTAGATGCATTGAAAGTGTGAAATCTGTAAAGATCAACAATCTATGTTGAACTTAATGTTTAATATATCCATAAACAAGTAGTAAATAATTATCAGTATGTCCACTAAATGTAATTACACAAGAATATGTTCATTAATTAGATTATTATGAGTAAGAAACGATGTCCCCTAGTGCAAATAAAATTATTGCAGATTATAAATTTAAGATAATGCATGCAGCTCATTAACATTCAACAAGTCATTATGAAATGCATGTAATTTCTTACTTGTTATTTGGATTGAATGTCATAGATAATAAATGCAGAAATCTTGGATCATCTAGTTTCATTGCACAAAGTTTGACAAGCTTCTCGCAGTTTGAACGGACACATTGTTGTATGTTGTTTTTCCAAGACGAGACTGCATCATCCGTTAGTATCTTTGTGAAGGACACTGTGAGGGCATCATTATAGAATCTCTGACATGCTGGGTGGGTCGCATCTTCACCTGTGGTAAAAAATAACTTGTCAACAATCTAACAGCTGTTTCATGATTGATAAAATGTGAAAACACATGATAACAGAGATAATATACACAAAAATAGATAATAAGATTGGGAATGTTACTTTTAGATAACAAATGTGGCACATGTTAGAACTTGTGAACATTCAACACCCTTCAACTTGTGGGGATTCCCCAGAAATAAAGTGCCCAAGTTAATCTTTCATTTTGTAGGAATCCCTCTAAGACAAAACAAAATGTAGACAAATAGAATCCAAATCAAGCGAATTAATCTACGAGCCCAGCCCTTTACCTTGATCCACGAAATGCTTCAAAAATGTGTTACTTCATGGTGTCAAAAACTTGAATCTTCTACCAACATCTTTTGGGAAATCCCCTTAATTCTAGCTGTGTCTTACAACATGATGTAATACTTGTAAATTATTTTTATGTATGCCTGTATCATACATAATACACAAAACATCAAGATACCCATTGTTACCCATGGGTATCTGATTTTTGTTTGTTAAATCTTAATTATTAAGATCTTATTGAATTAAATGCCACATACCTTTTGCTGCCAGCTCAGTGGCAGCAACTAGCAGTGCCTCCAGCTCCTGTTCAGGCAACACAGGTACAACCCAACGGGGATGTGAAATCTTTTCCTCCAGTGCCTTTAACTTTGCCTCGGGGAATGCCATCTAGCCAAATATTACATTTAAATTTCATACTCGAATTAAGTGGAATTTTGATAACAAATGTTTGGAAACACGTGTACTGCACAAACCCAATAGAATTGGGATATTACAGGACAGAGATTCTAACATAGTGGTGATTACTAGAGACAGGATTTTAATCTGTTATCAGTTATAGATCAGTCACAAAAGTAATTTCATGTCATGTTTCAAGTGAAAAATACCTAATTTAATCTCATCATGTTTTATATTCTTTTAAATATCCTTAAAATGATTGAAAACCGTTAGATATTACCAATAAGGAAACCCTTTGTGTTCAGATATTGGAAAGACTAATTTTGTTAACTAAAACCATGTAAATATAAAATTAATATTCTTACCTCCCCTGGCATTTGATCTTGTTCTTTCATTGATATTGTCATTATTTCAACATATGATTAATCATTGCACCCCCTGAAAATAAAAATAATGCCCATTCATTCCTACACATTATTTGTCAAGTTTGAATGTAATATTTTATTCGTAATTTTGTATCCTTTACTTTAACAAGTAATTATAATAGGGTAAGAAAATTTATCAAGAAAATTAAGAGTTGATAATGAAAAGGTTGAGTACATTGTTAAGTTTTACAGCACATTTATAGAAAAAGGTGTGTCAGAGATAGGATACACCTTAGATAAATCCAGGAAAAGTGATTGATATTGGATGATCATAACATCTAATTATAATCTACCACAAAAACGAATTTGAGTCACCTAAACCCACACTTATCTTGGTAAACTTTTGACTTACGACACATGACAAGGACATTAAAAGTTATATGCTGGTACAGATCGAATACGAATAAACACTGGAAGTTCAATCCTACATAAATACACAAAAAAGTATTTTTTTATCGCAATATTGGTGCGATTTGTAAATCAATCAATTTTCCTTTTCAAGTTTTACAGCTTATGTAATTTTAATCCTTCTAATGAAGCCTGCTATATATAAATGTGACTCCAAAGAAGTATTCTAATAATAAATAATTACAACACTTGCCCTACCCACAGAAGAAGATCTACAAAATAATAATTCATAAGATCAGCCGGCGCGACAAAATGGCGTCATTATCCCAAACAAGACAAAGCAAAAAATATATATTTGTTGCTACTGGGAGTCCTAATACGCAAAGAAAAATAACAAATACATAAATGTGTTACCTTTACGTTTACCATATACTCAATTTACTGAAAAATCTTGAAATAAACCACCAAATTTAATTCACTAACACTTTTTTTGACGTAAGGTAAGTAAGAACGAAAATAGTTTTTATTTGTTTCAGTTCCTATGAATTTTGCTAGGCAAAGGAACTATGATACAGCCTTCTTTTTTTTAGAATTTTTGATTCGGTTTGGCTTGCGTATTGCAAACTCTGGTGGACAGAGCGAGAACTAATTTTACTTTTTTCGCATGACTATGTTACCTAGGGTATGTGCACTCCTAAACATAATTACTTTGTCAAATATTCGTGGAAAAATTGAAAATCTCTGAACCAACCTACTGTTTTTCATAGTAAAAAAATCTGAACTGAACACAAACTGCCATTTTGCGGGTAGATTGACCCTCAAATTAAGCCGCCCCGTTTTTTTTTTTTTCGGATTGGAAATCATCAAATGACTCCTCCTGCTCTGGGCTGAGTAGGAGGGAGTGTCAGACTTTTACTGACTAAAACCCATCCATGTACCTTCATTGCCCTTTGTGTTCCGGGGCCACGGTATCTCTTTCGAACAGTCCCGCAGCCCCGGCAGGGCCCTATTAAGCCCCTCGTACATGAAACAACGACAGTCGAGCAATCGAGCACGCTTAATTTAAAGTTTTAAACCATTCACGGTAGATGAGAATATCATCTCACTAAATACCATAGACATCTCAAAATTTCATAGACAACAAAAATTTACTCTCGTTGATCAGTGCGAAGTAAATACATGGGGTTAAATGTTTTTACTGAGTTTCTAACTAAAATTGCTCAGATATCTTTCTATGTATGTAATAAGATTTAATACAAAATGAGTTTTTCCAGTGATGAAGTCAACTTCCTTGTGTATCGGTATTTACAAGAATCAGGTATGGTTCAATGAACTCGGACGCTAACTCGATCCTTACACGACAAACGACATGTTTCGTTTCTTCTTAATTTACTGTTTTCCTAGTCTACCTGCTTATTTACTATTGATTTGTAGATTTTCACATACTTCGATATCATTCCCATGAATAATCAGCAGTATTACAGACGGAAAGGAAGAAGTAAATACTGTCTGGCAATAGGTAGTTTACATTAAAGCCTGCCTTAAAGCAGTATCAATAATTATTGTTCGGGAAAATATTGGAACTTTCTTTTGTAACCTATTTTGCGAAGTAAAAACGGCGAGGGTTTCACCAAAGCCTGGTAGTTATAGTGTAAATAATAAACTTTCAGGGTTTCATCATTCTGCTTACACATTTGGTATTGAGTCACACATATCGCAGAGTAACATCAATGGAGCCCTAGTACCGCCCGCAGCGTTACTTAACATATTGCAAAAAGGATTACAGTACACAGAAGCAGAAATCACTATAGGAGAAGATGGTATGTAGTATAAACTTTTAACAATGCTATAGAGTTACTGCCATTTCTAATGACATTAACATCCTAATATTATCACATAAATAAGTGAAGTTATGTGTAATGGTGGTGATGACATCAATAATGTGATTATTCCTTATATTTTCTTTCTAAATTTAGTTTCTTTTTGTTCCTAACTGGCCCAGCTGCTGTCAAGAGTTCCTCTAGATGATTCTCCACCTATAATCAATCTCATTCAAGAGGAATAATTTCAAATTTTCTTCTTTCAGGCACAGAAACACGCCTCACAGAAAGTTTAAGTCTAATAGATGCAGTCACACCAGACATAGTGGCTGCTAGACAAAATGCACATAATGCTCAAAAACAAGCAATTAAGGCAGAACCTGGGTCTGGTGGGGAGCAGAATGGTGTTGATGTAAGTGTTCTACATTTTAGAAGAAAATTCATAAAATGAGGTACTTGTAACTGTCAGCCTGAATAATCTGCTGAGTAAAGGGCTTCCCATAACAACTGTAGCTTCTAAAGGATGAGTTGCAGAACATGTGTATATATAATTAATATATAATTTATTTAAAGAGGTTAATTTTGTTACCAAGGGCACAACATGCAGTGCTACAGCAGCACCACCAGGTGGAGCAGCAACTCCCAGTGCCCCCGAGCCCATGGACATGGATCAGTCCATAGAAATACCTGCCAGCAAAGCCACAGTGCTTAGAGGACATGAATCTGAAGTGTTCATCTGTGCTTGGAACCCCAGCACAGACCTGCTGGCTAGTGGATCAGGAGATAGTACTGCTAGGTATGCAATTATATAAAGTATTAATTGACTTCATACTAACTAGGTTTGAAGCATAACTGTAAGTTGTTTCAGTAACTCATGCTGTATTAGGTCATCCTCTAATTCTCTGCCTTCATTTCAGAATATGGGACATGTCAGACAATCCTGCAACAACTCCCAATCAGTTAGTATTACGGCACTGCATCCAAAAGGGTGGGGCTGAAGTACCCAGTAACAAGGATGTGACATCTCTAGACTGGAATGTAAGTGATCAATATGTTCTGTAGTCTTCTTCTTGTGCCGTCTTTTATATAAAATCGAGATATTTTAATTATTTTTGTCCAATAAAAAGATTTGATTTAGGACCTACATTACTATATGGTAACACAGTTTATACTCTGACTTAGGCCTCATATTTGTGGTAAATGCTCAACTTCAATAGGCATTTTATGAATACAAACAAAAAAAAACAAATTGCTCATAAACTAATTATTATTATTAACACTTATATCCATGAGACAGTTGCCTTCCAATGTATTTATTTAAAGATATTAATATACGCGCGCGCGCGCACCAGGGCAGCCCACTGTGCTAGGAAGATGGGATGGAACAAGGGTGTTGACGCAAATTGCATAGTTGCATCTCACACCAAAGGCCTATCCAACTTCCATGGCATTATGGTCATACCATCTGGTCTTATACATTTATATTAATTCTTCTTTGCAGTGTGATGGCAATCTATTAGCAACTGGTTCATATGATGGATATGCCCGTATTTGGACCACAGATGGAACACTGGCATCAACTTTAGGCCAACACAAAGGGCCCATATTTGCTTTGAAGTGGAACAAAAGAGGAAACTATATTTTGAGTGCTGGTGTAAGTTTAAAGAACAACTGAAAATTGGTTTCTGAATGCCAAAACAGAGAGTATCAAGGCTTCAAGCACAATGAAATATGTACATAACCATTTACAATTTTCAGGTTGACAAGACAACAATTATATGGGATGCATCAACAGGGCAGTGTACACAGCAGTTCTCCTTCCACTTGGCACCAGCTCTTGATGTTGACTGGCAAACCAACACTTCATTTGCATCATGCTCTACTGATCAATGTATTCATGTTTGCAAACTTAATGCTGACAAGCCAATCAAAAGCTTCCAAGGACATACTGTAAGTAGTACCTGTTAACCAGGTCTGCTGCGCCCATTTTATAACAAAATATGATAACATGTTATCCATTCGTCGTGGCGAACATTTTGTTAGGCCACGCCCCCTTTATGTTAGCAAACCATGTTTAATGAATTAATGTTAGTAAAACACGATAACATGGTGCAGCAGGCCCGGGTGTACACAAAGCATTATTCACAATATATACTTAAACATTTCATATTATCATTTCAGAATGAAGTTAATGCCATAAAATGGGATCCTCAAGGACAATTACTAGCATCATGTTCAGATGACATGACACTGAAGATCTGGTCCATGAAGCAGGACACATGTGTACATGATTTACAAGCACACTCAAAAGAAATCTACACAATCAAGTGGTCACCTACGGGACCTGGAACGCAGAATCCCAATATGAACCTGATCCTAGCAAGTGCTTCTTTCGACAGCACTGTCCGTCTGTGGGATGTTGAAAGAGGAGTATGTATACACACTCTTACAAAACACACTGAACCAGTGTATAGTGTGGCATTTTCTCCTGATGGCAAGTTCCTTGCTAGTGGATCATTTGACAAGTGTGTGCACATATGGTCCACACAAACAGGAAGTCTTGTGCACTCGTACAAGGGCACGGGAGGTATTTTCGAAGTGTGCTGGAACTCACGAGGCACGAAGGTTGGCGCGAGCGCTAGTGACGGTAGTGTTTTTGTTTTAGACTTACGTAAACTATAACAACAGGCTGTCAGAAACACTGTATGTGTGTTTAATCATAAAAAAATCAGGAGGTGATTGCGAACTTTCATAAAACTGTGGTAATAATGACCCAAATATGTATTTAAAAATGTAGCTGATTTCTCAGATTGAATTTATGACAAAAATTGTAGATGAATATTATTCATAAAACTTAGCATTTCCAATAATTCAAATAAAGTTTATAATTTTTGGAAAAGCATTCACAATAATTGGTCAAAATTATAATTGTCAAGCTTTATATTGTAAGATTTTTAAATTATACCATATTTACTGTAATAAACACTACACTTATGAATTAACTTTAAGTATAACATTACCATATGAAGATATCTGTATATATGGTAGTGCTGTCAACCTATTCTCAACAAAAATGTGAAATGAGCTAATTTGATGATAATATTGTTATAGTCTGCAAATTTTCCATATTATATTATAGTGTATCAATGACTTAATTTTGTTACTTGTGTAATAATAGGGATATTTTTTATAGAAATAAAATTGTACAAATAGTGAAAATACATTGTATTTCAATATTTTATAACTGTCTCACATTAATATCCTTTTGAACTTAATATGTATGTTAAACCTGCCATTCTTACACTTCGAAAAACATAAATTAACCTACTGTCTATCATATATCACATAAAAAACTATAGTTATGTCATTGGCCGTTTGTATGATAATAAACTATCATGTTTATAAAGTCTATGTAATTTTTCATACATAAATTTGAAAAAATATAATAAGTTATCATATTGTCCTGTATAAGGATGGCATTGGGGATGGTGCTCATCTGTTCTGTGCACTGGACAGTGGATTGTTAGAAATGACTTGTATTGTTCACTTCGCCCCCATGCACAAATATGTAATTCTAGTAAAAGCTGATGCAAAGCTTCTATTGTTGAAAGATACCATCTTGGGCTACCACGTTGATGACGCCAAAATTGTGAAGCTCTCTGCTGTAGCACTATTGTAGGTATCTTTTGAAGTCTTTCATCAGCATAGATACCTCTGCTCTGATTCCATGTGCTATCTATAAGAACCACTCTGTCTATTGGGAGTTCACGGACATGATGGATTTCATCAGAGTCTTCGTGGTTAAATACTTTTTTCATTAATGTGCCCACGTTATACCCAGAAGGTAGTTCTGCTAATAAGAGATCGGAATAGCTTGGAGCATCTTCTTTGCCAGAGTATAATTCCCTAACAGTTCTAGCTTCCGCCCCTGGAAACAATAAAACAGTTCTGCCATCCAGAACATATTCAGGTACATTTGGATATGTATAAATGTTTACATCATTTGGTGCTAACACAGCTGCATGTGCTGATGTGCTTTTGCCATCTATTTCTCGACGATGTTTGATTATATCCACTTTAACAGGTAGCTGAAAAAACAAACTGGAATGTGTAACAAATAGGTACCATCAAAATTATATGGAAATTCAATGATCAGTAGTGTCCGCCTCTGGCCAAAAATACCACCTTCGGCTTCGGCCAAAATGAGTTTTGAACTGGAATCTTCGGGTTAATAAACTCTTCTGCTTCAGCCGGAGGTTGTGGCGATAGCCGATTAATCGGCCTCGGCCAAAAATCGCTTGGTCAGACACTAATGATCAGCTTTATAGTGTTATCTTACCCTGCATACTGGAAGTTTTCCCTCAATGAAAGATACTGGAACGTAGCATGTGTAGCAGAAATACATTCGTGATTTTCCGCATTGGGGACATGCACTGCGGCCATCTAACTTATCTAAAGTATCTGAACTTGAAATAACCATTCCCTCAAATGGTTTTTCGTCACGATTACGCGCTTCGGGGCTTTTGGGATTCATGGTTAGTTGTGTTTAATGTTTTCATAACCTCAACAATTTCAAAATAAATGACAACCTTCTAGTTTTAGGTTCAAAAACAGCAGCACATTAGCACAACGTAAAATTTAAAACAGTAACAGATTGACGTTCTGTGACCAAAGATGTAAAGATATATATTTATTTTTTTATTTACCCCGAAGGGAAGGTCTTTCGACTGCTTTCGAGTTTCGAGTGTTGCCAGTACCTGCGACGACTTTCGGACGATTCACTGAAATGGGACGATTTTTTGACAAAAAGGACGGTTGGAGAAATATTAATTTGTTACGATTGAATGAGAAAAAAATATACCTAAAAGAGCGTGAGTACCGTTATATTTTTAGGGCAAACAAACAAAAAAAGGTCAGTGTGTCGTCTTAGGGGCGGAGTTTTAGGAATTGGAGTATACGCCTATGGGCACTATGAACAGCAAAGAAAACCAAAAAAAAAATTGTTGGTTAAAAAAATTTTTTGGGACTCAATTTTCCAAAATTTTATTTTTTTACGGAAATTGATTTTTTTTTGCAGATTCTGGTTAACCTTAACTATAGAAACTATTTACATTCTGAAAAGCATGGCCCTACCACGCACCGTTTTGGAATTATGGGACTCCGAATTTTATTTTATAAAAAATGCTCTGTATTTCCAAAATTGTAGCTCGGATGAAAAACTTTACGGGAAAGAAATTGTTGCTCTGGTCGCAAATCATGAGCTGGTGCAAAAGAACACGCGTATTGAAAAAAAAAACTGAAAATTTGGCTAAGTCCCTGCCCATAAGCATACTCAAGGTAAAGATGATCGAGTGACACTTTTCATGTTTTTATATTTCTTGGGTTTTTTTTAACACCATCTCATGGATTGCAACTAGAGCAACAATTTCCTTTCCGAAAAGTTTTCATCCGAGCTACCATTTTGGAAATACAGAGCGTTTTATATAAAATAAAATACGAAGGCCCATAATTCGGAAATGGTGCGTCGTAGGGCCATGCTTCTCAGAACCTAAATAGTTTATATGGTCAACCTGATTCTGCAATAAAAAAGATAAATTTCAGAAAAATAAAAAGAAATCTTAGTCCTCGCGCCTTAGCGCCCCTAAGGCTATACTCCAACCGACATCCTTGATTCCGGAATTCGTTGCCATCAAGGATACTAAGGTATTGGTGTTGAGGCGGGTTCTGCTTTTCAGTTTACTGAAAACTTTTTCCACATTTGCATTTGCAAATGGTAAAACCAACAGCATTCCAATAAATTTTACTGTTGTTTGGGTATTGGGTATATCCCCGGCATTAGCCTTTATTTGAAAAACTTTAACAGTTATTGAATGGGGTTAAATGAACTTGGAGAGTTGTATTGATGATTTGAATGATTATAATTTTGTAACTCCATACGTGCTACTGGCGCGATTTATATTTTCATTTACTTACAACCTGACACTGATCTGCAAATTGTAATAAACGTAAGAATATTTAAACTCGCGAGCTACCCTTGCGCGCCCACGTAATTTAATACAGAATATGCATTCATACGCAAGTCGTTTCGTTTTTACTTAAAATAATACGCATTTTTCTAATTTTTAAAACTGTGTTTTGTTAATTGTATTTTAAACGCATTAATAAAATAAAAGAAGTAAATTATTGTAGTTGGATAGTTGAAAAGGGACGGAATATATGAACGGACATCGAAGGGACGTAAAGATATCAAAACGGACAAAAATCGTCCCTTTTGGGACGTTCTGGCAACACTTCGACCCTAATAACAAAGAGTATACAGTGTTGCCAGAAGGTTACATTTTTCGTAACTTTTGACCCCCACGCGTAACATGTACAACTTTTGTTACATTTTATGGTATTTACGTAACTTTTCAGAACAACGATTTTTGTAATTATTGAAACTACAAGAGCTCGCCACAGACAAAACACTTTATTTCTTGAACAAAGACAACAGCATACTCTGTGTTGCTATTATATATTATTTTGATACATATTTAACACACTCCCTTATCAAAATAATTCACATACAGACAAAAGAAAAAACAATTAAGTAATTAATTTGAAACACAACAAAATAAATAAATTTCAATTTATAACGAAGTTACACCCAACTGTTCAATAAAATTGTAATGTTTTTGGCAACAAAGACTTTTTGTCAATATATCTGCAGGCATATCATTTGTATTTAAATACTCTATTAAAATAAACTTATTTTCAACAGCTGTTCTGACAAAATGAAATCGTACATCAATATGCTTGCTTCTTTTATGGAATACACTATGTTTAGTTAATAATTGTGCACTCTGGTTGTCATTATATAACAGTATAGGTGACTCATTTCTGCATTTCAATTCTAATAACAAGTTTCTTAAGTAAATGGCTTCTTTACTTGCCTCACATATAGCCATATATTCCGCTTCTGTGCTAGACAAAGCTATTGTTATTTGTTTTTTACATTCAAATGAGATGACACTACCAGACATCTTGAACATAAATCCCGTATAAGACTTACGGTCCACACAATCTGATGCCCAATCAGCATCGGCATAACCCATTAAGTCTAAATCATCTTTCACATATTTTAAACCGAAATATTTTGTTTTATGCAAGTACTTTAAAATACGTTTTACATGCTTCCAATGTGTTTCATTAAAGTTATTATTAAACTGACTTAGGTAACAAACAGAATAAGATATATCAGGACGGGTTAACATAGATAAATAAAGCAAACTTCCTATTAATTGCTGGTAAGGATACTGAGTACTACAAGTGACTCCCTTTTCAAGCTTCAAATTTACCTCCATTGGTGTACTGACTGGTTTACAATTTTTCATGTTGAACTTATTCAACAAATGATCAACAAATTGTTCCTGGTCTACAAAAATCTCATTATTTTGTCTTCTGACCCTCATACCCAAGCACTGTCTAATATCTCCCAAGTCTTTTAATTTAAATTTAGATTTCAATTCAGTTTTCAGATATTCAGTTTCTCTTTTACAATCAGAAAATATAAAAAAATCATCTACGAACAAAGCTATATATGTTCTAGCAGTATTAGTTTGTTTAATAAATAAACAAGGCTCATACATTGACTTTTTATATCCCGAAGATTGCAAACAATCATCTACACGCTTATACCATGCCCTAGCCGATTGTTTCAATCCATAAATTGCCCTCTTTAGCTTTAACACTTTATTCTCCCTATCTTGACATTCAAAATTCTCAGGAAAGTACATATAAACATCTTCCTTTAAATGCCCATTTAAAAATGCTGTGGTTACGTCAAGGTGAGTTATGTCTAGACAATATTTAACACTCAATGCAAACAAGAGTCTTAATGTTGAATGACGGACCACTGGAGAGAATGTTTCGGTATAGTCTATTCCTGCTTTCTGTGTAAAACCTTTAGCTACTAACCGAGCACGATATCTCACATTATTATCAGTGTCGACTTTTTTCTTGAACACCCATTTACATTTAACCACTGTAGCTTGCTTTGGCCTGTCCACCACTTCCCAAGCTTCATTTTCCTCGAATGATTTCAATTCCTCCTGCATAGCTATACACCATTCCTTTGATTCTTGCCCGTTTAAAGCCTCTTCATATGTTATCAAGTCGTCTCCACATGGATTTGCATCTGTTCCAACACACACATTGCTGTAACCAAACCTGTCAGGCTTTTTTCTTTCTCTGACATCCTTATCTGGCTTTATATCCTGTAAATTTTTTAACTCCCTTGCTGGTACACTGTCAAAAAATTCATCTGAAGAACTATTGTTGGTGCTGGATTCTTCTTCTATGTAGGTACTGTCATTATTGTTACTCTTCACTGAACTACTTGATAGTTCAGAGTCTGAGCCATCAGAATCTTTACGCTGGTCAACACTGTCAGATGATGACTTGTTGTTTTCATTTATCACAGCTTGCATCATTTCTGAATTATCCTTCTCAATGATAGTGACATCCCTGCTCGTTATAACCTTATTAGTTTTCGGGTTATACAGCCGGTACCCCTTCACATTTTCAGCATACCCAACTAAATAATGCTTTTCTGCTTTTTTATCCCACTTAAGCCTTTTCTCTTTAGGAATGTGGGCCATAACTGTGCTTCCAAATACTCTTAAATGACTGACATTAGGTTTACAGCCAGTCCAAAGTTCATAGGGAGTTTTTTGGCTCAGTCCTGAAGCTATTGTTCTATTTTTTAAATACACTGCTGTGTGAACTGCTTCTGCCCAAAACTTCTTCTCGAACTTTGCATCAAAGAGCAAGCATCTGGCTCGTTCCACAATTGTGCGATTAAATCTTTCACACATCCCGTTTTGTTCAGGGGTATAGGGGTTGGTTTTCTGATGAACTATGCCACATTGTTTCAAATAATTTCTCATTTCATTTGAGCAAAATTCTGTGCCATTATCTGTTCCTAGAACTTTTATACTGCAGTTCATCTGTTTTTCAACCATGACTTTGAACTCTTTAAAACAGGAGTAGACTTCACTTTTCTTCTGCAAAAAATAGACAAACGACATCCTGCTGTAATCATCCACGAAAAGCAAAAAATATCTGGATGAACCGATTGATATGTTTTCCATCGGTCCACATACATCTGCATGTATCTTCTCAAGGACATGCTCACTCCTGTGATTGCTATGTGGAAATGGTAATCTGGTTTGTTTGCCTTCACAGCACACTGTACAATTGAACTTGCTGATCTCTGCCTTTTTGTCAAACTCCAAACCTTCAACAGCGCCGTTTCTCATGTCATTCATATCTTTGCTATTAATGTGTCCAAGTCTTCTGTGCCATATCACACCTGAGGTCGTTGTTGCTGAAGCCGCAAACGAACATGCTGACCTGGTGTTTAACTTGTAGACCCCGTTCACTAACTTTGCTGTACCAATCAGTTCATTCTGCCGATTCCTGATGTAACAACATTCACGCTGAAAACTGACTTTGTTACCTTGCTTTATCATCTGGCTGACTGACAATAAGTTTGTGGTGAGATTGGGGATACATAGCACATCCTTAACAACAATATCATATTCCTTGTTGTTCACAACAGTTGTGATCTGTGTACATCCTGAGCACAACACTGGCATAGTTGTTTTATTTGCAACTATAATCTCCTTTGTAGTTAGATTATGTGACGCATTCTTTATGTTTTCTTGGCTGATCATCATATGGCTACTCGCACCGGAGTCGATATACCATTCATTTTTATCAAAACTGCCATTTATAAACACTGCACTGAATGCATTTACTTGTTTTTCCTTAATTTGTGGACATTGATTTTTATAGTGACCGGTTTGTTTACACCTATAGCATTTAATCACTTTGACAGGTCGAGATGACGTTTCACCTGCTTTGCCAGCTTTGTTCTCTCTATGACGCTGCCAACCTTTTTTAGATGATAAAAATGCACTTTCCGATTCACTACTGCCAACATTATCGCTCATGTCCAACAGTTTGGTTTTAATGACGTCCGTTGAAATGGCTAGCCCGGAATGTTCAATCGCCATTAACATTGGCGAGAATTTGTCGGGTAAACCCGCCAACAATAACGATCCTATCCATTCTTCGTTTATATCAAACCCAGTTCCTCTTAATTTTTGCGCCGTATCGATGAGCTGCGTAACATATGCCGTCATTGACTCACAATTCTCGAGGCGAATAGAAATTAAATTCCGTAACAAGCTGATCCGACGTGTAAAACCCGAGTCATCGAATAGTGCCTTGAGTTTTTTCCACACACCCAAAACAGTCTTTTCGCTCTTAATATGCACGTACAACGTCGAATCTATTGTCATCACCAATTTTGCTTTAGCCTTTTGAATGTCAACGACGTTAGCTGCATTCTCGCCATCTTGCTTATTGATGTCGACGCCTTCTAAAATCAAGAAATTTTCTGCCGCGAACGCCCACTCGTCGTAATTTTCGCGACCCTTGAGTTTAGGAACATTTACGATGTAACTTCCAGCCATTTCACGCAGTAAAACTGTAGTTTTTTTTATTTAAAATGCGGGATGGTGCCCATAACCTATTGAAACTACAAGAGCTCGCCACAGACAAAACACTTTATTTCTTGAACAAAGACAACAGCATACTCTGTGTTGCTATTATATATTATTTTGATACATATTTAACAGTAATGCCTTTTTTGCATTGAGGCGTTCTTGCCCTTTATTAACAGAACCCGTTTACGACCACTTGATAGAACAGTACGTTATGCGGGTTCTATCGAATATTAGTACTTACTTCAGTGTAAAACTAACAGACGCAGAACGTCGTAGTTTTGGTTCAAACTAGAATAGAATAAGTTAAGTGCTAGACTAGGTAGTAACAACAGTAAAGATGGCGCTGCGAACAAATTAAACTGTCTGTTTTAAGATATGAATAAAAAACCCATTAGACATCAGAGATTCCTTTATGTTCCGCCATTTTACTGACATCAATTTGCCTCCGACCTCCGACCACAAAAGCAGGTAAATAAAAAAAAATGTAACTTTTACAGCAAAAATGTAACATTTCAGGAAACGAAACGTAACTTACGACTCAATGGCCCTGGCAACACATATATGAGGGAGTTTTACACCCAAAGAGTGTTTAGACTACGTGGAAAACATGGAATCATAGAGGAATAAATTATAGAAAAGGCAAAGCTGTATCCGTAAAGACAGATACAAACCGTCGTCAAGGCCCGTTTTGAAATGCCCTGTTCACACCGTTTTTAATGGTTTCTTGTATATCAACTTAATAATGATGAACTCAATAATGGAACTGAAACTAAAAAATATTTTTTTCATCAAACTACGTACGGGGTGTCTATAAATAGGTCTATAAAATTACATTGAGGTTCGTAGAACCATTTGTTCTCAAAACCAACCGTTTGAAAGACAGACACTTCCAAAATGGTAAAATGTGTATGTGTTCTTTAATTTCTGAAATTAGAGGAGGAAAATTTTGAAAGAAGATTTGATGTTTAGTTTTTGAGAAATTGAGACTTTTTCATGAAACTGCAGCATTCATTTTGTTTTTCATTAACACACTATAGCTTAGCTTTGTTTAGTTTTACTGTTGAATGTAAAACTATATAACGTATGAATTAGCCTTCAAAATATTTTTACTATATTGTTTGGTGCTACGGAACCCTGCGTGCGTGTGAATACGACTCGCACTTGGCCGGTTTTTACGACAGGAAACTGCACAATTGATCATTTTTAGAGTGCACTTGTTAGCTACATAAAACGATACAATCGTGTCTGTCGGTGTATTACCAAATTTTATAAAAACGTCTATGGTCATAAGGCAAATTTACAATAATATTGCGTATCTCTGTTGACAGTTTATAGTGATCATCATTTGGCGAGTTTTGATATACAATGACCGTTCTTGTTGGTTTCAACTGACGCTACCCGTGCAGAACTGTACTTTTTGTTCTATGTTGCTGCAGTAGTCTTACACCGGTATTCTTAGTCGTGGATTGAACTTAAGTCGGACTTGACACGCTTCCATTCCACCTACAGTTTGTTTATAATTTGACATAAACACCCGTATAAACCCGACGTAAACGGCGTTTATGTCCAATTATAAACAAACTGTAGCTGTTAATATGTCTAATGGGGTGGAATGTAGGCGTGTCAAGTCCAACTTAAGTTCAATCCACGACTAAGAATACCGGTGATAGAGTGCCGCTACAAGTCCAAGGTTGTTCGGTAAAATTTTACAGATTCGGGTAGCTTGATGTGCTGGCGTCTGTACTTTAGAACTTATTCCTCTATGATGGTGAAAGATGATGTATCTATGAGGATGGGTCATGATTAGAGTTTTTAAACGAATACAGATGTATGAAAGAAAAAGGTAAGCTGCGCTGTATCTAAATATTGAAATAAGGTCACGTGAATTATGATGAGCGGGTATAGAGCAAAAACTTGTTCTCTCTACTCATTGTAGCCCCGCACTTATTTTCCCCTTTTTTCAGTAGAAAAATGTATTTCTTTCGTGGGTGCACAACCAGCAAATGGTAATTTAGTAATGTTCAGAATGGTTAGATGGTAATAGGCCCTTAGTATTATTATACTCTTTGATGGTAACCCCACATGATGATGGTATGGTCTGTGATGGTGTGATGGTAACCCTTAAACGAACTGTCAACCGAACTGATTAACTCAATTTTCGTTTGATTTGATCGTTTTTATTTAATTAGCTCTTGTAAATAAAAGTATTTTGTCCTGTTCCTTATTCTTATATTATTGTTTTTAACAAGAACAATTTGGATCCCATTAATTATCAGATCCACTGTTTTAGAATTCGCAAGAAACCTCAACCTCAACACTTGTGTGTTTTCAATAATATGAAATTCGCTTTGTAAACATTGTGATGCTTGTAGTATTTTGCCATAACAAATAATACACATTCAGAACAAAAATATTTGTTATCTCACGTAGATGAGAAAAATATCCAATCAAAATGGACTTGTCTTCAAATAATCTTTCTGGACTACTTCAAAAACTGTGTTCAGGATTGTCACTAGATCCAGGTAAATTCTATTTTCAAACTACAAAGTATTGTTTTTTATTAAATTTCTATGTGGAATGTCATAATCGATACAAATTAGCAACAGTTTGTGTACATTTATAGAGTTTTAAAGGATTTTTAGATTTTTTTCAATGTATAACTTACATGATTACTTTAAAACTTTGATACCAAGCAGAAAACGAGGGGTGTTGTATTTTCTTTTCATTCACTATGACTTTAATTTGGCATTCTTGAATGTTTCATTGTTACGGTACTGTTTATTTTATAAAATGGAACACTATTAATATGTATTGCTTGATTACTTGATCATACAGATGGAGCATATGAGCTAGCTGTGTCATATTTATCATCTACTGGAAATAAAAGTCGCACTGTTCAAGATGAAAGGCTGCTGTGCCAGAAGATCCAAGCAAGACTCACCAGTGTGAGAGATACGGACAAATTCAATGAATATTATGCAAAACTAAAAAGCTCTGTGAGTAAAAATCTTCCGAGACAAAACAAAAAAACTATATGAAACAGTATAAATAATATTAATATGCAAAATTGGTAAAAGGTATGTATAACTTCAGCCATTTAAATGAGTTTACATTACAATCAAATCACATTTGCAGTTTATCCTCAAGCAACGTGTCTCAGTCCTGTCTCTACTACTGGCCCTGTCTGAGGCACCAACACAGTCAGAATCTACTCACCAACTGTTCCCAATACCGCAACTTGCTACCAACGTGAGTAATTTTAAGGAATCCTTTGAGATTTTGAGTTTGCATAGTTGTTCAGAAAAATTTGTCTGCACTTGTTTGGTGTTTTGAATTATGTTCATCTACAACTATTTGTAACTGCTTCTGTTCAGTCCAAAGTGCTGTGGAGGGGTTCCCTCTTTCTGACTGTAATAATGAATAACACAATCCCTTTCCAAAAATAACAATTATTAACAACACTGAATTTTCATGTACAATGGTCCAATTTAGGGACTAAGTGCGGAAACCAAACCCTTAACATAGAACATAACAACACTGAATTTTTATACAGCATTTAGAACTGATCTCTATATTAAAAAAGAATCTACAGTCATGGCTGATGCATAAAAAATGCCGCTTTTCAGAAATCAGCCACATGTATTGGTGGCCCTGCTTCAAGCACAAGTAAAAGCACTATTGAGTCTACAAGCTGGGGTGGCAATGCAGCTAAAAATCAGGGCTCCAATCAGAGCCTCCCATCCAACAACAGCAGCATGGCTGTTGTATTACATAGTACCGGTAAGGAATCAATGTATGAAACAGAAAAGAAAGATGTGAAAAAGAGAGGGATGACTGTGAAATGGACATCAATTGAAAATAATCAATTGATAAAATCTGTTGTTTGTTCAATAAACTTTTGAGTGGCGCTCACAACAATAAGACACTAATCTACACTTACACACCATTTAATCCCTGTTCCACTACCAAACTAACAAAAATTATTACAAAATATTCTCAGCAAAACATCTAAGGTTGGTTTTAGACTAGCATTATTTTTTGCACATATAAACTGGACGAACTGGATGTCTTCTTTGAGAATTGGAGAGAAGCACCACAGAATCGTGACTGTTGGAGGAATGGAGGGAGGCCTTTGCATAGCAGTGGGATAATATGGGCTAGCTATTAGATAATAATAATAACGCACGCCACATTTTGCAATTAAAAAAAAACTGATCGCGCGTGCACGCGCTTGTTTCTGCGTTATCACGCTTGGCGTCTCTTGCAGCTTGCGTTTATAAGCCTGTCGAACTACGCCTACACGCGCTCCCAAAAACGCAACGAAAATATGCTAATCTGAAACCGCCCTAAATGTATCCCTACTACCTAAGCAGGGTGAACATCTACAAATCAGTGTACTTCTCTTATAAATAGTTTGTTTTTAGTTGCATTTATTTTAAATAAATATATCAGATCGAGTGAACGAGCGCACTTGCGTACGTGATGCAGTACTGGCCGCGACGGGCGTGCGCTCACGCGTGTCCAGCGTTGTGCCGCGCCCGCAGCAAGCGTTGCACGCGCGCATCGCCCATCTCGGCTTTTTACACGACCGACTCAAGGAGTTCATTGACCCTGCCTCTGGACTTATGCCCCAGGGTAAGATATGTTGTTACATTATCTCAACCTTTAAGCGGAACTAACCAGCGCAATTAAGCTTCCAAAAACGTTAAAAGATTTTTTTGAAAAAAAAAAAAACTTTTAACCTAAACACAAGTCAGTTTAACTTTTTCAACTATACTAGTCGTCCTGAATTTAAATTAACGTCAATTGGAAATGGGATTCTGAAAACATTTTACATTGAGCTTGATCCACGTAATCTGCCTGGCCCGGCGTTGAATCACCTTAGACCTTTGTATTCAGAGCACGAAAAGGGCGCTAGTTGTACTTTCTTAACTTTTTTGACTATTTTCTTCAGGCCTAATGGGAGAAGGACTTGTGGCATCAATCAGAGATGAACTTACCGAATATTATCGCAGCGTGGCTCTACTACAGTCCCAGGTATGTATAATAAATAATATTATAGTTATGAATGATGTTTCTAATGAAAAATATTACTAGGCTTTATTTATTTTATTTTCCTATCTCCACAAAGGCTTGCGAAGGCGATGGCGGCGGCGGCACTCTGCGCAGAGTGTGTGTGTGGGCACAGGAGCCGTTGCATCGACTCACTTGGCTCGCCAATATCGCGCATGCTGCTCACCACAAGAAAGGTATAGTCAGACTAGACTGACAGAGTCTACAGCAGTCCATTGCTGGACATAGACCTCTCTCACGCCATTCTGTTACCGGCCACCCTGCAAAGATCGTCGCTCCACTTAGACAGGCGTTCTCCCTTAGATTTTTGAGATTTTGTATGGAGATGCGAACACATCCGTCATCAGTTTTCCGCACCTATTCGTACGCGTACGCATCTCTATACGAAATCGTTGTTTTCTATGGACAAAAGCTGAACAGAGCTGAATAAGTGTGCCTAGTCCCTTAGCGGCTCATCAGACGACGTCTTATTACGCAATATTTTACAGCAAAATGTTGGGATCACATATCAACATCCCACTGGGCGTATGGTTAAAAACAAATGCTGCCTAAAACTGCCGTGTACTCCCAACATTATACAGCAAAATATCGCACGCCGTGTGAACTTAGGCGACGATTGCCGGAAAAGCTGTCCAAGAGCTTAATATTTTCAGAACCACCCAAACTATTCAGTTAACAGATACCTACATAATTTTTTTGTGCAGGTGGAGAGCTCGCGTCGTGCGTGCACAGGTTTGTCCGACACGGTGACGAGCGTGTCGCCATGTTGGCGCGAAGACTGCTCACCGCGCTCACGTACCCGCTGTTACTGATGCTCACAAGATGGCTCATACACGGTGAGTCGATCGTCATCATCTACGTAGCCTTTATCCAAGTATGTTGGGGTCGGCTTCCAGTCTCAACAGATGCAGCTGAATACTTGCATTATACACGGAGCGACTGCCTATCTCACCTCCACAACCCAGTTAGTACTGGGTAATACAGTACCTCTTGGTTGTCAGACTTTCGGGCCACTGACTACCTGTAACGACTGTCAAAGATCTGTAAATGACAGCCGGGACCAACGCCTTAACGTGCTTTCCGAGAAACTGAGGAAACTCGCTATGCAATGGTTGGTCAGCCATCCACGGACCAACCCAGGCAAGCGGCCGAGCGTCTTTTATTATTTAGCCAAAAGCATCTACACGGCGAGTTGATCATAAAGGTTGTAGGCAATTGCCCGGAAAATAAAACACGTAAAAGAAAAGGGTTATTTGACGTGTTAATAACAAATATGACTGCTTCGCTGGTTTAGTGGTCGCAAGTGCTACTGCACTGCTGCACTGCGAATGAAGTCTTGGGTTAGATTCCAGGTTCGGGCAGTGCTATTCCATTTTTCCATCAGGAATTTCTGAGTAGCTGACCGAATTCTGGATACCCTGTTAATGTGTATTATACAGGGTGCAATGGCAATATTTTAATCTACGGCTCTACTCACGTACTCATTGCATTAGGGCGGCCGGCCGGCGTGCAAACTAACTGCGCTTTAAAATGTTGATACTTCAAGACTTGTTGGGGTTTAAGAAGTATTTTTTTTATTACTTTTAGTGTTTATTTGCAACAATAAGCCTTTGCAATGTGATTACTACATTTTTAAAGTTTTCCATACTTGCATTAATAATATTTTTGATTTGCGAATTATTAGCCCTAATGCAACCAGTACCGTGAGTAGAGCCTTAGATTAAAATATTGCCTATGACTTAAATTGCACCCTGTATATAATAAGGTCCCATTAAAATAGATGGACAAATTGTAACATAGCGTTCAGTACGTCTAACCAAAGATATCCAAGCAAAAAAAAACACTGATTAAAGTGATTTTAAGTTGACCTAATGAATGTGTTTATTCTAGAGTGCCACCAGCAATTTATTGTTTAGGTTATTGGTTAGACGTACTGAACGCTGTGCTAAAATTTGTCCATCTATTTCAATGGGACCTTATATTAATGGCAATAGGCTCGCCTTATATTACATGAACTGTGGGTATACTATAGGTAGGTATACCTGTGATGTTATGTAATATATTTATACTTTTTTTTTTTTTAATGTAATTGTAAATAGCCACATTTGTTTTCAGGAGAGATTGACGATCGATACAACGAGTTCTTTATTGAGAGCAGAAGTGGAGTGCCTATCGATAGGATGTGGCATGACAAGTACCGAGTTAGGTATGTTCCTCACCTTTATTTACTATCTTAAGAGGGAACAGGGGCTGCGATATTCCATACAAACGGATTCTCCGGTTTTCTTCCGAAACAATGCCTCTAGAGCAATAATGTCGGCTGTAGACACATCCCTGTCATTTCCTTTTTGCCGCAACTAATAAGTTATGAAAGGAGCATAGAAGAAAGATCAGCTTCGATTGCGTAACGGACGGATAAACAGCTGCGGCTGAGGTAATGGGGACAAGTAAATTTCAGCTACCTTGTAGCCTAGCCACATAGCCATGTACTTTTTTAAATCAACTGTAGTGTGGGTCTCATGCCTACGTCTGTATGTGTAAGTAGCCTAAGTCTATATATTGAATGGTTCGCTAATAAATATGAGTTATTATCATCAATCCGTCTACTCAATTACACCTATCCCTACACAACGTATCTTGCCCCACTGCGGGACCTCCCCCACATTCCAATTCATTCCTGATGTAACCAAGGTTTTGTAACAATAAGCTGATTTAAAAGAGTGTCCATGGAGTTTCTTGCCCGTTCTTCTCCATAGAGATCTACACTAGGGAATGGGCAACGCAGTACTTTCACAGTTTTTATGTCTTGTGACTGGGACTGTAGATACATTTAATTGTTATCTTTGTTTCGACAATTCAAAAGTGCCTGTAACTGGCCTACTTGAAATAAATGCTTTGATTTTTCCAGTCTTCTTTATGTTTCGCGTTCGCCGGCCCATCCGGTAAGACCGAGCCCAGCTGGGCACGCCAGCATTTCCTAGGCCTGCTCCGGCCACGACACCCATCTTCAGGCGACCACTTTCTAACAATACTGACTCATGTTGGCCGTGTATGGAACTACAACATATAACTCTATGATGATATCAGGGAATGGATGGTGCCGTCGTTCATGTCTCGCGAGCAGGCGGCTCAGATCCTCGCCACGGGCAAGAGCGTCGTGTTCATGCGAGAAGCGTGCCAGGACGAGCCCGCGGGACCTAGCGATCATGCGCAGCATCTACAGGCGCTGCTGAAACCACATACAGGTCAGTTGATTGGCACAATGTCACATTTTATTTTGAGTTGATGACATTTTTGGGACCGAACTCAAAATATTTTTTTAATGTTTGAAGTGAGTTTTGAGTGTTTCACAACACTCCTTTTTTCTGCAACGCGGTTTTTAGGCACACTCAACTCAACTCGAGTAACTTCTCCTGCTCTTAACATTTTCCTTATTCCTCCGTATCAAATGCCCATACGCGCATAATGCAAGTCTGATCGACTATTATAGCAATTGTGAAAACTCCTAGCTTTGTATAGGTATGACGTTACTCAGCAAAAGGACGTAAAAGGGAAATAGTAACAGTTAAACAGAAATAAATGTGACTCAGAATGTTATGGCTTGCGCAAGTCGTACGTGTTTCGTAACACGTTATACTCGTACGATCATTCTGGTATTGATAAGCTTCATGTGCTGAAAAGTGACGCACATACCTTTTAAACTTAATCATGCATGCACTTGTGAGTATTGTGCAACCAAAGAGTATGGTATGGCTTGCCGTAGAGCCTCTGTAATATACTCAGTGTTTTTTATGAGAGGCTGTATTTAGTAGTTACTCTAGACCATGTTTATGAATCTGGTGTAGTTACCTAATCTCTCCAGAAAGGGGTTCGTAATTTTTTTATTCTGGGAGTCGTGAGTATGTCATGTTTTAAGACGTAAGTTTGGATGTAGGAGGTAGTCTCCGAAGAATAAAAGTTGTAAAGAAATTGGATGAATAGTCATCAAAGCTGAAGTTTGATGACTATTCATCCAATTTCTTTTTCTTTTTCTTTGATTTCTTTGACTTTGCTATCACCGAGTGCCGACGCCGACGAAGTCGAGGACTGAACCTAGAATTGTAATAAATGTGTGCAGGTGGGGACCGCATGACAGAAGGATGCGCCTGGTGGGAGGCGGCAGGCCTGCGCGAGGGCGTGGCGGGCGCACACGCGGCCGCGTCCGCCCGGCTGCTGGCCGCGCTGACGACACACCACCACCTGCTCGACCACCTGGCCGCGCACCGCCGCTACCTGCTGCTCGCGCAGGGTGACTTCGTGCACCACCTCATGACTCTGCTGCAGTATGTACCCCTCTACATGTAGCTACTGCCGTGTGTCGAAAATTATTATCGCACTGCTTAAGGGCCCTCAATTATACTTGTTGGAGGTGGGGTTATCATGCACCATCATCAAACAGTCAAGAACATGATTCTAAATCGTCTAAAGTGTCAAGCGATTTTAAACCATGTCACTTGACTTTTTGTAAAGTGTTGTGTGCATGGTAACACCCCTTCCCCGCTCCCTTTTTTGTTCATAATTTCCCCTGTTATGTGACCGTCAATATTTGCCATTTTTCTCATTACTTAGGGACGAGCTAAACAAGCCGGCGTCGTCGCTGTACGTGCACAACCTGACGTGCACGCTGGAGGCGGCCGTGCGCGCCACCAACGCACAGTTCGAGCCGCAACACGTGCTGGCGCGCCTGCACGTCAATCTGTACCCTAACTGTAAGTCTATTAGGCACATTATTGAACGATACATGAGCTATACGTGCACGCTGCGGCTGTATGCCGCCACCGCCCAGTTGGAGCTGGCATGGCTTCACGTGAATCTGCAGTGGCGTGCAGTGGTTCCCCACGGAGGGTAGGCCAGGCATACCATAGAAATATAAAAACAGGAGAAGTGGCAAGGGGGCGTGTCGATGACGCCGCGATGAGCGCACGATAAGCATGTTATAGGGCAAACGGCCGTCTCCGCGAACTAGTGTGCTTTCGACCTCAATCGTGACAACTTATAAGAATGCCGTGTTGTTCAGTGGTTTCTTGTAAAAATCGAAGCATAAACCAAAACTTTATAAATCATAGAATCACTTACTATTAGGGCATACGGACCGGTTTTTCCCGGCCCTGAAAAAACCGTGAATTCCCGGGTTTTAGCTTTGTAAAAAAAACCGGTTGTTTCGTATAAAACCCGGTCTTTTCGGGTTTTCGTTTTTTTTTTATTTCTCTTTTAAATCCATTAATTATTGATCTGTGAACTTCGTAGATCAGACACACAACACGTCGTAGGTCGTTTAAAATGTAGAAACATGATTATTTCCACGACTTATTTATCTATTTATTCTCACAAGAATAAATATAATTGGTAAAAATCTCATTCCCAAGTATCCGTTTTATAATTTTTTGCCGAAAAGACTCGACGAAGCTTCCCAAATGCTGCCCAGCCCAGCTGGATTCTTCTGTTATCCTTCCGCTCAAAGTTGTTTATACCAAACTGCAGAGTTTGCCCGAGGTAAATATATTCTCGAACAACCTCGAGAGGACCGCCATTGACAACAATAGATCCTGGGGTAACGAGTTCGTTGAACATAACTTGGGTTTTGTCAAGTTCACCCTTAGACCAATGCGTATTGAAGAATCAACTAGGCCATCTAGTATCTGCTGTAAGTCGTGCAGCGATTCAGTCAGTATGATGATGTCATCTGCAAATCTCAAGTATGAGATGTACTTGCCGTAGATCTTAATGCCATTCCCAGTTCAACGTCTTAAACATATCCTCCAGTTCGTTGGTGAACAATATCGGTGAAATTACGTCCCCTTGCCTCACCCCCCGACACAATGGGATATGCTCTGGTTCTGAATTTGGACGGTCATTATTTATGGCGTTTTCTTAAAGACTTTTCAGCACTTGAAGTATCGCCAGTCTACTTGGCATCGCTGCAGAGACTCCAGAACAAACTGCAGGTCTCGATAGACTCAAAAGCCAATTATACTCTAACCATATTTGGTCAATATCGTCAGGTGGCTCCTCCCAAGTGATTTGACAAACACTTTCAACTTTCTTATTAATTTAGGGATGTACTATAAAGTTCATTCTAAATTAATTAAAAACCCGAAAAGGACCGAAAAACCCGGGTAACGGTTTTTATGAAAACCCGTAACCGAAAAAAACCGGTCCCTGAAAATGGACGATTTTCGATGCCCTACTTACTATGTACAAGTATTTTACTATATTTGTCTTTAATATCACAAATCGTAAAATATTTGATACTGAGTGCCCAATTCCTGTTTTCACCAACACTAAGTGTCACCTAACTCGATGCCTTAAGCCCGTTCTCACCAACACTCAGTGGCACCTAACTCAATGCCTAATGCGCGTTTTCTCCAACAGTAAGTGACGCTTAACTGAATGCCCAATTCCTGTTTTCACCAACACAAAGTGGCGCCTGAATGAACGCCTAGTTCCTGTTTTCACCAACACTAAGCGACACCTAAGTTAATGCCTAATGCGCGTTTTCACCAACAGTAAGTGTCGCTTAACTGAGTGCCCAATTCCTGTTTTCACCAACACAAAGTGGCGCCTAACTCGATGCCTTAAGCCCGTTCTCACCAACACTAAGTGGCACCTAAGTCAATTCCTAATGCGCGTTTTCACCAACAAAAAGTGGCGCCTAAATACACGCCTAGATCCTGTTTTCACCAACACTAAGTGACACCTAAGTCAATGCCTAATGCGCGTTTTCACCAACAGTAAGTGTCGCTTAACTGAGTGCCCAATTCCTGTTTTCACCAACACTAAGTGTCGCCTAACTCGATGCCTTAAGCCCGTTTTCACCAACACTAAGCGACACCTAAGTCAATGCCTAATGCGCGTTTTCACCAACAGTAAGTGGCACCTAACTCAATGCCTAATGCGCATTTTCTCCAACAGTAAGTGACGCGTAACTGTGTGCCCAATTTCTGTTTTCACCAACACAAAGTGGCACCTAACTGAACGCCTAGATCCTGTTTTCACCAACACTAAGCGACACCTATGTCAATGCCTAATGCGCGTTTTCACCAACAGTAAGTGTCGCTTAACTAAGTGCCCAATTCCTGTTTTCACCAACACTAAGTGTCGCCTAACTCGATGCCTTAAGCCCGTTTTCACCAACACTAAGCGACACCTAAGTCAATGCCTAATGCGCGTTTTCACCAACAGTAAGTGGCACCTAACTCAATGCCTAATGCGCATTTTCTCCAACAGTAAGTGACGCGTAACTGTGTGCCCAATTTCTGTTTTCACCAACACAAAGTGGCACCTAACTGAACGCCTAGATCCTGTTTTCACCAACACTAAGCGACACCTATGTCAATGCCTAATGCGCGTTTTCACCAACAGTAAGTGTCGCTTAACTAAGTGCCCAATTCCTGTTTTCACCAACACTAAGTGGCACCTAACTGAACGCCTAGTTCCTGTTTTCACCAACACTAAGCGACACCTATGTCAATGACTAATGCGCGTTTTCACCAACAGTAAGTGTCGCTTAACTGAGCGCCCAATTCCTGTTTTCACCAACACTAAGTGGCACCTAACTGAACGCCTAGTTCCTGTTTTCACCAACACTAAGCGACACCTAAGTCATTAGGCATTGAGTTAGGCGCCACTTTGTGTTGGTGTAAACAGGAATTGGGCAGTCAGTTAAGCGACACTTACTGTAGGTGAAAAGGCGCATTAGGCATTGACTAAGGTGTCGCTTAGTGTTGGTGAAAACAGGAACTAGGCCTTAGGTGCCAGTTTGTGTTGGTAAAAACAGGAACTAGGCGTTCATTTAGGCGCCACTTTGTGTTGGTGAAAACAGGAATTGGGCATTCAGTTAAGCGACACTTACTGTTGGTGAAAACGCGCATTTGGCATTGACTTAGGTGTCGCTTAGTGTTGGTGGAAACGGGCTTAAGGCGTTCAGTTAGGTGCCAGTTTGTGTTGGTGAAAACAGGAATTGGGCATTCAGTTAAGCAACACTTACTGTTGGTGAAAACGCGCATTAGGCATTGAGTTAGGTGCCACTTAGTGTTGGTCAGAACGGGCTTAAGGCATCGAGTTAGGCGACACTTAGTGTTGGTGAAAACAGGAATTGGGCACTCAGTTAAGCAACACTTACTGTTGGTGAAAACTCGCATTAGGCATTGACTTAGGTGTCGCTTAGTGTTGGTGAAAACAGGATCTAGGCGTGTATTTAGGTATCACTTTGTGTTGGTGAAAACAGGAATTGGGCACTCAGTTAAGCGACACTTACTGTTGGTGAAAACGCGCATTAGGCATTGACTTAAGTGTCGCTTAGTGTTGGTGAAAACAGGACTTAGGCGTTCAGTTAGGTGCCACTTTGTGTTGGTGAAAACAGGAATTGGGCATTCAGTTAAGCAACACTTACTGTTGGTGAAAACGCGCATTACGCATTGACTTAGGTGTCGCTTAGTGTTGGTGAAAACGCGCATTAGGCATTGAGTTAGTAACAGGCAACAGTAAGTGTCGCTTAACTGAGTGCCCAATTCCTGTTTACACCAACAGTGTCACCTAACTCGATGCCTTAAGCCCGTTCTCACCAACACTAAGCGACACCTAACTCAATGCCTAATGCGCGTTTTCACCAACAGTAAGTGTCGCTTAACTGAGTGCCCAATTCCTGTTTTCACCAACACAAAGTGCTGCCTAAATGAACGACTAGTTCCTGTTTTCACCAACACTAATTGTCGCCTAACTCGATGCCTTAAGCCCGTTCTCACCAACACTAAGTGGCACCTAACTCAATGCCTAATGCGCGTTTTCACCAACACTAAGCGACACCTAAGTCAATGCGTAATGCGCGTTTTCACCAACAGTAAGTGTCGCTTAACTGAGTGCCCAATTCCTGTTTTCACCAACACTAAGTGGCACCTAACTCAATGCCTAATGCGCATTTTCTCCAACAGTAAGTGATGCGTAACTGAATGCCCAATTCCTGTTTTCACCAACACAAAGTGGCACCTAACTGAACGCCTAGTTCCTGTTTTCACCAACACTAAGCGACACCTAAGTCAATGCCTAATGCGCGTTTTCACCAACAGAAAGTGTCGCTTAACTGAGTGCCCAATTCCTGTTTTCACCAACACAAAGTGGCGCCTAAATGAACTCCTAGTTCCTCTTTTCACCAACACTAAGCGACACCTAACTCAATGCCTAATGCGCATTTTCTCCAACAGTAAGTGTCGCTTAACTGAGTGCCCAATTCCTGTTTTCACCAACACAAAGTGCTGCCTAAATGAACGACTAGTTCCTGTTTACACCAACACTAATTGTCGCCTAACTCGATGCCTTAAGCCCGTTCTCACCAACACTAAGTGGCACCTAACTCAATGCCTAATGCGCGTTTTCACCAACACTAAGCGACACCTAAGTCAATGCGTAATGCGCGTTTTCACCAACAGTAAGTGTCGCTTAACTGAGTGCCCAATTCCTGTTTTCACCAACACTAAGTGGCACCTAACTCAATGCCTAATGCGCATTTTCTCCAACAGTAAGTGATGCGTAACTGAATGCCCAATTCCTGTTTTCACCAACACAAAGTGGCACCTAACTGAACGCCTAGTTCCTGTTTTCACCAACACTAAGCGACACCTAAGTCAATGCCTAATGCGCGTTTTCACCAACAGAAAGTGTCGCTTAACTGAGTGCCCAATTCCTGTTTTCACCAACACAAAGTGGCGCCTAAATGAACGCCTAGTTCCTCTTTTCACCAACACTAAGTGGCGCCTAACTCAATGCCTTATGTGCGTTTTCACCAACAGAAAGTGTCACCTAACTCGATGCATTAAGCCCGTTCTCACCAATACTAAGTGGCACCTAACTCAATGCCTAATGCGCATTTTCTCCAACAGTAAGTGTCGCGTAACTGTGTTCCCAATTCCTGTTTTCACCAACACAAAGTGGCACCTAACTGAACGCCTAGTTCCTGTTTTCACCAACACTAAGCGACACCTAAGTCAATGCCTAATGCGCGTTTTCACCAACAGTAAGTGTCGCTTAACTGAGTGCCCAATTCCTGTTTTCACCAACACTAATTGTCGCCTAACTCGATGCCTTAAGCCCGTTCTCACTAACACTAAGTGGCACCTAACTCAATGCCTAATGCGCGTTTTCACCAACACTAAGCGACACCTAAGTCAATGCCTAATGCGCGTTTTCACCAACAGTAAGTGTTGCTTAACTGAATGCCCAATTCCTGTTTTCACCAACACAAAGTGGAGCCTAAATGAACGCCTAGTTCCTGTTATCACCAACACTAAGCGACACTTAAGTCAATGCCTAATGCGCGTTTTCACCAACAGTAATTGTTGCTTAACTGAGTGCCCAATTCCTGTTTTCACCAACACAAAGTGCTGCCTAAATGAACGACTAGTTCCTGTTTTCACCAACACTAATTGTCGCCTAACTCGATGCCTTAAGCCCGTTCTCACCAACACTAAGTGGCACCTAACTCAATGCCTAATGCGCGTTTTCACCAACAGTAAGTGTCGCTTAACTGAGTGCCCAATTCCTGTTTTCACCAACACAAAGTGCTGCCTAAATGAACGACTAGTTCCTGTTTTCACCAACACTAATTGTCGCCTAACTCGATGCCTTAAGCCCGTTCTCACCAACACTAAGTGGCACCTAACTCAATGCCTAATGCGCGTTTTCACCAACACTAAGCGACACCTAAGTCAATGCGTAATGCGCGTTTTCACCAACAGTAAGTGTCGCTTAACTGAGTGCCCAATTCCTGTTTTCACCAACACTAAGTGGCACCTAACTCAATGCCTAATGCGCATTTTCTCCAACAGTAAGTGATGCGTAACTGAATGCCCAATTCCTGTTTTCACCAACACAAAGTGGCACCTAACTGAACGCCTAGTTCCTGTTTTCACCAACACTAAGCGACACCTAAGTCAATGCCTAATGCGCGTTTTCACCAACAGAAAGTGTCGCTTAACTGAGTGCCCAATTCCTGTTTTCACCAACACAAAGTGGCGCCTAAATGAACGCCTAGTTCCTCTTTTCACCAACACTAAGCGACACCTAACTCAATGCCTAATGCGCATTTTCTCCAACAGTAAGTGTCGCTTAACTGAGTGCCCAATTCCTGTTTTCACCAACACAAAGTGCTGCCTAAATGAACGACTAGTTCCTGTTTACACCAACACTAATTGTCGCCTAACTCGATGCCTTAAGCCCGTTCTCACCAACACTAAGTGGCACCTAACTCAATGCCTAATGCGCGTTTTCACCAACACTAAGCGACACCTAAGTCAATGCGTAATGCGCGTTTTCACCAACAGTAAGTGTCGCTTAACTGAGTGCCCAATTCCTGTTTTCACCAACACTAAGTGGCACCTAACTCAATGCCTAATGCGCATTTTCTCCAACAGTAAGTGATGCGTAACTGAATGCCCAATTCCTGTTTTCACCAACACAAAGTGGCACCTAACTGAACGCCTAGTTCCTGTTTTCACCAACACTAAGCGACACCTAAGTCAATGCCTAATGCGCGTTTTCACCAACAGAAAGTGTCGCTTAACTGAGTGCCCAATTCCTGTTTTCACCAACACAAAGTGGCGCCTAAATGAACGCCTAGTTCCTCTTTTCACCAACACTAAGTGGCGCCTAACTCAATGCCTTATGTGCGTTTTCACCAACAGAAAGTGTCACCTAACTCGATGCATTAAGCCCGTTCTCACCAATACTAAGTGGCACCTAACTCAATGCCTAATGCGCATTTTCTCCAACAGTAAGTGTCGCGTAACTGTGTTCCCAATTCCTGTTTTCACCAACACAAAGTGGCACCTAACTGAACGCCTAGTTCCTGTTTTCACCAACACTAAGCGACACCTAAGTCAATGCCTAATGCGCGTTTTCACCAACAGTAAGTGTCGCTTAACTGAGTGCCCAATTCCTGTTTTCACCAACACTAATTGTCGCCTAACTCGATGCCTTAAGCCCGTTCTCACTAACACTAAGTGGCACCTAACTCAATGCCTAATGCGCGTTTTCACCAACACTAAGCGACACCTAAGTCAATGCCTAATGCGCGTTTTCACCAACAGTAAGTGTTGCTTAACTGAATGCCCAATTCCTGTTTTCACCAACACAAAGTGGAGCCTAAATGAACGCCTAGTTCCTGTTTTCACCAACACTAAGCGACACTTAAGTCAATGCCTAATGCGCGTTTTCACCAACAGTAATTGTTGCTTAACTGAGTGCCCAATTCCTGTTTTCACCAACACAAAGTGCTGCCTAAATGAACGACTAGTTCCTGTTTTCACCAACACTAATTGTCGCCTAACTCGATGCCTTAAGCCCGTTCTCACCAACACTAAGTGGCACCTAACTCAATGCCTAATGCGCGTTTTCACCAACACTAAGCGACACCTAAGTCAATGCGTAATGCGCGTTTTCACCAACAGTAAGTGTCGCTTAACTGAGTGCCCAATTCCTGTTTTCACCAACACTAAGTGGCACCTAACTCAATGCCTAATGCGCATTTTCTCCAACAGTAAGTGATGCGTAACTGAATGCCCAATTCCTGTTTTCACCAACACAAAGTGGCACCTAACTGAACGCCTAGTTCCTGTTTTCACCAACACTAAGCGACACCTAAGTCAATGCCTAATGCGCGTTTTCACCAACAGAAAGTGTCGCTTAACTGAGTGCCCAATTCCTGTTTTCACCAACACAAAGTGGCGCCTAAATGAACGCCTAGTTCCTCTTTTCACCAACACTAAGTGGCGCCTAACTCAATGCCTTATGTGCGTTTTCACCAACAGAAAGTGTCACCTAACTCGATGCATTAAGCCCGTTCTCACCAATACTAAGTGGCACCTAACTCAATGCCTAATGCGCATTTTCTCCAACAGTAAGTGTCGCGTAACTGTGTTCCCAATTCCTGTTTTCACCAACACAAAGTGGCACCTAACTGAACGCCTAGTTCCTGTTTTCACCAACACTAAGCGACACCTAAGTCAATGCCTAATGCGCGTTTTCACCAACAGTAAGTGTCGCTTAACTGAGTGCCCAATTCCTGTTTTCACCAACACTAATTGTCGCCTAACTCGATGCCTTAAGCCCGTTCTCACTAACACTAAGTGGCACCTAACTCAATGCCTAATGCGCGTTTTCACCAACACTAAGCGACACCTAAGTCAATGCCTAATGCGCGTTTTCACCAACAGTAAGTGTTGCTTAACTGAATGCCCAATTCCTGTTTTCACCAACACAAAGTGGAGCCTAAATGAACGCCTAGTTCCTGTTTTCACCAACACTAAGCGACACTTAAGTCAATGCCTAATGCGCGTTTTCACCAACAGTAAGTGTTGCTTAACTGAATGCCCAATTCCTGTTTTCACCAACACAAAGTGGCGCCTAAATGAACGCCAATTCCTGTTTTCACTAACACAAATTGGCACCTAACTGAAGGCCTAGTTCCTGTTTTCACCAACACTAAGCGACACCTAAGTCAATGCCTAATGCGCCTTTTCACCAACAGTAAGTGTCGCTTAACTGAGTGCCCAATTCCTGTTCACACCAACAGTTTCACCTAACTCGATGCCTTAAGCCCGTTCTCACCAACACTAAGCGACACCTAAGTCAATGCCTAGTGCGCGTTTTCACCAACAGTAAGTGTCGCTTAACTGAGTGCCCAATTCCTGTTTTCACCAACACAAAGTGGTGCCTAAAAAACGCCTAGTTCCTGTTTTTACCAACACTAAGTGACACTTAAGTCAATGCCTCGCCTAGTTCCTGTTTTCACCAACACTAAGTGACACTTAAGTCAATGCCTAATGCGCGTTTTCACCAACAGTTAGTGCCGCTTAACTGAATGCCCAATTCCTGTTTTCACCAACACAAAGTGGCACCTAACTGAACGCCTAGTTCCTGTTTTCACCAACACTAAGCGACACCTAAGTCAATGCCTAATGCGCGTTTTCACCAACAGTAAGTGTCGCTTAACTGAATGCCCAATTCCTGTTTTCACCAACACAAATTCAGATAACTTTATTTGCTCAAACATGAGTGTACATACAATTATAAAGAAAAAAATAAAATGCATGCAAGGTGTTGTTTAAGTACATTTGTGCTAACATGTTTACCATATGTCATGGTGTGCAAATATCAATACAATTAGAGGAATAATTATAAAAAACAACATTAAATAACATTGACCATGCTGACAAGTAAATAAAATAAATATTGATTGATTAATAATGGATTCATAGAAATAAATAGGAGATACAAAAACCAAATATTAAATGGCAAATATTCAATTATCCAAAAATAAAACAAAATATAACAATGTAAACGTAGGTCCAAAACAATAATCATTCAATATGCAATACATCATTATTATAATCATTATTACATTACCTTTCATTTCAGATTAAATTAATAAAAGACCATTACAATTAAAGAAATGATTCACTTAAAAATTCATTTACATCATAATATGCTTTACTAGCTAAAAAAGATTTCAATTTATGTTTAAATGCGCTAACGCTTAACTCTTTCCAGCCATTGGGGAGCTTATTGAAAATAATGGGAGCCATCCAAAAAACACTCCTGCGCATAAGTGTAGTCCGAGAACTATGTTGACAGAGTTGACTGTTATCACGTCTATTTCTAGGAAACCGATCCGCCATGCGGGGAAATAGCTTAGCATTTAATTTAACAAATATCGCGATTTCAAAAATATAAATTGATGGTAAAGTCAAAATGTTGTGGCTTATGAAAAATGGCTTGCAGCTATCAGTCATTTTTAATTTAAAAATGGATCTAAGGCACTTTTTTTGGGCTTTAAATGCGATATCCCTGTCCGTAGATAGTCCCCAAAAAATAATGCCGTATCTGATAATGGACTCTGCTATGCCATAATAGGCGGTTAATAGGGCATCAGTCTTAAGGATCCGCGATAGTTTATATAATGCAAATGCACTGTTACTTAATTTTTTGCTAATTACCTCTATGTGAGCCTTCCAATTTAAATTACGATCAATAGTTAATCCTAAAAACTTAGTGGAATCTACTGTGCTAATTACAGTGCTCATATATTTAATTTTAAAATTTGGAAATTTTAACTGCCTTTGGCTAAAATGCAAAGTGTCACCTAACTCGATGCCTTAAGCCTGTTCTCACCAACACTAAGTGTCACCTAATTCAATGCCTAAAGCGCGTTTTCACCAACAGTAAGTGTCGCTTAACTGAGTGCCCAATTCCTGTTTTCACCAACTGTGAAAACAGGAATTGGGCACTCAGTTAGTGTTGACTAAGTGTCACCTAACTCGACCAATTCAGTATATGCCCCCAAAAATTGCAGTTTTGCACATATTTTAACTGAACTTTGTTCGTTCATAATGTACTCATAAACTGTAAAAGTAAAGAAAATATCTCGATAGAAACCTTGCACATGTACTGGAGATTCTTAATGACAAATATTTATTTCACACACTTGTAAGACTTATTCAAAAACACGTATTTCCTAGAACAAGTTTAAGAAATTTTCAAACACTATTTTTCGTTCACTGTCATCACTTTAGGCGGTATGAGGTGCGCGAGAGGCGAGATATGCGGGGTCGGGGCGGGGTAAGACCGGGGAATTGAAAGAAAATCGTCGCTGAGGCTCTTGATGAAACAACAAGCTTTTCGACCATGCTTACGTTCACGATAGACGGACCGGGAAGGGCCATCGCGTTGTTGGTAGGGTAGGCTAGGCCTAATTGCCCTCAATGCTGTTTTTCCACTAGCAGCCAGCGTTCCATTTCTCAGTAGCAGCCCGGAGTTTGGATTCGTGATGCTTCTGCTGATCATTAATTTGGTGTCAGTAGGGAAGCCCCCAATGACATAACTTAACACCTTCGGAGGCTACAGCGTGATGTTATGTTTGAGCAGGTGACGGTCGCGACGACTGCGGCTGGGACGTGTTCGCCCTCCAGTACCGCGTAGACGGGCCTCTAGGCACACTGTTCCCGGCGACGTGCGCCGCGCGCTACAGAGCGCTGTTCACGCAGCTGTGGCGCGTCAAACGCATCGAGTACGGCCTGCACGACGCGTGGCGCGAACACGCCATCCTGCAGAAGAGGCTCAAGTATATGCCAGGTATTGTGATGTTTTTTATTTTACTTCTTTTACCATATTTGACCATTGACTGCTTAATGGGGTTCACCTTTAGACCTGTTTAATCTTTACTTTGAGATACTTTTGCCCTTTGGAATATCATGGCGTCGGATGAGATCGTCAGACGATGGCTGTAGAACTATTACATTTTTTCTTTATTTTTTGTTAGTAAGCTACTCTTCTGGCTTCTCTGCCAACATTGCAAAAATCGGTCATAAAAACCACAATTCAAGTGCGAATCCTATTAGAAGTTTTAGTATTGCCCCTACAGATTCATGGCGTATAAGACACGCACAGTTTCGTCCGTACATATTGGTTTGAAATGTTTGGCGCAGAGGTATGGAGCCTGATGCGGCGCGTGTCGTGCCTGCGCCTGGAGGCGCTGCGCCTGATGGGCTCGCTGCAGGAGGCGGGCGGCGTGGGCGCGGAGCCGGCCTGGCGCGCGCTGCTGGGCGCCGCCGCCGAGCGCGCCGACCTGGACGCGCTGCTGCGCCTGCACCACCACGCGCTCGACCGACACTCCATACACGCCATGATACACCACACCACGCAGGTACGCCCTATCACTGCTGGGCGCCGCCGCCGAGCGCGCCGACCTGGACGCGCTGCTGCGCCTGCACCACCACGCGCTCGACCGACACTCCATACACGCCATGATACACCACACCACGCAGGTACGCCCTATCACTGCTGGGCGCCGCCGCCGAGCGCGCCGACCTGGACGCGCTGCTGCGCCTGCACCACCACGCGCTCGACCGACACTCCATACACGCCATGATACACCACACCACGCAGGTACGCCCTATCACTGCTGGGCGCCGCCGCCGAGCGCGCCGACCTGGACGCGCTGCTGCGCCTGCACCACCACGCGCTCGACCGACACTCCATACACGCCATGATACACCACACCACGCAGGTACGCCCTATCACTGCTGGGCGCCGCCGCCGAGCGCGCCGACCTGGACGCGCTGCTGCGCCTGCACCACCACGCGCTCGACCGACACTCCATACACGCCATGATACACCACACCACGCAGGTACCGCCTTATCACTGCTTATGCCAACTATCCAATATGCCGCGATAAATCAGCGCATCCAAGTGCATTGGCAATTGGTTAAACAATCTTCGTAATAGAAATATTAAATTCACTGATAAACAATGCACAACCTAATTATTATTAATTAATAAGGTCTACTAACATTAAATTTAGCTGATGAGTTCCTTTCATAACGAGCGTGTACTAAAAAAGGATTTTTAAAAAGGTCTCCGGCTCGAACTGTGAGGCGTCAGGCGCACACGCATCCTTGCTATAGGGGACGAAAGTTTGTATCCGTCCGCAAAAATTATGATCTTCTATCATATTTTTTGCGGACAGAAACGCCATCGGGCACACGCCTTGTTTTAACATATTTTCGGGTAAAGGGTACATAGTTATCACCTATCCATACTATTTTAAAGACCTATTTGAAAATTCTTTCACCATTTGAAAGATAAATTAATCCGAATGGATATCGGCTACTTATTATCCGGGTACCTCGAGAGTGAAGACGCGAACAGAAGCTAGTAGTTTTCGTTCTTTAGTGTTCTTTTGCACATACTGCTAACATTTATAGATCTAAAGATGTATAGCTTCAAGCCGGTACAATAAAAGACACAAGGCAGGTACTTCATGCTATAATTTTGATCCGTTTACCTTAACCCTCAGGGCCTACTATGTCGCCGCAAACATTATGAGGAAAAGTTTCGGACATTAGTTCAGGGAATTTCTTGTGGTTAAATATAGTCCTAACTTCCTATTGTTGTAATTTACGCGAAAATATGTTTGAACAAAAGCAGTTTTCCTCTTGTTAACAGTGTTACTAAATGCTATTTATACCATGATATGATGTCTGAAGATCGATCAAGTTAAAAAGATGCTTCAGAAACTTGAAATATTTAAAAAAAAATTGAGGTTGACGAACTTTTAGAACGGCTTACTAGCGCAATAGCGTTATGTTCGTGTAATATCTTTCCATCGTTCCATCGGCTTGTTTATTGACACACAAGAGCCATAAACGGTTTTGTTTGGCCAAAAATAATGTACAGAATATCTTAAAACTAGAATCACTATCATATCCGTAGGAGTTGCAATCGTACTTGGGCAACGTGTTGAACGAGACGCTGGCACTACGCAGCTTCGAGTCGACGCTCCACGCCGGGATCAACGCGGAACTGGAACGGCGCGACAGAATAGAGCAGGCGAAGGCAGAGAGATTAGCACGTGGTAAGAATTAGTTGACACGTCTTATACGCGTTTTCATTTAGAGTAGGCGACACCCAAATAAATGTCTAAATAAAAACGCTTTGTTGCGAGTTTCAATGCTCAGCGCCTAGGGTTGAAATTCCAACGGTGCAATAATACTCAGGTATTCATGTAAGTGAAAACGGATTAATTTTGTGGGTTCTGAATACGATTTACCGGATGAACTAGTAAGTTCATAATCTAAAAACCTAGTTGTCGATGCGAACTAACAGTTTGCCAGTTGATTCCGAACAATGAAATAACCCCTAATTAGCTTGAAGTTGCAACCTCCGAATCCATCCTCATTTTTCATTTAAACTTTTGTTTCAATCCCGATCAGAGTTTACATGAAATATTTTAATGTATGATTGATTAACTTGAAACTTGACGCTTTATTATTAAATAAGAGTCTTTTCTAAATAGTCCTTAGTTTTTTTTTTTGCGATCTATTTATTTCCTTCAATGCTACTATAAAGTTATTCAACAGGCGAATACGCGTTCACGGCGGCTGACGAAGCTCTGGACAAAGAAAAGCGGAAAATCTTCCATCAGTTCCTCGCCAGTCGAAGGGCCGACTTAAACGTTTGGGCTCGCACGTACAGGTACGCACTTTACAGGATGAACCTTCCAAGTGGGCGTGGATAGCCAAATCCGAAACTATGAGGAATAGCGAAAAATGCTCAAAGGAGTCTCGAGCCCGATTTTGATGAAAACTAAAACTGCATCATTGGATTTTTGAAAAATCAATATTCCTAACCAGGAATCGAACCCATTGATTTTGGAAAAAAAAAACACTATTTTATTACACCATTCCCTAAAAAGGATCAAATTCTGGGACGCAACAGTAACAGTGACATACGGAAAACTAAAGTATTTTTAGCTATTCCTCATAGTTTTAGGATTTGACCATCGTCGCCCACTTGAAAAATTCATCCTGTATAGTTATACAGGGAGAATTTCCAAGTGGGCGTGACCTAGTTAGGTCACGACAATTATACGACGTTCACAATGCTTGACTGACTTGTTACGCACGATTGTGGTACTTTGCCCTGAAGCGTTTGCCTGGTAACGGTTCTCTGTTTACTGTAGGTACTTCTAACATCGAATACTTGTCGGTTCTTGTAGTTACGTGTTTTAATTCTATACAGGGGGTAAAGGGTGAAAACTTCTTCATCTTCCTTAGAAAAGGGAAGATCCTCCGACCAGACAGGTGGTGTCTGGTGGACTACTGCCTAACAGTTGTTGTCGGGTTTTTCGATTTAGTTTTAAGAGCGTTAACGCGATTCGAATTTTGAAGTACATAGCTTTCCTCCTTCCTTTCTTTGTGGAATAGATGGCGCTGTAGTACATTTTTGTAGTTCCGCTACATCCACATCATGATAAGCAAATTGCATCCATTAAGCGATAGTAATTGACTTCATATTTTAATGGAAGGTAAATCTCAGACCAGTGACCAGTCTCGCATTAATGCCGAATGAGTCTCATATATCACCCTGTAATGTTCCAACTGCTGAGACACAGGCGTACGCTCGGTAAGACGAAATAAGCTTCAATAACTAATAGCTTACACTGAAAAAAAAAAGTAGTTGCCACAAGATTTTGTTTAGTTTGACTAAGTAACTTGTTTGCATCTGAGCCTGTCAAGCACAATGATCACAGCTACTACTTTTATTTGATTGAGATTTAAAACGGGATCTTGTTTAGAGTTATCACAAAACCTATTTGCAGCAATCAAGTCAAATAGTAATAAACACAACCAAATAGTGATAAACACAACCAAGAAACTTCTATAGCGCAAGATTTGATCAAGTTGTATGATTAATACAATTAATTGCAATGATAGATGCTATCAAGTCAAATGATCTTGATTGAAGTAATCAAAATGCTTGATTGACACAACTAACTTATTTTGTTACAGTTAACATTTTCTTTACTTGACTGTTTTTTAACTCTTCTACAATGATGTCATGTTGAGGGTAATCGAGAAACTTGTTTGAGCGTGCAATCATTTGAACTAGTATTGCTGCAATCATGTCGTGATGATCAACTTAACTAAGATTTTGATTAATCTAAACAAGATATCGTCAATCAAGCTAAAAAGTCACTTGATTGGCGTGCATTTTTTCAGTGTACAATTTAACGTTCTTTAATATGTGTCTGGCATGGGTTTTCCACCACACTAAGTGTCTGGCAGTAGAGATGGTGAACCATCATACTAGTCAGTTTTATAAAAAATCACGCTTTATAGTATGACGTAACAAAGCAGCTATTGGTCATTTGGACTGCCATAGTCTCATATACAAGACAAGCAAGCGCGTGCCCTGTACGCCAAACGACACAAATATGTGACAAAAAGGTAGAAGAAATTGTGGTTTGGCGTGGAAGGCACGCGTGTGTGTTTATGCTCTACGGTCAAAAGGTTAAGCACACCTTTGTTAAGTACCTGATATTTGCAAAGCCACCAGGACCGACCCTTCATATTATCCAATTGTTCTTACCTTCTAAAAGTTTCTGCTTTTATAAAATGGCGTAGGTCTGGCGGTCACAGGATCTCCTTCTATTAGCGATATGGACAAATATTCCATTATCCCTAAAAGTAAACATAAGGTCATCATTTATTAACCATTGAAGATCATCAATGAGTCTCCTGACGAACGCTTGTCACAGGGGACACGTGACCACGTTGATACTGAAGCTGGCGCTGCACGCGGAGGTGTCGCTGCAGACGCTGGCCTTCCGGCTCGACTACAGCGACTTCTACAAGCGCGGGGACGCTAAGCTGCACGAGCCGCTCACCTACCAGCACAAGCGGCTCAGCGAGATCGGACTCAATTTAGCTAAGGTAATTAGAACCTACATAACACATAACTAAACTCATTTTTTTCTATTGAGGGTAGGCAGAAACTATCAACCACGCCACCTGCTACAATCCTTACGTACTCTACCACACCCGAGTCAACAACCCTAACCAAACCGATCTAACTTACATGAGTAAAAAATAAACATTTTGTGTCTCTCGAAACCCTTTTCCCTAGTCACAGCCACACTATGTCTGATCCTCTAACCGAGCATCTAACATGTATAATGTTGTCTGCAAACTTCAGTATATTATATAGATATAGGAAATAACAATTTTTCTAGATGTAAAGGTAATGTTTATTTTGCAAACGTCACCCTAAAAATGTCTTTACTACCGGATGTGATTCAGTACTGCAAGATTGGTAAAAGCGGACGTGATACGACATACAGCAAACTTACAAATCGATATACAATTATATCTTTGTGATTTCTACGATTAGATAAATCAAAAACCAATTGCAGTTTTTGTTGTAGACGTTCTTTCGTGAATATGGACTTCTTACAACGGATTATGTATTTTATTTCAAAATAAATTAAGTGCAAAACTGTATCAAGTCACGTTTACAGCTTATTTAATTTGTTGCAGAGCAAACTAATAGACCGTACGAAGAAGAAATGACAAGTAATTACATCGGAGTGCACCGCGCCTGCCGCGTTCTGCTCGCCGTGCTTCGTGTGCGTATGGACGCAATAAATATTGTCCACGGCACTCATTCTCTATGGCAATTTGCAAGTAATACGAACTTTTTATATAGCAAAAAATCTTGTATGTGGTCACACCAGTAACATCTCTCTTTAAAAAAAAAAACAGTCACCGGCTACAGTTCATTTTTACTGAACAAACTTCTGTCTGATGATCTATCATAGAACGCCATTTCTAACGATTCTCAGATGCTACTAATTAAGAGTTTAAGTCGACAATAATGTGTTTAACTTGGTTTATCAAAATACTTGATCGTAACATTGGCAACAAGAAAGACTGAGTTCAGACTGCGGCTAGCACTTTGTCATAGTGAATAAGGACCTATATTATTAGGTAGCACAACCCTCGTACTTCCAAACCAAATGTATGTTATTTTAGAATTACATTTTCAATAAGTTGTTACTGCTATGCTAATTGTATGATGAAGATATTGTAAAAGAATCTCAAGGCGCTTGTTGTACTTGGTGATAAAATATATTTGGCAACTTTTTTGGCATTAAAATTGCAATTAACTTTTTATATTGGTGAGCATAACCTGTTACGAATTATTTTTATTTTAAAGGCCAATCAGGTGTTGAAGTCATAACATTTAAAACATTTTTATGCCACAAACAAAGTGCTCTTCCCAGTCACCGTCGCTATATTGCCCATATTTTGTCGCCCAGTTAATCTGGTGCCTTATACAATCCTTACACGGAGGAATGTTATAAAATATTGTACAACTAACGCTCTCTATAAGCCGGTATGTGCCATTAATGCCACATTATATATTTTAACTAAATTGCTTTTTCTTTTCTTTATTTCTGCAGTTAATTTAAATTTTATTTGGGATGACCACTATTTGTGAAGTCAGTGATTTGAAGGTGACTGAGTTATGTTTTGCTATATATGTGGTCTTGCGTATCCAAATAATTCTATGATAAGAGGAATTTAGAAAATAGCAAAATAAAACTAAATGAAATCTTTTTTTATATTATATATTTACTTAGAAATCAAGACTTTTTGGTAAACATTAACAGTTGTAAATTATCATTTCTGGTCCGCTCGCTATTTGGTTGTAGATTAAGTAATACTAAATACCAGAAAGCGCATAACGATAAAGATTGCAATAGCTTGTATATAAGATAAACACGTTTTACACGTCCTATATTGTAAATACATATATTTTATTGCATTTTCCTGTTATATACAATCTATATAATACATTTTACAATATTGTATCAACAATATATTTGCTTTAGTTTCCTGTGCTACAAAAATACTGATTCAGTCAATTTAACGTAAAATATAATACCTACATTATACACGTATGGTGTGTTACTGACGTCATCCTATTTGTGATTCGGAAAATCCTTTCAGCCACCCAATGACTAACGTAGTGTTTGTCACCTGAAGACTGGATGACTGCACTTCTATTGGCGTCATCTTAAAGGACTCCACTACTTATTTGCATGATACAGCGAACATATACTACGTAAGTGCGCGAGTGCTTCTGCCGTAAGTTACTACGATAACTAACTATTTAGAGTAGAACGAGGTAAACTAATAACAGGTTTACCGTGTGGCAGTGTGAACAGCTATTCCACTAGATAAATTAATTATTCTAGGGTACATACCTCAACCTACTAATGACGCACTAATAGTACAAGATAAATAACGCTTTTGATTGACAAAATATTTATACAAACGTTCTAGTTTCAAAGAATTTGGCCCTTTTCATTTCGTAAAGTATATTAATCTAAGTTCATATTTACATTTTTAAATCAAATATACATCTCTCATATTTAACTTAACATCAAAATAAAGTTTATAATAATATAATATTTGTACAAAAGCATCATAAATAGCACGTAATTCAACGGTAACCTAACTAAAATCTCAATGTCTCAACTAATCTGACTATAACATAGTTAGTCTTGCATATCTTCTAAAATTTCAAATAATACTCATTGTAAGTTCAGTGTTCAAAAGCATGTTAATACTTAAGTAAAATGCAACGTGCTCAATCTGTAACTACTAACAATTGAGGCGATGGTAACTCTCGACGAAACTAAACAGCGTATGTTTGAATTGTGAGCAGTTTGTTTTGGCTGGCCGTTAATTCCACGGGTGATATTGAGAAAATATTTGGTGTCGTTCGTCTCGTCAGAGGTACTGGCAGGTGCGCTTGTTGACGGGCGACTTGCGCAGCGCGGCGCGCACGGCCTCCTCGAACACCTCGTTCATGTTGACGCGCTCCAGCGCCGAGCACTCCACCAGCTGCACCGCTCTGGAACAAGTGCAGGCGCACCATCACTCATGTATACATGTTGAGGATCTTTATCTACAATGCCACTCCGACTGATAAGCCCCATACATAGAAACTCAATAATCAGGTAGTTATCAAAAAACGACGTGTCAATATCATGAAATCGTTGAATTTTATGTTGTACTCAAATGTAGACTCATTTTTTTTTTAACCTTGAGATAGTTTTTTAATCGTCTTGGCAAGATGACTGCAGATGATAACGCCTTGGACGTCGCGTTGTTTAGAGCGCAAACAGTAAACGGCACTTTTAACTAATTGTATGGTAGTTAAATCGCCCGATTTATTTAACAAATTGTTCCTGTGTCGTTATATCACAATACTCGTGGCATTATCAGCGAGTGATAAGAGGCGATAGCGCAGCTGCCGGCGCTCGCGCACGATAACCCTTGTCAGTTTTCACTTTTTTGTTGTTTAAAAAAATATTCAGTTTCAATACTATCTTTCACTGTAATTTGAATTGATAGTAAAGCAGATATTACTGTTGGAAGAGTGAACTCACCGAATTTTCTTTTTTAATTTCTTTCCTTCCTGTGTCGTAATGACTGCGGTGCCGGATGCTCGCAAATCTGTTTTGGTAGCTGAAACAGATAATTTTACCATACTGATATACGTTTTATGATACATGTTTTACATAAGTACCATTTTGTAAATCTGATATTCCTTCAGTGCCGTCCTTTATCGCAAGCTTGTGTACATAATAATATTATGTGGTCATGTCTCCTCCGCTCTGTGCCCACATATTCACAGCATAGTTACAAAGCTGTGTAACAAGAATGCGTCTCTTGACGGAATGTTTATTTTATTTCAGTAAAAAAAACAGGAGTACGCCATTTATGACCTCGTCAGGCAACGCCATGCACATGTTCGGATTAGACGTCGCATTTTGGGGTTCCGAGTATTTCGTACACAACCGATACTATTGACCACCACCACCACCAATTAATTTATTTTATCATCCATAAAACTTTGATCATTAAACCGTAATTACTTAGTTAGTCGGGGTGAATAAGCAAAGCCTGCTAAGTGCAAATTTAACAATGTATCTAAAGCAGTAATTAAGTTCTTCCTTATTAACACTCATTCAGCTAATAGCCACAAATTACTGTCCACATAATTAACAAATATTATAAAAAATATTACGAACTGTGGCATTAAACAACGGTCGCTTCCTATAGAGAGACTATCAAATTGAACTCAAATGACCAAATAAGTACCAATAGAGCTTTAAGTAATGATATTTTAAGAATCTAATTAATATAGCTAATGAGATTGACGACACTACGTATTGTGAGTTACACTCATAACAATGCAGCCTTGGCGTCCTTGTGAACATCAACATGCAACCATGCACCTCCAAATAAAATAACGTACTGAACTCACCAACTAATACAATGGGTACTTTTTCATTGAAGTGCTTTAGCTCTGGATACCATTTGTGGATCACGTTTTCAAATGACGAACGAGTGCCCACCGAATAGCACACTAAGAAGCAGTTCGTCTGTAAGAGAACAATAACATTTGAATTATTTATTTTTAGCAAGTAAACAATAATACCGCTTGAATTATTTAAAAGTTGTCTAAACGTGGTCTCTATACGTCAAGCTCAGAACCGACACTGGGTATTCTTAAGCCTAGTGAGTGTTGTCTTGCTTACTATAAACTCATCAGCAGGATGTGCCGAAAGGGTTCTTACGTATGACTGTGTAAGGATTAGCGATTCAGTCCACTACATGAGTCCTTGTACTAGATGTGTAACTATTGTTACTAGGTGTCGTAACATATACAGCATGTAACAGAAAGGGTATAATCATATGGAATACTGTGGTACGGACCATCAAACTGAACAACTTTCTCTATGGGACCACCATCGTAATCGTAAAAAAATAATCAGCTGTCCCATACATTTGGGTCGAGTAGGTATTGAAATTTTGTATAGGACAGCTGATTATTTTTTTACGTTTTCCATGGTGGTCCCATAGAGAAAGTTGTTCAGTTTGATGGTCCGAACCACAGTATTCCGTATGATTATACCCTTTCTGTTACACGCTGTATAACATCACACCAGTAGTCCCGGATAGGCATGGGTGTGCCCGTAGTACATCCACATTTCGCCATTTATATCTAAGATATCTCATATGTAATAGGGGCGAACCTATTGTCAATCAATCGATTGACTTACTCCAGGCTGCTACTAGGAACTACTTAGGAATTCCTAAAAGACACACCCACTAGCACATTGCCCGACCTGGAATCGAACCTAAGTCCTTATGCTCAGCAGTTACTTGCGATCACCAGACCAACGTAGCAAGCAGCAAATAGGTGTCGTTTAAGCAATATTTGTAAGTTTTCATAATGCAGCGTATGGAATGCTTGTTCTGACGAAAACTCACATGTGTATAGGATAATGGCCTTAATCGTTCGTAGTCCTCCTGACCGGCGGTGTCCCACAGCGCCATCTCCACCTCCTCTCCGTCCACCGTGATGTGACCGACATAGTTGTCGAACCTGTGAAAGCAAGTTAGTTTTGCTTAATTCGGGGTTTACAGAAGGGAACATTCATTGCAAACAACATTTTGTTTAAACACTGTTTTAAACTCACACGGTTTACACTTACACATAAACTCACTTACGGGATATCTTCCGTGATTGGCTGTAATTTTGAGGTCCCGATATAGTCTAAGAAAATATAAAAATTTCAATCGAGAGGATGGCTTCAAATTGTCCAGTACGTGGAATCCAGTTTTGAGTATGCTCAAAAGTAGCAGCCGGGATCGTAATAAAGACTCCAAAAAGCCTTGTGATACTGTGAGTGTGTTTTGCCGTGATTTAGTGATGAGTTCCAGTAGTGCGCGTAGCAAAAGACAAAGAAAGAGGGTAGACAGATTTGTCTGCTCTTAACAATTTATTTTCCATCCACCCGCATTCTCCAGTCAACCCGCGATCATGGCGCTTGCAACAGCGTCGAAATATCGGGAGCTCAAAATTACAGACAATCACGGAAGATATCCCGTAAGTGGCAGTTTATGTGTAAACATTTTGTTTGCATATAAAACAGGAAGGCTTGGGCGCTACGCTATGGATCTTTAGCTTACTTTAAAGAGTGACTATTGATAACAACACGATCTGTCCGGTCCACAAATCTGGCTATCTGGTTGGCTCTTATACTAAGTACTCGTTAAGGGGCACGCGACAGGGTCGCCCACGAAATTCTAATTTTCTTACTTTTTTGCAGTTAGCAGGTCAGTGTCAGGTTGTATGTTGATTCAAATATGATTCGCGGCCGTAACACATATGACTTTACAGAGTTATAATCAACAAAACAACAGTCTATGTACATTGAATACTATTGAATTACTTTTTATGGAATGGTCATTCAATGGGTATCAATGATTCTTACCCTGGCGCTTCTACCATAAACTTAGGTATACGGAAATGGCTCAAACGCGAAGTGCGTTTTTTAATCTGGAAATACTTGGGCGTTAACGATGCATCAACTAATCTAGTCATTAGGATGAATCTCCTGGGAGTAATGCTGTACCGACTTCTTCCTACGGACTGTCTTATGTAGGTCGCGTTAAAGTATCTAAACCTACGTCGCAGCGTCGCTATCCCCGCATTGTTCTCGTGGTTATATACTTTGCATTAGACTAATGTCGGTTTAACCACAGAGTTTTGCGAGTCAACGTTAGGTTAGGTACATAAGTGATGGTTGTGGTTCTTATGGCATAAGTAAGTATAGGTTATTAACTTGTTACATAGCTACGAGTCGGATATTTACGTTAGTTTATGTCGTTCTGGTGATACCGGAATTGGGATGCTATCCGTACATGTTGATGCTAGTTTTCTTTTTCCTAATTCTATCGAACCTACCTACCTATCATTATACAGTTGCAAAATCTACCAAAATTAGTCTCTGAAACTGTAATTTTTTATTCAAAATACCCCTTTGACTCGCTACGTACTATTTAATCTATGGCGCTACATTCATCTTAATACCTACCTACGTATTTATTTTATTTTTCTAAGTTGTATCTCAACAAAAACTATTCTATTTTCTTTTTCTTTATGTAGGTACATAATTATAAGGAAGTCATCATTTGACCACTACCTACTGTTTAAATTCTGCATTAGCTCAAGTTACGATTTTACGAAGTACACCAGTGTTATGGCAAAATACTGTTTTGTCATAACCCTGCGATAATCATCTCTATCTATACATTATCTCTACTCTATGTCTTGCAAGTACCCAAGTATATTGTGCTGGAAACTGTAATTTAGTGTGTGTAGAGATAGATCGCAAGGAAATCAAAGTTGCTGTAGGCGTGCGTCCAGTTTCATAAGGAGGAAGCGGCGCGGCGTCGCGACGTGTAGATACAATACAACAATGCCGCGACGTATTTGACTTTATAAATAGTGCAGCTCGCAATGCTAAGTAGGTACCTGTTCAATAATATTAGCCCACTGGTAGCGATCCGCAGATAGTTTTAGACGATTTTTTTTGTGTAGTTTTTTATTTGCACTACTTAAACGTTCTAATGTAACTCTGAATATTTAGATCAATTAGGTATAGTTGAAAATTAATTAATTTGTTGTTTGGATATCAACACAAAATTATGCTTGACAATCAGTAAGCTTCGGTGTGTCATTGGGACGTAGTCAAGGAGTCGTCATAACAATATCCGAAAAACTTGTCAGTATTCGTCCGGCATTATTGGTCCGGTAGAAGTTTGTCGTCGTGGACCCCACCGTAAAGTAAATAAACGAAGCGAACTGTAGCTACTTAGAGCCGGTTTAAAATGAATCATTGGTTTTATATAGCTTATCATCAGTCAAATCGTTCGCTATACTCAAATGATATTTTATATCTCGTTTAGCACCTTACAACGCATGATTAGTCATGATGTTAAATTCTACGGTATTGTACAAATTTGAATGACGTAAGACATCGATTTCCTGCTTATAATACAAGTTTTATACACACTTGTTTGTGTTTATTGAAGTTGATATTCCAAGGCTTTGCAGCTTCGAGTAATTAAGTATCTCACTCATCTTTATTCTCGTTTAAAATGACGCTAGAATTGGCACATCAGAGTGAGATACTTAATTCGGGTTCATCCAAATGTGTTTTGAAGTAAATAATAGCTTAATTATAAGTCAGTTAGGTACGGTAAACACTAGGGATGTGTAATACTATAGGTATATGAATACAATAGAAGGAAAATTCAAAATAATCCACTTCAGTCCATTCTATATGAGGCACCCTTATGTTTTAGCGTGACAACTCCGCAACTCTGTAATTATATAGATGTGTGATGATAACGATGTTACGGCGCCGAGTCGCTAATTCAGAGGCTTGGACTAACGTCGCACTTACCTTGTCGCAATCGCCCCATTGACCCGGCAGGCGCCGCACCTGCCATCTCCAACACTACCGGAACTAATTAAGAATATCATTTAAGTTGAGACTTACACTGTGGGTACGTATTCTTCTGGGAATTCGTTCTTCGTGAACACGTAGAGCAAGCACGTCTTGCCGACCATACCATCGCCAACCACTGTTATCTTCAGTCTTTTCGCCGTCCCCATCGTACGTGCCGCGACATCCGACAAAGTCAACACAATATTCACACTAACCGACAGTCAACTCTATTGTTTTACACTTAATTTAATAAATACAGCTGTTGCATACAGCAGTCGCGGTGTACTGCTCGCTCGTAACTTGGTCCTTGAATCTTATCACTCAGTGATGTAATGATCTTATCAATCTTATAGAAATACTAATGATAACGAAATGATAGTGGTTGAACAGGCGCGCGCGCACACTTTCGCGGTCGAATGTAGAATGTTCACTATTCACGATGAAGTGTGAATCAGTTCCGCGCACAGCGAGTGGTCGACTGGACGCGAGCGCCGCGGACTGATATTATTGTCTTGCTTTTTACGATCGGACCGACGCACGGTTCACGGTGGTCGCGCGCTGGTCTGGCAAAAGCCCGGACAAAACTGTATAATTAATTCTATGGACGTATTACGTACAAACCCCGACCGTAAATGTGTTAACGTCACGCATCTCATAATGTTTACTATTGGTATAATTTAGCGTCACCAACTTACCACAAGATACAAGAACGCAAGTGGATTATTTATAATTATGTATTTTACTTATTGTTATTACTAGTTAATCATTGGTTTAGAATTTAGATGTTAAATAGCATGGGACCTAGGAAGCTACCTTGAGGGAACCCCTTTGGCATCGTTCAAGTGGAATAAATTTAAACCACTAGTTGTATTGTACGCCCAGAGATGCGAACTTGTGTTTATAACTGTTTTCCATGAAAGCACAGTTATCATGGATTTATTGTGTTTGAACATTTACTATGTCGTCTGTGTCAAAAGCTTGCAAGATATTCAGAAAACTGTAATTTTATCCGTAGTAATGTTATAAATGCGAAACTAACTCTGTCTACCTATCTGTCTTGATTTGGATGGATAGACCATGCCGTGGGTTAGGAATAGCTTGGCTTCTATAAATTGAAGATTTTCTGTTAGAAGTCTGTTTATTCCTAGATCAACTCAGGATCATTTCAGTGTAGGTGGTTGCAAGACTTGCAAGCGAAGTTTAAAAGTGCGTTAAATAATTTAGAATGGGCGATCGCTCATACAATCCTTGACTGCTTCGCCTCTTTAGTTTTAGGGATCCGGGTGCGGATCCCTAAAAATAAAGGAGTAAAAACGGAAACCTATTACTAAGACTATACACTGTCCGTCTATCTGGCTGTCTGTCACCAGGCTGTATCTCACGAACCGTGACAGCTAGACAGTTGAAATTTTCACAGATGATGTATTTCTGTTGCCGCTATAACAACAAATACTAAAAACGGAATAAACACAAGGGTGGTTCCAATACAAAAAGTGTTTTTTTTAGAAAAACCCTTCTTGCGCGAGTCCGAATCGCACTTGTCCGGTGTTTTTCTTCCATAGCATGTATCTGATCTCTGACACGCTTTGAAAAGAGCTACTGCGAAAAAAAGGCGCTTCGCCCTTATAAACGTGTACTCCCGTTTTCTCCCTGGAAAATAAACCTATTAATACGTTTGTAGGTATGGCTAGCCTTTCCTCCTTAAAGCTACTTTAATTTCAGTAGGTATGTGGTTACCTGATTGCTGAAGAGGTTTTGGAAGCTGGAAGGACCTAGTGTCAGCTTGTTAGGGGGCTTTGGTTCATCTTGAGGATGTCCATTGAACTTTTGTTGTGTAGGTACCTACTTCTAACTTTTTGGTGCAAGTATGACTACTTACAATTTGCTGTAGTAGAGTGTAGGGTATATTTAGGGTGATTGTCAATTTTTTCATGCAATTTCTTAGTAACTTTACAAAATCTAAAATAAAATCTATTAAATCATTGAATTTATTATTTGAACTTAGAATCCTAGATCAATTACAAAATTAGCAACACTTGATGATTAACTAAGGGCTAAGCCCCAACAATAACAAGTTAAAATGTGTCAGGTAACATACATAATTATCAACATTAGTTCTAAGTACCTACTATAATACTGATGAAATGCAATATAATACTAGTCAGTCAGTTAGGTAATTAACATTAAAATGTTTAGTCACAGCTTGTGCAGGTAACTTTGATTAAAAATCACAATGCATAACTGGAATAATCAATTTTTTCCATTATCTAAAGAAAACTGATCCATTCCTCTAAAAATAAGTTCTTCTTTTAGTTTGAGAACTTCTTGCAATAACATTTGGTTATTGTGCTCCAATTTGGTTATAATTTTTTTCAAATGTTTGTTATAATCTTCGTGTTCTGACTTCAAACTTTTGCATGCGGCATGGGCTGCATTAGAAGAATGCGTATGGTTATCTGGAAAACGAAAATAGAGTAATTACAATTTTTTTATGTAAAAAAGAAACCAGAAAAATCCCATTTGTAAAATTTACAACAGAAAATTATTTTGATACAAAAAGTTTTTGTTTTAAAACCTTGAAGTTGATACCTTTATTCCTCAGCCTATCAGTTAGTTTTTCATTTTGCAATTTAAGTCTGGTTATTTCATTTTGAAGCTTTCTTTCATTGGCTTCTTTCTGTTTGGTAATTTGCAATAACTTGGCTCGAGTGTCTGTCATTTTGTGTAACATCTCTTCAGAATGGTCCGATATCCTTTGTGCTGAAGCAACACAAGCCTTGGATTCATTTTTTTCCGAATTTATCCTTTCCTTCAATCTTCCTACCAAACCCTATAGGTAAGAAATAAAATGAGTGCTTTTGGTAAACATTTTCGCAGAGAATAAATAAACAACATATTTATATTATACATACATTTAGTTGTTTATTATTGTGATCCAGTATATGATTCTGTTCCTCAAGATTTTCCGCTTTTTGAGATACATTTTTATAAGTTTGTAACAATGACCACACTGAGTTGATAAGATTTACAAGGGCTTCAGAGTGCAAAGCATTGTTGGTTACATCTAAATGAGGATTGAAAATGTAGGTGATGTTGAGTAACCCGAATTCCTAAAAATGGAAGTGGGTAATTATTTATCGACAGAAATACCTACACGACAAACCAACAAAATCAAATGAAAGAAAAACTTACTTCACTGAGACCAATTAGGCACTCCTTTATGTTTTTAAGCGTACAGGGTTCGTACGCGGTAGCTCTTTTGTGTTTATAATTTTGAATTAATTCTCTAACCTCTTCATCTAAAGTTTCAAATTCCTCGACAGTAGCCATTGAGTCTATTTTAGCAAATATAATAATCCCGAACAACTGACAACTTGGTGAGATGAGAACACTGTGTAACTTTATTTTCAAACGGTCAAACCTCGACAATTTAACTGAAATCTAAAATTAATAACAAAAGAAAAGCGGGAATTTTAGATCAGATGTTAGTTATTTTTTTGGTGCCCTTCATTTGTTTATCATTGCCAACCTTACGTCAAAAACATAGACTAATTTATGGTGGATGCGCAAGGGTAGCCCGCGAAATTTACATTTTCTGACGTTTTTTGCAATTTGCAGGTCAGTGTGAGGTTGTATAAATGTATATTGATGAAAATATAAATCGCACCAGTAACACGTATGGAGTGACTTTTTCATGAAATAGCTATTGAATGGGGTTACATGAACTTGGAGGGCTGTATTGATGATTTGAATGATTATAATTCTGTTACTCCATACGTGTTATACGAGTACATACAACCTGACACTGACCTACAAATTGCAATACACGTTAGAAAATTTATATTTCGCGGGCTACCCTTGCGCTTCTACCTTAAAGTGGGAGCGCAAGGGTAGCCCGCGAAATTTAAATTTTCTCAAGTTTATTGCAATTTGCAGGTCAGTGTCAAGTTGTATGTCGATGAAAATATGAATCGCGCCAGTAACACGTAAGGAGTTACAGAATTATAATCATTCACATCATCAATACAGCTCCCCAAGATCATATAATCACATTCAATAGCTATTTCATGAAAAAGTCACTTTTCGAGATTATATGAACTTGGAGGGTTGTATTGATGATTTGAATGATTATAATTCTGTAACTACATACGTGTTACTGGCGCGATTCATATTTTCATCAACATACAACTTGACACTGACCTGCAAATTGCAATAAACTTGAGAAAATTTAAATTTCGCGGGATGCCCTTGCGCTTCCACCTTAAAGTCAAAAACTCAAAAAGATTGTCTACGTATACAATTTGTCTGTTACGTTGGTAGGTACAGTTCAATTCAAATTTTATGGCGGCTCGGAAGTTAGCTGTGAGTGACGGTCTGCGCAGTTCACACTTTATGGCGGATCGGAATCTAACGTAAGCTGCGCAGAACGCAATTTGGGGTACCAGCGGGGCGCAGAGGACGTCTCGTCTTGACTGTATAATGCACAGGCTATCACTCGCATCTAACTTCCGAGCCGCCATAAAGTTTGAACCGAACTGTAAAATAATTAGATTCAATGTAGCTAGACGTAAAAATAAAAACAACATCGGCAGAACTGTAATTTTGAAGTCATTCATAAGTAGCTAGATAAAAATAAAATGAAAAACTTTTGTAGCATTATTAGCAAATTCCTGCTTTTCTGCACAATCTGACGCGGCGACGCAATCGTCACATCCACAGATTACTAATATCTTATCAGGCTAAGTTATGATGTGAATGCAAATGGAATGTGACGATAACACCACAACACCACAGAGAGAAAACCATAGAACATTAATACTCTGAGGAAACTTATATGGCAGCCCTAACGAAAGTTGTCAATGGTTATTTGGTTTTGGTCATTGTATATATTCTGTGGTTTTGGTTGTCAATTCGTCGAATGAAGTGAAACGTTGATACTAGTTGTTGAGCTGGAAAAATTAAAATCATTGTATTCACGCACGAAAGTGTTTTGATTACTTAATGTGTATTCAAGAAGTTCCGACGACATGAATTCTGCAATCGAAATAAGTTCCTATCGTGATCAACACTTCAAGGTATGTTGCCTTAATTTCTAGAAAAAAACTCGAAATTGGAATACTACAAATGATATTGGTGGTAATATTTCAGCAATATTGCTAATTGATAACATTTGGTGTGATCATGTCATTTCTTCAGGGTTCCCGAAATGAGCAAGAAAAGTTATTGAAAGCGTCATCAACACTGTATATTGGGAACCTGTCATTCTATACAACTGAAGAACAAATATATGAATTATTTTCAAGATGCGGTGATATCAGGAGAGTAATAATGGGTTTAGATAAATATAAAAAGACTCCTTGTGGGTTTTGCTTTGTTGAATATTACACAAGACAGGATTCTGAAAACTGTATGAGGTTAGTAAAATTTATTCTTTGTGAACTTTTTCTTCAGTTAATTCAATTGACATATTGTAACTCATTCAAAGTTTTGACTGACCTATATGTAGAACTTTCTTAAGCATATGAAATATAAGCAGTCACCACATCATTGAAATTGAGGTCATGTCTGGCCTAGTTAAATCTTGTTTACAGTCTTGCTTTATCATTTTATTGGAGAATTAAAACACTGGATGGCAATGCTGCTAATTCTATTCTTCTGCTGCAATGCTTGAAAAGTTTCTCGGATGTTATACTCATTCCTTGGCAATATTGTAATGTTACAGATATATTAATGGCACAAGACTAGATGACCGAATCATCCGGTGTGATTGGGATGCAGGGTTTATTGAAGGGAGACAGTATGGAAGAGGCAAAACTGGTGGACAGGTACTGTTAAAACAAAAATGTTTAATATTGGGTCCCCACCTATGAAATTGGTGTTTTTTTCTCACGAATTGAGAACCTCGTCACTGCTATGAATTATAATATTCATCAGTTGCTTGATATTATATCGAATAATGACCATCATAGACAACTACCAATAGTAAAAAACCTTTATTTCTTATAGTTTTCTAAACAAAAAAAATACCTTAAAAATGACTTCCTCTTTTTGTTACAAAAAGAAGACCACTATTTGTTTTAATTTTGCCAAAACTTATTTTTGTTGCTTTATCTAAGTGGCATACGTTAGTGATCATAGTTGATAGGTAAATTAAAAAAATGTTAGTATGAAAAATGGAACTTCTTTAAAACCCTCCATACAAAATGCTGATTTCATAGGTGGGGACCTAATATATCACAATATTTTACATTTTCTCCAAGAATCAAATCAATCTGTAGTGGTTCTATGTAGAGCATTATAGAAATATGTATATTTATCATGGGTTAAAACATTTTGATCTTAAATTATCCAATCAGAATTTTCTATTGTTGGACAGTATGAATAATGTGAGTTCTCTGATCGTAATTTGACATACATTGAAAATTGTTATTTGATGGAAATTTATAATATGTGACTCCAAAATATGAATGTCCTTTGTCACATTTGGTGATATCTGTTGTAATATGGATACTTGATTAAAATAAAATATAATCCACAGGTTCGAGATGAATACAGAACGGATTACGATGGGGGTCGAGGTGGTTATGGAAAGATCATCGCACAAAAAATTACACCTGCTCCTATGGAACGTTGATAAGATTGTATACTTAAGTGATGTGAACACTGAACACCATGTGCTTTAAGGCTCAGAACTTAGAGGAAGACTGTGAAATTGTATTTACTAGTGACTACATTCAATTACATCTGAGTGTGAAATTATGTATTAAATATTTTTCATGCAGACCTTTTGTTTTACTAAGTTTGTCTGTCTGTAACTTTTTTATGCCAGAACTACGTTCCACCTCTTGTCCTGCCCTATGAGCCCAAAACATGCAGCCACAGTGACCTCTGCCCTGCCACTGACAACGATGGAACAACAAATAAAGAGTCCTTTACAGCTGAATAGAATTCTGGTAACAAAACCATGAACAGGGCTAGGTTAGGATACTTGGTACCCCGGTAATTTAGTCTGACCATGACGCTGGCAGAGCTGATGACAAGTATTACATATTTATTTAACACTTTAGTACCTGGGTGACTGAGCTCTGCTTGGGTGAAAATAGATGTCCGTGACTACTGCCGGACCACCAACGCCAATCGCTACCATATTTCTGGTATCTAGTTAGTTCCAAAAAAATTGGCGCATTTCACTTTCAAAAATCAAAAATTGATTTTCTAGAAACCTACTATGGCACCAATTTTGTTGTTCGAGCACCAATTGAGAACTCACTAATATTTACCTAATGGAAGCGATTGGCGTTGGTGGACCGGCGTAGTCACAGACATGAAAATAGTAAAAACGAATTTTGCCAGATAGACCTCTCGAGATTTGTCACCCCCGTAAACTCGTAGGTATATTGCAACTTTCAGCGAAATCGTCTTAGAGAACGTAATTAGAAATATACAGGCTGGAAGGGACACCGACGCTAAAACGGTTACCACGTATTCAGTCAGTACATCAATCAGAACCCCCCCCCCATAGAAGTACAGGATAGGATTACTGTCTGCTTTCATGAATATTAAGAATTTAAAATTTTCACTTCCGCCATCTTAGATTTTCATTTCCACCTCGCTATTGGCATCAGCGCCCCCGAAAACTACGAAAGCGAGACACCCATGCCATGACGAAAACTTAAAAAAATTCGCAGGTGTGAACTGACCCTTAATTATTAAGGGTCAGTTCACACCGCGAGACCCGACGCGACTCGACGATACTGAAATATGCCAGTGATTTCACGTTGCGCCGCGCGCCGCGCAGGTCAGCATTACAGCGGTTTGTGACTGTTTGAAAAAGGTTCAGTACCGTACGTGTTCTGGCATCTCCTCATTGCGAGAATGCGTTGTGGTCGAAAACAGGCACAACCCGAATTTCGCTTCGTGGTCGTGTTGTGTTTGCCAGATCGAGTTGTGATTGTTTTTAAGAGCCACGACGCGAATTTCGTTTAGTGGTCTTTATAATATTATTACTGCACTCTGTGGTCTTGTGGTGGTCGTTTTGAAATTGCCATAACGTGATGTGGTCGGTTTTATCGCTCAATGAGCGTTTTTGGCCTTTGAGCGTAACATTCAAAAATGCTCATTTAATATTATACTTATTGTAAACAGTAGTAAGTAAGAGGAGCAGTTAATAGAAACCATTATGTTTTTAAATATTTATTACACGAAAAATACACATAAATGCAATACAAAAGTAACAAAAACAAAAATATGAACTGCTTCAATAATTCACGGTAAATAGAATGCAGCTCGATGTAAATGCTTTGTGTCATAAATAATCATAAGCTAAACTTAAAAGTTACTTTGACTTAGTGCTACAACACTTACATACTCATATAAGCAATGTTAAAAATATTAATTATTTTAGTAAAATATACATAAACACTGAAAGCATTTGTAACAATGTAAACAAGTGTAAAAATACATAGATTTATTACGAATTCAGCGACATTTGTATATAATATGGTCGCACAACATTTCTGATTATACAACACGCGATTGCATACACTTTAAACATTTTTAGCAATCAGATCAGATCAGCAAACATGGCTTTTGCAATTCGCAAAATATTATAAGATTCATAAGTACTTTCATGTTAGAACACAATCATGTTCTCTCTAATCTCTTGGCGATGTCTCCGGCAGAAGGTCGAACCACATGGTTTTTGCTTCGCGGAAGTCGTACTGGTTGAGATGTACTAACACCTGTAATGGGGAAATATAACTGTTACTATCAAGCATGTTCATTCAAGTATTTGGAAGTAGTGCTTATTGTACAGCCGGCACTTAAGTAGTACCTAAAGGCAAGGGCGTCGCCAGCTTTTGGGCAGAAGGGTGGGTGTAAAACCAGATTTGTAAGGGTTAAGTTTCTAAGAATTTAAAAAGCAAGAGCTACTTCAAAAATGTGAACGCGAAAACGATTACAACGTATTCAGTACATCATTCTAAGCCCCTACATAGAAATTTCTCATCGGTTATTTAAAAAAAAACAGCTGCTCATACATTTGGACCGTGTAGGTATTGCACTTTTACACGCTAAATACCGCTTTCGCGTCGGTGTCTTCCACCCCATAGAACTTAATAATTTTGAAGGTAAGAAAAGTTTTTCACAGGGTTCAAAGTACGAAACGCACGCATTGGTTTAAAGAAAATGTGTAAGTCTGTAGCGTTAGTGAAAGTACTCAAAGGCTCATTTTTAGCTTTGAATAATATTTTAGCTTGAGAGTGATTCTATTGTAAGTTACAATTTATTACGTACAATACCAATTCTGTGTCATTAGGCGGGAAAGGAAAAAGTAAATAACTATTAAAAATCCTGAGCCTCTAGGAGAGTTAAAGCGCTATTGGAGTTAATATTTCACAACAATGATGACACTGACAGATGTTGAACGAAGTTCAGTAAATGTGGCGGTCTTTTAAGTGATTGGTATTTATGACATAGCTGGATAAGGAAAGTCTTAGGCACGTACAATGGTCCACTTTAGGGACTAAGTGCGGAAACCAAACCCTTAACATAGAAGGAAAGTCTTAGTTAATTTATTAATTTAGTGAAGAACATTACCTGGCCAACAACCGGGCTGCCGCCCAAGAAGCCCTTGTGCGTGGCGACCGTGACCTCCAGCTGTCTGGAGTGCAGCTCAGCTAATGGGATGACCCAGTCAAACTTCTCGTCGAATTCCGGCTGGCAGCTGTCCTTCACTACCTACAACAAAAACCATAAAACCTAAAACAATATTACTGGTTAAAATATTTTTCGGGTCGGTAAATTTGTTTTGATAGTATTTATTGAAAACAAAGCCAACCTAAAACAATTACAACACAATATTCGGCTTTAATTGACCTCGTGCCAAACCAAAGGCCGCACCTTTTAGCTGAACCGAGCGGTTTTTTCCCTAATACAGGGTGTTACAAGACCCTTAACGAAGCCGAAAGGCACTTGTTCTCCCCGTCATTGCGATCATTGTTTTGTTCTAGACCATACCTTGGAACCTTCTAGTTACGGAGATATTGGGGGTCAAAGTTCCAACTTTTTCAGAAGTTTTTATTTAAATACATATGTTTAATGTAAGATTTTTACTTTAAACACCTCCACGACCCTCATACTATTCAATCCATGCATCAATACTGTAAAAGGTGATTTTCCACCCCAAAAAAAAAATCGTTTCCCAGCAATATTTTTTGCGTAAAGTTACTTAATTTGATGTACATAATGCTTGGTTGACGGCTTCGTGACGGGTCCTGTTACACCCTGTATATAGCTCCATAGTCCATACATTCAATATAGCCGCCCGACCATGCCGAACAATTGCCATCATGTTCATGGAACATACAAATCGATAATTTTGGAATGTAGAAATAGGTTTCTACATAGAGTAGACAGTGTTATTGACTTACCGCAGTTTTACGTTTAGATTCTTTGGAGCGACCAGGCAACAAGTATAACTTCACATAGGGGTCAGGCACGTTGGTCGGGTCCTTCAGTGGTATGTGCCTGTAAGATCGAATACTTTATGGTCACAATTTAAATCCCAAGTGAATAAGGAGGTGACTAATGAGATGGCGACTAAAAGAGAACTGTGGAAGAAACGCCCCAAATCAACTGGGATATGGGCAGGGGCAGGGGAATGATAATTATGAAATAAAGGCATTAAACTCAAGTAACTTACATAATTTTGTGTACGACAACGAATAGTGTTTGGTTCTGCATGCTGTAGCGAAGTGACAGAAGAATACGTCCGAGTCCAGCTTCTCCAGCAGATCTGCGTTATAACAAGAAAATTTGCGATTCAAAGTTCTAAAGAATAATAAACATAGATAATTTAGTTGGAACTTACGTGGTCAACGAGGACGTCCTGTGGATTAGTTTAGGCGACTCGCGTCCAGTTGGCGGCGCAGATTCTAGAGGCACTTCTACAAAAACAAAACAATTCTTCAGTGCATTCAAAACGAAACGCAAGTTACAAGGTATGTTCTACCCAAATGAATAAAACGACTGAGCATTACAGCTAGGTTTAAGTTTGACGACCGTACGGCTAATTCCTACAAAAGATAGTTTTCTTTGCAGAAGGAGATAGAGTACTTACCAACTTCCTTTTCAATGGGTACTAGAGGCAGCGGCTTTGGTAAACAGCTATCTAGGAGAGCATCCTCAATGTTCTTCAGCAGTGGTTCAGGAAGAACAGTGACTGCAACAATTTGGACTTTTAGAATAATTTATTTGACAATGGGTCCCGACCCGCAGCAAACGGCAATGCGCAGGTCGAGAAGATGATGGTGGACGATTGGCCAATAATAAAAGCAATGTATACAAGTGTAGCAAGAAGTAGGTCAGGGAGGCGTTTTCTCTGCAGTGGGACACAAATAGCTAATTATTTCCTTTATTTTTTTTTTTACAAACTATTAATATTTTTTTAAATTCCTTAAAAAAAATTGTAGCATGACGGTATCGGGAACAGGGTCCAAGCTACCGGTGGTCAGTGCTCCAGAGAGGAACCTCCTAACAAAACGAGCCGTGTCCAGGAGTACCGCTTTCTGAATCAAGCCCTTGATCCAGCTGCCTAACGAGAGCCTCCTTAGGTATTGAGGCTCTTAGCAATTAAGCCATGGGCTGATACTAATTATTATTTACCGATAGCACTGTGGTAAAATATTAGGCAAGCAGCAAAATTGGTAGCAGGGCTGAATGAATCACCTGGGTCAGTCAGGGGCGGGACAGGTTCATGAGAATCGAGATCGTCAATGGTGGCTGGCGCGGAGGGCGGCGTCACCGGAGTCAAGGGGGGTGAGGGCTCAATTGGCGCCTCGGCTACTGACTCCTCCTCAAAGTCCTCTTCCTTGATCGCCTCCTTCAAAATCTATGGAGGAGAAAAATAATTGTTAAATGTATACTTTCACTTACGGGATATCTTCTGTGATTGTTTAGTATTTTGAGCTCCCGATATCGAAATATACGTCGAAATATCGGGAGCTCAAAATAATGAACAATCACGAAAGATATCTTGTAAGTGACAGTATATGTTAAGTTTTAAACCGTGAAAGCTTAAAACAGTGGTTACAATGATTGTTGAAATTATAATTATGTATTGTGCCACTTATACAGCGTGTAACAGAAAGGGTATAATCATATGGAATACTGTGGTACGGACCATCAAACTGAACAACTTTCTCTATGGAACAGAAAGGGTATAATCATATGGAATACTGGTCAGTATTCCATATGATTATACCCTTTCTGTTACACGCTGTATACTCTAGTAATCAGCATACCTACCCTATTTTTAACTGAAAGATAACGTTTCCCATATTGAAGGATGGACCGGTTGTCATCAATATTTACCTGGGCTTGCGTAACTGTGTCATCGAATACCAGTATTTTACATGGAGCGACAACCTATCTCACTTCTACGACCCAGTTATTGATGGGCAATACGATGTCTCTTGGTTAAAATCGACCGCTAGTTAACTGCCAGAAAACCGCAATTGAGTTCCTTGACCATATTTGTGATAAATCATCTAAGTTATAAAGTCGTTATTCTATCATAACATACGTAAGATCACCACTATTTTGTAAAGTATTATTAATTTTATTTCTTTGGTTTTAACGATTGTCTGTCGGTCTGTTTGAGTACTTTATGCGATCTACCAAAGTATCAAAAATGAAATGTCCTTTCTTTGGTTTTGTTCGTCGTGTTGTTGAACTCCTTGAGTTATGACTCGAGCTACGCTATAACTAACAAATTATTGCACTGACTAGGCAGATCCACTCAAATCGGTGTCGTTATTTCTTCAAAAGACTATCTCAGACACTTATCTGCATAGTCTTCATGTGAGTTGACCAAGATTGAGTCTGGATCTTAAAAGAGACTATGACCTCTGACTTCTGAGTTTGCTTCGGCTGTTTCTTCTCAGAGTAGTCAGGTACGAAACATATGCCTCATCCATTTAAAAAAAAAGACGACGACGTGTAAGTGTGTGTTTGTAAAAACCTATTTCCAAAAATAAACATCATTTACCAACCTTGAGTTGTAAAGACAAGATGATCTTAGACTCGGGGCCGGATCGCTGCAGCGTAAGCGGCTGAGTCAACAGACTCAGGTTCTTTTGTTTCAACAGACTTGAGATTCCGTACGTCAGCTGGCCGAGCTGGCCTCCTGTTTTTGAATCAAGGACCTAAAATAAGGAATACTATTCAAGTATATGCACTTAGCACTTACTCAACTCCCAGCAACTTTCTACTTATACGAGCTGGCACTAAATCCGTAACGAATGTATGAATATACAGGTTAGAATTTTTCAACGCCACCTGGAGGGAAAGTACTCGAAATACTGGAGATAGAAAATTTTACTCAAAGGAAACATTCCTTTATTTTTCAAAAGAAATAAATCTGCATTCAAAGATTTTCGAAAATTCGCTTGCAATTCGCAAAATTCTCTGGAACCGAACCGACTAAATTAAAAAAAATAACATCCTGTACTTGAATGGCATCAATAGATAGGGTAAATCATAAGGATCAAATCTCTCTAACAAACATGATAAATTAAATGAAAGGAAAACTATGAAATCTTAACTAATAAATTCAATGGGATAAGGTAACTTTTTACTAAAAGGTCTTACATATTAGTATTAATTAACAATTATCTTTGACGTCATTTGTTTATTAAAATGTCGAAGAATTATTTAGATACGAAGATTGCAATTTACACAAACAAACACGTGCAAATTGCAATCTTCTTTCTTCAATTTATAAATTAGGTACTAACACAAGTAATGGGATGGACCTTTGAGTAAAAGTGCTTTTTCTTAGCCCATTGAATTAATAAGTTTAGATTGAGATATGAGATAGATGATTTACTTTCATTTAATTTGTCATGTTTCTTAAAAAGATTTGATCCATATGATTGATCCTATCGATTGATGTCATAAAAGTAAGGGGTGTTACTTTTTGCAATTTAGTCGGTTCGATTCACGATAGGGGCAAGCGAATTTTAGAAAATCTTTGAATGCAGATTTATTTCTTTTTTAAAATAAAGGAATGTTTCCTTTGAGAAAAATTTTCAATCTCCAGTATTTCGAGTACTATTCCTCCAGATGGCGTTGAAAAATTCCACCCTGCATATTGAGTGAAATCTGTCGGTGAGAATGCTTTCATCCTTATTTAACATTACGTTATCAACCACCGAAACGAAATGGAGCCACTCAAGAAGGAAAACTTTGGAATTATTGGACGTTTTAACAGTGGATATTATATTTAATGCGTTTGTACTGATACTGATGTGGCATGGATATGCTCTTATTGCCCATGTCCCATATCAACTCAGGGGAACAAATGAAGAATTTCGTGATTTGCAAATGTATGAGAAGCAGAGAAGGCCTGGGTTGGCAGGTCGTGGTGTCCCCTCCCTCCTCTCCCCACCTCGATCGGCAAGTTTTAGATCATATTTCAAGATAATCGTCCTCATTACCTTAATCTCCAAGTTATCGCACTCGGGGTTCTGCACCAGGAAGGAGTACCCGATCTCGTAGACAGGGTCGTCGGTCCTCATCTGTACGGCGCTGTTCTCAGTCTTCTTGCCAACCGTTACCGTCAGGTACGGGTCGGGGCGAGATTGAGTACGCGCGTTCTGTTGAAATTACTTTTTATAACGATACACAACTTTCGGCAGTTATCTAGCAATACATATTTGGATAGTAGTAGACTTACTGGCAACTTTTTGCAACTGTCGATGTAAACAGACAAGACAGCGGAGCTGAGATCTCCTGTCTTAATAAGTAGGGTTTCCGTCAGAGCCTGGAATAAAAGATTGGTTAAAGTAAAAAAAACTGGTTAAAAATTGTATAGTATCAGAAGTTCAGAACTATACTTACGCGGCTAAGCTCCGACACATCAGTAGTCAGTCGGTGCCATGAAAGACGCAACTCAACTTTACCATGCTTAGCTTCCTGGAGAGTTTGCCACTAAAACAATTGAATTTCGTTAATATAGCTCGCCGTAAACTTATAATGATGTAAAAATCGTAAAAGAACTACTCACCGTGTCTAAACGACCGAAGCGTACTACTTGAGAGATATCTAGCGAACACCTGAAAATTATAAGAGAATGTAGTCCCTTATACCCCGCCAAGATCCTGTTAACACTATAATACCAGAAAATAGTTAGCACGAAACAGTAAATATTTTAGAAAGTTAAATTTTGAAGGTGAATTCCCACCAGATCAAAAAAATCAAACAACAAAATTGTTGTCATTGGTGAAGCCATAGGGATAAGAAACAAGTTGGGAATACACCGTTTAAACGAAGAAATAGATTAAAACAGTGCATAACACAACATTCAGTGAACACAAGCAGCATGTGTAAGTATTGGAATACAGAAAGGAACGAATTGTGGACATACAGTTTAGATTAGTCCTTAGATTAAAGTAAGCTCCAAAGAATATTAAAATTACATTCATGATGTTACGTTTGAAAATGACTGTATGATTATGTAGCGTTAAAGTAATAGCCACATAAAATGTATAGCAATGAATGATTCCTCCCATTTGAGACGCAATAAAAACTACCGAGTGAGTGTTAAAAACGATGGTAACGTGTTAGTATGGCCCTTAGAACTGGCACAACGTTGTGCATTGTGTGAAATGAGTGCGTCGTGTGATGTTACAGCGCAATGTTGGGGCAGGAGCGTTTAATTTCAGTCTTTTGTGCGTGACGGTGTGGTCCGTGGTCGCCTTCAGTGGCAAGTATGTTAGTAAACTGTGAGAATGTATGTACATTGTCAATACACTTGTTCAGTGTCGTGGCAGCGACCGACCTGCCCAGTTTTTCGTCCCGTCCTGTGCGGTCCCAGTCGTAAAGCTTGATGACCAATATCGCCGCGCTGGTGCGGAGTACTGACTGTTACAACCCACCATGTTATATACAAATACATACATATTACGCTATCATTAATCGACGGGAGATTAGAAATTAGTTTATGTTTCTGTACATTTTTTTTGCTGAGTAAATTAATAGGTTTCAGGGTGTTTATGTACATGTTAAATTATGTCAAAATAAGCGCAGGTGTCTACGTTATTTTATGTGTATCTTTATAGTATGTTATAAATGGTTAACACTATAGTCAACTTGCCACTTGGATTAAGTATCACATTGTATGTCCCCATATATCTGATCGGTATTCCTATTTAGGCAAAAATCAATCTCACACACAACAGCTGTAGATACAAAATAGAACACCAATGTAGTAAAAACAGATAAAACCAAGATGAATCTTAGCATCACCGGCATGAGTTCATGGCTGGTAAATAAAAGTTGGGCTACGCAACGCAACGGTGATAATAAGAGTCAAGATTAAAAAAAAAAACAAATTAAAGAACACGGAAATGAAATGTCGCTAATGTGTCAATGCACGAGTAGCGGCGGAGACGGACCTGCCAAGATAATCATCGTTCTGTATGCCCATGCCAGGGTCCCAGTCCCAGATCTCGAACTGCAACACTTGACTCTTCCTTGAGCTTATTATCGCCTTGGGACAAAATCACAATATATCTACATATTAGTTTTATGCCAAACTTTACCTAAACAAATATTTTCATCAAATTTAAAATTTTTGGAATAACTGTTGGCCCGATTTCCTACCCCAGACCATCTGGCAAGTATATCGATTCGTGTTGACAACAGTAAAGAGGTCGCTACGGCAAACATTCCAGCGACCTATCTAATGTTGTTTTGTCATGCCTGCATATCAGAAGATTTAGAAGAAAAGAGAATAATACAATAATTTATTAATAAGACATATCTAGAAAACTCACCTTCACCTTCTACATACGAGTACTAAGTTCTAAATGCACTATGGACTACACATGCAGCTAATTTAAGTAATTTGTAATGGGAGAATCTGCAATAGTACTGTTTACATGGAATTCCAAAATACGTTATTTACATTAAAAAATACAACATGATTAAAACAACATTACAACTGTCTAGATCTCTCATTACTTTGTATCGAGGGTCTCATTCCAAAGAGCACAAGGACTCAGGTCACATGACCTGTTAATATCAAGTTTACGCTGCTTTGAGACAACACCACTCGACGACTGCTTGTTAATTTGTATGCAGTAAGCCATCCAGTGTACAGTGGGACGTAGTCGACATGACGTTCATGCCACTGTAACTATCAGACAAGCGTCGCGTTGGCCGATGTTTAGAAGCTTATCGGGACAGTTACAATGCGTGAAGCGAGTGCAACCATCAGCGTAGCGTATACCCGGTTCCTTGCGCCCTGCCCCCCCCCACACCCTCGCCTGCTCGCCCGTCACCGCGTGCACGTACTTACTTGCCGAGCTTGTCGTCATTGTTCCCTTCGTCCTTGTCCATCACTTCTATTTCCAACGCTTGGCCCAGAGATTGCATTATACGCGCCTGTATGCCACACGCGCATAGTCCGACGCAAACATAAGTGAGGAAAACAAAGTCTTGTTCATAACTACTTACTTGGAAACATTTCATGACCAATTTCTGCGTGCGGATTACACCCGCATTAAACTTACATACTTATTACTTAGTTACAAGCATATTTTACGTTATTAATATCGTTAAGCCAAAATAAGTATTTAAAATCTTGTTGTATTATAGTAATTTAGTGTTTGGCATAACTTGGAAAACTGTTATGAAACCCCCGGATAGATTTTCTAGAGGAACTCTATTGCTTATTGATATTTAACTCATTGGTTTTTAGATTTTAAAAGAACCCAAGTTACAATTACAATTTTCTCATGCAAACACTTCATTAAAGAAAATAAAATTATTGTTTAATAACCACTTGATTGACTTAATTGTTACAAAAAATTAACAAATTCCCTTTAAATTATATGAAATTACATTCTGTGAGTAGAAGAATGCTTACTCTTCATCTGCCCAGCCTTTTCCTAAATATGTTGGGGTCGGCTTCCAGTCCAACTGGATGCAGCTGAATACCAGCATAATACATGGAGCGACTGAAGAAGAATGCTTACTATTATATTTTATTTGCAAGGTCACTTGGGCAGGGCAGTGCCAGTAAACAATCTTCATTTAAAATTAAATAAAAATGCTCCGATGGTCATGCCCATTCCTGATAATGCTTTTAAAATTGAAATAGCAAAATTATTATTAATTATTATTAAATCTCCTTCACCTATCTAAATAAATAGTTCGTTTCAAACGGAGATAAATAATAGATTAACCAATTTAGCCTTGAATAAATTATTTTATTATGTTGCTATTTCAATTTGGCAGACAGCGACTTGCAATTCTCGTCATGAAGAGAAATTTTAGTAAACAAATACACGTGACGAAGATTCATGATTTGCAATGCAATTCGGATACATCAGATTCAGAAATGAGCCAAGATAATTATTATCTCACTTACCAAATATATCCAAAGCCCGATTAATTAAAATAAGCAAGCACATTGTTGCAAATGTTATATACCAACATTAAGAAAAAAATATTGTGTGCTCGCTAAGCGAACTGTTGAATCTGTTAAAAGTCTAAATATAAAATACTACTTTAAAAAAGTATTAAGTATACCCATGTGCATAAATTGGTAGAACTAATAAGGGTGATTGGATGGTATGCCTACCTCGCACCAGTAGTCCCAGCGAGGGTTCACGTTGCTATCGATGTGTTTCGTCTTCCATTGCTGCGCGCCCACAGTTATGATCGCGTACGGATCTGACTTACCCTTACCTAAACAACAAATAAATTTTTTATTAAAAATTACGCAATTCTTTTACGAGTGAGCTTATCACCTGGAAGCGTATACGTTTCGCAGTTGTAATAACGAATAATGTTAGGTATTTTAGCTATTCTCACCAATCATTGAAACATCCTTCCTCATGAGATTCTGGGCTGAGACAAGATGAATACGAAGTACACCCTGAAAACATGATTCTACTGTCAATACTTTTCAATCCATCAAATTGGAGACATACTGAAAATTTCATTCACAAATCAGGGGGGTTACTATGACGTCTTGAAGCAGAAATAATCCCAGTGTGGGAAAGAGACACAGCTACACAGGTCGTGTAGCGCCATCTCTTTCCCACACCAGAATTTTTTAAGACGTCATGGTAGGCTACCAGGTCTTTAAAACAAATGACTGCAATTCTTACCTCAGGGTCGGGCATTCTCAGATCTACAGTAGGTATTTCGTCACTCAATTTAATAGGCAATTTATTTGGTAGCACCATCATCTTCGCCACTTGCTCTATGATACAGCGGCGAAGAATATCACTGAAACAACAATCATAATGATTCATTCAAAAGGTACCTTCTCTGTAAGAATTTGCATTTATTCTTGAGGACTGCTTAAACTGACCTAAATCCAGGCATATCTAGAACATCAGCCGCCCCAACCAAGTTAAAGTCAATTGACGGATTGTTCAGGAAGAATATTTGTAGTCCTCCCACTAAAGGCATATTGGTGATCAGCGGCTTCATCACTATACGCACCATACCGTGGATCTATAACATAAAAAAGAATATTAGAATGATCCAATTTATTTAGTTAAACTTTGATCTGGCCTACAGTTAGGCCTAAAATGGCTGCTTTATCAGATTCATAATATGAATCACGTTAAAAATTTAAAACTCTTAAAATGGACTTTGTGGTCATAACTATAAAGACCATTTAAAGAATTTTAAATTTTGGTGGTCCTGGTCTACTGGTCGAACTCTTACCTGAAGATCTTTAATGCCACCTCGGATACGTTGCAAAACAAAGGAGATATCACAGTCACCCGCATAGCTGAAAACAATTATTAGAATATGTTTGAAACCGTTCTAGTAGGTAATGAGGCTAATTTTCCATCATTATAGGAAATTACGGTGACGACAAATGCAAATGTTTGTCTAGATGTATTTGAAAACAAGACAAGCTCTTAATCATCTTATGTACATCCCCAAAGTTGGCTAACGACAAATTTACGCTCTTATGACCATAGTGATAAGGATAAAAAGTGGTCGACCAGATAAGGTAGGTAGGTACACTTATACGACCGACATTCCGTCCAATACCTACCAATAGGCTTATAGATGACTAATCCATTCTCTGAATCGATATAGTTTCAATGCTGTTTCATAGAGTTACTTACAATAAGTCGACATCCATGATGATTTCATCCCTAGACAGGTTCTTGTCGTAAACCTTCACACCGCCAACCCGCGGCGCCTGCAAGGATTAACACCCCATTACGGGGCGTCCATCAATAACGTGAGGCAATTTTGGAGATTTTTTGACTACAGTCCCCTTGGTGAGATGTTGTGAGATTCGACCTGACCACCTCACCTAATCTCATGTGTGATTTATCAAAATGCGTCCATTAATTGCGTGAGATTTATCAAAGTAGTTTAGCGTAAATCTGTGCTTGATTGTGTTAGATTAAAGCCTCGTATCCACTAGGCAACATTTGACGCGCGACATGTTGCTCAACATGTTTCGCAACTTGTTGAATGTTGACGCGGAACATTTGTTTAACAACGTTGTCTGTCCACACATTTTTAGTCGTCGACAACATGTCGCCAGAGGAACTTGTGTTGATTTCAGCGGCAGTGGTTATAATTTTATCGAAATCAAAAAGAAGTAATACGGACATTGTTGTGCGTCACATCTCCACTCGACAACAATTGATGCTCAACTAACGATTCACTTAAAGCAAACAACAAGCCGCGCGTCATGTTGCGCGCCAGCTGGCAACGTCTCGCGCTGTTGTGCAGCGTTGCCGTACATGTTGAGATACACGTGTCGCGCGCCAAATGTTGCCTAGTGGATACGAGGCTTTAACCATATTTTAGTTTTCACGCAATACCAAAGCGTTTTAAAAATTACGAGATATTTGCCCGTAAGACCGCCCCGCTCTCCCTCGTGAGATTGGGTGCTATTCGGCTCGACACCCTCCCCCCTAAGCGCCTCACGTAATTAACGGACGTCCCCTTACAGCTACTATAAATCTTTTATAGTACCGATGACGTACGACACCGTAGAAAGCAAATACTCGTAGTATTAAAATTAAACAACCTTCTTTCATACTTCAATATTCACGGCCATGACTTAAAATTGAATTTGATGTATGTACTAAGTGTTTTAGTGTTTTACACGAAATGTTTTGATAAAATTCTTGATTATTTGCAGTTGCTAGAATTGTTACTTGCTACTAGCTGTTGCCCGCGACCTTCGTTAGGGTGAAATTATTATTAAAAAAATATTACCCTCCTTTTTTAATTGAATTTTGTTACTAATTTCAAGTGTTTTCATTTTTTTGCACAGAAACCAATTTTTTTCTCTAATATAAAAGTGCTTATGATAAGACCTTATATCATCAGCTATCTGCTAGTAAAAGTCCTGTCAAAATCGGTTCAGCCGTTTCGGAGATTGACCGGAATAAACACAACAGACAGACAGAAAAATTGTAAAAAAAGAAGTGTTTTTGTTAAAGTACCGTTTATACTTTAATAAGCATTAAAGTAAAAAGCTTTTATTTTGATATTACAAACAAACACTTCAATTTTATTTATTTGTGGTATAGATTGGATTGATACTTCAAGAATAGATTGGCCTAAGTATTTTACAGATAAGGTACCTAAAGTACTTAAGGTGATTAGTGACTGCTTTTGAACATGCGACAGACTGTCTGTACAGTGTATCAATAGTTTAACTAAAACGGTACTTACGATAGTGCCAAGAATCATGCGTTCGAATCTGAAGCCGTGAAGTTTGTAGTTGGCCAAGCTCTCCGCCACTGCCGGCTCAATGGAATCCTTCAGCAGTTTGCGACCGTAATGGTTCACGTTGGGCCATACTTGGAGGAGAATCTGCGATCATAACATGAAATTACACTAATTGTGTAATAGGGGCGAGGCCATACACGACTGTTAACTGAATCAGCATGAATCCAGAATTTGAAGTTGAGGACTTGAGTATTAAATTTTGAATTTCGAACATCTTCTCAACCTCAAATTTTAAAAATATAGAAATCGACAGTAACTTCGCAACGGATAACCCCAGTACCACTTTGCCCGATATGGGTATCGAACCCAGGAGTGCACAGAACACCACGCTCCGGCTCCAAATCCTGTTCGTGCATTTCTGTATTAGAATAAGAGCAAGTTTTAGGCAATGATTGATTTATTATAGTTTTAACTCAAATTATGATTTGACCCATATTACATTCGTAGCCCACCGCTAAACATACGGAGAAATCAACCACATAATTAATGTTTTCCCAGTATTTTCCAGTAAAATCAATGGTCGCGCTGCGGACAATTTAGGCCGTGGGTAGGGAACTAGATATATACGAGTATTAACTCGGTGTAGGAGGTAGCCAAGTAATTTGCTAAATTGCTATACATTACATACCCTATTCAGCCATTCGGCGCGTTCAACGTCTGGGAAGAATACCTGAAAATGTTTGTCATCTGTCAGTTTTCTTTTAGATGATGGTGATAAATTAGGTGTTTAAAACATCCTGATAATTACATAATCATTTCATTGCAAACGCGAGCGCGTCACTTTTATGTCATTGACATAAGGTCTAAATTGCAATGATTGAGGTGGCTTGTGAAACGTGTAGCTTTACTAATTGTTTAAATGCCGTTGCGTACGTCATTTAATTGCAATAGTTACATTTCAGTTGAGGTCGATCGATCGACGCGAATGATGTCATTGACCTATGAGGTAAGACGTGAGGCGTTGTATCAGTATGATTTAGGCTAGGGTTGCGCCACATTTATCAGGACGTAATCGCATTTCTCTATGCTCCTATCCTTTTCTGTCGCTCAGAATCGTTATTTGCTAGAGCTAGAAACAGATTTGAACGTATTAAGTACATAATACCTAATATCGATCGACTGTAATAATGCGCAATTGCCGTTTTGGACAAAAACAAGTTACAATTTATTTATTTACCTACGTAGGTATAAGTTTTCCAATTTGATTAGATTTTGTCTGGGTCGATCAGTCTAAGTTTCACGCCAATCAAAGTAGTTTCGTGACGAACTTACTTTTAGAAATGACGTGATATGGTACTTAGTCTTGTTTTTTTATGTTTCAGTACCGAACGCTGTTCAGTAAATTCGTAATCGAAAAGATTTAAAAAATATTAGTTACAGTTGTTTTATCACAATGTAATGTAGGTATGAGAAAAGTCCGAGGTAGGTATTTTGTTTGGGCTATGTACAAATCCATCATTCCATCACTTCCTGCGATTGACGTAACCGGTAATAAGCCACTAATGCATTAAGGTGGATGCGCAAGGGTAGCCCGCGAAATTTAAATTTTCTTACGTTTATTGCAATTTGTAGGTCAGTATCAGGTTGTATGTTGATGAAAATATGAATCGCGCCAGTAACACGTATGGAGTTACAGAATTATAATCATTCAAATCATCAATACAGCTCTCCAAGTTCATATAATCACATTCAATAGCTATTTCATGAAAAAGTCACTTTTTGAGATTATATGAAGTTGGAGAGTTGTATTGATGATTTGAATGATTATAATTCTGTAACTCCATACGTGTTACTGGCGCGATTCATATTTTCATCAACATACAACCTGTCACTGACCTGCAAATTGCAATAAACGTAAGAAAATTTAAATTTCGCGGGCTACCCTTGCGCATCCACCTTAAAGAAAATATTAAATAGTATGCAGTAATAACCTCCTCCAGTTTATTTTTGGACACGATCCAAATTACAGATAAGATTTATATTGGTGGGTTAATAATATCGAACGGGGTGCATTAAATAAAATAGCCTCCGCAAGTGAAGAAGGTAGTGATACCAAAATCTAAAATGTAGTCAGCCCAGCTACCACATTGGTTGCTGACTGGCTAATATTACAGCATGCATTATTTTCTTACACCTATTTATTAGAATGTGGCGATCGCGAGAAATATAATTAAAGAAGATTTTTTATTGAATTAATTAACACAAAAACGAATTTTATTTCTATTGTTATGATATTCACACAGAACCAGATCTAAAGATAATCTTCATATATCTTACCCACGACGGCAAGTCATCGAGCTTAGCCAAAACAACATCTTTCTCAGACGAAGAGGCCGTGGCCTTGGCCAAGTTGCGTCGGTACTCGTTCTCCCTACGCCATTGATCGCGCAGTACAGTCAGAATAACGGGTCCGATCAGCCACGCCACGCTCCATTGCATGTAACCCACCAGGTATATCACACCAACCACCGACACCTGCAGCAATGGTTGATGAAGCATGGAGAATATTCATATATCATACATAACTGACCAATCTAAGAACTGTAAAATTTATTCATCGGCATTTTTATGGGTAGTCATTAAAGGGCGTGTGTTCTTAATGACCGTAAAAGTTATCTTGATAATAAAAGTATTATTACATTGTTCAGTACAACTTTATGATAAGATTATTCCAATTGTGCAATATTGTTTTAATTGGTTATTATAGCTTTAATCAGGAAATGGTTTTGTCCAACAATATATTTTAGAGAAATAAGTGGCAAAGGGTTTACTTGCATTTTTTATGTCTAAGTAATGACCTTATCTTAAGATTATAGTTTTAAAATTGTAAAATAATTGATTCATTAGATTTCAAACAATGTGCTCTTCCTACAATACGACTTTTAAATAGTGTGTAGATTAATGTAAATATTTGAAATACATATAAAACCAAAATTTAAGTTAACATTTTTGTCTTTATTTTATGTTATTTAGCATTCACAAATAACAACATAGTCTTTCTTTATGATGTGGTTAGTGCCTAATCTGGTGTCAGGGTTTTTATGCTGCTCATGGAACTCTGCTCTGACATGGCTTTAAATGCAGTCCAGAAATATCTCTCAGGCATGCTGGTTTCCTATGTTTTCCATACACCAAAAAAAAACCCACATATTTAGATACCATTCTTCCTCATTCTATAAATTGTTAACCACCAGCACTTCCTGTCCTGTGGGAAATAATTTAACAGCATGACATCACCGTGTACTGTTGAGCATATAATGTACAATTTATACTCATATGTGTCTGTTTGTACTCAGTTACTAATGTGTGAGGTGTGTTACCATTTACTGATAAGCATTGCTTACCTCATACTGTAAATATTTCACTTGTTCACTTGAGTTAGAATTTTAGAATATTATTAAATATGACAGTTTTGTGAGACACAAGTATGCACCACTTTAGAACAGACAGTTTATTTACATTATGAACTGAGGAGATTGTTATTCAAACAATGATATTATTATGTGAATTTGTTGAATGATTCATTTTATTCTGAGTCTATAGTTGTATGATGTTGTAGTTTAGGATACTTACACACGCTTCATTTTATTACTTACTAAAACCTTCCACCTAACAAAATAAACAACAGGAACTAACAACACTTGAAGGTTGAATGGCCAGCTTATGATTCAATGCAGAGCACTTCAAGGTCACGCTGACTCATCTCAAGACATCCTATTTTGTTTGGACAATGTGGTCACACAGCCAATGCATTTATATTCTAATAAGAACTGATGATACCATCAGCCTCAAAAAAAACATAAATATAAAGAACAGCTATTTATATGATGCCATACCTTCTTGAAAAATCTGTATATCATGGACAGCACATTGCCAGTTTCATCACTGCTTGGGGGCAAGGCAGGTCTACTTGCAGACACCATTTTCTTCTCATCACTTGCCTAATAACATAATAATATTTTATGATAGAAAAGCGTCTTTCTACATATAAAAATATAGAGCAATATTAATAAATAGCCTTGACACAGGGACAGGGAAAAACATAAACAGGTTCCAGGAGTACAAGCTCAAGTAAAATTTTGAATCAATCTACTAGATACAAAAATAAGTTACAAAATTCTAGAAAATAAATTTGGAAAAAACGCATACTTACGACAACAGGTCATATTTATTTATAGACTCAAAACGTACGAGCTTTCTAAAAAATACAGAAAATAAAATAGCTAAAAGACGTACCATGCTGAATAGTGGAGTGCAGTGGTTGAAAAACGAATAAAAACTAAACACAATACAAAATAAACCGATTACCGAATGCTAATTTCCTGGCGAGACTAGCGCATTGTAGTCCGCAATGTTATGTGTGCGATTTAATAAGCAACTATACGCAAGTCGTTGTATATATATTTTAATAGCTTTTTTGCGCGGTTATGGGAAAGTTTTACAACTCTTGGTACATAGCGTATGTTCCGAATGCTTTGCTTCCGTTCGCTTCGCACCGCAACTTTTTTGATAATAATTTAAATCAAATACGACCTTGTGACGAGTTGCCGACTTGGCAATGACAGCTGTGACCACAGATGACAGAGTACATTTTTATATAGCCGAGGGCTGTGACCACAGAACATGTAAACTCCAGCGAGGCTGTGACGTTGACGCATCTGACGGCCGCTGCCCGTTGTCAAATTGAGTTTGACAGTCTGTCTATAAAGTCATGAAAAAAAATGAGGGCGCTGCGGTCTTGCACGTAGCAACCCTGTATAGTGTGACTAAATTGATTTTGATACTAGCACATTATTTTATATTAGAAGCAACCTGGTTTTAATGAAAACATAATTTTTACTCGTAGACGCTTTTTTAAACTGGATAGAAAAGGTAAAATCCGTAGATCTTATTAAAAAAATCTACAGAAACCATAGACAAAGATGCGACCTTCATTATAAATAATAATACTGTACCAGCCTATTATTGTATATCATAATTCGCCAAGTGATGATCACTATGAACTGTCAACAGAGATACGGAATAGCCCTGTAGGTTTCCTCACGATGTTTTCCTTCACCAATGTCTGTGATGTCCAAGATAAACTTAGAAAGTACATATGAATTGAGAAAGTCACATTGGTGAAGGAATTTATCATACATACGAGTATCATTGGTGAAAGAAAAAAGGCCCGGATTTGAACCCACAACCTCATGCTGAAGGGGGAAGCCGCAACCTCTGGGCCATCACGAAATACCTACATTAGTTTGCATAAACGATCAGATAGCACAAATCTATTGGTCTCTGTCGTTCAAATAAAATGAGTAAATAAAAGAAAAATGTTCATACATATTTTTTATTATTACATGTTTAAACTTTTTTTTTATTAATGAAAAATATCCCATAACATAATAATTCACTTTCATCGTCTGATTCCAAATATTCTACGTAAAAAAAAGTATTTTCACTGTCAGCTGCGTCACTAACAACGTCTTGGCTAATGCTGTCATTGCTGCTGCTATCTTTGCCTAGCCTAGGCGAATGACTAATTACCCATCTATATCTTGATCTGTGTTTGCCAGGGTTTCCAAATTTGCCATCATTTTTATAGCCTTCATCTACTATACGCCTCACTTTACTCTGTTTCCTGAAAGAAAGATTTAAAAAGAAGTAGTATCTAACAGTAAATACTATTTTTAATTTCAGACATGATATAACATAGTGAGATTTAAAATCAGCGGTATATTTAATCACCCAAAAGTATCAAAAGTTCTAGTCGCACTATAATATGGCTTATTTAGATTTGGAATCTAACCTATTAATGCGCAATGTAAACAATTTTTATTTTAGTCTTAAAATCGTGTATTTAGTAAATTTATAACTTCTGGTAGATAAAAAACAAACAGTAACACGATTACATACCTGTCATAGCTGCTGTTCGAGCTTATACATCATCCAAATTTGATATAATTTGTCCAGGTTGGTGTTCTAACAAACATCACTGTTATACTTTAAAATAATTTCCCGAGCTCCACTCCAATTTGTTTTCCTCTTAGTTCACACGTTTCGTCAAAGTTTTATCCACTTAGATTTGAAAAGCAATAAAAAATGCAATAGATAACGAGTTACAAAATAAGTTGGTGACAGCTGATGACATTCGATGTACTATGATTTAGTGTTGCCCTACTTTTGAATAATGTTAGTTCCTCAAACATTATTTTCATGACTTTATAGACAGACTGGACATCGTACAAGTTTCCATGAAAAAAGATGATGATTGATGATACCAGGCATGGAATTATTATATACTACCGTATAATCCATCCCGTGAGTTCCCCGACTACATATAAGTTCTCTGTGCCGTGAGTCGACCTTCGAAGTACATAGAAAATAAAAAATAATTAGACCAACCGTGAGTATTGCCCGATGCCGGTTTACAAATGACGGAGTTATGAGGTAACAGACATTAAAAAAAAAAAATAGAACCAAGTTGAGAACCTCCTCCTTTTTGAAGAAAGTCAGTTAAAAAGTGCTTCACTGTGTGTCGCGACGGCGTGCGTCTCTCTTTACTCTTGTTATATGCTAGTTATCCCCAGGTCTACAATGTAATTTGTTCTATAGTAATAATATAGAATTTATCTGCTTCGCTTTTGATATAAAGAGAAACCCCCGCCTCACGAAATGTCAGAAACACTCACCGTTACGGATCAAACACCGCTTCGGATCACACACCGATACGGAGTGTCTCTCAATCCAGTCTCTTATGCTTCGGTCCTCAAAGGCACCGAAGTGGCTATCATCAGGTCAACCATAAGTTTATTCATTTCCACAGGCGCGACTAGGACATCTGTAAGTTAAAGTACCCATGAATCTCTGGGTTTAGTATTACCTATCTGTTTATGATTAATAAATCTATTTTGCTTTCTCATTAGTTTTATTTTATCATCAACATTTGTGACACCTCTGTGCTAATCAGATTCTGGATTTTATCCGCCTCTGCAAGAGCACGCATTCCAGTTTGACTTCGGCCATTGCCTCTTCACCTGGAACGCTCCCCTTATTATTATACATTATAATATATATGTATATATGACGTCCGTCGACGTCCGCACCCGTCAGTGCCTACCATTGGGCCCCCATGGGGAATATACTAGAAGGTCGGCGAGAGAGGTTGGCCCACGACCCTTCTCACAAACCCCAGCGCTTGAATGTCCTAGTAGCGTGTGAGGGTCGTCGTTATACCTTCAGCTGCGATCATGGAAGCATCTCATTGAACCAAAGCCGCAGCCGAAGACACGACCATCACTTCCAACAGATTAGGTGTACCAAATTATTCAAGCAAGCAAAAATACTTTCGTATAACATCAATTATTAAACATACCAAATCTCTAATCTTTACATAAACAGAAAGTTAATACTTAGCTATCCAGGTGGCGCGTCTCACGAGTGACAAGAATTATACTTCTCCATATAATCTTCTTGCACTGAATTTACTCAAAATAACTTTTATCCAAACCTGTCATGGCGGTATTGAAAAGAGCGGCAATATTATGATGCTCTGTGAGAGCGGCTTAGGTTTGGTGGCGTCAAGTTGTTCATACTGATTTAGTGTTGTCATCTCATTAGTGCTGTGCAATTATATATTTACATTTATAGGTTTGGAACATCGCGATTTCATCTTTCGCGACACTGTGCGCGAACGAAAGTTACGCACAGCTTCGCCTGTGGAAACAGATAAAGGTGCATACCCACCACGGCGCACGTTAAGCATCGCTTTACAAGAAAATATATGTAACTGTGTTCACTGCTAACAGCACGCTATGCATCAATTTACGTCATTGGTTAGTACAGGCGTGGCTTGCTCGAATAAAGCGCTCACATAGCTCAACGCTGCCATCGCCATGCACACTGTGCATGCGGTACACACCATACACGAATATTAACCCACGACTATTCCGCGGTGGGCCACGCACGCTACAGTTGTACATAGTTGTGGGTGTGTAGTATGTACTGCAGTGGAAATGTAGACCCACGTTGTCAAACAAATAAATCTACGCAGCTAAAAGGCACCGCGTGCCCGTGGACAGCAAGCGCCGCGGTGGGTTTACGCCCTAATGCTAATCGGTTGGTTGAAAAAAAATAGTGGTTCGGTTGAAAAAAAATAGTGCTAAAATCTTTTTTTTTTTACACCTGTCTGTGGACACTTGGGTTTTTGAACGAATTTATACAAATAAACATACAATATGCACGCGTGAAAACCATAACCCTTCTTTGGTTGGCAGTTGGGTGATAAAACTGAGACCCTTCAAGTGAGAACTCCAACTATATCACTAACCGGATCTCACCCCAACGTAGACGAGACGATGAAATGGTCGCTTTTACGCAAGAGATACGAGACTTATTGCAATCTGTTGAAGGAGGTTTTCTCCTAATCTTTGCTTTTTTATAATACTTTATTCTTTACACTGTCATTCCTTAAGTCAATATGAATGTTTCCTACATGTTACGTTTATTTCTTTTCAAACCATAAAATACCCTCTCAACATGGTAGCAGAGCGTGTAAATATATAGGAAACGATTGATTAATGGACAAGTAAGGTTTCTTTAAAAAATAATTTGCAAAAACAGTTAAAAATTTTCAAAAAAATTCTAACGATCGCCTGTCAAAATGTCGACTTCATCTACGAGTTGTAAAATTGATATTGGTCGTTTGGAAGGTGAAGAAAATTGGTCTACATGGCGCTGTAAGGTACTGTTGCTTTTAAGGGGTACTCCTGGCGGGTTGGATGCTATAAATGGAAAACTTATAGAACCTATAAAACCAGCTACTACAGCAGCTGCAGACGTTAAAGTAAATTATGAAAAGACTTTAGAAGCATATCATAAGATAGATAGTACGGCGATGCTTATTTTGATGGCTAATATGTCGGATGCCACTTTACAAAAAGTCATGAGATTCTCAACAGCCAAACAGGTTTGGGATGAATTGCACACTTTGTTCAATGGAATATCTGAAGACAAAAGCTATTCACTATGCTACAGTTTCTTTGGCTATAAAAAAGATCCGTCACATGACATGTCAATGCATATATCCAAACTGAAAAATATATGGCATGAATTGAAAGTGGAACTTCAAAAAGGTGAAACCAAATATGATCTTCCAGAGCTATTACTAATCTGCAAGATCTTGGAAACTTTACCCGACGAGAAGTACTTCTCCGCAGCACAAGCTCTAGTTGTACAAAACAAGTTTATGCGTAAGAAAAAGTGTGGATATTGCGGACTATATGGACACAAAGTTAAAAAATGTCGCAAGTGGATATCGGACGGGAAACCTTCTAAAACACCTGGCCCATCGACAAGTCAAGCTAACAATGCCAATCTGACCCTCTCATTAATGGAAGTTGTTACAAATGAAGTCGTAAATATTATTGAAGAAGATCTTGACAGTTGGTTTGTTGACAATGGTGCTACAAGTCATGTCACCTGTCGAAATGACATATTTTCCAGCTTTCAACATTTCAGAAATAATCAAACAGTAACAACTGCAAATGGCTCAACAATTCAAGCTATTGGAAAAGGTACAGTTGATTTGATAGCAGACGTTCGCGGTCAGACACAAAACATTAGACTGTGTGATGTATGGTATGTTCCAGCAATAAAGAAAAACTTATTTTCCGTACTTGCTGTGCAAGATAAACTTGAGAAGAGTGTCTTCACATCTGAAAGAGAATATTGTCAATTGATAGTAGATGGAAAAATTAATTTAATTGGCACAAGAGTCAAGAATGGAGGACTCTATAAACTAAATGTAAAGAAAATTATAAATTCATCTCCTGAATTGAACTCACTGTCAACAAACAACATTTTACAACTCTATCATGAAAGATTTGCTCACCAGAATAAAAGACATGTAGAGCAATTGATTGAAAAGGAACTTGGTATAAAAGTCAAACTCGATTCTGAATTATGTACAGGATGTGTTTATGGTAAAACACATAGATATAAATTTGGAACAAGAGATCGAGCTAAAGCACCAGGAGAGATCATTCACACAGATGTATGTGGTCCGTTCCCCAATTCATTCAAAAAGTTTCGTTATTTTGTTTTATTTAAAGACGATTTCAGTAAGTATCGTCATGTTTATTTCATCAAGCACAAGTCTGAAGTGAAGGATAAACTTGTGGAAATGATAAACGCAACAAAGACTACTGGTCATATTATAAAGACAATTCTCAGTGATAATGGAGGAGAATTCCAAAATGAAGCTGTGAAGAAGATCTTAAATAATCATGGCATCCAACACCGTTTGACAATGCCGTATACGCCGGAACAGAACGGGTGCAGTGAGAGAGATAACAGAACTTTGGTAGAAGCTGCTCGTACTATGATGCACGCTCACGAAGAACTTCCACTCTCCTGTTGGTCTGAGCTTGTCAACACGGCTACTTATGTTCTGAATAGAACTGGGCCGACTTCTATAGAAGGAAAATCACCGTTTGAGTTATGGTTTACAAAGAAACCCTCAATCAAACATTTGAGAATCATTGGCACTGAATGTTATGCTCATGTTCCAAAAGTAAAGAGAACGAAAATGTCCAGAAAAGCTCAAAAATGTATTCTCATTGGTTACGATGGTGATGACGGTTATCGATTACTAAGCATACACAATAAATCGAATCCAACACTGATACGGTCAAGAGACGTAATATTCAACGAGTCAGTCATCAGATTTATTGGATTGGAGTCAGATGTCTCTGAAACAGAAAAACAAAGTCCAATTGTTGAGATGGAGGTTCATTTTCCTAAAACTGGAGAAAATCATCCAATGTTAGATGCAAGGGAGGATATTTTACACGACGCAACTATTTCAGATGTGCCTCAAACATTGAATGATGGTGCGAGTTTTGAAGAAACAATTCCCAATTTGCCTACAATATCGGATGAACCTAGTAGAAATGAAGAAGATTCTAATGAGTTCTATATTACGCCTGAATCATCAGAAGTTGATTCAGATGAAGATGATGAACGAGAAAATTCTACGACAAGGAATCTAAGAGATAGATCGACATTGCGACCACCACAACGATTTGAAGATTTTATTATGTCTACTGTTGTTAGTGATTTTAATGAACCCAAATCATACAAAGAAGCAATAAAAAGTCCTCAGAAAGCGGAATGGTTAAAAGCAATGGAGAGCGAACTAAAATCTCTAAAAGATAATAAAACTTGGATTTTGGTGGATAAACCAAAAGGCAGAAAACTGATTTCTTGTAAGTGGGTGTTCAAAGTTAAAACCCATGCTGATGGAAGTCTTGACAAACATAAGGCGAGATTAGTAGCAAGAGGTTATACACAAAAGAAAGGAATTGATTATAGTGATACATTTAGTCCTGTTGCTAGAATGGCCACAATAAGATCGATTCTTAGCATCGCTGCAAATGAAGGATTATCCCTCAGACAGTTTGATGTAGCAACAGCATTTTTGAATGGTTCACTAGATGAAGATATCTACATGAATCAGCCAGAAGGATATAGTGATGGTACGACTAAAGTATGTAAATTGAAGAGAAGTTTATATGGTCTTAAACAAGCTCCAAGATGTTGGAACAAATGTATTGTTGATTATTTGAAAGTTTTAGGATTCAAACAATGTGACACAGATCCATGTTTGTTCATTAGAAACCGACTTAACAACAAGATCATTCTTGGACTCTATGTTGATGATGGTCTAATAGCTTCAACGAACCCAAAGGAATCTGAAAAGTTTTTGGCAGAATTGAAACGGAAGTTCAAGATAACCACAAAACCAGCTTCTTACTTTCTGGGTTTGGAAATCTTCAAAAATAACGATGATTCCATCAAAGTCTCTCAAAAACATTATGCTAAAAGGCTACTGGAACGCTTTGGTATGAGTGATTGTAAAGCCGTTAGTACTCCAATCATTAAAGAAGCACAACCTGCACAACCATGCTCAGTAAAAGAGGATGAGGTTAAATTTCCCTATCGTGAAGCCGTTGGTGCGCTAGCTTATTTAATGACAGGTACTAGACCGGACATATCATACGCTATTAGTGTCGTATCCAGGAAACTTACAAATCCCTCTTTAGAAGATGTTAACAAGGTTAAACGCATACTTCGTTACATTCAGGGAACCCTTGATACAGCAATTGTATACAAAAAGGGATACAAAACTGGAATCTTGGAATGTTTTAGTGATTCTGATCATGGTGGAGATTTCGATACAGGACGCTCTACTTCTGGAATCTTATGCGTGTATGCAGGAGGAGTAATCTCTTGGGCAAGTCATAAACAGACTTCTGTAGCTATCTCAAGCACCGAAGCAGAACTTGTTGCAGCTAGTGAAGCGGCTCGTGAGATTGTTTGGCTGAAGAGACTTTTTAATGAAATTACTACTTTGATAGAAGTCCCTACTTTACAAGTTGATAATGATGCTGCTATAAAGCTTGCACAAAACCCAGAGTTACATCGTCGCACAAAGCACATTTCTATTAGACATTTTTATGTAAGGGAATTAGTTACTGAAAAAGAACTTCAAGTTAAGTATGTTCCCACAGAATACCAGTGTGCTGATATTTTGACTAAGCCTGTGCATAAACCCAGACTGGATCTAATTTCAGGAATGGTGGGACTTATACGATAAAGATTATCGAAAAAGGGAGGATGTTGAAGGAGGTTTTCTCCTAATCTTTGCTTTTTTATAATACTTTATTCTTTACACTGTCATTCCTTAAGTCAATATGAATGTTTCCTACATGTTACGTTTATTTCTTTTCAAACCATAAAATACCCTCTCAACACAATCGGCTACCGCCCAATCGGAAAACAAGTTTAAATCATTGCAAGAGTCAATTCGCGAAATTATAGCACAAAACTCGGAAATGAAAACATCCCTAGCCTTCGTCACTAAACAATACGATGACATAATAATAAAAATAGATGAAATTGATAGAGAACGAAAAATCGATCATGCTTATATTAATCAACTAGAAAATAAAGTCGAGAATTTAGAGCGTATTTTATGTCTTACAAAGATTGAGATGAGAAACATACCAAAGAAGGAAGGTGAAAATAAAGAGGATCTGCATAGAGTAGTATCTGAAACAGCCAGGGTACTGGAGTTGCCTGTCGAACGGCAGGATATAAAGGATATTTTTCGCATTACTAAAAAGGGTGGAGGATCTTCTATTATAGCTGACTTTGTCTCGGTAACTACAAAGGAAAATCTACTGCAAAAAGTCCGTAACTTCAATCACAATAACCCCCAAGCCAAGTTGAATACATCCCATATAAATATACCAGGTGAAGCAAAACCAATATTTCTATCAGAAAGCTTGACTATGAAGGCGCAACGATTATACTATCTTCCAAGGAAATTTGCGAGCGACAATGGCTTTAAGTTCTGCTGGACCTCACTTGGAAAAGTCTTTCTTCGACAAAAAGAAGGAGATCAATACATACTTGTAAAAGACGAAGCTGATCTAAAACACAAATTACCACGATCACTGTATAGAGAACATGCACGTTTTGATCATGTACTGCTTGTTGTTAGGTTATTATTATCTTCTTATCTGCAATTGCTGTCTTTTTGTAAAACACATAAACAAAAACCAATCAAACACACTCAAACAAATCCACTTAACACAATACAAACAAACAATGAATTTAATTACATACACAACATTAATTGTTCTCGTGTGGGTATGCCTAATATCATGTATCCAACACTAACTTTCACTATATTAATTCGCTCCCCAACATGCGACAGAAAATATATACGTTTATTCAATGGCTAACATGGACCATAACATCTCAACACAGATAGATAACTTTACAGTGGCATCTTCTTATCACTGTAGTACGGACGCCTGTAACGAAATCATGAAAAACTCTAAAACCTAGCTAAAAATTATAACTCAAAACATTCGAAGTATCTATAAAAACTTAATTAGTTTTCAGGCTCAATTGGCTAGGCTATCGTCTGAAATCGACATCATAATCTTGACAGAGTGCTGGCTAAATGCTGACAAACCGATACCGACTATGCAAAATTACGTGGCTTACTCTAGCAAAAAATGTCTTAATCAAAACGACGGTATTGTAATATTTGTTAAAAGCTACCTCCAATGTACGGTTGAAGAACCAGACCCAGTAGGGGCTAGCTTTCTTCTGTTAAAAATCGATTCCGATACTTGTATTTTAGCTTCCTATAGATCACCATCAATATATTGTATTGATGGCTTCCTCAACTCTCTGGTAAATATTTTAAGTAAATTAAAAGCAAATAACATAATGTTGGTAGGAGATATCAATATAGATATAAAACCTAATAATACAGATAGAAATAGTTCGTCCTATCTAAATTTAACTGCAGAGATGGGCCTCTTACCGGGACATATCTTTCCTACTAGGCTGCATAACTGCCTCGATCACATAATGATTAGAACCACTACTTGTGCAACAGTTATAGTTATAGACTCCACAGTTAGTGACCACGACTCCGTAATGTTATGTATTGGTAGCGTCCCCTCTAAAAACCAGAATCTTAGACAAATTACAAAAGCAAACTATGAAAGCGCTGTTGAACAATTAAAAACCATAGATTTTACTTTTATTACCCAAAATTGTGATGCAAACGAAGCCGCTACAAGATTTGTCGAAAGTCTTATGGCCACGATATCACAACACTCCACAGTAACGAGGGTTCCTAACCGTAAAGTAGTCCTTAAACCCTGGATCACACCTGGCCTCTTACGATGTGTTCGACACAGGGATAACCTCCACCGAAAATTCCTGGCAGACCCCAAAAACGGAGCTGGTGAGTTAACATACAAAAGATACCGTAATCACTGTAACCTATTACTCAGGAAACTAAGAAACGCCCACGAAAGCTCTGCTTTAATTAAAGTCAGCAAAGGACAGTAAAGAAACTTGGAATATTATAAAATCAGTTACCAATCAAACCGGGAAACAACAATCAGCTGACAAACTTCTACCTGCCACTGAAATTGTGGACGCGCCAAATACCACTGAGCAAATAAACCATTCTTTTTCAAACATCGGTAAGGTATTGGCAGACAATATTATTAAAAACAAAAAATCCCCACTAGCCCCATATGTCATTGAAACACCCCCAACGCGAGACTCTATGGTCTTACTTCCTCCGGACGAGGCTGAAGTAGAGTCAGTCATTACCAACCTAAAAAATGATTGTGCCACAGGATGGGACTCTATTCCGGCTAAACTCCTCAAGCTGGGCAAAGAAGTACTAGTTCCACCTATTACAAAACTTATTGAAGCCTGCTTTGAACAAGGTGTTTTTCCTCGTATCTTTAAGAAATCCTTAATCACACCTGTTCATAAGGGTGGAAACCAAGACGAGGTAAAAAATTATAGTAATTATCTCAGTTCTGTCAGCACTGTCAAAAATATTAGAAAAATTGTTAAACCGCAGATTAATGAAATACCTTGAGCACTACAAAATTATATCGGACACACAATTTGGTTTTAGGCCCAGGAAAAGCACCGCAGACGCAGTTAATCAACTCGTTGATTACGTGACTGGGAAACTCGATGCAAAGCAAAAATGTCTAGGTGTTTTCCTGGACCTAGCCAAGGCATTTGACACCGTCTGTATTCCAACGCTTGTGACCAAGTTAGAGAATGCTGGAATCCGGGGAAAGGCTCTGGGTATTTTTACGGACTTCCTCAACGACCGGACACAAAAAGTAAAGATTGGTGGGGTGATTAGCAACGAAGCCAGGGTTGAATACGGTGTCCCTCAAGGTAGCTGCCTATCCCCTAGCCTTTTTCTACTCTATGTGAATGACCTATGCCAGCTGTCTCTTAGTAACGGTAAAATCTTCAGCTATGCAGACGACACGGTACTAATATTCCACGGTGAGTGTTGGGATGCAGCACGGGAAGCTGCCGAGACAGGCTTTCGTAAAATAATCCACTGGCTGGAAGCTAACTTGCTAACCCTTGACATCTCGAAAACCTCTTTTTTGCAATTCACTTTCGCCAAAACAAAGCCTAAAGTATTAAGTCTCAAAGCACACTCCTGTGACGTCGCTAATAGCTGTAGTACTCCATGCACATGTCTTCCAATCACACAACAAAAAACAATGAAGTACCTAGGAGGTACTGGACGACGGACTTAGCTGGCGTCCCTACATTGAACAGACCTCCTCCCGTATTAGGAAACTTATATGGGCGTTCAAAAAATTACGACAAGTGGCTGAGTTTAAGCTTCTCCGTGCGGTTTATCTGGCACTGGCACAGTCAATCGTAGGTTACTGCATTACTGCTTGGGGAGGTGCTTGTAAAACCTACATGATACGCCTCGAGAGAGCCCAACGATCTTTGTTAAAAGTCATGGACCTTCAAGCCGTACCGGGTCCCCACAAGAACCCTGTATGAAAGTTGCCAAGTACTTACAGTGAGACAACTATACCTGCTCAATCTCATATTAAAACAGCACGAAAAGACACCGGTAAATCACGCAATCAAACATAAGAGAACTGTCAGTAATGTATGTAGCACAGTGAAATGTAAGACCGCATCCGCTCGACGACAACGTCTATACCTATCTACTTATTTATATAACAAAATAAACAACATCCGCAACTTCAACCCACTAACAAAATCTAAAACTAAGATAAAATTAAATTCATGGCTTCAAACACTAGACAAAAGAGAAAAACTTACCAATAGACGGAAAATTTAATTAAAGACCAATACAGGAGATGATTAATAGTTAGTTAGGCTAACCAAGTCTCTTAATATACAACCAAAGTCCAACCACCAACCATGATCACTCACACCACACATCAAATTCACACACACATAGACATAACACATTCACACCTACGCATACAAAGCACGCACACACACACACCACACAAGAGCACGTAATTATGCATTATTTTTTATGGTTATTTTTGTTTTTCTTTTTTAACTTCTGATGCTAAATGATGTGAACACTAGCACCAAAAACGGGTGGAGACACTGACACCACACAGGTCTCACCTAGCACAGGAGTCAGGGTTTCAAATGGAAATGTATAATTTTTCTTGTGTCAATAAAAATATTTTATTGTTTTATTATAATTATTTAGTCCTCATCGGTCAGATTCAGACTTAAATAATGTCATCATCTATACAAATAAATATAATTGAAGTGTTTGTTTGTAATTTCAAACAAACAGGTTATACATAATAGGTACTGAATGCTTGAAAGTACAGACGGTACAGAGTAACAAAAAAATCGTTTTTTATTAATTACTAGCTGACCCGCGCAACTTCGTCTGCGAGCGTGCGTACATAAAAGAAAGAGAGGTTAGAGAGAGTGTGCGTCAACCTTAAAAGTTAGACATAATTATGGCCATTGCGGATATTTTTTTAGAGCTTTTTAAGAGGGACAATTCCGACATACATGATAATTGCGTAACTTTAACCGTTCCCGCACAAAGGAAGCTCTCAAAAGGAGTAAATCCCTATAATATACTATTACCGATGGATAATCATCAAATGACCCCTCCCACTCTGGACGGAGCGGAAGGGATTGTCAGACTTGTACTGACTAAAATCCACCCCACGTTTCTTCTGTTGCCCTTTGCGTTCCAGGGCCGCGGTATCTCTTTCGAACAGTCCCGCAACCCTGGCAGGCCTCGCTCCTCTCGGATCCCATCCCGTTTGATGACATCTCTTTGAGGCGCGTGTGGAACACGAACACGCCGTCACCACGGCCTGTCGTTATAAGACGGACGGATGGCGAGCTAGCCCATTACTCACTGTCCACAGGCCCGCGACCCTCGACAGCCTTACGTCTTCATCTTTAGACACTCGATGACAATCATACACCAGCTAGAACGAAAGTTCTCATCAAAGTTCTTGAAATGGGCCGAGACACGATAAAACTGCTGTAAACTGTTGCGGACCTCTTGCAACTGCCTTCCGTCTCCATCGTCAGACCTTTGATGATAGACATACTCCAGGCAGGTCTAAAGTTCTCATCAAGGTGCATGAAATCAGCCGAAACACGATATAGATGCTGTAAACTCTTGAGGACCTCTTGCAACTACCTTCCGTCTCCATCGTCAGACCTTCGATGACAGTCATACTCCAGCTAGGTCTAAAGTTCTCATCAAGGTGCATGAAATGAGCCCAGACACGATATAGATGCTGTAAACTCTCGAGGACCACTTGCAACTGCTTTCCTTCTCCATCGTCAGACATTCGATGAAAGTCATACTGACCACTCAGTATGGTTTAAAGTTTTCATCAAAGTGAATGAAATGAGCCCAATAACATTATACCTGCTGCAAACTGTTTAGGACCGCTTGCAACTGCCATTTGTCTCTATCGTTTGACCGTCGATGACAGTCAGGTGCATGAATTGAGCCCAAACACGTTATTGTTGCTGCAAACTCTTGAGGACCTCTTGCAAGTGCCTTCCGTCTCCATCGTCAGACCTTCGATGACGTCATACTCCAGCTAGATCTAAAGTTCTCATCAAGGTGCAGGAAATGAGCCCAAACATGATTGCTCAATTTAAAAAACAAAAGATCATGTATATCGGACTTCTCTGTAAAAAGTTATGCGTGGTCAGGTCATACATAAAATAAAAAATATAGACGCGTCGAATTGAGAACCTCCTCTTTTTGTTTCGTTGGTTAATAAACCAAGCTTCAGACATTTGACACGGGCGAGGGTCATTCTTTCACGGAAAACTTAACACCGCGACTCAGAAAATGGAGTGAAATTAATAGCGCCATCTATCGAGCACGAAATTTAACCGTTAAAATATAATGCATGTAAAGCGATCGAACACACACTCTACAGGGATATAGCGTCATGTAGACTAATCTAGAGTACTTTTTGCTCTCAGACCCGATTTAAAAGTTATCTTGTGAGCACATTTTTATTAATTAGTACCATTTTGGTGCAATAGATGTCGTTGCATGTATCTTACACAATGATGGTAAGTTCTTCTTGAACACTTTTAATTTATAAATCTTTTGATAGAGAGCACTGATTACAGCTGAAACAAAAACTAAAACCTTCTCTAAGTTCCCCACAATATTTGTGCATTGAATCTAATCACATTGGTTTTCCCAACAACATGAACACCCGCCTCGCAGCGCGCGCGGGTCATTATTTTGATGCGGAGTTATTGTAAAACTGTGATATCTCCTAAGATATTCATCTAAATTGAATAGTGTAAAGGGCAATTTTGGTCGCAATTGAATGCTAAAGATGACTAACATATTTATTTTGATAAGGATTAATACTATGTCGGTAAAAACACCTTCGCAAATAAAACATTAATTTTGACCAAATTTTAAAATCATAAAAATGGTTATTGTGAGTCAACCTTAAAAGATAGGCATGTGCCGTCGCGGACTTTTTTTGAGACCTTTTTAAGAGGAATAATTCCCTGCTACATTATATTTGTGCAACTTTAACCGTTTACGCAGCGCACGCAACGGAAGCTATCAAAGAGAATATTTTTTCCCCGTTTTTGCAACATTTGTCATTGATGCTCCGCTCCTATTGGTTGTAGCGTGATGATATATAGCCTATAGCCTTCCTCGATAAATAGGCTAACCAACACAAAAAGAATTTTTCAATTCGAATCAGTAGTTCCTGAGATTACCGCGTTCAAACAAACAAACAAACAAACTCTTCAGCTTTATAATATTAGTATAGATTGTCTGTCTATCTCTTTGTTACGACCGGGTTACGACTAATCTCTGAAAAGGCTGGACCGATTCTGTCGGGACTTTTAACTGGCAGATAGCTGATGTTTTATGGGTTACTCCATATAATATCAGCTATCTGCCAGTTAAAAGTCTTAGGCTATTTTTGTTTTGGAAAAAGAATTAGGATCACGTGCAAAAAATTAAAACCCTATCAAAATCCGATTCATATCATAGTAGTATCGTATCGTTCGTATGGTAGTAGTAGTCATATTTTATAATAAACCCACGCAGACGAAGGTCGCGGGCACAGCTAGTATACGATAAGCTTTTATTAGTCTTCTAGTTCCTCCCATACCATGCTCGATTCACTTTGAGAAGGCGCACAGTGGATCGTCCCCATTCAAGAGGTTGGACATTAGGACATAGAATCAAATACTGAAGAAGTAAGTAATTTCAAAATAATAAATATGTAGTTCCATTCCTCTATTAAAGAAGAACAGAAATTGTTACTACGCGTTTTTTATTTGACCATAACTTTAGGTGCAAATCGAAGAAAACTGTTATTTTTGTATGGAAAAGAACACAAAAATGTCTGTCTCATGATTCCCTCCTTGTTTCGATTTGCGGTTTTCATTACTGTTTTTTACCTATTTTATGCCACATTTTCTTCAAAATTGTCTTCTGAAAATGATGAGTCACGTCATTTTTAACCGACTTCCAAAAGGAGGAGGTTATCAAGTCGTCAGATTTTTTTTTGGTTTTTTTTTTGTGTGTATGTTCAGCGATATCTTCGCCAATTGTGAACCGATTTCGATGATTCTTTTTTGTTTGGTAGAATATTGTTTCGCGGTGGTCCCATTTAAATATCATAATTTGGTGAAGATCTGATGCTGATATTCGGAGATATACTATGGAACTCTTCAAAAATAGACGGCAAATCTGTCGTGATTGCTGAAATCGCTTGGATGTTTATTGTTTATACAACATCATAACCTATTATCACGCTTGTATGCTCAGGGGGTACGCAGATGTGTACTGTACAAATTTTCGAAAGTTAGGTATTATTGGGGATAAGCCTATTACCATGAAATGTATTGTTAGCGGTTCACTAAGGTTTCACCAAAACTCTTTTAAATAATATTTAACCGACTTCAAACAAAATGAGGAGGCTCTACGTTTGACTGTGTGTCCCGTATGTTCACCGATTTCTCCACTAATTGCGGACCGATTGTCAAAATTATTTTTTTATTCGAAAGCCATACTAAGGTGGTCCCGTTGTCACAAAGTTAGAATCTCATGATGGGATTCCAGGGAAATCGAGGGCAACCCTGAAATTTTACAATGTTTTTCATATAGGTACTTTCTAACGATATTTGTACCTCATAATCATTATCTCATGTTGCCGAGCTGATGATGGAAGGTATTAGTCAGGATCTGATGCTGATCTTCGGAGATATACAATGGAACGCTTCATTAATAGGCAGAAAATCCGTCGTGATTGCTTCAATCGCTTGGATGTTTTACACAATATTAGAACATAACATAATGCCTGTATGGCTCTGAGGGAGTACGCAGATGTGTACAGTACACCCAGATTTCGACGATTTTAGGTATGATAACGATATAAGGTAAATTTTATTGGGGATAATTAGCCTATTACCTTGAAATGTGTTGTTGTGTATGTAAAATAAATGTATAGCAAATATTTGTGTAGAATATTGCAACTAAAAAAGGAAAAATAAAAAAACTTTTGCAAAAAATAAAACCTACTTCAAAAACAAAAAAACGTGGAAAAATAACTTTAGCTTCAGAAGTCGGTGGCAAAAAAACTCAATCGATCAAACAAAAGTCACCGACTTCTGAAGCTAAAGTTATTTTTCACGTTTTTTTGTTTTTGAAGTCTGTTTTTTTTTAAGTTGACATTGCTATTCATGGACATGGTGTAAGATATTGTGTCTACTTTTGTTATTTAGGTACTAATGTGGGTATGCGCTAATTTGAATAAACCAATCAGCTATCCATCTCAGTGTTTAATTGACGTTGTATTTGGCGACGAGAAAATCGAATTCTTTGTTAAATTGTTATTAAGTACCTAATAATGCCGATCGGTCGACTAGAACCATTCGACATTAGTTCGAAGCAGTGGCCGTCGGCGTCGTATATTCGCCGTGTCAAACAGTACAGTCGAGTTCATTAATATATTGGCCCTTTCAGGCTTCAAAAATATATGACCGTCAAAAAAAATCATAATATTGTGACAACTATAAGCATCATTAAATTGTGGTCAAGATTTACATTCATTAATATGTGACTGGTTTTTCTCAATAACATGTATACAGCCAAAAGCACATTTTTATATGAACAACATTAAGATCATATTATCTGAACATTGTAGGATTCACAATTATGTATGCACACATGAATACAATAATATCTAAACAAGTAAATGTAATTCAAATTCAACCTTATTACTTACGTCATAAAGATGATCTTCCTAGCAATCTTAAAATTGCATGGTCAAGGAGTTTGCAACATTATTTATCACTGGCTAGATTAACTTCAAATGATGTTAGGTTTTTCTAATAAAATTATAACTGACGCACATGTCATTCAACGATTTAATTCTACGATTTATTATACAATAATAAATCGTATGATTTATTATTCTATTGAAATATACCTACCCATTTAAAATAAAAATGTATAGAATTGATGAGCATACGAAACATAAAATAGTTTATATGTGTGAGGAAGGTGTATCTAAATCAGCCATTGCAGAAGAATTAGGCATATCGGTAAGCAAAGTAATTTTAGGTATTCGTCCATGTTTTTCTCTGATCTCTAATGTGGTAATTTAATAAAATCGTTCTTTAACAGAGAAATACTGTTACATTATGGTGGAAAAGGTGGCAAGAAGAAGGAAATCTTACAAAACATGTATCTTTTGGCCGACCTAGGAAAACAACTCATGATCAAGATATGCAACTGGTTGAAAGTGTTTGAAATGCAAGATTTATCAGAACATCTACATTTGCAGCTGATCTGGCTGTATCCAGCTTAACTATACGACGAAGACTTAATGAAGCGGGAATTCATCACCGAATTCCAGCTAAAAAAATGTTACTAACGGAAAGGCATAAAATGTTACGTTTACAATTTGCTAACAGATATTTAAATTATGATTTTGAACACGTCGCTTTCATGGACGAGAAAGTTTTTGTCTCTTCGGCGGACGGGCGGATCTCTTTGTATCGTGCAGCCAATACACGATATGATGAAGAGAATGTATTGCCAAATAGACGCAGTGGACGCATTACGATCGGGTTTTGGGGGTGGATAAATTCCGGTGGACCCATAGAATTGTGCGAAATATCTGGCCGAATGAGGAGTGATACCTATTTAGATATTCTAAAAGACGTGTTTTTACCAAGTGCAAAAATCGTTTATCCTGATAATCATCGAATTACTTTTATACAGAATAATAGTTCCGTTCACAATGCCAGACGAGTTCAAAATTGGATAGCTGAGCAAGTAGACTTGGAATTAATAAAAATTCCACCGAAAAGCCCGGACCTTAACCCCATAGAGAATCTATGGGGGTTAATGGAACAGAATTGGGACTGTAATGAGGCTCGCACGGAAGAGAATTTAAAGGCTCATGCATATGACATCTGGAATAGTTTTAGAAATAGTGATTGTTGCCACAATATTGTACAGTCAATGAGAGCCCGACTACAAGCAGTGATTGATGCGAACGGATCATACACAAGATATTAAGTAACTGTTTTAACATTTTTAATTTGGCCGCCAATAATTGTTTATAACTAAGATTAATTTTAGTTTAAGATAAAATATTGTTTGTTTTTTTTTTTAACGTAAGTCATGTGCTATTTTGTTGCATATTACTTTAATATTTAAATAGATATACTTGTTACTTAGATATTCTTGTCAAATAATACAGTTTAAACTATAATGTAATGATATTCTTTTCTTTCCCGTTACGTGAATTCAATTCACTGTCAAACAACTTCGTTAGTCATAAAAAAGTTGTGGTGGCAAAGTAATCAAAGTTTAGGTCGAATCGTATCAATTCTATATAAATGACAGGTGGCACATATTTTTTTTACAATTCTTAAATGGCCATGCTGTACGAAAAACATACGGCATTGAAAGACACTCATTTTAAAAACAAACGCAAACGCGAGGAAAACAAAGGAAACTACTGTCACTTCTGTAACAATGTAAACTAGCTCTTATTTGTGCGAGCAAATAATTAACTTTCCCATGCATGTAGAGATAATTAAGAAGCTTACCCTGCTCAGATATTATAAAAGCCAATACTATATTTTTGAAAAGGGTGATCACATAATATTATTGCCTAATGCACAGTATATTGTATTATTGAACCGTTCATGATCACATATTATTGAACTGTTCATGATCACATATTATTGCACAATGCACAGCATATATTATTGAACCGTTCATGATCACATATTATTGAACTGTTCATGATCACATATTATTGCACAATGCACAGCATATATTATTGAACCGTTCACATGAGGACATATTTTTGATCTATAGGTTCTATAGAATTTATTGAGCTTTCCAATGCTCACAATATTTTGAATCCTTGACAGTGCCAATATATTAATGAACTCGACTGTACCTACATTATACTTAACGAGATTAAAGAGAATTTGTGTGTGCCGTTGTTAATTACAGTTGTGGGTGAAACCACATACTCTTAATGTGCGATCATGAAACGAAGAAATTCGACGAATTAGTACGTTTGGTGACCGATCATTTAGAACCACAGAGATCAGCGTGTTGGGGAATGCATGACGGACTATCTTCAAGATTAAAAACATCTCGCGACCACGTGTAACTTTGGCACAATGCTAGAAGAAAACTTACGTGACCAATTTGTTTCGGGACTATCCAACAGTACGATGCGATCTCGTATTTTTGCTGAGAAAAATATTAAATACAAGGAGGCAGTGGAGCTGGGTCTGGCTTTAGAGGCTGCAGGCACGCGGAGGTGAGCGCGGCGACCGCCCGCCGCAATCACGACCTCAGGTGCAGGCGGCGACGTGGGCGAAGGCCTGCACAGGACACGCGGGCCGAGCACGTGGTGGAGGCGCGCGCCGGCCAGGGCGCAACCCAGGCGCTAGGGTCGACGCCGCGGCGCCGACAGGCGGCACCCGTTTTTTTTTTCGGATGTGAAATGATCAAATAACCCCTCCCACTCTGGGCTGAGCAGGAGGGAGTGTCAGACTTTTACTGACTAAAACCCATCCATGTTCCTTCCTTTGCCCTTTGAGTTCCAGGGCCGCGGTATCTCTTTCGAACAGTCCCGCAACCCTGGCAGGCATCGGTCCTTTCGGACCCCTTCCTGTTTGCTGACTCTCTTTGAGCCGCGCGTGGAACACGAACGCGCCGTCGACACGGCCTGTCGTCATAAGACGGACGGACGGCGAGCTAGCCCATAGCTCACCGTCCACAGGCCCGCGCCTACGGTGGCCGGGGGCCACCACGTGGCCCCCGACGCCCGGTGCGTCTCCCGCGGCGGCTGGGACGTGAGGTTCTCTCTCTCTCACGTTCCGCCACCTCCTTCGCTAGCAAGGAGGTGACGGCGTCCTATTCCGTCTCGCTCCGGACCATGGATTGAACCAAGGCCGGAAGCGAGAGTTCGCCGCCGCCGATCGCCGCTACGAGGACACGGTGGTGCTCCGCCCACGCGGGGCAGATCTCCACCGTGTGCTCCACCGGGTCCTCCGGTCGATCCTCACAGGCGGCACCCCTGCGGCGCCGGCGCAGGCCGCATCGACTCAACAGTGCTTGCGGTGTGGAAAGCCACATCGGCCGGAAAGATGTCGTTACATCAATTACAATTGCAATGTGATGAGTGTAACCAACGTGGACATTTGAAAGTGATGTGCAGAGGTGCGTATGGTAGGCAAAACTACCTAAGTGAAGACAACTCGGGGGACGAGGATTTGTTTAGCATCGAACTGGCGTCTAAAGGTAACAAACCTTATTTTGTTAACGTGAACATTGACAGTTACGAAATTAAATGTGAAGTCGATTCTGGAAGTCGTACTTATTTCGGCGATTAGTGAAGACTTTTCTAAGCAAATGTTTCCAAATAAAAAACATCAATCCGATAATTTAATGTTACGGTGTTATGCAGGTACGCGGATTGAGACATTAGAATATTTATAAGGTACCTGAGGGTAATATAAGGCCTACCTAATTTCGATTCGCTTTATTTATTTATTGCTATAAAATAGCTATTTTTTAAGGTCGGCCAGTATTGCTTCTTATAAATCTAAACAGACGTAGAAATGAAATAAATGTGTATAAACGTCATATTTTATATTACATTTAAAACAAAAATCACGTACAAGGTAGCCTAATAAGGCCCGGGTTGTTTATTAACGCCCTACCCGTTTTCATGTTTTCGGAAAAGTGTAAAACCATCAGAAATGATTCACTAATAATATTTAAACTGTAAGTAGGTACTCATCGTTGTTTAGTTGTATTAGGTATTATTATTTCTGTGAGAACACAATTTGGAAGGACATTTATATCGTTACTTTTAGGTAGGAGGTTGGGGTTTGGTGGGGGGGAGGGGGCAGGTCATAGGAACCCTCCGAGGGGAGCGAAAGTCGTCGGAGATACATAGTTTTTTTTTATGAGCTTTTTAAAACTGACATATTTTTTAGTAAAAATTTAGTATCGTGCCGCAGGCGGGGGGGTGGGGCTTGGAGGGGGAGGACAGGGGGGTCCCCCTTGCCTCCTGGTATCACTCCCATGAAAAGGTAATGCACCAAAACCGATTAATGTAATCTAACCTCAAAACACTTTTTATTCACCTAAAAAGCCTAAAAGGTCTACAAACACTAGTATTTAAGAACATTGTTACTTAGCCCAAAATATATGCTTTCCCGCTTTTTTTTTTTCTTTTTTTTTACGTGGAAAGGGGGTATTTTACCATGCTACGACTCCATGACGTGCGCTCGCTTCGCTCGCATATTAAATAACACTCTTTGACTTCTGTCCCCGAAGTGCCGGGCCTCCGCCGGCCTCCTTCGTCGGCCTACGGCCCGGTGCCCATGCCGCCCTTAAACGATACTGCCGCGAGACGGTCGGGGTGGGCGTCCGCTTATTGAAAATTTGAAAAAAGCTTTTTATTTGTATGTACTATCTACAAAAAAAAATTGAACTTCGAAATTCTTGTCCACTAATGGATATTTTATCCATTTGAAGTATCGGAATATCAAAATTCTGAATAAAGTTTTTTTGGAATTTTTGGGTGTTCCCAGTAGTAAGTGTGCTTTGCTCGCTGAACATTCCACACGTACGTTATACTCTATGCTAAAATAGTCTGTGGTGTGGTTCAAAATACTCATTATCATGTGTCATGGTGTAAAATGTCACCTTTTTCTATACAATAATATCAATAATTCTGCAATTAATATCTCCGAAACTATTCATCTCCGACGGGTAAAATTACACAAATGGTTTTCTTATATTAGTAGGAACCTACAATAAAAATTACAACATCCTAGGTTAAAGTAACGATTTAAGTGTCTAGCCTAATATTTAAACTGTAAGTAGGTACTCATCGTTGTTTAGTTGTATTAGGTATTATTATTTCTGTGAGAACACAATTTTAAGCAAAATCGGTTCCCTTTAATTGAATAGGCTTAATTGCGCGATGCACATGGGCCTTATTAGCCGCAATTTAAATAAGTATAATTATTAAGAAATTGTTGAGATATAATTTATATACTGAATTGGTGTTAGCTTTTAATTATTATTTTGTACGTTCCCTATAATAACCAAAACGTTTACACTGTTGTAAGTCCATTATTTTTTAAATGGGCGTTATTATACTCCAGGCGTTATTTGCCTCCGGTACCTTATTGGTCAATGTTAAACTGGGTAATGTTACGGCAAACAATTTGCCTTGTTATGTCATTAAAAATGGTGGATGCCCATTATTGGGCCGGGATTGGTTAAAGTCCCTCAATATGAAACAAATAAATTTCAATGATATCATTGCTGATCCATGTATTAGTAAGTTAGCTACAGAATTTCCTGAGGTTTTTACGGACAAATTAGGAAAAACTAAAAAATTGCTCCAATTGCAACTGACTAATCAGGAGCCCGTGTAAGTGCGGGCGCGCCCCGTGCCGCTGGCACTCCGCGGGCGTGTCGAGCGTGAGCCCGAGCGGCTGGAGGCCGAAGGCACCATCTACCGGGTCAAGCACTCTGATTACGGCACACCCATCGTGCCGATTATCAAGACGAACGGCGATATCCGAATTTGTAGCGATTATAAAGTGACCATCAATCCTAAACTTAAACGCGAATTTTAACCGCTCCCACGAATCGAAGAGTTGTTTGCCACCCTAAGTGGGGGAAGGGAATTTACCAAAATTGATCTAACCCGTGCATATCAACAGACGATGTTGACGGATTATTCACAAGTGTGTACACTGTACAGCTATTACTACTACTATAACTATTAAGACACATTGTCTTTATTAACTGCGCGCACGTGCGCACGTATTGTTCGGGCCAAAGCTCCCGGGGGCGGCGGCGACGGCGGGGAGAGAGACGGCGCTGCAGCAGCCGGGCTTGCCGGGCCCGCGTTTCCCACTTCCGTCTCCAGCTCACTGGATACCTCTGATGCATCCTCGAAAGCATCATGGTCATGATCACCACCCTCTCCCTTGTGAGTGCCGATGCTTGCTCAAAATTGTGGTAATTAAATAAAAATGCGTTTAATGCTTGTAATACATTTTCGCCACTAAGAACTGCAATCTTAATGGCTTTTTAAACCGACTTCACAGCATTTTCAGCGGCGCCATTACCCTGTGGCCTTTATGGTGCCGTTGTCACATGTGCAACACAATTTTGGTTGCAATAATTTTTAAATTCAGTCGATTGGAATCGTGGTCCGTTATCCGTAACGAGTTGCGAAGGTAATCCAAACCTACTACAAACCGTAATAAAAGCTGTGATTGTTGACTGTGCGTCTGTACGACCCATAGGAAGTGCCTCTATCCCACAGAGCATCTTATATATGCTCTATCCACTTCGAATGCGCGTTGACTATAATTAGGTATTTTTTTCCTGAATACTCGGCAAAATCTGCATGTAAGCGTTGCCATGGTAACAAAGGAAATTCCCACGGATGCATGTCAGCCCATCACACACCATTGACACATCACACACCATCACACCACACACGCCATTGACACATCATTTTCACCGAACTGGAGATTACTATTCGAAATCAATTTGTTAAATAAATTATCATAGTCACGAAGACCTTTATGATTACGAAGAGCAACATACAGATCTAGATAAGTAGAAAACCCACGGAAAGCCATAATGACAACACTTAGTAGCAGAGGTTGTAATTACAACTGAATTTATAAGTATACTAAAGTACCTGTATTCCATCAGCAATACAATAAAAAAAATAGTTATAGGCAAAATATCTCGGAATATTTTAGGCCATATTTTCTTCAAGGACACATGGTGCCTCCAAATGCCCCCTCATTTGGAGGCACCATGTGTCCTTGAAGAAAATATGGCCTAAAATATTTAAATAACAGTAATGAAAACTGCAAATCGAAACAAGGAGGGAATCATGAGACAGTCATTTTTGTGTTCTAAACTAAAAAATAACAGTTTTCATCGATTTGCCCCTAAAGTGCTGGTCAAAAAAATGCGTGTTAACAATTTCTGTTGTTGTCTAATAAAGGAAAAAACTGCATATTTATTTTTTTGAAATTAAATACTTTTTTAATTTTAAACAGTGTTTTTTTGGCTTGGATATACACACATCAAAAGTGTCTAGGGATCAACATATATTATTTTCTTTATGGATTCATCAAATAAAGTGTTTTCGTTTGTCACAGTAACGATAAACCAAGTCACCTTTGCATTAATAAAGAAATTTGCCATTTTCCTAATAAAGGGATTTTTGACATTTGAACCACTAACACAAAAGTTCGAAAAAAAGACTGAAATAACAGTTTTCTTTAAAATTTTATTGGGTAACTTAAACAATTAATAATCCGTGTTTCTACCGCGAACACTAACAACACAAGAACATCGGTTTGGCATACTCAAAATGAGTTCATCCAAATCACGCTGTGGAATGGCCGCCCATGTTCGTTGCAACAACAAAAAAAGGTCTTCTTGCGACTGGATACCCTCCATATTCGGCAGAGCTCTTCTCTGTAGCATATCCCATGCATGCTCAATAGGATTCAAGTCTGGCGACTGAGCAGGCCAGGGCAGGACATTGATGTTAGCTGCGACGAGAGTCTGTCTTACAACTCTTGCGGTGTGCGGTCGTGCATTATCATGCATTAACTGAAATAAGGGACCGATTTGCACTTGTAGAGGAACGATGACGTCTGATACAATCGTCTCAGCATAAATTTGAGCGTTGAGGTTGCCTCTGATCCAAATCAACTCAGTTCTTCCGCCGATCCTAATACCCGCCCATACCATGATGGTTCCACCACTATAAGGATGGACTTCCTGGCAGGATTTTAATCGCTGTTGGCGTCCAGGGGTTCTCCAGTGTCGTATACGTCTTGTATCCGGTCTCATACCAAAACGAGACTCATCAGAAAAGCACACGAAACGCCATTGTTCTTCTGCCCAATTTCTGTGTTCAAGAGCCCATTGATATCGTATCCTACGATTGTGCATTGCTATAGGTGGTACCCGTAGCGGTCTTCGGGAATGAAGGTTCACTTCATGCAAGCGGTTTCTGACTGTTTGGTCGCTAATTAAGTTCCCTGAAGAGTGATGAAGCCTCACGGCTAACATCATGGCGGTTATTGTTGGAGCTCTTCGAGTTAAGATTTGAATGTATCGGTCTTGTCTCCGTGTGGTGCAGCGATACCGTCCTCCATGGCGCTCAGCCACGGTACCAGTGCTTCGGTAACGTGTCCAAAGTCGACTGATAACACTCTGACTTGTATTCAGAGCTAAAGCCACAGTACGTTGCCGGGAACCAGCTTCTATCATTCCCACGGCTCTGAGCATTTCTTCCCTGCTTAAATGACGTCGCCGCTCCATAATAACGTTGGTTTTAATCAGTAGTAGGGAAACAGTAGCACTAATAATGTCTTCAATGCGTTGTATGTTTTTATAGGGAAAATATTGACAGCTGATTTTCATCTTTTACTCGAATTTGATTCACAGTTCCTGATTCAAATTATGAAATGCACCAAAAAGGATCCATATAAATTTATAAAATCATAAATTTATTACAAAGCCACATCTCAATCTCAAGAAATCCACATAAAAATGCTTGATCCCTAGACACTTTTGATGTGTGTAGATGGACAGCGTTCAGTTCGTCTAACCAAAATACACACATCAAAAGTGTCTAGGGATCAAGCATTTTTATGTGGATTTCTTGAGATTGAGATGTGGCTTTGTAATAAATTTATGATTTTATAAATTTATATGGATCCTTTTTGGTGCATTTCATAATTTGAATCAGGAACTGTGAATCAAATTCGAGTAAAAGATGAAAATCAGCTGTCAATATTTTCCCTATAAAAACATACAACGCATTGAAGACATTATTAGTGCTACTGTTTCCCTACTACTGATTAAAACCAACGTTATTATGGAGCGGCGACGTCATTTAAGCAGGGAAGAAATGCTCAGAGCCGTGGGAATGATAGAAGCTGGTTCCCGGCAACGTACTGTGGCTTTAGCTCTGAATACAAGTCAGAGTGTTATCAGTCGACTTTGGACACGTTACCGAAGCACTGGTACCGTGGCTGAGCGCCATGGAGGACGGTATCGCTGCACCACACGGAGACAAGACCGATACATTCAAATCTTAACTCGAAGAGCTCCAACAATAACCGCCATGATGTTAGCCGTGAGGCTTCATCACTCTTCAGGGAACTTAATTAGCGACCAAACAGTCAGAAACCGCTTGCATGAAGTGAACCTTCATTCCCGAAGACCGCTACGGGTACCACCTAAAATGAATCACATTTCTAGGCAAATAATTTATTGAATGACAGTTAGTGCAAGTCACATTTGACAATACGTCCATAGATATAACATTCCTCCCCATTTATAGTTGGATTCAGATCTCCTCAATCAAACGCCGTGGAGGTCGCACCTCACGCTGGCTGCGCCGAAGAGGTGCTGCAACCGTCGCAGTCGGTGTTTCAAACGCTGGTGATGAGGATGATGATGTAGATGCAGATGTGGATGCAGATGGTTCTGGTGTGGATGGAATGTGAGAGGACGGTGTAGATGGAGAAGGAATTGACATAGGTGATGGTGCCAAGCATGTGGGTGGTGAGGACGTAGAGGCTGTCGCAACACTTTCAGGTGACGCGGCTGCAGGAGTAAGTCGTGGCCTCATGTGATCTGCATGTTTCCTTTGCTCCACCCCATTAGATGTAGTAACCACGTAGGAGTATCGGTGTTTACGGGTCGCTACTGTAGCAGGCTGCCACTTTTTTTCCAGTTTAGTTTTTATGTAGACCTTATCGCCTGTCTGGTAAGTAGGTGTAGATGACACGATGTCCGCCTTCACATGTTGATATTGTAAATTTCTTCTCTTGTTCGGTCGAATATTTGATAGAACACAGTTCAATTGTCTGCCGAACATCATTTGGGCAGGTGATTTGCCGGTAGTGGTATGCGGAGTGTTCCGGTAAGTGAATAAAAACTCCAACAATCGACGCTTAAGTGGGCTTCCGTCACTGGAGGTCATTCTGTTCTTAAAAGTTCTCACAAACCGTTCAGCTAACCCATTTGTTCGGGGATGATACGGAGATGAGGTGATATGTAGAATGCCCTGAATTTTACAGTATTCCTTGAATTCCTGTGATGTTAGTTGGGGGCCGTTGTCAGATACTATTATTTGTGGGAGTCCAAAGGTATTGAAAATCTCATCCAGAACAGTGCATAGACTTTTTGAAGTTATGTTTTTCATTGGTCTTAGTTCACACCATTTCGACAACGCATCACACAAAACCAGCCAGTAGCTGCCCTCGAATGGACCTGCAAAGTCTATGTGGACTCTTTCCCACACTTGCTCGGGTATAGACCAGGAGAAAACCGGTAGTTCGGAATTAGATGGTCTGTTTTCCTGACACCTGGTGCATCTCTTGATAAAATTCTCGATATCCTCGTCAAGTGATGGCCACCACACATAGAAACGTGAGAGTGCTTTCATGGCCGATATCCCTGGGTGCCCTCGGTGCAAATAACCCAAGACTGTCTTTCTTAGAACTTCAGGTATGACCATCCTGCCTTGCCACAGTACAATTTTACCTTCTACAGAGAGTTCGAAACGTTTCCTGTAGTATTGTTTCATCTCTTGCCTGTAATCCAAGTCTCTCCACCCGGTCTTTAGGTACTGGCAAATGAGCGACAAAATTGGGTCTCTAGATGTTTCCAGACTCAATTTTTTTTCTGTTAATTCTAGGTCAACAATTTTGTTTTCTTGGAGGCGTGACACTACTCTATGTACAACGTGTTCCACGTGTGAGGGTTTTGTTTTGTGATTTGGTAATCTGGACAGGCAATCGGCCAGAATATTGTTTTCGCCCTTCTGGTAGCAAATTTCATACTGGTAGCTTCCAATCAAAAGAGCCCATCTTACAAGTCTATTATTTACAAGCTTCGGCAGGTTACGTTGAGGTCCCAAAATGTGCATCAGAGGCTTGTGGTCAGTTACCAAGGTAAATTTCGTTCCTCTTAGATATTGGTCAAATTTCTGTATTCCAAATAATATGGCTAGTGCTTCACGGTCAATAACAGAATATTTGCTCTCAGCTGGTCGAAGTTTTCTTGACGCAAATGCTATCGGTTGTTCGACATCGTTGTGTTTGTGGTATAGAACTGCCCCGACTCCTTTTTCTGACGCATCACACGCTAGGAAAACGGAACGCCTTTCATCGAACGCTAGCAATGAATTTGAGTTAGCTATGTTACTTTTAGCATTCTCGAAAACTTGTTCTTCGTGTTCGGACCATCGCCATTTTTTTTTGCCGCTTGTTAGCTCGTACAGGTCTGCACATGATCCATGAAGATGTGGAATGAATTTTTCATAAAAATTTATAAGGCCCAAGAATGAGCGTAATTCCTTTGCGTTTGTGGGTTGTGATGCGTTGGTTATAGCGCTAATCTTCGCTTTTGTTGGCCGTATTCCGTTTTGATCAATTATGTGACCCAGGTACTCAATCTCTTTACTCAGGAAACTACACTTTTTCAAATTAACTTTCAAACCAGCCTGTTTTAGCCGGTTTAACACTGTGCAAAGTGTTCGTAAATGTCCATTCACGCTTTCTCCTGTCAATGCAATGTCATCAAAATACACTGCTACGTTAGGTATGTCTCCAAGTAATTGATCAAGAAAATTTTGAAAAATTGATGGTGCTGTAGAAATACCGAAAGGCATCCTGTTGTACTGGTAGTATCCTCTGTGTGTGGATATTGTTAAATACTTTTTTGAATCCGGAGCTATTTCAAATTGTAAATACGCGTCTTTGAGATCAATTTTGGAGAAGACTATGCCGTTTGCTAGTTTCTGTCGTAATTGATCAAAAACAGGTACTGGATGTAAATGTTTTGTTAAAACAGGATTAAGTGTAGTGCTGTAGTCTCCGCAAATTCGGACGTCACCAGTTGGTTTCAAGACATTTACAGTAGGTGTTGCCCACTCCAAAGCAGTAAGGTTTGGATCTATTCTGTTAATGATACCTGTATTGACAAGGCGATCCAACTCCCGTTCGACGTTTTTCTTCATGCTGAATTTGATTGGACGTGCAGGTAGGTGTACTGGTTCTGCGCCGGGTTTGACATGTATGTTAACTTGGTAGTTATTGACTTTGCCTAGTTGGCCGTCAAAAAGTTCGCTGTATTGCTTGAGAATATGTTTTAATGTTGGAGTAACAGGCTGCTCTTGGACTGAATAAACTGGTTTTGGAAATTCCATTCCAAACTTCTCGCTCCATCTCAATCCAAAAAGCAATGGGTTTGCGTTTTTCATTACTACGACAGGCAAGGTTTTGTATCGTCCGTTTACTTCCACATTGACATTTGTAATTCCTTGGGTTTTTAGCTTGATGTTTCCATAAGCTTTTAATTTAGGCCCCTTTGTTAAGATTGGTGATCCAATCTTTTTCCAAATTTCAGAACTAATGATAGAGTGGGAAGAGCCAGGGTCCCAATCCATTGTACAGTGAATTCCATTTATGAAAATGTCGATTTGTTTGCAATCCTTGACTCGAGTGTTCGTGACGTTATGGACAAACTCATCGTCATCTTCGCTATTTTCCGTTGAAACGTTTGTAGAGCTTGACGTGGAAGCTTGATTATCGCTTATTCGTTGTATTCTACGTTTGGAAGTGTTTTTTTCCTTGGCTGGCGATATGTAAGCACGACCAGTTTTAATGCAGCAGCTCTCAAAGTGCCCCTTCAAATTGCACTCGTCGCATGTGTGGTTTTTTGCTGTGCATTTTGAGAGGTCATGCTTGTCAAATTTCCCACATCTAAGGCATTGATCAGTGGACTGCAACTTGCGTTGTCTATTGTAATGATATTTCTGTATGTTTGTTTTTTGAGTACGGTTCCTTTTGACTCTGTTAACGATTGCAGTTGTGCCTGGTGTGTCATGTTCTGCCTGTTCTCGTGATTGTGCAATTGAAAAAATTTCTCTAAAACTAACCTCCCTTCCTGATTCCTGCAAATCGGGCCACTTTTGCTTGAGGTCTGTCTCTAAATCTGTATGATTCAACCCTGTAGCAAATCGATCGCGTAGCTGTCGTTCCAACATCTCTTCTTTGTAGCCGCAATCCCGGCTTAGACTTTTGAGTCTGTTAGCGTACTGTTCCATAGATTCTGAAGACTCTCTGGTGCAGTTCCAGAACTGTGTCAGTGCGCGGTACCTGGTTTTCTTTACTCTAAACAAGTCAAGAAGTTTGAGGCAAATGTCGTTATAAGTACTCGTGTTAAAATTCGGTGTAAGTGCTATTTTTAACTCACGGAAAATCTCTGGTGTTAAGGTATTCAACAGGATGTCCTTTTGTAGGTTTGGTTCCGTAACGTTCATGATTTGACATTTGTTTGAAAAGAAATCTAAAAAATCTTCAATCCTGCAGCTGTCGGGGTTGAATTTGTCCATGTTAAAGTTTTTAATCACCATCATCTTGTTTGATGATGTGACCGTCGATGATGTAACGCTCGTCGAGCTTTTTGTTTGTGTATCTTCTTTGTTGTGCATTGTTTGTACCAACAATGTAAGTATTTGTGTTATCTGTTCTTGCTGCGCCTGTTGAGCTCGCAAGAACAGTTCAAATTGTTCTTTTTCCATTCTTTTAGGTATTTTAAATCCTCGTCGCCAATAAAATGAATCACATTTCTAGGCAAATAATTTATTGAATGACAGTTAGTGCAAGTCACATTTGACAATACGTCCATAGATATAACACCACCTATAGCAATGCACAATCGTAGGATACGATATCAATGGGCTCTTGAACACAGAAATTGGGCAGAAGAACAATGGCGTTTCGTGTGCTTTTCTGATGAGTCTCGTTTTGGTATGAGACCGGATACAAGACGTATACGACACTGGAGAACCCCTGGACGCCAACAGCGATTAAAATCCTGCCAGGAAGTCCATCCTTATAGTGGTGGAACCATCATGGTATGGGCGGGTATTTGGATCGGCGAAAGAACTGAGTTGATTTGGATCAGAGGCAACCTCAACGCTCAAATTTATGCTGAGACGATTGTATCAGACGTCATCGTTCCTCTACAAGTGCAAATCGGTCCCTTATTTCAGTTAATGCATGATAATGCACGACCGCACACCGCAAGAGTTGTAAGACAGACTCTCGCCGCAGCTAACATCAATGTCCTGCCCTGGCCTGCTCAGTCGCCAGACTTGAATCCGATTGAGCATGCATGGGATATGCTACAGAGAAGAGCTCTGCCGAATATGGAGGGTATCCAGTCGCAAGAAGACCTTTTTTTGTTGTTGCAACGAACATGGGCGGCCATTCCACAGCGTGATTTGGATGAACTCATTTTGAGTATGCCAAACCGATGTTCTTGTGTTGTTAGTGTTCGCGGTAGAAACACGGATTATTAATTGTTTAAGTTACCCAATAAAATTTTAAAGAAAACTGTTATTTCAGTCTTTTTTTCGAACTTTTGTGTTAGTGGTTCAAATGTCAAAAATCCCTTTATTAGGAAAATGGCAAATTTCTTTATTAATGCAAAGGTGACTTGGTTTATCGTTACTGTGACAAACGAAAACACTTTATTTGATGAATCCTTAAAGAAAATTTTAATTAATATCAATCAGGAGAAAAGTTATTGCAAAAATATATGTTGATCCCTAGACACTTTTGATGTGTGTATTTTAATTGGACCTTAAATATTATTCTTAAAAATCATTAAAGCATCTCCTTTCTGAAAACCTTTTTTATAGAAATAACCAAGAAATTGACATTGGTTTTTTGAAGTTCTATCGAAATTTTTAAGGCGTTTAAAATCGTTTCATAAAATTTCTGTAGGTTTTATTTAAAGAAGCATCTCTAAAAATCATGCAAAACGCAAAAAATAAAATACATTATACAGGTAAATCAAGATCTTCAATATTAGGAAGCATACGGTCGTGTAGTACGACCAATAGTTTAAAGTTACGACGTAAATCTAGCGATTGTAGTCGTAAAAGTTCCAAGCACAAGAATTTCGACTTGTATAAAAGAATGGTGAACACTTTTCAGGTGTTCGTACATCAGTTGGACGAGTTATTTTTGAGTTTAAAAGCTGAAGAACGTTTAAAATGTAACGGATATAGCCCCGAGTACACACACTACTATGATGTCTGCGACAAGTTACGCCAAGAAGTGCTGATTGCAATCGACAAACTTGAAATAATACCATTAAAATTTACTGGAACAGGTTGTAACGAAAAAGACATGGAATTTCTTCATAAAATGAGTAATTTGACGTATCAGCTTACAGATATTCGGTGCCAATATCACAGGGCAATTAAAGACTTTGATTTTAGACAACTGGATAATGATAAGGAATAAGAAAAAGTTTGTACAATAATTTAAATAAATAACTAAATCAATTTCTTTACAAGTCATTCTTTATTTTCATTTTCAAAGATACATTAGGTGCATATGTATAAAAACATTCCATGGATAATAAAAGACATCATTTCATAAACTGACACAATATTTGTTGTGATAAAAATAGACCTTAAACTCAATGTTCTAGCGTCATCAACTAAGTACTTAAATATGAAGTAACATATAATAATAGTAATGTAGTTGGAATGATATTTTTCATTTAACAATAAAATAGGACTGGCATCATGTATACATTGTCGTCTTAGATTATATAAAACAGTATCTACAATAATGATTACTTAAACTATTATTAAAAGTGGTTTCACCTCAATAGGACCATTTTAATTATTGTGACAAATCATAATAATCAATATGTCCACCTAAATTGCGTGAAGTCGTCTGTTTTGATGTGTACATAATGGTGGAATGTGAAAGGAGGACTTTAACATGTTACAGACAGTGTAACATGATAGAGTCCTGTGATTTAAAATAATCTCACATCCCAAATGAAGTTAAAAATAAGTAAACAAAATACAGAGGTATATAAAAATCTCAAATGTTTTAACATAGTAAAATTCCAATATAAACTATATTTACATGTATACAGAGTGGAATCCCGACATCGATGCATAAACGATTACCACGGATAAGTTTATCACCCGGAAAAAAAACAGCTGTTCTATATATTTTGACTGTGCAGGTATTGCACTTTTGTAGGAAACAGTAGATTACGGGGGGTTCGGAATACGTGGTAATCGTTTTTCCGTCGATGTCTTCCACCCTGTATAAGTTTCAAATACATTTTGTTTTAAAATTTCATTAAAATCTTATTCTTAATTTCAATAATAGCATAGACTAGCTGATAAGAGATACTCAAAGTGTAGAAAATTAAAGGCACATGTTTTCCTAACATTACGACAAGCGTCAATATATTGGCGACAAGGACCCCGCGTTGCCTTATTAACATTATTCAGTCCCAAAAGTAGCAAATATAACGTTTTGTATGACACTTGATTGCGAAGAACACATTGGTGATTTCGGATACATTTCAGAATAAAGACACAATTTAGATAATTAAAAAAATGCATAATGGGCATTTAATCTATACTTAATATTATAAATAGAACTATTGTTGTTGTCCTTATTCATAAAAGTATCACAAAATTTTGCTCTAACATTATGTTGATGTAATTGACAGTCTTAAATAATGAGCACCAAAAATAATTGCATATTTTAACACATAAAGACATGCTCTTTGAATGTAACAGGTAATGATACATGCTGTAAGGTGGCCTACAAAAATTAACATTATCTTACGTTTCTGGCAAATTACTAGTTGGAAATCCCATGTTTTCATGAAATAGTCATATTTCAGATCAAATATAACTTTCAGAAATATTTTGACAATTTCTATACGATATTACAGAGTTGCAACACGCAAAGGACACGCGCTGTATACTTATCCCTCCCCTTTTTAGATGTCGGTTAAAAATAAGTTGTGCATTTTGCGGGCCATCTTAAAGCATCCATTTAAATAAAATATTGCAGCTGCAACACGACTCTCTACTATTTCGACAGGTATTTATGGTAATCTTGTGATGATCTTCAACAAAATAAAAGAATGATCAAATAGTACACGTCTTTCACTAATCTCCTAAATATCTTCGATCAAGAATTCGCAGAGAAACGAGACTAAAAATATGCACTATAGGTGACTGACACCTTCACAGCACTCCATTTACTACACCGCGGCACGATTCACGTAAAAAAAAAAAAACATTAGTCTTGTAAAAGACATGCAATCACCTAAATATAATCTGATTGAACTAAATATAGTTATGGAGGACCATAATAACTCTTTCTCCTAAAACATACGCAAATGGCCGAGGTGTACGTACTATTTGGTACATAAAATTAAGTACTATCTTACTTATGCGGTGAGATTTTTGATACGGTCGAGCAGCGCATCACAAGTCTTCTTCGCGTCTCCGAGCAACATAGAAGTGTTGTTGTTGTAAAAGATTGGGTTGTCTACGGCGGCGTATCCTACGCCCATCGATCTCTTCATTACTACCACCTGAAATTGTAATTGATATCGCAATATTAAATAAAGTACTAGATTCGATCTTCTTCTTCTTAGCGTATCGATAAATTCAAATAATACCCTATCAGTATATTGCCACCTGCACAGCTCTGTCGTAGGCTTCGTTTAAATCCTGGAAGGTGCAGGTGGTTGTGCAGGATGGGCAAGAAAGGAGGTGAGGGTATGCTGCAGAGGAGCTCCACACTGACATTGTATCTGGGACGGATCGGTGATACCCCATTTGGCCAGATTATTTCTACAGCGGCCAACCTGGGCCCGCAAACGGTTAAGAGATGTCCAGATTGGCCGCTGCAGTTCCTGTCCAGGAGGAAGATGTTCTGCTGATTGGTAAAGTGCGGAGGGGTGTGCGGATTAGTGGTAAGCATACAGGTAAGGGTAATATAAAGGAGCAGTAACCTTACAACTTGGTTGGTTTACCTGATTCGCTTTCCAAACTTTAAGTACAGGCATGCCTGCGATGGGTGACTGGGGGTCGGTCTCAGCTGCGCTGTTCACTGTGTCGTTAGCACCTACACAAACAAATTAATGTTAGTTACTAGTAATAGATGCTTTGATATCCAAGCACTGACGTTGACATAGAACAATCTAATATAGACCTTATAGCAAAACACATAAGAAGTATATTTCCGAAAGAAAAAAAAACTCTTACCGATAACTAGTACAAGATCAGTCTCGGGGAATTCATCATTGATTTCCTCCATTTCGAACACATCATCATAAGGCACGCCAGCTTCAGCGAGTAGTACATTCAGTTGACCCGGCATACGACCTGTTAACAATCCAAAAGTTACTGTCGTGTTCTAATATGAATCTTAATGACATAGATATGGATTATAGTTTACCTGCAACTGGGTGGATGGCGAAGCGCACTTTCTTTCCAATTCCTTTGAGAATATCTACCAGCTCTGCAATAGGGTACTGCGCTTTGGCTACGCAGAGACCGTATCCTGCAAAGAAGACGACACATAATATAGGTTCTGTCACAGAGAAGTTAATAACCGGAGTGGACCTACAGATACACTACTCTGTTAAAAATCCCTCTACTGCTCATTTTATCGCATTTCAACATAACACAACTTTGTATGACTGTCTGACTCATTGTAATTTATATGGTCAAAACCATATCACTACATAGTATAAAACAAAGTCGCTTTCCGTTGTCTGTCGCTATGTTTGCTTAGAAATTTAAAACTCCGCAACTGATTTTGAAGCGGTTTTTTAATAGATAGAGTGATTCAAGAGGAAGGTTTATATGTACGACATTACACCCGTGCTAGGGCGGGTCGCTAGTAAATTACAAATGAGAAATTCAATTCACTGAACAATTTTTAACAGTAGATACATCAATTTGACGGGGGATATTGCGCATGCTGCTGGATTTTCAACTTACGGTGCTGAGCCGAATGTCTTTTTTTCTCTGATCTTACCAGGTGTGATGATAATGTTGGAAGCGCGGTGGATGAGCTCGGCGGCGGAGTCCACGTTGACCTCAGTGTGGGTAGCGCCGGCAGGGCGTGCTGAACCGCTGCTCGTTACACCGTATCCTCCCAAGATCACATTGGGTAGGGATCTGTTCATGGCCTGAGGATAAATAAAAACAACTGAAGACCACTTTGCATTTATTTTATTTTTGCGTCAGATCGATACGTCCCAATATATCATAGGTCAGAGAGATCAATTAAATATCAGCTACATAGGGCAATGGCGATATTCTGTGCTCAACACACGCCAAGAATAAGATTAGCTATGTAGTCTTTAACTTTACACGAATGTTCGTTTTGCTAAATTTCATGCTTCTACACTTGTGCTAGACCCAGCTGGTGAGCCTGTGCTTGTCAGATAGTGAATTAAATATTTTGATCAATATGGTGAAAGCCAAATTGGGCGTATCGTACGCCCCTAGTCAGTCCAGTTGTTTGTTTTTTTTACGTCAATCTCAGACTCACCTTGCACATAATGTAGGAGAGGATAGCACCAGAGCTGCCGATGAGGGCGCCGACGATGGTCATCAGCGAGTTGTTCAGCATGAACCCTTCAGCGCACAGCGCCCAGCCTGAGTAGCTGTTCAGTACTGTGATAACCACTGGCATGTCCGCACCTACAGATATACATTTTGAGGGTGTGAATTTCTTGAGTGAAGTTTCGAGTAAGTAATCATCGGTTGTAATCATCTATGAGTTAAATAAAAATGCAAGAGTGCCCAGTCTTTTTGGGCTGCGATTCAATTTAGGGGTTTTTTAGAAAGCAAAAAAAAATAATTGCGAAAAATTAAAAAAAAAAAAACAGGATATTTTTGCAATTACCCAGCTTTTTGTCAGAACTTTTCAAAATTCTATGGTTAGGCGCAAAACAATGTGTCCCGACGACTTGCCTACGAAAAGTATAAAGTTGCTACTTGTGGCAAACTCAAATAAGGCCATGTCGATGCTTTCAACCTACCTCCAATAGCAGCAGTAAGAGTGAGTCCCTGTATGCCACTGAGCACGGCGGCCGCAGACAGGAGCGGCAGGCCGGGCAGCTCGGGGAAGGCCAGCAGGGCGCCGCCGCAGCCCAGCGAGCCCGCCAGCAGACTCGCGTTGAGGGCGTGGCGGCCCGGCAGGAGCAGCGGGGCGGACGAGAGGGAGCCTTGCAGCTTGCCGTACGCTACTAGCGAGCCGCTGTCATACATACATACTTTGTAACTTCGACACCTTCTCATCATCTGCCTATCCTAACCCAGCTGAATACGAGTATTTTACAAGGAGCGACTGCTTATCTGACCTCCAAAACCCTGTAAGTACTGGGTAATATAACACCCCTTCGTAGACTGGTAACTTCGGCATCTCATACAGGGTTGAATTAAATTAGCTAGCGAAACTCCACAGATGTGATGGGTATCGATATCAGTATTCTATAATAACGATAAAACAAACAACTAACGATTTTCTAAACTCAATATTATCAGTTGACTACCAGCGGCCGCACCGCATAGCCAACTGTAGTCTATAAATAAATAAAACTGAAGGTCTATTTGTAATTTCAAAATAACAACTTTTTACTGAATGCATACAACAAAAAACATTACATTTTTGTCTGTCTCTCTGTTTGATCCGGCTAGCGACTTGACGGGACTTTTACTGGAAGATAGCTGACGTTATAGGGAGTAACTAAGTGTAATTTTATTTTAGTAAAAGAATTGGGTTAGGTGCAAAAAAAAACTAAAACCCAATCAACAAACGGATTTTGTTGATTGGGTTTTAATTTTTTTTCAAATAGGGAAATAGGTAATATTTTTATAATCATTTCACGCGGACGAAGGTCGCGGGTAACAGCTACTTTCTTAAATATTAAATATAAGAATTTAGTATTTTTTATCGTTTACCCCAGCACATCAAAACCATAATTCACTGCCTCTAGGGATCTTAGCAGTTTCGAACCTTATCAAGAGGCGGATTGTCCTATTTCATAGTTTATAAACTTATTCTTCCACGACTTTACTCTGTCCAGTTGAGAAACTGTTTAGCTGAGAATCTGTCCAGTTGCTCCGGAGGGCAATTATTTTGAGCAACCAGCCTTTAGCATAACATTTAGATAAAGATAAGATAAAGATTTATTTCTCACCACAATACACCTACATTAGAAGACATTGAACATCTATAAATTAAAATAGCTATCCATGTTGCTTTGTAAAATAAATGTTAATTTCTTTATATTCAGTTGACAACATTTGTGCGTTGGGCGACACGCGTATACATATAATATCGAGTATCATTTTGGTATCTTATCAGCGACACCAACATTTCATTAATAAAAAATACCCATGGGCTATTAGAAATGATTATCTTAATGATTTGGAAAAACAATACATTATGATTAATTTGATAAAAATACGATCAGGGCGCGCTTATCTACACTATGCAGTATTACGTGACTGCATGATAAGCTTTTATTCACACAAGTCACGTGATAGAGATGTATGAAAAAGACGTCGCGCTGACCCTGAGTAAAGGTACAGCTCCGAAGCGGCCCTTGGCTATGCAAAGCACAGTACGGTACGCATGTGTCCAGCGTCGCTTGGTGTGAAAATGTGCGGGCGAGATCATCCCTTCCGACTCACGGTCACGCTACGAACGAATGCGTTGCTTGCAAAGAAGTGAACCGCGCACCTGACTTCGGCCTGTGCATATCCTACGAAGCAGTGGGTGGAGTTTTGGGCAGTAGGTACTTCTACTTTTTATGAGTTGTCAAAACCTGATTCCCCATAGATTTTGGCTATAGCAACCTGTGACGTCACTTAACCATTTATTGATTTAAAAAATCTAATTTTACAGGTAATTAAAAATTTATCGGGTACCCACTTCCAGGCATAGTGTATTTTTTTAAACAGAAGTTGTGTCTTGTAATAATTGGATAACGGCAGGGAAACGATGATGCCGATTGTAGTACTCACGTGAATGTGATGCCACCGATGTATGTGCCGAGGAAGAGTGATGTCTTCAGAGTTGCGGCGGTGGGGTCCATCGCCATCGCGGGGAAGTCGTGCATGTATGTGGCGAGGCAGGTCAGTACTGCCGCCATTCCGACGAGACTGAAAATGGAAGAAGTCAGTCTCATGGAAATCTTCTCTTCTAGTTATCTATGTAGGAATCACACAAGTCGCTGTGAGATACAGAGATGGCTCTTTACAAAGCTCGTGGTTTGTAATAAAATATTGTTGTGCCTTAAAGTTAAAATGAAATAATAGTACATACATTGTACGGGACCTAACCGTCTAAGTACTGTACAATGTACTATTATGTTATGCTACTTTACCTGTGGAAACCAGCCACAAGTTGAGGTAGGTCGGTGATTTCAATTTTCTTGGCAATAGTGCCCCCAATGAGACCGCCAATACCAGCGACTCCCAACATTTGCGCCAACACTGGGTGGCTTGGTGTGAGTAGTCCTAAAGTTGCCGCGATGCCTCCCGATACACCAATCTTAAAGAAAAATTTAACAAAGCTAAATATTTGCAACAAAAACCTAATAATATTTAGGTGTTGGGGTGATAAGCAACCTCATATTACTAAAGTGTCATCAAAGTATTAATGTGCCGAGCTGAACCCAAGTTGCCTCGTTACATAAGAAGTGTGCTAATGGGGGACAGTATAAGCTCAGCCTTCAAAACTAATACGTACCTCTACCATAGCTGAACTGGACAAAATTACTGTATTTTCCGGAAGATTTGTCACAAGCGAAGAGAGAAATGAAGAAAAAAATACATTAGGGGTCGTCCTTTAATCATGTGAGGTTTTAACAAGGGAGCGGGACAAACTATGTTCTTTTAAAATAAAATGAAATACGCGTGATGCTGGGCGGAGGGAGGGACGGCCAAAAACATCACGACGTATCACCAAGGGACAGGGGCTATAAAAGTGTCTTAAAAACCCTCACGTGTTTAAGGGATGGCCCCTTTCTCAGTAAATTAAAACTAAATTATTGTATTGGTTAAATAATACAGCAATTTTGTTGTTAGCTCTTTAATGTCTCAATGCCTTTACAATGATCAATAGAATAAGGCTAAAGTCATCAAGATTACAATGAGCGGGGCTTGGGTCGAGTCTGTAGCTGCGGACACGAATAGCAATGTTATGTATGCCTTTTCTAATCATCGGTTGCACGAGAAATGTTTATTTCCACCTATCATGGCTCAAATTAAATTAGCTAGCAAAACTTCACAGATATGTTGTCTTATGACAATAAAAAGATTTTCTGAACTCATAACAAGTAACTACACTTTAAAGGTACACCTCTGCTAAAGCCTTCTGGGCTTACAGGCATGATGTCATGGCGTGGCGTCGTGACATAAGCCCCGTAATTTGCTGTAGGCAGGCATAAAATTATGAGCTTCGATATTTTTATAGTCATTATACAATACATCGTTACCGATAGGTCTTGATGTCTCTCGAAGTCTATAAATTTTCGCTAGCTGATTTAATGTAACATTGTTTACGAAAAATTCTTACCATTCCTAGGTAGTTCCCTTTGCGAGCGGTGCTCTGGGAGCTAAGTCCGGCAAGGGCGCCTACACAGCATAATGACGATGCAAGATACGCCATCTGGTGGACTTCGGGGTATCCCTGTAGAAAAGACATTAGGTTTATTGGTTTCCTTTTGTAACCTATGACAATAGCAACATTAGTACTTATACATTTAGTGACGGTTACGCTTTTGGACTTGAGTAGCGCATGAAATCACACAGACAATGAGAATCTACCAATTACTATTAATTATTATGTTAGTGCTAATAATCATACAGGTCTGAAAGGGGAGATGAGGAGAGATGAAATGCATGTGACTAAAAGACTCACTCTTTTAGTATTTTTTATGAATTGTGCGAGGAATGACATTATGAAAGAAAAAGAAGTAACTGAGAACATGTCTGACAATGGAAGAAAAAAGGCGTCGCGCCGACCCCCAGTGATATGGGACAAGGGCAGGTAGAGGGTGATGATCGTACAGCTCGGATAAGTACCTGCATAACTGCAGTTATGTAGCCTCCGAAAAGGGCCGCAGCAGGAATAGCGTACAGGTATCCATATTCTGGCGGGTCAGTCGGCCTATAAACATAACATACTCAAGTATAATACATCTCTTACAAATTTTTTTCTTACATTTTACTTGCTTGTACCAAATAGCACAATTTGGTCGTAAACAGGTATGCCAAACATGGGTCTCGCTTGCGATCTTCAGGTACAGCAGTCTTATTGGGTCCTACTTTAATAAATTGACAGTAGCAGCAAGAAGCCTAGATTGGTGTGCGGTGGATGGGACTGAAAAAAAAAAACTGGCCAGGGGCGAGTCGGACTCGCGTATGAAGGTTTACGTACCGTCGTAGTAGGTACCATCCCCTTTAATTTATTTTTATTACTAGTAACCCGCCCAGGCTTCGCACGGGAGCAACGTTGTACATATAAAACTTCCTCTTGAATTACTCTATCAATTGCTGAAAACTTTATTAAAATCTGTGGCGTAGTTTAAAAGATCTAAGCGTATAAGCAGCGGGAACGACTTTGTTTTATACTATGTAAAGATTTGTTGTTATATAGCGGCAACAGACATATTCTGTGAAAATTTCAGTTGTCTACCTATTACGGATCATGAGGTACAGCCCGCTGACATACAGACGGACGGACGGACAGCGGAGGCTTAGCAATGGGGTCCCGTTGGTTACCCTTCGGGTGCGGAACTCTAAAAAAAAGACTGAAAGTGTCCTAGACTCATTTCGCAGTTGTTTTATGATTTGGTACAAAATTAATGATCTTTATTTTCATTACAGTAACGTTGCTGCCACTAAAAAGTCTGTCAAAATCACAGTAACTCTTATTCAAGTAAGAATAAATTTGCTTTTGGGTTGTTGCTGCACAGCTAAAATAACTGTGCAAGGACTGTAAGCGTCAATTTTTTCAAGACAGCATGATGTTCTATTGTTTCTTATAAATTGCAACTTGCGGTAAAACAATAGTGTAATTCCGATCACCTTTATACAGCGTACTATACAAAGTGATCGTGACGTGTTATTTCGTGTACCTTTTGAACATGTCCAACATGCGCTGCGTGACGAGGAAGCCGCCGAACACGTTGATGAACGAGATGAGCGCCGCCGTGCTGGCCAGCCACTGTCCGGACACAATAGCGTTAGTTTGTACGGCCATTGTGTTGCTTCACAATGTGCACATTTAGAATCAAATGAAGTTTGCTGAATACATCCGGCTTGCTTTGTCGAATTAAATGCGTTAAGTAGTTTTATAATAATTATTAAGAATGATAACTCTTAGACCACTAGTGAGCATAAATATGCGTCTTTTAAGTTGTGTCTCATCAGGTCATTCACCCTAGGTTGCCAGTCCATCTGGTTCGGGGCGTCCTATGTTTTTGCCGAAATACTACTGACACAACAGTTGACACAGCTAATCAAATATGCGTGTGTGTCTTGGGTTCAATGACTCCAAGGTCGGCCAAAGTACTATTTGGGTTTTAAATCTTGTTTTTCTCAGTAGAAGCCTCGAGTTTAGATTACTGCCCAGTTAATAGAAAGGTCTGACCGCTTATTACAATGCGACTTGTTGTTTGTTCACTACAGGAACTGATGGACGCTACCGAAAGCGCCAAACTAGTAGCTAGCTCAATTCTGGGCCGACACAATTTAGATTGCCATCGACACACTAAAAAGAAGAATGCGACTTAACAGAACTGGTGAAAATGGGTATTGGTATTCTATAGCTTAATCCTTTAGGAATTACAACTGCGATGTTACAACGAGTCAGTATTGACTGGGTAGCCAGTTGAGCCCGAATCACGAAGATAGTTTTTTATATTACCTGTACTGGAGTCTCGGGCAGGTACCCGCCGCCCATGAGCAGCAGACCGCCGACGGCCGTGATACCCGACACGGCGTTAGTGACCGACATGAGCGGCGAGTGCAGCGCGGGCACCACGCCCCATACTGTGTGGTAGCCTACCACGCCTGTACGAAAAACACTGTTTAATACTACTTAGGAAAATATCGCGGGTAAGATCTGGTTGAGACTCGCGCAGACCAGGGAAGAATGGCAAAAAAGGGAGGACACCTATACTTAACAGTGGGTGCAGGAAGGCTGCGAATTTCACCAATGAAACTGTGTTATTAGCACATATAGACCGAGTTGAAGACCTATCAGTGTTATAATCGTTAAGGAATATTGTCATATTGACGCTGACAGCTCTGAACGTGGTTAAGACAGGATAATCGCGTTAGGTTTCAATGATGAAATTTGCCCTTAGTCACTGTTAGGTGACCTTGACTTACAATGTTCTGAAATTGCTATTGTGTTATTTAATGTACATTCCTTATCTGTATGAGAAGAGTTGTGTACTGCTCTAGGACTTACAACCCGATATAGTTTTGAAACGGGGTCATGACTACTACACTGTTTGTATGGCGAGCATATTAAACTTGAATTTGTAAGGGCATGCTACATACCGGGATACCTAAAAGGCTCGAAGAACACACTAGACTCACTGGTAAAACCTCAGATTTAATCTTAAGATACAATCAAGCATCTTCATCATCATTAAGTATTATATTTACCCGATAGCGCAAGGGTGGTTGTCATTGTTGTGAAAGCAGGATTAGGTGCCGCCATTCCCAAACCAATCAAACTGGCCATTCCTGTAACAAATAAAATTAGAATAAGTTACAATCTGAAAAGAATATTCTTCATATTATGACTTTCACTTGTTTATAATTTGAAATTCGAAAAGTCATACCAGCTCTTCATTTGTTTTCAAGACCTACCCGTAGAATATAAGAAAGCGTCCTTCAAAGTCTCGTTGAAAGGGTTTGGCGGTTCAGGTTTAGCGACTGCAGTTGGTGTGGTAGTTGCTTGCACGGTCGCCATGCTTGGTGAAGGCGGGGGCGGCCAGAGAAGCTCTCCAGCCTTCAGGACTATAGCCCCGCGGGTCACTTCATCTTCCAAGTTGATGTGGAAATGATCGTTAGTACCTGAGATAAGATAGACATATTTGTAAATAAAAAGTCTAAACATTGTTTTTATTTCTAAATTTCAAAAGATTTCGAATTCTCTCCTGTCTTAACATATCAAGTCGATTTACCACTTTCTGTAAATATTTTTTCAGCTCGAAAACTTCAAGGCAAATGAATATAAACACACATTTATCTAATCAGCTGCAACATTACTTACCTAGGCTGAAGAGGAACCCTGAGATATTGTTAGCGTATAGCGTGGACGCGTGCGCCGGCATCCGACTGGGCATGTCAGTCAGGCCGATGTGCGTCACACCGTGCACCTTTGTGATCTCTCCTTTCTTTGTTGTCTGTATGTTACCCCCCATCTCCGCTGCTAAATCTACTATGACGCTCCCGGGTGCCATGTCGCGGATGGCATCCTAAATGAAAGAAAAATACTACATAACATACTAGTAAGATAGATTTACAAAAAAAAAAGGTGGAAAAATAAGGATTCATTGATTTCTATGCAATTCCAAGTTTTTATCCCTAATAGTAACTATAATTGCCAAACACACTTAGCACCAGTGTATACAAGTCAGTCTGTATATTAGCTAACTGAGTAGACAATAAAATATGATGATTATAATGGTGAACCCAATTTTTTTTATACTACTCGGGAAACTTACTGGTAAAATAAACAATGTTCTTTAACAATACGAATTTTAAGCCCATTTAAAAGTTTCTACAGATAAACACTTGAAACAAAAAAGGACTCAAAATACTTTATCATAAATTAGAAAATAAAATAACGCGATCGATTAGTACAAAAAAAAAGCAAGCAGTTACTACCATATTGTTCAGTATCTCCAGTCAGTCGGGATTATAATTGATAGCAATTAGTTGCTGGGCATGGCTATAACAGTCCTCGTTCTATTTAATACATTCAATATCACGATCAAACGTAATCGATTTCAATTTTATCTAGCTCGATCAGTTTATTTCTATATTTATCGCGCATCTGTTCCCATCGATAAGATAATAAAAATGCATTATTTGTACACTCACAAATAAGGTCGAGGATTCGTCACTGTCACATTTTAGATGTCCTAATATTTTAATAATTTCAACCCTATACCTATGAGTTATGAGTGAAAGTGGATTGTAGACCTTTAGTAGAGTCACCAAAGGAAATAAGTAATCAGGGTCGTAGGATATAGTTGAAGTTTATTAAGAAACCGGTGGATGTTTTCGAATGAAATTTAATTTGATATATGAACTGTTTGTGTTCTATTAACTAAATTAAATTTTATTCGAAAACATCCATCGGTTTCTTACTAAACTTCAACTATTTCCGACGACCCTGCTTACTTATCTCCTTTGGTGACCGTACTTCATTCCATAATATTTACCCATTAACGCATTCATAACTTCGTATCAATATTACGTTACTGGCCCACATTTAAATAGACAAGACATTGATAACACGCACATAAATAAGCAAGATGTATCGTGACCATGCTATCAGTTTATGTAATACTGCCGTTAGGCTAGTCGTTGTTTCACTGCTGAGCAAGAGGCCCTGGATTCGATTCCCAAGTCCAGAAAAGTGTTTTTGGGTTCTTCCAATACAAACATTGCAGTAGCACGGAGTCGGTATATCGGCGCGGTTAGTGGCAATTGGCTCGCCCCATATTACATGGGATTTATTGCTCCTTTAAGAAAGTACATCTCTGCCTAATCCTTCAGCAAAATACAGGCGTAATGTTATGTAAATTTTGCATAAGTATAATGTCGTTTAGAACGCCAATTATGGTGCTTCTACACCAAAGTCAGGGCCGAACATATCGGAATAATTCAGTTAGATATACAAATACTTACATTGTAAGCATTTAACTAACTATAAATACAACGTGTTCATGATTTGCAGCACGTAAAACATGAACAAAAGTTGAATCAATGTAATGTTATCGACGATTTGAAACAATATTGGTAACCTTATGATATCAAATTCATTGTATCCGGAATAGCCAGTTTTTACAGAAGATAGTTCACGCGTTTGGCATGTCAATTAGATTAACAACATGGCGATAGATATTATTTATTATTCAGTAGCCGTTCGAAAGCTTTTTTGGTTTTAGTGCATAGAAACTGAACTAACTATTGGTTACATTCTAAGATGTTTTGTAAAGTCCAGATGTGGACTACGCTAGGTAGAATACTTGCCTCAAGAATCAAAACCGGTGCTGGTTTCCCAGGAATAAGCGCAGTGCTGATAACTACATCAGATGTCCTGGCCTCTCTGCCCAGGAGTGCCCTCTCGGCGTCGAGGAACTCTTGGCTCATCTCCTTCGCATATCCGCCTACTCCAGCGCCTTCTTCCTAAACGCCGCAAACAAACACACAATAAAGCGGTCATTCAACTTACGACAAACAAATGGCTGTCGAATATAACTTGAATAGAGGTTTTCTAATGCGCGACTCTTTGGTGTATTTGACGATCGATAAGTTCAGAGTACAAATCTAATCTAGTATTCGATATTCGAATTTGCATTATTTAAAAGATTATTTAAAAAAAACTGTATGAACTTTTATCGGCTTCTATTTGCTTTTATCAGTCATAGAATGTTCATACCACGTCATATCGTCCGTAATTTGTAGGTATATTGAGAGTATATAATTGTTATCTTCGGCAATAAACCAAAATGAAACGTTTCAAGTTTTACAACTTGCAAACATGTATAATAAAGTCGTTATACCGGTCAATTTGGGGGCGTGACACTGTGTAGGTAAAAATATATACACTGATCTTTTGAAAATGAAATGTTAAGTTCGAAGTATTTTTATAACATTATGTCACATGATAAAAAAAATAATGTAGTGCTAACATTCAATTACCACTATCAGCATGCCATATAGTTATTTAAAAGAATATAAACAAACATAAAATTAAAGTAGCAAATCACGTAAAGATAACAATAAATACTCAAGGATTGGTGCATTGAATGTTGCAATTTACATAAGATTTAGCGGAACAAAACAAACGTTACAAATAAAGTGAATAAATATAACGTGACTACGTATCTAGAACTACGAGTCATTAGATCTGGAAATTACCATTGGCGATAGCAGCCAAGGGCAGGGTGGACGCTGCACCCCAACCACTAGGATTAGGGTACACCCACCTCTGTAAACAAATAGTAGTATAAGCACAAGTACCCTGATGACACAAAATACGTGATACATCACATGGAGCTAGCGGTCACGAGAAACGTGATCCGTAATACTTTGACCGCAGTTATTGCCTACATACATACCAGCACAGTGTAACACACCACACATGATGTATCCATCTCATGTGCAGATATAGGTCACACCGCGACTCCGAGAGATCTCATTTCATCTCATTGTACGCAATCATACAGTAACAGCGTGAGCGAGTAGAGAGAGTTATATTATGATTCATAACTAAATGTTGATTTAAGTTTGTTCAGATGTTATGACTGCAAATAATAATTACAGTAACATAATTACTTCTCCTTTTTCAATTGATTGCCTATAGATAACACGTAAGCGGTCGTATAAATGACTTCAGAGCTATAGGAATCACGAGTCCAAGTGAAGGTGCATAAGCGTGATTCTAGTCACTGTAACTGCAAAGGTAGCATTAGGGTTAAACCTAATCTAGCAGCGTGCTGCCGAGCGCACGCATTCCCGTTCTATCAAATGACAGTTCGGAGAAACGGAAAAGGATAGAGGTATGGAAATCGCGCGACATGCGATATCGTGCTGCTAGATGAGGTTCAACCCTTATGTACCTTACGGCAGACGACAGCGGGGTTGCCGTAGCGTCATTGTAATACTTTGTAACATGTTTATCTGTGCGTTCCTACTGGTAAAACATTCACTTAAAACCGGTCAGTATATTCCTTACTCTCTTCCCATTGTCGCAATATTTTATCCTGTCAGACATCATGTTTTATGCGAATGTTTCGCCAGTGAGACAGCAGACGGCACGTGAGTACATTGTTTCATCTACTGCCTGCCGCAAGGCACCGGAAAATTTTATTTTAGGTAAAATGTTAGCTGGCTTTATTGCTTTTTTCAAATCACGCATTATGAGACGCGATGTATTCTAGCCTAAATACGTGAAGCGGTGGTAGCTGACCTTCATTTCCATGGTGATGAACTGCGCGCCGAGACTCTCGATCTGCTCGCGCACGGCGGGGCGCGTATCGAAGGCGCGTACGGCGGCGCCCATGCAGCGCGCCTGCGCGGCCGCCGCCAGACCGGCGACTCCTCCGCCCACCACCAGCACACGGCATGGGGGCACGCGGCCAGCTGCCGTCATCTGACCTGCACACCACCTCATATTAACATTATTGTTCCCAAGCTCCAACTACAAGCTTTATTTCGTCGGCGTTTTAGTTTATTGGAGCCGATTATGCCTAGACCAAGTTTTAGAGAGAGACTGTCTCCATGCAGTTGCTGTCGCAATGGCCAAGCGGCAAAGCCGCTGAACTGCCGCTGAGTTTCAGATTTTCCCATGCTTGCAACCATCAATCTCAACGGATCAACTTGTACACACGGCGACACGTAAAGCTATACATATCCAGTATAACCTGCCCTCGCTTTGTATGAGCTTTCCGTACAATGAGAGCTCCGGTTAATTTGGTTTTGCATAGCTTGGTTGGTCGTCGTGCGGTGCGTACGTGTATAACAACCGAGTCCGCACCTATGTGGAACAGATATTTGTTTATAAAATTACCTACGTTACTTCTGTTCGACTATCGGATAACACGGTTATTCACCTAAACGAGATAGGTGACAAGAATTATCGAGCTGGCGATTATATGGTTTTGATTTGAAGCAAATAATTAATTCATGAAAATGATTAATTCGTGAAAACGTGTATGATTTGACCTATTATTTTAAGATGAAGGTCTCCCAACTTCTTTATAAGTAAGTTTGATTGCAATCGCACTTTTATGGTTTCGGCTATTATTGGTGTGAAGATGATTGCTTAGGGATATATCAAGAATTTAGGTCAAACCCTAATATGGTGACTTTTGAAAGCCTTAGGACTGCATTATTGACCAGAGGAAGCAATATCAATAAAAAGTAGTGACCGACCGAAACATGTTTATTTGCCAAAACCGAAACCGAAGGTTAAGGAAAAGCTGTTTTTTTTAATAACCGATTTAAAAATCGATTTGTAGGGGGCTCAGAATGATGTACTGAATACGTGGTAATCGTTTTCACGTTGGTGTCCCTTCCTCCCTGTATATATCGAAGTTAAGAGGTTAAAACTATCACAGCTACTCGCAAAGCCTACTGCTTTACGAGTAATAGTGGACTAACTTATAAAATGTACTTGGGTAACATATTTTCCTAAACATAATTGTATCGGAGCACAGGTTTTTCAACTGCAAATGTAAGTTCTTTTTTTATCATTACAATAAAAATCATCATTCCGAGGCAAATTGGACCGTAAGAAGTGTCCGCATATTTTGATTGGCAATTACGGAACATTGTGTGTGGCCCGATACGCACTTGGCCGTTTTTTTTTAAATTCAATCAGCCAGCCTCGAAAAGCAAATTCAAAGGAGGTCACCCAGATTGGGCTATTTTCAAAAGTAAAACCAACAAAAATAAACTTATTGTTTAGATAGAGCTTGACATAATAAACATTTTTCATTATTACACCAAAGTCGTAAGTCAATTCACCTAGAAGTTATTCAACCACAAAATATCTGAGATCACTCAGATTGGGGTTTTTTGCCGCCTAAATAAAATAAACGCAATAATTAAATAGAGCTCCATATCCATAAGGATATAATATACCATCCAAGTTTTAGATAAATAACAATAATATAAAACCTACATAAAATATGAATAGAAATAGTATAGGAGCTACTAGTCCCTTTATTAGCGTTTTCATGGACCAGTAGCGTTTATAGTAAGGATATAACCATTTTTATTATGCCACCCAAGTTCTGTACCCAAGTTTTAAATAAAAAACAATGATTATAATAGTATAAAACCTACATAAAATATGACTAGAAATACTATAAACGCCCTAGGGCTTTCTGTCAAAAAAACCCGCGTCTGCGTAGAAAGCCTCTAGGGCATTCTTCTACTCTGCTTTATGTTTTGACACAGACAGCATATTTTACTATAAAGATCTTGCTCGAACTTGCGCTTAGCATGTCAATGGCATTTTTTATTTAATTTTAATATGTTTGGCTCAACATTCAGCTACGCTAACTCTGCTCACTACTGCAGTCAAGATTATTTCTTGTTCTTATTTAGTTACTCATGTTTACAGATACAATCTACAGAATAATGTTTCAATTAAAGTCTCACCAGAGAAGAATCGTGGGAAATGTGCTGCCGCCTCGATCACAGCCCGGTATCCAGCTACATTTGCCATAGAGCTGAGTGCATCAAATGCTTGGGCGCGACTTATACGAGGAATGCAGTCCATTGCTACAAGAAAAGAAAAAACATTGAAGCAAAAAATAAAAGCAGGTGTCAAAAATTCAAATAAAGCATTCGTAAAAATCTTACCAAATGCATTCACGTGTTTAGCAGAAAGCTTTTTTATTAATTCCTGATTTTGTGCAGGATACAAAAATGATATGAGTGTCCCTTCTTCTCTAACACTTGGAAGTTCATTATCTACTAGTGGACGGACTTTTAAAATTATATCTGAAATGAACAAACACATTAGTAATTATTTTAACACCAAAATTAGAGAATGAATGGATGTATTATCAATGAATTACCTGACTGGAATGTGTCCTTTAAGCTGGTTATTTTAGCTCCAGCTTCTTCATAATTTTTGTTGGGAAAATTAGCTAAAGCCCCAGCATCCTCTTCTATATTGACACTGAAGCCCTTCTTTACTAATTTGCTAACTACTGCTGGTACTGCAGCAACTCTGAAAATAAATCAATGCTGCATTAAGCTGTAATACACTTAATTAATAATTATAGTAAAATAGATTATTTAGATTTAGGTGCAAAACACTTGGAATCCAAATATTTTCGTTATACACTTATTAACTAACTGCACTTTTTATTACAATAATTATTTATTATACCTTTTTTCATGCTCCCAAATCTCTTTAGGTATTCCAATGCTAAGTTTAGTGTATGGCACCCCTGGAGTTGGGGGTGCTGATGCTGAAGAACTCGAAAGCCGGAAGTGCCATGATCGCTGCAAAGGCTTGCGGATAGCCAGTAATCTTGTTGACCCAGCCATATTTGCTAATTACTGTAACAAATACACAAACTTTGAAATCAAACATGGTATTAAGTAATATTATTATGTTGTAGTTTTATACAAATTATATTTTATGGCATAAGAATAAGACCTATAATGCATCCTTGCAGCATACCAATCATATAGTTGTGATTTTTTTTCATTAACTCACATGAATTAGGTCTCTCACAGTAAAATGCTTGGATTCTGTTCAAAGATGAATAAGTCAATGAGTTAGTAATGGTCTGATATCATCTTAAGTTGTAGACATGGGAAACTTCAGTCCTAAGTGCTAAACATGGTCAAATGCTTAAGCTGAAAATTTTCAGGCAGAATATTACTAGTTAACAAGTTATACTATAATTAGCCAGATGGCAGTTTTTATGGTACAATTTTATTAATTCTTCAGTTGGGCTCTTGAAGACTGGAATTCAAAATAGTTGATTGTCATCAGTATCTCTGCAGCATGGTATTTAAAAATAACATGACTTAAGTTTAGAATACAGGATTAATTTACAAAAGATCAATGGAGAGAAGCAAAGCTATGAAGTTTATTTCAAGCATTTACAGTCAATGTCAGCAAAATTCTTTCCAAGAAAGATTAGAATGAAATAACACAGTCTGACTTTTCATTAACCAGACATGTTGATTGTCATATTATTTACATTTGTAACAATGCTTTTTAAGTTAATTTGCAGCAGGAGATAAGGGGTGTAGTATAAAGAAGCGTGCGTGTATGTGATAGATAACTTAATGTATAGGTATATGTACCTACATCATAACCACAGCTTGTTATCAGATTGGACTAAGCCAATTAATTTGATCCAAGTATAAATTCTGCACTTTTAACAATGCAAATAGTAAATCTAGGTCACACATTTAATTTAAACCACCAACTTTTTAACGAGTTCTTAGCAGCTAATAATAGCACGCTAATTACTGGAACGAAATGGTTTTTTCTGTTCACTTGAGTCATACCTAACTTAGGAATGAAAAAATAATAATAACCATGCTTAAAGACAAAAAAATAAACAAGTTAAAGCTTATATAAAAGGCATGCTTTTACCTGCGTCCAAGCCGGCTTCCAAACTTGTAGCGGCAGCGTAGTCCCCTTGATCGACAAATCTTTAAAAACTCCGTTGAAAAACTGCTTTGAGTGAAATTAAGGTTGTCGTTCTTGAAGACGTTAACAGTTACAAAGGAAATATATCTAAAGACAAAACAAAATCACCTCGGGAGAAAATTGAAATGGAGGCACCGAAATTATTATTCTGTATTTCGCTAGGTATTTATTCAATGCCCAGACACGACACCCGCGGCCCGACGTGCCCGGTACTGCGATAGAGTTGGCATTTGCAATTTACTCGATTCGATAACGAGAATAACCGCAATATCGTACCGGCGAACCGTGCCGCAGGCAATCAGCGAGCGAGGCCGAGCGGGCGGCAAGCGGACGAATCAAAGCGAATATTACTGACGGAATGTGTGACTGTGTGTGTGAGTGTGTTCAACTCACAGTAGCTCTAGCTAATAGCAATGCGTTTCTATTTGACGTTTCAAGGGTTGTAAGTTTATTATTTCCTTTTCTACTATATTTTTTTTTCCTTTTTAACTTTATTTCTTTAAACTTAAAAAAAAATATTATTTGATTTGGGTAATATCTGTAGTAAGCGCTAGATGTCATAGGCAGCTACGTAACACACCGATGACGGCCTGTGCGACATGCCACTACAGTGGCCGCGGTTTTGTCTCCTAACGCGATGACACTTCAACGACGCGACGCGACGGCACTCCGCATTCAGATTCAACACAAATATGACGAACAAAAAAAAAAAATTTAATAATTTATCTATTATTATTGCTGCAATCAATCATTTCAAATAGGCAGCATTCCTTCTGTGCAGTAGTCTGCGTTCACCTTCGGAATACTAGATACCTCATGTATAGAAAAGATTTAAAATAAACGGACTGAACATATTTGTTAAGGTGGAAGCGTCAGGGTAGCCCGCGAAACTTAAATGTTCTTATGTTTTTTGCAATTTTCAGGTCCGTGTCAGGTTGTATGTAAATCGGCCTTTATATTTGGCTAAATTCAGTTCACTAAATTCAGACAGTAAGCGTGAGCGAATAAAAAGCTTGCTCTTTACACTTGATCTAATTAGCTAGCTAATTAGATTATTCGCTAATTAAACAGTCTATTAGCGAATTTCAAGCGTATCGTACGTACATACCTACATAGCACCATAGCACTCTCATGAGACCATCAAAATAACATCAAAGGCTGTGTCAAAGGACAGGGCTCGCCTTGGCTATGGTTGCGTCAAGTTCGATTTTAATTACTTAAAAAAAGATGCAGGAAGTATTGGGTGAAAATATTTATATATTTAATGGTTTTACGAAAAAAACTGTATATGACAAATTATATTTTAAATGAGCTGGAAAATGTCAGAAATTTTCTGAGATTGGAATCTCAACAATTTTAAGAATTGTTGAGATTAGTTACACCGTACATTAAAAAAGTAGACAGTTGGCTCAGAGATGCTGTTACTCCAAGAGAAAGATTAGCTGTTACTTTAATGATCGACGTGCGCGGTCCATTGCGAGTAGAAGACAACTAAACGCACTTCTTTCCTAAGTCGCTTTACACTTGGCTAAATTCAGCATGCTAACTGATTTAGATCGGCAGTCACGACTCTGATTGCCTAATTAGTGTGTCTAACAGTCTGAATGTCTTAACACTTGTCTAAATTCAGAGTCTAATATAAAATGAGTCGCGCCAGTAACACGTATGTATAAACAAAATTATAAATGAACTTTATCATTAAAATCATCAATACATTGATGATTTTAAAGTTCATTTAACCCCATTAGATGACTTTTTACCCTCTAAGTTCATTTAACCACATTGAACGACTTTTTCATGAAATAGTTACAGAATAGGGTTAAATGAACTTACAGTTTTATTAATGATTTTAATCATTATAATTCTGTAACTATATACATGTTACTGGCGTGACTCATTTTTCATCAACATACAGTCTGACACTAACCTGCAAATTGCAAAAAAACGTAAGAAAATTTGAATTTCGCGGGCAACCCTAACGCTTCCACCTTAATACCAAATTATTACAGAACGTTGCAGTATCTATTATTATAAGATAACCTTCAGTCACTGCACAGTTTATTATGCAGTATAATTATAGTGGTTGTAAAGACATTACATGCACGCTAACTGCAAGCCGAATAAATCACATGCAGTCCATTTCTTTTGAGTCCAAGAAAATCATTTGCACTAAGGAGTCTCCATCTCATTTCGCCTTCATAATGCAAATGATGACTTAAAATAAAGAAATTAATGATGTTTTTCATTTTTATTTCGAATAGGATTTTTTTCCCTAAATAGTAGAAATATTAAAAACTACAACACTGACTTGCGTCCTAAAATTACTCTAGTGATGTACTCAGCAGTCAAGGATCGATATTAAATCCACTAAATATTATTATTACTAGCTTATGCCCGCGGCTTCGTCCGCGTGGAGTTCAGTAATATCCCACGAAATCGTACCACCAGGATAAAATGTATCCTATGCGTTAATCCAGGTTATAAGCTACCTGTGTGCCAAATTCCATCCAAATCCGGTCATTACTTTTTGCGGGAAAGAATGACAAACGTCCATCCAACCCCACAAACTTTCACGTTTATAATATTATATAAGTAGGAAGGAAGTAGGATAGTAGGATGTGCCTTGAGTGACGATTTGATTTGACTTTGGGCGTTCATGGTTTGCAGAGTTTAAAGACGCAGATAGTAAAGATCATAATCTGCCTAGCCTTTTACCAACTTTGTAAGAGTCGGTTTCCAGTCTAATCGGATGCAGCTGAATACCAGTATTTTACATGGAGCGACTGCCTATCAGACTTCCACAACCCAGTTAGTACTGGGTACGTATAACCCCTTGGTAAGACTAGTTGTCAGAATTTCGGGTCGCTGTCTACGTGTAACGACTGTCAAACATCTACAAATGACAGCCGGGACCATTCCCAGGCACGGAGGAAATTTGGTAGATATTTAATTAATTGTCACCCATTCACGGACCAACCTAGGCAAGTGCGGCTTAACCTGAAGATCGACTCGAGCGGCTGTTATTATTTATTTTGTTTCATTCCAAGGCCTGACTATTCGATCTACGTGAGTTTCGAAGCCCTACTTGACTCTGTTGGAGGATGATTTTGGAAAAACTGTGATACACATGTCTCATAATTTTAAGGTGGATGCGCAAGGGTAGCCCGCGAAATTTAAATTTTCTTACGTTTATTGTCATTTGCAGTTCAGTGTCAGGTTGTATGTTGATGAAAATATGAATCGCGCCAGTAACACGTATGGAGTTATTGTCGTGGCGCGATTTATATTTTCCTCAATATTCAAATTCCTAATACAACCTGACACTGACCTGCAAATTGCAATAAACTTAAAGGAAATTTAAATTTCGCAGGCTACCCTTGCGCATCCGCCTTAATTGAAGAATGTGTACACCAGTTTAAAGAAAAACCCTTCCTTACGGGGAACCTCTGTGCAAAATTTCAGATTTCTAGGTCCAAGGGTTTGGCCTGGGCGTTAATGAGTCAGTCAGGACTTTTCTTTTTATTTATGTAGATTTCACGGTTGTTTCGTTTCGTTTCTTGTTTTATGTCAAACTAGCGACCCGCCCCGGCTTCGCACGTGTGCAATGTAATACATATAAACCTTCGTCTTGAATCACTCTATCTATTGTTTTAAAGAAGGATACATAGAAAGATGGAAGCATACATAGGGACAGACAGTGGAAAGCGACCTTGTTTTATACTATGTAGTGATGTCATGTGTGACTAGTAATAAAAGATTAAGCAAACGCCGAAAGGGCCGGTTTTTTCATCCCAATTCTTCGGACTTTTCGTTACAAATAACAGTATAATACCTAAATAAAAGTTGTTGGGACGGAGATGACAACTTTAATTAAAAAACAATTGAGCGATTTAGTACATCTACAGTATACTGCCTAGCTGCTTAGTTTTCGTGACTTTTTCTTTTAATGTGTGGACTGTTTTTTTTAATTATTTATGAATTTTTAATCTTGATAGGTATACTACTTTATCTAAGTTGTCAGTGCCGCAAAAGGTTGCCCAGTAGTGAACGTCTTACTTTTCAGAGCGGCAAACTAACGAGACGCAAACTTTTAAATAAATAGATAAAATCAATGGGGAAGGTAACCGCAAATCTAATGGCGCTAGCAAAGCTTGTACCAAGCATCGTCATTGGTTGAAGATCTGTCAATGTCGTTTTATAGTTCAAAATACCTTGACCTCATTGGTCAAATTGGGACTAAGCTATGGACACGCCATCTACAATCAGCTTTGATTTGCCTTCCCCATTGAATGTTGTAAACGGATGTATTGTCGATAAAAATACTAGCGCATCACTATTGTCAACGTTTGTGCATGTGTGCTTTTCTTTCTTGTCATTTCATTCATGCACACGGCACACCGGTACTCATTTGGCAGCTGAAAGATTCTGTCGTTTGATTGTGTGAAGTCGTTTGAATTTGTGATCAATTACTGAAGCAAGAGCGCCACGTATTTAATTTGAAAAAAATGGCCGGTAACAGCAGAAAATTGTTGAAATATGTTACAGAACTTACTTCCACCCAGACAAGAAATTGTAAGTAGTGGTTTTTATTCATGACTATTTTTTTTTGGTTAGGTAACTGTGGTATTTATTTGACTGCAAATGAATGAAAGTTAATTAATTTAACGTTAATTCTATATTCATTCACACTAGATCCAATAGTGCCGCTAATGAACTGATTGTAGTCAATTGACAATATTGAAATTAGAACTTTGGCCTCTGCAAAGTACAGGTCAAAGAATTTGTTGTAGAAACTCTAAAATAATGTTTATTTGTTCGTTGATGAGTAGCATGCTCGCATCTGCCTACTAATAACTCAAGTAGAGATGTATTAGTTGCTCCATGTGCCTAGTTAATTAGTGGCAATAGCTCTAATTGAGCACTTACTTTAGCAACTGTGTTAAAAGTGCGATTTTAAATGTTTATACTATGATAAACAAAGTTCATCTTTTGTGTACATATATCACTGTTGGTATTCTAGTTTTAGGATATTAATGCTGAAATGGACCTTTTTGGCGCAGCCGTGAGGCACACAGTACAGTCATGCTATGTATTTTCTCATTTTTGCAACTTTTTTTAATATTATTGTGTGTGTGCCTAATGTACTGACGTCGAATAAACATTTTTTCTTTCTTTTATATTTTTTGATTGCGTCTATTTCCCTTTTTTCATTTTGTGTGTACCTACATCAATAAATAAATTATTGAATGTTGTTGCTGTAAAACAATGAGTAATGTTAATTTAAAAAAAATTGCCATTCAATATCTAATTTTATTACTATTTATTGAAATACTTCTTTGTTTCTTTATTATACTACAATTTGAAAAGTCAAGATATTAAATGCCTTGATGTTTTAGATGGCACGGCCAAGAGAGTGGTGGCTAAAAACCCAGTTGTTGAAATGGATGGTGACGAGATGACCCGCATCATTTGGTCCATGATCAAAGAGAAGCTCATATTCCCTTATGTTAAGGTAAGTCAGTTAATGTATAAATATATCTAAGAACTATATCACTAGTTGTGTGAAAAAGTACAATTTTAGTACTTATACTAATCTTTAAATTAAAGTATCTCTGTATATGGTAATTTGAGGTATTTATTCATACTAATAAAGCATGATGCCCATTTAATGTCCTATGTAGTAGAATTCATGTAACATGATATGAGTTAAATTATTTAAATGCAGCTCTCTGCCTTTCTTCTTTAATTTTCGTGCGGTTAGTGCCTAACCCTTTGTCAGAGTTTTTATGCCACCCATGGGCCTCCGATTTGGCTTTATATGCTGTCGAGATATACCTCTCAGGAATGCTGGTTTGGTTTACTCACAATGTTTTTCTTCACATGGTAAATGTACAATATGCACTTGAATCCAAAAAAATCAGAGGCTCTCTATGCCATATGGTATTAAATTTTGCTTCAGGGTGTTTGTGTATTACAGGTAAGAGTCAATTAAGTCCCAAAACTTCTTCCTTTTAATTGTACCAGTACCTTTGTTCACACAAATGTTTTGTGTGAACAGGTAATGGGTACAGTCTTTTCACAGTTACGTTACCTACAATTTTGCATTTCTGTCAAAATCACAATGATCTTTAACGTTATTGCAATGAGGTTGATGTTGGCTTGCTGCTGTTATTATAGTTAAAGGTCTGGGATTGGCTAAGTGCGCCACGGAGCCCCCGCGCGCCGTAGAGTGTAAAGAGGGTCGCCGTAAGGCGCTTCTGTTTACAGTTCTCCGGAAACTAAACTAAAATTCCGCCTAAAAATTAAAAAATCAAATCGCGGCCTTAAATAATAAATGTATTGTATCATTGTACCCTATTTCGACTAGCTAGGGCGCCGAGACAAAATACTAAACCTCTTAGGTGCGCTGCGAACTGGGACAGTTTGGGAACTCCTGGATAAAGTTATTGTAAAACGAATGTAGACAATAGTGTGTCAATTCAATGCAGGTTATCATGTGTTAGAGCTGCTAACTTTTGTTATCATTAGTTTTATTATGCCAATGTTAACATTTACTACTCTAGTTATCATTTGTAACACAGTCTTGCACACTTATCGCACATAGCTTTATCTCTTGTGTGTAGTAAATTTTGTTAATTTACTTAGAGTTATGTTAGAATATATTTAAACATGCATTATGTAAATTAATGTCAATGATTACTTTGAAACAATATACCTATATTGTTTCAAAGTAATCATTGACATTAATCTCAAAAAGTGACTTTTTCATGAAATAGCTATTGAATGTGATTATATGAACTTGGAGAGCTGTATTGATAATTTGAATGATTATAATTCTGTAACCCCATACGTGATAATGGCACGATTCATATTTTCATCAACATACAACTTGACACTGACCTGCAAATTGCAATAAACTTGAGAAATTTAAATTTCGCGGGGTACCCTTGCGCTTCCACCTTAATAACCATAGGGCTAGGAATAGTCGGGCTGCATTTCGCGCCACAAAACAAACGCAAACGTTTATTCCTCAGTATAAATATGGACAGTAGGTATGGAGACTAGGGCGGGTGGTTATACACTTGCCAATATCCGTAAAAAATAAATTAAAAAAACCTACCGTTTTAATTATCGATTCGGGTCGAGAATCATTAGTATAGATAACTCCTTGAATTTGACCAGGAAGCAAAGCGACATCCTGTATAATGATGACCATCATTGAATAGAGCATCTACATATTTATAGTGCAAATGATTAGATGTTTAATTTAGAAAAGGGTTGCTATGTTTAGATAGATACATTAGCAAGATATTGAAATTGCCTGTAAATACAAAGAGGGCATCAAGTTGATTTTATGTATCACCATTACAGTAAGTAGGTACTTACAGTGTACCTATGGTGTCAAATTTATGTTTTCTGTTCTAATATATTCTCATGTTATGTTGGTGCAAAAATAATTAAATAATAGCCCTTTCTGTGGTGAAAAATAGTATATTTCTTTAAAAGTGCGGAAAGGCTGTCATTGCAAAGAATTCCGACAAATGTCTACCCGAGCCGAGGCGCAGCCGAAGGCGAGGGTTGACAGTCGGAACAAGTTGCAATGACGGTTCCGCAGGTGTACTGAACGACTATTTCTAATACAGTTGCGAAAAAATGAAGCAATTTAATAAAATAATAAAACACAATAAACTCAACTAACTAATCATTTATTTCTTATAAAAAATATAGTACACATGTACATTGAAATTGGTACAGTTTTTTAAACTAACTGAAAAAAAAAATCTAAAAAAAAAAGAAAATTTCTGGAAAATGGCGCCAACCGTAGAATATAAGTAGAATTCTTTTTTTCTTCACCCATTTTGGTAGGCAAAGGGAACTATCCATACAGCTTAGTCTTCAGTAGATTTTTTTTATTGATATGAAATGAAAATGAAATTTAATGAGATGAAATGACATGAAACCTAACCTAACTCATTCAATTAAATCATTAAATCTGATATTAAAATAAATTAGTAGCTTCTTTTTAGAAATATACGTATTTGTATGAATCACAAAAACTCTTTAGTAAAAACTTCATGGTTGGTTTTTCTTTTTAATATACATTATTTTGACAGTTGGGAAAGAGAACGCACGAGTTCGGGAAAGGTAAAAAAAAACGCACTAGTATGTAATAGCCCACATCCCGAACGCTATACGACCCTGCAATACACCACTTTTTAAGCAACTGTATTAAAAAAATACTTACCAGTTAGCAATGTGGTAAGGCTGAATGACTGCTCATCGGCATATCATAGAGGTTATACACCCCATTCATTCTAGCATAAGATATAGGGAAATTGATGAGACAAACATAGAATATTTTCACAGTTGGATTGCTTGTACTACGACCTGGGTCTGCCTCACCGCGACGTCACTCATGACCAGGTGACCATTGACGCGGCACACGCCATTCTCAAGCACAATGTGGGCATTAAGTGCGCCACCATCACTCCTGATGAGCAGAGAGTTGAAGGTATATGACCCTTATGATAATCTTGAATTTACAATCTTATATCATCGTTCTAGTAGGATCGCCGGATATACTGCGGGGCTATTACGTATCTCTGTTGATACTTGACAGTTTATCACTTGGCGATTTTTGACATACAATAACAGTTCTGCACGGGTAGCGTCAGTTGAAACCAACAAGAACGGTCATTGTATATCAAAACTCGCCAAGTGATGATCACTATGAACTGTCAACAGAGATACGTAATAGACCTGCTGGAAGCTTTGAAAAAAAAAACCCGGCTGGCGGAGTGTAGCACGTCTGATAACTTTACCATAATTTATCATAATTACGGAATAGGGATTATTTCATAGCTATCACACAAATTGTGATAAGGCGGTACGTGAACAGCGGTAGTCCAAAAAAAACCGTGCAAATTGTTATAAACAAATTATGTGCCTAACAATATTTTCAGTGCTATAATCACTTATCTTCATCTATTAAGTACTAGCTTTTGCCCGCGGCTTCAGTCGCGTTAATTTAGAAAAAAAAAACTTTCTGCGAAAAAAAACCGACTATCAAAAAAACATGTGAGGCGTCATCACGCGACGTCGCGTGAACATTAAAGCACCTTCACGCCACGTCGCGTGATGTAACGATTAACGTGAGGAAAACAACCAAATTACTAAACCGATTTTGATTTTGAAATTTCTATGGGACCAATCGGGAAGTATATTCTTTCACATGTAAAAAGAATTTTCCAAATCGGTTTACAAATGACGGAGTTATGAGTTAACAAACATAAAAAAATAAAAACTACAACCGAATTGAGAACCTCCTCCTTTTTGAAGAAAGTCGGTTAAAAACACACTACTAAATTTTATATTTAATCATGATTCGAAAGACACGTGGCGCCATCTATTATCATAAGAAGGTTATTGTTGTTTTCCTCGGGAACAGTACTTATTTACGGGAAGAAAAGTACCCTATAATAATACCCATTTCTGTACACCTGACAACGTATATGCCAAATTTGAGGATGATCGGTGCAGTGGTTTAGGCGTCAAAAGGTAACAAACAAACAAACAGACTTTTGCATTTATAATATTAGTTAGGATTTATATCAATTACGATGATGCAAAACGGCACGTGTAAATCGTTGGAGCGTCTGCCCTCTGGGTGTGTTACTTATAGGTCGAAGGTTGGAGTCCCGCATGCTAAAACTGATTATCTGTTATGGCAGATTAAACTCTCTTTAGCCTAATAGACAAGTGTCAGTAACCCTTCTGTTCAACTCTTTTGGTGTAGGTATGTGAATTGTATATTAAATGCAATTAGCATACACAACACACACACTGAATCTTAATGGGAGGATTGGTGTGTTAAACGTTTTTTTGTTTGTATTTTAGAGTTCAATTTAAAAAAGATGTGGCTGAGTCCGAATGGGACGATCCGTAACATTCTGGGTGGCACTGTGTTCCGTGAGCCTATCCTTTGCAAGAGTATCCCAAGAGTTGTACCGGGCTGGACACAAGCCATGGTCATTGGCCGTCACGCACACGGAGACCAGTACAAGGCACAAGATTTAGTCATACCGAAAGCCGGAAAGGTAAAATAGTCATTTTACTTTTTAATTTCTAGCATTAGAATAATAAACTTTGTGGAGAAGAGAAACAGCGTATAATACGCCCAGAAGATGTGGAGCTTGATTGTATACGCGATTACAGCAACAACTTCACTATTTTTGCGAAGTATTTGGAATATTTTGTTATGCCTAATAAATGTTCCATTTCCCAGGTGGAGTTAGTCTACACAACAGAAGATGGAACAGTAGATAGGCGGCAGCTGTTCGATTTCAAGGGACCGGGTGTTGCCATGGCAATGTACAACACTGACGAATCCATCCGTGCCTTCGCTCATTCCAGCTTCCAGGTTTGAAAATATACGCATTATTGTCTCTGGTTAGAGATGTAGATAAGATTGTTATTGGAACTCATTAACCCGGACTTCTTTATCAAAATTTAAAATGGTTTACATTATTGAAAGGTTATTCATTCGTCTTGTTTTCCAACTTGTTTATTTTACTAACAACAAATCAAGAAAAATAATATATCAGTGACGCACTAGGGGCAAACAGTTTAATTGTTCGGTCACTGCGACCTTGGTTCTTCAATGAATCTTAATACATATCGAACACGAACTTGTTTAGATTCTATCACTCGATACATTACTATTTGCACTTATTAATTTACATACACGTATTGGACGTCATAAATGTGTATTGTCTTTGATCAGGTGGCGTTGCAGAAGAAATGGCCTTTGTATCTATCTACTAAGAACACTATTCTCAAGAAATACGACGGCCGTTTCAAGGATATTTTCGAAGAAATTTATCAAAGGTATTAAAAAGAGTTACTTACGTAATGTTTGGCCACTGATTTAGAGATTAAAAACCGCTTGGGATTGCAGTAATCAAATCAGCGATTTTATCTAAGGTATTGAATCCGTTACAATAAGTCTTTTATCGTTGATTACCAGTGATTACCAGAAGCAGTTCGAAGACGCGAAGATATGGTATGAGCACCGGTTGATTGATGATATGGTAGCGCAGGCAATCAAGGGTGCCGGCGGGTTCGTGTGGGCCTGCAAGAACTACGACGGTGATGTACAATCTGATGTAGTTGCTCAGGTTTGTATTCAATTTAGCCCTATCTTTTCTAAATTTTAAAGGCTTGCTAACAAAATGTAAGTTATTTAGATTTTCGTAAGTTGGTGAAAGCAGAAATATTGAATAAATACTACCAGTCCAAATTAATGATTGCAAGCTATCTCCAGTTTAAACCAGAAAGAGCTAGAATTCGGCATTTTGTTATCAAAGGACACTAAAAGCCTTTTTATCAAAAGAACTGTAGTTTAGTTTTATTGTTGTTATTATCTTTGTACGCCACATATATGTGTCAATTACTTTAATAAGTAATAACACACTTGTTGACCTGTTAGCCGATAAACGTAGCATTTATAATTATTTATTTTACAAGAGTACAATCTGCTCAAAATGCTCTGAACAACTACGAAAAATATAGAAAATTGGCTTTTATTGCGTCCCTACTTTGTATTCATACTGAACTTTACATATATTTTTCTTCTTCTTTATCGTGTGGTTAGTGCCTAACCTGGTGTCAAAGTTTTTAGGCCGCCCATGGGCCTTTGACTTGGTTTTACATGCCGTCAAGAAATATCTCGCAGACCTGCTGGTTTCCTTACGATGTTTCCCTTCACCGAAGCAAGTGATAATTATACATATACATTTTTTTTTCTTATGTATGTTCTCTAAGTAGTTTAGATCATTTTGTACAGTTCATTCGGCCCAATATTCATGAGCTTATATATTCTAATATTCATCTGCTTTGCCAGAAAGGGACGATAAGCGGTGACACCCGTAGAGGGGTCATCCCGCCAGACAAGTTCATTGGTACTGTCAAGGCTATACTTATATTTAACGCCGTCTTTAATACCTTTAAACAGGTTTTCGCTCCATACTATGAATTCAGATCAATAATTATAATTATCATCGTTTTACATAAAAGTATTGTAAGACAACGAAATCTTTTAAAACAGTTTTACATGAACTAGATGGTGTTGGTGATTTCTAACTAACTACACCTGCTTGCGTAAATTGAATGTTCTATTTGAAGTCCCAGCATAATTCTTTCTTGTAAAAGTAAAAGTAGGGCAATGTGTATTAGTGAATCATACTGTACTATATAATTCTATTTTATGGCTACACTACAGTCTATTAGATTCGACCATAATCCGAGAGTTAATAGGACGCTTTTTATTAACATTTAGGGCACAGTAGACGTACTACAATCAACATACAGTATTTTAACTAGAAACAAATGGTCGGAATCAGCTCACACTGGCACAGCGTTTACATACGAATTCTAAGCATGCTTCAGTTATCAGGTTACTTGCAAGTCGACGCTGGGGCATCTACATTCATCGACACTCTCCCAGCCCCGTAATGTAACGTAGTACAAGATAACAAAATGTTTAGTCGAAATCCCTTTAAAATGAAAATGAAATATTTATTTACCGGATATAAAATCCATACAACATTCACAAACCGACACTAAAATAAATACAACACGTTGACATTATACACACACTCGCGCCCAAATGTGCTTTGATTTCACAAAAAGGGCCTAGTTGGTTTAATGGTTATATTTATACTGTGTTTAGGGATACGGCTCCCTGGGCATGATGACATCAGTGCTCATGTGCCCCGACGGTCGCACGGTGGAGTCCGAAGCGGCTCACGGCACCGTGACGCGCCACTACCGCATGCACCAACAAGGCAAACCCACATCCACCAACCCCGTGGCCTCCATCTACGCGTGGACCAGAGGCCTGCTGCATCGCGCCAAACTGGATGATACGCCCGATCTTGAGCGATTCGCACTTTCGCTTGAAGATGTAAGTTGTTTTCATCTGTAGAAGCCTTAACATCTGCATTAAAAAATGATGGGTTGTGGCTCCCAGAAACCGCGGTTTATGCCTACTTTCCCTGACATTTATGTATGGCCCTAAATTAAAGCCTAAATATCTGCGCTGCTGGAATTTCAACTCAAGGCGCTGAGTCGACTGCCATGGCTGAGGGACTATTCGAAAGAGATACCGCGGCCTTGAAACACACAGGGCAAAAGAAGGAACATGGATGGGTTTTAGTCAGTAGAAGTCTGACACTCCCTTCCGTTTTGCCCAGAGGGAGAGGGGTCATTTGATGATTTCCCATCCTAAAAACGAGTGCTGAAAATACTTCAGCGGTCTTTTATTTAGTTTAGATTACTAGTGTTAGCATTAGCTAGTCTTGTAAAGTTCTATGGTAAACGTATAGTGTGCACATGTACCACATGTATATACGTACGCGCACTTGACCGATTTTGGAAAGGCTTCAGATTCAGAGATAACAACATAAACAGTAGCATGTCATAAGTTCTAATTAAATATGATATCATCTGTGGACGTGAATGTATTCAGGGATTAAAATCGTGGTGAGGAGTCAAGGAAAACATATTTGTCATGTTTCTCTTTATGTAATTATGCTTGACCTTGAACAAAATATTATATATGTGTTTGTTGCTTCTAGCAAATATTGCTACAGGAAAAACTAACTTATATTTCGAAGATAAGATTTTAAATCAGACTATCTAAGAACCAAAAAAAGGTTTCCTTATCAGCAAGAATGTAGTAAATAAGCCAACTCCACGACTCCTCCCGTTTCATTTATCAAATATTTGTAATTTTGCACTTGATAAATGAACTTATTTAAACTATCAAATTGATATCTTAGGCAATCATTAAGGCGGGGAAAATCTAATTTAGATAAGTTTTCCGTTGAGTGATATAGATATTTGACAACAGATACGTGTGTAGGTAGATAAAAAATTGCTTACTATCCAGGTGATCATAAGCAGGTACAAATTATATACAAGAGATGTTACAAGTGGCTAAAAATATTACCTATAACTACATAGTTAACATAGTATATTGTGGCTAGTGAGCCCCAAACTAGACAGGCAGTATGATATTATAGACTAGATATACTAGATAGGCAGGTTACTGCAAATATGAAACGTTAAAGGGGGGGACCCCTTTAACGTTTCATATTTGCCTAAAACCTGAGACCCCAATTAAATGTGACTTGTTCAGCCGCGGCCGTAAAAGTGGCGAAACGAGATCTTGTTTTAAACAGGGTCGTTGACACTGACTTGCGAACGATCGATACCTGCGGTTTTATTTTACAAAATAACTCAATACTCCTCGAAATATTCAGTAACAAGTATTGGATCTATGTTTCTACAAGTAATTTATTAGTATATGCTTAATTACGTATCACAATATTTGTATACTCATAAAGTTGGTGTTTGTGCCTGTCTGAGTGAGTGATCCTCCTTGGCAATAAAGCCGTATTATGGTATACAATATACATATGTTATACACGTAATATACTGGTTTTCGGCTTATAATATATTTAGAATCTTGACATTTTTGCCAATAATATCCAAGGCTATCTTTTTTCAGTTCCTAACCAGTTTCGCGGCAGGACAAAAAGTTTAAATTGAGAACTATTTACCGGCTATGTCTGTTAGTACATCGCAGACATTAGACATATTCGAAGGACGTCACACTCTGAACTTACCTATACAATAGAATAAATAAAGTCGCTTTTGGTGTCTTAGTGGTCGCTTAGTTCTTCTAAACTACAAAACAGATTCAGTTTTCACCATCAATTACAGAATTTATTTGCAAAAATAATCGATAATTCCCGATGTCCAACACTCGCTATCCTCCAGTGGTGGACAGCGTAAATATTAAAAAGTCGTGTCACTGGCCACTGTCATCTGGCGGACTGAGACTTATTTAAAAAAACCACTACTAGTGGTGGACATCGCGAATCATCGCTTTATATTGTGTATAACATAAATATTGAATAACTAGATAAGGCACAGAAATCTCGACGACATGACATGTTGCCAAATCAGTACATTGCGTACCCTTGTAAAGTGGAGGCGGGTGGCTAGTATGATAAATGTAAAACAGACTCCGATATTAGAGATCAAACGTGCCCCCTGGCACCACATGTAGACAACAGACCCTGTAAAGATGTACAGGCCCTGACCTTCCTCTCTTCTTTTATTACGGGAGGTCACAACATTTTTGTTAACGACATCCTGTACTTTTATGACATCAATCGATAGGGGCAATCATAAGGATCAAATCTCTATAACAAACATGATAAATTATTTGAAAGGAAAACCAAATCTAAACTTAAATACAATAAAGCATCTTTGAACGAGGATTGCTCAAAAAAGCAACTGAATATTTAGTCAGTTTTTTATGTTATCCATATGAGTGCAACTAGTGTGTAATTCTGTATAAAATTCAGCCATGGACCTTACTGTTTTGTTTTGGTCACGATAACTAATTTTTCGCCATATATCTACACTTAACGCAAGCACTTCGTGCACACGCGCGCCTCAAAGAGAGTCAGCAAACAGGAAGGGGTCCGTAAGGGCCGACGCCTGCCAGGGTTGCGGGACTGTTCGAAAGAGATACCGCGGCCCTGGAACACAAAGGGCAAAGGAAGGAACATGGATGGGTTTTAGTCAGTAAAAGTCTGACACTCCCTCCTGCTCAGCCCAGAGCGGGAGGGGTTATTTGATGATTTCCCATCGGTAAAAAAAAAAAGCATTTGTGCAGGCAGTATCATACCAACCCATAGTAGGCCATTTAGGCTGTTATTTGTAGGTCTTTGACAGTCGTTACAGGTAGTCAGTGGCCCAAAAAGTCTGACAACCAGTCTTGCCAAGGGATATCGTATTACGATTACCCAGTAAATACTAACTGGGTTGTGGACGTCAAATAGGCAGTCGCTGCTGCATCTGGTTATACTGGAAGCCGACCCCACATTGTTGGGAAAAGGCTAGGCAGATGAAGATATGTAGGCCATTTAGGATATTGTTACCAAATATGTCGTGATCTCCTAGTCTATTTGTGATTGCGCTCGTTAGCAGACAATAAGAAATAAAATGAAATAAATAGACTTTACAATAGCTTTTTTAAAAATGTTCAATTACTCTTTCAGGCGTGCGTCGAGACCATCGACAGCGGCAAAATGACTAAGGACTTGGTGATATGCATCCACGGACTGAAAAACACTAAAGAGGGCATGTACCTACACACCGAAGACTTCCTCCTGGCCATCGCTGATCAACTTGAGCGTAAATTAACTAAATAAACTTGAATTTAGAAAACTTTACTTAGTGGTAAAAGACAAATTGTTTTTTTTTTTACATTGTCTTTTACTACTGACCCACTGGTAACTAGATAAGTATCAATTCATATACAATTGTTTTTTTTAGATATATTTAAGTAATCAAACTGTTCATTTTTCAGATAAGTCCAAGTGTTTCCAACCTAGCAAAACAGTCTAAGAATGGCCCCTAATTTTCTACGTGTAAATAAAATTGTGTTGATTCCTTGTATTTATTTCTCCTAGTTTGAAATAATTAAATTGTGCTTGTATGCCTGTTCTTGTAAAATGGTGCTTAAAAATGTGGTTAAACTAGTTATGTCCAGAATTATTATTATCATATTGTGCTGGTTGTCGAGTACGTGTTTATACACAGAACCAGTAAGACATTTAATATGGCTTTAGTGATTGTTTGTATGATAAGACTTTTACATTTCCTGATGTTATGCTGTCTATGGCATATGAGAGTGGTGGTTCGATGATAACTGCCTCGTAGGTCGTGGGTTGTTTTCCAGGCAGACACATTGTGTAATTCACTTCATTGCCTATGCTCTCAAAACGGTGAAGGAAAACATCGTGAGGAAACCGGCATGTCTTAGAACCGAAAATTCAAAGACGTGTGATATTCACCAATTGGGCCCGCGTGGTGGATTATGGCCCACTCCTCTCGCAGAGAGGAGAATTGTGGCCTGTGCCCAGTGAACATTTTATAAGCTGATTATGCTATGCCATTTATGGTGGCACATGATTGCACAGTGAATTATATCATAAACTATTAAATTAGCAAATATTTATATAAATATATTTGTCGATGAAAATTGCAATACGGGGACGAAAAATCGATCTCGCTAGGTCTATATCTGGGAAAATTCGTTTTCTCTATTTTCACCCGACCGGTTGCCCAGGTACACTACTATTCATTACGTCTACATCGCAATTCTACACATAAACAAACGCACAATGCGATAAAAACTATTTAAGGTCAAAAAGTAATGCGAAAGTATGGTTCGATACAGATTACATTGGTATGACAAATATTGAGACTGAATAAGGCCATATTTGGAAATGGGTATTTAAATCTAAATAAATACTCACGTGGAGAAGAAGGAAGATTGACTCAAATGGTGACGTTGTAATGGCAGGTGCGACCTAGATTTTGTTTTTTTTCTTCTAAAATTAGTTCAATTCAAACTGTATTTTACATATTTAGTGTGGCTAAGACCTCCCGCTGTACCATCACCGATTGAGTTCATTCAATGTATGGGTAATGTTTTTATCACTTTATTTTATAGTATCGTGGGATACTATATTATTTTGTAGAAATGTATTTTATGTCTTCTAAAAGCTATACCTACCTATTATTGTTTATACATATTTATTTGTAACGGCATGAGATTTGCAGAGATATGATGATTGAAATTTAAAAACTCGTATTATTGATAATGTATCTATTTCATAAATAAATCCAATTATTTTAATTTTCCTGTGTTTATTTTTAAAAATATGTCTGCGATTCCCAGATACCCGTGTCATACTTCAGTAACTCGTAATATTTGTTAGAGGTGTTTTGTTTACCTAGACCTAGATGGTTTCATGGTTGTGTGGTTTTAAGCAAAAAAAGGTTCTTCATCATCATCACCTTCCTGCCCTCATCCCTACAGTCACGACCTAATTTTGCTAGGATTTTCTATAAAGCAATAAGCTTGTAATGGGGGGCTATTAACAGTCGTATACCCGCGCCAAAATAACAACTATAGGTACCCGCATACAGTCTGGCAAACCAAAAGTTAGGAACTCAATTTCGGGATATTACCTTTTTCAAGTAATCTACGAGAATACTATGTGTTCTCTGAAAAGTATCGGTAAATATGATAGTGTATACCGACATTAAACCGATCATATAATGAGAATAGCCTTTGACTGTAGTCTGAAAAATTGTTAGATTTTTGAAGAGGTAAAATGTTAACATAATTATGTACTTTTAAATACATTTTTCTTCAAACTAAATTAGAAAATCTAAAAGATATGTTAATATGAGCTACACTAAACAAAAATACGTATCTAGGTTTCATAATTTTAGTTTCAGTACAAAAGCACAGAAGACACATTTTGTAACACCTATACCCGCGCGTCGGTTTTACAGACCGAATTCTATTCACACTAATACACTTTTAGTCCTGATCGTAGCAACTAATCATGCAGCTAACAGGAAGTACAAATAACCATCCTTGATTGTAAAATAAAAAAATCACGAGTGCTTTATAGGTCTCACAAACCAACGCGCGGGTATAGTAAAGAAGCCTCTGCCTATCTCTTCCCAAGAATATAGGATAGGAGTGTCGAGTGGTGCAAGAAACTAATGGATGGGAATAAGTAAAGCCACCGTGATTTTATCAATTCTCTTGTTGGCATTCATGTGATTCAAGGCTTGACAATTAATGTTATAACAAAAGAATCCTACTAAAAAAACCACTTTAGAAAATAATTATATTTATTATGTCTTAGTTTACTAAGATAATATTAATTTCAGATCAACATCTTTTACAACATCATACGTCACAAGTTTGGCGTATTTCTTTAAAAGCTTTCGCCAATAACACTTTACATCCTTATCAGTTAAATGATCCCAAATATGTTGGAATCCTCTGTTTGCTATCTCATTAGCTAACTTATCATTTTCTTTGAAAAAGTTTATTAATTCTTTTAACTCTTCTTCCTTCGCTTTTGGGCTGATAGGTACATAGTGCACCCAAGGTTTTAGGGAGGGGTAAAAGAATTCCAGCCATTGATCACCAACATGAAACACTAAAGACTTGCACAGGAATAAATGCTTGAATCTGAAACTAGCAGCAACCCCTCTATAGTTGAATAGATATTTGTATTTGCAGTGTTCTTCAAATGATACTTCGGATGCTGGTAGTGCATAAAGTGTGTCCTGAAATAACAGAAATGTTGAAGGTAGTTCAAAAATCAAAACTTAATAATATAGTTTGAGATAGGTGTGTATGTGGGTTCTCTTAGCAAGGTCACCATTGAAATGTAATGCCAGAAATGACGATTCCACTTAGCGGACCAATACATGACTATTTTTATAAGTTAAATTTTTACAACACTTCAATTAAAATTCAGGTAGTTCTAGTAATTGCAATGATAACCCTGCCAAAAGGAGCCACACATTCAATCTTTGCCAATATGTAGGTAATTTACCATATCAGACTTCCAAGCTTGATTTTTAGTGTACTGAGCATCAACAAGGTCAGGTTCAGATCTAGAGAGCAGTACAAGAGCATCCCTTTCTTCACTTGTTCTGGATCCTCTGAAAAATCCTTTGCTTTCTTTCTTTTCCCATGGCCATCTGCAATTTTAGAGATAGCCAATTGCTTAAAAACAAATCTAATATATTCTTATAGCTGTAAAGAATCTTCATCAATGAGTTACTAACTTTTCAGCAGCTCCTGATATTGAGATTCTGTGTTTGTCCCATCGGCCTATGCCAGTGGGGTATAAGGATATTGCTGGACCACCTTCCCAGAAGCTCCAGGCAGGATACATTATATCATAATAATCTTTTGTCTGAAACAAGATTGATAGAAGTTAGGACGCTGTATTATGTAGCGTATGTACGTTCTTGTCAAATCAAGTAGTTCCTAGACAGCTTCCAGCCAGTCATAACTGACATAGTAGTAATAAATATTAATCTCAGGACCTTACTGAAAGATAATACTGGTGCTTTTGGATGGGTCCATGCTTGATTGATTTGGGGCCAATCCCTGGTATTCAGTGCTAGTTCTAAATCGGGCATTTTTGCTGCTAGAGCAGTCAGGTAGTGTTCTACTCCTGCACACCTTGCTGGAAAGTGGCATTCGTTTTCCCTGTACAGTTTGCCATCAATTATCTGAAAAAATAACAATCATATTTGATTTAGAATTTAGATTAACTTTTTTTAAACAAGGATTTTATTTTACTTTCTACTATAAAATTAAAATTTGTTTCCAATTACCTGGTACTTAGTTGCTTTTGCCCGAGCTCTGTCAAATAGTTCCTTGGTAATACCATCTTTGAATGGTGCCAGGTCCTGCTCAATTACTGAAGTATGGCAGCTACAATTTTCACTCTTACAAGGAACATAATGGTCAACAGCTAAGTTAATTTTATCTTTGATTTTGATAGATCTATCATTAGCTTCTGGAAGTTAAATATGGAATATTTAAACACATGTTCTAAAGATTAGAGATGGTCCTACGTAATTCCCAGTAGAAACCCAACAATTTACTGTTATGACAAGTCATCTAAGAAAATGGTTGTTTGTAAGAAAATTCGAAGGAAATCTATCTATATCAGTCTTATTAACAATAATGCTGACTTCTTGAGTCTATAGATTAAAGATTATAGACTACTGACTAGACTGATATTGAGAGTTAAAAACGTTTTTATAACCTCTGCTGTATTTATTGTGGTCTTTAGAGCACGATTTTTCATCGTTACTACAAAACTCTTCATTTGTATTAGAACTAACAGAAATAATCATACACAATAAGGTAAACAGATGACTGTTCATAGTTAATTAACTATAAAATAAAAGAAAAAAAAAAACTTTAATTTGTTTTCAGAAGTAAACAAAAGAAAAATGACAGTTATCATGAAAGAATGACAGTGCGTAACGTGACAAATGTCAACATTTTTTTTAACGTCGATCGTCGCATTGAATGTTTGGATATCAATATTTTGAGTTACCATCGTGAATATTTATTTTTCGAAGACGAAGAAGCGATTAGCTATCGACTATTTCTCGCTCTCGAAATGTGCAATGGATGTAATGTGGGTCGCGTGTTAGGATAGCCGCTGACTTGCCACACTACCGGCGAGTACCCTCCGTCCACTAGGTTTTCGCAACGACAACAGCTATCAAAGAAAAAGCCTTGTTCAGCCACGCTTGCTTGACGGAAGAACACTCGCTGAGACTATTTTCTTTAATCGGCCGTAGCACGCATGATCATAGCTCATATAAAAAGCTATTCGAAATACAAACTCGCTGCTCGCAGTTTCTAGCTCTATTCGCTAATCTTTGGTAGTGGGACAAGTGCCTTATCCTCGTGCGATCCGTTTATGGTGTCACGCGTTGCAAGCAGGAACCGATTAATTGGGTTAAAAGGTTGACCGGTTAGACCTTAAACCCGTGTGTTTGATTAACCATTACACAGGTTAAATCTAATAATATACAAGGTAGAAGGGACACCGACGCTAAAACGGTTACCACGTATTCAGTACATCATTCTGGATCCCACCAGTTTTTTTTTTAATTAGCTGTTCCATACATTTTGACCGCAGTAATGTAGGAAACAGCTGTTTTTTTAACCGAAACAAAACAATTAATTGACGGAAAAATTTAGACAAGTGAATAGAGGGCGGTAATTCCCCTACTCAGTTCTAAGCGAGTACCTAAACGTATTCATTTGTAGGAATCCCCGAAAATGCATTTCGTTTTCAGCATAGACAATGTGTGGGTTGCCATATGTGTAAAAAAGTAAATAATTACTGCTGACGTAATCACCATCTAGATCCCCCACCCCCCATTTCATCAAAAATAAACAAAGCAAAGACCCCGCCCCCCCTATAGTGTTTACGTAATACTTGAACGGCCCTTGGTTGCACAAGGGAATCTTATCAGTCCCGGCCTTCCTGCAACAATGAAGTTCTCAATGGGGGCTATCGCTTATGAATTCGCCGCTAGAGGCGCTAGTGTAGCGCGGGGCCACCGAAATGTCAGATTTCATAGATTGTTTGCGCGTTGTGTGCTGTTTTATCACGTATTTTTACAAATATTCACAATTGTGGTCTAGATTGAGCCATTCCTGATTAATTATGACTTGAAGAGATTTTAAGTAGTAAACTTAGAATCTTAATTTTCAGTACTTGGAGGTACTTGGGCTTCATAATTGCTAATTTTAGGGAAAATATTGTAAATATATGAACCTGAAGTTTACACTATGTTGTTATCTACACTAATAATATTATAAAGAGGAAAGGTTTGTAATGAATAAACTCAAAAACTACTGCGCCGATTTCAAAGTTCTTTCACCATTAGAAAGCTACATTCACCCTAATTAACATAGGCACCCGTGCGAAGCCGGGACGGGCCGCTAGTACGTAATAAAATAAACTTATTATGAATTGATTGGTACTTAGTATAAAATAGAATAGGGAACATGCATATATGTTTTTTCACATATATCAATAAAATGCAGTACTATCAACCCAAGAAAATAATTAAAAGTTAATTGCAACTACTGCTTGTCGCACAAAAAAAAATTAAACTCCTACAATTTTCTACGGCAGTTCTAACGTCCATGACTGTCGCGGCCAATCAAGTCATAGCATTTGATGTCACTACCCTCTAACTGCCTTGTTTAGATCTAATTTTTTGCCCATAATAGAATAGTTTTACTATATTGTAAGAGCTTTATTAAAGCCAAAATTGCAAAAACAATAATAAAGTAAAATCTTAGTGAAACTTTAAATACTTTTCAACTTAAGTGTTTCTTTGACACATAGCATTTGACGTCACTACTGGAATCGATGCGTTTTGGGTTTGCGTTCCGTTTCACGAAAAACACGCTACATAATATAATATTAAATTGTAAAAAAGTGCTGTATTACCCTCTTATTAATAAACACGGAATAAAATTATACCAGGAATAACCATACATTTTCAAAGGTTTAAACTTTGAATAACTTTATTCTGTGTTTATTAATAGGAGGGTTAGAGAATTAAACAAGTGTACCACAATGTTTTTATGGGCCAATAAGAGGCATTTTTAAGAAATAAAAAAAGTTTTGTATTTCTTGCATAATACACCCTATTTTTGACAGGACCTTAATCGTCAATGGCGCCATCTGGTGAGCTCAAAAATTATAGCCCTCATTAGGAGCGAACAATTAAAACATCTCGGGAGGATAGATTGAATTTAATAATACAGTTAAATTAGTGAATATACAGACATTTAAAGCAGCAAATAATGCAACAATAACGATTTCAAAGTCAGTGAAAAATTAAATCATGGATTTATTGTGAAAGAATCAAGCAGTTCTAAAGAACTATAGATTACGTAATAGAAGTACTGTGATAAGAAAAGTTAAGACACTTAAAGAATTGAGAAATATATAAAATAATCTTATGAGATCTTAATATTAAGGATTTACATGGCTTACTATAATAACAATCAACTGGTCTACAAGTATCTAAATACAATTGACAGTATAATTTTTAACATAAAGATCGAATTAAAATGCTATAATAAAAGGCAGTTTACAGCATAAAAGCTGTTTTATGGTACACTGCGTCCAACAAAATTGAGAACACACATTGCCTTCAACAATTTCTTCTTGAATTTTTGTTCAAACTCGAACTCGGGTATGGTCAATCATGATGTAACATAAAGCAGCTTTTACAGAGACTGACAAAATATTCAGTTGAATTCTCTGTCAGGGAACAGAGCTGGTGCGACCAGGGTCCAGATGTAGAGACCCACGCACAGCCAAGAGGATGTGATCTTAATCCACATTGAGGCGACATTCTCCTTCGAAAGCTGCGAACTCGGGCTGGAAAAAAATATATTTCGTTAATATTTTTCAGAGTTGGTAACTTAATACAGTTAGTTTGTTCTTGTAATGATGAATACATGAAATATTAATAAAACAAAATGTTTCATCCCTGCAGCTGGAGCGCTTTAAGTAGCACACTAAAATTATTACACAGTTCTCTCTGTAGTGTTCCCATTACTGGGACTCGTGCATCCCCACACCAGAGGGAAGTGAAAACCACACGCAACCCTAATATCTACTTTATACATCATAATAATACAGGCTGGTGGGTGGATGGCGGGCCCTACCACTACAATTTAGAGACGATAAAGATTTAAGACACTTACTTGTACCAATTTGTGAGTGTCATCATGATGTAAAGCGTAGCTAGAGCAAACACGATGTGGAAGAAGGTCCAGGAGTAGGCGACGCCATCCTCTTCGTTGTCGAACACCTTGGTCTCCTGGCCGCCCGCTTCGCCGCCGTCAGCGCCCTCTACGGAATCATATCCTGCGCTCAGTGAGCATACCAACATGCATCGTTAACTATGTTGATCACAATACCATGTTAAGGTGCAATTGAAGCAGTTAAGTGGAACAAAAAAGCTGAATTAACGAAATACATGGCTTATTATACAGGTTTAAAGTAGTGCATTTTTTTAAAGAGGTCATTTTTTCGTAATATATCACAAATAACTAAAGAACATAAACAGATATCTACTCAAGCTATTTTCATGAACGTTATGTAGATGTCCTTCGATCTAACAAACTGCCAATACCTACATTTATACAAAACCATTTAACCTGGCTTCTTCAAAATAGGACTAGGTGGCTTGGTTTGGGCTTCCGAAGAAACTGGCCCTAAGCATAGCATAAAGGAAAATAAGAAACATACATTTTCATCTTTACAAAGAAATAAAAGGGCATGGAATGATCCAAATACGAATAACAAGAACTAAATGAAATTAATCAAGCAAATGATATGTTAGCAGATAATGAAAAGATACGTGAGTGTACAGTGTTTGGCATGTAAGGTACTTAGTGGTTTAAGGCCAAGTGCACATGTGGTGTTACCTTCGTTAGCAATGAGCCCTCCTTGCCCTTACACAGCGCCACCGCCGCGCGATATGTCCGCAAAGAATGCATAGTATGCGTTAGTGTTACATAAAAAGGTAAAAAAAACAAGTGACAACTGTTCGTGTGCTATTGAAAATATAGATAATCATCGCAATTTAAACGCCAAAACAATTCGGTATTATGGAAATTATAATAAGAGCTGTAATTCTGATTGAGTAAGTGTTGTTTGAAAATATAAAGGCATAAGAAAACACATCCTAGACATTAGTCAAGCAACATTTAAAATTCAACTTGGGTAATAAAACATGCAAACCTAAGTATCAAGATAAGTTTTGACTAAATATGCAGTTTCAGTTTCAGAACAGATCAGTCGGGATTAGTTATGCGAAATATTCAACATAGAATAATCAGAAGTAAGCTAGAGGACACACTGATAACGATGAAATATAAACACATTTCGGCCAGTTCAAACAGAATGCGAATAAGCGAATGTGAAACAATCCTTACCCTGTTTTTTTTCCTTTGCAATAAGTCTTGCAATATAATAGTTTTAGTATTAAAAGTTTAAGGTATTATAAAGAAGGTTATATTCACCTGCGCTTCCTTCCTTGGCGAGGATATGATCCGACATGGTGATTTTAGACGACGATGACGCCGTTCGGATAGATGAATACAACACGCTGCACACCCAAATGACCAGCCCGATGATCGACTGCTTGTCGAAGGATGACTGTTGAAAAATATTCATTCATAGATCAGTATTGTTTATCCTTTAATTCGTTTTTTCGAATAAAGAGGTGATGTTTAGGTTCGAATTCGAAAAGAAATTAGTGCTATTTATGTTTAGATTTAAAACTAATTGCAAACTGAATACGATTTATACCTTTATGCATAGTTCAAAGTAAATAAAATAAGAATGTGTTAATGGTTCAATCTACAGTGATAGATAAAGGATCCGTTAATACCATTTTACGTACCCAATACATATCTTCCTTTGATTCCTGGTTGAGCAAATTTAAAATAATACATATTATAATTTACATAGATAAACATGGTAGTATATATTAAATACAATAGGATTTTAGATGCACAATGCAAACAATATTAATACATTACATAACATTATGGTATTAGGTACTGTCATAAGTGTTATACTGTGTTAACTTGTTCAAGTTTACTTAGTTATACATCATTAGTAATTCTGGATTATTAATGGTCACGAACTATATACAATAAATTATGTTGATAAAAACCCTGTCCGAACATTCCGAACCGAAAGGGGAACATATACAGCGTGTAACAGAAAGGGTATAATCATATGGAATACTGTGGTACGGACCATCAAACTGAACAACTTTCTCTATGGGACCACCATCGAAATCGTAAAAAAATAATCAGCTGTCCCATACATTTGGGTCGAGTAGGTATTGAAATTTTGTATAGGACAGCTGATTTTTTTTTTTATCCCAACGACATTACCAAATTAAATAAGAAACATTAAATATTCATGAAAGTGACATGATTTTGTGCCCAAATTACCACCATATTATCCAAAGGCACCATATTACCGGTTTGGCCTAGGACAAACTAGTTTGGCCTGAAATCGGGTTGGGCCGGTAACATATACAAAGGATTACATATATCGAATCTCGATACCTAATAATACCTTCAAGGAACGGACATTTTTTTAACATATTGTTTGAAGATATTTGGTGTTTAATCGGTAGTGTTTTAATGTATCCCATACCCAGGTTGTAACAATATTGTATGTATAAATGTCTTTTCCATTCTTAAATTATTAAAATAGAGTATTAGTAAGGTGAAGCATTAGTGTAATAAATAATACATTAAATGTTTAGTCTTTTCCGTTAGTAGACTGGTACTACAATTAAGCAACTTTTGTTTGATGCAATGGAGCTACCATTGCATTGCACGTTTTGACAATTTAAATGCATCTGACTGCTAACATTATCATTATGGTTGAACGGAAACAGCTGGTTTACCTGATTCGGAAAAACACCTAAATGCCAGCTAAGAGTGGACGCAGATAATATGAGGGAAGATGGTCGCATCGTCGGTCGCGCAACGCCAGAAAAGATAAATAAGTAATAAAACTTCCAACTTTACATAATACTAGCTTTTGCTCACGACTTCGCTCCCTTTATGTACGGATTTTACTCACGGGGACGTTTCAAATGTAGCCTATAACACTCGGGGATAATGTAGCTTTCCGTTAAAGAAGGAATTATCGGAATCGGTATCAGTAGTTCCGATGATTACCCCTACGTACAAACTTACAAACAAAGGGGATCACCCATTTTGTTCGATGATAAAAAAAAGTCGGCGGCCAGGAATGAATTATATTTTATTTAAATACAAATTTAGCTTTGCTTTGTTATTTATATTTTAATATTTTTCATAATTTTCTCTTCTATTTAAAATTCTAGGTACTGTAATTGGTTTTAAACACAACAGTTGTAATTAAATAAATACATAAATGAATTTAAATGGGTAGGGGTAGAAACATTTTTTTGTATCGCGACAGTGCTGTAATGAATTCAGGAACAAAGATATACAACGATCATTTAATGAAATAAATTATGTCCATCCACCATTTTGTATACGAAATAATTATTTATTTTTCCAATATTTCATAATGATTAATACAACACTACTAACTAGCAAATCTGTAATCGGCGTAAACTGTAATTAAAAAAAAGAATGTATTAAAACATGTCAAAATTAAAAAGACCAGCCAGTTTTTGTAAGGGCTCAACTAGGTGCCTGGTGGTTTAATTCATACCAGCTATATATCTCCGAACCCAAAATAGTTTTCGACTTTGACGTCATAGTAAAAAATAATGCGTTATATGTGTGCTTTAAAAATGTGTAATTATTATTGATGGCCGCATTTTTTTTTTACCTTTTGTCCCAGAATGGGTGATATCCTTTTACCTCTTTATAATATTATAGTTTAAATGTATGTAGTAGTACCGATGACGCGTTAGTGCGTCAAGCGTAATAAAGTAATAGCTGACAAGACCTGTAGTGTGGCCGATTCAAATTCCACCGCATAGACGTAACCGACGATACGATGCGCCCGACGCTTCTTTCGTCAGATGTGCGTCCACACTAAACTTGCAAGCCATTCCTTTGTGTTAGCTTCACAATGACATAAAAACGGTAATTGGCAAAAATAAAAAACCCGAGTAAAAAAAAAAAACATAGAACATAGCGACTTAAACAGTCGGGACCCATTATTGGGACGATTTAAGCCGGTCTATACAGCGCGTAACAGAAAGGGTATAATCATATGGAATACTGTGGTACGGACCATCAAACTGAACAACTTTCTCTATGGGACCACCATCGAAATCGTAAAAAAATAATCAGCTGTCCTATACAAAATTTCAATACCTACTTGACCCAAATGTATGAAACAGCTGATTATTTTTTTACGATTTCGATGGTGGTCCCATAGAGAAAGTTGTTCAGTTTGATGGTCCGTACCACAGTATTCCATATGATTATACCCTTTCTGTTACACGCTGTATATGTTAATGGGTCCCGACTGTTAAGTCGCTATGTTCTATGGTTTTTTTGTACGCAGTCGTGTTTTTTAATTTTTTAAATTACCGTTTTTTTTTTGATGAACCCAGTGTCACTCTCACAGTAAATACGAATCTAACTACACCTCTCAAGCTAAAATCCATCGCGCCGTTCAGGCCACAGAGCGTGCCAAACATTTATACATACATACATACTCTCGAAAAACATAACCCTCCTTCTGGCGCAGTCGGGTAAAAACACACCAAGGACTGTTTTTTTTTCGGTATGAATACATTACAAACCTCATTAATTCCAGTGATGCCGTTACACTCCTTAGAAGCGTTGGAGAGAGCGGACCACGTCAGATACATGACGTACAGCGACACAACGGCCGACTGCAGCAACCCAGAGCGGGGCTGATGTTCCTGAACCGACGGCAGGATCGAGATGCCGCTCGCGATCACCACGAGGATCAGGTTTATGGAGATGAAGAACTTGGATAGCTCACAGCCACTTGACTGTAAATAAGAGTTGTGTTAGCTGGTGGAGTGTCACATTATTCTTAGCTAAGTGATGGATTACTTTTTCTGGAGACGGAGAAACATTCCTTGATAGTGTTTTATGGCATTCCTTGATAGTGTAGGTTTGCATTAGTGAAATCGGACGAGCAGTTTCGTAGATTAGCTCCTACATTCGAACTTATAAACTTTATAATATTATATAAGTTATTATGGGTTTATTGGATGTGTGCTTGGATTTGCAAGCATGGAGGAATTCAGTCTTGAGATAAGCATTTGGCACTGGCTCTTTTGGTCTGTACCACCAAAGGTGTGGAGATATTTCGTTTCTTTGATAGCAAATTAACTATAATATAATGTTTAAACCCAGTTCTCATTGCTTTAGGTTATAGTTGGCTGCTGCTCGCCCACTGTACATCTACAAATTGTATTCTAAAGGGTTTCCTGGCAAATTGCAGCTATACTTAACCTAACTAAAACAGCTCATGTTTCAAAGGACATTAGCTAAATTACAGTTTTATTGTCCTTTTAATCTCTTGACATAAATCTATTGCGTTTAAGTAGCCATTTACTTTACCTTGGTGTAGTACACGTAAAGGAGGACGACGCCAACCAGTGCGAGAGCGTAGGCAGTGAGCATGGCCAATAGTAGAGCGGCATACCAGCCGCGCGACTGTGACTCTTCATAGTTCGCTAAAATTCATGAATACACGTCAATTAGGAATGAAATGCATAGGTGTACACCTCTGTCGACCCGTTAGGCATTACTAGCGTGATGTTTACTATCTCATGTTACGTCAAATAAAAGCATTGATCTGCTTTGCTTTATTCATACATTCATCCATAATTTAACTATTATCAGTGAACCAAACAAGTTCTATGGCTAGACATAAAGCTCTCCTAACCATCACCACATCTTGAATCATAGACAAGTTAACAATTGATACCAGTCTAAAATTGTCAAGCCGTCAGAAAGGCAAAAGCTTTGTTCCCTTTTTGTAGAAGTAACAAAAATGAGATAATTATCTCTCTCTCTATGACAAACTACTTCAAGCTACATACTAGTTTATATGAATACTTCTACGAAAATCTGTCATAGTTCATAATGACACTTTACCAGTGACTCATGTATTATTTTATAAGTCACTGAGACATCATCAAATGGGTTTTTTCCTCATTACAAATGTGACTGTATTATGAACGTATTTTAACTTCTTTGCTTATACTTTATTGTACAACAAAATTTAAACACAACTGTTTTACAATATTGCTATACAATCTCTATTTAACTCATAAAAACTTCTAGTTGTCATGTTAAATTAACTCATGACAAGAATATGCATGGAATACCACAACTAAAAAGGATAAATTGAAACATTTTTGTCAAAAAATCTGACTTCCGAACTATCACCTCACCAGTATATTGCACCTGTGTCTTAAAAATATGTGTATGTACTTACAAACCCATCTTTCAGCCCAAGAATGAGCAAAATCAACTATTAGTATAAGTTGTATGACTATGAAGCAGAAGCCTCCGATCATGCCGAACACCATCCAAGTTGAAGCAAATTGTCCTTCCGGAATAAAGAAAGCGCCAATTATACCGCCAATTACAACCATATACTTGATGCCCCAGAAGCTAAAATACAAAACACACAAATGTACTTATCAACATAATACATAGGTAAACAATTATTATCAGTCATACATATAAGCAGACCCACTGATAAGTTGTAAATGTTCAAAACAAGTCGAGATTGAGATAAATACATACCCGTTTTGAATACCAGCTCGAGGATCTTTGGAGGACTTCACACCAAGTGTTATTAGAGCCATTAAAACAAAGAAGAGACATGCTGCAAAACATATTCTGAAATACAAAATGATGTGGGAATTAATTTATTTTGTCAACAAGAATGAGACTCGAATACTACACCAAATGAGATCAAGATGTTTTTAATCTTGTATTATGTTAATACCTACTTTTAAGGTTGCATGAAAAAATATTCAGATGTCAATTACATCATGTAATGCAATTACATAAACTATTTTAATTTAAGGTTGTGAACTGTTTTATAATATTTGTGGAAGCAATAGTAATGTAGGAATATACCTGTAAACAGCTAAGTAGCCAACAGCCTGGTCACAATCCACTTTTAAGTCGCCTGGTAAATAGTGTGTAGAGTTTTTACAAAATGGTACCTGGAACAAACATATTTATACATGAAAATGAAGATAATTCACTGACAAAATAAAAGAAAACAAAATACTTCTACTTTGAACTTATGGCTTCATCCAATTTTACTATAAGTAAAGCTGCCAGTACTTATGTGATATTTACTTTTATGTTCCATTTGACAAACGCTAAAATTAAAAAAAAATTGGTAAAATTAAAGGAATCTGTTAGGATAGGTCAAGGGGTATCCATTTGACCTGATTGTTAATACAGCGTCAAACCTGACCCTATAACAGGTACAGAGATTTCTATGACATATCCCAAACACACTGCTAATATGGAGGCATTTCTAAGGGGAGATATTCCTCATCATCTTTCCTGCCGATCCTGGCCAAACAGCTGCTCCCTTACAGAATTCAAATGAAGAATAATAGAACTGTGCAGGTGGCATACTGGTAGGATAAAATTAGAGTGAATTCAAAATGTAAAGAAGAAGAAAGAATCTCACCTTTTTCATTTCATCATGTAGTCCAGGAGCCAGCGTGACACAAGCGGTCACCATCACGAGTAGCAGCATGATTGTGTACATGATACGGGTGGATGTGGAATTGGCACATGACGGACATGCTGAGCAGCATAGGGAGCAAGCTGTACTTCCACAGCAGCATGCCAGCTACAAGACAAATACATTGTTATAGATACATTGATATGGCGCAATACTGCTACTTTCTCTTATTGAATAGATCATCATTCAGTAGCTAATTGTTTGGTTTGCAATGAAGTATACTATAAAAAAATACTGATTCTGAAGTTTTTTTAGTTTCTGACCATGCCCAACCTGTGGGCTACAATCACCAATAAGGTTAAGCAAACTGCATCAGAATAAAATTGTATGTTAAAAGTCTTTGTAACCTCATGACTGACAATTAAAAGAATTAGATGTAACATTCAGATAAACATATTGATGATTCATTGATTTTTCTACAGAGTACGCAAGATGTAGTAGGTATTTTACTGATTTTGTGAAAGTAGGTATGAAAACAGAAAACTACTTGGTCAATTATATGCAACTCTATTGAATTAACATTTTTTAATAACAGCATCGCCCGCCCAGTCAATGATGACCCCCTGATGCATATACTCACTTAAATTAGGTTTATTTGAGCAAAAATTAGTGTTACTATAAGTTTTGTCATCCCTGTAGAGTTGTAGGTATGCTATTGCATGAGATAAGATTCTGGACAAAAACAGAATTTAACATTTGTCTTTTGTAGTCACGATTTGAGAAATCCTATTATTATACAATAAAAGGATTTCTCAAATCGTGATGTGTAATCACAACAATTACACGAGAATCAATAAAAGAAACAACAATCACCTGAGCAGCTGAACAAAGACCCAACACTGCACCCATGCTTAAACACTTTTTTAATAGCTAACCAATAATTCTTTATCTTCTAGCCTCAATTTTAAAATATTTTTTTATTCTTTGCTATGATCAAGACAAAATCAATAATTTCTTGAGCTTCTAAATAAAAACATTGTTCTTGAAAACACAAGCTCTATTGATTTGACATGATACGAGTTTTTTTGACATTTCTCTCTCCACCCAGCCTAGCAGTGTTACACGTCGAAATAATTACAAATTAAATCGATATTTGTGAAAATCGACTATGATGCAAAAAAACCATGGAAAATGTAGACGTTTGACAATCAACATTGTATCTGTTCAATCAATCCTTCCACGCTAATTAATCTGAAATACCGAATTGAAACGTATATTGCATCAATTTAGCAGTACACGAAATATCCACCATCATTAATTGATAGAAATAATATCTAAAATACAGATAGGGATGAACACGAATAAGGGGCGCTCACAAAGTATAGTAATATAGGTGAAGCTGCTATAGTTTGATTCCTTGATTCTGAACAACGTGCTGTCAAAGGATGGTGGGCAAAAATGTATGGGCGGCACACCTACATCCGCCACAGCTTATGGTGGAAGCGCAAGGGTAGCCCGCGAAATTTAAATTTTCTTAAGTTTATTGCAATTTGCAGGTCAGTGTCAGGTTGTATGTTGATGAAAATATGAATCGCGCCACTAAACTGTATATAACCATATTCAATAGCAATTTCATGAAAAAGTCACTCTTTGGGATTATATGAACTTGGAAGGTTGTATTGATGATTTGAATGATTATAATTCTGTACGTATTCTGTGTTCTGTTCCGTTCTGTTATGTGTTCTGTGTACGTGTTACTGGTGCGATTTATATTTTCATCAACATACAACCTGACACTGATCTGCAAATTGCAATAATCGTAAGAAAACTACTTTTGTTTGGAAGGTACAACTACCTACCTGTAGCCATTGAAGGACCACCAGGGTATTTCCCACAGATCTTTAATTTTAACCGACTTCAAAGAAGGAGGAGAGGTTCTCAATTCTTCAATTCTTTTTTTTGTATGTATGTTCACCGATTGAACGCCTGAAGTGATTTCGATTTTTTTTTTTGGTTTTTAAGATTCCCAAGTTGGTCCCATGAAAATATTCTAATGATCTGACCATGGACTTTAGAGATATGGATCGGAACTCTTCAATAATGGATAGCAAATCTGTCGTGATTGCTGTATTCTCACGCGTGCATTGGCATTCATATAAATCTTCCTCTTGAATCAATCTATCTATTACAAAATCCTTTGCGTAGTTTTAATGATCTAAGCATACATAGGGACACACAGCGGGAAATGACTTAGTTTTTTATTATGTAGTGATAAGCCTATTACCATGAAATGTATTGTTAACAATGTAAAATAAATGGTGTTCCCTTGTTTCGCAGACAGAAATTTCATAGAATTTCATTTCGCCGAAAATGTTTCATATAATATTTGGTTCTTGTATTTTTATTTCGAATATTATTGTTTTAACGACTATTTACTTGAATGAAACTTATTTCATAGAAAAACAATTCAATGAATTTTATAGTCACGTTTTTTTATACATATATCAAACTTATCAAACAGTAGAATTATTTTTTAAAGAATTTTATTTGTTTGGTGTATTTTTCCATGGTATTTCATTTTAACGAAAATGTAAAAGTAGACGTAAAGCATTCCATAATTTTGTAAATACACACACACAGACGAATGCGTCTATCGCACTCCTATCTTTTTTATGTTGTTTTGTACACACCACATCAACATAAACAAGGCATTGCGGCATCAAGGCATGCAAGAGCGGACGAAGCGAGTTCAGGATTTGGGGCACCCCACCCCGGACAGGTTAGGTTCGAAGAAGCTTGACGTTGAAACGTTCCGTTTACTCCGACCAAATAGGTTAGGTTAGGTTAGAACAGTGACCAACTACGCCTGAGCCGAGCGACCGTACCAAGCGGTGCCGCGGAAGCGGCCGGCGAGCGCTACGTCGAAATCGTTTGTTCCCAACGAGTCACACTGTAACATGTCACACTGTGACTCGTTGGGAAAAATTGTGAGTAAAAATCCCAACCAGTCACACTGTTACTCGATAGCACAACTTTTTGTATTTATTCCCAACGGATCACACGCCCAAGTAAAGAGTGTGACTCGTTGTGAACAAAATATTCTCATACAGTACACATTAACAGTGTAACTGTATCACACATATTGCTACTACTTCTTACCCAATCAGTTACACAATTGAGACTCATCATTTTGGATTAATTCAATATTTGTTTTAATGCAAATAATGAAAGTTAATTTGTAAATTATAATTTGATAATGTGTACTGTATGAGACTATTTTGTTCACAACGAGTCATACTCTTTACTTGAGCGAGTGATCCGTTGGGAATAAATACAAAAAGTTGTGCTATCGAGTAACAGTGTGACTGGTTGGGATTTTTATTCACAATTTTTCCCAACGAGTCACAGTATGACATGTTACAGTGTGGCTCGTTGGGAACAAACGGTCGAAATTGGTCGCAGTTATAAAATTAGTTCACTCAGATAATATTATGAACCGCGAAATAAATACAGTACGTACAGAGGCAGACGCCAGCACATCAAGCTACCCGAAACTGTGAAATTTTCCCAATCAACCTTGAACCTAATGCTTTAGCGATATAGTTGACAGTCTATTAAAGAAACTTGACAGATTGTAGTAGCTTGATGTGCTGGCATCTGTACGTGTATAATTATGAAGTCACTACTAATGAGAATAACAAGATTACCCGCATAGTTTTTGTGAACGCAGTGTTTTAATTTTATTGTATGCATTTTGTTAAAGGTGGGAATTGAAACATTTAGTCTCCGTAACAGTATACGACGAAAATAAAATGCATAGCAAATATTTGTTTGATATTACAACTAAAAATGAGAAAATCTTTTTCAAAAAAAGTTTTTCATAATTAAGGTGGATGCGCAAGGGTAGCCCGTGAAATTTAAATTTTCTTACGTTTTATTGCAACTTGCAGGTCAGCGTCGGGTTGTATGTTAATGAAAATATAAATAGCGCTAGTAACACGTATGGAGTTACAGAATTATAATCATTTAAATCACCAATACAACCCTCCAAGTTCATATAATCCCATTGAGTGACTTTTTCATGAAATAGCTATTGAATGGGGTTACATGAACTTGGAAGGCTGTCTTGATGATTTGAATGATTATATGATGAAGAAGAAGAGGGCGCTGTTAGCGATTTTCAGGGTTGCCAGAAAATCGCTAACAGCGTCCTCATTTCTTCCATACTCTATTTTGCCAAACTGTTCGTAAACTATCTTAAAAACCACCCAACGCATTATGAAGCTCGCTTACAACAGCTTAGGTATATGAAGCCACACAGTTAAGCGTGCGCACTCTCTCGCATCGAGCTAAGCCGAGCCGACTGCAGAATGCGGGCGGCGCGGCGCGCGGCTTCGGGGAGCGGGACGCTTATCCTTGCCCGAGTGGGACGTTATGGACGAAGTAAAGTAAGTTTAGAGCGGCGGCGAGCGTAGGCGATGTTACGTTGTTACACTTGCTTATTTTTTACTCTTGATTTTCACCGCCTCTTGTTTTAGTCGATTATATCAACAGCAACTGTTATTACCAGGATCAAAAAAATTAATGCCGCGAATTCTGCTCTCTCGCTCTACCGTTCAAAAGTACCTTCCAGAGTTTGAGGATTGCTTTTTGCTTTCAGTGATCAAAGATTTCTCTCTCTCATCATTCATCATCTTCAAGATTACATCGTAGTATCCAGAGTTCCTGATATTAAGGGTGCCGATTGCCGAACATAAGACCAAGTATGTTAATTCGTTGTTGTTTTCTGCTTTTATTGCTTGGCCAACACAACGCATTTATTCGCTTTTTCTGCTTACCCTACTTATTTGCTAGTTAAAAACAAAATTATCATAGGTTATATTTCAAATCGGCTGTAGGTAAATCCTTGATTTAAACAAACGATTTGTAATGTAATTGGTGCGCGGCGCGATGCGTATTTTCTCCGCTTCTATCCACAGCCCTTACCCACAGATTTACTGTACAGAAGTAAGTATGTCTACTCTTTATTTAAATCACTTGATGATGTTGAATGATTGCCATAATAAGTTAGCGAAGTTTTCAACAGAAAAACAGCTTGAGTTTTATGATTGCCTATTTAGATTTCTAGCTAAGTTCTTAGTACTTCTTGGTTCTTCCTACTTTTAAGCTGTGTGCCTACCGTCTAGGTATTTTAATCATGTGTTTTTGAGGTTTTCAAGGCGAATCCATTTGTTTTCTTAGTTCAAAGGTAACAGTTGCACAATTATTTCAAATCAAACATTTTTTTTTTGCATCCTTATGCTTTTTTGCATGTGGGGGTAGGCAGAAACTACTCAATGTTTTTGACAAATGGCACTGCTTATAATTATTCTTGTGCCTGTTATATGATTTCTCTTGATGGATGTTAGGGAAGGTTGGTATATTCTTTAATGTAGTTTTAGTATCCTGGTACTTAATTAATTGTTTTGTTATTGTTCATCACTTCATTATTGAAGCTTAGGAGTCTGCGTTTTATTGGGTTTTGCCATTTGCAACACATTTTTCCAGGTATAAATTAATATCTATGTACTAGAAACCTATGTCCTTTCTTGACTTGAATGTCCTAGCGGTTGAGAGTATGTCATGCTCACTCAAATCTCTCGCTGATGGCTGCATGTGTGTCGGATCATTTACTTCACTTCAAAATGTTTGAGTTGAATGGTGCTGATCCATGTGTCATGTTCATGAACGAGCGCTGTCAGTTGTGATTGGTCATCTTTTAGTTGCCACGGCCTATTTGAATTAATTATTTAATTTTTTTTCACTTTTAATGTGCACATCTTGCTACATACGTTTTGCTTCTCACATAGTGTACCATCTCAACATGGATGATGTAACCAAGGTTTTGTAACAATATGCTGATTTAAAAGAATGTCCATGGAGTTTCTTACCCATTCTTTTCCATAGAGATCTACTCTAGGGAATGGGCAACTACAGTAATTTCACAGTTTTCTTGTGACTGGGACTGTATAGCTACATTTCAGTGATATCTTTGTTTCGATGGTTCAAAAGTACTTGAAATAAATTCTATGATTTTGATTGATTTTTTGATTTTATCAAAATATTGATAGAAAATTGAACCAAAAAATGTAAGAACTTTACAGTCTTTGCCCTGTAGTAAGTCCTGCATGTAAAAATCGGATAGGAAAAGAAAAAAATGCCACTCTGATTCTAATAATTGAAATATATTTTTTCAAGACACACAAAATTCATTCTAAACTTATTGAGGTATATTCAGGCAAATAGTCTACTTGAAGTAGCACATAATAAAATAATAACATTTTTTAATATATATTTCATTAAACTGTGTAACATTCATTTTGTTGAGTAGATAGGTATGTATATGTATAGATAGGTACAATACTTCACAGTCAAATATGTTCGCTATGAAATGCAATAATATACATTATATAGATAGAGAGCTCAAAGTGCGTTATAATAAGGCTGTTAAGTTTTGTGATGTACATAATTCTTCCTGTTTCAATTAATATTACAAGATTATTTTCAACATATTAACAGAAACGTTTCATAATAAAATTGTAATAACTATCATCATTAAATCAATTTGGAAGTGGAAAACATTCTGAACCTTCACATTAGAAACAATATAAAATAAAATTGATCTAATCTACGACGATCTCAGTAAAATATAACATGCTCTGCTCACATTCAACATTATAGTTATAAATAATAATTTAGAAAATAATAAATAAAATGATTAATATCACAGTAGAAGAACTGCCAGCTAGTTTCAACCACAAATAAATTTTTAATGATAAAGAAATCACAGAAACCAAGTTTTTAGGCAGTTACAGAAAGGTAACATCGGAAACTGATAAAGCAGAGCTGACAGTTTCAGTAAAAACTGCTGTGATATTGACAACCGAATACGAAAATATGATATCTATCGAGAGATAATCAACACATTTGATCATGTTGCGACCTTAAAACTACTGGTAACCATTAATAACGACGTATCGATGCATCCACCGGCCCTTAACAAGAAACTAGATACCTACTTGCATCATGTTTCCGAAACTTATGTAATATTGATATTTAAATTTGATACATACTGGCTTAACAACTTCCTGTAAGGTAGATTAACATAAAACCACAAACGAAAAGTACCTACTAACTCTTACTGCTTCTATGTAATTTTATATGTTGCGTCTAATTACGCATATTCCGCATTGGAATGTACTAATTGTTATTTTTAACCATTCAAAAGAACTGTACGAAACTTCTTTAGGACTTGTATCGATGTTGACGTCCAAGCGAAAAGCGTAGTAGTGTTTCAATGTTCGTTTTTCAGAGCTTCTTTTTTTTGTTAATACTTCCAAGTATTAGAACCAATAAACGTTTACATAAGATACCCAAAACGTGTTTGAATTTACCCTCTTTTTTCGTGATTTAAGATTATGAGGAAGGTAAACTTAGATTTTAGGACGACTTACAACTGGTGTAGGTACTAATAATTAACCAAAATTATAAATAAAACATTATGTACTTAGTTATTACTTTGCGTAGGTATTTGCAATAATCATTCAATGACAGGTGTTTAATACGTGTGCTGTATAGGTACTAAATATTTGATACAGTTTGATCACGATGTTTATTTTTTAATTTACCATCTTTTATGCATGGAAAATTAAAGAAACATAGCATTGCTTCGTGCAACACGTTTATTTGTTGATGGTTCGAAATGTTTTGCTAGCAATATGCCACAAAGTTTCAATGTGACATATGTTGCCAGAAAAAAAAATAAGCTTCTGCAATGCTCAGCTTTTGCTTACCATAGGTAAGGGGCACAAAACTGCTTGCCTGGTGCATCAGTATTTCAGAAATATTGCGTAACAGTGATACTTAACATCTAGTACCTAGTCAGTGATGTCCCTACATGCTTACTTTTTATTGAAACAGTAATCGCACTTCAACGAGGGCGCGAATGTTAACTTCTGTTACGAACTCTGTCGACATAGGAGTAGCAGACACATACTTAATTTGTTAATTGGTGTTAACAAAGAATCGGTGTCCTTCTGAAATCGTTTCTTTCAAATCAGATATTTTAACTGTAAATTAGAAATTAACTACAGCTAATCACGTGATTTCTAGTCGTCGTTGTCGGCTATTTGTATTGTATAGTAAGACAGTGCGTGGAAGCTAAATATCAGACACGTCCAGAAAATATCTATATGCAAAAAGTTCTTAATTCGGTACCTATAAAAACAGGAGACATATTTTCATAAACTATAATTGCCCACATAAAAATAAAATTATATTCATTGGAATAGCAAAATACATAAAGGGTACATTCAATCATATATGTAAGTTATAAAGAATAATTAAAATGATTCGCAATTACAGTAAACAATTTACATGGTGTATGGTAAAAATATGAAGTAATAGTGACGTAAATCTATGATAAACATACTATTAATGTAAATAGGTGTAGATAAAAATACATGCTAGCTATGTAGGTACCATAAGTTTAACTGAAATTATTTTACAACAAAGGGTACTAAACATATAAAAATGTGAAGTAATTTAAATTCACGAATATACTATTTAGAAGGTTATACATTATATTTAAGTAAATATGCTACTCAACTAGAAGGTAGGTACAACTTGGTTTTTAACATGTTGTTAACATTAATATCGTCAGATTCGTAGGATTATAAGTACCGATAGCACTAAATTTACGTTGTTCACGTTTGTTACCAGGTACTTATTCGTTTAGACCTTACTAATTTGTGAATTATACATATTTACATAAATGATTACTGTGGTTTAACAACTTTTATCAGAAAATAATATAAGTAAATAATTAAACAAATTTTGGAGAATTTTGGTGGAAGTACATTATGTACTTGTCTGGAGGAGTCAAGTCCTTTATTAGTTTGGACTTAAATTATTTAGGTGATCACGTGCCCAGTTCTCATTTACAACAACCTGTATATTAATGATAAGTATTTCAGTACCCAGTCACTCATTTATTTAGTTCTATACACATATCTGCAATATTAAGAACAATATGTCGAGTAAATGAAACAATCCGTATGTAGGATACCATACTGCTTGGAGATTGTTTACCAGCATGTGGTTGTAAATAATGTTTGACGCTATACAAGCGCTCTACTTATGTCACACGAAACATGCTCCCAAGAGTAATCATGTAATGACAGCTTAGTAAGCCCTAGACGTGTGAACATCTAAAAACACAAATATATTAAAAACTGGTTCAATTATGCTTTTTTGTACTGATATGTAGTTTCTTGTTAGTATTATGACTTTGGTGTTGAGTGCATACAAAATTGAGCAAAAATTTTGGCTAAATAAATTATTTAATTACGTAAACATATTTACAAATCACTGAATTAAAAAATAAAGTGTCTTCTTTTAAAATAATAAAAAGTAAACTACTATAATTTATGTAAAATAAGAAATGATCTATGAAATATATGTTTCTAAACGTAAATCTAGTAGCTTCGAAAATAAATTGAGATCGGCATCGTATTTATGCATGAATATGAAACTAGCATGCCATTTGGCGTTCTGTCGACTTCATCAGTAAAGAAAGTTGCAGTGTCTATGTCGATCACTATTGCTAACAGCCCACGTGGAAATCACACTTTTTAGCTTATCCTTAGTAAGTATGTCAAGACACAAAAATTCAAATTTATAAATAAGAGAAGATAGTTTTGTTTGGTTCGGGAAATCAGTATAATTTAAATCAGGACCTCTACTGTCCTAATTTGATATCATAATTGTTGGTCTTACATAGCTTCAAATAAAATAATTATCAAGCCTGAAACCATTTGTACCAGAAGATAGCTACTATTGAATAGCATTTCATAATCATGTAGATGTAAGCGATCATCGATCGTAGAAAATAGCTGAAATTATTTACAAATATTCACTGCTGTGAAATAACAAATATTAACTAAATATTTATACGTAATACGTTTATTGTACCTAAAATTATTAAATACTATTATTATGACTTCAACTTAAAATATAACTAAGAGCTATGTATTTAAAACCTAAGCTGCAGTTATATTCTAGATCCTTACAATATGGCAGTTGTCAAATCGCTAGCTGAGTTGTTGCTTACGACTACAGTGATCTTTTGGTTTGGAAAGCGCGGAGTTTCATTGCGTCGAGCGTTATTGTTTTCCTATAAATTATGACAACTTCATGATGCTTTATCACAATCACAACCAATATTGCAATGAAATGTATATTTGGTAAGATTTACAGGTACATCATGTAAAATAATATTATGATAGCACGATATCCAAACATATTAGTAATCTTGAAATTAAGCACCTGTAAGATATTTAAAAAAGAAATTTGGCAAGATGTGATATCTACATGGCCCTTGATTCAATGTGAAACAAAAACTGATAGCTAATTAGCTTCCATATAATAACGACTTATTATATGTGTAGATAATTAAGATTGGTCTTACACTTTGGGATTACACTTTTATAGGTATACATAAATTTTATCCTGAAGCATGAAGTAACTAATTATTTACAATAGAACTGATGCTTTACGTAATCTTGGCAAACAATCCGAAAAGATTGCAATTTTTTTTTCAGACTGCGTTAAGTTTAGATATAATTTATTGTAAGTTTTCAAAAATTAATTTGTATTAAAGGTGACTAGGTATAATTTTAACCAAAAATTGTCAAGAATCTTGAATATCGCTTATTATATTTGTATGATCAGATCTAGTTAAATTTGATATAATTTGGAATCGATGAGATTAAGGATTTTATTATTCACTTGTCTTACGTATAACGATAATAGCTTTGATATCGGTTTTCTTTATTTTATAACTTGTATAAAACAGAACACGCACAGAACCTGGTACTTACATGTTTTTCTGAAATGTGCGTTATTTGTTTCAGCACCGATATAATTAGATAGCTCATAGCGCATACTAGTCAACGCATGAACAAATTACGTGTATAATAGTCTAATATTGATTTCACAGTGATTGTATCTTTACGATTGGCACATTTAAAATATTACATACCTATGGTTGTATAACCTGGAGTATTGACAAACTAAGTACTGTTTTCTTTATAATAAAAGCATTTTGTGATTTGTTAATACTTGTAACAATATTTATATTTTATACCAAACAGCCTTGGTAACCATCAAACCAGAAAATCATATCACGTAGTGATGTATGCAGGGACGAAACAAAACTTATCGCGGTTCTTGTAATTAATTACTGTGCCTAATTACTATCTACATTTTATAAACTCTTTATTACGAAGCCGTACAAAAGTTTTCGATTTAAACAATCACATTAAGTAACAATAATAATATTTTATAATAATTTTACTTTTATCTATGTACACATCCAAACATTGCTTTCAATTTTTAAATAGGTAGATACAGAATAATATCTTTTATATAATTCACTATATTATAATTATTATTTACACGTTTAATCAGTAATACTTAAAAGTAATATTGCAGCTCGCAATCGCTTTTTCCTTTAATCTCCCATAGCTCTGCTCCTTTTACCCATTTCTCCCCTTATCTGTACGTGTAGATCTTTTAGTCACATTAGATTTTATCGGTTCTTAATCATAGGTATCTGAACTTTAAAGTATAATAAATGTTTATGAAATTCTCATCTCAAGTTTCTCCGATGACGTTAATATTAGGCCTCAGCTACTGGCGTATAAGAACATCGCGTTTTAATAAACTCGCATGTTTCAAGATTGTGTGCATTCGTTCAACAATATGTACAGTGTGATGTTATCTTCATATCAATTTTTTTTCCCGGAAGTCATATCCTTGCGTGTCCTCACCATGTAGTTGTCAAATAGCAATGCGTAGGCGCCATCGACGATACCACAATGACAAGCTTTTGCGCTGCATAGTGCGCGAGCGTCTCTTGAGTATTGTCTCCTTGTTCTAGTAGGACCATCTTTGTATACAACACAGATATGTTCATAAAAATTTAAGTCTAAACATGTTAGTAGTCTTTTCGTCGAATCTGAGATAACTTACGAGGCTAATTCATATATTATATATTTCATTATTATTTACTAAGTCAGTCAATATACATTTCATATTTAGTGATTAGTATCACTGAAGTAATTTCGACAGCATATCGTCGAACTATCAGAGCATACTACATGCGCATACTCGGTACATAGTAGAAATAGTGCAAAAACATTATCCTGAACGTTTGGTCGATTAACAATGGATGCGGCACATTCGAAAATGTGGACGGAATTGACTCGCCTTTCTCAATAATTTCTGATAAAATTAAATTGTGTTTAATTTTCATGGTCAAATGAATGAATGCAATCAAATATCTGTTTAGGTACAAATTAAATATTATTTTGTTAACACCTAGGAAAATGTTTTCACACTATTCATCTCAGTCTAATCTTACAGCTACTTAATGCTAATATTCACAGTCTCCGCCCGAGAGCGTCACACAATTTTGCATTCCACATGTACGTCACAATTAAGGCGAATCTACTACGCTACAAAAATACGTGGGCAATGTCCATTATGCAGTCAAACACGAGCCACATATAAAGAGCAAAAATATGTCTCCTTTAATTTTTTATCCAATATATGTAATTTTAATCTGTCTCCGCTTATATTAAATAAAAACTTTCATTTATAATATATATTTTCTTAAAACTAATTAAATCACGATTTCCACACGGAATAGTTCTCGCTTAACGCGATTGATTAAAATGTCTCATTTTAATTTTGGGTGAAGATTATAGTAATCTGCTCTGCATTCACTTGAGTTGCACTGCCCGCGCATATGCGTGCGAGCGACGCGAACGCTAATCGCCGAAACGCGTGCATGCTTTTTTCCATTTGCACTGAGTACACCAGAGATCGCGTTGGTCCATGCCATATACCTTACGACACTTTTTATTGTCTGAACGGGGCCGTCTTCCGGGACTGCCTGGTGATCCGCCTGCTGCTGATAACCGCATATGTTTCTGAAAAAAAAAAATATTTTTCAAATTCTTAGCTCTTAAAAAATATTAAATATAACCTACAGAACTTGTCAAAATGCTAACCGGTGAATGTGAGTTGGCCCAGTGATGCGTTACGGGAATGCTTATTGGCCGGGCGTTCCCATTCTGCATAGTAGATAGTAGGCCTTGCCTGAAATGATGATAATAAACAAGATATTAGATAAAAATTAGAAAAAAGTAAGTAAGTACTTGCATGGTTTATAAAACAAAGATTCCCACCTAAAAGAGCCTACTAGCTGGCGTTGGTACTCGGGATCCTCGTGCGGTGGGCGGCACATGTCTCGGTGGGAGAGTGTGGGTGGCGGTGCCGGGGCTGCCACCTCCCGCTCTGTATAGTAGAATTCTTCTTCATGGTCACTGTCGCCTTCTTTCTTTGGTCTGCAACGTGATTATTCGAAATCTGATATTTAATAAAATAAATCATAAAAAATAACATTATTTCTAAATGTCTCGTCTTATGATTTTTTTTCTTCGAACGCGATTTGTATTTTCAACCTATTTCTCTTACTATTTTTTTTTATTAAGTAATACGCATCAATAAAGTGGGAAGACTAAAAGGCTAAATGGCTATCATTTTCTAGGTTCCTCTCATTTTCAAATTAGACAGTTGCGTTACGTGATGTACATGTACTGTAGAATGTGTGCATAAAATGTAAAATATAATCACTACATAGTATAAAACAAAGTCGCTTCCCGCTGTCTGTCCCTATGTATGCTTAGATCTTTAAAACTACGGCTACGGATTTTGATACGGTTTTTTTAATAGATAGGGTGATATAAGAGGAAGGTTTATATGAATAACATTGCACCCGTGCGAAGCCGGGGCGGATCGCTAGTCATTTATAATATAAGAACACAGGGCAGCGTTATGTAAGGAGCGGGCTGCGGGCGTTGGCAAGTGGCCTTGAGCGCGCGGGCGCGGGCGGGACTGTTGCTAGCAACCTTGTCGCGAAGCCTCGCTGCTTCCGGGTCACCAAGGGCCGGCCTTTCAGTGTTCTCTAACTACTTTATGCTAACTACACTGTTGTAGGCCTCAAGGTCAAAGTCAGCCTTTTTATATTTTTAAAATTGTATCTCGTAATAAACAACTTCACCAACTTCTTTTGAAATAACTGGTAAGGTTGTAATATCTTTTTCAATCTCTTGAATTTGTAAGATAAATTCGATTTCCAAATAAAATACATGACGATTGCCTCAGAATTCGTACATGTTGTATAAATCTGTACCTATCTGATATTTTGAAGTTAACTTGAACCTTTCTGCTATAATGAGTAGGTACAATTCCATCTATGCTTTCTCTATTTATACAGGAAGCAAGATGTTTGCTAGCGACGCATTCAGGCTATAACCTTGCCAGCTGGCTTGTTGGCATTGCGCAATTATTATTGCACCTAGCACGTGTATTAGCTGCCGCACGTGACCTCAATGCACGTGACTATTGCATTATGTTATTTGTGAGTTAATTTAGCAGTTGCCTACTACGAGTAAATTAAGATAATGTCTTTGATATCTATCTATCATACATAATAATGGTAGATATTTAAAAACAAAATATATTATATGGGGGTCTTTATTTCAGCAACAGAAGCCAAAACAAGTTTTATAATTTTTGTCTTTCTGTCTGTATGTTTGTACGCGCATCACGCAAAAACTACTGCATGGATTTGAACGCAGTTTTCACCGCTCTACTGCGAGATGCTTAACTTAAAACAAGGCCTACATTAGATATAGTTTTGGACCAGATAGTAATAGTAATTTGCAGTTCTGTTGACTGCAAGCATTCTAGATAAAAAAGCTTAAATACCAACCCCAAATGTGTATTTCTGATGTGTGCCTCAATAGCTGAGCAAGTAGTTGTGCTGAATGTGCATCCTCTCCAGGTACACACAAACATGACACTGTTCATCTGTAACAAAAATAATATTTGATTTAACATGCGTAGAGGTACCCAATGTATTTTCGGTAGTGTTAATCGATGAACTATAAAGTGAAGAAATGATAATATCCACGTTAGATAATGATCTTTTCAACCGCTGGAATTTCAACAGTAGGTAGAATCGAGCGATGATGTAGCGGAGACGGAAGCAACTCTAGGTCGTGGCCTTGCGAACACAGCGCGTCGCAGCGCTGGGCGCCCTCTTGTACCGCTACCAGTATGCACTACGCGCCATTCTAAGCATGACCACATCACGTATTGTTAGAAAATATTTGCTCTCTTTGTTACTCTTATGCGACTGCGTTTAAATTTTAGCTATTGTGTTGGCATTTGAGTTGAGTTATTCTAAAATATTTATTTCTACTTATATTGTGATTTTCACGCATTTAGGCTCATCCACGTTACCGAAGTTCAGATTTTTAACAAGAATTTCCTTATTTGTAGCTTGAGTATCTGTTTGTATAGTTCATACCAATGTTCTGATGTCACTGCTACATATTGGGGTAAAATTGATGAAGTCGTAGCCCTGCGTTAGTGAGCCGTGACGAGGCTTACGCAGGGCCGCAGTTGGCGTGTCTTGCCAAAGTTTCTGCATCGACCTTCTGCTCAATGCCACATTATTTCGACCGACTTGAGCTACATACACACACATTCATACATTACAACATACTGTTGGTTTGCCGTCTTGTTACTAAGCTGCATTCGGTTTCATATAGCCTGGCTATATGATACACTAGTTTTGTTTAAAAAAAAAACAAAATAGTTTATGTTCCTCTTTGGCTAGCCCTTTTTGGCTTGTTTAAGTTAGTTTGCATCATGACTACGTAGGACGGTAGGAGTTACATTACTTAATAATAGACACTTGGCTAAAAGGTTTAAGGTCTACCTATGCGCCGCTAGATCTGGCAACGAGGCTAAATTAAGTGCAATCAAAAGTAGGTTAGGTCACGGGGGAACGAGGTAGAGGGGCGCCGTAGTCCGGGGAGTACGGGGGGGAGGGTTGCGTCCGCGAACTGGGTCGAAGCACCAGGGCCAAGGGTGGTATATGAAGGTTGCGCTTCTTTGTCTAATTTAAAAACAATTTTATAGGAGGCAAATCGTGTTGCCATAAAAAAGATTTTTTAAAGAATCCAGTCCTTCAAAAATATATTTTTTTTCTTATCAATGTCGTTTCAGTTTCCATTTAACCTTTTATCTTTTTATATTTAGCATCCCATGGATTAAACATAAGAAAAATACAAATCTAGGGCAGTACTTTTCCTTTTTTCTACGGCTAGATATTTAGAGTATAAAGATTCCGTAAATGAATAGTATCCTTTCCTAGGCAAGGTATTAAACTAATCAGAAATATCCCACAGAAATATATTTATATTTTGATATAAACAAGATTCAAAGCGATAGTTTCAATACGCTAATTATTACATTAATGGATTAAGATTATACAAAAATAAACAGTCAGTGTTCAGTATTCCTAGGATCTGAAAAGGGTAATATGAACTAATCTATAAGATTCTTATATTGGCAGAGCAAATAGTTTATTTTAATAATGCTTCACCTTCCCTTGGTGCGGGTCGAGGGGAGCGCGGATCGAATGTCGGTGCGCGTGTTTCACTTCAGGAGGGCGCCTCCCTTCCTAGAGCTGCACCACTGACCTAGTTTCAGCGTTTCATAACGCTTTTATACATTCTTTTTGTTTTCGTCAATGAAAAAATATTAAGCCACGTAACTGCTTCATAATATGTAAAAACCTTTATTTTTAAAACTTTTTAAGTATATCCATTCCTTTTACAAAAACATTTGTAGAATTTATTTATTTATGTACAGACAAAATACATAATAGGACATAGTATTTTCGTTTCCAGGATGAAGGTACAATATTTGAGGTTAAAATTCACATTTATTTATATTATGATATAAAAAGCCAATAAATGTTGGTTGATATATTATTATCATAGTAATAGTATTCAAGATCAAAATGAGATTTCCTAAACCAATTAAGCACCTTGAGTAAGAATTTTAAACAAAGAAGTATATTAATTTCTTTGTATGAAATGAAGTTGAAGGTTTTTATTTACTAGGGACGGCAACACACGAAAGTCTTAATAATACATATTTATTTATCCATCAATTTGCAACAAAAGGTTTTTTTACGTGTTCTTATTTAAAGTAAACTGCCGCTGGCGTTTAAGTTCTCATTACTTACAATAAATATTAAAATTTAAATAGTGAGTTGCAATTGTACCTTCAAATAAAAGTGTGCCTACTATTAAAAAATAAAAATCTGCAGCATAACCCTGCTCTTGTCTTTGTGTGTCGTCTGTACGCTTACACGTGCCAGTTCAGTTCTATGTGTGCAATGCAGTAGTCGATGGCAGTGTGCAGTTGTGCACTTGTACTATCTATGCATTTGTTTATAAAGCTGTGATCATCATGAAAATATTTTGATGCATACATTTTATACGTAACTTTTTTTTTTGGTTGGAGAATTAGTCATTCATATTGAGATACAATTACAACTACTTTTAAACTAAAAGAATAGTATTGAAAATTTCTCCTAGTTTACTTTCTTACGTAAACTGACTGATCGAGTTTTTAATTTTTTTAATTTTAATTTATAAGTATCACAATGAAATTTAATATATTATGCACTTTCTGAGAGAGCAATTATTAGCGCAATACAGGTGTTGAATCAAGAAAGTCAACACATTTTGTTATCTCCTAAATACCTAATGCGTACCTAAATGCCACAAAACGTATCTAAAATAGCGTTATTGTTGCCGTTTAGCTAAATGAAACTACCTACAACCAAGAAAATATAAGTGACTTCGTTCTTACTTTACGTCTGTAAACAATTCTTCGTTGAGCAAAATCATACTATAATGTCATCGGAATAGAGTTGAAGTTGGAACATAGTAGTTTCTTATAAAACATACCGGCACAAAATGCCGGTTTGTTATTGCGCTGTCTCTTTCCACCGCGAAACGCCGCGAGAAGATGATATTGATTTGTTTTCATTGCGTCTCTTTTTTGCCTATGAGCAACATACTATTTCTGTTTCATCCGCTTGACCTTCCTTATTTACAGGCACACTCACACGCACATGCTTAACAGTGCCAGATAAGTTGTTTTCGCGTCATCTCCTTCTAGCTCTAGAAACGAAGCGAACGAGGAAGACGCCATTTAACGAGATATGTTGCGTTACTGCTGTGTGTTGCCGGCCGGTACTTTAATGCGGAGTTAGTGAGTTGTGCATCTACCGCGCCGGTACTTATGAATATGATAATGTGGGCCAGTACCTACTTATGGATGGGTTTTTGTACTCTTTTGCAGAATTAAATGCATTCAAAAAAGAAATCTTAACCTTAATTTTTTCACGTAATTACATTGAATTTAAAAACAATGAAAAATATTAGATCCAATTTATTAACGTTTGAATCGTATCTCAATCTATCAATTTTTTGTTGAGTTACCAATGAAGAGTGGATCGAGAAGAACCTTCACGTGGCTAGGCTTGGTAGCCGTGTTTCAAAACAAGCTTTGTCGAGTAGTTGCATATATTTACAAATAAAAGCCTCACAGAATCATGAAGTTGTTTAAAAAATAATTGAAAAAGCCGTTTCCGTAAGCCATTTCCGTAAACAGTAGGATAAACAACTTGCACCTAATTTATGTGGCAAAATAAGTTCGTCATTGTTACTTCATAAAGAAGTAAAAATCAATAATCCTGAGCTGGAAAATGTATTGTAATTCGTAGATACACAGTAATCTACGTTTAACTAGAAACACAAAGAAATCAAATGAGATAGCACGATACTGATGCACGAGCGAGAAAGCGCACGCGGCCTGCACCCCATAAAGCCAAGGGACAACCAGGAGCATGGCAGGTCACTGAACTGTCGATGGTTTTACCCTTATGGTTCGACGAAACGGTATGAACGACGATGTGATATTTGACCCCCCATTGAGCATATATTGTTAGAATATTTAGAGACTCTCAGGGTCTCAGGATTTTAAATACAATGTGTGTAATCTGTATTTCATACCCTACATAATTTTATAATAATTGAAACTGAAATAGAAGTGCAAATGTGTATTATGAGAAATATAATTATAGGTAAATAAAAAATAAATTCGAACTATAATTCAAATATAAACGGGAGGTTAGATAAAGCTATGTATGTGCTACAGGTGGCGTCGCGGATGCATTGAACTCTGGTCCAAAACATTCCCCTCGCTGGGCACCCCCGCCGGCGCGGTGGGTGCGGGCGGTACACCCTCATCACTTCATGTTTTTCATTCGAACTACCTAGCCGACACACATACGTCCCAGAATGTGGACAGAACACATGAAAACGCCTGGTGGCAAGAAACTACGCAGCGTTCGTTCGCCTCGTCTCATTGTGAGAAGCGACTTGCATTGACTATTGTTTGCTACCGTCGGTATTTGGATTACCGATGTCATTAGTTCAAAGATTGTTTGCATGTTTAATTGTTAACTTTTACAGTTTTATGTTCAGACTTTCAGACCTTACTAAAATTTTGTTTTACTATAAATAGAATAATCTGCTTCTAAGCTGCATTAAGTGTTACCAAAACAAAATCTTTACAAGCTCAAAGACTACTTACACGTGACTGGGGTCAAAGGTTGCAAACGTCACTTGTCGTGTGTGCCGGCTGCGTGAAAATGTGCGTCATCCTGATTATAATATATACTCCAAGAAAATAGGTAGATTTAGGTAGTTTCTTCTTTTTAGCATTACTGTTAAACGCATTCCAAAATATTAGGGTTTTTATACAGGGTTGGTGCGATAACTTACGAATTAATCATTTTGCGTGGTTAATTCTGTTAGTAGTGAGTCACGTCATAATATCACAAAGCTCTTGGATGGTGGTGAAAAAGATGACGAATCAGACGCGTGGGGCAGTCGCCAATCGGTGTGTAGCTGCGGCGTCGCTTCTTTGGTCAGCGACCCCTACAGGTTCTAACTTGTAACCATTTCACTTTTTATTTCTACATATATAAAAGGACCGGCTAGTCAGGTATATTTTGTGGAAGGCTGGAAGGTTTTAAAGATTTTAATGCTTCAAAATGATTTCATAAACACCTTAGAATGGCTTCATTATAAAAAAAATATGTGTGTGTTTAAATGTTTCTAATATGGGATACGTTTAAGTACTGAAATAAATGAATTTGAATTAAAGCAAAGAACGAATTATTTGTAATAAATGTAATAATAATTCAAACATGCTTGAACTTGTGAATGTTTGGTCTTCAGCACTGATAATGCACATCCTAGGCTAGGCTATCGAGGCTATCAGCTGTGAATCACGTTGTTTAGGTTTAAAATAACACTAATGTTTCACCAGCTTTGGATAAGTTCTTGCTTTCATGTAAAATGTTTCCCATTTTGTATTAATGGAATTGATCCACAGCGCTTGATTGCCATTTTACAGTCGGAAAATGATCGCTTTAACTCATCATTTTCTTTTCTCTAACATCGCTTTATCTATTTTAAAAGTAGTTAAAACACAATAATAGGCAACTTTAAAATACTGATATCACATTCGATTTGGCAGACGCTCAGCGCTTTCAAACGGCGTGATTTAAGTGTATTAAAAGATTGGAACGCTCAAAGAATCTGGCGTAACAAAATCAGACATCGCGATTCGCAATATACATTATTTTGTGGAATGAGGAGTTTGTTGAACCCACGGGACTGCTCATTATCGCGTCTGATGAACTCGTCATGCCATTGTTCCAGCCGGTGATATTCGAAGCTATAGTATGTCATATATTGGTAAATCATTTGGTGCTAGTTAACATCCATAATGTGCAAGTATGTTCATGCCTAAGTTCTACAGATATCCTGTTCTACGGATCTCAGGGTAATAGTTGAAACAATAAACCGCCTCTTTTGTCTGTTCTTGTTTGTTGAAAAGGAAAATATCGTAATATTTACTAGTAACCTGCCCCTGCTTCGCACGTTTTATGACATGACTGAACATCGAGATTTATTATTATATGCATTTTTATTACGAATGAATTACACAATTACATTATACGCTATATTTACTATAGACTTTCCGGTATACATTCTTTTAATGAGAGGATGAAACTGAAAACCGCATATAAATCCGTTACCTACACAGTTCTGAATAACAACGCGTTCACACAAACAGACACGGAAACCGACTATAATATGTATGGGTATAGAAAATGGATAAAAGGCACGTCATGAATAAACAATAAATACGATGACACTCGACGATTACGGTACCTACATAAGTGAATGTTGTTGATTACACTCAATGTAGTAAACAGGATTTCTGATATGGTAAGACGTGAAGTGAACAGCAAGTGATCCTTCTAGTCTTAAAACCCAAGTGTAAACATTTGAACTGTCAAGAACGGGCAGTGAACCGGCCGCTGTGTCATTGCCCTGCCAATGCCGGTTAAAAAAACGCAATGCCTCCATCTATCTATCCTCCGACGCGACGACGCAATGCTGCCAGACGTCCGTTTGTATCATGATAATCGACTGCTGATTCTTATTACCTGCTTTTATGCTTTTCATAAACGAGTTCATAGTTATGTAAAATAACTCATAAATATGAAGAAAATAAAGAAGGAAAGCGTTCCTGTTTACTTACGTTTTCATAAAATTAAATGAAGTTACTTGCAAAAGTGATGGATAATCATGATAGAAAATGATATAAAGCCATCGATGAATCAAGTAGTTACCACCCACTTGAATGTCGTGTTGCACGCAAAATGGTAACTGTAGCACTTCCTTTGTTCATTTAAATTGTGCAAGGTGGTAGAAATAATTGCCCAATGTTGTTACACATCCATAATGGCCGTAACCGCAGCTGGTGTTGGTGTACCCGGCGGTTACTGGTCAATGTCTTGGACAGTGTTTTTGACCGCGCCAAGGTCGTCAGGATAGGGTACGTACGCGTAATTTATGAGCGAATTTTATTCAAAACAGAACTTTCGCTGCAAAACAGCATTCTGATAATTTTAAAGAGGCCTTCGTGACGAAATTTCGCACAAACGATAAAATAACCTAGTGATATGCGCAGGGTTATTAGAACGAGGGAGTCGTGTGGTGTCAGGGCGATGACCTGCAGAGCGAGACGGAACGACAACAACACTGAAGTTCGTGCAGTGGACGCCGGTGTACGGTGTTTGAGACATTGTTTAATTTCGAATCATTTTTCCTTTTACTGTTTGTGTAAATTGAGAACAATATTACGTAAGCAAGCAAACAATAGCTTCTTTGCAGCTTATTTTTTTTTCTCATAAGCCCATTAAAATAAACTGTAAACATATTATGACTTTATGACGTATGTTGGTTTTGAACTACAAGTCGGTATTCAATGTTTGTATGCATTGTATTTTAAAGTAAAACTGTGTCCGCATCTAAAACTTAATGCTACCAGCAGCAGTTACAATTAGGTCGCTCGTGGATAGTTCAGGTCTTACAGAGCACGTATAGGTAGTTGAACAGGCTCGATATTAAAGCAACTGTTCCAGTTATTCATTCGATCAATAATTTATCGAACGTGTTCCCTGAACCGCTATCTACTTAGAGAATTTGCTATGTATTAACATTCACAAACTGCTTCGATACGTCTATAATTCAGTTATTTCTCCCTTTAATAAACTGGCTACGAAACGAATCCTTAAACTGATGTAGGTTTTATACGGACAAAATATTTGGTAATAACAAAGCCTTTGTTCAGAAATTGTGACTAAAAACAACAAAACATGTTAGGTACGTAGTATATAATATGTTCGAGTACTACTTACTACGATAAGAATATTCTACTGTTTTGGTGCTAGTGTATAATAAGTTTTCGGCAACGGGTCGCCTTACATTCGTGACCTACATTGATACCGTAATCGTATGCCAGGCGCTCCATATTTGTATGTTATTTACTGACAAATAATATGCCAAAAGCATTGTATTTGAGCGAATGAGTCTTAATATGACAGATTGAAACATTGGCTGCATCTCGGTTAAAGCAGGTACGCAATTTACGTGGTCTAATGTGACGATATGACGTAATAGCGAACAATGTTAACTGCGCGCAGTAAGCTGATATAAAACCGTGATAGCGTTAGTAACGCCTGGAGCGTGAATGTTCTGTTATCGACTGTTATATCACAGTGCTGTTACCTAATGTGTTTTGAATTAACGCGTAATTGGTTGACAAAGCGACACGTGTGACGAGCGTTGTTGGCGGATGTGTGCACGGTGGGTTTTAGCTCCTGGCCGCCCCTGGGTTAGTTGGGCCAATGAAAGTGGTCATCATCCGTGTTCTCTAATAACGACTATCGACTACAACTATAACATATTAGGAAACATATTATCCTTATGTTATCTGAGTTATTACGTAGCTACACTCAAAATAAGTACCATTTTATTATTCATATACCTACAATATCCCTCTAGTGCAAAAGGAAGCATTGTAGGAGAAGTAGTCAGTTACACACCTAATGTAACTGACAGTTTACAGAGCGGGCAGTGATCTGCGCGCTTCTAGTACCGCAATGTCTTCCGCGTTTTAAATATAGAACCCGAAGGTCGGAATATCATTCGCGTTGGAACAACAGTAGGTTGTTTTAATGCAACATAAACCTTGAAGTATCACGAACGTCTGTTTTTTTCGGACAGCTATCTAACGGGGTATGCAAACTAGTGAACAAGTTTTTGCACATATGGTATGACTTAGCAAAGAAATAACGTACTCAAGGTCTGAAAAAGGCTCAACAAACAATTATTATGGTGTTGGTGGGAGGCAGCGGTCACGTTGCGCACGCGCAATGTATTTCCACTCACGTGAGTTTCAACATTCCCGTGCCTTCACCGCTACTAAGCTATCTATCGTATTATCAGTACGCTTATCGCCAATAGATATTTGTACACAGAGATAGTGCACGCTTCTAAAACTGTTCTTACAACAGCAAGTATGATGTCTGCCTTATCAATTTCACTAACAAGATACATATGCAAATAATATGATTAAAATTATAACCTTAGGTTCGTTTCGTTTGATTCTAGAAAAGTAGGTATCAATAACAGATCTAGTTTTAAGGCCTGCGCGATAGAGTTTATCAAACATAACTTTAAATAAATAAACTTAGTATTTTCATCTCGTTGTGATTTAAATTCTTTTCCTAGTAGGTATATTGTAAGTACTTCGATAAAACTTTTCCTACTACGTTCATAGCGTAGGTATTTAGTGTCAGACGGTTCCATCTAATAAGTAACTACATATGTACAGTGACCGTGAGCGACGCGGAAGTCACCTCGACGCCTTTGCAGATAACGATTGGCGTATTTTATCAGCGGGACGCGATAAAGCGACCTTCATTAAAGCACGTATCTACCGCAAGAGTATCACTGTGTCCCTGCTTACGTTAGTTTAAATGCTGTTGCTTCAAACTAAAGAGTTATTTGTAATATAAATGCCTTCTTAGTATTTATAACTTTCAACACAAAGTAGCGTTTTCTATGACCGTGAAAAGATATGATTTATACATGGCTTTTTATTCGTTCGTTCTATGTAATTCAAATTAATTTATTAGTAATGAAAGCTAAAATTTAATCGATCAGATAGCAGTCGTCTTAATATAGTCATTGAGGCATAAATAAGAATATGATATGATAAGCTTCGAGGAGTAATCGTTTAGTAGCTCTATGTTCAAACAATCTCTTTGTTTATAAATGATACCGATAATACCATTGTTCAACAGATGATCAACTCGCATAGCTTGTGAAAATACTCAAGAAACATGTGTATTAGAACACACTTCATAAATTAATAGGACTGCACTCTAGCGATGCATGATAGTAAAATGCAGCATTAGGTAATATTCAGTTAGGTTATATTTTAAAAAGCAGTAAGTAATAGAAACTTAGTATAAGCGTTAACCGTTGAGCTGTTAAGAGATTGTTCAGTGTTTATTGATCTCATGCGCTGCTATGCGATTTATTGCGCATCCGAGGTCACACGTGTATCGACAATAATGCAACTCGTGCAAATTTAAGTGTTGCTTGCATGCACTTCCATATCTCGATTTTCCTTATCACACTGGCGACGACTATAGTAATTTTTATGCAAAAACTACCAAAGGGGGGCCGTTTTGTGATATTTCCTTAAGAATGTTCCAACGTTTAAATACGCACTCACTTGTATGACTTGTATCATTTTCCAACCGAAAAGAACTAGTTCCATAGTTTTGTCGATTTCTTTTGAGTCATGAATTCATGATATTTATGCCTATTAGGGAAATCGAGTGATAATATGTCGATTAGGTATACAAGTGATCGCACTCAAAGTGCGCGTGCGCTATGATGCAACGCGCTTATTGTTACGCGCAGAGGTGGTGACTACGTCAACGCATCGGTGGACCGCCTCGTGCGCTGCGCAGCTAAGCACGCAGATCTGTACTACAGAATGTAATCATGTGACGAATACTGATAATGTCGTGTTATCTACTGACGGACATTTTGTTAATGCCCACTCGTTTAATGATTAATGATGCTCTTAATCACAGGATTGTTGTTCCTAAATTGTCCTGTTGTTGATAAATTCTGAGTGCCAATTGAACTAGAACCAAATGTACGATTTTTGAAATAATTTACTTGCTTTCTAGATAATGTTACTACCACAGTTAATAGTTAACTCAATACAACAGCATTGCTGTGTCTAACAATAACTGTAATAGTTCTACCGATAGGTAATTCGTTCCTGGAACGTGTAGGTAAAGACACAAAGGTAATTGCAGTTAGCAGTAAGCGGCTATCGACAAATAGGTGGTCGCCGGTCGCTATTGCCTAACGAATCATGATGTAGCTAAACAGTGCATCATAGGAACTACTTGCCTAGCGTAATATTATGAATAGCCCATTGTTATTTTAGCCTTTAATCAATAGATACTTAGGTTTTATAGAAAATTGACAGATATCGTTTCCTAATCAAGAGTAGATGTATTTTTTTTTAAATAATTTTCTTTAATACTGTAGGCTTATAATTGTGACGAATACAGAATAAATATTAAAATTTGCATTGCATGCAGAATACTGCCAAGGCCTTGCTTCGCTCTAATAGCCGTGTCCTCAGCCAAGGTCTGCCAGCTGACGTCAGATTCTTACGCTTGGTAACAAGAGATTTTGCATCCAGTTAGATTTATATCATGCAGTTATGCACGTCAGTTGCTAATGAACGCAACCCTAAGAGACAATGCATTTGTTGCAGGAATGACGTGTCCTGCGGTGTCCTTTAGTTTTATTTGGTAATCACGCGAGTTCAACATCTTTTGTGTAGCTGTATAGGTTGCTTTTTTTCAGGTAGAAGCGATGGCTCACAGTGGGCAGCGGCCTGGCAGGCGTAAGTGGTGCGCAGGAACAGGTTCCGCACGGATCACATGTGGGCAGGTCAGTGAACCCAGGGACGATAATCCGAGGAGTACCGACACCCGCCGGTCCGCCATTGCCGCTTCCCACTATGTTCATATTTGGGCCGCATGATAAAAGGTTCTGATCGAATGTATCTTTACGGTTGCAACGGTAGAGCATTGTAATTGTAAATCCGTTAACTGATGTAGTACTTTTTTAACGATGGTTTTTTATTTGTTTCTAAGAGGGTTCGATACCGTGTCGCAAATTAGTGCTAAATAATAGAACAGTTGGCAACGAAGCTTATGTGATATTTCAGCTCGGCGACACAACGTCTGGGGCATGCCATTGTTCTGATGCACCAATAATAGCCTGTTAGCAACCGCTAGCCTTTGCGTAGGCGCCTGTATGTTCAGGCAGGTAATAATTTGGCAATGCACGTTTTCTAGGTGCGATACGTAATTTAACATTTTAGAATGCTTTAATCACGTGTTCCAAGTAGATTTTAACATTGTCAAAGTCTAAGATTTATTTGCAGATAAATATGGTTACAAAAGTTCTTACATAGGTAATATAATAGTAGCTTAACATATTCAATCATAATATAATGACATGCAAATTTTGGTACAATTAAAATTAGGTCATTTACATTTAAATTGAAAGAATTCTTTTATATTATAGAAGGGATTCTCAATTAGCCATTTGCGTAAAGCCCTTCTACAGCGGACCATTGGAAGTTCTTTAATTTGGTTAGGAATCTTGTTGTATACCTGACTACACGTCATAGGATAGCAACTCCGCCTATATAGTTCAGTTTTCGTACCAGGAATAATTAACCTATTAGGATATCTAGTTTTGAACTTACATTTATCTCCCAGTTTTTCAAACATATCAGGGTGAGATTTGGTAAATTTATATATTTCCTCAATGTAAATACCAGGGTAATACCAGGTGTCAGGTAATTGATTTTTTTTAAATGTTAGTAACCTTACAGTGTGATAAAACTAAATGGCGAATCAGTTATTCCTGTTAGCCGTTTTCTGTTACAGACTATTTAGTCATACGTTTTTATCATTGTTATGTTTAATTTCCCATATTAAGATTTGGATTTGAAAGAAGAGTATATTCTCTTATTCACAGTGAGAAAATAGCAGTTACATAATTTAACAGAAAATATGTAATAGTAGAACGAGCGCGACGAGTCTCCGGTCCGCCCACCACAAGCATTTGGCCGCCAACAATATGTACACAAGGTTATAAACAGAGCGTGGGCCTGTAACGCAAGCCAATACAATGCCCGACACCTATTGTACGTTGTTTGCTATTTTAATCTGTGTATGTGACGCTAAAGATGGTTGACAAGACACCAGAATATTTCGTATTTAGTGTTTCCCAAGCTACTCACTAATACTGCGAAAATAGACTACCTGGAAATTGTAAGAGAGACATTGTCCTAATTTACGTTGATAGCGCCAATCGACCTCGAATTAATTAGTGAAATTAATGCTAGTTATTACGTTACAATTTAGGGACTAATGGATAAGAAGCAGCTCGACCAAGGCACAGTCGATAAATGAGTGACCATTGTACTTTGAGGCACAGCTCGGCAAAAATGTTCATCGGTCATAATTGATTGCTAATGCGGTCATACCTATGACCGTCGTTACAGGATTTAGAAGACCCAAAGTCGTACAGCTGGTCTAATATTTGAATGTCGATACAGCTCTTTATTTGGATTAAATTCTCGAGGTGTAGCGGCAGTTGCTCTAAATATAAAATATTTACATTCTACCGCATCATTTTTTGTCTTGAAGTCTCAGTCGTCTGTGCTTTAAAATCCATACAGAATAGACACCATCGTCTGGAGTCTGGACTACTATTGTATTCAAGAAAAAATATGTCCTGAACTACTGTTCAGGACATATTTTATATCAATATTTTTTTCTGTGGCAGCAGGACCTCTGGTTAAATAACTATGATAAACGCAAAGACAATTACTTGTCTCACACGAACTCATTATAGAGCTTTTGTTACCAAAAACTCTATAATGAGTTCGTGTTTTGTAAAAGCACGATTTGGAACTGTTTAATGAATTTACGACTCAAAATGATCTGTTTAGGCTGCTACATTCTGAGACAAAATCTTTGTCTCCCCGAACATTTGAGAAAGTTAATTTCTGAGGAAACCAGAAACCTAAAATCACTCCCAGCAATAAAGATACTAAACGACTGACTGTTAGTAGTTGTAACAATCACCTAGTGGATCATCTACAGATGAGATTTTAGTGGACAATCAGCTGCAGAGATTATAGTGGAATGTGTAGGTACGAAAAGATATTAAGGGCTTGTTTTGCTAGTAACTACGTAACGAACGTTGTACGCGGTTTAAGGTTTATATTAATAAAATAACAACGAAAATTACCAAGATACCTTAAGGTGGAAGCGCAAGGGTATCCCGCGAAATTCATTTTTTTTTTTTTTTGCAATTTGCATGTCAGTGTCAGGTTGTATGTTGATGAAAAATGAGTCGTGATTGAATGACTTTTCATGAAATAGTTACAGAATAGAGTTAAATGAACGGTGAGGGTTGTATTGATGATTTTAATGATTATAATTCTGTAGCTACATACGTGTTACTGGCGCGACACATTTTTCATCAATATTCAACCTGAAAAAGACCTGCAAATTGCAAAAAACGTAAGAAAATTTGAATTTCGCGGGCTACCCTTGCGCCTCCTCCTTAATAGATGGCAATATCCTCTGTCAATCGTTACCGTAACGCTGTCGCTAAGCATAGTCTTATAATAATAGGCTGTAACGAGAATCGTCAGAACTACCTGCAATAAAGTATTGGCTGCGGTCATAGTCACTCATGCAGTCATAAACATTTATGTCAATTTTACAATGGTGTTGCATAAGTGCGGCCGCAGAGCGCTGCGCCGCGCCTTGACATTGTACGACACAGTGAACCGCGCACGTGGATCGTAAATTATATTATATGCACATATGTTTGTTACAGTCTCATTATTCTATCCAATAAACGACAACGCACTGTACTGATTGCTGTGTCGGACAAAGCTTATCCTCGTTCAAACAGTGAAATAAATAAGAATAAATAGAATTTTTAAGACTCTAGAATGCAAATTTTTGCCACAGCTAAATTAATGCCATCTATTGCGAGTTAATGCTATGTATTGTAATCATGTAAAGACATAGAAACGGACATTGTTCTTATTGCTAAATTGTAGATTTTATTCAGGTAATTTCTTTATCTTCTTAAAAAAATATCAACACAAATATAAATACAAAACAACCACAACAACATAAATATGTTGGTTAGAACTTAAAGGTAGTACTTTCCAGATTGTTACCTCTGTTCAATAAATTAATAATTAATACTTCAGTTAATAATGTGCACACGAACAGCACTTAACAAATAGCTAATAACTTATATTGGCCAGACACGTGTTTCAAATGTCTATATTGTGTTGCACTGATATATACCTAAACGAAGTGCATTACGTGTCAGTGACTTCTTATCTAACGCATGACTTTGGAATATCAATACGTAGTTAATTGTTATTTGAATGAGGTTGATTATCAAATAACAAAGTAAACTACTTATTTGTGATTCAGTAGCTGGAAGTTTGTTTTCCTTTTTGCAATAACTAAAGTTTCCTATGTGATAGTGAACAATGTTACGCAACGGTCCACAACCGGATATCCTTTACTTGACATAAACATATTACAACACATTTACGAGTGACGTAACACCGTTTACTTAGGATGCAGGTATAAGTACAAACACCAGTTAGGTGAAAGCAGCTGTAGTAAAGGCTTACCTGGATGTAGTCAAGCCCAGTTTACTGAATGCCCATGATAAGTAAACAAAAGAACTATTTTTCTAATAAATCCTGTTGTGATACTAAATGTCAACGAGCGAGTGAACCTTGAAGTGCATCTGTTTAGATTGACTCAGTGCTTAGTGGATTATGCGTCACAAAGGGTCTTATAAAATGTCTTTGTTGCTGCGAGAAATACGTAACATTAAACTGAACTTGAATGTGATGTTAGATGATTGTCTTGTTAATAAGTTGTCAGATAGTCAGAGAAATCAGACTAGTTAAGTTTTTTTTTTTTTACAATCAAGTGTATGGTGGTTTCAAAATGTTGGCAACGTGCTACCCATTACCTACTTGAAAATCCAAAAAAGTAGTCATAGTGCGAAAGTAGGCATCGTGCTACGAAATCGTTATAGTTACGATATCTTCAAATTCCTAAATTTTTATTGATTTTAGCTGTTGATTGTACTGTCCCTGGGAATAATCGTCGTCAATCGTCAGACAACCCAGAGTAGTATTCAACGAAATATTTAAATATAATATATGTACCTTCTTCTTTATCTGTAGTCTTCGTAATATGAAAGCGACTACGAAGTGTGTCACGGTCTAATTGAAGTCGTACTGGTGACTGGGCGGGCACGATTCACGTGACATATATCTATATAATTAGTCTTTGGAGCGTTAACGTCTCATTTCAAATTAAGCTTTAATTTTGTAAAAATCTGGGAAACGGTAAAATCATTTTCCATTCAATTATTCAGTTAATCCCTTTTGATAATGTTAAATTACACGATGAGACGTGCCCAAGGGGATGTTTTCACTTTCTGTTAGTTTGTTATTTGCCGGAAAGCGGTTTTGAAAATAGACTCGTATGACTTACCCTTTTCTTACGTGGGTGGATTTCTTCATAATCCATAGCAATGCCCTCGTCACTGAAGGATGAAGATGCCGGTGGGGGTGAGGGCGTGCCGGAGCGCCATGATGATCCTGAGCTGCTGCTAGCTCCTGGTGACACTGACGAGCGACCGCCCCATGCGCCTGTCACAAAAAAAGCTTTTACTTTCTTTCTTCCATTTTTTTAGATCCCAATTTTATTAATCTTGTGTTTTTGAAGTCTGTTCTCATATTCCATACCGTCTTAAAAACCTAACTGTTAGGGTCAAATGTTAATCTGATATTTTGAATTACAAATTACAAACAATTACAATACAGTTGCTTGAATGAATTAAATGTAATAAATTGCGTAACGGAACTTTGGTCAGAAACTTTCACTCACAAGAGCGGCTATTTTCTCGCAGCACACATGCGCTGGCGCAATAGAACAGTCGCTGTTCTCTAGAGCTATCGTAAAATTTGATGGGTGGTGTGAACCGTCTTCATTCTCAACTATAATGTTGCGTAAGTTATCCCAAAAGGCGGTCTCCTGCAATTTTAATGCGTAATTTTAAACTAAATTGTTAAAAATGTAATTAACCGATGTAAATTATTGTGTTGCAAATACACCGAGAACGCATAATAATAATAGGTGCCACCTTGTAGTGTTTATATATTGATTGAAATTCTTGTGATGCCACAAGAATTTCAATCAATATCATCGAGTTTGCTTCAAATAGTATTTAGCAAAAATTGTTCTCGCGATCGATCCCAGACTTTTAATCTGCTAAACTATAAGAAAGGTTTCTGCAAATATGCTAGTCGAACAAGAGCACAAATGGTTGAAACTCATCATGAGAGCGTTGTTACACCAAATACCTGTCTAGACTGTGTCTAGACTACTTTCCAGACGCTATCCACAGTTTGCAGATTTAATCCAGTATACCTACAACCGCTCCCTTAGCAGTCAAAGTATTATTAAAATGAATAATTTTCACAGTTAGCTTTAGCTAATCTCTTGGTTTAATTAAAATATATGTAGTAATAGAATGTTCTGTGATAAATAATGCATTAGAATATTTTATATTTATTTGTAATTAAAATTTATTTCAATTTACATAAAGGTATCTACTACGGCTACTACCTATTATGTAAACGTACGGTCAATGCTTAGTCGATATTAAAGTCGAATAGTCGCTTAAAGTCGACATTTATTTGCATAAGCACAAACGAATCATAACAATATAATGACGTAGTAATAAAATGTGAGAACTGACGGACTACCGATGCTGGCGATCAGCGTTGTCGAAGATTCATAGGTTTTGGCGGGTGAGCGCCGTTGTATCCAAGTTGTGCCATGTGGTGTAGTCGTGTCGTGCGACTTACTGGGGCGCGGCGAGTTGGGAGAGCAGCTGAGTGACATGAGCACGAGGGCCGCATTGCACTCGTTCATCTGGTCGTCGCGCTCGCCGTAGCCCAGGTCACAGGAACTGCTGGGCCCACGCTTGCGTGACCTGTAACAACGCAAAATACGAAATTAATTTCAATACTTACGAGGGCAAAATAATACATGATGAGACATTATACTGCGCTCTTCGGCCGGGTCGACAATAATTAAGAACTCAGTAGATAAAAAAATCCTTTTACAAAAAATAAAACCGACTTCAAACGGTTTTATTTTTTGCAAAAAAGTTTTTTATTTTTCCATTTTTAGTTGTAATATCCTATACAAATATTTGCTATGCTTTTAATTTACATTGTCTGGCTGTACTGTACACATCTATGCACACCCTCAGAGCATAGAGGCGTTATGTTATGTTACGATATTGTATAAACAATAAACATCCAAGCGATTGCAGCAATCACGGCAGATTTGCTGTATATTATTTAAGAGTTCCATTGTTTATCTCGGAATATAATCATCAGATCTCCACCACATTTAAATGGGACCACTGCGAAATAATATTCTTCCAAATAAAAAAAGAATCATCGAAATCGGTTCACAATTGTCGAAGATGTCGCTGAACATACACACAATGATGATTACCGAGTATAATGCCTATTTATGCCTATACGATTTGGAAAGTTCCCTCGATTTCTCCAGGATCTCATCATCAGATCCTGACCTGATGACCATAGAACCACATGGAAACTTTACCGTTTCAAACAATGCCCAAGAGGGTTGCCCTTAATTTTCCTAAGATCCCATCATCAGATCCTGACTTATACCTTCCATCATCATCTCGACAACATGAGATGATGATTACCACGCACAAATATAGTAGGTATATGAAAAACATTCTACGTGCCCATAAAATTTGAGGGTTGCCCTCGATTTCCCTCGGATCCCTTCATCTGATTCTGACTTGGTAACAATGCGACCACCTCAGGAGTATAGGCTTTAGAATAAAATAAAAGAACTTTGCAAATCGGTCCACGATTGGCGGAGAAATCGGTGAACATACATTAAAAAAAATACATACAGTCTAACAAAGAACCTTATTTTTTTCAAGTCGGTTAGAAATTGTCAAAAGAGTTTAGGTGAAACATTAGTGAACCGTTAAAAATACATGTCATGTTTATAGGCTTATTCCCAATAAAATGTAACTCAACTTATCTAACTGTTGAAATCTGGGTGTACTGTACACATCTGCGTACCCCCTCAGAGCATACAGGCATGATGTTATGTTATTGTATAAACAATAAATATCCAAGCGATTGCAGCAATCACGGCAGCTTTTGTTGTCTATTATTGAAAAGTCCCATTGTTTATCTCCGAAGATCAGCTCTAGATCTTCACCAAATTTAAAAGGGACCACCGCGAAATAATATCCTTCTAAACAAAAAAAGAATCATCAAAATCGGTTTACAATTGGCGAAGATATCGCTATCATACACACGAAAAAAAAATCATTCAGACGACTTGATAACCTCCTCCTTTTGGAAGTCGGTTGATAATGAGAATAAATGAAAACTAACAAATCCTCTATCAGGAAATATCACTATCACTACATAGTATAAAACAAAGTCGCTTTCTCTGTCCCTATGTCCCTTTGTATGCTTAAATCTTTGAAACTACGCAACGGATTTTGATGCGGTTTTTTTCAATAGATAGAGTGATTCAAGAGGAAGGTTTATATGACATTGCACCCGTGCGAAACCGGGGCGGGTCGCTAGTGTAAATATAAACTTAAATACTTGTCATTCTCGAATATACCCACCTAGCCACTAGCTACGCAGATCAGGCAGGTTAGTTTTCTCAGAAAAAAATTATGTCAGTTCTACAAATAGTGAACTATAAAATATCTAAGTAAATGGAAAACAAAAGTTCAAATGAGTCGTACAATTGTACAATTATGTTAGTGGTCGATGATTTTACGTTCTAGTCCGGCAGTTCTCTCAGTTCAGTCTTCAATGTAATTGTGTGGTAGGTACCAAACATTATTCTAAGATTGGTCGCTTTCTCAGAGTATTTTTTAGGTTCTCTCCTGGTGTCTAAAATACCATGCCTACCTAGGGTCCTACCTACATTAGAAACCGGAACAATCTAATCACTTAATGCCTTTTGGCTTTGGCTGTCTCTGCTGAATGCCAAAATAAATCCAATTAAAGCAGGAAAGGCCCATGTTTCAAATAAATTGATTATTGCAAATGTTGCTGCAATTGCAATGCAAAGATAGAATATGTAAGGCTGTATAAATGTGTTCCAACTTCAACAGTCTTTGGAAAAACTCGCAAGAACTTTTATCATCCCCAAATGGCTCTCGAACGTTACCGAAAAAGGTTCACGTCATTGAACAATCAACAAGTCTAGACTAGATTATTGAACTTAGCAGTGCCAATGCTGGGACGGCGGCATGGAGTGACTCGAGGTCGAGGGGATGCGTGGGGTGGGTGCGTTGCGCAACCGGCGGCGACCCACAAACGATAGATATTTGGACAAGTCACTAAGGACGAAGGCTTTTGCTCTGACCGATCACCCTGTGCCACCTTCGCAAGTTATACGTCGTTCGGTCGTTCAACTCGACTTGTTTAGCGACTGAACTTGGCGCCCGAGCCCAACAACCTCAGCTGTCTACGTCGCGACTTGCCCGTGTAAAACATAGCACAACTACACTTTACTCATATAACTGCTTATTTTAAATAAGTACATAATTATTTAGCTTTGTTTATCTCCATTTAGAATAATCATAATAAGATAGTTCTACTTCTTCATCACTACATAGTATAAAACAAAGTCGCTTCGCGCTGTTTATCCCTATGTATGCTAAGATCTTTAAAACTGCGCAACGGATTTTGATGCGTTTTTTTTTAAATAAGTAGAGTGATTCAAGAGGAAGGTTTATATGTATAACATTGCACCCGTGCGAAGCCGGGGCGGGTCGCTAGTTCTATTATAAAAGAAACTCGAGGATTCATTATATTATAGTAACGAGTTCGTAATAGCGAAGCATAACATGAAATATTGATTGACAGATAATGTTATTTAACTATCTGCGTATTAGGCGATTTTCATGAAAAGCGTAGGTAGTAAATTCTAAGAAAAGAGTTCATAATAGTTACAGGTATTATACAATTTAATCGGTTTGTTTCAAAGAAATTGATCCCTGTTTGAACTTGAGTTCATTTTTGGGAGGCTGTAGTAATGTCCTTGAGTCCCTGACGGTCGTCAAGTGGCCCCGACAGGCTACGTTCACTTAAGATCAGTGACCGGCGCGCGCATCTCGCTTTTTAATAACCTCTTTTTTATATCAGGCAGAAAATTGCTACCCCCTTAGGTTTAACATCTCAGTTATCTACTGCAAAAGTTGAATGGACAACAATGAAATTGTAATGTGTAAATTAAATTTCGAATGTCTCTTTTTATATCGGTAACTAAAGGCATACTATATTATGGTTGTGATTGGTTTTGTATATTCAAACGTGACTTTTTTATTTAAGATAAGCGGCCCGTCCCGGCTTTGCACGGGTGCCTATGTTACTCAGGGTGAATGTAGCTTTCTAATGGTGAAAGAATTTTTGAAATCGGCGCAGTAATTTTTGAGTTTATTCATTACAAACATACACACAAAAATACAAATCTTTCCTCTTTATAATATTAGTGTAGATGAGACTGTACTCAGAAGTGAAAATATTTAATAAATACTTGTGTCAGCCGACCTACGAACGCACCCTAGAAACAAGGTGTATTAACCTCGCGCTATGTCACAACGACCTTCCACCAGGTTCGTTATCCGATTCAAAAGAGATAATACATTTTCGTAAGGGTGTACTGTAGGTCACTTTAACATTCATCAAAAAATTGTTTTACAGATCAATGTATTCTCTAAAAATTGCGTCTAAAGAAATAAATAGCAGTCCCATGAATAGTTGTACCTAGTCTGCAAGGTGAAATCGTTTATAATGTATAGAGCGGCTAGGTTAACTGACGGGCACCGGGGTCGTTATCGCCCTGAGACGACGACCGACCGACGCTTGCGGAGGTGACAGTTTTTTTTTGTTCGCGATAATGGGGATGCTCGCCGGCCGGCGCGCTGTCATATAAGCTATATGACGTAATTTCCGGCTGTGGCGTAACCAAATGATATATTGCGAATACTACGTTCCGAGGTTAGTCATGACGAATTGATAATGTTGGTGTTATCAGGAAGCCTTACAGCGATGTCTCCGTATTTCGTATGGTGTCACAATATCATGACGTCAAGAGGGGTGTTGCTCATCGGTCAAGTGCTAATCACGTGACAATTAAAGAAATCGTTTGTATTAGCTGGCCACGGTCACCGATCGGGCTGTGAGCGGCGCGGCCAGTGGCAGCTGTGCACACACTCGCTTCACGCCGCGATGCCGTACTGGCCGTACTACACTCGTAACATTGAGAGCGACCTTGCCGCTTGTTGCCCACTACCGTGCTACTGGCAGAGCACTGATAGCGACTTTGCGAAGTGTGATAAAAACGCTTCTTCATGTTATAAATTATGGTTTAACACATTATTACAAAAAAAATGGTTCATACCGTACCGTAGTCATCATATTTTAAAATCGGTACTAAGTAATATTGAACGTTTTGATTCCACTAGCGCTTAAGATATTAGAATCTAATAACCGATTTCACTTTGTGTGCGCGTTAGTTTTTTCTAACAAAGCACGTGAACATACGATACGCATGATGTCTTCCACTGACACCTACGCACTTCGCGACTGGCAGACATTCTTGAAACTACGAAGCTAGTCAGATTTAATATTCCGTATAAGCGGTCATATAATAACAGGCTAATATCTATTTTAGTAGTGAATTCGCAGTAGGTACCTAATACTCACCTACCTTTTAAAAGATGTAACAAAAACTACATATCTAATTATTATCTAGATAACAGGAATTTACGATCTACTAAAAACCTATCGAAATATTCACTCTTTTAAAATAGCATTCAATAAAGTACTTAAAATTACTTCCTTCTTGTTGAGTCAATGTCATATGATAATGATGTGCTGATTTGAAAAATAAACTAAGAGACCTTCAGCTCACTGTATTGTGTGAATTTCGTCAGTGTTTCATTGTAGGCACGCTTGAAGCTAATGCGTTTTTTTGCCATGTTGATGTAGGTCGGGCGCGCGCTTTTTTCTGTGTACAAAAACATGGATCCGTTGTGATAGAGCAGAAGGCCTACCACGAGCTCTTAACGCGATCCATTTTAGGACCTAAACTGAACTGTTCTCCTAATTCGTACCATGACGACAGTTTATCGATTCAGTTTAGGCCATGCCATCTGACAGCGATTTTCCTAAACTGAGTCGCAAGTTTTGGTTTCATTCATTCAATTTTGTACTTGTTTGGTACCATGACGTCCATAGAGCAGCTAAACTGAAACGCTCAACTGTCAAAATAAGCGATTCAATAAAAGTTACTATTCCTCTAACCTACACTGAAACGTTTGGTGAATTATTGACGAAAATAAAGTTTTTTAGTGCTAACATAGTGGAATTTTACAAAAAACAGTGTAAGTGTACTTTAATCTTTCTTCTAAAGTCTAAAATACCTATTTTACATGCCTTTTTAACCGCATTTGTTTTTCTTTAACAGATGTCTGATGAACTACTTTTGTTTGAGTTTTTTGAGGAAGATTCTGCCTCACACAATGCCCAAAAACGTAAGAGGCTCCAGTTACGCGGCCAATTGGACCCCTTCAATAACTTTGAGGATGCCAACTTCATTAGGCGCTACAGGCTATCCAAAGAATTAGTGCTCGATTTGTGCGCCGAGTTGGGCCCGATGTTCAAAGAGCCTGTCAAGTCAACGGATTTATCCTTAGAGAACAAGGTAGATAAATAACTTCTTATCTCTTTAGTTTAAGTACTTAATTCATATTGCCTACGTTTTAGTTTGTGAGAAAGATTTGAGAAACTACTTATCCTATCCAAAGTTTACAACTGTATGGTTTAATAACCATAATAAATGTTGTTATAATATTTGTTTAAGGTTTTGACTGCATTGTCATTCTATGCCACAGGGTCTTATCAAAGACCAATTGGAGATATAGGTGGTCATTCCGTGGCACAACAAACGGTGTCATCAGCATTGTCTCAAATAACCACTGCATTAAATTCTCTCCAAATGAGAAATAAATACATTGTTTTCCCAAGGACATTAGAGGAAAGGAATTCCATAAGAAAAGAGTAAGTAAAGCGATAATTTTAGGTTGATATTGTCTCGGCACTAAGAATAATAAAGTGAAACCTAAAGCTGCTTCCACTTCCACCACTTCACGCTATATACATCCCAATCCAGGGCACAAGGTCTTCCCTCTCCTTAAATCACATTAAATGTAACAAACCCGAACAGCATATTGGAAATTATTCATGATGAAATATAAATAATTGTTAAATAAAAAGCTTCCTTTTCAATTACATTATTTAATTAAATCAAATAATAAAAAAGTAGGAGTAGAGAACATCAATTAAACACTAACAAAGTTTTTTTTTATTCTTAAATGAAATAATTTAATTACTAACTAGCTGATGCCCCACACTGGCTAAATATTTTGTTTAAGGTGGATGCGCAAGGGTAGCCTGCGAAATTTAAATTTTCTTACGTTTATTGCAATTTGCAGGTCAGTGTCAGGTTGTATGTTGATGAAAATATGAATCGCGCCAGTAACACGTATGGAGTTACAGAATTATAATCATTCAAATCATTAATACAACCCTCCAAGTTCATGTAATCTCAAAAAGTGACTTTTTCATGAAATAGCTTTTGAATGTGATTATAGGAACTTGGAGAGCTGTATTGATGATTTGAATAATTATAATTCTGTAACCCCATACGTGTTACTGGCGCGATTCATATTTTCATCAACATACAACTTGACACTTTCCTGCAAATTGCAATAAACTTGAGAAAATTTAAATTTCGCAGGCTACTCTTGCGCTTCCACCTTAATAGGTATTCATTAGAAATTATAAGTAGGTATTAAGTATCACAGTCTAATACAAATGTTCAGTTTAACAATCATCTTTGGCTACTATTACTTACTCATTATTTAAATTCTTACATTAATTATCAACAATAGCAAAAAGACAGAGAGTGCAATTAGGTAACTTTAGTTCTAAAATATAGATATAATAAGTACCTATTGCTCTCAATATTAAGATTTAGATAGATCGCAATTCATATCTTTTTTCTGTTTATGTTTATTTTCAAAGGATGGTTCCCTTGCAATGCGTGTCTTGATTTTATCTCTATTGGTGTTGTACGTACTATAAATTTTTGGTATGAGTCAATTCCTTGAGATGAATCAACCAACTTATGTAAAATAATTTTCATGGTTGTTTAATAAAATTACCAATTATTCTAGGTTTTATCAACAATTTAGAATCCCAGGAGTTTTGGGTTGCATCGACTGCACGCAAATCGCCACCATAAGACCCAATGAGCATGAAGAAAGATATTTTTGTAGAAAACACTATCATTCCTTAAATGTTCAACTGGTAATGAAACTTTAACAGTACATTAAACTTTTACAATATTATAACATTTTAAACTTAGTAACTATGGAACTACTATTAAAATTAATAAGGAAAATAACTATGACTGCAATTCCAAGTTAAAACTTTGGCACATTAATTTGTTTTTTTTTTTTGTTAGATATGTGATGCTAATATGTACATCACAAGTGTTCATGCCAGCTATGGTGGAGCTTCGCATGATTCTTTTATCTGGAATCAACATCCAATAAAGGCTTATTTAGAGGCACTTGATGAGCCAACTTGGCTTCTTGGTAAGAAATATTACTTACAATATAGGAATTATATTATAGGGTTTTACATGTAAATATTTATATTCTAATATTATATTTGTTTTTTTTTGGAAACATTGTAATAAGTCAAATATTTCTTTACAGGCGACTCTGGATATCCACTAAGACCATACATGATGACACCAATATTAGATGCTGCACCAGATACGCCTGAGAGACATTATACAGATATGCATATCCGGGCCAGAAACATTGTGGAGAGGACAATTGGGCTTCTTAAAGCACGTTTCCGTTGTCCGTTAGTGCATAGAGTCTTACACTATAAGCCAGAAGTTGCAGCTTCTATTGTAAATGCCTGTGTCATTTTACACAATATTTGCAATCGGGCTCAACTTCCGGTGCCAGAACTGACAGATGCAGAGGTTCACCAAGAAGCCCAAATGCAACATAACTATGTTGATGTTGGTGATGGCAGCCAACATAATTTACAGCAAGGCATGTCCATAAGAGCTAGGCTTGTTCATAGGCTGTGGGCAGCCCGGGAAGCCTGAAAAATAAAGTTTTTATAATGTATTTTAAGCTGTTGTTTCATTTCGTTGGTATAATTATATTGTAGAGGGTTGGATAATCTATTTAAAGATCCATCAGTGTCTATACTTAGCACAAATGCTTTGTCATAATTTTTTGGGAATGTCCAACAGGTAGCAGGTTTAGTTTAATATTTCAGGAGTGATGTTTCATTGTATGTATTTTGAAGTAGAAAGTTATGTTCTTACCTAGTATTTAATATGCCTTTTATTTCTCTGAGTTCAAGAGCTATATTTTCTAAAATTGCGTTTCTTCTTTCTTCAAGTCTAACTCTCTCCTCAGACATATTAACCAGGGATTGCCTTGCTGTAGCTGCAGACATAGGTACCAAACGGCGCTGGCGCTGCCGCCGTCGCGGGGTACGGCGCGGAGTAGATGAGACATGTGGCGCCGCTGCCGGGGCTGATGGAGGGGATGGGGTCCGGGCTGGCGGAGGGGGCGGGGTCGTTGCTAGCGCGGGCGCGGGTGGTGTAGACGCCGCCGCTGTTGGCTCAGGAGGAATCACTAGCATATCTAATACTGACTCCATGTTCAAGTGATGAGCCAGTATGCTTTCAGATTGCTCACTATGAGCAGATAATAGTGGAGCGCTCCCTGCCTCAGTTTGATCGTCTGTTGGCTGTAAATAATTGAAAAATGTTAAACAATGTCTATCAGATAGGTACTGTATAGTGTATACAGGCCACAAATGCATTATTCTTTGTGTATAATATGTTGAATAGAAAAACATCAAAATCAAGCAAATCACTATAAAGTCTAGTACTTTCACATGCTTACAATATTAAATGATGGTTGCACTCTAACTCCAGGAAGACCCGCCCCAAAATCCTCACCCAATATTTGGAGAAATTTTAACTCCAAATCGGACAATCTTCCTTCGTTAGATGGCCCACCTCCAGTTCTGTGCAGAGAGGCTCGTGCACTGGCGACTTTAGTTTTTAATTTGCTTTTATAGTCATTCCAGTACTGAAAAGATTGCATAAGTTAGTAAATGTATTTAATAATAATGTGAAGTAATTTCAGATAATGTGATACCTACGAAATTTATTTACCTTACACCAGCCCTTCCAATCCTTTTCTGCACCATCACCCTGGGAGTTCAATGTGTCTGCCGCGATTTGCCACATCCTTTTGGAATATTCTCGGGCTTGGGAAGATTTGTTGTAACCAGTTGCGAGAGCTCTGTTCTCATTTAAAATCTCCCACAAAGTCTCGAGCTGGTTAAATGTTACTCTCCGCTTTCGACTAGAATTCAACAAAAAAAGCACTTGAAATTCTTGTTACAAAGACAAGTGGCTTCTCGAGGCAAGTCTTATTACAATTGGACTTATTCTAAGGCGTACACGCGCAGTGACTATAAAATAGGAGATTGACAGTACATAAACAAGTAACACAATGTTTAATACTTACGACATTCCTTAAAATAATGTTTTTAACGAATTCAAAACTTCACTTTTAATTTTCCCACCGTAATTACAACTCCACAGACTAGTCAAACTGACACTGACGTGACAACCCACACAACTTTTTTTACTCTGGTACGTTCGAAACATTAAACATAATTTGTTTTATTACGTAAAAATAAAAATATTTCTTTCGTATAATAAACAGCAAAAGGTATATATATATATCTACTTTGATTAGGAATTATTTTAACAATAGTTGCCGCATTAACGTGGAATCTTAAAAACAACTGTTGAGTGTCTTTTTTACTTTAAGTAATGATACCGAGTTAAAAACAATTATAACATTACTTGCTTCTGAGCGTGTCTGACACTAAAATGTGAGCGAAACGAAGTTATTCGATCATAATAGCGTTATCTCTTTTTCACCAAAAACGTTTCAAACGCGGTTCAGCCACAAATTGCGATCTTTCATTCACTTTTAGCGATCCAAGTGCCGCTGAGCGAATTGGATGTCATGGTACGATTTGAAGCGATACAGTTTAGGAACCTAAACTGAAATGTCTTGCTTTTGAATCGTTTTTAATTAGATCATGGTAGGCCTCCAGTATTGCTGCGGCCGGCGCGTTGCCAGCCTCGGGCTCGGGTGAGTCGGGTCGGGCCGCCCGCGTCCCTTCCCTATGCATGTCCAAGGTCGTTTTCGGATTTGTCTGCTTAAATCATATCGTTGAAAATAATATTTTGCCCCGCACGAGGTTAGTAAAAAGCTATACTTAGCATGCCACGTATTTTTAATTGAATACCTATCGTTGCATTGTTGCTACTTCGGTTAAAGTTTAAGCTGACAATATACGTACCTAGTCTATCACATGTTACGCAATAACAGATGACGATGCAAGAATAAGATTAGATAATAATTCTGCTAAAAACCTACCTAATATAGTGGAATAAGATTGTACCGCTACATCTTTCTTGTTTCGAATAAGCAGGAATAAGTAACTAAATCATAAGACAAAGTTAGAATTTTAGAACTAAACCTCAGTTAAACGTCGAGCTATTAGTTTATACCACGATTCATTCTGAGGATTTCGAAGAATAATTGCACTCGTGAACTGTTTTTGTCCCCACTGAAGTGTAATAACCTGCAGGTAGGTCGCCGGAAAGTCAACACAGAGGTGAACATTCCGGATGAGTAATCATGTTCCTTGTATAATGACGTATACGGGTTATATAGACGTCCTTTGTTGGATTTCGATGGTGCAGTGAAATTTCCAGAAGTGTTTACAGAAAGAAGATACGTTTCTTAATTTCTTTGTTACTTACAAATTTTAATAACAGTGAAAATAGCAATTAAATACTTAGGTTGCATAATGCCTACTGAATACAATTTTTGTAACACTTTCTCGAGTTAGTGGCGGCATAACTGCACCTGCCGAATGAGATAACGGGCCTCCTCAACTCCAACGAAAGCAAACGTGTACCTATCCAACGTGAAAGTGCCGCCATCGCCCCACCACCACCCGACTGATTGCGCGCGCCTTCTCTTTACATGTTGCGCAAACGCATGCGGAATGTAAGTTAATGTCTTCTAACTTTGTCTTAAACGTCGCCGTCGTATAAAATACTCATAATTTATCTACAGTCGAGTATACCTCTCACTTTTAATTATCAAATAGGTATGAATGTTTTCAGTGCTGCTAAAGTAAAAGGGAAATATTTAGTCGAGAATACTATGGAATGTAATTAATACAGTGATGTAGTCATTCCTGCTCATTGTAAAAGGCCTCATTAGCATACAACAGTACCAAAAATGAACAGGACTTGCCATTTCAGACATTGAAAGCGTGTCAAAATGTCCAGCGTCTTTAGTTACCACAAATGAAATATAATTGTATTAAAACAATTACCCTTACATACTTCTTAAATGGTTCATTTGTACTTCTTTTGATTTTGGTATTTAGCGAAGGTAAGCTGTGGTAATTGTGTCAGAACGGAAGAAAAAAAGAGTTCGTGAATTTTACTTTCAAAGTTTTAATATAATTGATATTAGTACATTACTGCTGCGGCCAGCAACAGAGGCATTGATGGATGAACGTGTAACGTCGCCCATCAATGCCTAGTTGTGGCCAAGGCTTGTATAGTATTTTTCTCAAATAATGCGAGGAAATTAAAACTAAGTAGTAGGTACCTAGGCAGAACTTTTTATTTTAACAATAAGTTTTCTCGCGTTGAAGAGTTAATTTGTTATTTTTTTTCAATAATTTGCTTTCTATTTGCAAGCCAATTCGAAAGTTAAATAAAACCTTTGATAAGTTTCCTGCTTAGTTGCCATGTTTCAGAGTAAAAGATCGTTCATTTTTAAATAACACGACAGATATGAGTTTGCTATGTAATTTATTTGGCCGCTAAACACGACAGATATGGATTTTCATACAACTTTTGCAAATTTCCAAGCATGTTACAGAAAAGGTAATTAAGTAAATTAATTATTTTTTTTACCGTTTTTTTCTCTTCTTAATGAATTCGCTGCATCGCGACATTGAAAGCCTAAAATACCGGACAAACCGGATGGATGGTATCTAATTTCGACATTGAAAATTGCCAATCGTCTTCCTGATTAGCTTTTTGAAATCGGTTGGAAATAGACTCGATATCTATTTCAGAACAAAAAACTTTGTAGCACATATTTGTTATACTTAAAGTCGTTTCCCGGTGGCTACACTATTTGATTAGGTATTCTCCAATTAGTTGTCGCCTCGCATCGGTGTAACATTCGCGGATATCGCTGTATACCTACTGTATTATTCTAGCCAGTGTGTGTGGCGTTCCATTTCGAAACTGGGTCACTGTGTCACATGGCGGCCGCGCCAAGTACCAGCCGAATGCGACGCCATCTTTGAATTTAGTTGATTCATGTACCAACGAAATCGTTACAATTCATTGTCTAGTCGCTAGAATTTAATGTTAGTCGTTTAAAAATGTTATATGTGAAAGGCGTGAATTTGTACAAGGTAACGTTACTGACGTCGCCAACTAAAAGAAAATGAATGCTGGCAAACTTTCACTTTGCCATGGCCCGGTCTGTAATTGCGAAATTTTGTTCACGAATTCAATTTCTATCTTGTCTATCGTTTATTACAATAAAACAGTGAGAGCATAACGTGATCTTATTCGAATCATATACGGTCAGCCTAATTAGAAGTATTCTACATCAACTCATTCAATCAAAATTGTTATCCGGTTTTGTAGTTGCAATCTCTTGCAAGCTATCTCATAACTTCTAAAAGAGTTGGATAAACAGGTTATATGAAATCACCTCCTCTACGTTAAATATCAACCGCTGGCTTTTAGCAGCTTCTACAGTAAAAATACCGAGTTTCTTGATTATTTTTTTATGGACTCCTACTGGCCTTCAACCGTTAGTATCCTTCATTCTGTTAGGTCAGTCAAATGGAGTGATGTGAATTGTTTTTGGACCTGCCTGACATTTGAATGAATGTCTTTTTTTTTCGTTTACTAGTTGATGAATTCCATCGGCGTTACTATTGCAGAAATTTGGAGTACCAACTACAGATTGATTTAATCTGTAACGCGACTGGCGTAGAAGATCCGAAAGCAGATCGTTCCTTTGAGCGTCGGCTTGGTTAGGTATTGTGAAATTTGGACCACGGTAGAGGCCTCGCCTCTCACCACGATCACGATGAAAAGTGAAACTGCGGTGTCGACGAGCGTCACGTCGCGCCAAGCATTTGATGTTGTTTTTTTCCGGTTCTTCTGCAGTACTATATAATATGCTGCCGCTGACAGCTAGGTACTGACGTATTATGAAAGTGTTCTTATTTGCGAAAGAAATTAAAGCGAAATCGTAATATGTTTCATGAAGTTTTGATATTATAGCTCATTCGTAAATATTTTATTTTCAATACGGTGAAGGCAGTGCTGTTGAAAGCGAGAGCAATTTGAGCAGCACTTTCCATTGCGATGGTAATTACCTACCTACCTACTTCAATCTGCTAAAGTCATGCATTTTGCTGGAGTTGCAATCGGTATTGATAATTATGCAACCGTTAGAGAATTTTTTAATCATTCTCACAACGTTGCATTGTCTGTCCCTGTTAGAGGTGCGGCGAGGGGCGAGAGGCGCGGGCGGCTGGCTCCGGCCACAGAATGTAGGCAAGTGTGACAAGGACACGCCCGTACTCCGCGCTAACACTTCCATCCAGTTTCTAACGTGCTCGTTGCGCGTTTCGCAACGCTCGCCCGCGCCCGGCCCCACTTCGCCGATGCACAGTGCACACTCGTGAACGATTAGACGATTACACCTACCTACAAGTTAACGCACAATACATTACTGGTGCCTAATAGCTGGGAGCCGTTGTTAGCTGTTTGTACTCTTTCTTGCCTAGTTTGAATATGCCCTTGATGTAAGCATCTTCGAAATACGAGTTAAAAATACATGAGGGAAAATCTAACTTCTGTTCTAATGAGCTTTCTCGCGTAGAGTGTATTTTCTGACGACCTACTTCCTGTTGTTAAGACAAAACCAGTTTGGAAAATCCAGATAAAGAGATTTTGCAAGGCGGCGAGCGGCCATTAGAAATGCAGCGGCAGCGGCCTTCCTTCGAGCTTGCGGCGAGGTGAGCCGCTACCTCAAGGCAAAATAACGTTGATATTTGCTAATTGAATTCCCTGCTCTCCAGATTTACAACATTATCATTGTCTTGATGTTGGACTCTTTTTACATTAGGTTTCAAGTTTCTTACAGCGTCCTTCATAATTACTCTGAATGCATTTCAGTCCAGTCCTTAGAGTCTCGAACTTTTGATTTGGAACATAAATAAATAAATTTTGAAAGTAGGCTTACCCTTGCATGTGATGTGAAGGTACTTCAATTGTGGCAGAGGCACGGCGGCGGTCACCGGCCATATCTGCCAATCTGGCGAAATCCGTGTCCACATCGGCCAATCTGGCTGACTTCCGGGACTCCAACAGCCTTATCTCGTCTAGTTTTTTCTTTAACTCGATCCGCACCTGAAATAAAACATGACATGTATACTACTGCATAGCAGGCTTATATTCTCAACGTCATTTTTATTTGATAAAGGTATTGAGGTAAACCTAGTAATTATATTAATTTTAAGTCATTTTCACGAGACCTTGGTCAAGTCTCACCTTATGTTTCTTCGAGTTGAATGCATTTCGCATAATATACAAGGTTTATAAGGCCACAAAATATATTACAGTATTAATTTAAATGTTTACGAACACGAAATCAATATGACCGACCTTCGCAAGAGCTGTGATCGGGTGGACGAGTTGACGTGACGTCATGACCGGGTGGAAATGGAGCGGGATGCACGTTCCGTATTACGGTTACCAGTCTATGCCATAATATAATATAATTAAACTACCACAATAATTTATTTTTTACCTGATACTTATTTATTTTTATTATCATTTCTAATTTATAACGATTGTTTTCCGTGTAGCGGGTTTTGCTGATGTATAAAATCACAGCACTAAGTATTTAATGGAAATTCCTACATACCTACTTGTCGCGCTTATGGGTATCTCAGAACAGGAAACACATAGTTCAAATATGTACTTGCTCGATAGAGGTAAACCAGTTCTGACTCTGAGTGTGGTCGTGGATCTACGCTACTGGAAACTGAAAAGCGCATTATAACTTACATATTATTATGTATCTATTGAAATAAATGTGCTTAAATTATCCTCCTATTGTAAACTGGATTTTTGATCGTATTATGTTGTTATTAGACTAAGGGATTATAGGTATACATTACAGAAAAAATCGAGTTAAATGATAGATGTGATGATAAAAATACAGAAAGAGAAAGCTAATAATGCTCTACGGCTAGTAATGCTAATTAAACAACTTATCAAAATAAACATGAACTAAATGTCGAACCCTAAAACTTTAAATGCAACATTAAGCAAGGTAGAACAACCCAAGATCAAGATGACTTCATTAAAACTTTCAAGGGAATATCCATTAAGTAGAAAAGTTGTAGCAATAACTTGCAATATAGGTAATCATTACAAGTGCAATTCTACAGTGGGGGAAGTCCGCAAAACACGGTTGTTTTATGCCTCCATTTTGTTTTAAACATTTCATGGAATTGATTTAGCAGCCATACGTTGGAGAATATTTATACGACCTGAACTTGTAACGCAAGTATTAGGAAGCGGACCTGTATGACGCATGTATGTATACTTATCACGCACTGGTAAAGTTGCTCATATCGCGGTCACACTCTCGGTCAATTATGTGCCACGAGCGGCGAGCTGTCGACTGGTTGACATTGGTTGCGTTTTCGTCGCCGGCTTCCTTCTACGCGGCCACCTTCGTGATTGACACGTTATCTACCTACATAATGAGTGTACGTAGTACTCTTTGCAATACGTCAGTCGGTACGGGTAACCTTGCTGTATTTAGCATTAATTTAAAGAAACAATTGTTTGTATCTGCGGTTACGATGTGGAATCATCATTCACCTACACTTTCGAACGAGGCGCACGATTAGCTTTTTTGAGCATTCTTTACCAGGCAGGTAAAACCTGTCTTATTGCAACCTCCCAAATATGCGATCTATAAGTTTTGTGTGAATTGTTACTAAATTATTATCGCATGATAATTAAGAGGCTCACTTACGTATAATGAAGTAAGGATCTGTTTTTTTTATGAGAGTAGGTAATCCTTATTTTCGACTTGGTGCGCGCGCGCATACTTTTATCATAATGATCGAAATAAAGCTATTTCACGAGAAATAAATGTAGGCGTTTCACTGGCATTCCGTTTTTGATCAGTACAGTTAGCGTTGAGCCCCGGTCGCTGATCACATCATACTTTCACTTTTACGTGATTTCGTACGAGTGTGGACGTGCCATGAGACGTGGACAGCTGTGCCCCTCACACGAGCCGGAACAATGAAAGTTGCACTAATGTGTATTTTGATGATTGCCTGACATACGTTAATTTTTTTCGCTGATAGGACTAATTAGAAATACAAAAACCGCATGCAAATATCTGCTTGCTCTGCACAGAAGTCTTCCACTTGGTAGTATTTGAAAGTAGGTAGCTGTATTATTTTGACTCGTTTTGTTATGAAGAGAATTAATTATTGCCTATACATAAAAATTGACAGCTTCATTCGGTCGTTCCGTTAGACGTGTTAACGTGATCGGCGAGCCACTTGCCAGCGTGGTTATGTAAAAGTGACAACTATTGCACAATTGCTTCATTCGATGGCGAAACGGACGGCTTTGAAATGCCAGTGAAAGTCGCCGAGCGACTTCGCTATATCATGATAACGCTGGCATGAGCATTATACTGAGTTAGACATGTTTATTTAGTTTCAACCTAATAGTTATATTTTATGTTCAGTTAATTTATTTTAAGATGAATAGCGATGCATGCCACCAGAGGGAATGGTTTGTGATCTCCGTAAGCGATAAGCCAAGCGAGCCATTGCTGTTTACCCGCAATAATGCATTGGCATTGCTGAATTTCATAATCTGGCAACTGTTTGTGCTATAGAAATCTTTCCGCGTAATACAGCTCCAAGTTCTTCTCATCTGGTACTCATGATGATGAAATGAGAGTCCATTAGACATGATTGTATATTTGAATATGTCATGTCCTTGACCAAACCTTCTGACAAAATAAAACTGCGTAGTAAGTCCAATGCGTAATTGTTTTACTTAAATCTTAATAGTATGACATTAATTTCACGAGTTATACGAATCTCTACAATTTGACAAAATTTTGAAATAATACTTATTAGGTACCTATTAGATAATACGAAAATGAGGTTCACGGTCATTAAGAACAGCTATTGTATTGTTGTCGGTCGTTCGTGGTCATTACGGACCAAGAATGTCGCATTGTAGCTAATGTCAACGTTTTGGTGTCAAAAAACTAATATTGATTGGATTTTGATTTGCGTTGTTATTCGTTTGACCTCGTTTTGAATTAGGAACGTAAATGGCAGAAAATTTGTTCGAATGGGAAACCATATGATTTCATAAACCTTAAAAATTATCTATTGCTAAAATCTGCGGTTAAACATGGTTCAGAGATGAAAAATACCGAGAGCCAAATAACCTTTTCCCAAAGTAAATTATAGCTAGACTGTGTACTTATTTCGTTAATTTAACGAAATTTTAATCAAATCAACACTCAGGTACGGTAGGCAGTCTTGCGGTTCATTTTTACGTGATAGTCGGGTGCTCTTGGCGTCTCAGGATTGCGAAAACTGTTCGCTCTACTGCGCATCGATGTTGCCGCAGCGCAAAACGGATTATCTGTGCTCGTAACGCCTCCTCTATTTTGAAACGTTACATTTTCTTTCTTTAATCACAAACAAGGGAGAAATCTGTTCCATTCTAATCCATTTTACACTTATCAATGTCATTAAAAGTCTGAAATTTTTATCAAATGTCACGACAGTTTCTGCTTTATGTTGCCCGTGCTTATAACATTTATCTATAGTTACATTGTGCGATATGAGGTATTCGGAGTTAATGCATAGGATTGCTCCTGATCAGCGAAAGCGTAAAACTAAATAACGAGTGCAATCAAGTGGCATTGACTGCAGCCGCACTGAGTCAATGGCTGAAGCCGGCCGGCCGGCTGTAGAGGTGCGCGAAGTATGACGCGCATGTGTGACGACACATGTTACGCCTGCGTCTGCGCCACTCAATGCGACACCACTAAGTCAACATGTTTTTATCTACTTGTTTACAGTAGTCCAATCAGTACCTACCAAACGTACATAATACGTAGATACGTAACGTAAACACAAATAGAACAGAATACATATTTCTGTGAAAGTTCATGGAAAAAGGAGGAATCCGATTGAAAAATGTATACTACATCACCAGGTAGGCATTACCGACATTATAAATAATTTAAGGCTAATCAATTTGACACAGCGCGAAAGTAGCGGTCGCCATGGGATGTCAATTAATAAAAAACCTCGAATCGTTTATTAGGTGAGGTACCTGCGTCATTGATTACATAAGTGACAGGACACTGGTGGCAAGCAGGACAATGCACTTAAAAATCATTAAGTAGCTGTGGGGAAAACAATAGTGTGCTTCGATTACAACGACGGATAAAATTACTTTGAATTTATCTATTCGACCATAAAATAAACTGTACATGCAGCTCCTGACTCCTGATCTAAAGTGTGTTGAAAACTAAAATAAGATCATAGACACAAGATGTATAAGAAATGTTTCCCTTGTCTTCAAGTTATAATTGTTAAGATAATGGCTTACGATTTTAAAAAGTGTACCGATTTACATGCGTCTATGTAATAACCAAAGGAAAGTCCAGCTGTTGTCCGACTCTAAATGAAAGTACTAGGGTTACCAAAAGATGTCGATTATTCTTACATTAGATACTCAGAGAGGCTGCAGTTGGAGTCACGTAGACACGCATGCATAAGCAATTCGGTTGTCGGCGAGCGATCGTGCGCTAATAAATAGGTCAATAGCTCTAGCACTACCCGATAATCGGCCTTTTGTGGCTCAGAGCCATTGAATTTACAAAGTGAAGTTTTCGTGGATTTACTGCTCACTATGAAGACTAGCTGCAAGACTATCTTCAATCGAAAACGTTAAAAAATTGACGATTGCCACCAACACCTACATGATTGCTAATAATTCTATTTAGTTCACCTTCAGCCACGTTACGTTAAACGCCTTCTATTGCGTAGGTCTGTATCTTACTACGTAGGTAACGTAGGTAAACTAAAGATAAGATAACAGATACTTGTAGTTAGGTATAGTACGCAATATAGGTGGTGATCTATCTCTAACGTGAAATTAACTTTGTAGTTTCTTCATGACGTTATTATGATATTAGTAAGTAGTACTTTAAAGTAGTTTCAACCTACATGAGGTTGAAACTACTTTGAAGTACTTTCGCTGTGATTATTTTCTCGTGCTCTTGCCATTTTACTTTGCTAATTCGTCTAATAACTTGATTGCTAGTAGTCGTATGATTTACACACTACCTAGCCCAAGCGAGAATTAAAGCGGACACTTCAATGAATACAAATGAAGAGAGCGGGCGTCCGTTCTTTCACTTGTAAGTCAGTGAACGATCACGTTCACGTCGTTCACTGAGTTGCTATAATGAGTACCAAGTACCAAAGCCAAGTCAGGTGCTAGTGTTTAGTTGGTGTGTTAACATTTTTACTAGAAAATGTGTTAACATTTTTACTAGATACACCAACTACAACAGTACACATTGGTTAGACATTCATTTCTGAGCTTTAGCCAGAAATAGGCGTGTGGGCAGAAATGAATCAACTTACACACGTGCTTGCTAAGAAAATTTGTAGTCTTATGTAAATAAAACAACGGATACCTAATCCCAGACATTTAAGTTTCTGAATTATTTAACACTAGCTGCGCCCGCGACTTCGTCCGCGTAAACTTATGTCTTTCTCATCCTGGTCTGAAAAATTACCAAGCTTTTTGATGCCGATTGATAGTAATAGGCTCGTCCCTTATTACATGGGACTTAAACATTACTGGCAAAATGTGGATTTACTATTAATGGCACACCTCTGCCTAACTCCTCTGGATAATACAGGCGAAATGTTATACATATGTATATCTGTTGTTGATTGTGCTGTACATCATACTGCAGCTTCAAATAGCGTACTTTCCCATTAAGAGTCATCTTCAATTAAATGGTGTAAAGGGCAATTTTGATCACAACTAAACGCTTAAGATGACTATGGTGTAAAGGGCAATTTTGGTCACAACTGAACGTTAAAGATGACTAACATATTTATTTTGATAAGGATTAATACGGTAAAAACACCGTCGCAAATCAAGCATTAGTTTTGACCAAATTTTAAAATCATAAAAATGGTTATTGTTAGTCAACCTTAAAAGATAGGCATGTGCTGTCACGGACTTTTTTTAGACCTTATTAAGAGGAATAATTCCCTTATACATTATTTTTGTGCAACTTTAACCGTTTACGCAGCGCACGCAACGGAAGCATTGTTGTTCCGCTCCTATTGGTTGTAGCGTGATGATATATAGCCTATAGCCTTCCTTGATAAATGGGCTACCTAATACTAGAAGAATTATTCAATTCGAACCAGTAGTTCCTGAGATTAGCGCGTTCAACCAAACAAACTCTTCAGCTTTATAATATTTTATATTATTTACTAGCTGACCCGCGCAACTTCGTCTGCGTGCGTGCGTACATAAAAGAAAGAGAGGTTAGAGAGAGTGTGCGTCAACCTTAAAAGTTAGACATAATTATGGCCATTGCGGATATTTTTTTAGAGCTTTTTAAGAGGGACAATTCCGACATACATGATAATTGCGTAACTTTAACCGTTCCCGCACAAAGGAAGCTCTCAAAAGGAGTAAATCCCTATAATATACTATTACCGATGGATAATCATCAAATGACCCCTCCCACTCTGGACGGAGCGGAAGGGATTGTCAGACTTGTACTGACTAAAATCCACCCCACGTTTCTTCTGTTGCCCTTTGCGTTCCAGGGCCGCGGTATCTCTTTCGAACAGTCCCGCAACCCTGGCAGGCCTCGCTCCTCTCGGATCCCATCCCGTTTGATGACATCTCTTTGAGGCGCGTGTGGAACACGAACACGCCGTCACCACGGCCTGTCGTTATAAGACGGACGGATGGCGAGCTAGCCCATTACTCACTGTCCACAGGCCCGCGACCCTCGACAGCCTTACGTCTTCATCTTTAGACACTCGATGACAATCATACACCAGCTAGAACGAAAGTTCTCATCAAAGTTCTTGAAATGGGCCGAGACACGATAAAACTGCTGTAAACTGTTGCGGACCTCTTGCAACTGCCTTCCGTCTCCATCGTCAGACCTTTGATGATAGACATACTCCAGGCAGGTCTAAAGTTCTCATCAAGGTGCATGAAATCAGCCGAAACACGATATAGATGCTGTAAACTCTTGAGGACCTCTTGCAACTACCTTCCGTCTCCATCGTCAGACCTTCGATGACAGTCATACTCCAGCTAGGTCTAAAGTTCTCATCAAGGTGCATGAAATGAGCCCAGACACGATATAGATGCTGTAAACTCTCGAGGACCACTTGCAACTGCTTTCCTTCTCCATCGTCAGACATTCGATGAAAGTCATACTGACCACTCAGTATGGTTTAAAGTTTTCATCAAAGTGAATGAAATGAGCCCAATAACATTATACCTGCTGCAAACTGTTTAGGACCGCTTGCAACTGCCATTTGTCTCTATCGTTTGACCGTCGATGACAGTCAGGTGCATGAATTGAGCCCAAACACGTTATTGTTGCTGCAAACTCTTGAGGACCTCTTGCAAGTGCCTTCCGTCTCCATCGTCAGACCTTCGATGACGTCATACTCCAGCTAGATCTAAAGTTCTCATCAAGGTGCAGGAAATGAGCCCAAACATGATTGCTCAATTTAAAAAACAAAAGATCATGTATATCGGACTTCCCTGTAAAAAGTTATGCGTGGTCAGGTCATACATAAAATAAAAAATATAGACGCGTCGAATTGAGAACCTCCTCTTTTTGTTTCGTTGGTTAATAAACCAAGCTTCAGACATTTGACACGGGCGAGGGTCATTCTTTCACGGAAAACTTAACACCGCGACTCAGAAAATGGAGTGAAATTAATAGCGCCATCTATCGAGCACGAAATTTAACCGTTAAAATATAATGCATGTAAAGCGATCGAACACACACTCTACAGGGATATAGCGTCATGTAGACTAATCTAGAGTACTTTTTGCTCTCAGACCCGATTTAAAAGTTATCTTGTGAGCACATTTTTATTAATTAGTACCATTTTGGTGCAATAGATGTCGTTGCATGTATCTTACACAATGATGGTAAGTTCTTCTTGAACACTTTTAATTTATAAATCTTTTGATAGAGAGCACTGATTACAGCTGAAACAAAAACTAAAACCTTCTCTAAGTTCCCCACAATATTTGTGCATTGAATCTAATCACATTGGTTTTCCCAACAACATGAACACCCGCCTCGCAGCGCGCGCGGGTCATTATTTTGACGCGGAGTTATTGTAAAACTGTGATATCTCCTAAGATATTCATCTAAATTGAATAGTGTAAAGGGCAATTTTGGTCGCAATTGAATGCTAAAGATGACTAACATATTTATTTTGATAAGGATTAATACTATGTCGGTAAAAACACTTTCGCAAATAAAACATTAATTTTGACCAAATTTTAAAATCATAAAAATGGTTATTGTGAGTCAACCTTAAAAGATAGGCATGTGCCGTCGCGGACTTTTTTTGAGACCTTTTTAAGAGGAATAATTCCCTGCTACATTATATTTGTGCAACTTTAACCGTTTACGCAGCGCACGCAACGGAAGCTATCAAAGAGAATATTTTTTCCCCGTTTTTGCAACATTTGTCATTGATGCTCCGCTCCTATTGGTTGTAGCGTGATGATATATAGCCTATAGCCTTCCTCGATAAATAGGCTAACCAACACAAAAAGAATTTTTCAATTCGAATCAGTAGTTCCTGAGATTACCGCGTTCAAACAAACAAACAAACAAACAAACTCTTCAGCTTTATAATATTAGTATAGATTTAACATTTACTTTGCTAAGCCATAGAAAATTATCACTAACAGTACCAACTCGACAAGTGTTGCGAAGAATAGTGGCAGGATACGATACGACCAATTAGTACCTTTAATATTTTTATTGTTACGAAACAAATGAAACAATACTTCATGAACAAGCTTAAGTATTTAAAAAGTTATAAGCACTACAGTGCAACTCTTAATCGTCAAATCACGTTCCAAAGATTCAGAATGTTTCATAGAATAACCTATCGGATGTGTACGCATAAGCTGATCAATCAATCGGCACGGTGGCCTTGTATGATTGGTGAATACAAACAGTGTTGCTTGCAAAGCGGATGCAGTGGAAGCAGGCCACGCGAGCGCGGCGGCGCCGCTCGTGCCCGCTGTACCCCTCCACCAAGCCGCTGCAACCGGCAACCTTGCCCCAAAAATCCGTGACCTACATTTTATACTCCAAAATGCAGCCGGTGTTTTTATTACAACCATTCTCCTTGGAAAGAACCGTTTAATTTGTTGGTTATCTGGCGTTATTTCTACTTGATAAAAAATAAGAGCACGTTTCAAAACCGTTGTTTCGGGCGTGGCTAATAAATTGATGCTTTGTATAAATTAACTAAATTAAACCTACCTAGAACGATGAGGAAAACTGTATTCCTTTTCCTTTGTAAATGAATCACAACTATTCCTGTTACAGCTTGCGTTTTGGATTTACTGGAAAATGTCGTTAGTGCAAACTAGGTCTGGCTCATCGATTGTGCAGGACGAACCAGCGGCCTAGTTGGCGAGCGCCGGGTCCGCGGGTCGCGATCCTAGCATCTAGGCGGCCCGGTTTCGCCCGGGTAACCTCACCGTGCTCTATTTCTGGATCTAGTACGATCAACAATTGCTATAGGTATTTATAGAGCAAGTGCAAATGGGCCTAATGATGCTGTAACTTTATTCACTTTAAATCATAATTATGCCGTATGTACCTAATTATAATATTATGACCTTCGTTTTGTTCGAATGTGTTGGTATTTTAAAATATAGTCAATTTGTAAAATTCTGCGAGTCGAAATGTTATGTCGTTCAATTTACTTTTATGACAATCATAGTCTTGTCGTAATAAAGAATTCTATTAAATTACAATAAATCCGGCCGACCATGTAGGTCAGCTCTTGTTGCCGGCCGTAGTCGTCAGGAAATTGATGTTGCGTAGCGCCGACAATGATGCAAGCCGGTGGCGAAGCATGCCAGCATTTTATCTATCAAGTGCGAGATTGAATTTGAGAGCGGCTGACGTCACAGTCCGTAGCAATTAGAATTCTAGGAACGACGTCATGGCGCGTTGGCGAACGATTTAGCGTAGGCGCGACGCGACGGTGACGTCACGGGCAAAATGTTACGGCTCGCCGCCCTCTCTCGACGGGCACGCGGCCGCGCGTAGGCGGCGCGGGCGGCTGCGTAATATACTCGACTTACACGTAAAAAAAATCGCATGCTATTACGTAATTGAACGTGAAATCTGCACAAGGACGCGATGCCGATGTTTCGACATCATTGACTCCCGGCGTGATGCTATAATAGCATCGTTTACGTGCGACGCTTAGAAAAGTGAGCGTTTCACCTTGAGATGCTTGCAAGCGTGGTTGCCTCTCTATTCTTAGATATCGAAATAGTGCTAAATATGTTCGAGGGGACAGGCGGCTAGCACGCAGGCGTCGTGACCCAACCTGACCCAAAAACGGAGTGCGACCCACCGCGCCCCGAGTTACCAGTTGATAACGGATACAGGAACCTGTTAGCTTCAAGCGGCCGCAGCATACGCATCGCGGATAGCACCGTTATACTGATGACCTGTGACGTGCCAAAAGAATACCTCGACTAAGTACCTAATTGATTATTTTTTCAAAGAATATATAGATTTTGTTAGTAGGTACTAACAAAATCTACACTGCCATTGGCTAGTCATCGTTACTGTGGGACTACCGAAATACAGCATTCAACAATTCTAGTTTTCCGACTGACTTCAGTAACTTTAAATCAGCAATATACATTTCAAATGGTTTATATTCATTGGTTTGTTTTGATGACGTTACAATCGCTTAATCTTGCTGTTAATTAGATTTAAAGAGGTTTAATCAAATGGCTTCATACATTTGGAATAGTAAAATAAAAAACAACGCAAGTAGAGGTCGGGCTTCGAATACGGGTTGTGCGTCGCTGCTGGTTCAATATCAGCGATTCTGGGTCAGTGGGTCACTATGCCAGGCGCGGGCGCGGGCGCGGGCGCGGTGCGCTCCGCGCCGCACCACACGCTTGCAATTAAACTTGCTCTTCATACGAAAACATGTCGAACGTCGGCGTCGTTACGCATACTCTGCATACCGTGTTGCAGACTATGCCTAGTCAGCTTAATTCATTTAGGACAAACACCAAGTAAACTACAAATTCAAAGGCTCGTAACAAGTGACAAGCGCTTATTTCAATTATCATGATCTCATTTATTAATTTAACTAAGCACGCAGTGCATTGTTTGCGTTGGAATTTGGTTTCCTTCCTTCTCACGGTCTTCTCTATTCCATTGTTAGCATACTTGTAATTTGACCTGTATGTTCAAGATCACACTAAAACTAATCGTTTAGCGCCGACACCGACGCCGGCATACAAATGTGGATAATATTGCGTAGTCGTAACTGTAGACTTGTGACACTCGCCCACGTAGTAACGGTCGCGGTGTGTTACTGTTACCTCAAACCCGAAAACGAGTTATTTTGCGTTGCTGATTCAACCAGCGATACCGTGCGTGACGCCGAAATCCGACTTTGAGGTATCCGGTATTAAGAATTGTGAATTAGGAGTCAAAATACTGAGTTGCTAAAACATTTATTTTGACCAATTTTCAATACACGATTTCTCGCCAGATGTGTTCTCATTCAAATGACAAAGAATCAAGATTCACGCCTTGTTCTAGCAGCTGTTTAGATAAGAGACATAAATCATGCAACTATTCCAAGGCTAATGCAATGAGGTCACTCACAAAGGGCCGACCTTGCCTTCGCTGTTCGTTCGTAGGAGGACCAATATATATAGCACAACAGTATATAACTCCGTCCATGAAAACAACGAAACACTCATCATGTAATGTACTGTCAAACTTTCATCAAAATAAATCATTAGAAATATTATGGAATTCTGAAATTTGTTACTTTTTCTGAAAATTGGCCGAAAAGTTCTGGAGTGGTGACCGCGAACCGGAAGACGTTGCGTTGGAAGGCCTCCCACAAGGTGGACCGATGACCTGGTGAAGGTTGCGGGGATTCGCTGTATGCGAGACACACGGGACCGGTCAATGTGGCGATACTTGGGGCCTCCCCCAAGTATCGCCACATTGACCGGTTCCGTCCCTATGTCAAGCAGTGGACGTCTTTCGGCTAAAATGATGATGATGATTCTAGAATTCCACAGCCTATATCGTTGACAACAAGATGGACTAGAAATAACGTTTTAAAAATCGCAACGGTTTTCTGACAACATTAAATGGTCAATCATCTCTGTTTCGGCGCGAATTTGGGTCGAATACATTAGGCGAACTATTTTATCACCAAGCAGGGGAACTATCATGACAAGCGTTTATTAATATGTCAAGGATAGATATTTAAAGCTGTTTTTAATTAGATACAAGTGTGTTTTACAACACTAGTTTTGAGATTTTAATCAACGCGTAAATGATAAATGACCTGCATTAAAATGGTTTTTGAAAATTTTGTTACAGACTGTACAAGTACACTATGGGAAAGATTTTGTGTGAACTGTCATGTGTCTGACTGTTCTGTAGTGTCATCACTGAACTGTAGTGTCATATATTGAGCAATATTATTTTTGGTCTGATACTGTTATTACCTAGGTACAACAAAATCAATTTGAATTAATATTTCTTTTTTTATTATTAACCTTTAGATCTTCTAACGCCTTCAAATAGATAATTAATGTTTTTTTTTTTTGGTGGATTAGATCATGGTTCTGCGGTGTAGTACAGTCATTTCGGTACCTTTGTAAAATTCAGTCAGCGATTTGAGGTAGATTTTGATTTGTAAACGTAATTGCGTGAACGAAATTGTGTTTCATGTTCTTATTACAGATGTTACATCTCAGTGTATACGTAATTTGTGGCATCACTGAAGCATTACTGATATAAATGTGAGCTGGCAAAGCAATATTAACTTCTAGTTATCATGCATAAAATTGACGCGGCGCGGTGGACGCTCGCGAGCTGAATATTATACCAGTTGTAAAATAAGATCAAATACACAATAGTTTGATACTGCCCAGATATTTAAAATAAATTAGAAATAAGCGATTCCTTAGTATTTTTTGCGCCAAACAAGACAAAGTTAAACAAAAAGATGGTTTTAAGGCACGTCCGGTTCGTGGCCCAAATTGGCAGCAGAACTTAAAGTAAGCTATCAGTCTCTCAACATTATGCTGTGGCGTCCACCAACAAAGCTTTATCGATGTTATCTTATCAACCTTGATGTATTTATAAACCCGTGTCACGAGACGATAGTAGAGCCATGAAATTAAAGAAATAGTTATTAAGTTATTTCGAGATTTGTGAACAATTTTGACATACTTAGCATTGATAAAATAACATTGCATAGATTTATCATTATATTCATACGAATAATTAGATTGTGTAGCTATAGACGCAGTTACAGATTGTCACGTTGTTGTGGTCGATTACCTACGCTCAATGCGCCGGCGCAAGGGGCGGGTAGTTTTCTCTTCCCATGGTTTCTGCACTAAGGCCTATTTGTAGTTCCGTTTGCGCTCTCAACGGTAAAAACTCGTAAGGTATGACTGGAAATTGAACAAGGAACTTTAAAAATAGATTCAGCTTGAATATTCGTGTGTATTAGTGAATGCTGTATTGTTTAATTTTAGGAAGTCGTTATCCAAGTGGCAGCAAGTATGTACATTGATATTTATATATCACGATCGAAGATTTTTCGTTTGTCGCCCGTGGTACTACCAGTATTACTACCAGTAGTACCACGGGTAAAAAGCAACCCGTAGAACTACCAATCGATTCAGTAGTACCACAGGAAGTTTTATTTTACCCGTGTTACGCTCGGGTTGGTACATAAAGAAACAAACTGTATTCTAAAATTAGGCCTTTTTGCCATTAAGTACTAGGCTGGCATGAGTTCAAGGTGTTATTTAAGAATCGAAGTCTACTAGTAATGAAAATGGATACTATCATTTATATGGTATTGTATTGTATTGTATAGCGGATACCAGCCCGCTATACAATACAATACCATCTTGGACTCATGCTAGCCTAGTACTTTTCTTTCTTTCTTTTTTTACTTTGTTTTTATTTTTATTCCTCCTAACATTTTTCTACACGCTTTTATTCAAATATTAATTTGAAATTCGATCTATTAAACGTTTAATATTTATGAAGTGTCCAGATTTTAGTGTTGACATTTTCAATGTTGAGGTTATGATTGTTGATCTTATATACCAACCCGAGTGTAACGCGGGTTGCTTTTTAGCAGTGATACTAATACTGGTAGTAACACGGGCAACAAACGAGATTTTTGATAATATTTTAATCATCTATGTGTTAAGATTTTTAGCAATAAACAACCAAGTAACAAATAAGTCGCGTTAGGAAAACATAAATAGAGTACAGTTTGTACAGTTGAGTGAAATTTGCGTCGAGCACGCGACGGCTCCACGCAACGGTAAGCGCCATGAGCGTAAGTGTCTTCGTTCCATCGAAAAAAATCTTAACTGGACTGGAAAATCTGGAAAACGCATTTAAAATACGCTTTTGAATCAAAACTACTTTCGCTAGCTATAAGTTATGCGATATTAATTACATCGCTGGCAAGTTATTACTGTCTGCCACCCCGTACTCTTTGTATTGTTCGGACACGCACGATAGCTTGCTATTTCAATGTTTCTATAATACATGCAACTTTATGCAAATGTGAATTCCACTCAGCGGTAATTCATTGTGTACACCTAGCATCAACTCACATGCCGCTGTTGAGTAACTCGCCATTGAAAGGTGAGGTGGAGAAATCAATTCGTACAAAATGGCAAACTATTCAATAGATTTTGATTACTGGTTTGATTTGACTGCGAACCACGGTCTATCATTAGGTGAAGATTACTTTACTTTTAACGTGACCAAAACAAAATCATGAGTGATTAAAATGTTTGTTTTTTTTAATTGCGACTCAGACAGAGTAACTTTCGTTGGTTTTTGTTAAAGTTAGTTGCATAATTATTTTCAAGAATGTGGTGCTCACACAACAGGTGTAACAATAGTTTAAGTAGTTCATGGTAGAAGTAAAGTGAATCTGAAGCTGTCACTATACATGGACAATGCAGGTGCGAGCAGCACTTTCACACTCGCCGCGGTTGCGGAGTGTGGAGAGCGTCACTCGCTGGTAGTCGACGCCCGCGCAGCTTAACTCATTGCTCACTTCGGACCGTTTACGACCTCCGCAAACGAAAGGCGTTCCGCTGGTTACCGATACTGGGGAAATCGTTTTAAATACAGATTACGTAATTCGCATGTATCAATTCAGTTGCAGTGTTTTGCTCTCCAAAGAATATTTAGGTTGGAGTAGGTAGGTATAACGACGAAAATGCGTATTTGCAAATCCAAACAAATCGGGCAGCCATTAACTGCTACAAGCGTTCCACTTAACGGCGGACAAGCCTGTGGTAAGGTTTGCTGATGTTGGGCCGCCACCGGCTAACGGTATGGCCGCCGGCGCCGCGCGCACGTGAAAATAATTCTTGACGCGATTTTGTAACGAATACCGTTACTCGGTTCCGGGCCTGCCGGTGACCTTATTTCTCAGCCGAGCACTCTTTATTTTTATATCTTATTGCCTGACGTTATGATGGTGTAGTCGCTTTCGAGCGTTTTATTTCAGCGTGTTATTTCAAACGTTTTGTATGACGCTGTAGGGATAAGTAGAATACTTTAGAGCATCAAAATTGTAAAACAACTTGAATAGCAAGTCATGCAACACAGAGTTTTTAGGATAGGAGATACGTATTAATATTAAACGAGTTAATATGCAGTTATTCATTACGTAATTCCCCTGTCCGGGTTTGCCGGTAAAATAATAGTTGTTTACGAATGCGGCGGTGAGTCAGCGAGAGGTTTTGTTTGATCGTGTGTCGGTTCTGTACATGTACATACAGTGGGTTTGTCAGTGCTGACGCTCATGAGCGTACCGAGCGGCACCTGGGGAATACCGCGCGTCATTTCTTTGATAAATCGACTGTTGCTGTAATTAGAGGTTTTTTCAGCAATGCCTATCTCATTTTGGGTTTCTCCTGCATTTCTACGACGCGTCGCGGCGTATAAAAACGATTTGGTAAGCATTGGAGTGGTGTTGTTCGATCGCGTGTTATCTATCAAGTTGTTTTCATAAAGCGCGCTGCTCTATCTCTCTGTGGGGTGACGAAAAAACGGTTGATATACCTACATGCACAATACACCGGCCGAACTAGTAAACAAGTGCGTATCGCGCAGTTTACTTAACGCTCTTTGTTGTGAGATTGCTTTTGTAAATGCAGGTATTTGTTTAATCGTTTTAAAATAAATTTAAATATGATTTTCTTGTTGTTCGTAATAACTTGGAACATAATAAAATGTTAAGGTAGTTGTTTACACGTTACGAATAGATAAATAAAATGATGGATCGTAAACATGGCATCATCTCTATGAATTAACTAAAGTGGCGGCTGGCGGGCCGCGCGTCGCGACGCGTCACGCTAGTATCGCGTGCTACGTCACTATTTACGCACAACAGCACAAGGCCTGCGCGCGCGCACCTCGCTTCCTTATTGTTATTACTGTTGTAAAATCACTGCGCCACTACTTTCTTGATCTTGTCAAGAAAACTTTGAAAACAACTTGTTTTTCGCAACCTATCTAAACGATGTCAGTAAATATAAGTTAATGAGTAATCATTGTTATTGCTTTTCTTGGAACGTTCCCGTTATTGCTTCGTCCCAGATTCATCGTTGTTTAATAATTCTGGATTTATGACTTAAACTCATCTCGGAAGGTCTTTGTTAAACTTACGAACTTGATTTTTGCAATCTCATAAGCGATCGCATAAATTGAGTGCTTTATTATAGTGGAAACATAAAAACGAAGGTAATGCCAGCAAAACCTTTATCGAGCCTTGGCAAATAAATTGACGGTCAGATTAAAATATTGAGTCGGGTCAACCGGCCAATTATCGACTGAGTAAATTTAACACGACTTTAATATTGTATACAAATTGTGGACGGCGATAAGGCGGCCGATGCTGATGGTGATGACGCATGAGGCGCGCGCGCCTCTCGCCGGCCGGCCGGCGTCGGACAGTAACTACGGACCTACTTTTAATCTACGGCGAAGAGCCGGAGGAGTTGATTATTGTAATCTACTGACTACCTGTTACATGGCGCGCTGTAAACTTAGAGTAACGGTCCGACCAGCTTATAAAATTTAGCGCATGCGTGTTACTTTTAACATACGCGACGCCAAATACGTGCTACGCATGAGCCCGTGCTGAGTTGATTTCAACAAGTAACTGTAACAACGTCGACACGTGTACTCTTTGTTTATCTAGTCGCTAGTGCATAGTGCGCCGCGCCCGCTGCGCCTGTGTGCAACCGACTGTATTGGTGTCGTGACCCAACATTTTATCTAATCTCTATTGTAGAGTATGATTGAAATGCAATTATTATTTTCAATGATAAAGGCTTCACCTTGCGAGTGCTGCCGAATTTTTAATGATCGATAGTGTTATCTTTACCCTTGATGTTAAGCTATTTTAGTGTCTCTATTGTTTAAATATTAAATACACACTGCTCTTTTGTATCAGACAATGTACCTACCACAATTCATATTTTTCCTGTTTGGCCCAAGCATTAAACAGATCAGTTGTTTATAAATTTCGTGATCTATTACAACAATACAGCATTACATGAATACAATATAATGCGTGCTTCTGCTAATCATAATGCATAGGAAAATTATTCATCTGATCCACTGGTAGGAGAACGTAGCTTGGTAACAATAAAATGATGTCATTGATTACAATAATTGAATCATGACCAATAGACATGTAACTCTGGAACGAGTGGAACTGATTAGTGCACAGTTACGCATTAGTTTATAGTCGGTAACGTGTAAGAGTGATCACGGGCTGGAGTGCGGGGTAGAGACGCGCTCGCGTGCATTGTCTGTTGCGATAAGTTGCATGGTTGCGCGTGCGATGTGCCGGGCGGCGGCAGCAGCGGCCGGTGCATCGTGCACCGCTCACTGCACGTGGAGCGGGGTCAATAGCTCGCTGCACCACTCCGCCTACACTACAACACCGCTCCAAACTGCATACACTACAAATAACCGATCACTGTCCACACGCACACTAATAAACGCTCCAATTATAAATAAATGCATATCTATCATTGTCTACGCATGTGTAACCCCAACTGGTTTAAAAGAATAAAGCAGGACTAGAAACACAAATGTTTTTTTAAGTTTCAAATCACGGTCTCATAAAATATACCGTTGATGTCTTTTAAAGGAAATTGTAAAATAAATAATTTTAAGGAGCACTATGTAGAGTCGATATTTGATTTTTGGCAAAGATAACAGCTATGGTGTTCAACTGGTTTCCCTAGAATTTAATTTGCTCTGCCGTCAGCTTATGCTTATTGAGTGAAATGATGTCAGAACTTACCTCATTAGTGGGCGAGTGAACCTGGACGCGTAGTTCGTCGGTGTCATAGTCATGGTTCTTAACGTCAGCGTGCACCTCTCTCCCGTTGTATGTGAGGAAGACGCGCTGTCCTTCCTTCAGGCGGACGCCCGTCATGCCGCGGAAGCCGGGTCCGATCAGCTCGGCGTCGCGGTACTCGCGGTTCTTCATCTTGACACTGTCAAAACGCACTGTGTAACGAGTGTTTGGAGTCAGGTTGATGCAGTTGTTGTTCTCCGGGAAGGGTGCCGGCGTTTTCACCGCCTGGATCATCCCCGAATAATACAGTCCGTCATCACCCAGCGCCGCGACACGCGTCCCGATGATGGAGCGCTTCGCGAGCCGCTTGCCCGTGGACATGGTGCGCAGTCTCACTCTACTACTTAAACACTTGCGGCCTCACACCACTGTCTGGTGGCCTGAAAAATTCTACTCACACCTTCACTTAAAAATTTCAAATCGCTCGGCGTACTCGTTTCGCGGGATAACCGTCACAGAATTTTGGAGAACTGACAGAATTTCGACGCGATTCGGCACGATGCGCGCGGTCCGGCTCCTCAGTAGGCCGGGGCTGGTCGCGGCTCTCGCGTAGAAACATAATACGAGGGCAGGGTCCTCGAGGATCGGGACAAAGGAAAATCCTTTCGCGGTACTAAACTTCGTAACCGAGCTCACAGCGGACGACCTCAATAAGCGCGGTTCGAACACGAACTGGCTTGAGTGCGTGCGGCGCGCCGCGACCGGCGACACCGGCCGGCCGGCGAGCGGGAGCGGCGACCGCCCGTCTCGCTCCTTTGTTTTGATACTCAGCTGTTCGCGCGAGCGAGACGACCGAGTCAACGGCCGCGTGAATGAGCTAGACGGGTGCTCGGCTGCCCGCGCTCTTCGGCCGGTGTTCGGGCGGACTCGCTATTTTCAGCGGGCGGGCGGGCGGCACGCGGAGGGCAGCCGCCCACGGGCGACATTGAGGCGCGCCGGTTCGGTTCGCACGTGGAGCGCTAACGGGATTGCACAACGCACCGATGCCGCCCGTACCCACTGTCCACAGACGCTTCATACGTGACACAGTTTCTATTCGGATTCGGGGTCGATTCAAATGTCAAGCAGATGCACCCACTTATGCAACGCAGTTAACGTGACCTAACTACGACTACGCACAATTTTAAATTGATAATAATATTTGCGATGATAATATTTTGTATCCTGGCGGCCTGGCACTGTAGTACCTGTTCGGTGTTTTAACTGCAAATGAAAATTCAGCTGCTCTGTTTATACACTCTAACCCGAACTAAACCTTTCATTTTTCCAATTTTATCGGTTAATTAAATAAGCTAGGTACCTAATTAGGAAATTAAATTTCAACTAAAGTATTTTTATATTTTGATTATGTTAGTTATTTAGATAAAAGTCATCACGATAGTCGTGAAATATACGGTCTCACGTATCTCAAAGATCTTTTTCTCGGTCCTTAGAAACACCTAGTACAACATTTACAACATCCAAACAGCAGAATACCAGAACTATTTGTATGCAGCAACGTAGTAGCGCCATCTATCGAGCAAGCGAACCAAGCATACCCAAGGCATTTCATAGAGTTAGAATTCTCAAATTACTTTAGCAAGCTCACTTGTAGAAGAAAACACAAAACATTTATTGATAAGTTTTGGAAGAATTAATTGATGCTATAAGCGATTGCTTTAACTGTTGAGGAGGTTTTTACACAATAGTAGATACCGTTCGAAATTCTGCTTCATCTCCAAGGAAAAGAGTAAACAATATTTGTATGCATAACTAATTCAGCAACACGTCTTGCATCGACTATGTTAACAATACGAGTATTCACGGAATTTAGGTAGCACTTTGTTCAAAACTTAATAGGCGTAGTGACCTACTTTCATCGTAGGTAGGTAACCTCAGGAATAAAGAAAACTGCTGATATGTCTCAGACAAGCTCTTTAAAAAATAAACTCATAATTATCAGGTTTAATAGAAACAAACTCGTAATGCTACCAAAATTAGCAAGTTATCGTCACATGTTTAGTTATGGCCGGCAAACTGGCGCGCGCGGAGGCATTACGTCATCAAACGAAGTAGATATTCCATGTGCCTACTACTCTATGTTTATCAAGTTTATGGTCACATTTGTTTACGTTATGATGTTCAGAGTAAACACATTTACGTAACTTTTGTTCTGACAAACGAATCTCATGAATAGAGGTCACTCTCTATTTATCAAATGCGTGAAAATTTGTCTCTGGTAAACAAACCCACGCTGCCCGTAAGAATGGATACTTAGAAATTTGTGGACGGCATTGCAAAGTTACTTGTAGCGTGAAAATGATTATCTAACAATAGACTATTTTGATCATTTGTCAGCTTTAGTGACGAAATCTTAACTCAACCTAATAAGCTTCTAAACTACTGATTTACATATTGTGTTCTATACTTAAGAGGGCCCTTCCCGGTCCGTCTATCGTCAACGCGAGCATGCTCGAAAAGCTTGTTGTTTCATCCAGAGTCTGTATGATTCATGTAGATTACAACCTATGTGATTGGTCGGTTTCAACTCGTCACCTCTCCGCTACGCTCACCTCCGCTTACGGCCTTACGGCAGAGACCTTCGTCAGACATTTCGCCAATACAAAACGCACGAATAATTAAAAGGAACCAGTGATGAAAAAAAAATGAATAACAAAGTACATAGTAACCTACCCACGGAAGCAATGAGGTTTAATTAGTAATGATAACGACAGATTGTTTTGTACCTCGTCCCAAAGAACTGGAAAATAACAATTTATTTAGCCTTCTGCAAATGAAGTTTCATTGCCAATGCCAAGTATTTTAAAATACTGTGATGGTCACGGAATATGCTTTGTTCTGAAAACGTGTACTTATGATGGAAATTACACAAAAACGAAATACACGATAAAAGCGAGTTTCAATGCATCAATAACGTGAGTTCTTTTGGGTAAATCTTATTTTCAAATAATATAATTCTATTTAGTTTTATCCATCATTTTATTTTGAAACTAAATACTTAGCTAACACAATATTTTTTCTACATTTAAGTGCACATAAAACATGTTGCATTATTTAGATACTTCACGAACGAATGATATTCTCCAATAATTTTACATATTCCGCAATATGTGTATAATTTCGTAGGAAGTACGTGTCAAAAATGAAAATATATCATGTTAGATAACAACATAAGCATATAGGCACGTAGATATACATGCCTACTTACTTCATTCAAGCTAAAAAAAAAAAACAAGAGCATTTGGAAGCAGGCGAGACCCATTGAAATATAAAATTAATCAAACATGTGTTCAAATGCTCAGCCCTTCTTTTTTGGTTTTCAGTCGGGTGTTTTAGCTTTTAATATTACTGTTTACCCCAGCTTTTCAGATTTATAATCTAAAAGATTTCCCAGACAATTTTACTTCTTGATGTTTTCACTTTTATACATATATGATTAATTTGCCATTTCCAAGAACCAACTTTATAAATCCTTTATGAACATTCGAAGTGAAAAATGAATTGAGAATTTTAAAGATTTTATCAAATACCTATTCAATGATATCCCATTTAACATGCATAGTTTCATTTTTATTTTTCTCAATATGGCGTCTGATTGTCACCATATTGAATTCTGATTACTGTCACGTCTTTAGTAACACTCGCAAGATTAAAAAAAATCGATTGACGTAAGAATCATCAAAATCGGTTCACGCCTTTGGTCTCTAGAGCACCACAAAGGAACAATCATATTGCCCACACAAGGACACAGTGGATCACTTGGAAACGATGCAGCTGATGAACTCGCTAGAAGGGGATCCAGCACTAAAGCTTTCGGACCTGAACCCATTGTGCCCATTCCTTTCCAGCAACTAAGGAGCTGGTTAAAGGAACACACTCAAACAGAAGCGGAAAATGGTGGACCTCGACACCAGGGTGTAGGCAATCCAAGGAGGCTATGCCATCCCTGGATACACAGCTGACCAAGCGCCTTCTGCGCCTGGACAGAGATAGTCTGCGTCTGGTGGCGGGGACCATCACTGGACACTGCTCACTGAATAAACACTTCCACACCCTAGGTATCACTGATAGCCCCCTGTGCAGAGCGTGCATGGAGGCGGAGGAAACGGTAGCGCATGTACTCCTCGAGTGCACCGGCGTCACCCAGATCCGCGAGGAGATTCTTGGAGCACCGAGATCCCTTGCGGATGTCCTGAGAAGACCGGGAAGTCTGATCTGCTTCTGGAGGGTGGTGGGCTGGTTGGAGTAACGGCCACCATGGCTCACGTACAATGGTCCACTTTAAGGACTAAGTGCGGAAACCAAACCCTTAACATAGAACATAGAACATCATATTGCCCTCCTCAGTCGGGTAAAAAATAAATGTACGAACTGAAGGAGGATGCGCTAAGGTAGCCCACGATATTCTAATCTGGCGCAATAGTAACGATAGGCATGGTAGTGGGCAGATGTTAGATACTGAACAATAAGTAAAAATATAATTCAATCCCTTCGAAAGGGTGAGAAAGTGGTGGGCGGCACTGACGCACTAGTCCTCTGCCCACCCAGATATGCTGGGTGCGCATAGTACTAGGCAGCCTTTCGTTCGGTTGAGAGTTTGAGGCTTTGTTTGAGAGCCTCGAATCTGGATGTTCCAGTATCTAATAAAGGCTTAAATCGTGGAAACAAACACTTTCATTACGATTATAGATCAGACATTTTCAACCTCTCATGAGCGCATGCAAAAATCTGTAGATATTCCCTGAACTATTCAGAAATTATCTGCCTTATTCAAAATTCTTATTAATCCTATAATATTGCTGGTAAAGCAGTCATACGATTCATAAATTATTTTGTAGTATCATTTATCCTCTCTGAGTAAAATAATTTCTTAAGTGGAAGCACAAGTGAATGAACTTGCAGGGTTGTATTGATGATTTGAATGATTATAATTTTGTAACTCCATACGTTTTACTGCCGCGATTCATATTTTCATCAACATACAACCTGACACTGACCTTTAAATTGCAATGAACGTAAGAAAATTTAAATTTGGCAGGTTACCCTTGCGCTTCCACCTTAATTAAACTAAAGTACACTTAACAATATAACTGTTGACAATATTACATAAGTTAAATGGGGTCGCATACGCTGTAAATGAGGTTGTGATAAATGAGTGCATTGCAAAAAATTATTACCTATTTGATTTATTACAGCGATTCATGTTATATCGTACAGTATTTTACAGTGACCTTTCTAAGAACTATTGCTTTCTTACTTTCGTATGTATAATTGTGTACTACGTGTGCTTATTGCTTGTTCGCTTAAATTATTATTTGTTTGCTTGCATTTTTGCCCAATATTTGCTCGCTTTTTAGCGTGTGTGCTAAAATACTAGCCTGCCTAGTTGTTAGCTTTCTTGCATGCTTTTTTGTATGCATGCTTGCTTGCATATGCACTTAATTACTATTTCTGTTTTTGTTTGCTTGTAAATTTTCTCGCATGCATGTTTTTGTTTGTTCTGTCTAGGTGCAGGATTATTCACCTATTGTTCGAGCTCCCCGTTAAGCTTGGCATGCTTGCACTGTAGGTTGCAGTTCAATATTACGTTTGTATACAAACTGTTTTAGTAATGACCGTTACGCTATGGTTTTTTTTTCAGTTTTCAGTGAGAGAGTTGATTGAAAATGAATTAAATAATTGCACGCAAAATACGCGCTTAGACGTGGAGTTGCGGACACCAGCCCGCTATACAATACAATACAATAATAAGTAATTGATATGAACAGTAAACAATCTGTTTATCTAATACTTAACCACATAAATAATAACTGTTTTTATATTTCGCTATTATTTGTACAATTCCGTTTATTTTTCATTTGTTGATGTACGATCGTTTCAATTGAAAACGTGTCCAACATTATACCTACTTCATACCTTACCTAACCATTTAAATGTTCAAAGGGTTAACTCAATAGAAAAGGATCTGTTTTATTATCGATAAAAACTTTAATTTAGTAACATATCTTTAGGGTACCTAATCAAATTAAACAAAAGTTTTATTACGTTTATGAATTTAACGGTATAAACTTTAACGTTTAAACTAAAGCTATGTAATTGAAATAGTTAAAAACATAAGTATTGCGTAAATTAACTTTTGTTGGAATTACCTCGTTTGATTTTATTGCCTAAAACCTCTCGAATGTTTCAAAATGTGTACTATATTTTTTATATATTACCTCGATAATGATTGCTTCATTGCTGGCGTCTTAGGCCTACGACACACATCAAAACGTTGACTTTCGCCAAACGGACATGCCGTTTGGTCAAGACGTAGCTATAGCTACGTAGCGTAGCGTAGCTGCGTAGCTATAGTCATCAATTTCCAAGGTCAAATAAAAAAAAGAACACGCACTTTATAAATCTTAGATAAGTCTAAGGACCTTACTACTTTGTATTGAAATAATTATGATGACCAGTGTGCCCACACCCACAACAAAGTGCTCTTAATTAAAATCAAGATCACGACTAAGCATGATTGATTATGTGTACCTGTCTACACCGCAAGTCCGCCACACGACACTCCTACGTGGACGTAAATACCGACACCTAATAACCAGCTAATACATTATTAATTCATAACCTAATAACATTATTTGTCTCGTGCTGGTATACCTATATTATTTACATTTGGCTAATTTTATTAAACGTCTCAAATTCATACGTTACTGGCATATTGAAGCCATATTTACCGATAGTTTTGTAGTAAATTATGCGTGAGCTTTTATGTAGGTACATAATTATACTATTAACAAAAGATTCAAATTTTAAGTTGGGAATTCAAGAGTTCTCATGATCACTCAACAAACATCCAAATATGCTTCAAGTACCAAACCCATGATTTTTTATCATTTCCGTGAGATGCCAACAGATGCGTAGAGGTAAACCTACTGGACCAATAGTAGTGTCGACGTGGACATAATATATGTGTGTGTAGTCTTGTACGAGTATGTGTACGCGGTCGACAACCTAAAAGTTAGGGTGACTCCGAAGCTTCAGCCAATGAAAGCCCGACAGGGTCACGTGGATTTGTTGTCCCGATCAGCTGTTACGGGAATGCTTACAAAAAATATCAACAAACCTTAGCCTGCCCCCAGCGCAGGTAACAAAGGCGCACGGAATAATAATAGCAGCACTTCAATGGAATCTCGCTCAGATTTGTTTGGGGAGAGACTTCGGACCTACACCAAAACGAAAGTTCCGAAATTGCTTTTACCTTTGTCTGTGTCGTTAGATTAGACAATAGTGTTTTTGAGCATTATCTTTGTACAGAAAAAGCAAAAACGTACAACTGTACAGTTACTATCACCTACGCGCTTTTGAACGAAGCGAAAAGTAGTTAGAGGAATAAATGTTACTTACCTGAAGAGTAAGCTCAATTTTATTGTGTCGCTCGATCATTATACTACGTTATTTTGTAGGAATAATTACAATTCAGTTTATGTGCTTAACTACCTACATAAGGGAATCGCTTAATTTATCGCAAGTATAAATTCACATTAGGATGGGTCTGGACAATGTAGTGACGGGGAAGTAATTAGTGCTCCATTGTCAATCAACACAGCTTAGAATTGTGTTCAATTACAACAGCTACAATTTGTAAGACCTTAATAATACAGTTTTAATGATGATAGCGATAAGCAAGGTCGTTAGAGTCGTTCCGAGTACAAGTTCTGACGTAGATTAAACAATAACTATTAATTAATTAGGGAACTTGATTATTTTGTCGTAATTCTGGTTAAAAGGTAGAGACTTACAACCTCTGACACTATTTTGATTGACTGCTTGGTTACAGAATAAAGTAATAATTTTAAGTTAGACAACCCAAAACCAGTTTTAATTCGAATAAATTCGACTTGTTCTGCTCTCAACTCAACCACGTGGCTACTATTAATTTTGAACGTTAGAAATAGATAGATACTTCATGCTCTCGTTTTACTTGCGCTGAGCTTCCGGGATAAACGTGACCTACATATTTGGTATTTGTGTAACTTCAACACTTTCAACAATCCCTAAAATAGTACCGACGTAGGTTTTGGTAAGCAAGATTTACAACGCTGCTACTTATAGATAGAGCACGGCTAAACTATCATCAGTATACAGCTAAAACGTAGGTACTACATGCTGCACTTGCGATATAAGATGACGGTTTCATTTGCCTTAGTTATATTTATATCCATCTAGTCCGCTCAGAGCGAAAAAATGTGGTGTTACAAGTTTCCGCATGGCAGCTAAAAAGATTGTATACGAAACGTATAGTAACGGTACCTATCTATAATAAATAAAAAAGGAGCTTGATAAAAATAGCACAATGGGAACACATGTTTCGAAAACCGCATGAGATAAGTGTGTCCAGCGGTGCAATGGTAGTGGTAGGGCAAACCACGGTTGAATATGATAACGATATAGTACATTGTACTTTGATAGCGGTGTTGATTTACCTATTATTGTATTATTGTGCCTATCTGTGGCTTGAGCCTTGTCATATACTTGTCAATTTGTGGTTTGGTAGATAGTGACTATAGCAAGGTTTCTTTCACCCGTTGTAATCAGTGTTTGATCACCAAATATACTAGGAAGACTGGTAGAAAATGTCAAGTCCGCCTTTATACAATTTTGACTTGTGCATAAAGTTTTAATAAATAAATATACCTACATGTACCTATGTATAGTCTAGCGATACCAATACTTATTATAAAGCAGGTAAAAACTCGTTCAGTCCTGAGTTAGTTGACCCCTCAGGTTTTTTCTTAGTGCCATTAAGTTTTATGCGTTCTATTTGTGGCAATCGGACAAAGCCTACTTAACGCGAGTAAAGAACTAGGTATATCCTAACACAACAACTCCTTTGAAAAAGGTACGGAAGAAAATACATATGAATAAAAACATTGTTTCCATGCCAATCCGGTAGGTTGGTCTCACAGTTTACATTTACTCTCTCGACCATGATTACATTAACACAATGTGTTACATGTGATTACAGTTACAAAGCTAGGAATCTAACATATTATAAAATCTTTACCTAATATTAAAACTAACTACGAATTCTAACCGGTGTCTGATCACCTCAGTTTAAGTAAGAAACCAAGATCAATAGCTAAGTTCAAATAAGCCCAAATTATTGTAAAAAAAAAACAATTTATTGAGGAAAAAAATTTAGTTCTTAAAAAGAAACTTTAAAATTAAATTATTGGAGGCGCCGGGTATCGATCCCGGTACCTCTCGCATGCTAAGCGAGCGCTCTACCATCTGAGCTACGCCCCCGATAGTGAAAGTGTTGAAATTATGCATTGCATTCTACATCCATTTTAAATACTCCGAAGATACGAAAACCAAAAACGATGGTTTTCAGGAGTTAGAGATATTTTACCGTTGTTGCAAATTCGTTTGTTTAATTATCATTATCAACAACAATCCACAATTACTAATAGGTTGTAGGTAAACAAAATTATATGAAGAACTTAAAAAATCGTAATTTTCTATTTAAGTATTTTAGTAATCGGTGGAAATAAGTTATTCTGTACCTACCTACTAACAGGCTTCAATGCGTTAGTGTGGTTACGTTGTCAGTAGTTTGATCAGGATGTTCGCTGGAGTATTAAATATTCATTAAATACTGAGCGTCCTTCATTAGCGGTACTTAATTAACGTAGGTGTAGTTGCCAGTAATAATACTTCCCTTTATGTTTATATAGTTTATATTTTAAAACATAATACGGATAAATATATATTTTAAAAACAACGTATATAAATAGAATTTAACAACATTTATTTATACCCAAAATTTTACAGATAATTTAACAAAAGACCGTGTAACCGTACATAGCGGTAACAAGTGCCTATAAATAAACATTTCCATGTGTTCAACCGACTTAGTATAACAATGACCTTTTTAAAAGGAGTTGATCAAAATCGTAAAATCGAAGCCAAGTTAACCGTTACTAAAAAACTAAATTTATGTACGAGAACTATACCATATTATGTCAATAATAAAAGCGTCATTTTGAGACATATGCTGCTAAATATTAGCTGGCAACTGGCAAGTTTAACATTTAACTTTATTCTCATTACATGCTTAATTGGAATGAATAAAAAATTAAAGTTCTCATTACAATTCATTCATACAAATTATTCATAACAGCGTCGGATTACTAAATATGCTGTGTAACCGATGGGCCTCGCGCCTTATTAGGGCTCGCAACCACAGCAACATTCTTCTACGACCATAAGAACAACTGCCAAACTCTTATTTATATGGCTAGGTAGACTATTGTTCGGAAATGAAACCAGGCGAAAAAAAACAGGTCGTCGTTCTTCAAAATATCTTAAATATTTCGCACTTGATCGACTCAAATAGCCTTTTATTTCATCTAACAAAAGGTTTTTTATTGCACATTCTTCAGCAGCGATTGACTTTCGCTGCTTTACAATAGACAAAGTCTAGCTAATCGTCTGAACAATTGCTAAAGAACCTCAATGTAATCCGGTTTTGTGTATTTATGTACTATCTAATGGTTTGAGCTGCGTCTCACTGTGACTGGCTCATTAGTAGTTTAAAAGAGGTCAGTAAGTCAGTTATAAAATTATCTGAATGGTTTTACACATGAACACAAAAACGCGTCAAAATGGGTTTCGACTACGACTAATATGAGTTTCGATTTTATTAGTATTTGGCTACGCGTGGTAGCTAAACACTTCTAGCAGAACATCTTATGGTAATTTTACGTTACAAATAGCTCTTATCTTCCTACATGAAGCACAAGACATTTGACGAGACTGATAACATATTTGGGCCACTGTATTCTTGATATTATTGGGTATGTAAGTACGTATTATATTAACCAGTAGCCTCGACGTGACTAGAACGTACATATTCAGCTGTCTCCCTCTAGCATGACCACCTGAGCTCCCTTGCCGACGGAGTCCCCGAGGTCGAACGGTGCCAGTGCTGCCACCACTCCGTCGCGGGGAGAACGCACCACATACTCCATCTTCATGGCTATAACTACGAATAGGGGCTGGCCTTTCACAACCTAAAGCAATACAATTTTGTAAGGTTTCATTCATAAAGACATCAGTAATTTTAAGTAAATAATGTAATAAATAAGACATTTTCACAGGTAAACATTTGGCATGTCCTCAACTCCTCACCTGGCTGATTGACAAAGACAAAGCTTTAAGAATGTTAACTATGCCTAAAGCTCGATGAGTTATAATTACAGCTGGGTACTAAATTCGCTTGTTTGCCAACAAACCATTCAAAGAGCTATGTTAAGATGGTAGTTTTTATGAGGCCGATGACATTGACTCACTTTGTCTCCCTTGCTGACGAGTATCCTCTCCAGAACGCCGGGCGTGGGCGATGATGCGCTGTTGGCCGCGGCGGTCGCGTCCACAGTGGTGGCCTGGTATTTGGGTCGCGGCAACTCCACTATTGTTTGACCATTCTGTGACAAAACATATAAACATGGATTTCTTGAGTGGGCGGTGTTGGCAAATCAAATTATTTTTCGAATCTTTTTTAGGGTAGTCGAAACAGTCGCAATTCCTTTATTTACATGTCAACGGAGTGGAATTTGTAGTAGCAGTAATCTTAATGTTAGCCAGAATTTAGTCCGTGATTTGTGTAGGTATAATTTTTAAAGTCTAAACAAATTCCTATTGATTTTCCGTATTTTTATAATTGCTTTTATTTTATTCAAAAACACTCACACATCATTTGTATTCCCATAATCAATTTTAAATAGAATTTATTAATTTAGAATATCTATCTCGTATGGGAAGGAAAATGTACAAAATCCAGTGAAAAACTGATTGCGGAAGGCAAAGTGCGGCTAGTTTTGGTTCAGAAAAAGTGTTTTTTGTTTATCATCACTTGTGTTCACTGATACTGATAACCAAATATATATTGATGGCTCTTCTTGTCGCCTATGAGCGTTTTCAGTCTGAGGCCTCACCTGCTGTGTACGTTACCCCGGCAGGAAAGTGGCTCCTAGAGTGATATGAGTGGAACGAAAATCACTACATAGATTACTTGAAAATCATAAATATTTTCTTAAATATAATTCTGTGTGTATTACGCACAACTAAAGAGCTACTCGTGTACTCGTGTGTGTATTCTACAGGCGCACATACAATGGTTTTAGAGGTACACGATTCTGCAAAACGTTACTCCAGCAGGAAACGCAATATCTCGGAAACCTGAAGACGCAAAACATATATTTTTGTTGCACTTCTTTACACAAATGTAAGCTCTCTAGCCATGCACGATATTTCACCGATTATTCATTTATCCTGCTGGAAGAGCGTTACCCCAGCAGGAATCGCTTTTTCCGTCTTTTTCGAAACGACAAAATGCACCATTTTTTTATGTGGTGCACACGCACAGCAGATTATACACTATTTATTCGTTCCACTCGTATCACTTTAGGAGCCACTTTCCTGCTGGGGTAACATACACTCTCCTGCCTGTAGGGATGCTTCTTGTGATACAACACTGTCACAAAGCGTCCTTACCTCATCGTACACGTGTACTTGCTGCTCGTGCGTCAGTAGTCCCACGTTGCTCTTCTTGTCGCCTATGAGCGTGTTCAGTCTGAGTCCTCTCTCGGTGGTTTCAAGTGACGCTTCTACTTGATGCCATTCGCCATCTTTGACCTTCACTCGGTATGAATTGGGTGTGCGCTCGTGTTGAACTGTTACTGTGAGATCTGCGAAGAGAAGGTGTTACGTAAATATTAAAAGATGCTTTAGTCTGATATGTGCTTTACTTTTTCTGTACCCTATCAGTTACTGAAAGCAACCAACTGCATTTGTAGGAATAAGTATTGATAATTCTACAAACTTGTATTACCAATGTGATATTAGTGCTTATTAGACTGACAACCAGTCTTACCAAGGGGTATCGTATTATCCAGCACTAACTGGGTTGTGGAGGTCAGATAGATAGTCGCTCCATGTAAAATACTGGAACCTAAACATAGTTGAGAAAAGGCTAGGCAGACGATGCGATGATTATACAACGTGTTTTTTTTGATATCCCATAACTCTAGGGTATGATTGAGGCCATATCAAAGAATCAACTGGCATATGAGTGAAAAATGAATTACCTACCTACATATTTTATTTTACTACACTACTGCGAAGTTTGGCAACCTCGCAAAAGTAAAGATTCGTCATACTGGTGACAATTTATGACCTAATTTGATTATGATTGATGATATCTCCGAAACGATGCATTTTTGGACCACCTATTCTAGGAGTTTTAGTATTATTTTACCTACAGAATATAACCCTAGAGTTATGGGATATCAAAAAAAACAGGTTGTATAACAGAATACTAAGTGACAAGTAGCGTGAATAATGACCCATTTCTGATTGGTCAAATATCAGAAGACTAACACACAACATTAAATGAAACTATTTTTGTAACAAATAAAATATTTACCTTTTTCATCAAACCTCAAGGGGATAGTTTTCTGTAGCTCAAAGTTGGGTCTCCACGCCTGAGGCTCCACTGAGATACCCTTCCAGTTGTCCGTTACAGTGCTTGAAAGTTGATTGCTTAGCAACTGAAAAAAAAATGCCATTACTTTTTTGAAGAACACGGGAACATAAGCTATAAAGCCAAATATAATAGAGCAGGCCGACCCGATGCCTTCTTCTTGATCGTTATTATGCCTCTAATCACTAATACACGCGTTCACTATTGCTATATTATTGCACATTTAGAATCATAATTACCACGTGTTAAGCACATCATGCCGAGCCCACATAGACATTTTTCAATGCGAAAAAAAAAAAATGCTGTTTCCTACAAAAGTGCAATACCTCAAATTCAAATTGTCATTTAAGCTGAGAACGGTAGGAAGATATTTGTTTTGGAACTTTAGGCATAAGTGTCCTAAGAACTGGAAGTTTAGTTCAACTTGGGAGAGGCCTATGTTCGGCCCGATGAGTTTATACTTAATTACTTACATGTCCTAGCGCGGCCTGTATGGCGCGTTCCTCACTCAGCACGGAATCGCTCGGCGGGAACAGTTCGATTTCGTGCTGCGGGATGAATGAGGTGTGCACGTCGCCTGCTACGAATGCGCTTGCACCGCTCAGTCGGAGAAGGAAGTTTACGTTTGTCTCTAGGCCGGCAACCTGTGGGAAAAATAATAATAAATTATTATTATTTATTTTTGTACCCTATCACAATGTTGTCCTATATAATCCAAAGGTAGAAAATGCCTTGTGGCATTAAGTCCGTCTATGTACCAGTACTGTACACGAAGTGTAAATATTACTTACTACATAATAATAAATGTGAAAGTTGGTATGAATGGATGTTAGTTACGCCAGAACGGCTGAACGGATTTGGATGAAATTTGATACAGATATACATTATAGTCTGGAATAAAGGGCAAAGTACTTGGGTAACCCAAGTACTCTCCGCGAGATCGTCAGCAACATCAAGGCGCTGCTGGCCTTTCTCGGGCAGCTAAGGTGGATCGAATAAAGTTCCCACCCGCACGCAAAATACGCGCTTTGACGCGGAGTTGCGGTCACCAGCCCGCTATACAATACAATAGTCTGGAATAGCGGAATAGCACATAAGCTGCTTTTTACTTTTTTTCTCAAACACATAAAAGCTTAAATAAGGTATTTTTTCAGTTTTAAAATTTAAATAAACAATCGAAAATAAAATGAAATAAGAATAAAAAGTAAAAGTCGTATCATCATGTAACATTTTTTTTTACATGGGATCTAAACATAACTGGAGTAATTTGAACTGTACTATAGGGTACCAACACTTCTGCCTAAGACTCAGAGATTACAGGCATGATGTTATATTAAGGCATTTTTATATTTGAGACTCTTACTTGGTACTCTGAGAGCTTGGCTCTGGTCTTGGCGAGCGCTTCACTGCGGTCGCGGCCCCACACAACAAGTTTAGCGATCATGGGGTCGTAGTGCACTGAAACCTCTTGACCTTCCCGAACCCCTGTCTCCACCTGGTGACAAAAAAAAAACAAATAAGTCGGCCATTATGAAAATTGTAATGGAAATAATAATACTAATGAAGAACTAAGTCATGGCGAGCAATGAGTAATAAAGGGTGTACAAAAGATCCTTAACGAAACCGAAAAGCGTTTGTTCTCCCCGACTGCAATATTTTTTTTATGCCGGACCATACCTTGGAACCTTCTAGTTATGGAGATATTGAAGGTCAAAGTTACAACTTTTTCACAACTTAAAAAAAATACTAGTTTTTAAGGTCACCACTTTAAATACCTCCATCACTCATTTGCTATTTAATGCATCCATCAGCACAATGTTTTGAGTGCGTTAAATTGAGTTTTATTGTAAAACGTAAATTTTGCCCCAAAATAACAAAAATCGTTTCTTTTGTTTAGGGTATTATAAGTTACGTACGTACGTACGGTTACGTTTGATGTACAGAATGCTTGGTTGAAAGCTTCGTGAAGGGTCCGTACACCTTGTACGAGTATGCAAGATACACGTAGGGATTTCCGCCAATAATATTACTAAACAAAACGAAAAGAAAAACTTTAAATAAAAAGAATGCATACAAAACTATAAACTGTATCAACGTTAAAGTAACTCCATCTATCGACAAATTAGGTAAGCAAGTGAGTTGAATGAAACGAGGGTATTACATAACATTTTTATGAATGGTCCATTCAAGAGGAGCGGAAAACTAACCCTCTCGTGTTTCGTGGCGAGCATTGTCAGCTCCCTCTATCGGTGAAACGCAAAATCGTATTTTGATACAAACAAATACAGAGCCAGCTCAGTAATTTGTACGGCGTGATTGACTCCATCAAAATAATGATCTCTATAAACTTCCGGACAAATTGTGGTTGTGACCTCTGACGTGGACAGAGGCACCTCCATGCAAATTAATAAAGTTCGGTTAAATCGATACTCTTGACACGGAAACATCCACACAAATACTGCTGAAGTTTCTGACAGTGTCTGGTGTCCGCAGCCGATAGGCAAGATACAACTGCATAATCCTTCGGAGGTTACATGGGTGATGGTATGTTTAAAGTTTTAAACTAAAGTCGTATCTTACCCTAACAAACTCTTCGGGCACAGGCTGTGTGAGTCTATGTAGCGTACCGGCGCGAGGGAGGAAGCCCGCTCGCGGCTCCTCCGCGTATATACGGCATTCAACCGCATGCCCACGACGGATGATCTGTTCCTGGGACAGAGGTAACTGTTCCCCTGATGCTACTCGTAGTTGCCATTCCACTAAATCAGTGCCTGAAAAAAAAAGTGTCTTACTACTTATCAAAATGGAGTATTTATTCATCACCAAATGTATGAACCCAAGCAACATTTTTTCAACAGAGGTATGGGTGTTCAGCAGGATGCATTTCCTTCCAAGCTTTTGATGAGTTGTATACACCCTACACATCAATCCTCCTCAGTCCTGCACCCGCGACATATATTATACGACTACATGAAGTAGGTTACATAGTCAGCCAGTGAACTACAAGTTGCAGATCGCCACAGTACTACAATTATAGTCATCACACATCGCGAATTTAATTTTTGATTTTAGGATCATTCAACTTTCGGTTAAAGTCAAACATACATACCAGTGATCATCTCGGTGATGGGATGTTCAACCTGTAGCCGTGTATTCATCTCCATGAAATGGAACTCATGTGTTTGGCGATGTAGGATGAACTCCACGGTTCCCGCTCCGACATAACCTACGGCTTTAGCGGCGCGGACTGCGGCTTCACCGAGAGATCTGCGAGTTTCTTCTGATATACCTGGCTGGAAAGGGAACATCACTTTTGGAACTATTGTTCATAAATAACTGGGCTTATTTTTATTATTAAACTTTACCATTAAGAAACAATCATTGGCCTAGCCTCTTCTCAACTATTTTACTGTCGACTTCCATTCTAACTGGATACAGCTGAATATCAATATTTTACATGGAGCAACTGAATAGCATAGAATACTAATAACTTAAAAATATCTGAAATTAAACTGCCGCTGCTACTGCTGCTGTTGACTGATAGAAAATGCTTATGGCATTAAGTCCGCCTCTGTACTTTGTGCTGTAAGTTTTAAATAAATAAACTGCCTCTTCAACACTTTAAAATCAACCTGATTAAAGACCATAAAATATGATCATCTGGCGTTCTGAGTAGCTTGGTAATTTGCCCAGCTCCTAAATAACTGACTTTTCTTTCAACCGCGGCATGTTGGCATGAAAGAAGGTTACTAACCGCTGGTGCTTCCTCAATGATTTTTTGATGACGTCTTTGAACTGAGCAGTCTCGTTCAAAGAGATGGACTGCGTTGCCGTGCATATCAGCAAATACCTGAAAGAAAATAAATTGAAATGATGTTTTCGGTTTGTGTCCAGCTGATATTTTACAAGCTCGCTGGCGATATGTAGGTGTAGTACTTCTGCCTAAGCATTCGGGGGGCTACTTAAGTGCACACATACCTGCACTTCAACATGTCTTGGATCTGTAATGTATTGTTCGAGTAGCATGTTGTCGTCCCCAAAAGACTTCAGAGATTCACGTTTAGCTGACTCTAGCTGCGGCAAGAAATCTGCTTCTGTCATTGCTATTCTCATTCCCTGTGAACAAAATACAAGTTTCAATTAAAATGCTATCATCTAGTAGGTCGGCTAGTCATTTGGGTTCAGAGAAGCATAATATGTCTTCTTTGTTATTTTAAACTGGATTCGCGGCAGACCTAGAAGAAGATAGCAGGATGACTTGGCCGTTTTGCTTGAGAACTGTAAAGAAATGACGCCTTTGTCCAGTAGTCGGACAGAATGGGCTAATAAAATAATAATTACTATGACTGGTTTTTCGCCACTATTTCCTTACCTTTCCACCACCACCTCGCACAGCTTTGATCATAAGAGGGAATCCGATCTTCTGTGCTTCAGCTTGTAACTTCTCTATACTCTGTTCCTCGCCGTGGTAACCTCTCACGATAGGAACGCCAGCGGCTGACATAATTGCTTTTGATGTGCTGTGAAGAGGGATTAATGAGAAATGGGGCAGAGTGATCCAATCCTAATAGGATTCCAATCTGCCCCCATTTCGACAGAGTGGAATAATCTGGTTATGATTCACGGGTAAGGAGTTGATGTAAGCCATTAGCTTTCTAGCTTTTCGAATTTCACAGTTTGATGGTCTTAACTAAAATTACTTCTGTCTATGGAAGGGTTGGTATGTATGATCTGCCGATGAGAAAGTTTATGCTGTCTTTCTTGTTTTTTTTCGTTTGGAAATCATCAAATGACCCCTCCCACTCTGGGCGGAGCGGAAGGGAGTGTAAGACTTCTGCTGTCTAAAAACCCATCCATGTTCCTTCTTTTGCCCTTTGCGGTCCAGGGCCGCGGTTTCTCTTTCGAACAGTCCCGCAGCCCTGGCAGGCATCGGTCCTTTCGGACCCCTATTCGTTTGCTGACAACTCATTGAGGCGCGCGTGGAACACGAACGCGCCGTCGACATGGCCTGTCGTCATAAGACGGACGGACGGCGAGCTGCCCCATTACTCACCGTCTACAGGCCCGCGCCTACGGTGGCCGGGAGCCACGACGTGGCCCCCGACGCCCAGGGCGTCTCCCGCGGCGGCTGGGACGTGAGGCGCTCTCCCTCTCACCTTCCGCTACGTTGACGGCGCCCCATTCCCTCTCGTTCCGGACTATGGATTGAACCAGGTCCGGACGAGAGAGGTCGCTGCCGCCGATCGCCACTACGAGGACACTGCGGTGCTTCACCCAAGCGGGGCAAATCTCCACGGTGTGCTCCACCGTGTCTTTCGGTCGATCCTCGCAATGGAAACACCCGGGCGTATCCTTCCGCCCGATTCGGTGCAGGAACCTCCCGAAACAATCATGTCTGGTGAGGACCTGAAGTTTGTGCTGTCTGGAGTTACTAAAGAGATTGTGTGCTTTAAGACACCAGTATTTTTATGATGCTAGTTTTTCTTACCTTTTAATACCCATATCCCTGATAGCTGCTGTTGGAGGTCCAATAAATATAATGTCTTCACTTGCACACTTTTCACAGAACTCCACATTTTCGGACAGGAACCCATAGCCAGGGTGTATGGCTTGACTGTTGGATTTCTTGGCCACTTCCAAGATTTTAGCTGCATTTAGGTAGCTCTGGGTGGAAGGTGCAGGTCCAATGTGGTATGCTTCATCAGCCTATAAAACAAAAGAAGAGAAATTTATTAACATGTATTAAACTCATCCAGTGTTTTATTATGCCTCTTGGGTACTCACAACAATATTATTGTCTGTAATCTGTTTTGTTTGCTAAGACAGCAGTTCATTATTTATCCACAAGCAGCAAGATGACGAATTTTGATAATATTAATAATAACAACTTGCTGTGTTGGAAAATGGTCTATAAACACACATTGATATGATCCATTCCTGATTGAAAGTTTGAACAAAATTAAGATTAAAAAGACTGATTAGGAATTACTGAGTTGAACATGATGTAAACTGTTGTAAAAGCCTTTTATTTCTGTTTCATGATAACTAGTTTAAAGCTCTTTTTACTTTCAACAGCTACAGTTTGCAACAAGTAATAATCTATATAAATAAAAAAAATTGAAGTGGAAATAACAGCAGCTGTTATTTTGATAGTACAAACAGACACTTCAATTTTTAATGCCGTAATTATTTTCATATGCATTCAGTAAACAGCAGCTGTTTACTGAATGCATATGAAAATAATTACGGCACTTATCTACTGAACCATCCCCATTTTTTTCAATTTTATGTCTTTCTGTCTGTTTGTTCTGGCTAATCTCCGAAACGGCTGGACCGATTTTGACGGGACTTTTACTGGCAGATAGCTGATGTTTTAAGATCTAACATAGGATACTTATTTTAGAATAAGAATTAGGGTTCCATGCAAAAAATAAAACCCCATGTAATTGGTAACAAAATTCGATTCAAAACTTGTACGAAGGTCGCAGGCAACAGCTAGTTATCTATATGTATGTTTATGCCATGTACTACGAATAAAAAAATTAAATAAAAATAAAAAATAAAAATATATTTTTTTTAATTTTTTTTTTTTTAATTGGTAACAAAATTCGATTCAAAACTTGTACGAAGGTCGCAGGCAACAGCTAGTTATCTATATGTATGTTTATGCCATGTACTATGAATGTTAGAATATTATTTAAGTTCTTTATAACAAAAACCTATATCATTAAAAAACCACCAAACACACATAGCATGCGGCTGATGTTATGTGGGGATGACATGTCAGTCATCCCCGCAGTAATAGACAGAGGTGTACCTGTAGTACACACTGAGACTCATCAAGCTATATTTCCAGTATAACGTGGCCTCACTTTGTATAGATTTCCCGTACAATAAGACATCCGCATAAACTGGTTAGGTATTGCTTGATTGGTTGCCGTGCGTACACCCACATTTAGCTAGTTATGTTTAGGTTCCATGTATGCAAGTACCCTTTGTCATTTAAAATAAACATATTATTATTGTTCTCACCATTTCAACATGCATGGCATGTTTATCAGCATCAGAGTACACCGCCACAGTCCTCACACCCAGCTTCCTGGCAGTCTTCATGACTCGGCATGCTATTTCCCCTCGATTGGCTATCAAAACCTTGCTGATCTGTCTCCTACGTACTTCCTCTTTGAGTTGCTGGGCATGAGTGAACCTTGCGGGGTATTGCAAGTGGAGGGAAACTCTGGAACAGAATATTTATTTATAGTTCGTTTATAGATCACACCAAACATAATTATCCGTGTTGAAGAGATGTTTATACCTATGCAGCATTACATCACTGGAATTTATAATACAAACTAAATGGACGACATATTATGCATTATATTTTGTACAAGAGAAATATAATGGCTGCTTGCAACCGGTACATTTTATACAAGGGTGTAAATATAATCGCTGCTTGCTATCAGATTTTCATTTATTATTCTAGCTACATTAAAATATTGTTAATGACAATTGAGAAGAAATAAAAGAAAGTCAAAAACTTACCCATTTTTATACAGATGCCTTAAATAAGACATATTTATTCTTAAGAAGAAGTGTAATAGCAATTAAATCCGAGTTTCATAACTTATCTACTTAGATAATAGGTCCAAATGTGTGGTACGTTTTTAGATTACGTCGGTCGCCAGGCCCCTCTGTAGACTGATAACGCTGAGTAACGATACTATCGCCGAAATAATTATCATATTCTTATCAACTCATTAGCAATTTTGCCACAAAATTAAACAACTTCTGTCAACAACTTTTTGAAAGATACTGAAACATTATGATTAACTGGTGATGATGTAGTTTTAAGTCTAACAAAGAATTATTCCGAGTAAACACATCATTTCATCAGCTCATTTTCTAATAAATACATATTTATCGGTTCTCAAAGTTTATTTACGCTGATAAGCTGATAACTAAAAACCTATTAAAAGTTTACTACTAAAAAGCGAAGTGCACAACAGCAGATGAGATAAAAGACGGTGATCCTATTTTGAATGTGTGTAAGAGAGAGAGAGAGAGAACTAGAGTTTGACATCTCATGTCATTTGTATCCAATGTTTGCAAAATCAAAATGTTTCATTCATAATATGTTTTGTGACACACTTCATAATCATTCCAGAATCGATGAATTATTGAAAGTACCTAAAAGACAGCAAAATTATGTGCGTTAGATAGTTTTTAACTAGTTTTATAGTTTCTAAGGTCGTTTTAACAACAATATGACTTTCAGCTGAAGGATTATCTCTCTTTGCATTATCTACAACACCCAATGAGGTTAAATATGTTTGTCTAAACCAAACAAAGCAATTACAATGCGCCCATCTTGGAAATGGCGCTTGCCGGCCGCTACCGCGGCACCACCGCCGCCGCTGCGCCGCTCGGCTCGCGCATTTAGTCAGGGTAAACCAGGAAACCGGTTTAGCCTGAAATCGGGTTTGGCCGGTAACCTAAACATCATTGATAACACCACAGTATTAAATGAATGTTACACGCAATGTTGACGCATCTTATTTATTGAACATGGCAACACTATCACAAACTATCAAGTGTCAGTTCATTGTCAGCAGTGTTGCCAGAAGGTTACATTTCTTACATTTTTCGTAACTTTTGACCCCCTCGCGTAACATGTAAGTAATTTTTACATTTTAGTGTAATTTCGTAACTTTTCAGAACAACGAGATAAGTAATGCTTTTTTGCATTGAGGCATTCTTGCCCTTTAATAACAGAGCCAGTTTGCGACCACTTGGTAAAACAGTACGATGTGAGGGTTCTATACGTATCGAATATTATAGAAGTTAGCTAAGTGTAAAACTAACAGATGCACAACCTCGTAGTTTTGGTTCAAACTAGAAGAATAAGTTAGGTGCTAGACTAGATAGTAACAACAGTGAAGATGGCGCTGCGAACAAATTAAACTGTCTATTTTATCATAAGATTAAATAAACCATTAGACATCATAGATTCCTTTACATTTCGCCATTTTACTGACATCAATTTTCCTCCGACCTCCGACCCCAAGAACAGGTAAATTAAAAAAAAAAAAACAATAATGTAACTTTTACAGCAAAAATGTAACATTTTAGGAAACGAAACGTAACTTACGACTCAAGGGCCCTGGCAACACCGATTGTCAGTGTCACCGGTGTCACGTCACATCACATTATCAAATCAAAAACAGTTTGAATGTTTCGATTTTTGTACATGAAAATAGTTTTTATCTGCAAGGCCCACAGTTTGTTATGATTTGAGAAGAATAAATTAAAAAAAGAGAATGATATTTATAATAATATTGAATAATTAGACAAAATAGCACACAGCATTTTAAATATTATACTCAAAATAGTTTGTCGGTTACCCGTTGTGAATATTTATTGGATTCAAAAAGACATTCAAATATTTTGAATCGTTCAAGCTGAGTTTGAATGTGTTTAATCAAATAGAATGGGTGTAAAAGGCTTATGGACTGTATTGACTCCATACAGCGAGAAAAAATCTTTACATGAGGTGAGATCTGTAACTTAATATTTGTTATTTATATAATATTACACAATTTACCCAGATTTGAAATGAGGTATTTACCATATATGAGTTTTCTCGACTTATTATAGTCCGCAGGATTGTCGTATAATTCCAAACAAGTAAAAGCATATTTGTATAAATTATTGAAAAAGGTCTCAAGTGTTTAACAAACTATCTACCTATATGTGTTGCAGATACGAGGGGAAACTGTTGCAGTTGATTTATCAGGATGGGTGTGCGACAGTCAGAATGTTACAGAGTATCATATCCAGCCGAAATTATATCTGAGGTAGTTATGATATAATTATCCAATATTTTGCATTTATTAAATTTGAAATAAAGATCAAAATCTTAGATATTTATCATGGTTTGTAACCAAAATTTCCGTTATAGACAACAAAGTACAAATTCCATTGTATATTAAGGAATCTACTGCTAATAGCATGTGAATTGAAGAATGTATAGAGATTTGTAAAATCAATTCTTTTCAGGAACCTTTTCTTCAGAACGGTGTACTTGATACTGGCTGACATAAACCCTGTATTTGTGCTGGAGGGTGATGCACCGGAGCTCAAGAGAGATGTGATGGCTGCTCGTAATGCCATCCAGTTCAAAGGGGCTGCCCCAAGGTCTGACGTTGCAGTGGCCAAGAAGAAGCCTGATGTTGCTAGGAAGAGATTTAAAAATGTTCTTAAAGAAGTAAGTACATATTTCATTTAAATAGCCATTTAAAATTGACACTGTTCCTAAGCAAATCTTAAGATATTTTTCTGATCAGACCACCTACAAATTATGTACCTCTCAAATGTGTGTATTTTTTGTGACAGAGAAATTAACTGTCAAAGAATAGGTAGGTGTGGTTTGATTCTAGAACTATTTAGGTAATCAATTTGATTAGCCATTAATTTCCCTGATCACATAATTAAACAACATTTATTAAAATTAATTTAATTTTGTTTCCAGTGTGAATCACTTCTCAAGACTCTTGGTGTCCGTTGTGTCAAAGGTCATGGTGAAGCTGAAGCTACGTGTGCACATCTGAATGCACAAGGTGTATGTATTAAACATTATATTTTATTGCTTTCTTTGCATTAACGAAAAATGTTCAATTCGTGGGCGGTGGCGCTCCACTCTCGTTTGTTTTCCATGCACAGGCATCATTTACGTGGGTTACAATGTACTGATCGCCGACTTTATCTGGATCCAACTAGACTTTTTTAAGATGTGGCCGTGATCTGAAGTTATTTGAAGAGTAATTCCAATTTTTCCTTCATGCTTTCGTGGGCTTAGGACCATCAAAATGCAGAAAATAAAGCATACTGACCGTGATCAAGCAGCCTTTGAGTGGCTGCTAAAATGGTCCTTTCATTAGGGGCTGCGGGGTTAAGGATACCTTGGACTCGCATTCGGGATATGCTCTCCGTTGCATACATTCTGCGAGCTCCTCGTAAACTTTCACCACTTAATAAATACACCCGCACCATTTCTTAAAACTCGCGGTTACTTAAGTCCGACATCGTGACCTGTAGGTACGAGTACGACACACGTGTGGCGCAGGAGCTGCGCGGGAAAGGTGGACGCGACGTCACGACAGCGCATGCGATGAGCGACTGTCGGGCCGGCCGCGGTCGTCGGCCCCGCCCCTGCCACCCGGGAAGAGATTTCACCCCCGCTGCACAACATCGCCGCGTGCGCCGCATTCGTGCCCATTGATATTATTACGAATAGATGATTGATGTCCATATTTTGCTGATTTAAAGTCGGATAAAAAATATATAAAAGTTTTGAATAAATAATGGAAATGTGTTCTATTACTGATACTGAACCACCAAATTTTTTTTGCGCACTGCTTAAAAAATATTCCAGTATAATACATATACAAAGTAGGTAAGCAATTTTTCCATTTACGATTTTTTCTTATTTTTACGCAGTTAGTTGACGCAGTTGTATCTCAAGATTCCGACTGCTTCGCGTACGGCGCTAAGCGCGTGTACCGTAACTTTAGCGTGTCAAACGCGGCAGGGGGAGGCGCTCTGCAGGGCTCCGTCGACTGCTACGATGCGGACGCCATGTATAGTAGTAATGGTATGTTTCCACTTGTTGTTTTTCCTTAGGAGTTGGATCTGACTTCATTAAACACCTTTACAAAACTCATGTGTGAAAACCTGCATAATGGCTGCTACCAGTTTTAGAGCAAATAAAAGCAAAATATAATTACATTTTTGTTTCCTTAACAATTTCATTGCAAGAGCATTGTCTCGCTCACTCCTGCTGATTATCGTATATACGTTCCATGCAAGATGTGCAAGCGTAATCTGAAATCCTCAGAAAAATATTAATTTACGGCCTAAACTTAGGTCCAGAACTCCCAAACTATTTTTACACAATTTTAATTTTAAATTTGCTCAAAACATACAATGTGTGTTACAGTTTTACTTTAACTTCACTAATAACCAATTGAATCGTCTGTCTTGTTATGGACATGTGATGTGATGAGGAGGGATAAACTTCATGTGACTATAAGAGTGATGAATATGTTGATTGCCGGAGAAGGAGAGGAAGACCAAGGAATTATATGAAAGAAAAAAGAGTCAATGATAATGATAGCTTGATGGCGTAAATGATAGCGTCTCAGCTGTTAACACAGGGGAGAATGGAATAAATAATCGGCTGGCATTGTCCCTTTGGGCAAAACCGCTGTTACGGTTTCGTGAATTCGTATGTAAAAGGGAAATTCTTGTGTCTATTTTTAGACGCTGCTAGGCCAAGCCCACGCGCGTCTTCGTCACCTACCCGGTACTTTTCGGTTTTGACTCAAATGCATAATACGATGAAACAACTACCGTCCCGCCATATATTATACATGTCGAGATATAAAGTTTGCAAAGCACAGTCAATTTGTCTTAATTGCATTTCTGACAAGCACCCAGTTCACTGCGAATTAAAATTCACGTCAAAAAATGTGTTGCGCCAACCCCAAGTAACATGGCACAATATTCCACTATGTTGTAGGATTTGGCCGCAACAAGATGGTGGCCCTGGCCCTACTCTGCGGGTGTGACTACGGCCTCGGTGCGTGTGGCTCGTCTATAACCACAGTCGTTTCCTTCCTGCACACTATCCCAGAAAAAGATGTCATCCCAAGGTGATCTATACTGGTGCTTGTCTAATATATGACGGGAGAAGCGCGTCTAGTGTGGTGGAGCAAATGAAAATATTTAACAAAGTTTAAGTCACTCTTGTTTTCGCCAAAAGGTTAGGCAAGAGTACACACATATTTCACCGGTTATGTTTAAGTCCCCAGTAACAAAGGAGGCGAGACTATTGCCATCAATCAGGCAAAGTTCCATTCTCTAAAAAAACTCGAAACTTCCGGATGAAATAACCCAATAATACTTTGCCCGACCAAGGAATCGGACCCACGATTTCATGCTCAGCAGTAGCGCTTACGACCACTACACCAACAAGGGAAACATAACTGGTGTAATGTGAGTAATCTGTACTAATATTATAAAGAGGTAAAGTTTGTGAGGTTGTAGGACTTGTAGGGATAGATCTACTGAACCGATTTTGAAAATTCTTTCACTAATAGGAAGCTACATTATCCCCGAGTGCCATAGGCTATATTTACGACGTGCGTGGGATAATTTCCGACCAAAACGCGAGCGAAGCCGCGGGCAACAACTGGAATACAATATACTATATAGATACGACTCTGTCTTACCCTTCGGGGAAAAGCAGGCGTTGCTATGTTTATGTTAATGAGAATTGTGCTCGAAGTAATTGAAAATATTTAAACGAAGTAACATAACCTTGACATAATTCTGTAAACAGGTTGTTATCCTGGGTGACGGACCCCGAACGCTATGAGGAGAAGAATCGCTGGTTGTCGGCCCCCGGTCGGTGTGATCGTTGCGGTCACTTCGGCCGGACGCACGGCAAGAACGGCTGTCCTGTGTGCGTCACGAATCGAGGCTGCGACGATACTGGACACAAGTAATTGAACATTTTATTGTGGAAAGAGAGAGAAAGAAAGTCCTTTCGACGGTGGGCGAGCAGAGCAGCGGTGGCCCAGTAAATCAGTGGAGACCTGAGTCAGTGGTATAGTCCCCGGCTTAAGTTGTTAGGTCGTGGATTAAATCCCAAGTATAGTTCTGTTCTAAATTTATGGCGGCTCGGAAGTTAGCTGCGAATGACAGTCTGCGCAGGAATAACGGTTCAAACTTTATGGGGGCTCGGAACATCTAACGTAAAGCTGAGAACACAATTGTAGGTATCAGTGGGGCGCGCAGGACGCATCGTCTTGACTGTTTAATGCGCAGACCGCCACTCGCAGCTAACTTCCGAGCCGAGAGTTTGAACAGAACTACGCAATTTATTTTGTGTAATTTATTTCATCACCACTGCTGTCAATGCTCAAGGCAGACACAAGGCATAATAACTTGTGAAAGTACTGTAGCTGCCCATTCCCTAGCGTAGATCACTATGGAGAAGAATCGGCAAGAAACTCCAAGGACACTCTTTTCAATCCAAATATTGTTACAAGATCTTGGCTACATCATTCATGTTGAGATTATACGTATAAGTGAGAACGATGTAGAAGAGCTAATTGATAATTTTTCGATATTCAAGAGCAACCTTCTGAACATATCGTAGATTTCAATTCATGACTTAAACTAGAAATAATAGGATTCTTTTTTCTTTGGAACTTAACCTAATACGAGGATTCTGACCAACGGGTCAAAACCATGCTAATTACAACCATATTTCCAAGATGTAAATCCTTGGTAATCATGAACCTGCATCATTTGACTTTTATGCCATTGACATAAGGTTTAAATTGGAACGATGAAAATGCAATAACTGGACAGAATCTTGACTATTCTGGTTGTTTTCAGATCAAAAGCAGCCGAAGTAAAGCGTGAACTATCCCTTCGCAACCGAGCCCTCACGTGTGGCGCTCCCTTCCCGGAGCCTAAAGTTATGAAAGAGTTCATGAATACACCTGCTAACAAGATTGATCTGAACAGCTTGAAGAACCCCACTCCTAGTTTAATACAGTTTATGGTAATTATACGAAAAACAAAGCATCCAACAATACTGTTCAAAAAATTAATGATTTGATGTTGGTAAGGAACCTTCTAGTGGCAGGCAACGATGAGGCGGCAAGCTTGACTACTACCCATAAATTCTGCTGAAGGTGACGCGACATTAATTTTTTTTTTTACGTTTTTTTGTAATTTGCAGGTCAGTGTCAGGCTGTATGTTGAGTAGAGTATGATTCTCGACCGTAACAAATATAGGCCAAAGTCGAACCGTTCTTAAAACGGTTTATCGCGATTTTCGAGAAAACTACAACTCCTATCGAAAAAATGTAAATGGCAAAGTTGTAGGTAATTAAAAGATCTACAACTTTTGTCTTCATACTTTTTCACATAAAAACTCGCTCGTGGCAAAATGATAACAGCCGCTCAGGTCGACCTTTAGGTTAAGCCGCGCTTTCCTGGGTTGGTCTGTGGATGGGTGACCGCCCATTACATACCGAGTTTCCTCCATGCCTCGGACGTTAAGCCGTTGGTCCCGGCTGTCAATTGTAGATCTTTGACAGTTGTTACAGGTAGTCAGTGGCCCAAAAAGTCTGACAACCAGTCTTACCAATGGGTATCGTATTACCCAGTACTAACTGGGCTGTGGAGGTCAGATAGGCAGTCGCTCCATGTAAAATACTGGTATTCAGCTGCATCCGGTTAGACTGGAAGCGGACCCCAACATAGTTGGGAAAAGGCTAGGCAGATGATGACTTTTTTACATAACCTAACAATATCTGCGAAAAATCAAAATAACCGACTTTTTGGTTTTTTATTTTAATCTACCACATTTTTACTTTTTTTCGCGACATTTTGTGAAAACAACTTCCCTTCTTATGTCCCAAACACGCTCAAATTTTTTCGATTAAAAATTTTTTTTTTTTTTGTCCGGCCTCATATATCGCCCGTAATTTATTTTTCCTTTTGTGAAAACTTCCCTTCTTATGTCCCAAAAGCGCTCTAATTTTTTCGATTCAAAATATTTTTTTTTTTTGGTCGGGAACGGTACGCCCTTACCCTTCCCGCCCAACCTCATATCGCCTGTAATTTATTTTTCCTCTTTTTTCAAACATATTTTCTCTTTCAATGGGTTTCGTCCATTTTTTTTTTTTTTGCCGATGGGAAATCATCAAATAACCCCTCCCGCTTTGGGCTCAGCAGAAGGGAGTGTCAGACTTTTACTGACTAAAACCCATCCATGTTCCTTCCTTTGCCCTTTGTGTTCCAGGGCCACGGTATCTCTTTCGAACAGTCCCGCAACCCTGGCAGGCGTCGGTCCTTACGGACCCCTTCCTGTTTGCTGACTCTCTTTGAGGCGCGTGTAGAACACGAACGCGCCGTCGACACGGCCTGTCGTCATAAGACGGACGGACGGCGAGCTAGCCCATAGCTCACCGTCCACACGCCCGCGATGGGTTTCATCCTGTTCTAAATTTTTTTCACTTTTTATAATTTTCAAAGGCTTCGGCCCTCGCCTAATACGGCTTTATAGAGTTATAATCGTCGAATTGCAAAAAACGTTAGAAAATTTGAATTTCGCGGGCTACCTTAAGAATAAGAATAATTTATTTGCATAAAATACTGGTGTTACCAGTTGTTAAAATTGGTGGTTTAGGCACAAACCATATTTTGCCTTTCTAGGGCATGCAAATATAATTTCACATTATTAGATAATGCGTATCTGAATTATTATTAAAAAAAAAAACCTTGACACATACTCATAGCGCATACTCCATAAAATACCGTCCAGCTTTAGCAGGGAATACAAGTGTTAATAGTTAAAAAGAGGCCGTTTGGTCTGCAGTGGAAAAATACTATCTGGAGAGTAGTTATGGCAGGTAATTTTTTTCATAAGTTTTTCATAATAATAATATAATTTCAGAAAGTGATGACGAATAAATTGGACTGGTCAGAACGGTACTGCGTCGAGAAATTCTTGCCACTGTTAACTAAATGGCACTTTCAAGACAATGTGCCTTGCAGGACTTTAAAGGCTACACTTATAAAGAAGAAGAGGAATCCGAGAGGTATACATTTTATATTGTTCTTTCAAGAATATCTTGGATTACATAGGTCCTGTCTTCTTAGTGCATTTTTAAATGAAAACCTTATTTTTGTAGGTGTACCAAGCTTTGAAGTAGTTTGGGCTGACATTGCTGGCCAATATGAAGGACTTATACCTGATGACCAGTTTGATGGTAAGTAAGTTCCCTGTGAAAATGTAGGAGCAGGATATTTTCCACTTCGATATAAAATTTCGTGGTATTTTGAACTTAACTTACTATTATGGAATTAAAGATGTGACTTTTCAACAGAAGATGAAGATCCCTTAGTAGTGTGGACTACAACAGAAAGACAAGATTTGATGCGCAAGTACTACCCGGAAATAGTGGAAGCTTATGAAGAGTCCATCAAGAAACCGCCAAAAGAAAAGAAAACTAGAACACGCAAAAAGAAAGAAAATGATAATCCTAATCCTGATAAACCTAAAAGAAAATATACCAGAAAACCAAAAACTATAGAACCGATAGACAACTTAAACGCGTCTTTTAAATCTTTAGAATTAAAAGCAAAGGAAGCAAACACGAGTGCCTTAAACGTCAGTGTCAATGTCAACAGATTAAAAAGAAAAATTAAAAACAATACCAAGAAAGGGCAGAAAACATTGAGCAGCTTTATCGCAATTAAAAAGAAAAGGACTAGCAACAAACTGGTGCAGTCTTTAAGAAAAAGCTTAAAAAATATGTCTTTGAATTGTGATGTTAGTAATAACATGTATAATGTACCTTTTAGTGATGATTGCAAATTTTTAGATGACGAGTATGATAGCAATAAAGAAAATAAAGTAAACGCACACTATTTAAGTGTGCTTAACAAGACTGAAGGTGAAACTAGTGATGGTGACATATCAGACATTATAGACCAGATTATTTCAAGACCTTCCGAAGAAAAAACGGCTAAAGTAGACAATAAGCTAGTTCGGTTAGTCTTTGAAAAATACTCTACACCTAAGAAAAAGAGTATGAAGAAATCTATTCTGAAAAGTCAAATTCATAATAATTGTTCTACGCCAAGAGATAGTCCAGTTAAGAAGAGTAATTTTAGGTTCAGTACTAACAGTAATAATAATTCTATGATTTGTAAGGTGAATACTAGCCATTTCTTTGATAAGCTGACGGAACATGGCGACGCGTTTGAAATGTCTCTAGAACATAAAGGTCCTGTTGTTATCTCAGATTCTACTGTTGAGTATAGTTTACCTGACGTTTGTTTGTAATAGATAAAATATATGTTTTCATTGGATGTCTTTGTTTTGTGTCCTGTCCTGCCTTTTTACAAAGTGATTGGTAATTTCGTGCATTCCTTTCTTGAGCGAAAATCTGCAACAAGAAGGCGTGCGTCGAAAAAGTGTTCTACTAAGTTTCAGTGTCAGAAAAAACCGTTGCTTTGTATTCATTACTAAAAGTAGACACTGTGATAGGTACCTAGAAAATTAATGAGTCAAGAAAGTCATACCGTTCGAAAAACAAGAGAACTGCTTCGATGAACAAGAGAAAAATGAACATGAACATGATGAATAAACGTGAACATTCCAAATAAGTATGGATTCTCATTTAATAAATTGGGTTTGAAAGGAAGGTGGTTGAAAGCAGCGCTTGCCAAGGTTGATCTATTTAAGGGTGAACCATTACATCCCGAGTTTCCTCCGTGGCTCGAAAGCCGTCCTTTTTTTTAAATTGTGACAAGCCCTCCACACTATTCCCAAACTATTGTAACTCCTGAAAGCCAGAATCCACAGTGGCGACCACCAGAAAAGCGCCGAGACAATGAAGCTTGACGAAGTCCCAGAGAAACAATTTAACTGTCTTCGATCCCGCAACGAAATTAATCAGAAAAGTATAGCGTATAGCATAACAGGAAAACCATAATTTCCACTTCATTCCATTTCAGCAGGAGACAGAACGAAATAAGGCCAATAAGCAAAAAGGGACGTTTACAACTGGGGTAAGCCCAGTTGCCTAGCACCACGGATAAATATTATCATTAATGGGTCCTAAGTTGTGAGCTTTTAAAATTGATTCCAGTATTAGATAAGGCAAAAACGCTTGAACGCATGGAAATTTGTTCTAGTTTCTACAAGGTCTGTATAGTAAATAACTTCGGATGTAGCCTGTACCTACACTATCCAACATTATACATATTGCGTTAATTCTGCCAAAGACTGCACTCCCATATAATATGATGTGCAGATTGTTCATATTCGCAGTCAAATGTATAACATTGACAAAAAGGCGAGGCAAAAAGCTTGAAGGAAAATATAATAAAGTGCAGTTGGTCACGGCTGTCGTTTGTAGATCTTTGACAGTCGTAACAGGTATTTAGTGGCACGAAAATCTGACAACCAGGCTTATCAAGGGTATCGTATTACCCAATACAAACTGTGTGCGAGTGTGGAGTTCAGATAGGCAGTCGCTCCATGTAGAATTCTGGTCCTCAACTGCATCCAGTTAGATTGAAAGCCAACCCCAACAGGATAATGCTAGGCAGATGAAGGGTTTGATATGATTCATCGTTGAGGAACTATTACAAAAGTAATTTCAGTTTAACGACCTAAACGGTGTCGATTTTTCACGAAGTGGCCATTTGATGGTGGAGTGGTGGAATATTTATTTTATGGTAGATGCACAAGGGTAGCCCGCGGAATTTAAATTTTCTTATGTTTAGTGTAATTTGCAGGTCAGTGTCAGGTTGTATGTTGATGAAAATATGAATCGCGCCAGTAACACGTATGGAGCTACAGAATTATTATCATTCAAATCATCAATACAGCCCTTCATCTAAGAACCATCGCGAAGAAACTAGCTTTCAAATAAAAAAAAACTGAATCCAAATCAGTTCACTCGTTTAAGATCTACGGTGCTAGAGACAGACACACACACACACACACATAGCGGTCAAACTTACATACGTTAATAAACTATCAATCACAAAGTGAGCCGCCATCGCCAGTATTCCCCAATGCATTGCGCTGTTGCCCGCCTGTAGTGTGCGGCGGTTCATAGTCACATACAATGTACGAAAGTGATGGAGGAGGATTTTTGTAATGTCTCGCGGCTCGGCCCACCCTAATCTGCCGTAGCTATAAAGTAACGTTACGTTATAACTGACGTCTGCACTGAATAGTGTCGCGAGACTACACAATAGGTTCTATTAAATGCATAATCAAACTGCTTTACCCACCTACAGGGAGTTACCAAACTGGCATGGTGGCATTTACGACAGGTATAGGACCTTTAGTTTAGGGTTGTATGTCATGTCTAGGTTATGGAGTAAGTACTCACTCACACGTCACTGCCTATGGGGACTTAAACTACTACCTACCCATTTCGCCATTTGTGTGTCATGTGGCGAATCTTTATAGATTCGCCATGTCTGTCTGTCTGTCCGTGTATGTCACAACCACTTTATTCCGAAACTTTTAGGACTACACAGTTAAAACTAAGTAGGTAGATGTATTCTGTGAACTGCTTTATGATTTTAATACAAAAATTAAAAAAACAAAAGATTAAGGGGAGCCCCCCCATACATGATTAACAACTGAAACTGAAAAATGTTTTTTTCATCAAACCTATACGTGCAGTGTGTCTATAGATAGGTATTTAAAAATGACACTGAGGTTCTTAAAACAATTTTTCTCAAACTCAATCGTTTGAAAGATAGATACTTTCAAAGTGGTTAAAGGTGTGTGGGTTCTAAATTCTAAAGGAAGTGGAGGAAAATTCTGGAAAAAGGTAAATATAATGTTTCAACCAAAATTGGTTTCAATAAGATTTGATCTTTAGTTTTTGAGATATTGGACTGTTTCATCAAACTGCAGCAGTAACTTTGTTTTTCATGTTTCAGTTTTGCTGTTGAATGTTAAACAATAAAACATATGAATGAGCCTTCCAAATATTTTTATTACATTGTTTGGTGCTACGGAACCTTGTGTGCGTGTGAGTACTACTCGCACTTGGCCGGTTTTTTTCAGTAATGAATTATAGATTGGGCGAAATAAACATGTGTGATTAATTTTGAATCTGCATAGTTTCGTAATAACTAAAATTATCAAGTGTCGCATTAAATAAAATAATTAAAATGATAAAACACTCACTATGATCCGTTAATCTTAGAAACTGAACAACTCGTTATAGCTTTTAGCTGCGGTTTGTTTGCGCGAATACATTAAAATTTGAAATGCTGATTGCTGAAAGCCCGGACCACGGCGACGTGTTCGCTGCCGCCTCAAATTTATTAATATAATAAATTCATGCCGTGTTATAATTGTGAGAACTATACCGAATAAAAGCATTACCTAGCTATCCGCTTTTGAAGTGACTTTTTATAATACTGCTAACAAGGAGATTTATTTCTAGGAATTTACAAAGGACTGCCTCAGGAGGGCAAAAAGGAGGAGATTCTTCTCCTCCTTTTTGCCCTCCTGAGGCAGTCCTTTGTAAATTCCTAGAAATAAATCAAATAAAAAAATAAATAAAAAATACTACCGAAATGAGAACAATTCGGTAGTATTTTTTTTTTATGTTTGTTACCTCATAACTACTCAAAATAAAAACTCATGTTAATGAAAACAAAGTATCTCGCGACTTTTGCACTCGTGATTTTTGTGTGTTATTAACAATTTCATTTGCAGCTGTGTTTTTACTTTCTGGAGATGAATTCATATCGATATCGCTGTCTATTTCCATTTTTTTTTAACTTTTATTACTAAATACGAAGTATCAAAGTTTTACAATTTATGGTACAAAACGCGCGCCATTTTGTTTTTTTTTTTTCACCAAGTCGATTTTATTCAGCCGATTTTTATTTTCAGCCAGTATCTTTTTGATCAAATGCATACATTTTTTAGTAAACTTAATGGGAGACAGTAAATCTCTGTGGTAAATTAAAAAAAAAAGCAGTGCATTAATGAAAAACTGTGCAACAATGAGATTTCATATAACATTTCTGCACTGTTTTGGTTCTAAGCAAAAAAGACGTCCTTTGTGATCGGTTTTGTAGTGATTAATGATAAAATTACTACGTAGTTGAAAGAAAAAATCTTTTTTCATCCGAATGGATATGCTTCCCGATTGGTCCCATAGAAATTTCATCAAAATCGGTGTAATCGGATTACTTCCGATTATTTTCCGAACCATGACAATTATGTCACATCACGTGACGTCGCGTGAAGGCGCTTTGATGTACATCACGCGACGTCGCGAGTTCTTTAGTCCTAAATGGTAACCAGGGTCTGATGATGGAGCTGGAAGGTGGCCATAGGAACTCCGTTATAAAACGACACAATCCCATCGAGTTTGAGCTCGTATGATTCGTCTTGACGAGTACTTTGGTCCTAAATGGTATCCAGTGTCTGATGATGGAGCTGGACGGTGGCCATAGGAACTCCGTTATAAAACGACAAAACCTCATCGAGTTTGGGCTCGTATGATTCGTCTTGACGAGTACTTTAACTAATTTCTAGTTACAATGTATAAATTAATTCATGACAAGAATTTATGTGGTATACTACAACTAAAAAGGGTAAAATAAAAAAAACTTTCTGCGAAAACAAAACCGACTTCCAAAAAAACACTAAAAAGGTCTAAAATAACTCGACTTTCGGAAGTCGGTGGCAAAAAAGTCAATTAAACAAATAAAGACACCGACTTCCGAAAGTCAAATTATTTTAGACTTTTTTAGTGCTTTTTTGGAAGTCGGTTTTGTTTTCGCAGAAAGTTTTTTGTTTTAGTACATGCCGGATTCCTCACATGTTATAAATCACCGTTTTGAAAGCAGTGGTTATGAAATAATTTGTACAAAGTACAGTGCCTGCCTAGAAAGACTTGGAGGTTCAAGGTGGTGCAGGACAAGAGTACTTGAAAGGATATGGGGAATGTCTTTGCTCAGCAATGGGACATAAAAAACTAATAAAAAAATAAAAGTGCCTGTCGGGGTTCGAACCTACGGCTTGCAACTCTTAAGTCACGGCCGTTGTTACTGAGCCACCACACCTGGTGGTGCTAAGTAAGCTGTTACTTAGCACCTCCTGAAGCAACCAGGTCAAACAAACTTTAATGTGCGAGGTTAGGCTTGTCTTGCCGCGGTTAACTGGCGAATAGATCATACTGATACTATCCATTACCCCTCAGTATCTGGAAACACTGGTCAATCTATCGTTCTCGTTATTGTTATCGCCGACACCAAGAGTTAGTAGATGGCTACTATTGGCAGTCAGAAAGGCGAATGGTTGAAGTAGGAAAAGAAGAAGGAAGTAGCTTAATCCTGCACCAAATAAATAATGCAATCCCTTTTTTTATCCAAACCGTTGGTCCAGTAGTCGCAATCGCGACTGCTGAGCATGAGGTCGTGGGTTCGATTCCCGGGTCGGGCAAATTATTATTGGGTTTTTCCATTACGAATTTCTCCCGCGATTTGTGCGCGGTTTATGGCAATAGGCTCGCCCTCTATTACATGGGACTTAAACATAACCCGCGAAATGTGGGTGTATTATTAGGTACACGTCTGCGTAACCCATCCGGGATAACAGGCGTGATGTAATGATATAATAGTGTTCGATTGACACGATAATTGACACGATAATTCTGAACAAACTAGTTTCAAAATAAGAACTTAGGAATACTGCAGCCAGTGCTACGTGTGTGGTGACCATTACAGCCCTGGTCACCCGATACTGTATAATTTGCTACCATGCACGTTGCACGTGTGTGAAAAGTCAGTTAGAAGAAAGCCGAGTGGATTTGGACGGCCATATTTACGGCCGTAAACTTTTAGATCGGCCTAGTAGGGCAGAGCTGGTTAAACAGTTTACTTACTAAAAAACTTAAAACCACAAAGCAGTTTCATTACTAAATAAACGTAAATGGGAACGAAAATAAAAAACACTAAAAGTAGAACTGAAAGAAAATAAAAGTATTTTCATTATTTAAATGTATTTAAAATTTGTATTTATATATTAAACAAAGGATACAACATTAACAGAAATACGCAAACTTCGTTAAAATAATAGCGCAGTTGTTTTGTACAAAAATTTATTTATGTTTTGAATGCGATTATGCAAAAGCTTTCAAACAACAAAAGGAATTAGGAGCTGCGTTAGTGTTTCGCCTGCTACGAGGCTACGAGCTACGAGTCTACGGGCTACGAACTATACGTAGCTCCGTAGCTCTTTACTGGATTGCATAATAAACGTGGAAATGTATTTTAATTGATGCAAAGTTTTTATTAGTTTTTTTATTTAAAATATGTATATTTTGACACTTGTATAATATTATTATTTAGTGTATTCTAGAAGAATCATGAGTACAACCTTGAACATTTCAACCCGTAAAATCGTTTATATTCTCTTCAACTGAGAAGCTTTATATTGATATAGTATTAGTCCCTTTTAACGTTTTGTAATTAAGAATTAATTAACCTAATCCTTTACACCCTACACGTTTTAGTTAATCAAAAGGGATACGTGCACATGTCAAAGTATTCAAAATTATCCGTATTTTTAACACATTTGATAATTAAGTTTTACTTTTAGTATAAGTTATTTATTTTACAATCCTTTGTTTATTTCTATACAAAGGAGATGGACAAAACGTGACCCAATAGTGTACAAAAACAAAAAAAATACAAAAAAAAAAAGTTAAGAACGTTGGAAACTGAACGTAGCAGATTTTGAAAATAACTCATAATATAAACATTTCATAATTGGTATTTGTGTTACGAAGTAAATATTAACTCATTGAGTTATTTTATCTTCAGTCAATGTACAAGGTGCAACATTATATAATAAACGCAAAACCTTAGACTGAGTACGTGATTAGCTGATCAACATGAATGGTATATCTAAAAAAAGTTGTGAATTTCCAAAAGTCATAGAACAAAAGTTGTTCAGTTTCGTGGTCTGAGACGCCGCACGATCTTGTGTTTATAATGTTACACTCTGTATAAATGGAATTTATTTAATAAATTTCACATAAACATTATTTGAGTAGAAAAGCTTACGTTTGATAAAACATCAAACTTAGTAACAGCACGAGCCGGCACTCCGGCAGCAGCAGGAGGCCTGGTGCCGCCGAAGCCTCCGGCACAATGGATATGTTTTCCCTTGAGTTGGCGGCACCTGCTGCATTCCCAGGGATATCAATTTGCGCAGTTTTAATCGTTTTCGATCAGAGCTCAGCACTTTTATTCGTAGAAATTAAATTGTTAAAACGTCAATTTATTGAAACGTTCTCTTTGGCGTTACGGATTTATTAATACGTTAATGAATAGGTATTTATTAGAGAGACTTCAATTACTTTACCGGATTAACTGTTACTTTAATACAAATTGGTCTTGTTTGTTTGATATCTTATTTTCTAACATCCATTCAAGCGCCGGAACGACGTTTGTAGTGTATGTGAAGGTTGTTCATCTCAAGATCGTAACGTGGTTCACAGCTTATCACGCGGCGATTAGGTATCCGATTAACCTCACATTATACCCAATTCCGACAAGTTCACTACTGAGACGGTGTCTGGATTTACAAAGTGTACGTTGAGGACGATCGAACCGTAAAATGCTACGAGAAAGTCTAAATCCTTTTTAACCTCGTCACTGTGTTAGAAGGAGAAGCGTGGCGGGTTTGTTCACCCCTGCGTCGTCAGATCTCGGAGCCAATCGGAGAGATTCGGAGGCTGCGTCGCAGAGCGCGCGCGCGTACCCGGCCGCTTCGTCATTGCGACGGAGGCTGTCGTGTGTCGGCGCTGGCCCGTGCGAGCGCTCGTCCAGCATCGCACCGCGTCCGTACGTCACCTGACCGCCGCCGACGTCGCGCGTCGTGAACACGCCCTCGTGCCCGGCTCCACGCGCTACGCGCACGCCGCACGCTCACGTCGAGCCCACGCCGCGACTGGCCCGAGCCGGCTGTGCCGCGCAGTGTCTGTGCCCGTACTCTAGCTCAGTGACCACGTTCCCGGGGACCGGCGATTCTGGCGCGATGTAAAGAAGCCGCGTCCGTAAATTTATGTGTAAGTGGATGCGTTGCGTGTATCACTAGTCCGCATGGCGATTGTCGACGCCGGTAACGATTTTCCGCAAGCTAACTGCTCTTGCGAGTGGCATTCGGAATAAAAATGAATGAATTACGAAGCAGCCCGCCCCGGGGGATCAGCCGTTGTATTTTAACCTCTACCCGGAGGGGATAGAGTCGCGCACGTGCGCTGTTGTGCCTGATCAAAATGAATACACTCCTTGACTTTCTCATTGCCAACCTTCACTCAATATTAAAAGCTAACGAGTGTCACTGTCCGTCAGCAGCAAATCCATGAATGGCATCAGACAATATAACATCGTCAATGTAACAGGTGTCGCTTAATCTACTGCGAGTGGAGCTTGACATTGAATCTCACAGATAAAGTTTAAAAATCGATATCAGCTTTTTACCAAAACCTGTGGTTCATTCCGTGTTGTCTTTCAAAAGTTTACAAAGTTTTAAGTTTGAGTAAATCTTAACGGGAAGGCTTCCATACATGTGCGTGTTACGAACAGGTGTATTGCTTTGTTCTACAGCATAAGTTACCAATACAACTTTTAGAAATGATTTAGATGTATGAATATAAGAGGTATCATATTTCAATTTAGTCAACGGTCAGTTCATCATTTAAATTCTTTTTCACAAGTGATCTTAATTCACAAAGAACAAACAGCTGAAAGTACGCATTCGCGGCAGGAGTAGAAAATGGTATCAACTTCTGAAATAGACAATTAGATCAAAGTGAAAGCCATAGGGGAAGAAAGCCCAGAAAATGAAGATGAGAACTGTCATAAGAGGCGAAATCGGATGAATTTTCATAGGAAATGATAAACATTTGTGTTGCGAATGCGTGTCGGCCACAAACTGTCGAATGAATCTCGTGTTTATATTGCTCACACAGCGGTTTACGCGAGGTTAAAGGTACTTATGAAAGGCATATTTTAACGTAACATCCTTTGTAATGTTTTGCTTTTGAAATTTCTTTATCTTTATTTTAGTAGCTATTACCGTCTTTTTTATCTCAGAGGACAAAGAAAACAAATTGCTTCAGGTGATGTTTCCTCATTATAAGCATTTACTTTCTAAGAAGCAAAATGTCGCGACGTATTTCGACTTGGCACGTTTTATTAAGGGTTAATTACATTTTATTTCAAACAGATTTTTGTTTTCTATTTACACAAGAAATATACTGCTTTATAAACACGAACAAAGAGGTTTTCCACAATAAAGAAACATTTTATTGGATACCAAACACAAACGATGTTTGTGGCTTTGGGAGAAATAAATGCACTACAGTATTGTGGAACGGAATTTAGTTTAGTAGGTTGTACGAAAGCTTTTAGGCGAACAACGAAGCGGTGGTTCACTGACCACCGTATGCCCGTTATATTAAATTAGAGTATCGACAGAACAGGGGATCAGCTATTACAGACTCACAAGCGGTCCACTTTGGCTCCCATGAGGCGACTATAATGTTGCATACAAGATTTTCCGGAGCATGTAACGACCATTATCTTCGTAAGTTATGACACTGATAATGGTATCTAGTAAGCTATAAAATATTAAGGGGAAAATATAATTTTAATGCTAGCCAAGAGATACCCTGGACGTACAAGTAGAGTAGCAAGCCATCTATTTTGTTTTAATCTTATTAAAAGCGTCTCACAGTGTAAATCTATAGAAAGAGTCAAGACTGTGAAACGGTAATGTGAACGAGCAAGGCTATTTTCAAGATCGTTGTCGTATATTAAGAGGAATGGCGACCACAATGGGCGCAGTCAAAGAAAATGTCAGAATACGAGAATGCTCGCCGGATAACTTAACGGCCGAAAAGGTTTTTGGGGCACGAACGGCCAGAAGCGTCTGAAAAACTACTGTGAGTTGTGGAGAACATACTGAGGGAGCGGAATGTGACGGATATGAGAGCATGTCTCGTTGTCCCGGAGTCTCAAACAACGAAAACATTTGGAGAATGAGCGCGCGTCACAAGCAGGCCGCTACAAATAAATGGCGCATGTTTCGCACGTGACAGTCGCTGAGCCGCACGACGGAAATTTCAACCGTTCAGTTTTAAATATTTTGTTCGCAATGCTTCGTTTGTGCATCCATGCGAGCTGGTAGTTATGGTATTTTCAAAAATAGTTGTTATGGCGCTCGCAATTTGTCTTTCTGCTTCAAACTGCTATCAGTGCGAGTAAAAAAGTGGTTCGTAGGAATTTGTAGACTCGGATTACGTATTGCCCTTTTAAAAATACGCCACTCAGCAATGCACTTGTGCATAAAGTTTTAATAAATAAATAAATTGCTGTCAATTTATTTATTTATTAAAACTTTATGCACAAGTAAAAAACTATACAAAGGCGGACTTAATGCCTTGGGCATTTTCTACCAGTCTACCTTAGGGTGATGCAGAGACAACATACAGAAGGTGCAATAACAGAAAAAAAGACTAGAAAATATTTATAACTAAAACATATAAGAATAAATTCATATATACATACATATAACAAAATATATAAAGTTAAGAGAGTTATACAAGAAAAACTAACAAAACTTAGTTCTGAGACGAATCTGCTAACTTCTTGCGTATATGTTCTCGAGCTTTCACTTTGAAAGTGAACCGACTGGTCACCGTCCTGATACTCTGAGGGAGCGCATTACAAAGAAAGACCGCCTGGACAAAGAAAGAAGATTTTATAAAACCAGAGCGGTGAGGACACCGTAGAAGACGGTTATTAGCGGAACGAAGATTCTTGCTGTGCGCAGAGCATAAGTATTGACAATTAGAAGTCAGATAAGAAGGAGAAGTAGGTTTGTGAAGAAGAGAAAACAGGTTTGTCAAAGCCTTCAATGCTCTGCGCTGTCGCATGGGTAACCACCTTAAAAGCGATCGATGTGTAGACACATGATCATACTTGTGGAGATTGAAGACGAATCGAATGCAGTTATTAAGAAGTCGGTCAAGTCTATTGAGGAGATCTGCATTCAGGTCATAGTAGCAAACATCACCGTAGTCAATTATGGGGAAGATTAGGGACGTACAAGCATTGCCTTATTATGTGATGGGAGAATATTTTTCAACCGATAGAGCGACCGCAACGTTCCGGTGACTTTCTTGCTCACAATCGCGACCTGCTTACGCCAGTCAAGGCAAGTGTCAACATGCAAACCCAGATCCTTGACGTCGGAGCTAAACGGAATCACTGTGCCGTCAAAAGTAACCTAAATTTATCATTCTCTGTTTAGCCAAAGGAGATCACAGAATTTTTCATCTGTTCATTAAAAAATCTTCAAAGAAAACGTGCTCAAAGAACGCTAGGCTAAAAGCAATATACTGGCACTTCAGGTACAAAGCTATTACAAAAAGTAACTGACAATAACGTTCAGCATGAATTATTATTAATATACGTCATTTTATTGAAGTTCTCTTGCTGGAGGCTGAAGGTGTGACATAAAAAATATCTCGTCCCGGTTATAAACGGCAAGGGGACATAAACAGTAAGCTCGGGGAAAACGTAATAAAAGTTAGCAGAAGTATTCGCGCTGCGCTACCTACCCACCTACCTACGTAGCTGTTCTTCAAGACGGTGATAGATTGTTTCCTTGTCTTCTTAAATTTGAAATAAATTCTCGGAAATGTCTCATTTAATAGTCAAGTATCCAAGGTTTAAAAAGGTACGCGGAATAACATTCTAAACAATGCAGAATTACTGCATTTTCGCTGCATAGCCACGAGTCAAGTCTTAACAACCCCTTCACATTTGTATATTTATGATTTCCTAGTTATTCTTACGTCTGCTATCTAAAAAAGCTTTGTGGGTAAGCTCTTATCCATATTTTTACATTTTCCGAGAGTTCGCGTCGTCGCAGAACAAACTATAGCGCTGTACAAACAAAAGCGTGGAATGTGAATGAGCTATCTCCGCAAAGTTTCATGTCCCACATTCTTTGTCACCTTGTCAATGCGAACTTGGAATATTTCCTTCTCTTCCTATCAGAGTCAAACTTCCTGAAATGTTTTAATTGAATCCAAGTATAATGAAGAGAACTAGCGGACATGGAAGTCGAGGGAAACTGTTCATTTACGGTCACGTTTTGGATTGGATGAAGTTTTCAAAATGATTTGAAGTTTTCGTTTTGAAAAGGTTCATTTTCCTATTCAAAGCGATCAACTGATTTTGATTAAAATGTTGCTTTTTGGTCATCAAAACTGCGTCGATTGATTTTTTTTGAGCGGTCGTAGCGCGCATATTAGAGGGGTTCGAGGTTCACGAATCACTTGTCAATTATGAGGTACGTATATACAGGGTGAATTTTCCAAGTTTTATTTATTTATTTATTAATGTACACACAAAATACTTAACAGGACATTACATTAAGATAGAAGAACACAAAGATAATATTACTTCCCAGAATTTCTCTAAATGGCGACGCTATCGAATGGTGTAATAATACAGTATGTGTTTTTTTTTCAAAACCAACAGCTCGATTCCTGGCCAGGAATATTGATTTATCAAAAATCCAATGAGGACGACCCGAATGGCGCAGCGGTAGTAAGGCTGCCTTACGTTCTTAGGGTCCCGGGTTCGAATCCCGGTAGGAGCAAATGTTTGTGTGATGAGCATGGTAATTTGTTTCCGAGTCATGGATGTTTATGTGTATAATAAGTATGTATTTACAAACAAACAGTATTATCAACTATCTATGTAGTATTATCAACTATCTGGTGTCCACGACACAAGCCTCGTTGCTTAGTGTGGCACCTAGATGGCGCTGTGTGTAATGTCCAGTGATATTTATTTATTTATTTATAAGGATGCAGTTTTAGTTTTCATCAAAATCGGGCTCGAGACTCCTTTGAGCATTTTTCGATATTCTTCACGTTTCCGGATTTGGCCATCCACTCCTACTTGAATAATTCACCGTATATAAAGTTGAGATTGACCCCGTCTTGCGACTAAACTAGTAGCTAGAGATGTATATTTTTTTTAGTTTAATATTCGTCTGTCTTGCACTACATTTGGATACATATATAGAACATGTTTCAAATACCAAATGATGACCCGAATTCGATAGTTTTCCATCAAACGAACAAGTTTACGGGCAAATATTCGGAAAGTAAACATGTTACTTATTTGATTGAACCCGAGACACGCTCCACGTGTCTCGTGAAAGATCAGCCTTTTTACAGTTTACAGGCCAGACATCCATCCGAAATGATGATGGATACTGATACACTTTAGTCTATGAAGTGCTCTTGATCTAATCCATTTAGTTGAAATAAAAATGGTTGATAACGTGAACGGACAAGGTTAATTTTAGCTGAAATTAAACTTTGTTTATTAAAAATAAAATTGAAAGAAAAAAAACTTACAGTTGCTTTATGAATCCATGAGTAGGGAAATTTGTCCATGCAAGTTAGAGGATAGGATTAGAATAATTCGTCAGATACAAGAACCCTATACTGCTCTTTGCAATTTTTCCTCGATAGCCCGAACCAGAGATTTTATTCAACTTTTGTACCCATTTTAACTATTGTAGAAATATCAATCCATGATGCAAAACGAATTACATGTATCAGCCATATCTTTCATATATATGTCATAAATCTCTGAAATATTTATTTGCAATCCCATTTCCTTCTAGAGGGGATGTCTTTTGTGGATCGGCGGGGATGGCATCATTTGCTCACCTTAAAAAGGACAAAGCGTGAAATGAACAATCCTTTTATCTAATTTTACCCTGAAACGTGAAGCTAAAAGGAAGAGTTATGAATTTATGCACTCTCTATGTTTGTGACGTTTGGTTTTTGGATTTCCTTTTTCTTTTTTTGAATGTAGGTTACCGAATATGATGAATGAGGCGTCTAGTGAGGCGCGGCCTATTTCTTTTTATGTATGTACCTTACTCTTGCATTCGCTGAGAGCGTTTGTTAGTATTTGTAGATATGTAGGAAGAGCGGTTTGGAATACAAGCAAGGAAGTGGTTGATTTTTGTTTACTGAGTATCTAAAATACATAGCATCATTAGTAATGGAATAGCCAGTAACGAATAGTATTTTTTTTGGCTTCATTCGTTTAAGCATAAGTTATAATGTATTGGGGACGTATTTATGACTTCTCACGACGAGAGTAAGAAAGTTTTCCGAGAGTCTCATAGTTGCAGGAGCAGGCGAATAAGATATCTTGAAAAATGAGACACATAAGTGAAACACGAACAAGACTTGTGGAGTACTGTACTACTTGACTGATATTGCGGTTAAAGTTCAAATGGCCGATTCTTTTATGGCATATTGATATTTATTTCAACTTCAGCAGTAATGGAAAATGTTCCTTAAATAAATTAATGAAACCATGCTCAGGGTAATGCAGAGATTAGGAAGACATGTGCGATTGGTCAATATACCTACATTCACGTACATACGATAATCTCTTTTTAGTTTTAAATCAATAAAACCAATATATTGCGATACTTGCAATCTTTGACAGCATTTTTTTTTTAAATTGTACATCCATCTGAAGTTATGAATTTGTGTTGACTATAGTTGGTTATTTTATTGTAAAGAAATATACATACGTCTATTTGTAAAGAACTATATGCCCACACAGCTCTATTATTATGCACGAGTTTCGTTGAATGTGGATACAAGTCCTTCAAGTCTGTGTCAGATCTAAAAATGGTTGAGGCGCTTCAGTTTAAGTTCTGTAGGATATATTTTTTAATTACTTTATTGTGGTATTTCAATAGGTTAATGTTTTTTTTATGTCTTTGAGTTTATTTACCTGTTTAGATCTATAAACTCATATCTATTATTGACTTGTAAACTTATTATATCGTAATAAAAATAATCACCATCTTATCTTTTGAAGGCACTTATTTTCCCCGTCATTGCGATTATTTTTTTTGTCCTAGACCATACCTGGGAACCTTGTAGTTCCGGAGATATTGGGGGTCAAAGTTCCAACATTTTCACTTATTTTTTTAATACATATTTTGATGTAAGATTTTCACTTTAAACACCTCCATGACCTCCGTACTATTCAATTCATCCATCAGCACAATGTGTGAGTGCAATACATAGAATTCCACCGTAAAACGTGGTTTTTCACCCCAAAAAACAAAGTCGTTTCCCAGCCATTATTTTTTCGTAAAGCTACTTAGTTTGATGATGTACATAATGCTTGGTTGACGGCTTCGTTAAGGGTCTTGTTACACCCTGTATATTATAGCTAGCCCATATTGTCCCACTGCTGGGCAATGGCCTCCCTCCATTCCTTCCAACGGTCACGACTCTGTGCTGCTACTTTCCAATTCTCAAGGAAGACATCTAGTTCGTCCCGCCATCTCCTTCGTGGTATGCCGCGACCCCGTGTAACTGTTTCAGGGCATCAATCCTGAGCTTTACGGGCCCACATTTCGTTCGGCATGCGACAGACATGTTTTTGCCCAGTCCCATTTAAGTTGGACAGCCTTTTGAGCCACGTCTACGATTTGTGTTTTGAAGCGCAGTGTAGTGTTTCAGACATGATCGGTTAACATAACTACAAATTGGTTTATTAATATATTATAATTACTAGCCGAGTAATTGTTACTGTCATCTTAGGTGGATAGATACTAAGTTATTTTCTCATTAAACTTAAAAAAAAAAACAAGATAATCAGAAGTGACGTAATGCTAACACAAATACATGCTCCTTATAACGATGTAATTCAATTTAAATCTCAAGTAGGCTCAATCTGCGACAACCATTATTCGTGGGTAATTGAATTGAAAACGTTTACATAGGCTATGTATAGCAGGTACTGTCAGAGGTTAGCCGCGTTATGGAGGAAGTGAGAGTGGTATACGTAGGTGTTACGAGTATACAGCGTGTATTAGAACGGTGTGATCATATTGACCGTTAACTTTCCTTAAGGGTTGCTCAGTTCCATGGTCTGAATCACATCTTTAATTCATCGCTCGCATGACTAAAAGTCCTAACTCATTTTTAGCTGATTTGAGTTAGGACAACTACATTTTTCAATTCGCGACTCTTTACTTTTTTCACTAACCGTCGTTCCTCTATGCTATTTGGATCTCAAAATATAATCATTTTGAAAGTCAACTTTCTCATATTACCTACATTTTGTTCCTTTTTTACATTACATTGAAAAATGTAGTTGTCCTAACTCAAAACAGCTAAAAAATAAGATAGGACTTTTAGTCATGCGAGCGGCGAATTATGACCACACCTTTGCGAAACACGCTGTATACTGGTTAGTATAAAGGTGTTTATAGCATGTATCACGAGGCTGCAACTTCATTAGCAGGTTCCTAAGCTCGCAGGAGATTATATTAGGCGCAGATCTAAGCTCTTTGGTGACGCGATTGTTTGATACTGTGAAGAGGTTATCATGTATGAGTAAATTTTGTACGAGCATTATCAACAATCTGCATTTATAAGTTAGTTAGTGGTGGTGTGCGGTGTGTTAGTGGTGTTAGTTAGTGTTAGTTAGTTAGTTGCTTCGCTCTCGTTTTGGTCGGAAATTATCCTACGGGCACGTAGTAAATATAGCCTATGGCACTTGGGGATAATGTAGCTTCCTATTAGTGAAAGAATTTTCAAAATCGGTTCTGTAGATCCAGAAATAACCCCCTACAACCTCAGAACTTACAAACCGTACTACTTTATAATATTAGTATAATATAGATGACGTGTTAGGTTCAACAAGAAACACTTTTGGGCATCTTCTTTACATAGTATAAAACAAAGTCGCGCCCGCTGTTTGTACGCTTAGATCTCTTAAACTACGCAACGGATTTCAAAGCAGTTTTCAGCAATAGATAGAGTGATTCAAGGGGCAGGTTTATATGTGCATCTACATTGCACCCGTGCGATGTCGGGGCGGGTCGCTAGTTAATGATAGATAATTACTAGCTTGGTTAACTAGATCGTATTAAAACCCTTTAAGGGGTTGTTCAGTTATAATATGGCAACTGCTAAACTATAAAATAGTGTGATAGTTGGAGGGGTGTTTGTATGTTAAGAGACTGAACTCACAAAACGTAATTCTAAGAAAGGAACACATTGTAAAATTACTCTGTCGTCTAACTAAATATAATATGAAAAGAAGTGAAGAAAAACAAAAAAAAAAAGCATCAACCATAGCGACTTAAACAGTCGGGACCCATTATTGGTACGATTTAAGCCGGTCTATATATGTTAATGGGTCCCGACTATTAAGTCGCTATGTTCTATGCTTTTTTTTTTACGCAGACGGGATTTTTAATTTTTTAAATTACCGTTTTTTTTTTTTACTTTTATTGTATAATTTTATTATTGAATAATTTTTATTTTGATATACCCAGTGTCACTCTCACAGTAAATACGAATCTAACGACACCTCTCAAGCTAAAATCGAGCCGTTCAGGCCACAGAGCGTGCTAAACAATTATACATGCATACGAACATACACATGGATGCGAGTTGCACGGGACCGGTCAGTGTGGCGACACTTGGGGGAGGCCTATGTCCAGCAGTGGACGTCTTTCGGCTGAAATGATGATGATGATGATGACGAACATACATACATACATACATATCTCGAAAAACATAACCCTCCTTCTGGCGCAGTCGGGTAAATACGTCGGTATTTGAATCGAAAATACAATAATCTTATAGCATTTTAGTTAAATTGTTTACAACTAGCACAATCAGTATCCTTAAATCCTAAAATCATTAAATTATTTATGTGACGCGAGTACTACTTAACTTACTTAACTTTAAAATCGATGTATTTACGTTACGTTTACACTGTGCGCTCGTGCCGGAGCTGTTCAGATGACGGACTTTTGTCGTGGTACATTGTTATTCGTCAAAATGAATCGCTTACAATTGCATCGAATGCTACACGAAGGGACTAAAAGTTCTGAGTATAAGAAGTCACCCGAACGAATCGAACGAAAAGTGGCACGGGTCGCACAGAGGTACGGGAAAGTCCCCAAAAATATTGAACCAACGTGCTGAGGCTCATCCAAGCACACAGCGGACTTTAATCCGTGTGTGACATTTAGTGTGGAGTGGCGCACCTATGTACGATGACACATCGGATCGCATAGCATGTGCGTTAAGTCCATGGAAGTTCTCTGCCGACATTTCTTAAACGTATTGCGTATTCCTCGCACACAAGTCCCTTATCTACGGAGGCCTTTACTGGTAGCATTCAGATCATAACATCACGCCTTTATCCCAATAGAGTTAGGCAGAGGAGTACTTATAGTAAACCCACATTTCGCCAGGTATGTTTGAGTCCCATGTAATAGGCGAGCGTATTGCCAACAACCTGCAAATGATCCGGACTCCAGGCTGCGACTGGGAATTTCCTCATACAAGTAGTAAATTGTAATAAATAAGGTGTACTTGTGAGATAAATAAAAAATAGCTTTATTGCTCTGAGATAAGGTTTAAATTCCATATGAAGTAACGTGATGGTTGTGTGCGCAGGCGGCGGGCGGTGAGCGGACGCGAGCGAGGGACACATGGCTGCGCCGACCAGCTGATATCATGCCGGAGGCGGCGCGCAGCACCGCCCCTACCTAGGCGATCACACAACGAGCTCCACATTCACGGGTACATACATGTCATAGCATCATAAATGTCGCAGTTCACTGATGAAAATAGCTCAGAAACTGGGAAAATTAGCCTTGTTTAGATGCCTTAGTAGGCCTGCCATAAAATGTAACATTTTGTAACACACAAAAACACGGTTGTTAAAAAATTAAACGAAATCGAATATTTAATAAATACAATTAAATTGAGAGAAAATGAACCGACAGATTATGTCTTGGGGCATTCATTTCGCCCTAGGCAGGTTTTTCCATTGTTTAAATATAATATTAATTAATTGTAAAAATCAAGCTTTTCAAGTTGGCGATTTTAGTTATTAAGTTTCTGTTTGAAAGTGTGAAGTTACTGCGACGTTTATGGGGTATGAAGTCGGCTCACTAAATAATCGGGCACTCAAAATATTATATTTATAATAATTTCACTATTGCTATTCTTAGATTTAGGAGCGTTTGTAAAAAAAAACGGTTCCTTGTCAGAATTCCAAATCCACGGATATTTATTTCTACTTATTGAGTAGTAGTCAGATAAATTATTATGTAGTCTTTATTCTTCGTCGCTGTGAATCCTAAGAAATGTAACGTATTTTCGTTCGCTGTGTTTTTAAAATTGCAAGGCTGTTTTCCCCATAAAACTGGTCTATTGAGTCCACTATTTATCAGTGAAAAAAATAAAGCTACGAGATTAATATAAACACAAGAGAAATGTTCAGTAGATTTTCTGGTCGGTCGCAGAAGTTGAAGTTAGTTAACAGGGGAAGGATAGGGGTACATTGTTCATACTAAAGGCACATACCATAATTATTGAATTAAAACATTTTGAATTACTTTTCAAAATGTTTTTAGTCTAAAAAAAGGCTCAAACATGTGTTGTTGTTAGAACCTCGTACAGAGGAAATTAATGTTTAAAAAAATCTGACGAATTGATAACCTCCTCCTTTTGGAAGTCGTTTAAAAAGCTATGCATGTTTTAATTAAAGACTATAGAAAGACTGATCTCGTCAAAAGTCGTAATCAATAACGCGAGGTGAAAAGTTATCAATTTCATTTTCGTAATCCCAATGTCGATGTACAGACTCTGCACAGCAAGCTACTACAATCTGTCAAATTTCTTTAATAGATTTTCAATTTTATCTATAAAGCATTAAGTTCAAGGTTAATTAGGAAAATTTTACATTTTTTTTTGATGCTTGTTGTGCTGGCGTCTGTACACTAATCGGTCCAATAGTAAATACAATAAAATATAATACCGTTATAGGTCTAACGAACTTTTAAATGACAAAGCGTTTATAACATTAACTCGGTAGAATATTGATAGCCATACAGCATGCCCGTCGGTGCTCTTGACGTACGACAGATTGCTCTAATTCACAAACTTGGTTACAAGGGTCGCCGATATCGAATTATGTCCACAAAACTTAGGGCCACCCCTTTAGTAGATAGATATACTAGTTCCCTTTGTTCTACACCGACAAACGCGACGAAGCGTTCCGATTCGATATTATCAAAGTTACCATTCAGTAAAATCAACTGTGCTACGCTAAGCGCTACGTACGTAGCACCGTAGCACCGCAGCGCTACGAGGTGCTACGCCGTGCGTCTTTGTGTTTGTGCCACTTGAGTTTTGATATAGTGACTTGACATCGCTGTTTCGTGTCGTACCACTTTGGTTCGTGTCACATTCAACGATCATCTGTTATGATAAGCTAAATATAATATGCTTGCTCCCTCCATCCAATTAATTCAAAATATGGTGGCTAGCGAAGAAGTAAGTGTTTTAGTTTTGCTAATGGGTAGTTCATTCTAAAAGAGCACAAAAGCTAACATATATAAGAAAATAATAGCTTGCTAAATAATAATCAGTCAGAGTTAATTACATTTATAGGTGGTTCCGTAGAATTTGTTGTTTCGCATTTTTATTTTTCCTGGCACAAAGTGTGTGCGCATGACTGATCACACAGCGAGCTTATAATGAGAATTTCACATAAAAATAAAAAGCGGCCTATTTGCGGAAAGTTGGCTCGCGTCGAACACCGATGCTCATGGGAAATTTTTGTCATTGAACAGAACTTTTGCTCATCGGGGAGTCGCTGTTTAACAATTTATGTGTATGTAGACTGTTAACACGTTACCTTCTCGGTTCCACTCCGGTAAATATAAAACAGAGAGGCACGGAGGCCCGGCCTCACCGGGGCCCCGGGGAAATTTTGTCGATCATTTGTGTCAGCAGAGTATGTACTGTATCGATACACGCGTTCGTCGGCTCATACCGTTTATCGTTATGTTGTGTGAAGCAATCCCGCGTCGATGATGGCTGCAAGTATCTGGTGATGTTCATGCTAGCATTAAAACTTACGAGCATGGACTTGTATACTCACCGGTATGGTGTCGTATTATCGATGGTATCCTAACTAGTTTATCAAAATCAAAAGTCAAATGATCGCTTGCTTCGGTGAAGGAAAACATCATGAGGAAACCAGCACGCATGAGAGATATTTTTTGACGGCATGTAAAGCCAAGTCAGAGGCCCACGGGCGGCATAAAAACTCTGACATCCAGGTTAGGCATTAAGCACACGATAAAGAAGAAAATTAAAAGGAATTTATTCAAATTAGGCTGAAAACAATCGGCACATTTTGAACATCAAAAGAGAATGTCATTAAGACATTCTCCCAAAATGCTTTGGCAGACCCAGTCCTACTGGACTTAGATCACTCTGATCATATGTCATTAAAACGATCTTTGGTGGCTCCCACACAGCTGCAAACAGCGCCCCCGTGACCGTATATAGAATTAAACTAGTTTTAACACTACTATCACTGTGGTTGCTATAGGGTGTCATTGTTATTTGGTTTTTAAATATTTCAGTACCATCCTGGAGTCTAAACTCCAGGCTGGTACTAACTGCTAGGTGGTAAGGGCACAAGTCTAAACTTGTGCCCTTTTTGAGTTGATGGCAATAGGATTTGCAAACAAAAGAAAATGAAACAGCGAAATTCGGATGTGCTTTAGATACACGTCTGGCCAACCTTTCAGTGATTACAAGTGTTATATTATATGTTTTGTCATTGTAAAGACGAGACTCGACTAATATGGGAATCAGTAGCATAAAACTTTTTAGATATAATAATGGGTGTAAATAGACCCTTTACGAAGCTGAAAGGTCATTGCGATAATTTTTTTGTTCTGGATCATACCTGGGAACCTTGTAGTTACGGAGATGTTGGAGGTCAAAGTTCCAACCCGTTGCTCCTCGCGTACCGCACCACGCGCCACGTCTCCATAAACAACATCTTATATTGCCATATGTTTGAGTTTGGGCGTGCGCTAACGCGGGCCGCTGCACGCACCGCGTCTCCGTAAATGAGCACTAAGTCGTAATTTTTCACCCCAAAAAAAATCGTTTCCCAGCAATAATTTTTGCGTAGAGTTACTTAGTATGTGCAGATGGCTTGGTTGACGGCTTCCTGAAGTGTCTGTTTACACCTTGGTGTTATAGCATTGTACGAAGCTGGTTATTGTAAACAACTAGGTACCTCTAACTAACTACTACCTTTTCACTATAACGTTACGTAAATTCAATTTGGGAGTGCAGTAGTATGTAGTCCCCTGGCATCTCCACGGTCACATATCTATCTATAAAGTCAAGACTACAATGCAAAGTCAGGCTGACTTGTTTGTTTGACTGTTGATTCGGCTTTGCTTTGAGGCACCGACTGCAGCCTCCTGTTTGTTTAGTAAGTTCTAAGCCTAAAGCTGGACGAATTTGACGGATGCAACCTCTACCTGAGGTTTTGTTAGTTCAATTTGATCATCAACTGATATATCAATAAAACGTACTATATATTTTCGAATTAAAAACATTGTATTTTGGTCGATTTCAACAAAAAAGTAAAATAAAGCATTTAGCATAAACATAATAGTTTAAATTATAATACCCTGTTTATATTTATTTGCAAAATCATGAACATTTATGAGAAAAACAGATTTGTTCGGAAAAAAACTTGCCTTACGCAGAATGGTTTTGTGAAAACAAATCACAATCGAGCACATTTTATTGGAAGTAAGCCTACCTGGAACCCTGATCACGTTGGTCAACAACATAAGCCCTACTTAAGCCAAACAAGTATTATAGGCCGTTGTGTTTATCAGAGCGCTGCACTGCCGCGTTCTTCCTAAGGATCGCTCAAATCCCACCAAATTGCTAGTTTAGGAGCCCCAATACTCCCTGATGCCCATAATCATATATGAGGGATGTCGACGAATCAGTTCGTGCGTGAAAATGGTACCCAAAGCCGATAAGAGAATGATAGTTATATTTGCCCATTCGCCTTGTTCTTGTACAGAACAATAACGATAATGTTCGTCAGTTATCACCACCATTGTGTTTAATCAGACACTATAAATTAACAGCGTGGGCTGTTAAAATTTTATTACTGTTAATTTAATATGGTAATGTCGGAATCGGTTATTGCTCTAAATATTTAGTGTATCTACCTACAATTTAGATTGTGGTAATAATGAGCCAATCCAATCATAAAATGACACCTAATATGTTACAAACGTCGAAATATAAGCACCTCGTGCTTAACAGAGGCTTTAACACGATCGCGCTGTGTAAATGTAACATAAATACGTCGATTTTGAAATTAAAAAATATTCGTTTCACATTTATGCTTTCATAATATTAAGAATTGATTTAACTAAAATGCCATGATAATTGGCTCCATTCACTCCAATACACTGGCTCCTGCAACACAGTTTCAACTATCGCAGGAGTCAGAGAATCCAATAAACCGTGTACAATGTTTTTATGTTAATAAATATATTTTGATTTTTTTTTATTTTGAATTGTATTTTCGATTCAGAAATCGACGTATTTACGTTAAGTTTACACCGAGCGCTCATGCTAGGTCTCAGATGTAGTGGCGAAGCTGTTCCACGTCGGTCATTAGTTACGTGTCTCATTTGCCACGTAGTTTGAACAACAGTTTTTCTTTCTTATTCTGTTCGCGGCCTCTCATTAATGCCCATACCTTGGATGGAAGCTATGCTTATTATATTTTTCTAATGGACCGGCCCAAGGCCTATAAACTCTGGACTTGGGTAGCTTTTAGACTTTCGAATAGACTACTGGACTTCTCTGGCCTATCAAACTGCCTTTCCACAAAAGTTTACAACGCTCCCCCGGCGCGCAGCTGTGTTAAACACAACTTAAAACACAGACGCGTAATACAAAAAGTTAGTCACTTCCCCAAGGGAGCCTGAAAAATAGAAACTCTATTAAGTTTCAAAATATTATTTTGCTTTATTACCTTCGTGGGAATACACGCCGTTCTAAGCAAAGCCTACATGGGAGTACTCAGTATATGGCTATGTAATGTGTCCGGTTATGGACTAGGGATATTTTAGGTACTTATGTGGATTTGATTTGTTGCTTTTTTTGTTTTTTTTTGGAGTTAATGGTTTATCTTAAAATTACAAAAATGTGAACTCATTATTTCGTATTGTAAACGATAGACAAGTTGTTGCCCTGCGAATAAGCCTAATTATGTCTCAGTACGACCAAACCTTTTGGTTTTTGTACAAAGAACATCTCAACAAAAAAAAAATGGCCGCCAAATAGCAGGGAAGTGGTTTGAATCCAAGTGTGTAGCGAATTTGTGTATTAAAATAGTTGTATATAAGTACTTAGAATATCGTTAGTCTATGACCGGACACTTTGTATAACATCGTAGATCGAGAAAGCATGTTTTCAATAGTCGGTGATGCCGTTAGCCAAGAGTATCACGTTCCTGGTTTTCAAATCTGAAATGTTGAATAGCATTGGAAATATTGACAGCTTAGACAATAGATCTAGCGTAGCATAATGATCGTTCAATACATTGTATGTCTGTTCTATTCCGAACATAATAGGAGCTGTACCAATACGGACTGTCAGTATTCCGTAACATCTATTCGGAAACTGGTAGAGCGTAACTCTTAATCATAATTAAAGTGTCTGCATACAACATAGTCAAGAAGAAAAGCCAAAATATTTAACACTTATTCGTATTCACACAACAAAACGTCGTGTAACTTTTCGGTTGAGGGCTCTTCGTATGCATGAGTGTTTCGTTCTGGCACTCGACTCTCGGTACTCGGCAACCGGCAACTTTTCCTCAGGACATACATGAATAAGTAACGGCATTTGTCGAAGAAAATGAGAGATTTGCCGGCAGTTTAGTTAAAAGCGGTATACAAGCCGACGGCAGTTTGTGTGTTTGCACAGGACGGCGTGTGACCTGCCGGCTTAAGCCTAGCTCACAATAGCACATTGTTACTATTATTTGCACGACCCGTTTTTCGAATTAGTGTTATAAAAATATAAAACTTGTGTACCAACTTGGGACACACTACCGTCTCGACGGTAGTGTGTCCCAAGTTGGTACACACACACAAAAGTTGGTCACAGGACATGTTTTCTAGTTAAAATTTCATTCGTCTGTTAAACAGGCGGATGTAATGAAAGCCACAGTGTACCCTTGTTTGTAGAGGACAACAGATGATAATGTAAGAGTAAATATTTTTAACCCTTCTACCCTTTACGTATTCGAGCTAAATACATGATTTCTATTTTCGTACATAAGTAAGGAGGTCGCTACCTACGCTTGTTGTGCGTTTTTGTTGTTCACCGTTGTACAGGAAGTCAGCAAAACGTTACTGACGACTGCTCTCGCATTAGCTTTTCTCAGAACAACGTATTTTTCCTTCATTTGTTTCATGAAAAAAAACTCGCTTGTGTTCTCGTGGAACAATACTAATAACAAAAAACAAACAAGTATTTAATTTGCGGGAGTATTTTGTGAACTGTTATCCTTGTAGACGGAGTAAAGGTTAGTTTAATTGACGGATAGGCGTGCTGTTGTTTTGAGCTTTCAGATCTTAATGGACGTTTCGAATTCAATTTCGAACTGAGAGCGATTTTCGTTTCTGTTATTCGTAAAGATTTAGCTGTTGGGTTTACGCCTTTACATAAACAAGCAGGGAATCTGAAATACACACTTAGAGAAAAATCTGGCGTTTCCAATTTGAGAGGTATCCCCCCGCGATATCCATGCAAAGGGTATCGTTTGAAGAAAGCTATTTGATTTTTGTTAAGGTAGCAGTTTCTATCTGTCTTGAATTCAATGTTTCGTTGAGGATTAATAACGACGTATACACGAGAGTTAGCACGTACATACCTTTCTGCTTTCAAAAGATTCATGTAAACGGTTATAATGACTAGCCTTACGGCAAATCATTTCTACAGCTAATAAAAATTTTACTTCGATCTCGACTTATGCTCGAGTGCATCGTAAAATAAATAAACGGAGTTGCAAAATTGCGACCGCGGAAATGGAAAAATACTTGGTATCCGCCATATATGGTTCTTTATTATTTTATACTTGGAGTGCAAGCGGAATATAAGATTTGTTTTCTTGTACAAACTCTAGCGGAATCAAATACATAAAATTTAAGTTCTTAATAGAGATTTATGTCTATATTAATAACTAGATCCAAAGTTATCTAGGTCTCTCTGTACTTAGGACGATTTATTATTTTGTATCTCATATTTTAAACTTACAAGTAAGCAACAACAACATTTGCAGAGAAATTGGAACCAAAAATATCGCAACAGTGGCTTACTAAAAGTGGAAATCTTTTCCGATAGAGAAATTGTCGACATTGACACGTTGTCTTTGAGCGATCTCGTGTGCCCTTTTATACCAACGTGTTACGTTACTTCACTGCCTTTAGTGAGGTCCTGCGAAGAGGACATTATTGCCAAAGAGGATATAAGGAGACATTACAGCGGAAGATGCTGGCTACACCAACAGGGTCGTGTATATAGAGCATTCCTCATAAAGTACATATGTTTACGAGCAATACCGCCGCACAGTACATGCCCCTCGTAAAATGGAAATACACCGGCTTCATTATGCGTGCTACCTTCGTCCAAAAGGCTTTTTCACAATCGAACTGAATTTAATTGCATATTCGAAGTGCTTGTGTTTCTGGGGCTTTATGTCGAGAGAATATATTTTTTACCGAGGTATAATTCTTTATTCCATACTTCTGTTAAATCCCCGTATTTATAAAGAACAAATAATCAAACCTCAAAGAGATTACGTAAGCCCAATCCTCTCAATGCGGAAAACGAATATGTGGCTGCAACCGTAAGAGCAAAATTACCCTGAAAATGCCTACGTGGAAAAATTCAACCTTGAAGAGAGAATAGCAAAAACAATTCGGTATGATCACCGAGAGGGAATCTGGATTAATCCCGGCCTCAACCAATTGCCGCAGTTTTTATTTTTCCTTAAAGGTAAGTATGAAAATTACTTTGGTTCATGCGCTGATATTACAAATTACAGCGAGTAACCTGACAAACAAATTACTTTGCGCGGATCTTAACAAACCAGGCGACAAAGTGATGTAACATTTCACGTGTGACGCAATGGAACAGAGCCCGAGGCGTAAAGAATGCTAACGGGAGGCAGAAGGACGAAGGGTGCACTAACTTAGCGTACTTTAATGTTGACATGGAGCACATTTGTGCGCATACTACCACGAGATACGAGTAGTACGCACTCGTTTCGATGAGTTATCCACGTCATAGCCGCTCGTGTCTGCGTCACGGTATCGTCACGCTTACGTCATGCCTTCTATGGTCATGCAACCAAGTCCTCGGCCGGTCCATGACCGCGCGAGTGAGACAACTATATAAACTACTTGTATTTAGAGGTTCATATTAAAACATTGTTGTTCCTAAACTAGTTTCCGAATTTCCCGATCCACTCGGCGTACCTTGAACTCTTAGAACTCGTATAAAAGAAAAATCGGATAAACTGGGAGTAAACAAAAGTTTTTCACGTTCATGGAAACAGCCAGTTTATCTGTTTCGTTTATGTATGTTACCTGCGGGTGAGGCCGGACTCTAGCCCATAAAACAAAAATAGATTTATTTATTCGACGTTTGTGTGGGCGTGATACTGAATTATTTGATAGTTTATAGCTGTACTGCTCTGCGGATTTGTTCGTATACATTAAACAGTTGTGTGAGGGTGGAGTTTTGTCATATTGTGTTGTTGTGTTATGTCACTCAACTTGTATAAGTGCCTTGTTCTTGAAAAGTGTCTCGATGAGAATAAATGTTCTACATCCATTTCCAATTATCGGATAGCCGTACACATACATAAGCAATAAGAGTTAACACGTACGCAGATAGTCCATTAGCTTAATATAGGCACTCGTGCCTTTAAGTCGATAGTCGTGATCTATCTGGAAACTCATATCCGCTTAATTAAATGCTAGCGCAGTAATCTGATTACAGAGGTCAGTGAAATCAACGTGTACTTACCAACCCAGCTAAATGTATTACATACTCGACTGCCCATCATTGAATATGAATGCCTTGCTGATATTTTTAGGGAGGAACAGTTTCCGGACCCGTTTTGTTAATTAAAAGACTGTAAATCAATTATAAAGTAATGTAGAAATGTTGGAAACAATAGTACATTGTTCACCGAGAGGAGAAAGTGACCGATTACCGTCGAGGGTGTTTGAAGCCCGAGCCGTAGGCGAGGGCTTTAAAACACCCGATATCGGGAATCGCACTTTCTCTCGAGTGATACATAGTGCTTTATACTACACCTACGAGGAAAATAAAAAACGAAAACTGAATCCTCAAACAACACACAAATTGAAAATGGCGCCAATGGCGTCTGCAATTTTCACATGTTCTTTTTTCAAATTGTTTATCCTGCCGCCGCAGGGTCGCACTGCCAGCCCGACACCATCCAACACACAGCTAGTGGCCAGTGTCATTTTGCGAACTTGGAGATAAAAACTCACTGTAAAAACTTTTTGGCTTTTGATATTTAGGTTACCGGCGCATAGTCTTACCGAAAATTAAAAAAGAAAAACCACGTAAGAAATGGATTTTCATACACTTTTCTCTCCCGCTCAGATGCGTTTTCTCCCCGCATATTTGTTCGATATGCAATGACGTACTTTCTACCGTAAATTTGATAAAGTATCAAGGTACTTTCCAAGCAGGTGTAGTATAAAAATAATTCCTAAAACGAAAATTTATAATACGAGTATGGAATGTTTAATAAATTCACTTGTTCCAGTTCCTCTTTTAAAACATTTCATCGAATTTCTGAATTACCTATATACTATTTCATAGTTAACGATACCCAAAATATCCGGAATAGTTTTTTCAGCCTTTATTCCGCGTTACCTAGGGAAAATTAAATTTTCTGATTCCGTTTCTGAATTCGATTTTATATTTCAGGAACGAATCTTTTGTATATTTGATATCGAAATTCGAACAGATGAAAACAAAATGTAACTATTATGTAGTTGTTTCTGGGAAACTGTGATAAAATACTGGCATAAATACATTGAATTGAAGGATTAAGTCAGCCCACAGGTATAGATATTAAAAGTATTCTGGAGAATCGGCTCAACTAAGGTATCAACATCCCGTTTAATTTGCCATTAGGCGAATAAAGAAATTCAAATTGAAAAAAGGGAAATCCGGATAATCAGATGGAATATAAATCAGCATTGGTGGGTTCGAATTAAGCGCTCAGTGCGATCCGGTCGGAGGCTTACGCCCAATCTCTACTAATAGCATCCAATTCAGGAGTAGGAGAATCCTATGTTATTTCAAATGTACATCGCATTGGATTGATTTAAGGACATTTAAGATTACCTTAGCTTCTGGGATTGAATGGACCATTAAAAGGAATCGTAGAATTCTGGGTCAAACTCTTCGTCTGTGAGTTAGATTTTGTATGAATTTGGTTCATCTGAAATCAGGTTGGCCGATTTCTAGAAATATAATAAATTTGAATAATATATTTCAATCAACAAAGGATTATAAAATTCAACATAAAATAACACATTTAACTACAAGAACCCAACAGTCAATATTTCGATTGCTCAGAAAATGTACTGTGACACTTACCCTTGTTAGGGGGGTTGTCAGCAGGTAGGTAAGTAGGGGTTTGTAACAAATAAGAGCTCGATGATTAAGTACACTTATTATTTATTGATGAAACTTCCATGGCCGTCTCACGACTCGATTGCAGAGGGGGGGATTGGAGAGGGGGGTAAAAATGTGGTAGGGAACACTGGCTTCAACCGTCTTCAACGATGATGGTTCTGCCTTAGAGTCTGCCCGCAACCAACGGCTCTAGTTCCAGGTTCTGTCTCTGGTAGCTAAACAGCGTAGGGTAGGTGTCACTATGCAGCAGAGGACCTTCTCCAAACGTCCTTCACGACTTGCCGAAAGGGTTGTAAGGCAGACTAGAATCCTGGAAATCCAGACAGAAATAGAAGCGTAAGCAAGCTGTCGCAACCATGTTTCGTAGGTCCAAAGGTCACAGTATCCCAGATAGGAAAATAGGAAGAAATATAGCAGAAAACTAGATTTAAGAAGTTCTAAGAACACCTCACAATTAGCCCTTCTAATAAAATACATGGAAACTTACCCTAGAGGGATTTCGCAGCGTATTTAATAAAATTATTTAGGTACGATCGGAGCAAGCGACACAACCGTCACATCAGTGCTCTCAAAACGACTAGTCATCGTCCCTACCGAGCCTGACCGAATCGCGACTCCTCGGCAACACTCGGTATTGATCGTTTTGGAGATGCGCGGGCGCATAGAACCGAAGACCCTTTAATTTAATGTACGCTCGTAGGTTATAACATTATTTAATTTTAATGATTTATTTAAGTTTTATGTTTACAAAGATTTTATTAGGGTAATGTTTAAAGTTGTGTGTAAATAGTATAGTTTTTGAGGGACAGGCAATTAAACCTTTGCGCGAATCCTCAGGCCCTGGCCCTGGCCAGAATCCTGCGGACCATTAATGGACTCTGATTTTATGAAAACCTTAACGTATTTCAATGAAAATCAATTAATGAATCGTAAATCGTCTTCGCTTTAGATCAAGACAAAACCATAAAAAATTCAGCTTAATCGGTTGAAGATATCTGCTTCAAAATTGAGTTGCAAGATTCCACCCGAATAAACATAGTACACATACATAACATAACATAGTTACATACATACATTCATACATACATTGCAAGTTAAATAAAAGCTTTTAATAAAATAGGTCAGCAATAACAAAGAAACAAACATCAAAAACAAAAAATACGTGTCGATACTAAATTAGCAACAGAAACGAACTTCTTAAAATTCTAAGTAGCATTATGGTGGGATTAAAATTTTGAGATACTTTGAAATAATCTGGTATTATGAAAAATATGAAGAAAAAAAATGAAAATTGTGTATGTTTAAACAGGTACGGAAAGACGCGGCTCCAGACACTTTATTCTGACAGAATATTTACTGAAGTATCTGTTAGTGTCCGGTGTCCACAATCATAGTCCGGACGACATCCTCCTAGGTTGACCTAGAGATGCCATATACAAAAAAATGTGTCAGCAGCCGGTTCACAAAAAAAAGAAACAAAAGTAATTTATTCAAATTAGGCTGATAATTAATCGATTGAACGTCAAAGTTTTCAAATTACAGTCCCCCAAAAATGCCTGCCCTTCGACACTACAAACTCCCCAGCAACACATCTGTCTGTTAGGTTAGAAGAACCAGATCCACATCATCCACAATCTGTCCGTATCGGTATGACCGAACCTCAAGCTGACCATACGGGTCCCTATATGCATGTTGGCGCTCCGATCCGTAATTTATACTTTAATCAACGGTCCCCGCTCAGCTCCGGATATGACTGGCATCCGCTTTGAGTGCACTGTGCAGCTCTATAATTTACTCGCTCAATTACATTATTTATTTTAACTGTCTGTATTAGTTCGCATGCCTTTTCTAAAGTTTGATTTAGTCGTTTTACATTTACTTGAACGTTAATTGTGTTAGGTTGCTGATAGATATGACGGGGTGTCAGGATTTACTCCGCTAGGCTTCTACATCATGTGGACAGACGATGGGTTTCTTGCTATGAAAAGATACTGAGCGATACACTGTTTCTAGTAAAACTAACAAATTACTTGAGATTACAACTTAGCACAATAACACGGGGCACAATGAATCGGGTACAGTTCTAAGACGTCTTAACTCGGCCGCGATCAGACACTGACTGTCGTCCTGGCTCAGCGTTTGTGACCATCACGGCTCTGTAACAAGCACGCTGTGGTGTGGGTAGACTTGTAAGTAGGTCGATTGATGTCACAACCGTGTACTTGTGATTCATTTTAAGCCCGTGCCAATGACCATCTCCGACAGGTATATTGGGCTCTTGCCTACCCATGGCTACTGTTCACTTGTTGTCATACGGCAACTTGTTAGGCGTCTACTCTCTCACCTGTACAGTTTTTTGTGGATGTCAATGAGTCATCTGTCAAGAGTAGTATCTACTCCTGTTTAACCTTACCGTACGCAACTTTACGCCTTTTTTTGTCTAGTCGTGTAAAAACATCCACCTTCTACTTCATCGTGTCGAAAATTTGATTGGCCAATACTTCGCTCGATCCAGTTCATCATCAGTAGCAGCGGAGAGATCGCTTTGGCTGCCGCTTCTGGGCAAGTCCACTTCCACATTCTTAGGCAGCTTCGTCAAGTCTCGGTCTCGGTAACTGTAAAAGTGGGGAATCTACTTTGTTCACCTGGGTGATGTCATCGAGGTGAACAAAGTGGAATAAACCATACCTATCCCCACTTTTACAGTTACCCATTTCGCGAAGATTTGTAATGCCAATAACATTGTTAATAACATTGCTTATCTCACCTCAGGTCTTTAGTTTCCATCTATATCTAAGAAGTAAGTAATACGCGCCACGGAAGCTGGCGGTGCACCTATTTATGAGTCGTTTGGGGCGGTACGTGCTTCAGGAACCACGCGCCACGCTATCGCTATCGCGTCCCTAAACTACTATTATGAAATGGTCGACTACTGAACACACGTACCTTGGTAGGAGTTAGTTTTCAGTCATAGTATTAAGGTGCTTTTAAAAACCGAAGCCCAAACCGCAATCGCAATGGCAGAACGCATCGAGACACTCTGCAAGTGGGAAAAAACACAGAACTAAAATCAATGTAGCCAGTTTGACATATTGATGTATTTTTTCTTGACAATCAGCGTCATCTTGAACTGCACACTTAAAGTAGTCACACTGTACATCTGGTTTCTGTGTGAACATCGCTGCCTGTCAATGTCACCATTTTCATAAACGGTGACAGGCAGCAGTGTCGCCATCTTTGGAAGCATTTTTATAGAGTTACACTGGAAACAGTCGTGTCATTTTATTTAATTTATTCTTACACAATTTTATATTGTGATGTATATATATACATGCAATTTACATATTATTACAACTATTCATAGTTAACATTTCAAAGAGAAATCCAAATTATAGTGTCAACAGTTTTAGATATAATGTCAAAAGATTTTAAATGTAATGGCAAATTATTCTTAAATAGATAACGTCAAAAGATTTTAAATGTAATGGCAAATTATTCTTAAATAGATAATGTCAAAAGATTTTAAATGTAATGGCAAATTATTCTTAAATAGTTAATGTCAAAAGATTCTAGAAGTAATGGCAAATGATTCTTAAAATAGTGTCAAATGAATTAAAGAATATATATTAATAATTATTTATTTATCGCTACGTTCATTGAATGCGGTTGGGTGTTATTTGCCGCTATGTTGCTGTTGCGGCCGCTTTCAAAAGAGTACCTCAATGAGGTTATTATAACATCATTGGAGTACCTTATATTATTTGTGGAAATTCGTATCAGTCTTAGGTCCATGTGGAATTTCAGAAACATGGTGCTAACTTCAGAGAGCCGATCAGTCTTTGTCATAGTTGCAAGTTTGAATGCGTTGTGGCTGTTGAGTAATGGAGCTGTAGAATAAAGGGTGCGGTTTTAGGATAGTATTTCTGTGAGCTACACTAAAGCTAACTAACGTACGTATCAAACGACGTTTTTCAACACACTTTCAAGAAAAACATAAGTAGATATTTGAATGAGAAAAACATAGTATAAAAACGGTTTGACTACACGGCATTGTGAACCTAAAAGCGGTACAACAAGACCCATTTTTCAAGCAAGAGTCTTGCAATCAATGTTTTTTGTACGAATCGATAATGCTGACAAAAAAAAAGATCTACAAAGACGTATTATGTGGCACAATGGCGAGCAAGAAAATCACATAAATGATAATGAAGTAACTGATGACGCCAATTCATTCTAACCTCTCTTCCGGGGTTTTTGCAGTGAACACGTTACTACCTACGAGTACATATGTCATTAACTTCTTTCAACAGAGCTGGCGTAGTTCCAACTCTGGTTTGGGGGACAGAACTTTGTAGTCACTAATCAGTGACTTCCTACTTATTTTTATACTCGTAGAAGCTTGCTTGTTCGGGGATATGAGTGTTAATAGTTCGAGGAGAACCATATATCATACTTCTTATAAGTATTAAGAGGTTGTTGGTTGTTGTTGTTGGTTGTTTGGTTTCACGCCTGTGTGATAAGAAATTCTCGTTCCCCCGCCTCGGTGGTCTGGTGGTCGCAAGCACGACTGTTGAGCACCTGGGTTCGATTCCCAGGTCAGGCAAAGTGTTATTGGGGTTTTCCATCAGGAATTACTCATTACCCACTTGATGGCAATAGGCTAGCCCCCTTTTATATGGTATTTAAACATAACTGTCAAAATGAGGGTGTACTATTAGGTACACATCTGCTTAACCATTTTGGGATTTTAGGTGTGATGTTACGTTACGTTATAAGAAATTAGGCAGAGATGTGGGTATTTACCTAGATCCTATACATGTCGATACAGCCCGTAAACCTACCTAATTTCACCGAGTACATGATGGCCCATAAGAGTAAGTAGTCATTTAAATAAGTTGCAACTAAGAAATTGTGGTTAATGTAGTTCTTCAAGCATAAGTGGTGGTTGGCTGTAAAACGGGTGAAAGTTTAGATTCCAAGTACAGAAACCGCATCGTTTGTGGACTAACTTAAAGACAGCTTTCCGGTATTGTGTGCTATTGAAAAACATTTCATTCATTACATTTCATTTATTTCAGTAACAATTTTTAAATTGTATCGTAATTTTATAGTAATTTACATAACCATACACGGTAATTTTTTAAACGTTGGCAATACTTTAATTGAAAATGAAATCGCGAAAAAATATCAGCTGCTGCGTACATTTTTTACAGATATTTTTTTAGCGATTTTATGGTCGGTTTCTTCGTAAAAGTTTTCATGAGTACCTACTTCACGCTGTTAAGGTATTGCTTACGTTTAAAAATCACCCAGTATTTTACTTACAACTAGTATACGAACTATTCTGTTTCCCACACTCAGAATCTTTTCAAATTCAGGTAATGTCGAATCCCACCACAACTATAAGACCGCAATTCTTGTCTGCAAAGACAGCTTGCAAAATAGATTCGTTAATGAAAAATGTAAATTTTTGTTTTTGTTCCGCCGTATACGTCTTTAGCTGGCTTTCAAATAAATTTAATCAACTAAATGTTTCCAACCGACATGAAATAAAATGAATAGACACTTAATAATAAAAGTGAAATAGTAAGGAAATTCAATAGAAGAGGACCGTGGCGCAAAACTGAGCAATAAATAAGAGGATTACCGGTAAGTTATTTACGTTTGTAAGGGTTGGTTCACATTGGGGAGGAATGACATGCGGTGCGATACTTGCACCGCGGTACCCAACACGAAGGGGATGGCGTGTTCTTAGTTCACTCGCTTCGCTCGCTCACTAGACCCCGCAAGCCCCTTCGAACCTAATCTGTCTGAGTCGGAGTGCCCCAAGTCCCGAGCCCGCTAGACCGCGGTGACCGGCGGCGAAGCGATCCGCAGCGTACCACTACGCGGCTTGCTACAGCACATATAAGTGTGCCAGTTCGATAATGCACTATTCAATCATGATCATGTGGATTATAAGTTCGACCATAAAGAAATAAAGTACAAAAAAGAAAAAAGTCTTCTTTAAAATAGGTATTTAAAAAAAAAACTTGCGTGGTATTTTCTCTTAACATTTCAACGTGAGTTTACCCTTATACTATCGTCAATATAAATGTACAATTTAATATTTGCAGTCCAAGTAATTGAGTAGTTTATTTGTTCGCAACCGTAGAGAGGCTTAGTTCTAGAATATTTGATGTAGTTTAAAGTGCCTCTAAATGTTCGCAAAGATTGTGGTCTGAGACTGTCATGAATTTATTATGAAATGGTTGCTATCCGCGCCGGCTGTTCTGTTTTACTATTGTATCCTCTTTGAGAAGTGATATATAAATAGAATTTCTGTTTGTAAGTGATTATTTGATGTGTATAATTTAAATGATGAAGGTACCTATTCTCGAGGTAAAGTTTGTAGGTTTTGTTGTAGGAGGTAATCTCTGAAACTACTTAGCGATTTCAAAACTCCTTGTCCTAATGGGTAACTACATGCGTGCATTTCTTGCGGGGGAAGTCGCTGCTAGAAGCTAGTCTTCAATATTTAGGTAGATAATGAACGATTACAAGAAAATGTGACAGTGAATAAAAATTTTACTTTTTTACTCGTCTAAGTACTTTAACTAGGAACGTAGGCTTCTTACGATCGTTAAAGCAATCGGCTTTCAAGATTTCCCAAAGAGAAGAAAAATCGATCGCTTGCATAAAACAGTAGCGATTAATCTAGCTGTAGAAGCGGGCAGGGGGAATGAGATTAACTATTAATTAGTGTACCTTTCAAAGACAAATAGACTTAAGTAAGTCTACGTTGGAGCAATGCTGGTTCAGTGGCAATAGTCCCAACTCACGAAACAGGACATGGGCAGGCGCTTTATTTGGCGTAATTGATTTCACGACCACTGCTCTCAAAACGGTGAAAGTAAACATAGAGAGGAAACTGAAGGATTAGAATCTAAAATTCAAAGACATACACAAATCCGCATTAGCCCGCTTGCTGGATTGTAGCTCACTCCCTTTCACACAGACGAGGCATGTGCCCAGCGGTAGGAACAGTCTAGGGCCTAGATTGTTCACACATACATAATCGGCCTAGATCCTATGGATGTGTGTAAACATATCCAGGGAATAATTGATAAGCAATCATGTTAACAACATGTTTAACACAAGGTGGCAAGATTTTTACATTTAACGAAATGAATAATAAATTATTCAGAGCGAGGCGAATGTTGAATATGTAAATATGAGTAAATGTTTCAACTACTCGTACATTCACTTTGCATTTTCATTGAGCTCTTCATTTAGAAGTCGCCATGTTTAAATGTCACTGAGCGAAAGTGTTGCCCACATACTGGAAATAAAGGCTTTAAAACTTTTTGCATGTGTGCAATAATTTAAAATATATTGCGTTTTTAATTAAAGTTATTGCTTATCTTGTTTGCATACTCGTACATGAAAAGTCAACGGAGTATCTTTTCAGAAATAATTATAGCTTTGTGTAAAGTATACAGAAAAGGGCTTGTCTTCTCTCTGAAAGTTAATTTAATGGTGTCTAAATTGAGGGGTTTTCAATTTCAAAAGGCTTATTAGGCCTTTTTGTCTGACATTTACGAGGATGTTCTCTGAAATACGAGGAGAGTGTTTTACTAATTGTTTAATGTTATTGTTGAAAAATGCATGACTACCCAACCAGCAAAATTGTACTATAACTAAAGCTTATTTCGCAAATAAGTTTTGTAAACGTGATATAACGGTGTTTATGGTGAGAGCATGTTGTATAACGGTGTGTCACAAGACTTTTTTGCTCTATAAGCTTATACAGCCAAAATGTTCTTTAAGTTAGTGATGTAAACAATTACATTACAATTTTAAACAACCGTTATAGAAAAGTACTAAATAAGGCTTCATAAAAACATGTATACAACTACTTAGTTCAATAAAGTTGCTGATCGTTGCCCTTTTGTATCTTATTTAACCTATATAAGTTTACAATTTACCACTATAGGCCTGTCTCATTAATGGTTATTGAAACTCAAGAATACGACGTTTTTGTGATATTGTGTGTTTTGATGTATCTGCTATAGTACATAGTGTCATAATAGTCATGCCTCCTCAAAATCAGAGCGATTTGGTGATATAGCTGGGTTCGGTGTTACTCCTTATGTGTGAAATTTAAGCTATAAGAGTTTTTAAATCGCTGTTTATTAACATTCTTATACCGGTCACGAAGACACTTATTTAGCGCAGAATTATTATGTAACAGGGTTTTAAATACCTTTAATACACTGTAATGAAACCACTGCTAGCAATCAAAGTCCAATCGAGAATGCAAGTGCGGAAAGTGGTTCCGTACAAAGTAATATTCTATTTAAATAAAATCAAAAAGAAGAAAAGAAGCCAGCAAAGAGATAGTAAATGATTTAAGTGCCGATATGGAGTTCAGCTGTACAGGTGAAAGAACTTCGGAACGCTAAAGTGAACACAAAGCCGAGAACATAAAAACGAGCAATTATGCGATGAGCTGAAAAATTGGGCTATTGACATGACACACCACGCTCTAAGAAGTACAACTGATTATTATCTGAGCTGCATGATGTTGTTTGTAATAAAAGATACATTTACAAATTAAAAAAAGTACTTTATTTTAAAATAAAGAAAAACTGTTCACAATTCAATTCAACAGAATTGAAATAAAAAAGTGAATTGAATTTCTGTTCCTAGTCAGTTACATAAAATAATTATTAAAAATAGTCAGCAATACAGGGTGGAAGGAACATCAGACATCACAAAATTATACTATGAATTCGGTCGGTACGTGATTCTAAACGTCACTCAATTTTAAAGGTACAGTTCCGAACATCGCGACCGCTACACAGCCGCCGCAAATTCTTTTATTGTGAAGACACTGGAAAAGATAAAGAAAAAAGATGGGTTATTTTATCTACGCGAATTGTATATTATGATTTCAAAGGAACCCTAATTTATTTAATCACAATGGCGGTCACTACTTTCCCAATAGTACTAAAGAAGGCCTGTAGTCGCTAACATTACACTTTTTATTCTATAGTGGAAAATTATGGAACTAGTCTTCGATTAAGTTAATTTAAGTTAAACAAAACTCACTAATTTGAGAGGGGCATTAAAAATATCGTACTAAACTGTGCCTACTTAGTCAGTAAAATTGTGATCGCAACTCTATTTCACTGCCTGGGTCGCTACTACTAGCGCATTTTACTACTGCATGGACGCCATAATAAAAATCTTAATATTGTTAAATTACTTACCACTGTTTGGTGAAATAAGGAATGTAACACAATCACTATATCAACACACGAACTAAATGAGAATGAACGATTGAACGAATTATTGTGATATAGTAATGTAAAAGCACCACAATCACTATTACATAACATAAAAGTACAATAACAGCGTTACGCGTTACAACTACATCACTGTTTGGTGATATATCGCAGAGTAACATCAATTTTACCGGTCAAAAATGGTACGCCGAAGCTGCTATAGAACTAGTATATCAGCGAATAACGCTATATCTGCGCCAAATCCGGGTTGTGTAAACGTTCTTTGGTCTTTTATAGAACCGTTCACTAACACTAATTAGTTCTTGAAAAACGTTCTATGGGCTGCTATACGATAAGGTTTTGCTGGTTGGGTAATATACATTCAATTAAAAGTTTCTTTATGTATATAGAATGAGGTCTGAAAAAAGACGAGCACGCTCAATACATGTTTGAAATTCGATAGTTATAGGCTATAAAAGTGGTCCTAAAAACTCGAAACAATATTGTTCACATGAAGAAATGTTTCATTGTGAAACTGGTGTATTGATAAGACAGCAACAATAGAGAGTGGAGCACGCAATAGTGGATCAAATCAGATTGCTGTCACAAAATAATTGCCTCCGTGCGAAGCCGACCGAGCCCATACATTGAACACAAAGTAAGCGAAAAACGAGGTTACTTCAAACGGCAAACATTTTTAAAACCCAAACAACATAAGAAACCATTAAATCTAACCTTTAATTAAAGTACGGAAGTAAGCTCACATGACAAACAACCCAATAATCATGGGGATTCATAAAAACTAAATTATTTCGAGCATGTGTTACCATGGCGTCGTAACAATGCTCATAAAATGAAACACATGTATAGGAATGTGGAAAAATTACGACGATAAATTCACTAAACATGTTACATAAACATACAGCACCGGACTTCGGGAAACTGCTTGCCTAAATGGCTATTTCCTTCACCACAATTACACATAGGATATGCCTTAAGGTGCCTGAAGATACACAGAAATGTTATCGAGTGTAAAAAATAAGATCATCATAATATAGAACATTAAATTTTACTACCTATCTGTTTTGGAGTAAATAAAGAAAACATAAAAGACATCGGCCGAAACCGCGTTATTGCCCATTTTGCTATATGTATTACAGTCATATTTTCTTGTTTTATCTACAATGCATAAAACGTGTTTCTGCCTCAATGTTTGAGAAGTCATTTTACGTATAAATAAATATAAGAAGTAGGTAGGTACTTGTGGCTGGGGCGCGCGTCGCGGAGGGCGTTACCAAGTCTGTCGCCAAGTTTTGAGGTTGTTAACTTGATATTGTATGTGTACTAGTAACTTTAAGAAGAGTGTTGCTGGTAAAACAATGCAGTTTATTGAACTTATATAAGTTGTATGATCGAAAGAATTGCACATATTTTGACTTGAAAACAAAGTAATATATAAACAAGAAACTATCCAATGAATTTTGCAGTAGGTAGTTAAATAATAAATTTAAACTATAATCAATAGGAATTGGCTTCGACCGACAGCAATATTCTTTATCTAAATCCGATTTGAAAATAAAGCTTTGTGCACATTACAGCCAACCAGCAGAATGTCCGCAAACACGCCAGAGCAACGAATCGCCCATATTAGAGCACATAAAGCAAAATGTCGTCGGCGACGAGTCTCCGGAGAGTCGTCACGACGATCTAGCGCCGTCGTATCCTCAGCCTTATCATCTCGTTATTGGAAACCGAACAGACCTATCAATATCCAAGGCTATTTTTGTACACGGTTGCGTATAAGTTTGGTGGCTGTGGCTTAATAAATGAATCGTGTTACTAAAGTAAGCGAGTTAAACTTTCATTTTGTCAAAACTTTATAAACAACATAAATCTTTATAAACAGACTTCATGAAATATTAAGTAAAGTACCTAAATAAACTTTGAAAGTAAACCTAGATTTAGTTTTCAGATGTTCGCCGTGTTGTTACGGTAATACGTAAAAACTGCAAAAACTAAGACCATTAGCATGAACTCTAAAAATAGTTGGCAACACTTCTAATGAAAAATATCGCTTTTATAACGTCATATTAATTTTTATAGCTCCCTTCGGCGCGGCCGTCTGCGCCAAACGACTGAATACATTGTTTGTCCTTTCGAGTTTCCAACTGAAAAATTTAACTAGGCTAATAGAAAAAGTTTTGAAGTCCGATAGCGTCTATAAGGATCAACGTTGAGTGTCAAGATTTCAAATTGTTTTTTAAAGCTCAGTTATTCATGCAATTTTCATGGCTTAGCAAACTGAGGCGATCCCAACTAACTTATAAGGAAGTGGTTAAACCGCCCAAGTTCGCGCTGTTGCATCCTGTATCCCACGTATGCTAAATATAACTGGAAAGCAAATTATTCACTCAATCCGCCAAACATTTCTAGCAGAAAAGATAAAAAGTTACATTGAAAATAAACTGCACACTAAGAACGAGACAAAATATACTACGAACATGATTCGATCTCCTTACTAATACGAATGAATTTCATTACGGAGGATTAGGCTCTAAAGAAGTGAACTGATTCCAAATGAGTTGTTGAAAACTTGCTCGGAGCAAAGTTTACTCCAATGCTGTTTCGAAGCGAACAAGTTGTAAGAGTCAACTGTAGAAGGCGGACTATGTAGATGAAACTACGTATGCATTTATGCAGCCCTGGTACAATTTTTCCTGCCTAAAGTTAAACGTTTTGGTGATACCTCTTATTTTCATAGCCCAAACTAAACATTTAAAGTTTATTGTAAGTAAATACCTAAACAGGCATAGGAGCGTGAAAATCCAAAAAAGCAAAGATACCTAGTAGTGGCAGTAATCGGGCCGTCCTTTACTTACTGATTCACTATTACCAGTGCGATATAAAATCATCATCAGTATCCACAACCACATTTTTAGGTAACCGCTATAATTATACTGTCTGCCCCTCTCATTTTCATGTAAATAAAAAGAGAGGGCTAAACATCTTTTGAAGGAAGGCGTTTATGAATGGGACAATAGGGGTTGACTCTAGAAAGTGTCTTTTCTTATGTCAGTATTCTATCCGGCTCAATAATATTCACTTTGGACGTCTTTGATATCCTAAATTGCCGGCCCATTAGCAACCTTAATGCGCTCTTAATTTTTAATGAAGTAGCTTGATTCAGTTGTGTTCCAGTTAAAGTTGGTGTGTCATGTCAAGGTCTTGTGTTGTGTTAGTCTGATAGACTCTAAACTAAATGGTTATCATTTTTTAAAAGCTGTCGAAAAAAGCTTCAGTTATCAATCTTCAGTTACACGCATGGAGATAGTTTTTATTTTTTATTTCTAAGATCACATTACTTTTGTGTAGCAGTTTATATAGAAGACAACTGCTCTCCCAATTTCAACTGTATGGTGCCAACAGTCTCTGAGTAAAATGGCTGTGACATACAGACGGACAGACATACAGATGGACGGGACGAATCTATAAGGGTTCCGTTTATTGCCATTTGGCAACGGAACCCTAAGAATACTAAGAGTGAAAAGAATGGCTGAAACACAAAAATACCTTACGTACGTAGTGTCAATCTTTGTAATCTTAGGCAAGGTAAATGTGTCGTCTAATTAAACTTTGAGCACGTCGGAAATGGTGGCTACTTGAACTGACAAAAAATATCTTCTATTCACTACACAAAAGTGTACCTAATTTGTATACGCACCATGGAACATATTCAGTCGTCACAAAAGAGATCCTATCTCCTTAACTAAGGCAGAATTATCAAAATCAAAAGTCATTAATATAATCAGGGTTAAACATAGGCAAAAGAACGTCAAAACATATGAAGTTGCGGTAGATAGGTGGTAGAAAAATTTTGCACTTTGATCTACCTATACTTAGGCCAACAAGTAATGAAGAGCCATGACAGTACAGCTATGTGACGTTTATAAAGTCATAGTTAAGAGAAAGCTTTAGATAGGTGAGGATCTACATATGTCCGAGCGATATTAATAGTATGTAATGTTGCAGGCGCGCTGGAGGGCGGCGCGCTGGGCGGCGGCGGCGGCGGCGGCGCGCTGGGCGCGCTGCGTTCCGCCGGCTCGCCGCCCGCGCCCAGCCTCGGCGCCAGCCGGCACAGCCTCATTGGTCAGTACACTAGCCCTGTTGTTTCCATCACCCATAGTGTTGCCTGTCTTACTATTAACCCAATTGCAGACCTTGATAGCACTATCATCATTTTCATCATCGTCTGTCCCATTTTCAACAATGTTGGGGTAGGCTTCCAGTTTAACCAGATGCATTTAAAGTACTTATTTCGCAAGGAGCTGTCTATTTGGCCTCCACAATCTCACTGGGTAGTCCGATTCCTCTTGGTAAGACTATTTGATAAACCATTGTTGGGCAAAGACCTCCCTATGTCCTCTTAGGATCTCATTTCCCACGCCTCCTCGAGCCAGCCCTCGTTGTTATTGATACTGTTAGCCTCCCTCATCCACCTGCTGGGTAAAGGGTTCTCCCCTTGATTTCCAGAACTTCCAATCCTGGGTTAATATGGACCACTGGTCGTTGGTTTTCCCTCACAGTGACCACTTATACATAAAAGTTTAATTTTCCTTTAATTGTGAAAAAATTGTTTTGTCTGTCAATTTAAGACTAACCATTACTTTACTGCATTAATCTAATACGCTGTATGGACAAGTTTCAATGTTTTAGAATCAGTAACAATATGAAAACTAGAACATTCATAATTAATACTATAATAACATGTCAAACAATAACGGTAACGTTATTGTTTGACATGTTATTACTCTACAATTCAATAAACTTAAAATTCAATTTTCTCGTAAAGATTTCTTTAAAAGAAAACCTGCATACATCTGAAATTGGAACCGCTCTAGATACGCAGAGATAAGCTCACCCCTTGCAAATTGAAGCTTTAACTTGTCATGGACGAAATATGGGTTCACGAAAGAACACGACTAACGAAAAAAAAAACATAAAATAGTAAAGTCTAGCCAGTACAAATTACATCTTTGTAAGTGACTGAAAAGCTTACTGTTATTGAATTAGAAACTAGAAAATAAAAGCGTATTCCATGTTCGATGAACTCTTGCGAAGTCGCGATTCGTCTATTCATTAAGGTCATTGATTTGTACATCGCTTCTTATCGATTAGGTTTACTTGTGACTTGCCTTTTTAGAGCAACTTACTAATGAACTACTGCGGTTAAAGTTGTTGATGTGAGATGCCAACTATTTAGGTACCTAATTAAAAATGCCAAGAATGATTAACGAGGAATATTTCGTACTTATCCGTAGTACGTAAAGCGCATACTTTCGTTAGTGGTAAGCCGCGCTGTATAGCCGCTCTAATTTGGCGGCATAGTTTAATTAACAGGATTCCAAGTCGTATGTCCTGAGGAAATTGATGAGCAGTGTTGTGCGAGTCGCGACGAGACGCGGGCAGGCGCGGGCGCGGGAGGGAGGCGGGGGGGGCAATAGCAAACTCGTAAATCTACACTACGTGGGTAGCCCCACAGCCTGATTAATTTATTTGCAGACGATCCGTGCTACTCATCTGAAAAGCGTTATTTAGGCAGGATCCCGTAACCCCGCCCCATCCGTATCACACTAATTTCTTCTGTCAGCCTCTGAATATTTATTCGTTCCTCAACCTACCCCTGGTTGTGTGGTCGTGAGTCACACGCTGTAATCTATGTAATAGCTTGTAACAAATTAATGTAAGCCGCAGAACCGGCCGGGATCATCCGTTACGCGGTTTCCGTCTTTAGAAGTTACAACATTCCTCTTCGGTTACTGATTTGACTTACAAATGAGTTGTGATATCTGATATTAATTCTGCCGTTTTTCTCCTGCTTATGGAGATTCTGTTTCATTACTTTAGATTCTACAAAATAAATGTCGGTGTGTTTTTATTTTATAGTCATATTTTCAGTTTACTTCCTTTCCAAAAGCAGGTTGAAGCAAGAAATTCACAATTTTCTGCGACAAACACCAGACTTCACTTTGTAATTCTTTCCTCTCTGATTCAATTTGCCCAGAGAGTGGATAATCTCAACCCTAAACAGAATCCCGTGAATTCTATCAGCGTTGTAAATTATTCTAAATACGTTATCGGGAACAGCGGCTTGTTCTAAGCCGTATTATAATAGATAACCTGGAATTATTCATGTGGGACATTACACTGGGTGAGAAACTGGGAACTCGGAAACCGTTCGCATACATCGAGCAAAAGATTAAGTAATTAAGCTAAAATATATTCATTCATAAGTCGTATTAAGTACTATGATTAAAAGATTGTGCGCTAAGTGTTTAATCATTTATATGGTTCCCTCATTATAATAGATAAGTCTGTCATTAAGGAGGATGCGCCACAGGGTAACCCGCGAAATTCAAATTTTCTGACTATTTCATGAAAAAGCCATTCAATGGGATTAAATGAACTTAGAGGGCAGAATTAATGGTTTGAATGATTATAACTCTGTAAAGCCATATTTTAATCAACATACAACCTGACACTGACCTGCAAAATACGTCAAAATTTGAATTTTTCGGTGGTTGGTCTGGGTCTCCCGGCAGTCATTTGTAGATCTTTGACAGTTGATTACGAGTCAGAATCCCGATAACCCAGATGCTCGTTAACTTTTTATCGTTTTTTTACATTTTTTGTGTAGTAAGCAACGACCTATTGTCGGGCCTATGCTGTCCCCCCATACTTAAATACTAATACTGTAACATGATAATATTGTAACACCAAATGATTTGAAAAGAGTAACCATGGAGTTTCTTGTCGGTTCTTCTCCATAGGAAACGACCAACCCGAACCGTGCACCTTTTTGTCGACGTTTTATAAGTGCCCATCTAGGCCTATGTGAATTAAAATATTTTGATTTGATTTGATTTGATTTTTATAGTCTGATAAATAGTCTTACTAATAGGTATCGTATTACCCAGTCACTGTGGAGGTCAGATAGGCAGTCGCTCGATGTAAAATACAGGTATTCAGCTGCATCCGGTAAGACTGGAAGCCGATCCTAACATGGTTGGGAAAAGGCTAGCCATATGATGATGAGTCAATGTGTTAATTGAAACGAGCCTATGTCATAAGTCTGTGTGCCGCAGCTGCTGTTACAGGTAACATGTAGGTACAGCAATGCAAAACATTCCACGGGCTATATAAATAATTTATTTTCTTGCTAAGTCTTAAATTATACATAAAGGGTGTAAAAATACCCTTAATAAAGCACAGGGAAAGGCACTCGTTTTCCCCGTCTTTGCGATATTATTTTTTGTTCTGCACCATGCCTGGGAACCTTCTAGTTACGGAGATATTAGAGGTCAAAGTTCATTTTTAACCCAAAAAAAGTCGTTTCCCAGCAATAATTTTTGTGTAGGGTTACTTAGTTTGATGTACAGAATGCTTGTTTAACGGCTTCGTGTAGAGCCCGGTTACACCCTGTACCTACTACCTACCTATTAAAGTTTCCTTCAGAAGAGGTATATCCCCACAAATCAATTGGCTAAAAGGCTATTAGATTCACTAATTCTATATCAAGGGAAACGGGGCCAACTTACATTGTGTTTCTAGAACCCCTTGGGAATGATATGGATATTCTATTGATTGTCGCTTTGGGTTCCATAGTTCCGATATATATCATTCATTAATGTTAAATATTATCGGTGCCTTTGTTCTTACCTAAATAAACACGATCTCGAGGAAAAGGAAACGCTCAATAATGATCAGTTTTAGATATGTATTTAATGGATATGAAATCATTTTGCTGCAGATGCGTAACGCAAAGTTTGTCATTGCACGGATTGACGTTTTGGAGCCAAGAGTACAATGTCCTAATAGTATTCTGACACGTTTCAAACGACGTTTTCCAATACACTTACAAGTGAATCAATGTACTTATTGTACTTTAACATGGATGCGCTAGGGCAGCGCACGAAATTCAAATTTTCTCACGTTTTTTTTGCAATTTGCAGGTCAATGTCTGGTTGTATGTTGATGATATATGGGTCGCGCAAGTAACACGTATGTAGCTACAGAATTATTATCATTAAAATCATCAATACAACCCTCTAAGTTCGTTTAACCCCATTTATTATCTTTTTCATGAAATAGTTATTGACCTGATACTGACTTGCAAATTACAAAAAAAAATACGGAAAATAGAATTTCGCAGGCTACCCTGACGCTTTCACCTTATAGTATGTCGTTGACTGTGGTAATTAGCCCGTAGAAATGGTTTTATCAAGTACTGGAATAAATCTTTTAAGTTGCAGTAACGACATAAAATAATGTTCCAGAAGCAACTAGCCATTTTATGTTGAACTAAAATCTCATTTCAAAATGGTGGACCTAATTACTTCTATTGTTTTCTGTTCCATCCCCGCTCTCTAAATTACTTCGTAGGCTCAAAGTGCCCTTTGAACGAGACATTTATGATTGAATTCAGCCCGTTCAGGTGTTCGCGTGTAAATCGTGGCGGCAAACAAATCAGTGATAGGTGTGTACCACTGAATACAAACATGCCACACTCGTGCGTAAACGGAAAACTTGACTTGTGTAAATACAATCGGATCACGGTTTTAGGACAAATCTTCTAAACCACGAAAAGAAAATCGTATTTATCTGACGGATTGGTAGTTGAGATATCTGCAATGTCAAAATTCAATGCGACCATGGTAAATATTGCGAGATCTTATAAAAATTGGATTCGCGACTATGTCGTAGGTACTTGTTTTCTTCCTGCCTTCAGTCATTTTCTATTTTTTCAGGCTTTGACACCTTTGCCTTTCATTAAATTTTACGTGTATGGTGATTCATAAAAGTTTGTGTGAATAATTTATAATATCAATAAATTAAACCCTCCCTTTTCATTTCGATTTTTGAATACAATAATAATTAATTATCTTATAATATAGCATTTTAGTTAGCCCTTTTTTGTACACTTCTGTCTACTTGTGGAGAGAGTTGTGGGTTACATTATCTGATGTTGGCTTGCTGCACGCTTTGGTGTAAACTGAAAGTGCAGCAAGTATCTATCTATACAAATAAATAAATATATAACCAAATTACTATTTTGTTAAACTAGTTGTAAGCCCTATAATGTAACTGTTTGCTTTTCTTTTCAATAAAAAATAAATAAATAGTTAATTGGTTCGCAACAAGCACAACCAGAATCATCCATAGATTTGAATAATTTTTAATGAAACGCGTATTTTTAATTTTAAAATCGACGTATTTACGTTACGTTTACACCGCGTAAACGTAACGTAAAAAGCACTAATTCTAGAAAATGCATATTTTGCTTAGTATACATAATTTTTTCTGTTAACATAATAAGCTGTCGTAGAAATGCCTTCAGTGACATTCTCTTCGTATTACGTTCTATTAACCAGCACACAGCAGATTATGTTTTTAGGGTTACTTACCTCAAAAGGAAAAAAACGGAACCCATTATACGATCACTTGTGTGTCGGTCTGTCCGTCTGTCACAGCCAATTTACTCCGAAACTACAGAACCGATTGATGGTACATACATGTAAGTCGCTAAACCGAAGACGGACGTGTAACGTAAATTAATGAATTTTAAACATGGGGGAGTTTTGGGGAAAAATTCTGATTTTCCCCCAAACTTTTTTTTTCATTCTCTAGAATGAAAAAAAAAAGTTTTGCTAACTATCGTGTTACATATCAAATCAAAGGGAGCATCTCAAATATTTTTATTTATGTTTTTAATATAAATAGTTTTGAAGTTATTTAAGCCAATAGGTGAAAATTGACTATTCCCCCCTTAACTCCAAAACTACAGGGCCGGAAATTTTGAAACAAAACAGACCAAACAGAACAACAGAAACAGCTATATACAGGAAAACCTTTAAGAAAGCTATATCAACAAATAATAACAAAAAAAAAATGGGGGCTCGCCTACTACGATGCTACGGAACCATTCATGCGCGAGTCCGACTCGCACTTAGCCGGTTTTTTACTTTTGCTTTGATGTAGCTAATAGCCCGAGCTTTTTATTTGTACAACCCGCAATGTGGTCGTCTTAGTAACTATACCTTTGTTTTCCTATCTCGTGTCTTGCTATTATTAAGTTTGTTATAGAAAGTTTTTGAGTAAACAAATCCAATCATAAACCTGGTAAAAAAATCTCCATATTATTGAAATATCTTCGCTGCGGACATAATTTTTTGCTGAAAACATCTTTGCCCTGAAGCAAACGTGGGTCCAAAATGCGATTAAAAGCAGCAATTTTCCGATGTCAGTAGAAATGACATGCTAGCGTAAATGCGGTTACGGCCGACATTAAAATGTTATTTCACGTGGCACGGGCTGGGGACCCCCGATAATGACATGTTAAACTTATCATGGCTGCTGATAGTTTTCGAAATCGCTGGTAATTATTGCTTGTATTCGTGTGTGATGTCATTCGAGCAACAACGGTGTGAATTTATAGTTCCCGTGTGGCGACTTTATAAAAATTAATGCTGCGCAGTGACGAGACCGACTTTTTTTGTTTTGTTTTATTTACTACTAGCGGCCCATCCCGGCTTCGCACGGGTGGATATAAGATTTTTTATATTTTTATAGCCTATGTTACTCAAGGTGAACGTAGCTTTCTAATGGTGAAAGAATTTTTTAAATCGACGCAGTCGTTTTTGAGTTTATTCATTACGTACATGCACACAAAAATACAAATCTTTCCTGTTTATAACATTAGTGTAGATTTTTGCTTCGAGAGGCGCACCAGCGAAGACATTCTATCCATTTTCACATCCTTTGGTGTACGAGGCCCGGAAAATAGTCAACTTTTATTTTGCTTTTGTTGGATTTTTTGCGCTTTTGAATAAATTCCTTTAGAGCTGTCTACTAGTTAGATTATTCTTTAAGAGTTAGTAGATATTATTAAAATAGCTCACTACATAGCTGATACAGCTGTTGAAAAAAAAATTAAATACAAATCGATATTTCCACAGTTTCAGATGGTTTTCAATATAAGATCTTTAAGCACTGTTTTAAACTTTCACGGTTTACACTTACACATAAACTGTCACTTAAGGGATATCTTCCGTGATTGTCTGTAATTTTGAGCTCCCGATATTTCGACGCTGTTGCAAGCATCATGATCGCAGGTTGACTCAGTACCGGTACAGACTCAATATCGGGAGCTCAAAATTAAATACGATCACGGAATATCCCGTAAGTGACAGTTTATGTGAAGATCTTTAAGTACCTACATTCGTTTATGTGTAACCCCAATAAGTGTTTTGTTAGCAGTTTCTGCTCCCCGTAATGATCTCAAGCAAACAATACGTGAAAAACAAACCACTTTAATTTCTAACTTGGAACTTAATCAGCATTATAATGAATTTCTCTTATTACTAATAGTCTTATTACCTTTATCATATCGAGAACAGATGAGTGGCGTGCTAAGGGCACTCGTTTATGAATATTACCTTCAGAATTTAATATCTGGCGGGCAGCCCGCGTGCCGTTTCAACGGGAAATACTCCAGACTGCACTATGAGATATATACCTAAGTCTATACGAGTATTTGATACTTTGTCATTATTCAGTTATTCAGTATTCACATTTATGCACCAGGGTTTCATAAAATGTAGGAGGTAGAAACAAGGTGTAACCGGCTCTTCACGAAGCCGTTAACCAAACAATATGTATAACAAACTAAGTAACCCTACACAAAAAATATTGCTGGGAAACGACTTTTTTTTTTGGGATGAAAAATCATCTGTTACGTTAAAACTCAATGTAACGCAAAAAAAATGTGCCTGTTGGATGCATTGAATAGAAAACGGGTCATGGAGGTATTTAAAGTAAAGATATAACCGTAAAAACTGGTATATAGAAAAAAACTTGGGAAAAAGTTGGAACTTTGACCCCCAATAACTCTGTAAATAGAAGGTTCCCAGATATGGTTCAGAACGAAAACAAAAACGCAATAGCGAGAAGAAAAAATGCCTCTCGGCTTCGCTAAAGGTCTATTTACACCCTTTTTATTAGACATGAAACTTAATAGGGAAATGAGAAAGCTTTAGACAAGGAGTTGTTAACGATGAAATCTTATATAGATGTTTTATAATATCAAAACTAATAAACACCCGTATTCTAAAAGCCGACTCAAGTCCATTAAAGTTTCATTGTAGACTGAGTTCCGTTCTAGTTCTTGTCTCTTCTTGTTCTTTTGTGTGAACTTGATATTATAATTATTGTAACATTTCGGATTTTTTATTATTTGATGTACAGGACTCCACCTATAGTTATTATTTATGTACACATTATACTCAAATATAAAAGATTAATTATTGTTGGTCAATAAGTCAAAAAAGGACCTAGGAATAAGTCAATAACGCTTGTAGCTGTGACATTCCAGATCGTTTTGATAAATAACTCAATCAAAACATATCTTATTCCCACGATCTAAATCTCCCTTAAAACTAGTCAATGTTGTGTTTTCTCCCCAGTCGGCACGTTAGCGCCGTACCAGTTCCGTATTGCGCCACAATCAGCATAATACCACGGACAGCCGACGACGGCGACGTGACAAAACGCTCAATGTCTCAATATGCACTCGTTATCTCCCGCCGAACATACATAAACCATGGAAGCTGTACCTTGAGTGGTAGCACCCTTAAGACTGCATACGTGGAGAGATAAATCTGAAGAACAGATGACCCTTCTTCTTAAGCGTGTCAATGGCAATTGAAGGGCGAAGCGAAGGGCGGGCGTTTTGGGGGACTATCGTATGTATAAAAAGTGCTGATTTTCAGCCAAATTTTTGGAGCAAGGATTTTTGAATCTAATTGAATTTGTCCCGAATTTGGCGGCCAGTTTGGCATCTTCAGTAGCGTTCATAAGATGAACCTGAATTGGGCAAATCTGTTTGACCGGATGCATGCACTCCTGAACCGATTAGACTGATTAGTTTCAAAGATTGGCTTCTACACCCTTGATTTGCTTTTCCTCCATATACATGGGATTTAAACATGGCTGGTGAAAAGTGGGTATACGCTACGTACTTACGACTCAACAATACCTTGCGGGGAAAACAGGCGTAATCTTATTTGCTTCATAACGGAGGAATGAGGAAAATTTCGTGAGGAAAGTCTAAAGTATGAATGTGGATGTGTATAAGAGTAGAGGAAGACCAAAGAAACGATGGATGGACTGTGTGAAAGATGATATCGCAAGAAAGGAGGTGTCTGATCAGATGACGAGTAATACGACGATGACCAGGGGGCCTAAAATGGAAGCTTTATCAGAATCATACTATGAAGAACGTAAAAAAAATTAAATTCTTAAAATGGTCTTTATGGTTATGACCACAAAGTCCATTTTAGGAGTTTTAAAATTTTAACGTGATTCGTATTATGATTCTGATAAAGTGGCCATTTTATGCCCCCAGTATTTTTTGTTATGCGTTGTATGTTTTTTGTTTTTTTTTTTTTCACTTTGTATAATGCACGTCATGTCCCTGCGACAAATAAATATTTTTTCTTTCTTTCTTTAATAGAGAAGTAGACGTGCTGCGCCCACCCCAAATGAATTGCGATAAGGGCTAGAAAATGAAGTTCCCGTAACAACAATAGGATACCGTGTTTTTTAAATTAGACGAATTTGGAATGGAGGGCAGAACTATTCAAGTGTGCGCATTTATACCTTAAGGAATATTTTATCAAAATAAATAAAAGTCAGTACAATCATGATTATTAGATACACTCTTCAATTTGCAAAGAAAATTAAAGAGTAAGATACCATTTCGCCCTTTTAGATTTGAAACGATAAGCCCAACGAGGGTAGAGCGTCGTATGTATTATGTAAACGGTATTCATAAGATTTCCTCATGATAACTAAGGTATGTTGTGATTATGTAAATTGGACGAGATTTTGTTTTCTATTTTTTTTTTTGTGTAGTTTTTGATCAAGTTAATTCTTAAGGGGGGAGCGCCAGTGTGGTCCGCGAAATTCAAATTTTCTTACGTTTTTTGCAATTTGTAGGTCAGTGTCAATGATTCGCGATCGTAAAACGCATGTATTTCCAATCTTATTTATCTGCAACCTCGCCATTGACTCCGGCAAATTCCCAAATGCCTGGAAAATAGCTGAGATTCGCCCCATCTTCAAAAGTGGCGATGGAGCCTGTGTCAACAACTATAGACCAATTTCCATCCTACCGGCTTTGTCTAAGATTCTGGAAAGGATCATGAAAAGCGCTTGGTCGACTACCTGGAAAGCAATTCACTGCTATCTCCTTCTCAGTACGGCTTTCGATCTGGCCTGTCGACCAGTGACGCCATTCACGATCTTACTAAGTTTGTTTCGGATAAGCTAGATGTGAACAAAAAAGTCATTGTAATTTTCATGGACCTGGCCAAAGCCTTTGACACAGTCTCCGTCCCACTGTTGCTGAAAAAATTGGAGAATATTGGTGTAAGGGGTACACAGCTTGAGCTTTTTTCTGACTACCTTACCAACAGATTCCAGAGAGTTAGGGTAGATGAATGGACTAGTAGTGACCTTCCCGTCGTGCATGGTGTGCCACAGGGCAGCATTCTCGGTCCTCCTTTATTTCTGACTTACATCAACGACCTCTGTGAGCTCAAGATGCCCTGCGGAAGGATCATAACTTTCGCTGATGACACAGCGCTTTTGTTTGAAGCTGATACCTGGCCCGAAGTATACGACTACGCGCAGACGGGCTTTGATTTAGTGTTGTCATGGTTAGCTAGGAATAAACTCGCTCTCAATGTTGATAAGACTAAGTATATTTCTTTTTACATAAAAAAACCTACTTGCTCACTTGATAATTTCAAAATTACCGCTCATGCATCCTCATGCATTTCTTCTCAAAATGCTCACTGCTTATGTCCCCACCTCCAGCGAACAGAATCAGTCAAGTACCTGGGAGTCATCCTAGATAGCACTCTCAGCTTTCACCAACACATAAATGCTCTTTCCTCTAGAATTCGGAAATTAATATTTGTTTTTAAAAATCTTCGTCATGTTGCGGACTCTGGCGTAATGAAAACGGTTTACTTTGCGTTGTGCCAATCGCTGATCTCTTACTGCATAACGGTATGGGGTGGTGCTACAAAAACATCTATGCTCCGGATTGAACGTTCGCAAAGGGCCGTTTTAAAGGTCAGTAATCTCTTGCCTTTCTTATTTCCCACCAAAGAACTTTATGAGCGAGTAGGAGTATTGACTGTGCGGCAACTTTTCATTTTATATACCATATTGCGCAGGCATTCTTCTTTTCCCTTTAATCCTAGTCTTTTTGATGGAAAGCGACGTAAACACGCAGTTTGTGCTACTACTCAGTTCCACACCGCTTTCTCCCGACGGCATTTTGGTTTTCTTGCAAACTATTTGTACAACAAAATTAATAGAAGTTTGTCAATTTATTCACTAACAAATAAGCATTGCAAGATTAAAGTCTCAACCTGGTTGCAAAAATTAGACTATGACACTACAGAGCAGTTACTTCTCGTACCCTCGTAATATTTAAACTATAATCATTTACTAGTTCATGACTGTATCATCCGACACATTACACCATCAGCCCACCTCTCCTCACACACTTCACTTGCACACATCACCTACTCACTTCACCTGTACACTTCACAGGACACTTCTTCACACCCATTATACTACACCAATACTAATTTTAATTTTTTTTTCGTTAATTATGTTTAATTATGTCTGCTTTTTTCCCTTCTACAATAATCATTTTTCTGAATATTCATATTAGCTATTGCATTGTATGTAAACTACATTTAATACGAGGTGAGAGCCTGGGGATCCGTCACACAGGGTATCCTAGTATGGACGCCAGTCTCTCACAAAGGAACATATATTATACATTTTGTTACAACGTTATTCTTACAGTTCTAGTTATTATAACTATGTGAACCTTTGTGAAGAGAGAAAATAAAGATATTGTATTGTATTGTATTATTGTATTTAGAGAATTATAATCATTAAAATTATCAGTAAAACACTCTAAGCTCATTCAATCCCATTGTATTACTATTTCATAAAAAGTCATTCAATGGGATTAAATCGCATTGAAGCGCATCCTCCCGCGCGGAGAGAATTATTTTTATTATAATACTACTGATGTAAGCCTGCGAACTTCCCTATGACTTCTAGTTCTGTCCATCCAGGCCCAATCTGGAGTGGTCGTTAGTTTTATCCCACAGCTCATCGGGCATTAAGGTTGTTAGACAAAGACCTAATTTAAATATAAAGGCGATAAAACAATAGATATGCAGACAGTTCAATTACTTTTCGACTATGTTTTGCCGAGTCATGAAGTCTTTGTTGTCTAAGTGTGTCTTTTTAACAGACTTTCTTCAAAAAGGAAGACGTTCTCAATTCTGCTGTTTTTTATATTTGTTTCCTCATAATTCCGTCATTTATTATTATTAATAGTTTATTTCAGACTAGATTAATCCATACAATTAGAAATTACAAATTACATTATTTCTTAGTACTTATTGTGTTAGAAAAATCTTATGCTCTATGTTAGTCAACACCCATCACAATATGCATCCATTTGTTCTGGATAGGGCAATCCACACGAGGTACAACCATCTGCAGGATACTGTAGCTACTGCCTCGCACGCGCTGCAACAATTACGCTACTTTCTTACGTATAACCGCATGAAAGCCGTCTGTTCGCGCCTCCGCAAACATTCCAGACGCACTACGATAGCGAGGCAGCCGCATCAGCATTCTGAAGACGTTGTTATACTGGACACGCAGAGCACTAGCAGCCCGACGTGTAAAGGTTACCCACAGACTGCTCGAGTATAACGATTGGCAGTACGCCTTAAAAAGAGTAAGTTTCACTGCCCTCGAGCAGCGAGCAAACCTCCGTGCAACCATATTCCCCTCGACCGCCAATGCTCTGCGCTCCCTCTCTATATCTTCGTCATCGTGCAGCTCTTCTGTCACAATGTGGCGGAGATAATTGAAACTGCTCACCACCCGCAGTGCCGCACCATTAAGCATAATAGGCGGAACTGGAGCATCCCTGCTTTCCACTCTTGAAAAAGAGCACTTCACTCTTCTTCGAGTTATACCTCAGTCTATGTTCCGCCGCGTACACCTCACAGATTGACACAAGCTTACGCACCGCCCCCACCGACAGCTCCAGCAGTACCATGTCGTCGCATAACTGATGTTATTTACGCTAACTACTTCTAGAAAACACTCCACATGAGTACTTCTGAGCTCGCCGATGACGTCATTAACGTACAGATTGAATAACAGAGGAGAGGTTATCCCCCCTTCCTCACGCCATACTCCATGGCATATGCATCAGATAGTGCACCAGCCCATCTCACCTGCTTCCTTATTTATGAACCGATTTGAATGCTTCTTAATTTTTCATGTGAAAGGATATACTTCCGATCAAAATTGGTTCAGTAATTTGGTTTTTTTTTTCCTTGAATATGTATTTTTTTTCTTCTTGGGCTATGTAGATGACATGATGGTTCCTTATTATCTGTTAGTTACAAAACTGCTAGTTGTAAAAAATCGTTTTGTGACAAGATTTTTTCTACAACAAAAAAGGGTAAACTGGCAAAGGATAAAAAGGGCAAAACTTTCTTAGAAAAAAAAACCGAGTTCCAAAAAGACACTAAAAAGTCTAAAATAATTTAAATTTTTAGTGTCATTTTGGAAGTCGGTTTTTTTCGCAGAAAGTTTGGTTAAAAAGTTATAACGCAAGCAATACGTAGTGTAAAGCTAACACTCCAACTGTAGGGATAGGTACAGCCGAAAACAGGCGGTCGAAACGTTCACCCTTATGCTCTGAGTAATAGGGTTGAGAAATGTTCCACCGCCACGCATCAGTGAGCGCAGTAGTACTTATTTATTTCTTGCTTGCAAACCCAACTCTTTTGCTGACTCTTCGCGAAACACGTCTCGTGACTTGTGCTCGTGAGAACAAAGCTTTACAAAAGATCTTTAACTTAACAATTATTCGGAGTTAGAACTACTACTAGTTGTGCCCGGCGGTTTCACTCGTCGTTTATTTCGTTTTCTTCTTCCTCGCCTCCTACGTGTCAAAATATAATCTCGCTCAACTATTGGACTATATCAACTGCAAAACATTTTTTGAAAATCGAAACTGGTTCCAGTTAATAGCACGCTCAATCAAAAGTTCTAAAATAACAAAAAAAAACCACCGACCGACCCGAACCGATAAATATCTTATTTAGCGTCAAATATGTATGTATGTATACATACGGGGACACCCTTTAATTTTCAACATTTTTTTTTTTGGAATATTTCCTTTATTTGTGCTGTAAGTCCTTACTTTTTGCCATATTTCATGATTCTAGGTTAAAGGGAAGTCAGGGAGGGGTCCGTAAGGACCGACGCCTGCCAGGGTTGCGGGACTGTTCGAAAGAGATACCGCGGCCCTGGAACACAAAGGGCAAAGGAAGGAACATGGATGGGTTTTAGTCAGTAAAAGTCTGACACTCCCTCCTGCTCAGCCCAGAGCGGGAGGGGTTATTTGATGATTTCCCATCGGTAAAAAAAAAAAAAAAGTTAAAGGGAAGTACCCTATAGGTTTTGATTCCCTTGTGAAATCGCATAATATGCGACATAAACAGTCATATCTTTTGATCGCGTTGACTTACAAGTCTGATTTTTTCATTGCTCCAAGGGGTAGCAGATTTGAGTATTTGGGTATTAGTTTCAGCTCAATACCGCCAAGCATTCCTGAAAAGTCTTGACAGACAGACAGACGGACAACAAAGTGATCCTATAAGGGTTCCGTTTTGCCGATTGAGATACGGAACCCTAAAAATTAAGACTAAAAGTAAGTACCTACATATGTATAACGACGACAGTAGGACACGGCGTCAAAGCACTCCTCCGCATCGCCGTCATCCAGAAACGTGCCCAGGAAACTGGAAGCATTGTCACATTACATCAGCTTAATTAAATTAGTATCAAACTCAAAGCATTTATTTCAATTAGACCATTACAGGCACTTTTGAAAGTCAAACAAAAAATAAAGCTAAGCTACAGTCACAGTCACAAGGCATAATAACTTGAGAAAGAACTGTAGTTGCACATGCCAAAGCGTAGATCTCTATGGAGAACAATGGGCAAGAAACTCCATGGACACTCTTTTTAATCAAAATATTGCTACAAAATCTTGTTTACATCATTCACGTTGAGATTATACATATATGTGAGAACGATGTAGAAAGACGTGCACATTAAGAGCGCCCAGAGTAAAAGGTTAAAATAATCAACACTTTCAAAATAAAGTAATTAAAATAAACCGTGGCAGCTAAGAGATGACCAGTCCCAACTGACAGCGCCCGTTCACGAACATGATGCATGGCTCAGCGCCATTCAACTCAACCATATTGAAGGGAACCAAATACCTACGGCTTCTGAAAAGTGCAAACCACACAGATACAGCTAACAGCATAACAACCAATGACTCTTTTAACTGTTATCACATAAACTAAACAGAGACAAATGTCGCTCCTGCGTGTCCTCGATCATCGGTGATTGATCGCGTGAGGACAGGAAACCGCGCTGTCATGTGATGACAGCGCTGTCGAGCGCTGTCTGCCCGCGTCTCGTTGAGTTGTCCGGTCCAGCGGCTACAATGCCTGGTCAGTACAATGTTGTTACTAATATGACATATGTAGGATATCTACTAAAATTGGGTAGGTGTATTTAACTGGACTGTAACTAAGAGAATATGTTCAAAAGAAAAGTATCTACGTAAACTAGAAAAATGTATTGTATTTTATTGTAATGTATTTCGTTTTTAGGGGTCTGTACCCGGAGGGTAACCAACGTGACCCTAATACTAAGCCTCCGCTGTCCGTCCGCCCGACTGTCTGTCAGCGAGCTGTATCTCATGATCCGTAATAGGTAGACAGTTGAAATTTTCACAGAATGTGTATTTCTGTTGCCGCTTTATCAACAAATAATAAAAATAAATTAAAAATAAAAGGGAGCTCCTCCAACTACGGTAGTACGGAATCCTTCATGCACCAGTCCGGCTCACACTTGACCGGTTTTTGTTTACCCCTGAGGATCTATGCTGTGGAGCTCAAACGATTTGTTAGTCCTAAAAAGAACTATTCTAAAACATTTTTGTCGCCAAGCAAAATTAATATCACCCACACATAATTGTTATGCGAAAACCAAGCTTATTCAGTTTAAAAAATCGGTCTATTTTATATGACGTTGTATGTTTACTCGGCGCCATTGTGCTACGTCCACTGGTCCCGAGTTGTTCTAAAGCACGTTACCGTCACTTCAACATTACATCGATTTATTATGTTACAATATAAATATGTGTAAAAAGCTACGTAACAAAAAATACTTGGCGGGTGTTCTGTCTCCATCCAGCGCTAATCTATCATATAAAGTTATCTCAGCCCACCACTCCTGTGCTTTTAGGTAAATTGACTTACACGTCGGAGTACCTCTTAACTTACGACACATTTTAGTATTACTGTCTTCCTACGAGTACGTATACAATAAAAGGTACCGATTTATAACCGTCACGCTTTAATTCCCTGAAGATGTGGGCAGAGGTTTACAGTCTTACAGTTAACCGACTACGGTATTACGTCCCAAGGGGCGAGAAATTCCGGGTACAATTGTAAGTTAGGGCTGGCACTGGGAGTTTTGTAAACCGTCTTGCCCCCAGTAGGTTTCGATACCAAGTTGTATGTCATATAGGTAGGTGTTCTTGGTTTTGATATATTTTGATTTAATTTCTGGGATTTGTCGATATTTCCAGTACGTAACTTGTGCTGAAATTGTTTTGCTTGTAGGAAATTTAGGTTTATCTATCAACTTTTAACGCGTATATATATAAAGTTTCGTGTCCGTGCTATTAACTGTTGAAGAGTTCTCTCGTGGGGAGGCGATTCTGGTTACAAGGTCAAGTTATGTCTTGTCTGTTATGATGTGTCATAAAAATATATTGTCACCAGAACCAAAGGTGTGTGCAAAATTTCAGCCCAATCGGTTAGGGGGGAACTGGTTTGAAATTCAGTTGCAAGATTTGACCAATACATACTAAGTAACAAGGCAAGTTAAATAAAAGCTTTGTTTTCACATAATTATAAAATTAGAGTGAAAACAAAGAGCTTGGTCACAGGGCTTCAGCAACTTGAAGGAAGACAAGAATGAATAAAGTAAAGGAATGAGTATATTAGAGGAAGTTTGGAATTGGCGCCAGTTACAGAAAAATTGAAAGGAAGTCGCACATGTCCATCCACATGTCCTCCTCATTACAAAATGAGGAGGGATGAAACGCATATGACTAAAAGAGTGATAGATATGATATGAATGTTGATGGATGGAGAGGGAGTGGAAGGCCAAAGAAAAGATGGCTGGATTGTTTGAAGACTGATATGAAAGAGAACGGAGTAAATGATGCCGTGACGTCTGACAGGGGAGTATTGAAGAAGAAAACGTGTAGCGTCGACCCCGAATGGAATGGGACAAGGGCTGGAAGATAATGATGCTTTCCTTCAACGATTTCCAACCAGATTGATAAAAGTTTTTACGTAGCATAAAGGTAAAAAGGTTTATTTTTATTTTCTGACCTTAAAACATTGCTGACCCTTTTTTTTTTCTTTTCTGATGTGAAATCATCAAATAACCCGCTCTGGGCTGAGCAGGAGCGAGTGTCAGACTTTTACTGACTAAAACCCATCCATGTTCCTTCCTTTGCCCTTTGTGTTCCAGGGCCGTGGTATCTCTTTCGAACAGTCCCGCAACCCTGGCAGGGCATTGCTGACCCTGCTGTTACCGTGATGGTAACGATCAAGTAGATAGCATCCACTTCGCCCATTATAGGCCCACATGACATACATCCATCATCAAGATGGTCTAAATACTTTTGTAACATACAAAATCAAAATATATTAAAGTAGGTTACACGTGGAATACAAAATAAGTTTATTTCATTTTGTGTTATTGTGTTTCCGACAAATGTAAAATTAAACTCTTTGATAAAGGCTTAGGAATATACAAAGTATCTTTCGGAGTCGTAAAACGATTAGGAAATAAAACGAAAACGTTTCCACTTATTAATAAAATGAATAATGTAAATAATAGCTTCTTCGTAATGATAAATAACAAAGACAATGTTTTTTTTTTGTGTGTATGTCCATTAGTCATGTGTCTAAGACACAACTTTTGTGTACTTAAACACCTGCTTATTGACGACTATAAAACTGTGTGTTGGTCTCAACGTACGTATTCATTTACTTCGTTTTGTCTCGAAACACAACAACGATAACATAAAATAAGAATATTAGTAAATCGTATTTATACGGTGTTCAAATAAAACAATGATTTAACATAAATAACTTTTTCCTTTCCCAAACCCCATCACAAAACTATCCATTTTATGACGAGCATGTGACGAACGCACATGTAGGACAGCCCGCTTCAAACACAGCACGATTAACTTAACATATTCGCTGTATCGCAAGACCTCCAACCACGTGTGGTTTACGAGGTGACGGAAACGTCCGCAACGGTTTTAATAAAAACCGCTTTCGCGCTGTCTAGCCGGCAAGCGGCGGCGGTTCGATGAAATATGACGCCGGTATAATAGGTGTGCGGATAAGGGACGTAAAAGTTTCATGACGGCCACGTTCCCTCAATATCCGGCCGGGATACGTGGGATGTACGGGAGTCGAGCTGCGCTGAGCTACACTATTCGCGAGGAGTCCGGACTCGCACGCGATTAACTGAATTTTATGTCACACTAGCGACCGCACGTCACTTCGATGGAATACTTTTTATAAAAAACGTTTTCCTTAACTTTGTTATGGCGGTCTCGTAGATGACACTGTGTGAGCCTGAGGTGTTAAATGGTTTTAACTTTTCCACGAAAAGTTGAATCGTCTTTCGCAGGAAAGTGAGAGCTTTTGATGATCATAATAAGATCTGTGTGGAAAAGATGATGGCGTCAAAAATAGGAAGAGAAAACGGATGATTACTCGAAAACTCGCTGACTACTTTTATTTTCTAAATCTGATAAAGTTCGTGCTTTTCTTTAGAATTCTGTAAACTTGGGAGGACTTTATGCAAAAAAATACAGCTACAGTCAAATGAAAAAAAAAATGCAATAAAATGTCGATGAAGACACATTTAGGAATTAATTATAATTCCTGCCAAAGTTCATCAAATGAGCGAGATTTCCATTAAACTATTAAGTGCTATTGTTTGTCTTCACTTCAATACACACAGATATAGGGAAACAGCCCCGATGTATAATAAAACCTAACGTGTGTAATGCTCTGAGAATGGCGATAGGTGTCATGTCTTGTGAGAATATACGTCGATGACAAGCGGGTGCCGCGGTTGACATTCGATTAAGTACAGTCATAGTGAAGGGATATCGAATCAAATATACACGAGTGTTTGTCTGAGGTAGTAACTTATACAGCTTCTTTTATATATGTCTATTGGCTTGCAAACAATTTTAATGGATGGTTAGAAAAAAAAAATTAAATACCGTAATTATTTTCACATTATCCCCTCTTAAACTGTTACCAATATACGATGATCAACAATACAATGCTTTGTAAAACAGCCCACAAACTACATGTCCATGCCTCTAGGTCCCACATCTTTATATACAGAAAGATAATGAAATTTTCTTAAGTCCTACATCAATGTCACGTGAAGCTACCTCGCTACCTACACCGAAGATATTTCAAAAGATAGTGGAAAATAATGACATAATATCCCGATAAAAATTGAGCGGGAAGTGAAAACTTTTTATGGGATTTTCGCATGGCACATTTGCGACGGGCGCTCTCTTGAAATATGACGAGAGTAACAGGTGTAAGTGCCGTGGACCGAGTGATACATACCTGCGTTTTGTCCGCCTACCTTTGTCAGAGTACGTCTGATTAAAGATGTCACATGTGACATTTTTGGCCCCGTTTTGTTTTATAGCTGGCCGGTCAGCGACCCGTAGGCGGCCAGTTTGATATTATGCCATTTTTCAGCTTCAGTAGTGAGTGAGTTATAAAATAGGTTTTTTATCGTCACCTCAACTTTGAATGTATTACGTGAATGCCCCATTAATTAAGTCTAATTGCATCAGAACACATGCAGATTAGCATTGTGTGTACATTTAGTATATCCATTCATCTCGTATGTGTCTGGCAGGTAAATTGGCAAGCAACTGCCAGCGCTTTGGTGGCAGGCAACTATTATTCAGGTCTTAGCAATTGGTACTAAGCCGTCAGTCAGACGCACCGCTCGCTCCTGCGGCAACCAGTTTGTCTGCGGGGAGTAATGGCAGACGACACATGTTCCGCAACATAATGTATATTCGATCGCAGTTTCGCCTAATTACGTGTATTGCCAATTCCCAAATGTATCGAATATCGGCTATCGACTACCTTAATACGACATTAATTGCTTGCTGGTAATATACGCGGCGGCAAATATAGCTTTTCAAATACGCCAGTTCAATGTTGCCAACTGAGATAGAGGGTACAATATAAACACGAAGGTAAATGGTACAAGTTCTCCGGTATATAAGCTTCATTTAGCACGACACGGGTGGCAGAGGGGCTGAAGTGAACTAGAAAAAAGGTGATCATATATTGCTCAGGTCACATTAGCCAGCCGCGAGGTTCTTTTATAATAAAAATGTACTTTATATTTTTTACTGAACTAAGAATTATAAAAGAGGACAGAATTTTATTGGACTTAGTAAATCGAGTTACTGTTAAATTACGGTGTGTTGGTTTTGCGTCGCGTAGCAAGTTGCTACGCCGTAGCTTCCTACGGCGTAGCAAATTGCTTGTGGCAGCTTGATAATAAACTAATACAAGTTATATAATCTGGCGTTACTTTGCGGAAATCCATGAAATTAAATTATATGCAAAATATGTAGGTTAAAATATAGGTTAGCCTCGACTATAGGTTTGGGTGCATGGCATGCTAATTATTATTGATTTTCCTGCATGTGCATATCTTAGCGGGCGGGACGGCGGTGCTGCATTCTGTATCTTGGCCTGCATCTTTTTCGCGGAATTAAAACTACATGTTTTGTAAAACATTAAATAACGAACATATACAAAAGAACATTTTGAAAGATTTTAGTTTATTCAAGCAGGTAGTTGAAGTTTGTTTGTTACATTTAATTTTAGGGGCATAATCAACCTCCAGTATACATATACCATATGAATTTACTTAGGTACATTCAGTGTAAGTAGCTCCGTGGTTACGTGCCAGTACTAAGGCGCTTCATCAATCTCAATGTAGAGCGATGAGCTAATGTTTGTTGAGGGCTCCCAATACCTTAATCCGTCAATACTGATACCTACATCAACTTTTGGCACAGGTTATTGTTCACCCCATACATCATGATTAATGATGAAATATATGAAGTTACCTTACATACTATTTGTGTAATGAAAGCAGCACGGATGGTTCATAATAAATATAGTAATTTATTTATTTATACTATCATAAAGAGGTAAAATTGGTTTGTAAGTTTGTTTGTAGGGGGTATAATATCCGGAACTAATGATCCAATTCTAAAAAATATTTCACTCATAGTAAGCTACATTATTTGTGGGTGCCTTAAATAATATTGTATTTTTGTTATGCATATTAGCCGACCTATCACAATTTTTGCGGGCGAAGTCGTGAGGGAAGTGCTAGTATTTAATATGCTGCGATAAAAAACGACCACTGTTTTGGTAGAAAGCAGAAAAAGAATGCCCGGTGACGTCTAGAAAGCTTCCAGGAAATTTAAATCATTTTAAACAAAGCCTCATTTTAACGAGAAAAGACCGACAGGAAATATTGGAAAAGCGAATGATGCCGCGGGCAAACGACGGTTTATTACAACACAATTAATTGGTTCGATGTCGCACAGCCTTTGATGGCCCCTGTATTCTGGCCATATTTTCAATGGCCGGATAACCAATTTTGGTTCTGTTTTCTCCTTTTCAACGACAAATTTATTGTGCCAGGAACGAACATTATTGCCAGGACCATGTTTTTATTTTGCCGTAATCTGTCAACGGAACTGTAGGTAGTGGAGGAGTGTCCTATTTAATTTATTGTGCAGGAAAAAGGATCATTTCTGGCACAGGGACAAGAATTTGACCCATTACCAACCCGGATGAGTAATGCCGTGAATTTGGACGGCGCGCGGCGTGTTAGTTATGAGAGATGCCTATTTTTAGATTGGCACGGAGACATTTTTGGGGTCTGATGTTTTTAAAAGCCTATTATTTAACACATACAAGTTTTTATCAATGAAGTTTAAATTAAAAAAACATTGTCGATTAAAAATCCGAACTGCAGTTCTTACTACGAACAAATTTTTTTTAATTTTCTATTTATTGCTATCCTTGAATTTGCAGACCGGAGTATTTGATATTATTGTCAGCTTAATACCTCCACGCGTTCCAGAGAAAAATGGTGTTGATATACGGACAACAAAGTAAGCCTATAAGGGCGGGACCCTTAAAGGATATCTTTTTTCTTTTGGCCGATTGAGGTGCAGGATCCTAAAAAAAACCAACTAGGAAATAAATTCTCGAAATATTTAACAATACTCTACCAGCTTTAAACCAGCTATAGTTACCAGTTTAATAAACACTTGATAATAATCCTCAAATCAAAGGCATATTTAACATGATATTCAAAAATTAATGCCAGCTGCAGTGCTGGTGCACACACACAATTGGGCGCTTTGAGAGGGATCATTATTCTAGATCACTGGTTACAGGGAGATTGGACCATGTGTGTCGGGCACAACAAACTGCCTGCTTCCAGGTATCACATAATCCGTCCACGCTTTATGATAAAGGTTTTAGTGCTATATGTGTAGCATGTATTGAAGGAATATACAATATTATGTGCCAACCTGCGGGTTATATTTAAATAGAGTTTTACGGAGTTTATTGAAAATCATAAAACGTTAAATGATAAATGAATGATAAATGATGTTTATTTTGCAAATAGGTTTTTTAAAAACACTTTTACACGTCTCTTTTTTAAACTAGATGGGGCCGGTGTTTCGTACCTGACTACTCTGAGAAGAAACAGCCGAAACAAACTCAGAGGTCATAGTCTCTTTTAAAGTCCAGACATAATCTTGGTTAACTCACATGAGGACTATGCAGATTAGTGTCTGAGATGGTCTCTTGAAGAAAGAACCACACAGATTTGAGTGGACCTGTCCAGTCAGTGCAAGCATTTGTCAGTTATCGTGTAGCTCGACTTATAACTCAAGGAGCTCAACGACATTTCAGTTCTTATAAACTCAATGGATATAGTTCTATTTTTTTTTTTTTCGAATTATAATGTTTTGCGGGTATATTACAGTAAGTTTGAAGGTTGCGCCAGTTATAGAAACGTTTTAAAGGGAATCGACTGATGAATATAAATTTTATATTCATAGTATGTTGATGAAAAAAAAAGTTACTGCTGCAGTTTGATAAAAAAGTCCCATATCTCGAAAACTAAACATCAAATCTTATTCAAACTAATTTTGGCTGAAAGTTTTATTTACGTTCTACAATCCTATATTATTTCAGAATTTTCCTCCTCTTACTTTAGAAATTAGAGGGGGTTACTATGGGGGGGGGGGCGGGCTATGTTTCAAACGATTGACTTTGAGAAAAAATGGTTTTAGGAACCTCAATGTCATTTAAAAAAATCTATCTATAGACATCCCGTACGTCTAGGTTTGATGAAAAAAATATTTATTTAATTTCAGTTCCTTGTATGCTGGAGCCCTTCCCCTTAATATTTTTTAAATTTTTTGTATAAAATCATAAATTGGTTCACAGAATACATCTACCTACTAAGTTTCAACTTTCTAGTCCTAATAATTTCGGAATGAAGTGGCTGTGACATACACGGACAGACAGACAGACAGACGTGACAAATCTATAAGGGTTCCGAATCTCTAAGGGCAGGAAGATCATATTAATATCTGTGGCATTTATGAAATGTTATTTTAGTTGCAGTGGAAAAGAGAATATCAGTAATCTAGTGATCTAGATTACTGATATTCTCTTTTCCATTAGATTACAGGTAGATTGGGTGTTGTGCGTCAGGCACGTTTTATCATGAAGATTTTATATGTATGTGTAGAGTGTATTGAATGGTAGATATTGAAAGGACACAATAAATTTGCACTCTGATTTGACATTTGAATTCTGGTTTGGGTTGTTACTTTGCAAAATAAATCATTGAAGAATTCATAGCAAATTGCACATCGTGGCGTCTGTTGGTTTAAAACTTTAAATATAAAAATATATATATATTTCGCTGGACATTACTTACAGCGCCATCTAGGTGCCACACTAAGCAACGAGGCTTGTGTCGTGGACACCAGATAGTTGATAATACTACATAGGTACTTTTTGTTTGTAAATACATACTTAAAATACATATAAACATCCATGACTCGGAAACAAATGTCCATGCTCATCACACAAACATTTGCTCCTACCGGGATTCGAACCCGGGACCCTAAGAACGTAAGGCAGCCTCACTATCGCTGCGCCATTCGGCTGCGTTCCGTACCATTATCTAAAAACAATCTTAATTGGCGTCAACTATTTATGTATGGGGACACTCTTTAATTTTCAACTTTTTTATTTTTTGGAATTTTTCCCTTATTTGTGCTGTAAGGCCTTACTTTTTGCCAAATTTTATGATTCTTAGTCAAATGAAAGTACCCTATACGTTTTGATTCCCTTGTGAAACTGCATAATATGCGACATAAACAGTCATATCTTTTGATCGTGTTGACTTACAAGTTTGATTTTTTCATTGCTCCAAGGGGTAGCAGACTTGAGTAGTAGAGAGCAGTATTTCGTATTAATTTCAGCTTGATACCGCCACGCATTCCTGAGAAAAAGGGTTTTGACCGACAGACAGACGGACAACAAAGTGATCCTATAAGGTTTCCGTTTTGCCGATTGAGGTATGAAACCCTAAAAACAATTAAACTACAGTAGTTAGCGCATGTTAATTATTATATTATTTACGTCGATCAACTCAAGTTAAATAGATTAAAGCTTGTTCTATAAATGATTTAAAAGACCTTCAGTCCTAAATAAGACTCTGTTGATCGATAAAAAGAAGTTTTTATGAAAAAGGTGTGTCAAGAGTTTCGGGTACCCGTTGTAGTAGGTTAGGTTGGCATCGCTCAAGTCCTAAAATAGCCCTGAATATCGATGCGGGTGTGTCCCAAGGCTAACAATAGCTTAACCCATTTCTACTTGTGGGTATTGTAAAAGGATTTTACACTACCTATATTTTACCAATTGTTGTTGGATTATTTGACATGGGACTAAAACATAACTGCCAAAATGTGGGTGAGGTACTGTAGGTACATCTCTGCGTAATCCTTCAGATATTATAAGCGTGAGGTTATATTGTTGTAAAATAATAATTAAAACTGTAGTTTTATTTAATCTATTTCATATTTACACTCCATATTTAGGACGTAGAGTAAAATTGGCTTTCAAAAAAAGCTTGGCAGAAGTTTCCAGTATAAAATGCTTACTGATTAAAATAAATAAACAAGCTCGTTAAAGGATGGGAATAGATAAAAAGAGTTTAAGTACAGATCTAAGGTTGTTAACTAAGCCAGCTTACCTTCAAGCAATGTATAAAAATAAAGTTGTTTTTCTTTGATGCTCTGACTTTTACGGGAAGAATCAAGAAATCTCGATGGAACAGATCTTTTTTTTCTTATTCTTTTTTCAAATTTTCAATGTCAATCTCAATTAGCTATTTGCTTTTGCTGTCATCTTAAATGCAATAAAGACTTTAAAGGTTAAAAAAATAAAAGTTATCTTGCGTTTTTTAAGTTGTCATAAATATTTCTTTGATTCTTATATTATTGGTGATGTTATTCAACAACTATTCGAAAGTTACCATCGGGTTTGTTCAGACAGGACCAGCTTTTTAGCCAGCGTTTTTTTCTGGTCGTGTCATTGGTCTATCTAGCTAAAAAAAAAAACGTCATCACGTGAGCACAGTCATTTACCCCTCCCAGCACCTAAGCACAGGCCTGGAACGTCTATCGATAGGACTGTAATAAACGAAACATAGTTAATATTAACTAACAAGTTCCCAGGACCCAAACCTATAATTGTAATAAAAATATGTACAAGCATCAAAAGGGTTACAGGGCGTCAAAAAATAGGTCCACATCGCTGTCAACAAGAAAAGTGCCCAGAAGGCTGGCAGCATTGCCACGTTGTATGGCAATGCTGATTCTTTGGCCAAAAAATAGGCCCGCCATCTGGTCACGTGAAGAGTCGACTAACCGCTTGGCGATTTCCCGGAATACTAGGTGGGCACTCGGACCCTATGGCCCTAGTGTTTCAACCCCAAACGGCTCAAACACGTACTACCAATTAAATTATTGTATTTGCGCCGTTTGAGGTTTTCAGCACCTACAGCCGCCGCCCCAGCGCAGCTCACTGTGCTCCTTTTTGGTAGGTACTTAATAGTAAGCTCTTTTTGAAGGGTATAGTTGTTATGTATTTGAGTGATAAGCTGCCAGTCGATTGCTTATGAACACAAAAATGCTCTTTATCCCGCGGTGGACGTGGTACGAGAAATTAACATTTTCATTTTGACTGCACAATGAAACGACTCCTAAGAAAATTGTTGTAACTTTTGAGCTTTTCTTAAAGCTTATTTAGTTATATATAAGTAAGAAACTTAACTTGTTCATAGCATAAGATATAACGTAGTTTACGTTAGACATTCTTCAGAATACTCAATAAATGCGGCTTTAAACTATAAGTCATAAAGTTTTTAAATAAAACGTCTTAGAATTCTGTTCTCATCTTAAATTCTATTTCCGTAACCATGCTAGAGAAAGGTGATTAGCTATCTTACTGAAGTAAGTGAGAAGTTAAACTCAAAACATTGAATGTTTTATAGTGAAGCAATCTTCCACTGGCTACTCTATAAAATTTCATTCAACCAGCGCAGCCGTCCATTTTATATCTCAATGTTCTGTCGTTAATATTTATTTGAAGCAGTCATCGTGAAATGAGACAATCATTTCTCGTAAAGAGTTTCCCTAAATGCTTGAGAGAATATTTTGATGTAGAAACGCCCATAAAGTTTTATTTAGGCGAGAATATGCTTTGGACAAGGCGGGAGTTGCCACAAAGAATTTTATGCCTCAAGGTTGGCACCATTGTTAGAGCGTTTCGGCGCTAAGACAGTGTCGCCATCATTAAAGTGCTTTTCTAACAACAGTGTCAAAAGATGCTTACTTTTTAGAACGCGGTTCTCAGATTTATTGTAGAGAACGAAGGTTCCACAGTAGTAAAATTGTTAATTGTACCAGGAGTGCATAGGTAGTTAAGTGATGCGATACCCGCCGGCAAAGCACTCGACTACGGAAGATTATCTACGCCCGCGCGCCGGTAAAACGTTTTAGCGCTCCGTAAAAAAAGGCTGATGTGCTGACGATGGATAGAGAATTATGCTACAGAATATGGTATCCTCAACACAAGTATTTTTAATTACTTACTGGGGTTGTCCCAACTCAAGTATAGCATGTAACTTTTGAGACATAATAAACATTTATTTATTGTTTTTATTTCGTAGTATTTCTCGATAGACAGTCATGACTAAATGATAAGTGTTCCGTTGTTACCGTTTGGCTACAGAACAGAAACTGAGTACCGCTTTCCAAATATTGTGAACAAATAAACAACAGTATTTAAATTGAGAATAACGTAATTATTTAGTTATGAGGTCAAACATGTTTGTATTAATAAACTTCTATTCCTTTTATCATTTCGCAACAGATACTCCATCACATCTCATTTAAAGCCATATCGTTCTCAAAGGAACTATAGGATTGTAAATAAACCACCATTTTTATTTCTGTTATTGTGTGTGGCCTCATATGATAAAGTAATGTGTAGCGCGACTCACAAATGTTCCTACGTATAGACGCAGCAACTCCCCCAGGTGACACTTCTTGACCCCATCTCTTAGGGATGATTGTTGTCGTCTGCAGAACGACTTTATTTTTCTGACATTTAATACAAACAAGGTGTAGAGACTTCAACTGTTGCCATGATTTCATCTTACGAGATGACGAACGACGATCCATTTCTATTCTACGGTATCTAGAATTACGATCGTATAGATACCGCAGAATAGAAATGGAACGTCGATTTAAAAAATAACCTCTTCATTATATTTTGGTTTAGAAGAAAACAACAGCATGACTCCTGTAATCCAGGAAGGGCTAGGCAGTGGTGTACTTATATGTACAAGTTGGTAGATGCATACATCTCTGCCTAATTCCTTATAAGATAACGTAACTTCACGCCCATAATCCCAGAAGGTGTATACAGAAGTTAGTATGTTTAAGTCTCGTGTAATTGCCAAAGGACGAGCCTTTGCCATCAACCGGGCACAAATCCCGACTCTTACACACTTTCCCCAACTTGAGAATCGAACCCAGGACCTAATGTTCAGCAGTCGCGCTTGCCACCACTAAACCAACGAGACCGATAAGATATCACACTTTCTTTTATGGAACAGCAGATTTTTACTAACCGACAAAAAAATATTTGCTATGGGGTCAAGAATTCCGTGCTCAATTCACGGTAACAATTTGCGTGTGTGTTTATGACGTTCTAACCAAAACCTTAAACTATAAAGTTTAACGTTCCCAAAACATATTGGCTCCCTAAAACGCCGTCCCTGAGGTACAATAAAGACTGTAGAACTGAATTCTGACACTTTATTACGTGTGTGGTCTGGTAATGTGTCGCACGACGCACATCGACGTCGCGCGTCGCCGCGTCGTGACTAAATCAGATGACCTATCCCTCGAAGGAATAATGTGACGACTTGAGAAATGAGTTCATTCTTTAATGTGAAACAAACCACTGTCTTAACTTACCGCAATAGAGACCTTAGACAAGTAGCACCATCATACCCGGATGGCCATCCACCGACCTTTACGTTGTCTGCCCGGCTAAACTTAAAAAAAAACAGCACCTTCCAAGATCACAGTAAGTATCTAGAGAAACTTCTTAAGCGTGATGGGATCATCATCATCAGCATTCGCCTGCCCTTATCCCAACTTATTTGGGGTCGGCGCAGCATGTCTTCTTCTTCCATACTTCTCTATTATATATGTTACCGGAAATGTATGAAACCTAGGAATTGTACAAAATTCCTAGGAAATATATACAATTCACGGCCTACTTAAGAAATGTGTAAAATAATGTTTCAACGATTCTTTAAGACACACATTTCCTGTGAAATGTATATATTTCCTAGGAATTGTATGCAATTCCGAGATGATACTAGGAAATATATTTAAACGACTCCGAGTCGAGAGAGACCCGGTCGACGGAGCCCCGCTACGCGGGGCTCCTACTTCTGAATGTTTTAACCACGAAGGGTATGGTGGGGCTTGCCAGGGTTGCGGGACTGTTCGAAAGAGATACCGGGGCCCTGGAACGCAAAAGGCAAAAGAAGGAACATGGATGGGTTTTAGTCAGTAAAAGTCTGACACGCCCTCTTGCTCAGCCCAAAGCGGGAGGAGTTATTTGATGTTTTCCCATCCGAAAAAAAAAGGGTTGGTTGGGTCTATTCGCTCGCTTCGCTCGTTCATTCGATTCCGCTATAGCCTTAAACTTAATCTGTCCGTGTCGGGGTGCCCCAAGTCGGCCTAGGCAAAACTAGTTTGTCATTAACCACCTCATTAAAATTTGGTGATCATTTACCATTTTAGGTGATAGATGTTAGTGGTCACAAAGTTATTTTTGGTGGTCATTATATGTTCCCCCCTTATGAACATCAAGAATGTACGAGTAATACATTTCCGATCGCTATTTAGGAATTGTACACATTTCCTAGGAATTGTATACAATCACGGATTACATACTTTTCCGTTAACATATATATCGAAAAAAAAAAACATATTTAGATTTCGTTATAAGCGCGTCCATGGAGCTTATAAAATCGTCGTACATGCAACCCTTAAATATTACATTTATCCCACATAGACAAGACGACAACGAGTTCAATTTACAAAAATACCACAATATTTCAAAGTGATCTCGCTTTAACACTCTCCCAAAGGAACAACAAGAACGTTTCAATTTAGCCATGTTATTATATGTGTGTCTCAGTAATGGGTCGTTCACCTCTCAACTCACATAGATGTCTCCCCACAGCTCACAACTCACAGGTGACTTGTCTTGACCTCGCTCGTTAAGGATGATTGTTGTCATTTGTCGGATGACAACCGATTTACGAGTATTAATGCGTTGAAGTATAGCCATTAAAAAGTGGATTTAATTTGATGTGAATGACGGTTTTATTTGAAGTGTATTGTTCAAAATATAGTTTATGTTTTGTTCGTGTTCGCACCAATTCACAAGCTGCGGCACAATCATGACCAGATTTCTAAGCTTTTGTACACAGTACAAACTTTTTTGTTCCTATTTTGTCGCTTTCAGCTTTGCAGTAATATGTGTATATGTTTAAGTTAACCTCTATAAACATTTATGTAGATACATTATTCTATATACTATTTGTTATTAAACACATTAGCCAGCCAAGTGTTATGCTGGCAAAGGTTCTCAAACGGGGCGTATAATTTGCCAACATTTAACACCGCCAAAGGTGAAACTTTGCGAACTTGTGCCTCGCTCACCTTGCACCATCACCGTACATTAGGAAGTTTCGTTGAGCCAATCTATCAGGCGGCTTTGTAACTAGTTGACGTTCGCCTCACTTTTTGTTATAAAATCGCCTTTTATAATGTCTGCGCTGGCAATCTGGTGCAGCGCTGCTTTAGGTATACCTAGTATTAGACGCTTTATAACAGCTCCTTTTGTGTTCTCTGAGCACAATCCTAATGATTTGTAGCAACAGTGTCGCAGTTTAACATTTTTCTTTACGTTTTTATTCGTTCTTTATAAAGTTAACCACCTAACTTTGTTTCTGTCCAACAGCGCATTTAGATTCAATTAAATCTCAGCAGAAGTGCCGGCCGATAACTCCTAGATTAAGTTAGAGTGCAAAGGGCAAACATTATGAAAGTAAGAGTGAATGGTTATTATAGGTATGATAATGAAAATCACGGTGCTAGTGTGTCTGGGCGGCGCGGGCGGCCGGGTGCTCGCGACAACAGCCCGCCCCGTATCTACTAATTGAATCTGAGAACTTACCGAGAACTTGCCGAGACTTCCCGAACTTGCGCGAAATTTGATTAGCTCGTCATCTTTCTTTGAGCGCCGAGTTTAATTTTTTTTAACTCGGTCTTACCTACCTATCGTGAAATTAATCATGACATCAGCTGAATCGCGTATAATGATACAAGTTTGGGGTCTGTCGGTAAACAAATTTTATGAGTCACGGCTGTTTTTGCTGATCGGATTAACTAATATAAATTGTGATTTATTACAACGTCGTGTCTGACAGGGACTTTGTCATGATGGGATCTCTTTGCCTGCGGTGTGCTATAATTGGTGGCCATTCACCAGATTACAATTCTTTAATATGCTTTGACAATCACTAATTTTGTAGTGTGCGGTGTTGTTAAGGTGAACCCAGAAAAGGTTACTTAGCCTTAGCTTAGCCTAATAAATGGACAAACAAACGATCCTCCCTCAGTTGTACCTTTTTAACTGCTGAGCTCAACACATTACCGTAGTATGAAAGGAATTTAGAGCCCCATGCTCGATACTTGGTGATCAATCACGAAATATTTCACCATCGCCGCTGGGCCCATTTGTTACAACTTGTTTTGTACATTTATCTAATTACTTACTTGTAACTGGTTACACTCCGGCTGCGCCTAAAAGATTGTTATTTATTGGCGTTGTTCGGTTGAGCGCGCGTCGTGTTTGCCGAGGACCTATTCATTAATTTTTCGTTGTACTAGCGCAGCGGAGGCATCAACAAAAGTCTGTTACAGTAACGTGTTACATCGGTGAATGTTCTGCTTTCATTTTATTTTTAACTTCACACTAGGGCGCATTGAAATACAAACTGTGTGAGAAATAAGTTGATGTTAATGCACAGCGGCGCGAGCACATACTTGTTTTACACTTTTACAGCCATTGGGAAAGCCGCCAAGTTGCCTCGACCGCAGTCAGCGCCTTAAATACCCTTTGAAATTAAAAGAGGTTATCAAATGGAACTTTTGGAGATATAAAACATTGTTATAGACAGTATCTTAAATTAAATAGGTTCATTTATCAGGCGTTCATCGCGCTGAGGACATTTAGATGATCCCTGCTAATTAATTGCTACGGGTTTGTTCGTCGTGCACTCCATCGTTATCTCCCGCAGAAAGTATTAACAAGAATAATCATCTGGAATTAAAATGGACTTAACGCTTTATAAAAATGAATCTTAAATTAAAAAGAAAGATAATAATGGCGACACAGTGGAGAGGGTGATTATATTTTGTAAGTGCCATCAATAAGAGGAATGTTTTCATTTTATGTCGAGTGTACTTATGTCCTAGCGTAGCTATCTACTTTAAAGGTATTTATTTCAAAAATACTATAGGATAAACAAAATACTAGAGATTAACTGCTCGTTATTTCGCTACTTGTGTACTTGTTTTCACTTAGCTGGTGATCCAAACGTGAAAACAACATTTTATAAAATAACTTAAGCTCATAATAGTAGATTATACAACAAGTGAAAAGAAAAGGGAATTTTAATTCGAGGGACTAAGTTGGGTCCCGAGAGCAGTGAAGGATTTTAGAGTAGAATCCCTTGCTACGCTCGGGATTCCTCCTATTGATAAAAACTTACCATCCAGAAACGTTCGATAAATCTTACCTGTCATTTTATATTAATACGGTATGGTAATACAGTTAGGAAGCGTTTTATAGAATATTCCAGAGTTCATAATGCCAGTGGAATTTTAATAAGTTTTTTACAAGCCATCATTACACCTATGCATAAGGGTGGCGACAAAGACGATGTGAGCAACTACAGGCCCATCTCGATCTTATCTGCACTCTCAGAAGTCATAGAAAAGCTAATTAACACCCGTTTAATAAATAACATGAACAAATTTAACATAATATCTGGCTCTCAATACGGATTTAGGCAAGGATTATCAAGAGATGACGCAGTTTAGGACTAAGTTCTCATATTTTTAAGAAAGTGGATACAGGAAATAGGTGTCTCTCTATTTTCTTGGATTTAAAAAAGCCTTCCGACACCGTATTTGTTATCATTGCCCGTAGTTTAGAAAACATACGCATGTGAGGAGTGCCCTTGGCTCTGCTAACAGATTATCTCCAGGATAGAAAGCAACGCCTAAAGATAGGAAACTACGTTAGTGATGAGTTAAGGGTGAGCTTCGGTGTCCTGCAAGGCAGTGTTTTGGGGCCGACGCTAGGTATTTTTTTTTTAATATATCAGCTGTTCCATACATATTGATCGTGTAGGTATAGCTGTTTAGTAGGAAACAGCTGTTTTTTTTTAAATAACCGTCTATAATGTGTGTAATATAATATTGAAAAGAGAACAAAATTTAGTTTTTTGTCTCTGAAAATATTTTTACGTCGTTTTTATTTTTTTGTAGAAGCTTCTAAGTCAAGATATCATTAAACAACTTGCAGATGATGAACTACTTCGTTTTTTATATGTGATGACGAATATCTGAAAATGATAATTTCCTTAATGTCATTAGTGACTGTCACTTTGACCAGAATCTAGAAACTTTACTGGTATCTGCTTAGCTTACGGATGGCCGATGGGGCCGAAAAATTTCTGGAGTGGCGACCGCGAACCGGAAGACTTTGTATCGGAAGGCCTCCCACTAGTTGGACCGATTACCTGGTGAAGGTTGCGGGAATCCACTGGATGCGAGTAGCATGGGTCAATGTGGCGACACTTGGGGGAGGCCTATGTCCAGCAGGCAGCAGCTACTCCTGCCAATGACACATAACTGTCAAACTACAAGTTCAAGATAGAGACGAGAACATGTCAAAGCCTGAGCACATGTTAAGTAACGTCTGTAGAAGTGGACCTTAGTTTTATGGTCGATGGTTGTAACCGTGGGCCGTGAAAGAAAACCTAAGGAAATACCAATATTAGATACTGTGGGCCTAAAATGGAAGCTTTATCAGAATCAAAATATGAATCACGTTAAAAATTTAAAATTCTTAAAATGGTCTTTATGTTTATGACCACAAAGTCCATTTTAATGGTTTTAAATTTTTAACGTGATTCGTATTATGATTCTGATAAAGCGGCGATTAGAAATTGTACGCTTCAATAGCAGACTTTTGATTGATTTAAAATATTCTCAAAAATAATGCGTATGTCTGTTTCACATGAAAGCAATATATCTTTTATTTTCTTATAAAAGTCAATTGAAAGATGGAGGCTTTCAATTTTACGGTGAAATTGGTTTAGCAGAAAGATAACGGTAGACAGTAAATTTGGGGCTTCTATTTAACATTGCTGTACAAAACTTATTAATTCAATTACCTTAGTTGATAATTGAAATGCTATTAGAACGTTAATTATAAAATAGGCTAAAGGCTCTTAGAAAAATGTTATTATAGTATCCAAGAATGTATGGATAAAATGAGATAAAGATAAAATGTTAAGGTGGAAGTGTCAGGGTAGCCCGCGAAATTCAAATTTTCTTACGTTTTTTGAAATTTGCAGGTCAGTGTCAGGTTGTAATTATGTTGATGAAAAATGAGTCGCGCCAGTAACACGTATGTAGTTACAGAATTATAATCCTTAAAATTATTAAAACAACCCTTTAAGTTCATTTAACCCTATTGAACCCCCTCCCCCTATTGAATCTTTTTTTTTTACGGGTGATGTCTCGGAATCAGTTAAATACATTTAAGAAATAGTTCTTAAATGTATTTAACTGATGCCGAGACATTTCCGAGTTTCAGAAAAAAAAATTCAGAAAGAAATTTTTAGTCGTAAGGAAGTCCCCACTTTTCGTTTCTGTTCCTTGAACTTTAGGAACATTAGCTCTACCTATTCCGATCACTGATAATAAGAGAACAAAGGATTAAAAATAAACATTAAAAATGTATAGTGAAATTAGAACTATTTTCGAAATTCAGTGTTAAATATTCTTGTCGGCACGTTTTATTTCTTTTTTGTTTATAATTCGTGCCTGTTCCAAATTCAAAATGTTTTTATTCACTCAGTAAGTAAAAGAGACTTTTATTCACTGTTTCTGATGTATAAAATGCCCATTTTTGAGTGGCAATGGTAAAAAATATTTTTTACCAAAAAACCTGTACATTTAATCGCCAATTGATGGCTGCTTTCAGAGGACGTTCCTTGTACAAATAAGAAAAGAATTTGTAACATAAAAAGAGCTCGTTGCCAAAGGCTGATCCTCCTATTGATAAAAACTTACCATCCAGAAACGTTCGATAAATCTTACCTGTCATTTTCTATTAATACGGTACGGTAATACAGTTAGGAAGCGTTTTATAGAATATTCCAGAGTTTATAACGCCAGTGGAATTTTAATATATTTTTACAAGCCATCATTACACATATGCACAAGGGTGGCGACAGAGAGAGAGAGAGAGAAACACAATATCTGGCTCTCAATACGGATTTAGGCAAGGATTATCGAGAGATGACGCAGTTTAAGATTAACTTCTCTTATTTTTAAGAAAGTGGATACAGGAAATAGGTGTCTCTCTATTTTCTTGGATCTAAAATAGCCTTCCGACACCGTATTTGTTATCATTGCCCGTAGTTTAAAAAACATACGCATGTGAGGAGTGCCTTTGGCTCTGCTAACAGATTATCTCCAGGATAGAAAGCAACGCCTAAAGATAGAAAACTACGTTAGTGATGAGTTAAGGGTGAGCTTCGGTGTCCTGCAAGGCAGTGTTTTGGGGCCGACGCTAGGTATTTTTTTTTAATAAATCAGCTGTTCCATACATATTGATCGTGTAGGTATAGCTGTTTAGTAGGAAACAGCTGTTTTTTTTTAAATAATCGTCTATAATGTGTGTAATATAATATTGAAAACAGAACAAAATTCAGTTTTTTTGTCTCTGAAAATATTTTTACGTCGTCGTCGTCAAGATATCGCTAAACAACTTGCAGATGATGAACTACCTCGTTTTTTATATGTGGTGATGTATATCTGAAAATGATAAGTTCCTTAATGTCATTAGTGACTGACACTTTGACCGGAATCTAGAAACTTTACTGGTATCTGCTTAGCTTACGGATGGCCGATGGGGCCGCAAAATTTCTGGAGTGGCGACCGCGAACCGGAAGACTTTGTGTTGGAGGGCCTCCCACTAGGTGGACCGATGACCTTGAAGGTTGCGGGGATCCACTGTATGCGAGTAGCACGGGTCAATGTATCGACACTTGGGGGAGGCCTATGTCCAGCAGGCAGCAGCTACTCCTGCCAATGACGCATATCTGTCAAACTACAAGTTCAAGATAGAGACGAGAACATGTCAAAGCCTTAGCACATGTTAAGTAACCTCTGTAGATGTCGGCCTTAGTTTTATGGTCGATGGTTGTACCCGTGGGCCGTGAAAGAAAACCTAATGAAATACCAATATTATATACTGTACGCTTCAATAGCAGACTTTTGATTGATTGAAAATATTCTCAAAATTAATGCGTATGTCTGTTTCACATGAAAGCAATATATCTTTTATTTTCTTATAAAAGTCAATTGAAAGATGGAGGCTTTCAATTTTACGGTGAAATTGGTTAAACAGAAAGATAACGGTAGAAAGTGAATTTGGGGCTTCTATTTAACATTGCGGAAGAAAGCTTATTAATTCAATTACAAAACTAAAAAAAAATACATCGTGAGGAACCTGGACGTACATAAAAGTCTAAAATCGCCAACCCGTCTTGAGCAAACGTGGTGATCAATACTCGTGCCTTCTCTATTGAGAAGAGGCCTTTGCCCAGCAGTGGGACAATAAGAGGCTGGTATTATTATTTTTATAATTCTGTAACTACATACGTGTTACTGGCGCGACTCATTTTTCATCAACACATTACCTGACACTGACCTGCAAATTGCAAAAAAGTAAGAAAATTTGAATTTCGCGGGCTACACTGACGCTTCCACCATAAAATAGAGTTCAAATATATATGTTCGTGTTAATTTTAAAATAGGTTCTTTTTATGTATAAAGCTAACAAGTTTAATTAATATAATATTATTAATGTGAAAGTTCATAATGATCTACGTGATATTAGATATATAGTTAAAGCCACTACAATATTATAAGTGCTGCGCCCTAACAGAGTCATGTACTCACTAGTTTTAAGCCTAGCGTGTAAAATTGATTGTGTACATTGTGCGTTATAATAAATAAATAAATTATTATTATTTTGGAAATATTCTTGCAAATTGGATTCTTCTACAGTTTAGAAAAAATAACTATAGTTTTAGATATGATGATATCTAAAACAAACATTCTTTTTTGTAAAGGCGCATCATGTTCTGTGATCTGTCGTTGACGGATACGTCTGTACTTATTTCATGTTGATATAATCTCTCAAATAACTGAATGTTAAGGTAAAAGGGTTACCTGAAGAATGTATTCCTTTAAAAGACTACTAACATATGGTCAGAAACCTATACTATGCTTAAATAAAGACTGGTAAACTAACCACTGAGTTGTGATGCAATTGTTCTCCCCAAAACAAACAAAAAGAACAAGAAACTTAATAAAATCCAAATTAAACAAAGATAAAAAGGAACAAATCCCAGCGACCCCAAACGTATTTAGTTATACACACTTTCCCCGTTCCGTAGTCGGTAAAGAATGCATTTTTTCAGTTCGGCTTCTTCCCGAAGTTTGCCGACCGCCGAAGCTCATACTTTATTCAAATAGAGTTGTGGACTGGGAAATGTGGGTGAGACCGAACTTTAGACGTGACTCATCGCATAAAAACTGTACCAACTACTATCAATTCGAGACTTTTGCACTTATCCACGCTATTCTTTTGTTGTTAAAAAGACGTTGCCTTCGTGTCTTTGTTTTTGTTTGACGTTTGCTTCGATAAATTCTTTCATGAAGACCCCTTCATGGGATTTAGTGAAATGTTACAAAGTGACTGATTTAGCGTATACATAATATAACATATCATCACGCCTGTAATCCTCGGAGGGTAAGGCAGAAGTGTACACCCACATTGCGCCAGTTATGGTTAAGCCCCATATAATACGGGGCGAGCCTATTATATTTAGCGTATAGTTCTTTGGAATTCATCCGATTTGTTCTGTTTATTGGGTTTCTTATTTTTTTACAAAGGTTTTTACAAAATGTCCTTTATTTTTCTTATCCAACACAACTTTATACAGTCCATATTTTTCTTCACATATTAAATTTCTTGCGGGATACAAGCAAGTCCCACTTTCTCAAGAAAGTGAGCTTCATCGCCCTACCCAATATTCTGTGGTCGTCGCTGTAAATTGGCTTACATGGGTGCACTGACTCGCAAACTACGAGACCATTTCATGCTGTACACCTACATAAAACGTCTTTATCCCTTCTTATATGATAACACTGAGTTAAATTCTGACGCAGAAAGCTTGCGACAAAAGATATTGATCACTTCCCTAAGTTGAAGTTAGATTGAGAGACTTTTTGCGGAGTGAAGTCGTCGCGTCGTCTGCGCTTGTTCTAAAGTGGAGTGCAGTAAGTGCAATGGACTAGACCGAAAAGTTCTATCTATGTAAACTTGGCCGGCCCAGTCTACGTTGCAACAAGTTGTTTGTAAAAGGACGACACCGAACACTGGTACCGTTTGTCAAATATTTGTATATCGCTTTCATAATGCGATAGAAACTTCCTCTTGACTAGAAAATATTCAGGACCTTAGTATTCCTAAAAGAATGTTTATAACAAATCAATGTCGCGACGACAAAAGTTTCTTGAATTACTTATTCAACGTGTCCGATTGTTAGACAAAATCTTTACTACCATATATTGTACCGTATATTGAGCCCATAGTGTCCAGATTGCGAACAATAGAATATGTAATGTCCTGGGGATTGAAGTCTTCAGGGGTTACTAGTTGTAAATAAAATAGTGAGTAGTTACATACTTTTCTTTTACCTGCGTCCTATCTATCTACTTCTGTATACCTTCTGTATAAGTCACTGCCTCTTTATCGTTCGTTCTTCGTCGTAAGTAATAACAATGTTAAAAAATAATTGAAATTGAATAACGGAAAATTGTTGGTGCGGATGCCCGGGACGACGGGCGTCGCCAGTTTACGCGCGATCGGTCACAAGCTGGCCCGGGCCTGGCTCCTACCACGAACTTACTCGTTTCTCACTTCACAAACGACCAATAAATGAAGAACAACGCACAAAGAACATCCTTACCGCCTCGAATTCGAGTTTGACAGTCTTAGTAATAACACTTCGGGGCTTCAGCCGGAGTCTTCTAGTTTTCTTGATTTTTCACGGACGTTTTATTTCGCCTGTGAAATAAAGCGTGTAACTCTTTTGAAGGCGCAAAAGTTTTATCTCTAAAAGTCGATGGAGCACAGAAAAGGCGATGGAGGAAAGTTTCTTCAAACCTCCACGTTACTTTGATGTCTAAGATTCAGAAGCCGATACGATTAAATTTTTGCTTCACACGAGATTTTAGATTGAATTCATTGCTCGCAATCTTTGTGGCTGGAAAAATGCTTTCGCTAAATGGTTTAAGTATCGCTTGGTTTTTTTAAATAAAGAAAAAATATTCTTTTGTATGGGCAGCAGCCCCGTCCTCAGTCTTGTTTTGTCCGGATAGAATAATAATCATGGTTTTGGAATGAGAGAGAAAAAGGCAATCATATATAAAACACATTTCGCTTGTTGTATCGTGGTGTAGAGATACAAGCTAATTGAAACTAGACGTAGTCAGCAGGGTTGGTAACAGAGTCCACTGACCAAGGACAAACGGATGTCCTTTTGGATACTTAAATCGAAAATCGTAAATAAGTTAGTCGTCTATAAGTATAGTTGTTTGTTTCAAGTATTTAAAGAGAATTTGGATAAACAGCGGCTGTTGGCGCGACCCATCTGTGGCTCCCCTTTCAACTTTACGATTTAATTACTTACTGCAAACACACAATCCCATTTAACTCAAGTGGTTTATTATTCTCTGCGTAAACATTTCAGATATAATTGTCGGAGTGGATGTAGGCGCTTATACTTTTGAAATAATTTCAGGGATTGACCCATTTTTGGTACGCTTACGGCTTTCTTCCGTTATAAGTAAACAGATTATCATTGCAGTTACCAAAACTTAGTTTTTTAGGAACAGTACACAAACAAGAATTTGTGTGGACATTAAAAACCCGATACTGAAAAATCACGTTCTAATAAAAAAATAAAAAAAAACGTTTTTTTTTTACGCCTTTGTTACCCGGGCCATCATAACGAATCGATTGACACCTTATTCATCAAACCGGGTGAATAGTTTCGGCGCTCCGGAGAGCCATACGTGAATACAAACATACATACATAGACTACGCAATTCGAAGACATGTGACATCTACCAACCCGCACTGGGCCCGCGTGGTGGATTATAGCCCATTCCCTCTCATAGAGAGGAGGCCGAGTGTCCCAGCAGTGGGAACATTAAAGGCTGATTATGTATACATAGACTCCTAAAATAATAAACCTTCCTTTTGGCTTCGCCGTAGTCTGGTAAAAAAATTAAACATACACCCGAGACCATACAATACCATTAGATAAAATAACAAAAGAAAGATCTCCAGCTATTCAACAATAAACTTGTTCCGAACTTTAATCTCTTCAAACTTGTCCATCTGTATTCAAGCCCCAGTGATCCGCAGTTTCCGTTTACAGGTAGGTAAATTAAAATGTACGTCTATCCTGTCTAGGCTAAGCGCTAGAGCCCTAGGTACAGATTTACCTGCAGCTTATCCTAGACGCGTCTTATCGGCTTCGAGGCTTTAGAAGCAGCCAGCACACCGCAGCTCTGAATATCATGTCACTTAGTTTTGTTGGTAATAAAAATATTTAAATTCGCGTTAATGTTTGAGTAGAATGGATTGAGTTATGGTAAGGAATTTTTTGGAGTAACGCTATTTTGTGAGTTATTAGCACTTACCAATTTGATTGCCATCAATAATGAGATCAAAAGGCTTTTTTGTTGACCATTCTGTTAGTCTGCTTCATCATATTATCATCTTCATCATAACCGTACCGTTGTAAATCCGTAATTGGCTGTAGGATTAGTTTATATAGTTTAAGACAAAATTGTAAAGAGCTGTGGATTTTGTGAATAATAAATAAATAAATAACATCACGCCTGTAATCCAAGCAGGGTTAGGTAGAAGTGTACCTAATAGTACACACACATTTCGCCGATTATGTGTTAGTCCCATGTAATAGGGGGCGAGCCTATTCCCATCAACCGGGCACAAATCCAGACTTCGTGGCTGCTACTGAGAAATTCTTGTTGGAAAAACCCAATAACCCAATTGCCTGACCTGGGAATCGAACCCAGGACCTCATGCTCAGTAGTCGCGCTTGCGACCACTAGACGAACGAGTCAATCCAGTTAGTCTGCAATCCAGACTTATCTGTCGGTCTGTCTGTTTTTCCTTTTCACGCCCTGACGGCACAAACGATTTGTATGAGGCACACGGGACATAGGTAAAAACGTAACATAGAAAACTTTTTATCTCGGGAATATTTAAAATAGTTTCTCGCGGCAGAATTTCTGACCTACAGGCGGGTGAAGTCGCGGGCAAATGCTAGTAACAGTATATTTTAAACGATTTTCCAAGGTTGGTAATTGAGGTCGAGTGTTAGTTGGAATCTATCTGTTGGGAGGCGTATCTTAAGTGAGCCTGATATATGATAGGCAATATAAAATACTAGATTTATATCTTAGTATGAATCTTATTATTATGCTAATGTACCATTTACGAGTTAGATGCGCAGTTTCGGGCCAAATTGAAGGGGTATTTCTTATGGTATAACGTCACAACTTAACACCCAAATGTGTAGATACATAGTACTTATGTGATTCCTGTGTTTTGTGGGGAAGAATCAATAAATGTTTTCTTTTAAAAGATTTGCTTGACGAATATTGGAATCAAACAATATGCTAGGTTCTAAAATCACTTTATTTCAATATTTACAACTAACAATGTTGCCAAAGACAGCAAACGTCAGAACAACAAAACAAATTAATTCACAATTTTATCTCAAAAAACGAGTCGAGTATAAAAAATAATTAGCCCGAAGCAACACAAATCTTAACAAGACTGCGGCACGTCTAAGTAATTAGCGGAAAGAGGCGAGACCAAGGACATAAATCATCTCGCTCCCACAGATATGTTCCCTCTATCGTCTGCCGTCAACCAGCGGAGCACGAGAAGGGAGTGCGGGTGGTAGTTCTATCAAATTTACATTAAACTTCAAACGAAACACAAGAAAATTAAGTCAAACTAAGTAAACGACGTGGCTCACGAACTCACACATCGCCATTTCCGAGGAATAACTCACGGCAATAATAATTAAGTAATTTAAATGAAGCCCTGATACGATTAACAGCTTAACGTAAATACCTTTCCCGCTATTACGTAGCTTCAGCAAACTACTTTTATGGTAAACACCACAAGATTAATCGCTTTCTTCCTAATCTTTTAGATAGCTCAAAAGATAGAAATCGGGGCATTTCGCTAAGTTGCGAAGTATTTATTGAGCAAGATATCAATCTTGTGGAATCCCTTTGTTTATATACGAGTGTGCGCGTGTCTTTTGTCGCTGAACACCATTAAACCGTTTGCTCGTCCATCTAATTGGTGTGTATCTGTTTACTTGGCTGTTGGATAGCGATCCTCGCACGTAACAGATTCTAGTAAATTTTAATGATGTGTTGCGTCGCAGTGCGGCGTGCCCGCGGCGCAGCGTTTATGTCTGCGACTGTCACTACTGGTTGACGCCACTTTAGAACACGCCTTAGGCGACGCGAGCATAAGGGTGTAAGAAAAGATATGCCAGACAGCTCTAACGAATACAATCAATACATCGATGCAACAATACGTTCTAAAAGATACTTTCCTGGAGTTTTCCAGGAAAGTATCTTTATCGAGTGGAAAATAAATTGTTATTGGTCTCTGAAAGATTTCAAACGATTTTCATTATGAACGACCTTCGCAAAACCCATGAATTCTTACTGTATAATACCTGAGGCAATATTATTCAACTGAACCTCAATTGCATATAAAGAATCATATAAATGGAAAAGCATTTACCTCAAAACTGTATAATTTTCAGGTGGCTATTATAAAATATTGATATTCAGTATATGCAATGTAAACAAAAGCTATTACGCTAACTCTGAAATGACTAGTAACAATTTTGTTTTCTCTTGCTATTTATTTGTTTTCGCTTAATTAATTCGTAAATATATTAATTAATTAAATGTAGAGTAAAGTTATTTGTTTACATTGCATTGGTGAAATGACTACTGGGAACAATTACTTTTTAATTACACATAGCAAAAGTAATGCGAAAATTGTTCCCAGATTAATGAATCGGTTACGAATTAATTTCTGTACGTGCCCCGTATTTTACGAGTGAGGTTGTTTGAAATATTAATCTTGTTATTTGATACGCCATGATATCTTTACCTACTTTTCTTAAGATAAAGCTCATATACTTCCAAACTTCTTATATCCCGGGGCTCGTTTTGCGATGTAAAGGCCTAAAAGTGTATTTTAGCGGTGAACACGAACATACTAGCGAGAGAAATCCACCAAAATATGTTCTACTTTTTTTCTATTGGCGCGGAAATAGAAAATTATTTGAACGCGGAACTACGCTTCCGAACTGGAATCGTTTGAGAGGCGTTCGGATGATGTTAGTTGTGTACCGTTTCAATTCGCCTTCTTTGTTTTGTTTTAGTTATTTAGGTTTACGATCAGAAGCGTGTCATTTTAACATTCGTTCAATTGTACATACGTAGGTAATAGGATTATCATGAAGAGGTAAAAAAATGTAAGTTTGTATGTAGGGGGTAATAACCGGAACCTATGACCCAATTCTAAAAAAATTGGCAGAAAGGCTATTAATTATATTTAAATAATGCATACTTACCGAGCTATCACAATTTTTGCGAACGAAGTCGCGGGCGAAGTCCTAGCACCTAAATATGGTAGTCGTAAATATCTTAAAATAATGTTTTCTAAACAAAAAAGTGCTTTATGAAGATTTTGGAGAAAAGGCGATAAAATAATAAAATTATCTTTCCTGGTTAAGTAACAAAAACTTTTCCACAGTGTATAATTGGCTGTGTGCTAGTTTTCATCAATTTTAATCACGAATCGATTAGCATGTTAATTAGTTATAAAAAGTTCCATTTTGATTATGCAAGAATCCACAATTACTCGGTGCTTATCGATGCGATGACGTGGCAAACTGGCAAGCTTATTATTTATTGGCTTTTAGTGGCATCGCCCGAGACTCGGCTTGTTGTAGACGACAGACAATTTTGAACGATGCTGACCGTATTTCACCACTGGTAACTCGATTACCAATACTTTGGTCGAGTGCTTTATACCACGCTACAGTTGCTCCGTTGTTCGTTCCCGTAAACGATCAGGAAATATCGCTTAGAATCAGAATTAAACAAAATTTGCAAACGTTTTTGACGCAAAAAGCGCATTGACCGAACTGCGGAGTTTCATATTTTCACTTACATACAATTTGGTTTTGGTCGCATCGTGTAACCTGCACAGCTTCATCAATGTACGAATTTAAACAAAGTCCATTTATATAGATGCAAGCATTTTTTATGTATTCAGTGAATAAGGGATTGAAATAGGGATATAAGCTAGAGATACGTGGATAAGCCTGCCAGCAAGTCGCAGGTTTCCGCACTGCGACGCAACATACCATTAAAATGTACCGAAACCTCCACTTGCTGGAACGAAACAATCCCCGTACACACAATCGTATTTACGCTACTATTTATATACGGACGATATCGCTCTGCGCTATGACGTCATACTGTGAACATCGCCGTATAAATAGCTCCTATTAACTTGTTATATTACCCTCACGGCTGCGATGAGATGAGCCTATTTCTGTGCCCATTATGTATGCTATAGTTGCGCCAGCTGCCCGATTGCATCGAGTTTTCATTTTATTTTTAGTTCGTTAGGTAACTTCTGAACGAAGTACGGAGGAGTTTCTTTTCGAACCTCGTAATTTGGACCGGAACTCTCAGAAAGTGGGCGCTTCAATGAACAAATCGTGGCGGGCAGTTTATAAAAAGAATAGGGACGCAACAATAGCCTCATTCGATTTACGCTTTATTCATTTTATTCGTTTCGCAAGATGATTTCGTTTTATTATCGTTATTGTTTCCCCATTGTTGAGTGGTTGGTGTTTTGGACCGCAGCGAATCGAACTCGTCATGAAACTGAATGTTATCTCATCTCTTCTTAATTGGTTGCCAACAATGATGCTTAAAGAAACACAACATCAGTCTATAGAAGCCGCGTTGTTTGTAATTGTCGAAAACAGTTTCAATGCTGAACGTCACAATATGATTAGGTACATCGTGATAATAATAGGTATAATGACGTCATTGAATTAAACTTAATGCTGTACACAATATCTTCGTCTAATGGACAGTTCTGAGCAGAAACATAATACGTCTTTAGGCTTCATAGAATGATCAGCCCACAAAGGACAAGTGACATGCGATACGATTGTCAGAAGTTTGCGCGTATTATTGTGCTGTTTCATATAACAATGCGTGATCGTACAGCTCTAGTGATTCTATAAATGTCTTACAAATATTATATTCCGTCTGGCTTTTTATTAAAACGAGCATTTGTGATTTTATGCATGGTTTTACCAGATAACAGAGCTCAAATAACGGGTATTTGGCAAACATTTTGAAATATTAGGCATTATTATTTACTTTTTGTCGAATACAGGCGTAGGTAGGCTATTTAGGAGTTGCGGGACTGTTCGAAAGAGATACCGCGGCCCTGGAACACAAAGGGCAAAGGAAGGAACATGGATGGGTTTTAGTCAGTAAAAGTCTGACACTCCCTCCTGCTCAGTCCAGAGCGGGAGGGGTTATTTGATGATTTCCCATCGATAAAAAAAAAAAAAAAGGTAGGCTATTTAGGTAAGTGCAGGTCTAACCAATTTCTCGGGTAACGTAATAACTCTACGGGCTGTCATGCGAATACAGCTGTAACATGTTTTCAGAGACACCTGAAATTTGTGTACTTCAATTTGGTATTTCCAAATTGGGACGCCGATGCCGTGGCCGGACGGCAGTAGATCTGAAATATTTCTATTTAGTTAGTATGAATTTCTTGGAAGCTTCCACGAACCGGACTTAGCTGTTCACTTTGCGTTTATAACAAATAAGGTTTAAGTTTGCCTTATTTTAAGCACTGTAGATCACAGTGATTTTATTTGAGTTTTGCCTTTTCGACTTTACATTTTTTACAAGCTCTGATTTAACTTTTTAACAATTTATGTATGTTTCTTTGGGTCAAATCTTGCAACTGAATTTAAAAAAAGTTATCCCCAACCTATTGAGCTGAAAGATTGCATACAGGTTTAGTTTGAATGACAATGCATGGTTAGCTAAGTGACGAAATTCTAAATCCAAAATGGCGGACTTCCAAAGATGACGAACTAGTTACTTTTTTGTTGTTGGTTTGCTGAGAAGAATATAAAAAAAACATGACGTCACACCTATATATAAAAGCTTGTTTTTGAAAATGTGTTTTTTTACTATAAGCTTGTTTAAACGTTTCTTTATTTGTCTAGCGGTCGCAAAAATAAATGCTAAGCGAAGTCACGTGACGTCCTAGGTTTCATCTGGAAGTTTAGCAAAGTATTAGGTGGTTTTATCAATGCAGTGTGTAACAGGACCCTTCACGAAGCCGTCAACCAAGCATTCTGTACATCAAACTAAGTAACTTTATGCAAAACGTTGTTGCTGGGAAACGACTTTTTTTTTGGGGTGAAAAATCACGTTTTACGGTTTTGGATTCAATTTATAACGCAATCAAAACATTGTGCTGATGGATTCAATAGTACGGGGTTCGTGGAGGTGTTTAAAGTCGTACATTAAAAACATGTTAGTATTTAGGAAAAAACTTGTGAAAAAGTTGGAACATTTTAAAGGTTGTCTGGTAGAGAATGCCTTATGGCATTAAGTTACCACTATTGTACATGAAGTTTAAATAAATAAATAAATAACTTTGACCCCCAATATCTCCGTAACTAGAAGGTTCCCAGGCATGGTCTAGAACAAAAAAAAAACGTAATGACGAGGAGAACAAGTGCTTTTCGGCTTCGTTAAGAGTCTTGTTACACACTTTATAAATATCTCATTAACAGCTTCGACTCTGGATCTTGTCTATTAATACCCTATTTAATGGACTCGAAAAGTAATTCTGATGAAATTAGGTAAACACTCATCTGCCTTTGTATATATATACCTACGTGGTTATGTTTCGAAATAGCCTTTTTATTTTGCAATTTTTTTAGTTGGACCTAAGTATGGAGCTAGGTTTTGTTGACATCGCCAAGCGGATGGTTGTCTCTTCACGTGACCAGACATCTAGCCGTTTTTTGTCAATTAATCAGAATTGCGTGGCAATGCTGCCTCCTGGGCACTGTTCCTGTAGACATCGATGCGGACAAATTTCTTGATGCCGTGTGATTATTTTCCCCCTTTTGACATTAATGCACAGATTCTTTTTAACATAAATGTTTGTTTGTTGAACAGAAATGATGACGTGCCGGCTGGGCTCGCGTCGGCTGGGTGGCTCCCGAGGCTCGCTGCAGGCCGGCACCGCCTGCTCTGCCGCCAGCGAGCTGGACCTCTCCTCGCGCTCCAGACGCGCACATAAAGCTAGGTAACACTATAATTTATATTTATTCTTATGATAGTAGTTTCAACTGGACTCATGGAAATTGCTCAGAGTACGCCATGAGTGAACACGATGCGTCATGAACGGGGGACGTAAAAGCTAAAATTCGATAGAAAGAAACCATCTGATCATTCAAAGAAGAAAAGTTTAACATCATGAAAAAAAAAAAGGACCCAAACAAAGCGCTTTGCTTCTACATTTATTAAGGAACCGCCAGTCTGTGAAATTTATTGGCGGCTCTTTTTCCTATCATTGTAATCTGGATCTCTTCAAACTTCGAGCGAATCGGTTTCTTCTAGGCAAGCGTGCTCCAACCTAGGCGGCATCATTGCTTCACATCAGGCGAGTTGCGGCCAAACGCAAGCCTATTTAGTGAAAAATATATAAAATACTAGATGTCGCCCGGGACCTATGTTTGCGTGAAATTATTACTTTCCGTTTTTAATCGGATTTTGTCAACAGTTTCAAGGGTTTAATTTTTTTTGCACGGAACCCTAATAATTTTTCTAAAATAAAAATAGCCTATGTTAGACCTTATAACATCAGCTATCTGCCAGTAAAAGTCGAGTCTAAATCGGCCCAGCCGTTTCGGAGATTAGCCGGAAAAAAACAGACAGAAACACAGACAGAAAGACAAAAATTAAAAAAAAAAAAAGAACTGAATGTACATAGCTGTTATTTTGATGATATTACAAACAGACACTTCAATTTTATTTCTTTGTATAGACTTTTATAGATAAACCCTTTCTCTCGTTGGTGTAGTCACAAGTGTTGGTCTAGTGCTGGCGAGCGCTACTGCTGAGCATGAATGAGGTCTTGAGTTGGAATCCCAGTTCCAGCATAGTTATATTGGGTTTTTCCATTAGGAATTTGCAGTAACATGTCTTCAACATAACCTCACACCTTTACCTAACCTTTCGGGCATTGCAGATGAGTTATATTTATGTTATATTCATAAGCTAAGCAGGTGAAGAATTATTTTAAACGGTTCTCGTAGCCACCCCACTTGGGAGTTTATTTCTGTAATTCCTCGGAGAAATTGTGAGGGCAAATGCAAACATACAAGTGTTATTATACTTTAAATATAGAAGTTACGAGAACGAATTGAAAAATAAACTTATGTGGCTTCACAACTCTGAAGGGTAGAGGCTGACTGTGGCTACAAATAGAAGTAGAAAACAAGTAACATTTATTTAAAAGTATCAAAAAACCCGACTACAAATTGTTTATAAATATATATAGAAATATTTATTTGTAATCTCCTTTTAATTTCCTTCATTTTGATACCCTACTCGATAGGTTTGGTTGAATAGAAAAGATTAACGACTTACAATTTAGCGCCAAAAATCCGCCATTTTGTTGTTTGTAAAACCTATTTGGACACTTGGATTTTTGAGACGAATCTAATGGTACCTACCCATCGTTGCAATCCATCCAGCCATTTGGAACACACAAAAAACAAACAAATATACAAGATACGCGCGAAAAACATAACCCTTCCTTGGCAGTCAGGTGAGTCAGGTAAAAATGTTTTGATATTCTTATAGGGTATTCAATTAAAGTTGTTTTCCCCACGCTCGTTGAAGGCAATCCGTACATTTTAATTGATTCGCACTTGTCCCCGGAAAGTCGAAATAATTAGGAGCGCTCGCGCCAACGAACTCCTGACGAAATCCGACAAGAGATCGAATTTAACAAGCCACCCTGTTGTGAAACGATTCGTTTGATTTACTAATCGTTGAGGCGAGCGCGGAGGCCTCGTTCTATCGAAGCATTATTTCCAAACTTATCGATTTGTAAGGTAATAAGGTATCGAATTTTCCGCAACATAAACCCGAGTTCGTTAACGTAGGACGTTTAGAGGCAAAAACGAAATTGAGTCATCTAGTTTCTAATTAAGTTGGTATCTTTTTGCAAATAGGAGGCACTTTCAATAAATGTGTCTAAAATATCTTTTGATAGAAATCTCTCGCCACGAAACAGGCTTCTCTTAGGTACATATTTACGCGTAGATACCTACAAAAGATGGGAATATTGTAAAAAAATTGTATTTTACTATTATTGGTATTTTGATATTTTGTTATTCGTATCTTACTTTTTCTACCTCGTAGCGTAGTTTTGACACAAAAGATCATCAGAACATAGTACAGATTTACTTTGAAAGCTTCATTTTGTACGTATACTCGTAACATAAACTTTATACGTATAGTATTAAAAGTACTATCAATCGCAGTTCCAACTTAATATGTAAGGACGAAGTGTCGCCACACATTTTGTGTTCAGCATTTTACACGTTCGGGGGCCATATTACTTGATATCCTCTTAAACTGGATCTGTCAAACCGCCGCGAGCGATAAAGGGGATCTATCGCGATCATAACACTTCCAGCATCCATGTATTATGGATCCTTTTTTTAACGTCTCTATGAAATCAAGAGTAATGTCGTCCTTGATTTCTTTTCGCACTTTTTATGAAGGTTAATAAGATAATTTATTGATGTAGGATTTGGAGGATTGGGATTGATGATTCCATTATTCATAGGATGGTTATTGGCGGCTTAACTGTGTCGTGGTTGCAAGCGCTATTGCTGAGGGTAAGTTATTCCCGGGTTCAAATCCCAGGTTGGGCTGAATTATTGGGTTATTTCATAAGGAATTTTCCAATGGCAGTCAAGAGTTTGGAAGCCGGAGGCATGATACCTCGCTGCCTCTGAAAGTACTGGTCCCTGATCTGTCTGCAGTCGTATTGTCGTCCCATCGGACTATGGGAAGCGAGAGTGGATCTGTGTTTTGCACGATACCACACAGTTGTACACTTTATCACCCTGTCTCAATGGTTAGTCTCCGTTGTGATTGGCCGCCGTGACCGAAAACGTTCAGGCGCACTGTATCGGGAGATTTGGTTGGGTTTCGCTTTGAGAACTGAATTGAGAGCGAGATCTCGTTTAGCTTAGCCGTGCATACCATTCGATTAGATTAGAAATGAGAAATAATAAAGCTTCCGCAAAAAAAGCTACTAGCGATCTGTAGTTGACTGTAATACTAAGCTTGTTTAAAATGAATGACCGAAAAATGAATACAGAAATAAACGGCAAAAAAAAAATGTATTTAGCAAACAACATTGAGCTTATTCAAATTACAATTCTATAAAATAAAAATAAGCTTTAAAATTAATATTTTTGACACTTAATAAGTTTTTAATGCAAGTTGGGTTAATCAATCAAAGGTTTTAAAAATCTTTTCATAGGCAACCCGTTATAGTTGCCTAGGCATTAAAGTAGTGTCATAACTTTTTTTGCGCGGAAAACTGCTTAATGTTCACGCATCGCACTTAAGTGTAGCATAGTATTTGTAAAGTCAGTTATCCGGGTTCTCAATTTGATTGGCAGGCTTGACTGTTTCCATCACGGCATGAGCTGTTTATTTTAGTAGATGAAACTCGTGTCCACACTCAAGAGGATAATACACACTGCGTATACCTACTACCTACTGTGAATAACTCCCCAAGCTAGCTATGCTATCTAGGCGCAGCAGGCCGGACGTCAGTGGTGACTGGTGACACTTGGACCTTGACCTGGCGTTACGTAATCCGAATATTCAATAGAATACGAGAACAGCTTATACTACAGGAGGATTGCGGAACATACTAACAATTGGCATACCATTCCTTTTGTCAATTCAACAACATTCATTGCATTCTTTGTGTTCTGTTGCAGGCGTTTAATTCAAACATATTCAGCATCGTTTTAGGAATTTCTTGCTATCTCCTTCCGACTGTGAGAAAAGTGTGCTTGCCATTGGGGCGGGATTTGTTACCATAGACATGATCTACGGTAACACGGATTACAAACAACAGTGCTGCAAGGACCTTTTGGCTGTGTGAAATTATTTGTTGAAACTGTATTGACAAAACAAGATGGCGGTGCAAGTTTCCTCCATGGCCTTAAACCCTTGTAAAACTACACATCTGTCCAATATTTTCGTGGCGCATAATTTTCTTGATATAACATGGTTAAACGTGCGCTGCTTCCATTAAGTCGACGTTGAAGAGGTTCGAAGGCTGGCTCTTGTTTGCCCAGGTCCCCAGAAACACAAGGGCCCTTTGCCTTGAGGGCCGCTTTAATCACAAGTGTTGACTCGATGAGCCTACGTCCTCCGTCCTCGTGAGTGAAAAGACTCGCGTAGGTACGTCAACTTTTAAATAAACCTGGCTTATTAAAGGTAAGAACAATACTTCGAGTGCGGGAATTGGGAAAGTTCTGGCTGTTTCGTTATAATTGCTCGTTTGAAAATGTGTGAGTTTTAAGCACGGATACATTGGTTATGTTCAGAATAAGTTTATACCACCACTGTCAATTTACTATAGGTATTTTCTTTACGATACCTGTTTAGGCACGCGTAATGCCGATTTCAGTCAGGTAGCAGGCAAAGAAATGACTTCAAACTTTTTGCTTAAATGGGAAGTTCGTGCTGAAAGTTCTGTTTTTCAATCCACAGTATCAGGAAAACTGTGTTGTCAACGGTCACTGCTGTTTCTAAAACAATCAAACAAAAATTTTTAATATTCTCACACATTTCATATTTAGATAGAAAAACCTACAAAAAGCACTCCAATCAATTTGTAAAGAGTAGCTAAGCATTCCGCGACAGCCTTAATACCGTATATGTGTATAGTAATATGAGCGAGCGCCTGTAGCCGTCACCGCGGCAACCGGCAATACGACCGATCGCATTTTTGAACGGTTTATATCTCATTTTACGGAACGACAGTTCTAGCACGGCCCTGTACGGTTCTACCGCCATGCCCCTCTGCCCCCACAGAGGTCGTATTCGAAAACCAATTTCTACCGGTAGCTCGCCTGCCACTAAGTCGATTGGACTTCAAACGGCTCCTTCCGCCCGCAAAAAGTCTCATATCTGCATAACTTTTTAGATTAACACCGGTGGTGACTTTTGTATTTTGCTTTATGGACTGTTTTTAATTTTGCGTGGGAATGGATAAGGAAGATTTAGGTATGCGCTGTTTAATGGGTTTGGGACGACAATCAATTTAATATTTATGGCAGGTAAGGTTGCAAGGCAAAGCATTTATTAATACACACTTAGCTAATTATTACTATTACCTACTTAAAAAGTAGAAAGAAAATACGTTTATTTGGCACATGCCACCAGTACCTACATAAATTTTTCTGTTTTTTAAAATAGCGAAAACGCATAACATTTTCATCCCTTTTATATTCTAAAAATTGTAACACTGGGGGGCCATATCGGTAATCTACTTGAATATAAAAATGCATGAACATAAAATAAATGAACGTCAGCCATAAAACCTCTTTACAGTGTTTTAACCAAATGTTTTGGCCATTTTCTTCCGAAAAATAGTCCCAAAAGCCATCAAATAAAGATTAAAAATAAATGCGTACGTTTTTTCTCGTTTTTAATGGCAGTCAAATTGGAAAACATGGTGCTGTAACCAGTTTCTAACTGCTGGCATCCAAAAAGATTGCATACTTTTATAAAATGTAGTTTCGTTTTTTTACATTTATAAGATTTTATTTATTTTCATGTAATACATTAATTTATTGTCCAGATTTATTATGTCGTATTGTTATAAAATGTGTTTACAATGAAAGTATTAAAAGTTTTGGTTGTTGTCAATTTTTTCCGGGATCGCCAATGAATTCTTTTTTTTCACACTGGCTGAAAACACTATGTTTTTAAATCCATGAAAATGTCAAATAGACAAATGTCAAAGTAGATTGTTGAACCAAATCGGGCGGGAAACTAGAAGTCATTAGTTGACTGGACAAAATGATTTTATTTATTAGGTGAATAGGTAATTTTTACTGCTTGGATTTGATTATACTTAACATTCAAACAAACCTAATTTCTATAAGCTTTATATTGATGCAATTGTCAAGGTCCCTCTGCGGATGTAGGCATCTATTACATACCAAGTTTTCTCCGTGCCTCGTGGAAAGAAGGCTATGCACATGATGATGAAATTAAAAGTCTTGACTGTTTATAAAAAACTTAACAAGATGATTAAACTTATCTTGCAATTTGTCAAACATAATAAAACTTCGACCCCTAGTTAAAGTTTGACCCCTGCCCCCCCCCGGCGTCTCCTCTTCCATCGCACTCTCGCTCATTCACAACCGTCTGTTCAATTGCGGCGCATGTTAGAAACCTTTGGCTTCGGTCAAAACATCAGCCTATTTTGGCCGGAGCTGAAGTTTTGGTCGAATGTAGTGTTTTCGGCCAGAGGTGGCCGAAACTGAAGCTTCAGTTGGACACTATAATTTTAATTATTATACAGCACAGCACATGTATAAGCTTTAAGAAGAGTAATACTGTAAATAAACTAATACTTTATTTGCATTCCATAATTTGAACGATCTGATCTTTTTGGGGGGTGAACCTGGCTAGATATCGCTCAAGATAGAGAGATTTGGGTGGGGAAAGGTACCTTTACCCAGCAGTGGGACATATGAGAGACTAGCAAAAAAAAAAACCAACACAAGACACAATTTCGGACCCTCTGACCTACAGAGTATGTACGTAATATCGTTTTGAAAAACTAAATGTAATAAAAAAATTAACAATAAAATGAGTAATAATTACGTTTATTACCTAGATTAAAACTACTGGGGGCGAGCGGGGAGGCACCACTGCTGAGTGGGTGGCGTAGTACGCCACACACGCCACACGCGTCCGCCACGCCAGCGCCACATCACTCGCACAATCACCTCGCACCATCACATTGTAATGGAACCGACAGGTACAGTCCGATCTTCTTTTAAAGCACGTTTGTATGCGCTTCATAGCACGTCCCTGCCACGTGTCACGCCCGCGCCACATCATTCGCACAGGATAGTTCATGATTTCATTCTACTTCAGTAGTACACAATACATATATCAGATAGATAGATTAATCTCGGGATCTCACACGGTCATATTGCAATGGAAACAACAGGTACTATAGTGATATAGAACCAATTTTACCAATCTTACGGCACGCACTACACTATCACTTACCAAGCCTCAAAACTGACTACGACACTGAGCTGTGGCGTAGAGGGCTCTACACCAACTGCACATTACACAACGCCAGGCTATGTCACAGCACGTTATAAAAAAAAAGGATTCTGCCCAGTACATGGTATGGTACGGTACCATGACCGTACTATGAACGTAACAGGCAAAAAATATACTTTGTATTGAAAAGTATGAGAGTATGACCACTAGACAGTTCCGTCATCGATCAACACCGTCGCGTCATTGCGTGCCGTGCACGTTGCATATGCACCGTCAAAATTTTCTCGCCGAAAATTGTTGTCGTTCCGTGTCTAAGGCACGCGACGGTGACGGAACCGTCTACGATAACCGTACTCAAAATACGCGATATTTTCAGTTGTGTAGACACTACCTCGATGTCCACAACTCTATGTTTTCAAAACAATTGAAAACATTTCAACACTTTACAAACATTGTATCAACACAATCCTAACACGAAAAAAGAGTCTGATTTTAAACAATTTTCTGAACATTTTCTCGTGCCTACCTCGTTGCTTCGACAAACCTGATTCATACTACTCTGTGAACTCGAATTCATTTTTAGTGGTACATTTTGATCCTATTGTAACAATAACAGTTGAACAAACCGTTAACTTGTTCCCAAAACTAAATAAAATACTGTTTGACAGCCGATACGCTTTGACAGCTTTCACTCGTACTCTCTATAATGTTATTTGGTGTGCGTCAAACTACGCAAAATTACATCGGATATTGGGTTTTGGCAAGAGAGATTTATGTTGTTTGTTTAGACTTTCATTGTGGAGTACCAGATCTTTAGTAGGATTTAGATCTTAAGAAGTAGAAAGAGACGAAACCTGCGCAAATAAATTTGAAAAAGGGAGTTTTTATCTTTTACTTTTAGGTATGGATAGGATGGCAAACAGAGACAACACAGAGCCCCAAACACAAGTTTTACTATACCATTTAAGTAATACTACTTACATGATTTAATACAACTTACGATCCCGTGATTTTACATTAACCACATAAACGAAATGCACGTAATAACCATAAATTTAAAGTTGCGATTTATGTCGTACGAAGTTATTCTCGTTCATGTGATTGTGTCGTCTCTGCTTTGTTTATATGGCTACATTGGTCTCATCTGGTCAATATTCGTTTAGTATTATGTTTCACTTGACTTGCAGTATCCAGTTTCAATATACAGGAAATATCCGTCTGGACACAGAGAGGATATCATTTCTCAGGGATTTTGGTATAGCAAACAATAATTTGAACGGAGTCGGCCTTTGTTTTCATGATCCCAAGGCCTCTGTAATCGAGAATATTGCGTGCATTTGGTTTTCACCAGCTACGAAAATCTAAGCTGCGTTTGCCAGTTTCAGCTGAACCAAACGAAAAGTAATGTTCCTTTCGCAACTGTACCTATGTTGGCGGCTTTCTAATCTTCACTGCCAAATCAGATGAACTAACTAAATGCAATTTTGTCTGGAAAATTTACCCCAACAGTAAATCCAACTTTTTATTTAATGAAACTGGATGGAAGTGGATTTGACTGAGTTGTTTTATTAATACGGACTTCGCGATAGTTCTCGTATGAATGTAGAAGTACATAAGTGAATGAAAAAACTCGTATTAATAAACAACTAACTAGTTAATAAGCTGCGGTCGCGTTTGCACGACAACTGGGAAGTTAACCAACAACTCTAGATTGGTAAATGTTGTTCACGAGTTTACTGAGGCCACGATATCCAATTTACGTCTGCATTTCCATTCAGAGATATCACACTGAGTAATCACTCAAGTACCAGTAAATACCTACAACATTTTTATAATATTTTAAGTAGAGTTTGGAGAAATTCTTCATTTACTTTTAATAAGGGCCAGAACAAAGTTAATTTCAGGTAAAAGCTTTTGATTAAATGATTTTAGGGAATTAATCTGACGATAACATTCCAGCCGTTGAGAGTGGCAAATAAACCTAATTGACTGAAGTACAGTCAAAAGAAGAATTTTCCTACAATACATATATATCCAGTGTCTAAAATAACCACTTTCCAACTATAAAACAAAAACTGTTTGTTAGCATATTTCAATTGTATGATATCGGCCGTCATAAACGAATGTAGATCCTATTAACATCATTGTATTGGAGGCGTTTGTATACATACTCTCTCAATCGAAATATCAAGCCTCCAGCTGAATTGTTCGCAGCATTCAATCTGAGCCTGCTCAAGATAATGAAACTGGTATTATTGCGACCGCAACCCTGTGGTGAGCCGCTTTCTGTGTCTTCAGTATCCGGGGGGTTAATTGGATACCTATCGATAGATATATCTGCGGCGAGCCCTCAGGTGGTAAACGCGATATTCAATTATTCTCCAGTGACAATTACATACACACGCTACATAAATCCCCGCTCGAGCTAACTCAGTCAATCGAAGTTAACTCCAAACAATCAGGTAATGCAAACAGCGATGCTTACATTTATCTCACACGGTCCGTGCCTGATACCTGTGTACATACGTTGTGGCGTTGTAAGCCGGGATGCTTAGCATATGGAAGTAGGTGTCTTGTGTAAACGACTCAGTCGTTGATAGGCTTGCGTATTGAATCTGTAATGCCTACACAGTTCACAGCTACATACGTCTCCAGCCGTGTTAGCGTACGGCTCAATTGATCGATAGACTGTCGAGATTGAACAAAGACTATTGTAATTAGCGTGTAACTAATGCCTTATCTTAATTGGTTCACGTTCGTTCACCGTTTACAAGTAATTACGTAAGTTTATGTATAGTTATTTGTGTGTACTGCACGTGTGACCCGGCATCTATTTGAAGTTTATGTATAAGTAGGTCTAATACGTCACACGCAATATAATATATATATACAACCTGTTTTTTTTTATCTCTAGGGTTATATTCTGTAGGTAAAAATAATACTAAAACTCCTAGAATAGGTGGTCCAAAAATGCATCGTTTCGGAGATATCATCAATCGTAATTAAATTAGGTCAAAAATTGTCACCAGTATGACGAATCTTTACTTTTAGTGTAGTAAAATAAAATATGTAGGTATGTTGGTATCGGAGCTTCCTGGCGGCAGCTAGTGAAGGGAAAGCTACCTTGTCGACATCGGTCATATTTCACGTAAGGGTGTTTTACATTAATAATCGTGACTTTGCCGAATTATTTTGTATGAAAAATGAAAAAAAAAATAACGAAGGATTGGAACATAACTCATATGCCAGTTGATTCTTTGATATGGCCTCAATCATACCCTAGAGTTATGGGATATCAAAAAAAACACGTTGTATATAATATTATAATTAGGTGATAATTATTGTATAATTGTCACTTGCTTCGGTGAAGGAAACATCACGAGGAAACCAGCATGCATGCATGTAAAGACAAGTCAGAGGCCCATGATGGGCGGCATAAAAACTGACACCAAGTTAATCACACGATAAAGAAGAACACACGCAAAAATGACACATTTTCACCATTTGTTATATATAGCATTAACACAAGGAGAAAAATTAAATATTTTGCCCACCATTGTCCGTATTATAGCTGTATATAATTGTATGATCGTCGACAATGTTATCGAATAACAAAGGAACCACGCGAACCTATCTGTCACTAACTTGATATCAAATGAAGGCAACCTATCTATTGCCGCCATTCGCAAACGCTCTACGGCCCACAAATACACACTCATATAATACAGAGAGTACATTGATATCCCTGTGTATAACTGTTGTCGGTATTTTCTATTAACTGCGTAATCAAAATATAACTTTGTTAATGATTCCCTTTGTCGATTGTTAGTGACGTAATAAGTGTTGTGTTTACTTACCTAACAACAACTTTCCTATAGACATATAGCTACAATATATAACAACAAAGATGATGCCATAAGCCCTTAGCTCAAGGGTTAACGTTGAGTGCAACTCTTATTAGATTCATAGAGAGCGCACACACGTAATGTATGTAGATTACTTCAAAGGAGAACGGATTTAACGTTGTGTACGTAGTTAAGGCAAACTGAAAGGAATTAAGGTTAAAAGGGTCAAACGATATGGGTAATGAGATGGTTGATAGCGTATTGTTGTCGACAGCGGCAGTCGGGGCGGGCTGCGGCGGCGATCCACGTACGCGAGCGGGCGGCTGCGCGCCGGCCCGCACTGGTCCTTCGTGTTCGACCCCGCTGGCCGCCTATGCTACTACTGGTCCATGGTCGTCTCCCTCGCCTTCCTCTACAACCTCTGGGTCATAGTCTACAGGTTCGCCTTCCAGGAGATTAACGGTGAGTAACTCCTCATTATGCTAAACTAAGATCAAAACCATTTGTATCGCTCCTACTCATTTTGTTTGTCGGATGAACTTGAAAGCAGGCGCTTAAGTGGATAAAAATCCAATTTTGACTCTAGAGCTTATGCAAAAGACGTCTCCATTTAGATAGCAACCAAGATTAGCTACGACGATCTGGGGCTGCACCGACTTAGCGCACTCCGCGCATAGTTTGCGCCAACTTGCCCCGCGGTGAATTAAATTACTTACCTAAATAGCTTTTCTGAGTTAAATGTTTCGCACTGGAGATGATGTTAAATTTGGAAAACTAACGTTTGGATGTTTCGCCGGGCGAGTTTCCAATTGTTTCATTACCACTACACAGCCGCGATGAGTTTCAACCCCACATAAAATTTGTTAGTCTCTTTCAAGTTCTCGCTTTGCAGTATTGATCTTTTTATCTTTAGTTTGTAGCAAAAGTTTGGATCAAAGTAATTAATACATTTAGGGTGTGAAATTCGAAATTCATTGATTGGTTGGTTATTTATTTTAGGTTTGGATGTGAAAACTAAGTTGTTGCGTTTTGTTACAGGGGAGACGCTAATAGTGTGGTTTTGTTTGGACTACTTTTCCGATTTCCTTTACCTGGCGGATATCCTGTTCCACTTCCGGACGGGCTACCTGGAGGACGGCGTGCTGCAGACGGACGCGGCCAAGTTGCGGGCGCACTACATGAACTCCACCACGTTCTACATCGACTGCCTGTGCCTGCTGCCGCTGGACTTCCTGTACCTGTCCATCGGGTTCAACTCCATCCTCCGCTCGTTCCGCCTCGTCAAGATATACCGCTTCTGGGCGTTCATGGATCGAACTGAGCGGCATACGAACTATCCCAACTTGTTTAGATCGACCAGTTTAATTCATTATTTGTTAGTGATATTCCATTGGAACGGGTGCTTGTACCATATAATATATAAAAACAATGGGTTCGGTAGTAAAAACTGGGTGTATCATGACACTGAGACTGCGGATGTGGTGAAACAATATTTGCAAAGTTATTACTGGTGTACGTTGGCGCTCACGACGATAGGTGAGTCTTAGCTTTATTTTAACTTGTCGTCTGCATGTGTACGTATTCTACGGCATTCCATATGATTTCCTCGAGTTACGCGTGACGGTGTTCTGTGACGTTAGTTTTTATGAGAATATTTGGCGGGAAATGATCCTACTCGTGAGAGTAATTATGACTTGCCATCTAATTTTAGTTCCCTTGAACGCGAGAGCATCGCTTACTATATTTGAGACTTCTCTAATTATTCAAACAATGCGAGTTATGATTTTAAACGCTGTTTTAAAACAATATCGGAAGCTCAAAATAATAGACAATCACGGAAGATATCCCGTAAGTTAACAGAGGTTCAGCTCACATTTATGACCTACTTACATATAAAATTTGAAAGATATTAATTTAATTGTTTAACATTTGAGCAGAACAAAGCTGAGTTAGGCAGCGTTAAAAAGTATATATTTTCTTCCAAAGAATAATATCAAGAAACGTTAAAGAAAAGGAACCTTGAATAAATCTCATCTCGTCCGTGTTCCTAATTAAACAAAGATAAATTATAATTAAAACATGAAACTTTCTCCTATCAGTTTATGTAACAGAAAAAGAAGTCACGTCTGGAAATATAAAAATGAGAGTAGCCTGAAATAATAATGTAAATTGTTCACTTGCCCGATAAGAACGTTCAGTGAACGGTTAATTAAATTTCATCGGCATACGGAATAGAAAACGGCGGAGAGAATTAGTTTCATAGCGCTAGCAAACGTCAGGAATGACTGACGACCTGTCCGACACTACGCGCGCCTTCCAATATTTAGTGAATAACTCCGTAATAAATAACATAAATATCTTATGAGAAATGTTTTGTAAACGATCACGGCGCGGTATTGAAAAAACGTTTGATTAATGAGCCCTTATTTACGCTCCAGTTTTGGAGTAGTTTTTTTCTTATTGTAAACCTTTTTGCAGATGAGTGGGCTGAAACGCCTTAGGCCAAATGTAGATTTAGATACTTTTTTGGAACTCTAGATTAAATCTTGAAAATAAACCAAACGAATATTTTCATTGATTATATAATAAAGCAAATGACACCCATTAAAACATCACCAGATTTTGTTATCACTCAGTAATACATTTCATTCCGATACAATGCTCAATGGGCTCATGAAACTCATTAGAGGCAAATTTATTGTATTGTTTTATATACCTACACGAATTCTCTGAAACGGTTAGTACATCAGATATATTTGTTTCAAGTATTGTTTCGTAGAAACTAAAACGTTAGGTATTAATTTGTGATCTGCAGCAAAAAGGCACACTCTCTAAAATCTTGGAAGCATATTGTATTCTACCTGTGAAAGTATGAAGGGGAACCGACAGCTAATCCGTTAAATAAACGAGGGCTATACTTACCTCAGACCAAATAAAAAACCAAAACATAGCGCTGCGAACAATACAGTGAAGCATGCGCAAAACTACGCCTCGCTCTATGCATACACGCTCCCACGCACACATTTACATCAAACTAGAACTAAACTACGCCCAATAAGTGCACACATGTTTGTAAAACTGGCCTTACTTCTCTGTTCGCAAGTTCCGTCTTGAATTTTTTATTTGGTCTGAGTAAAAAAACAGTATTGAAAACAAACAGTCCGACCCTTCCGCCCTAAGAGCGATCATAACCGCGGCCTGGAACATGTCGTTAAACTCGATGAGTGCACAGATTACGTGCCTCCATTTTATTATAATGGCATAATTTATATTCATCAAAATCCCTCATAAATTGCGTGCATTGCAAAATCAGGTTCGTGGATGTTCGACACAAATGATATTTTGGGATTCAATCAAATAGCTTGTCAATTTTGTTCGGTTGTGTCGGCGTAATTAGTTGGGATTCGAAATTGAACATCTACATCCAATATTATTTAGTTTGCTAGGTGTATTTGAACTGTCCGTTTCGTTGGAGTCAGCGTCAAACATTTACAAGTGCCAACAAAGTTAATTAACAATAGAACTAAATCTATCATTTGTTTAAGGTACGTAAGTATTTTACCATCTAAATGAATCGGGACAGATTGAAAAACAAACTTTCTTTTCTTTATTTTTCTCTTTCTGTTAAGGATTTGACTTTCCATATTACAAAGTTTCAGCGTCTGTTTACAGCCAGTAAGTGGTCAATTCAAATCTTTTAAATTGAATCGAAAAAAGCGGCGAAGATAAAAATATTGTGCTTGAGAAGTTTCCTCGAGTCGAGCACTATCGACTTGAAGTGTCTCCGTAGATACTTGTGCATCGTCCGGGCGCGTCTCGGCGCGACATGTCAGCTTCCCGGTCGGACAGCTAGTTGGCCGACTTGTCGACCAACTCCGCTCACAATATTAGCGCTATATTTTCACAAACAAAAGCATCTATGAACAAATAAACAGAAAACGTGCCCGTTACGTATTGCCTTAGTGAGGCACATATGAAAATTGGTACAATATTAGATGCAGTGTTGCTTTTATAAACAGACGTGTTGTTTCGTGACTTTATTATTGCGGGCTGAGTGATATTAATGTTTGTATTCTTGTCGTAAGTCAGGGAAACTTAGGGTGCCTGAAGACTCATGTCAAGTAATTTGGAGTTTAACGAACCTTCATCTTCTTTAAAAAAGAACAGTGATAGCCTATTGGTGTGACCGTCGGACTACCAAGTCATAGGTCTCAAATTCGAACCGAAGACACGCATCTTGATTTTTTGGATTCATTTGCTTATTGTATACTTATCACTTGCTTAGGTGAAGGAAAACATCGTGAGGAAACCAGCATGCCTTAGAGATATTTCTCGACGGCAGTTAAAGCCAAGTCAAGGGCCCATGGGCGTCATAAAAACTCTGACACCAGGTTAGGCACTAGCCACACGAAAAAGAAGTTTAAGTAATACAGATATAGAAGATTTTTATATAATTTCCATAACAAATGTAACCTACATACAAAATCTTTTAATTACCTAATGCGGACCACAAAAATAAATCATAAAACACATTATTAATGAATCGTGTTTCCGAAGACAGATCCAATTAACCGCTGAAGTATATCGCGTTACCAACTCATAATGATTAGCTTGTATAATAACATAGTAGTCGACTCACCGCGGTACCTACAGAGTAGAGGGAACTTTCTCGAAGGTTAACATTTTCCGCTCATAAATAGGACGATAATTGCAGGACAGAAACGGCTTATTTATACTGTTTGTAAACTATAAATTGAGGCTTTCCGAAGAGGTGCTTTAAATTAGATTTCATTATATTATGGTAATGGGGTGTTAATGGAGTGTTTGTTTATTTTCTGTTGTTTGAGGATGTTAATTTTTATAAATTGTATGTTTTGTTTATTTTGTGAGGTGGTGATTAATTCGTTTTGATTTTTTTGTTGGGTATAGGCTCTTTTAAGCTTTCACGGCTTATAACTAAACTTATAATGTCACTTACGGGATGTCTTCCTTGATTAAGAAGCTATCTCTTCTGAAGTTATCTCTTCTAAAGATATGTCTTTTGAAGATATATCTTCTAAAAAATCTCTTCTGAATATATTTCTTCTGAAAATTCTCTTCTGAAGATATCCCGTAAATCACAGTGTAAGTTTAGGCTAGGCTGTCCTTAAAAAAATATTTAGTAGGTACTAGCGAAATGTAGGTTTACTATACCCCAATAGATAACCCGTTTTTTGAGACGGAGATTTGAGACATGGTGTTATGTAGTACAATCATCCTTGTTAAATCATCGTTAACTAATTTTATATAAGTAATTAATCAAAAACACCGTGATCCCCTCACACGCGTAATTCATTACGTAACCGAAATTGTTAAAGTTACATACGGAGTATATTATAACAGTACGCCTTTAGCCAAGCATTAATAAGCTGTTACCTCACATACACCGAATATAAGCAAGTACAATAACTTAACATTATTGGGTGGTCGTTCATACGCGAACTTTGTAACTCAGTTAAGTATTTACCAGTTCCTTGCAGACGGAACTTTTCTTAGTAAACATTGTAAGTATTTCTTCACGACTTATAATAAACTAGGCACGCTTCCGGGACTTGGTTACTGTAAATGAAATAATGGGTGTAAAACTACCCATAATGAAGCCAAGAGGGCCTTGTTCTCCCCGTTATTATGATATATATTTTTTTTGTTTTAGACCATACCAATAATTTTTGAGTAGATTTACCTAATTTGATGAAATATTATATATATAAGGTCCCATCAAAATAGGTGGACAAATTTTAACACAGCGTACAGTACGTCTAATCAAAGATATCCAATAAAAAAAAAACACTGATTAAAGTGATTTTATTGTGACCTTATTTATGTGTTTATTCTAGAGTGCCGCCGTCAATTTATTATTTTAGGTCAAAATAAAATCGCTTAATACATAATTTTTTTTACTAAACATTATTACTTTAACTTTTACAATAAACGTATTTTATTAAATATCATTCAGGTTTCGTTGGCAAAAAAAAAAACAATAACAGCCCAATTGTGGTAGATTTTCTAAAAACAATCTCTCGCGACCCTCTAACACGTATTAACAACAACGTTGGATAAGAGCTAGAGGTGTTTCAATGTAGAGCACCATTTACTTTAATGACCACCATTTTGAGTTCCGCGCTCACGGACACTTAAAACATTAAGGGCAAGCACCATGCATTTATGACTGAGATCTCTAAACGACAGGTCGGTTCGAAATAATTATTTTGCTGTATTAAACCAAGTTGCTATACTACACCAGTGGTTCGTGAAACCACAACTTAAGATGAACGCACCTTGTAAACTACAAGAAAACGAAATGAGTTTCATCTCTCATTAAAAATACATCATTCTCTCTATGAATGAAGGCTCCTAAGAGCAGCGGGGCCCTGTGGTGGCGGCCCCAACTTACGAGCAGTAAGTCGTGGGTTCGAATTGGGCAAGCGCATTAAATTACTTTGTGTAATTTATTTCATCACTATTACTACTCTCAAAACGGTGATCGAAAGCATCGTGACGAAACCGGCATGTCCTAGAACCAAAAATTCGAAGACATGTGACATCTACCAACCCGCACTGGGCCCGCGTGCTTTCTCTCTCATAGTGAGGAGACATGTGTCCTAGCAGGGGGAACATTATAGGCTGATTATTCTATGCCTCTAAATATGAAAATAATTAAGTTTTATCTAAAATATGCAGAACGACTGCCATTAAGTCGACGCAATATGTAAAGTAATATGAAGGCAGAATGGCCAAATAGAGTTCCATATTCAATGTTATGAAAAATTCCTGGTCCCATTTTTACCGATTCATTTTCATGCACCTGCTTGCTTCCTGCTTCGAGCACGGTATTAAAATACATGTTTTTTTTTTAAATTCATTTTCGTATTTAAGCTATGTACTTTCTTTTGTTAAAATTCCTAATTTAACGATTTTACAATTTTGTAGGTAACGTTTGAGACGAAAACAATGGATTTGGACATTATTATTTCACAACCTTTTTGTTAGATGTTTTGCGGGCTATCAATTTCTATACATGGGTAAAAGCGTGTGCCTTTGTCGTGGGATACAAGGACAACCCTTGCCGGCGGCTACTTTTTGGGTTACGGCAGTCAATAACCCGGGAAATATGAGACCAAGTTACGAAAAAAAATATCCTATAGGTATAAATTGGATATCATAAACATTGTATGTACTTTGCGCTGTCATGATGTTTATTTATAGGTTCATTGATATCAGCATCCTATACATAAACAGAATACAATAAATCCAATGCATATTCATAAAACGAACTCGACGTCATAAATAAAGAACAACACAATAATTATATACAAAGCCGTACAATGGTCGTGAGGTAATGGGAAAAGTTTTAAATCAACAAATCCCGCATACTGAATGTGTGCGTAAGTTGGCGCGGGGTATAAATTCGGTTTCGTGTGCGTATCCTTTGTGTCAAGCCGTTAATTATGAACATGGAATCAAAATACGTCTAAGTAAAGAGACATTCTAATACAAGATTTATTTTTATTGACTTAAAGGAAATTTGAACGCAGATCAAAGCATTCATGTTAGCCTGCATTATGCCAGTACTGAGGAAATGTTTCTACCCATGACTAGACTAGATCTTCCAACACGTTTAATGTGGGCCATTGGTCAGCATTCATGTTTTATTAAAATATCATTCGTATCTTGAATGGACGTAATTATGGCGTGTGCAGGACTCACATAGTGCTAACGATGGATAATGTATTTTATGAGCATAATAAAAAGGTGTTACAATGTCTTGGAGACCATTCCCTTTATTGGCGATCGTTTTGCAAGCTTGCCAAGTGTAACGCTAGCAATAAGCTCGGCTAATGGCGTGTATTCATTGCCACATTTTAAAATTCGGTACAATGTAAAAACACTCTCAGGTATTTAATAAATATCAAGAACCGTGGGAGAAATTTAATCATTTTTATGACAAAGATAACGAGTTTTTTAGTCAGTGAAACGAATAAAAATGGAGCAGGTTTGTTAATTAAGCGCTTAATGGCAAAAAAATACTTTAGCATTTTATTTTGGCTTAAGTAATTACAACTGAAAGGTGGTTTATAGCTTTTATAACGGGATAATTTAATTTTCAGAAGTAAAGAATTGGAGCGATTACAAACGTAAATGTAGTGTTTATTAATTGTCATAAAAACCACAAGTGTAAAAGTATTTGTACTGATATTCTACTCATACGTAGTGCTACGAATGTCGTAGCACGGCGTAGCACAGTCTACGAAAGTGCTACGGAACGTTTTTTGTGGCTTGTAAACAATAAACGACACTTTACGTGTTCTCCGAGGCCTTTACCATTTGGTTTAATAACGTAATCCGTAAAAACGGGCCCCCGTTGTAACTGCCATGTCTTGAGGGCCATCCGTCTTCTGATACGGACCCTTTGTACCTGCTTATAATATCGTTGAGTGGAGGACGCTCGAAACACTCGTTAGGACATTTACTACGATAAGTATTTAACGAAAGGTATTTTGTTGTTAGGAAAACAGATTTACTGCTATAATTTGTTAGGACTTGATCGAAGTTTCATTACTGTTAGTGTTGTTCCGGTCTGGCGATAATGAGTTTACAAGCTTTGTCGTACGATAGCAGTTTCCGTACCGTGGTACTGTCATTCTCAGTTTATTTTATAATAGCAACCCGCCCCGACTTCGCACGGGTGCAATTTTTTACTATAAACCTTCCTTTTGAATTACTCTATCTATTAAAAAAAAACCGCATCAAAATCCGTTGCGCAATTTTAAAGATCTAAGCATACATAGGGACAGACAGCGGGAAGTGACTTTGTTTTATAGTACGTAGTGATAACCTTATTATGGTTTACTAATTTCGTTCGTAACCTATAAAAACAAAACCCTTGCCACAAAACCTGCCTAGCCTAGCCTGTAAAAGCTCGCGAACACATTCATAAGAAGTTGGCAGACTCGTCACACAATTAATTTGTCGTTTTTCTCCATCTATGTTGTTTTTTTTTATCAATCTTTACTTTGTATATTTTTTTTTGTATGTATTTATTATTATATTTTGTCTTCGCAATTTTTTGTACTATTGCACTTACTGTTTTGTCTCTGCATCACCCTAAGGTAGACTGGTAGAAAATGACCAAGGCATAGTCCACCTTTGTACATTATGTGCATAAAGTTTTAATAAATAAATAAAATGAACTACTGTTCGGTTAAATGGGCTACTCACCAAATAACTGAACTAAAGATGTTTTCGCGTGGCAGGTAGACATTCCTGGAGGCTAACTCGAACGACTGGAAGATTTACCGCCATTTAAAAAATAAAATACGCTATTTTCACATCTCCTCGTCACAGGTGGTAGGATAAAGTACTTACACACGAGGCTTAATCTGACATTGACTCGAACGAGACGCAGGGATAAAAGTGGAGCGACCGCAGCCTGCGAATATATTTTTTGCGTTATTATTTGCAGTAACGTAACTGAATCAACATGAAACGGTCCTTTATTGGTGTTGTTAACTAACGTGTATGTATTTTATTAGTTTAGAGTTTATTTTATTGTTGTGGGTAGCAATTACAAAGGCGTTGTTGTATGATTTGTTGTTGGGAACGGAGTCGCGCGGCGCGGTGGCGCGGAAGGCTCTGACCACGCGCCTGTAACCACATCGTTATAACCGTTAACGTGCGAGCAATGAATTATACGCTGTGCCTGTTACGATATTGTTTTATTTTATTTTCATTAAATCTTAAACACTACACTGATCAGTTAACTGAACTCTCTAGTGCATAAATACAAGAAGTTCTTCCATTGTGTTATTTATCTTATGCTTAAAAGGAGTACTTGATAGCCTTGATTTTATAAATCACTAGCGACCCGCCCCGGCTTCGCACGGGTGCAATGTTATACATATAAACCTTCCTCTTGAATCACTCTATTTATTAAAAAGCCGCATCAAAATCCGTTGCGCGGTTTTAAAGATCTAACTAAGCATACATAGGGACAGACTGCGGGAAGCGACTTTTTTTACACTATGTAGTGAATTTGCGCTTTGCTTTACAATATTGTTATTGTATCAAAGCGTCATAGAGATTAAACCGAAGCCGCTTTAAATTCAAACATATGGAAATGTATGAGAGCGTTTACGGAGAAGCGATTTTACGCGCGTTTTTCGCCCGCGGCTGTGCCCGCGGCGGCGCCCGCTGCGTCGCCCGCTGCGTCGCCCGCGGTGGCGAACGTGGCGGTGCCCGCGGCGGCACACGCGCATATAGTCCGAGAGGTACCGTTGGAAATGAAAAAGTCATAGTAAGCCAACTGAAATTGACATCGATAGTTGATCTTATATGACTAATAAGAGAACCGACCGTCAGCTGCTCAAGTAGCGTGAGTTTGGGTGTGGGAGGTTGCGGAAGTTGTAAATATTTTTATCTATGAAAAAAGTTTCAGCCGGCGTACTATATGACTTAATTTTTTATTTTTTTTACAACTTTCGTAACTTCCCACATCCAAACCCACCTCTTCTTGAGCAGCTGACGGTCGGTTCTCTTATTAGTCATATAAGATCAACTATCGATGTCAATTTCAGTTGGCTTACAATGACTTTTTCATTTGCAACGCTACTTCCCGGACTATAAGCGCGTGTGCCGCCGCGTGCACCGCGGCGGGCGACGCGGCGGGCGACGCGACGTGCGACGCGGCGGGAGACCCGGCGGTCAACGCGGCGGCCACCGCTGCTCCTCACGCACCGCACCACGCGCCGCTCTCCGTAAACAACATCATACATTGCCATATGTTTGTGTTTGGGCGTGCGATAACGCGGGCCGCTGCACGCGCCGCCTCTCCGTAAACGAAAAAAACGCTTAACGCGCCGGACGACGCGCCGCGCAATGCGCCGCCCGACGCGCCGCTTCTCCGAAAATGAGCACTAAGAGATTAATTTGCATAGATAGATGACAGCGGTTGGTCTCTGCAAATATCTCGGGATACATGTGTGTGTATCGCTTACTTTGCCAGTGCGTTGATGGCGGGAGAGATATATTTATTGCAGGTGTAGGAACATTTCATATAGATGACTGGCCTTAATAACGTAGTATAGTGCACTATACAAGGTGTAAAAACACCTTTCACGAAGCCGTCAACCAAGCATTCTGTACATCAAACTAAATAGCTCTACGCAAAAAATATTGCTGTGAAGCGACATTTTACGTTACGACGTAGGACCCGAAGACAAAGTATAGGACTCAAAGTACTGCATTCAAAACACTGTTAATGGATGCATTGAATAGTACGGGTGTCATAAAGGTATTTTAAGTAAAGTTATAACGTTAAAAACAGGTATTTAAAAAAAAAAAACTTGTGAAAAAGTTGGAATTATGTTCACCAATTTCTCGATCAATTGTGGATCGATTTTGGAAATTGTTTTTTTTGTTTGATAGAATAAACTCCCAAATTGGTCCCATAGCAATATTGTCATGATCTGATAAAGGACTTCAGAGATATGGAACGGAATTATTCAATAATAGACAGAAAATCAGTCGTGATTGCTGCAATCGCTTGGATGTTTATTGTTTACACAACACCATAACAAAACATCACGCCTGTATGCTCTGAGGGGGTTACGCAGATATGTAAAGTACACCCACATTTGGACAGTTATGTGTTAAGTTCCATTTTATTGGGGATTAGCCTATTACCATGATTTGTATTGTTAACAATGTAAAATAAATGCATAGAAAATATTTGTTTAGGATATTACAACTTAAAAATAAAAAACTTTTTTGAAAAAAATAAAACCGACTTCAAAAACACAAAAAAGTGAAAAAAAACTTTAGCTTCAGAAGTCGGTGACAAAAAAAACTGAATCAAAGAAACAAACGTCACCGACAAATTTAACTTTTTTATGTTTTTGATGTCGGTTTTATTTTTTACAAAAATGTTTTTTTTTTTGCCTTTATTATAATTATGTTTGTTCAGTAGTCAAACTGTTTAAAATATTTCAACACAATACGTGTCATGCATGTGTTCAAAGCGTATCAGCTCCAATCAAGCAGTAAGGATGGTGTATCATTCACGCGTCTGGACGCGTCCTTAACTCGACCGTTAAGGTTAAACAATGTTACAAATAAGTGCCTATATTTGGATAATGTGTATGTGTGACTGATAGAGTCGTCTTTAGAAGATATCATGTTGCTAATAGCAACGGTGATTAGTGATTTAGTCGCTTATCAGGAGCGGACACAGTGACACCAATCACTCGAGTTTGCAACCGCTTCTAAACGCAGCGAGTCGTCAAAACTCAAAACGCGATGCATCGTTTATCAAGTTGCAAAGTCGCCAATCGCCGAAAGACTAGATAGATAGAATGTCTTTTATTGTACCTTCATCAAAATTTCCATACTGTTAAGCTCCTATCGCGTGTGTTTGGTCCAGCCGTGAGACACACAATCTTATCTTTTTTTATTATTTATTTATTTAACAACTTATGTACACACTAAACACAGAAAAGAAGAAAGGACCAAACAATAAGTACAAAGGTAATGCTTTTTCTAAAGAAATCTATCTGGCATACCTGATAAAGGAGATACTAACAGGAGAGATGTAGACGGTGTGTAAAAAAAAGGAGAACAGAAAATTACTAAATCAAATTACTGTTACATTTAAGTTTTTATTATTTAAATTTTATTTTTTGTTCACTTGTTCTTCTTTCTTTCAATAAAAGATAACAGTATTACATGTGTATTTGTGTGTGCAGGTGACTTGCCTAGACCGCGCAGTAAAGGCGAGTATGTGTTCGTGATCGCGCAGCTGTTGTTCGGCCTGATGCTGTTTGCCACCGTGCTGGGACACGTCGCCAACATCGTCACCTCTGTCAGCACTGCCAGGAAAGAGTTCCAAGGTAACAGCTTCCTTTATTTAATAGCAAGTAAAACATCTCGCGAAGTGTTAACCGAAGGGCACTGATTTGAAGCGAATAAAATGTTATGAAGGAATATTTAGTAATTAAGCAAATAGATTTAGTTTTGGATGCAGGATGCAGCACCGCCCTCCCGCCAGCAGAAATATGCGTTTGCAGAAGTTGCGACAGCAACATAACAAGTTGCAACATGCAACCCAAACCTGTAATATACTTAATAGACATGTGTTTCGCCCTTTTACGGGCATCCTCAGTAGCCATTTTATCATCATGGAATTCTTCAAAGTTACGTCTGATTCCATAACTTGATTTGTGAAAATAATCCACAAATGCCGTTTTGTTATTATTGCTCTATCTATAAAAACACGTATAAACATTTATTTCCTCCATACAAAAAGATAAACCTGCTGTCCCTATATTCTCGTGTTTCGCTAGTTTCCCCTAAATAAGCTCTCTTTATGTGTACCGTGATGAAAGCGCTGAATGTCAATGACACAATTCCGGCCAAAGCCGAGGTAAAAGCATTCACAGAAATGTTTAACACAATACTGAAGATACGTACCTACATACAATCCGCTTAATGTAATTTTTTCGAACCAGATTTTCATAGTCAATACGTGCGTGATTACTTGATTTAATACGAGTATCTAATCTACTCTCGCTTTTGTAGGAAATATTGGAATGTAATTTGCCCAATATGTTTTATTTACCCGTCACTATGTTATTATGGTTCCACTTGAGAATGTTTGTCATAGGTCGGCACAAGTCAAGGTTCCTATTACTGTAGACTCTATTCATACATATCTCCTCACTCCCGCGCTTATCTCAGCCTTAAGCGTTTCTCAGTCCGGATCTAACACGCACAATTTAGGTATGTAATATGAAAAACGTTTGAGGTAAGCCGATTACCATATAAGAAGGATTATGCAAAAATAAAACGTTTCTGTATAAATATGTGTTGTAGACAAGCTTTGCAAAGTTCTCATTTTCTGTGATGCATTAGATGGTTAACACGATATATCATGCGCACGTGTGTAGGTTCGAAGGTTCGTTAAGAGCGTGGTTTGGCGCGGCGCGGCTGCACGCAGCACAGCGCGGCGCGGCGTGGCTGTCACATTAGCGTACTAAGCAGGTAGACGTGCCGGCACGCGGCCCCGCGCCCCGCCGCTCCGCCACTACGTGCTCGCCTGACACCCAGCCTCACTCGCTCGACCTTACCTCAAAGTCGACTACACGGAGCAATCGTCTGCTCGATACGTTCAGCAAAGTTACAAACGAAAACTCCCAACAAAGTTTCCGATTCATTTTAGTTCATTTATCAAAACGCTGCAAAAAAAACTAGTTTGAAACTCGTTAAATTAGCTAAAAACACGTATAGGTAATCAATTCGTAGAATGGATAAGTCTAGCATTTTAAACACAGAGGAGCGGCAAAGTGTCAACAACTTTAATTAGCGCTGCAGCTCGGTTGAAAAGACAATGGCGCCGCGACGGCAGAGAGCAGGCTGAATCCGTGACCTTCCTCGGCGGCGCTGCAGCGAAATAGGTCAGCGGCTTGAATGCTATAAATAGCTCGGCGAAAGTCGGGCGCCGCGCCCCATCCCGCCGGGAGAGCGCGTCGCGCGCGCCCGCCCGACATCGATCCGAGCTGCCACCGCGCGCCCCATCGTGCCACATCGCACCCCATCGCACCCCATCGCCCAGCGCCCGCCTGAGCCTAACAATTCGACAATAATTGATCTACTCCACGACACTCGCCGATGGTCAGAACCGCTCTGCAGTGTGATGCAGGGCGGCCCAACTTTCGCTATAAGCACGACATGAAAATAATTTTCAAAGTCAAACAAGCAGAACAAACATATGCACTTCTTTAACAAAGCGAATCTTGACAAGATGTGTGTGTGTACGAAAATACTCGTTTATCTATAATTCTATCCTAATATTATAAAGAAGTAAAGTTTGTGAGGTTGTAGGGGGTAGTCTCTGAATCTACTGAACCGATATTGAAAATTCTTTCACAAGTAGGAAGCTACATTATCCCCGAGTGCCATAGGCTATATTTACAACGTGTCCGTGGGATAATTTCCGACCAAAACGCGAGCGAAGCCGCAGGCAACAGCTAGTATCTTATAATAGCAACAACTAAACAATTCTACAAAATCAACTGAACGTCATATGTCTGCATTACTTAACATATTAGTAATTTAGGTGTAATGCCTCACACTCCATGGAGTGTTCATATTCAATCTGTTATACCAATTTAATTAACCCTAAAACGCTAGGTATTAGTATTCAGAACTTAAGTAAGTTGTGCGCCGGTCGGTTACCCGTCTAATGAAATACTGGCTTCTTCGTGATACGCTCCCACGTCCGGTGCAAAATGCCTACTTGCAATCTTCACACACACAATATCAAGTTTATAAACTTAGCGAGTAGATGCGGGAAGTTTCTAGCTCTTAGCTCGGATTTAAGTTCGTATAATGATTGGACTTGCACTGTAAATTGTTGTTACAGTTAATATTACACCATGTATTTGAAGAATATTGGTGTTTAACATCTTTTCTAATATGATTGAGTCAGCAGACGTGAGTTTGGATTGTCTTGCAATAATTTTGGTTTCATTGAGATCCAAAGTACTAATATGAAGGCATGATTAGTATAAATTCTACGTCATTCAGTTAATGAGTCCGTTCGAATATCCCGTGGAGTATTCTCCGAGTTCAATAGGGAGTTAGAAATTGTCAAGCAGGCCGGCGCAATGTAAACAATCGGTGCAGTCGCTGCTACAGTAAGTATCTAGTTTATATTCAAATTGCTGGACGCGGCCTGTCCTCAAATTGTGTACGCAGTCAGCGCTCCCGATTCCGACCAGCTCGTTTGACTTTCAGACTTTGTATTGTTGCTGCGTGTACCGATAACGTTATAAATAATTGCGTAAATAAATCAAGTTTAATCTGAACTAATATTCGAAAAATATGGGGTATTTTTTTAAATAATCTCTTTTAAATTTCCACGTACCAAATACTTGTTACTATGCCACAAATAAGAAACTCAGTCTTCGTATTCCAGAAATGTTTCTTATTTAAAACTTAGAAGCAGTATCAAGGACCATAATTTTCTCATTCCAATTGAGGAAGAGGTTTCGCTAATTTATATAGAGCCTTCTGGGACGTTCTTTCCAGCTGACGTATTTTGCTCGACGAAAACACGGAAACCTCGACAATAATAATGCTTTACTAAATAAACAAGCCTTATTTCCGTCGTTTTCCAAAAAGTGTGTTCTAACGTAACTAATGTAGCGTGTCTGGTCGCGCACGTGGCTCATTTCCGTGGGGCGATGCGGCGCGGTGCTGCGGTACGTTGCGCTGCGTTATGTTGCGCTGCGCTACGCGGTGCGGCTGCGGCGAGCGGGCGGTTGACTCAGCTCCGCACACACTGGCGACCGCACTCTGTCGTCCCGTACCGTGTTTGAGCAAGATTAAATTACTCCAAATGTCGGCACACTAATAACACCGCGTACACCGGTACACTGCACGGCAGAGGGTACGCTGTTGACTTGTTTTTGTGGCGAAATGTTTATTGTTGACGCTACTTAACAAACAATCAACCCTTTGTATCCGAGTTCAGCTCGGTACGTATGATCTCAGTTTAAAATTCCTGCCTCAAAAAGAGATGTGTATGTTGAGTAGAAGTACCGTAAACAAAATATGATAACGAACAGAAGTAGGAGTGATCTATATGGTTGTGTTTACGATTTCAATCAATTTAGTAAGTACATAATAACCAAGAAAACTTTAAAGTCTACTATGCCGATAGTAGACTTTAAAGTTTTCTTGGTTATAAAAGCTATAAGTAATTTTGTTTTTATCCTGTAATTTCCCAATGTACGCAATCCTCTCGTCTCCCCCTTATACTGCCTCTCTTTCTTCTGTGCGGTTTTCTCACTCTATGTAATTACAGTTATGTATAAAAAACAAATCGTTAGCTTAAGCAACAGTGTTACCCAGTCACGTCAGTTGGAAAACATTCATTCGCGTTTAAATATTACATTAATTGTATTTCGCGGGCGCCTCTGCGCGTTTGCCGCGTTTGAACGCCGTTCTAGCTATTAATTAATGTATGATACTGTAAACAGTGTAGTGGAATATAACTTAGGCCATTTCATGAGAATTTTTAATTAAAAAATGACAATGTTAAAATCAATCTATTTATCATGGTTAGGGGAAAAGACCACGCTGCAATTTAAACCGATTAATCTTCTTCTTCTTAGTCGTTCACTCATAACAGAGTGGTCGTGGTCATAGGGGGCCGTCCACAACTGCGGTCGCTGCCTTCGCGATCCTTTTCCATCGGTCTCTATTGGCCGCATGGCGAGCACATTCTGTCAGAGGGATTTTGGTGACAGCTTTGATGGAATCTGTCCATCAAATACAATACAAATACAAATACAAAAATGTTTTATTTCATTATTACACGTTATACATACATTATACAGTTGGTGGCGTCCCCTTTTAAGCATATAGATGCCTGTGCCAGGAGGCGCCGCTCCTTATTGACTTACTATCAGTGTAACATGTATATAAAAAGAAAAAAAAAAGTTTATGTAACAAAAAAGAAAAAAAGTTAAAAGTTTATGAATTTATTTAGTCTGTTGGTGTGTGTGTGTATACGTGAGCGTGCGCGCGTGTGTATGTGTGTGTGTATGTGTGTGTGTGTGTGGGTGTGTGCTTGTATTATACGGAAAGTGTTTACCTTATATTTAATAGAATATTCTCCACTTCATCATAGCATAATTTGTTAATCCACTTCATCATCTCTTCTTCATCCACACCATCGTGTTGGTGATTCCCCACGTAGTCTCGCGCCTTCGATCACTCTACCCTGAAACACCAAACGTTCCATGGAATTATTTTTGCGGGAAACGTGTCCAAAGAATCTGAGGATGAAGCCACATGATAGTATATTTAAAAAATCTTACATAAGATATTATGTAAGATTTTTTAAATTATTACAGTAGATCACACATTACGGATACGTAATGTGTGATCTACTCTATTCACAAATGACCAAAAATAATCCTCAGACACTGAAATTGGCGGAACATCCGTTACACAAAAGGAAAAGCCGAATAACTGGCTGTTGCAATATTTGCGGAATGACCCGCAATAAATTAGGATATGAGAGTCATGCCAAAAGTTATAAGATGGTCTTTGTTTATTTTTTGCCGGAACGAGCGATAAAATAATCCCGAGATAAAAGAATGTGTAGGAAATTTTCAGTACTGGTTTTATGAGTAACTGGCGACCTGCAGCGCAGTGCACTTTATCGGCCGCTCGGCGTGCTCAAGTCATTGAATGAAGTTGAGCACTTCGCACCTCGCTCCGATACGCTTAGCTTACGTGGCAGAACCTATACCAAAGAAACGTGTAAAACCTATCATAAAGTTCTCGAACACGTTGAATACTAAAATTTAATATCATAATAGTTCAAGCGTTCGATTTTCCAATAAGTGGCGATTAGTGCTAACTTATTCCGAGCACTTGGAGCCACTTGTTACTGAAGCCAGTGATTAGGTGCAGCTCTTTGTTCACGCTCACCTTTATGCCCGGCTTTACTTCTTTGTAATGAGTTCTTGACTGTATACATTTTGTTGCATTAGTTCATGTGTATGGTTTAATTTAACTGTGTTACTGGTTTTACTATAACCTCAGCCTTTGTGCATATTGACTACAATTGGACGCTTTGAGAACAAATATTTTGCATGCGCAGACGGAATACAAAACCGCACGCTCTGTATCAGTGTAAATTAGTTTTCATTTGGGCTCGGTGTAGCATAATGATTTAATTTACGGCGTGTTACTGATTGAGTACTTTGTTAATGCAAATTATGCGAGGGTGGAGCGCTATTTTTATACTCAATATTTCTTTGAACTACTTCTTTCTTCTTCTTATTTTCTACACTTTTAAAAGAAACATTTTGTGTGTGGAAATACAGAGGTAACTTGCGTCATGGACGACGGACCCCTTATTTACCCAGATTATATAGGTGCTCCTCGGAGATACCGAATGAAATATATCACTTTGCCGCACAATCATCACATCTCAACGGATCGATATCCATTAAAATTGTAATGTCATGTATATTGGGAATGTAAACTAGGCTAACATATCGCACGGGTTTCATATAACATGCATGTGTGTAGATATAGTTAATGCCCACATTACACGTCGTTATTGTGTGTTTGTCCTGAACTAAGCCTGTTATCTCGGAGCAGACATGGCGGCCGGTTTAAACGGTTTTGGTAAACTTGAGATTGCAATTATTTCTTGCTAACATTAAGTTAGCACTTGACATACTAGGCGCTCCACTTAGCTTAACTAACCCTAGTTCCCGGACGGCGACAGGTGAGATTAAGTGCGATCTACGAAACAGTATAAATTCATTTTGTCGCTGCGAAACTTTGTGACAAGTTGATGAATAGCATTATCTTTTTGAAATTGAAATTTTGTTTGGAAGACTCTAGCATCTACTTTAGTAATCTCTTCTTAATATCACGGAAGCGGGGCTTTCCTACTTAAGTGTTCGGCCTTTGATGCACTTTGGATACTTACGTTGTGCCAATTTATACCTTAATGGAATCGCTAAGAGGGTACCAAGTATATATGTACGTGTCTACTGAATCAAATAGTTTTAAAACAATTATCTGTAATATTATTAAACTTTTGTTCATAATTGTAGCCCCAGTCAACCTTTTCTGCTAGCGAAATCTTTCGATACTTTTTCGTATTAATCAGCTAATTCTATTGTTTTAGCGAAACTCGACGGCGTGAAGACCTACATGCGCATGCGGCGGGTGCCCACACACTTGCAGGTGAAGGTGATCAAGTGGTTCGACTACCTGTGGCTCACGCAGAAGTGTTCCGACGAGGAAAAGGCCGTCTCCTGCCTGCCTGACAAGCTGAAGGCTGAAATAGCTATCAATGTACACCTGGATACATTGAAGAGGTAAGTGATTATTTCTTACGTTTACTTAGATTTTTCTTTAACTTGTCTAGAGCAGCTTTGACCTGGTTGCGCTGGACATTTTAATGTGTATAACCGTTATCCTTTCATTGCCTGTGAAAACCGAAACATGATCTTAACAGTTAATTATAACCATAAACGGTAGGCTTCTACTCATACTATGAAGACTTCTGTTACAAAGATATATAGAAAAAGCCCTGACAAGATCTAATAGTAGCCGAAAGTGGAAGTTTTACAAACAAAATTTGAATATTCGTACGTATTTCTACACAAATTTTGACTCAACATTTTTATTATAAATGGGAAAATGTATCGTACTTTTATTTTAGCTCAAATTATTAGCGTTCCCTATGCATACTTTTATATTCCATACCGTTTGTAGGAAATAAGGCGAATCCTTAGCGGTATTCGACGTATGAATGTTATGTATCTAAGCCTTTTTCGAAGCATCATAAGGACGGGTTTTAAAGTAAACATACTTTGATCTCTGAAATCATTTAGAGATCATTTTAAGAGCTCCTCTGATAGACATTACAAAAGTTGATGTTGGTCGAGACAATGACAAAGGATTGCCGGATCTTAACTTGAAGGAGAATGAACTTGTCACTATCGAGCAAATTAGTTAAGGCGCCCAAAAATCTTAGCTTTTAATTTAATTTGCGTTTAGTTTGAGTTAGGGTTCAAGTTATTTAATTTTATTGAGTTCTATTCCATCTGTTAATTGTGATTCTTAATTCAATTAGCGAGTTGTTGAATGCTTTCAACAGTCGATTCCATTTAGATAGTTATGATAAGAGCCACAACATTAATGCATTGGAGCAGTTTAAGCTTAATATCCCGTGTTGTATAATTAAAAAGAGAAACATTCGCTTTTTACGTCCATGAATTATGCATAAGTGTTCGTTTATACGATCCGTCATTTTTTGTCGCCAAATGGCTCTTCTGTTATTTTGTGTTTTTCAGCTGAATTTTGTTTACGTGCTTTTTAGAGCACCTGTACTCGTAATGGTCAATGTGTCATCTGTATTTAAAACATTAACTAGATATAATTTCAAAACATGTTTCAGTAAATACATTTACTTTGCGATCGTTACGAGAAAAGTTAAAATTGGCACCTTTTCGTAATCGCAGGGTGGAAATCTTTCAAAACACCGAGGCGGGCTTTTTGTGTGAGTTGGTTCTACGGCTTCGACCGGTTCTGTTCTCGCCAGGCGACTACATTTGTAGAAAAGGTACGCTTTGATTTTCTTGAACTTCATATTCTTAAAATTTTACCTCCCGAAGGAGGAAACAAAATAAAACGAAAGCATTTCCGGGTAGCTGTTAAAAATTGATATATTTTCCCTAGGCGAAGTCGGGAAGGAAATGTACATAGTGAACCGAGGGAAGCTCCAGGTGGTCGGCGACAACGGGAAAACCGTGCTCGCAACACTCAAGGCTGGTTCTTATTTTGGCGAAATTTCCATTCTGAACATGGGCACGGCAGGTAAACAACTTGGTAAATATCGCCAGGGCCCGAGACGCCACGCCATTATTACACTACTCTGTATTCTTGAAAAGTTTTGAAAAGCAAACGTTTCGAGGAGACGCTGCACTCAGGCCGAGGGAGCGGCCGCGACGCTACCAACAGGTTCTGGGACATCATTGTGACGACTGTTACCGCTGTCGGCTGCGCCTACTTACACACTCACGTCACTTACGGCACTTGACGCCTGCCACGCAATGTCGCACCCGACTAGCGCTAACTAGTTCGTGCCAATTGTAGTAGGGAATGCTTTAAAATTTAAATTAATTTACAATTACGCATTTTAGATATGATTTCAGTTTTTTTATATGCTCTTAAAATATTCCTTTTCATATTGATACATACTTCAAAAGAAGAGATATTGTTGTGTGGTAAGCTTAACTACTTTTATTTGTTCCGAATCGGACTTCAATGGCTTCATCTTAGATCCTCATCAAGGATTTGTAGCGTCTTGAGTCATGTGGTTTATTTGCATCTTAGTAACATCTCCTTTGGTTGTATTGAAGGCAGTGTCCCCGATCGCTTTGCATCCCCCCTGATTACCTCATATACTTGGCGTGACTTCTTGGTGCATGATCCCCCCATATTTTAAGTGTCACCCGCGTAAGATCTTATAACCATACTATCGGTTTTCAAAATTCTTTTTTTCCAACTTCGATATCCTATGCAATCTGACTTGTAGAACTGCTTAGTTCTTTTACGGATTTCATATTTCTACTGATTTTATTAATATTTAGCATTCGTATGTAAAAGTTTTTGTATTTTAAAGCTTTGTCTTGGTAATGGAGCAGTATAAGAACCCTAGAGAAATGGCTTCTTATATTTTTTTACGGTCAGCTATTATTTTTCAAATTGTGGACGCGATGTGACTCCGGATCCGTTTACCTACCCTTCGTGTTGTCTAAATTTCAAGGTAGATTTAATCTTTTTTAAACAAGCTTTCCTTTTTATTTCTTGAACCTGTGACTGAACTTCTCTTGTCATGTTTTCCCTGCCACCAATATCGGTTGTCCTGGTCTGGTGTTTCTTATGACCTGTTCTGTCTATGTGTGTGTCGTGTGGAATGAGGGATCAGAACAGCTCATAAGGGGGGGACCGGACGCCGGTTGGCATGGAGTGTGTGGATGACACGTCGACAGGCAACCGCCGGACAGCATCGGTGCGATCTGTGGGTTACTCGGACCTGTTCGTGCTCAGCAAGAAGGACATGTGGGACGTGCTCAAGGAGTATCCTGCCGCCAGGGTGCGCCTAGAGGCGATCGCTGTCAAGAGACTCGAAAAATATAAGAAAGCGCCGCTGGAAAAAGGTAACGTTTGGCTAGTATTCACCATAATAAATGTGTGTTTGATGAAGCTGAACATTTTCCGAATCAATAAATTGTTTCCTAAAGCAAGCCTTTATTGCTGGTTTGGACAGGGTGAATGATTGCTTCCTGTAACATCCCTTTTCTGTTAATATTGGACAATGACTGAGTTAACGTTTGTGTTAGGATTCTCTATTTTACTGACATATAAGTTAATAGGTCTAAACAATTGATTGTCTTACAGTGGCCATGGGCCGTTGCCAGTCGACGCCCGGGCTGGTGGAGACGAGCGGTCGCGTTCCCATCGAGGACATGAACCTGCCGCCCGCGCCCGCGCTGCTGCCCCCACACCCCTCACACCCGCCTTCCTACCGGGACCAGCTTTATAGGTGCTTTGATTATTACAATCATAATAAGTCACGCTCCCTTCTGCATATTATGTATCTTTCAAAGATGTGGTTCTAAGTAGTATTAGAATATGGTCGATTTTCAGGTCGGGCAAAGTGTTTTGAGTTTTTCCAACAGAGATTTCTCATTAAAAGCCACGGAGTTTAGTTTCGCGCCCGTTTGATAGCACCATGCTCGGCCCTATTACATGGGAACTGTGCCTAGCCCTTTGAGGATTACAGGCGTGATTTAATGATAAATAAAACACTACAACAGTCATTCTTTCGTTTTAAAATGCATCACGCTATGTATAATCAAAAATGATACAAGGGCCAAGATGATACCCTTGTGGTACTCCCAGTGGCCCTTTATTGGTTCGAGGTTTGAAACTACTAATAAAGATTTTTTAAACCGTACCAAAGAGTTATGCCATGCGCCATAGTAATAAAGAATCATATAAGTTCACCTAAGTATGAACTTCATGGTTAAATATTCGATATTGCTGTGATCAAGTATATTGAATACTTCAGTACAAACTACTAACCGTCTCCCTTACAATTCAGAAGTAATTTGTAAACAATTGATTGTTAAATATATGCAACTGCTTCTAATTTGTATGTATTTCTCGCAGTTCGTCAGTAAGTCCTCTACGAGTAGCATCGCCGGTCGCATCGTGCGCGTCGAGCGTGCGCAGCAGCGGCGCGGGCGGCGGCAGCATGGCCACCGCGCCGCGTGTCATGCTCGACTCGCACGACGCACTCGAGTGCGAGATCAAACGCCTGCGTGAGCGGCTGTATACCGTCGAGACGGAAAACGCCGCCATGTCTGCTAAATTAAGCCAGCAGCAGTGGGAGGTGGATCAGAGGTAATTGCTGTGCATTATAGCAATACTGCTGGTTAATTCTAGACAGGACCATCGACTAACTTGAATCCTTTGTGTGTCTAGGCTGCAAGAGATTGAGATGCAGATCTGCGGCGGCAGCTCGGTGAGCTCCTTGGAGGAGAACGAGCGGAACCGCGAAAGCATCATTTAACAGCGCGCCTCGCCCGCGCGAGCGCGTCTGCTGCCCGTGCAGACTTTGCATCTCGCCGCCGTCTACTGAACAACTGACCAATGTATATCCTCACCCCCTACCCCCAACCCAACTCCTACCCCACCCGCCTCCTCTTGTGACCTTGTGAACTTCGAAAGTACGATGAATTAGTGTTTTTATGAATAAATATTATTATGGAATATTTAAATACGAATTAACTTTATCAAATTTATATATACGTAGTATATACAACTCGCTGATATTTGACGAGTGTCGTGGAGTGAGATTTTGCCGAGACAATATTATCTTAAAAATATCGTTAAGGTATCGAGGTGTAAGAGTGCGTGAAGTGCGTGCGCGCGGTTTGTACCGTTCCGTTGTGTTTCGTTTCGTTGCTGCATCGTGCGCCTGCGGGCGAGCGAGTACTTCTGTTCCTTCTCTAGTGACCGTTGTAAGCTCTGTGTATCGACTGCGTCTGTAAGAACTAACCACTGAGTTTCTCTATTGTTTCATGTTCAATATCGTGATTCTGTCTGTTTCCGCAAATGCTATCTTGTAATGGCGAAATGTTTTCCTTGTAGAGTTCGGAAGTTTGTGTACAATGTTATTGTGTATCGTATAATCAATAACTGATACTGTGTGCCAAATTAAGGCCAAAGTGAATGTGCTATGGATAAGATTTTTGTGTTAACTCATAAATAGAAAATGTAATGGATGGTTTCTTATCCATTAAATTTGAGCTTTAATTATTATAAAAAATCCCGGAAGACTTAATCATTGACCCATTTTAAGTGTTATGTTTCAATTAACCTGATCTTTGATATATCGTAACAGTCTAGGGAATAGTTCATTCGTCACTAAATTTGGTATAATCTATGTAATATATTCGCGGAATAATATTATTACATTCTGAAGCAGTTTTGTCAGTTTTAAGAACATAAACGACCATAGTATGTTGTAATTTGTTATATAAAATGGATTTAATACCTATGAATTAAGAAAAGTAGCTATAACTGGTAATAACATCAGTTTTGGTAATGTAAGATCAATACTGCCAAATAAGATTTAAGTAGATACAAAGTTTTAATGTAATGATAACGAATAACAATGTTTTGTACTTGTATTCTTTCGATTACTGTATTGGGTTATGACCTCGATAGGTAACATCGATGTGTCTGCATAAATGAATTTTATTATTGAAACTTTTACAATAATATGTATCAGTCATTCATTACTTTGGTTATGTGTTACGAAATAGACCAGTACACAATATAAAGTGGTACCAAAATATGGGACAAACTAACTTAACTCAGCTCTAAGTAAATTGTAAATACTTATTCTAATATCTATGATACGTGTTTGTAAGCTGTTTTCATTGATAACCGATTGTTTTGGAAGCAAGAGTTACCCGATGTGTATTGTTGAAGGTAAGGAGCGTGGCGTTGTTGTAGGCTCTCTGTTTGTGTTCACAGTACACACGCACGTGCTCGCGGTCGTGCTCGTCTCGTGCTCGACTCGTGCTCGCACGTTCATGAAACACGCTGTAGGGTGAACTGCCGCTCGTCTTGTCAGATTCAGTTCATGCGTTGATCATGTATTAGTTAGTTCGAATCGTACTACGTTTATTTCCTAAACGCCCGAAGAATATAATAGATAGGCGATAAAAAAATTAAACTGTAAATAAAATATTTATTTATTGTTATTATATTCCATAAATTTTTCTTCTTACATATTTCTCGATTATAAAATGGTAAGAGAGATGCATTATGCAATTGAATACTTATATTTAACGAAAAACGAAAGTGCTTTTTATCATAACTAGTAGGTTTGTGGTGTCTTGTGAGACCTAGTGGCGGGCGACACCGCTCGCTCGCGACACCAGCTCGAACCGATTCCTTTTGTAATATTATTGTAAGTGCTGATTCTTTACATTCACACGAAGCAGACATTTTCTAATGCGGAGACTGTATTATTTGGATGGAAATCGAAACGCGGTTCAGTAGTTTTGCAATAACCAGGCTTGTGCATCTTAAATTGGAAATTCAATTATGTATCGCACATGATTCATTTTATTGTTAATAAAAAGATTATGATAATACGATTCGTGCTTTTTATTTCTCACAAACCTGAATATATTGAAGGATCCCGCATCCCAAACACGGCGAAAGGAGAAAAGTCATTCACACGAGTGTTTATAGGTAAGGTAAAGATTTGTATTAAATTAAATGAGGAAGCGTACGCTCGAAAAGCTGAAACATATCGTAAAGTATACAGGAGAGGAAAAACGAGAAATATACAAAACGAAACGTGGGAAGCAAACGAAAAAAGGACGGAGGGAAAAAAGATTAACATATCACGATTAAATAGGGTTATAGGAACTGACACTTGCAGAAAGGAAAGTAAGATATATTATAAAACTTTGAATAAAGATCTATGGCACTTGAATAGGTTAGAATATTTTACTGTAAGCCTCCCAGCGGCTGGAGATGTACCCGCTTTGTCTGCCTAACAAAGGGTATGCATAGATGATGTTATGTATGTAGGTAGGTATGTTTTTGAATAAAAATCTTGTATATCCGTGACTTTGAGCCAACGAACAGAAAACGGTGCTGATCTGAATATTGAACAATGGAATGTAGCATTTAGTAAATTGGTAAGCATTGCTTATATCTACTACTATTGAAAATTCTGACCAATACTTGGTCACAGTTGTAGAGAATGAAGTGCATGTAATTTAATTAAGAAGGATGTTCAGTCACCAGAAATAATATGTTTATATGTTGCAACTTTCAAATGCAAGAAAATTTTTCCTACTCGACTGTAATTTTATGCTGTAATAGGTCTTGTTTTAAAGTTGAATCTTATTACGAGATAATCGCTTTTGAATTTGATAAGTGTAGGTATCTGTACATATATTGGCTTGTAACTGTACATTTAAATTTCTCTTTTGGCAAAGTACCTGCTCTATAGCAACTGGATTCTCACAAACCATCTGAATATTCCCTTCAATGAAAACAAAGCAAACGCATTTCTTGCTAATAAACATTTCAACGTCGATCTAAAGACAACGCAAGAGTTATTGTATCATCAAAATTAAATATTGATACAGCTTTCGCAAGCATTCCCTCTCTAGATGAGAGATCTAAATATGAATAAACATATATCTACGGACGGGAAGCTATTCAATAGGAAGAAACAGTCTTGAGAGGGTGCCTGCTTTGTGAGGTTACCGGGATTCCCACTCCCTCTTAATATTTTATTTGGTTCTAACGCGCAATCCGCTGCGTTGGCCCCGTAGCCGGGGGTTCGCTCCTGTATTTTTATTTACCTACCCGTATTTAAGACGGGACTGGATAACTTTTTGTTATAAACTAGGAAAGTTTCCATGTTGTTGTTTTATTAGCTGTCAACTGTTTTAACGTGGCAATATGTATTTTTTTAAAGAATAAATAGGTTTCCACAATAATGGCTGCGTCGAGAAGTGTTTTTTTCCACTTTTTCAGTGCCTGAGTATGAATTCCTAAAAAAAAAATACTTCTATACAGAACCTAGAAGTATCGCAAAAGAAACGGGAGGGAAGTCTATACCCAGCAGTGGATGATTCCGGGCTGAAAATAAAGCTAAGAAACTGAGTTTGTTTTTATTTCTAAACTAGGCTTAGGTACTAAAGTTGCGATCATATTGGACTGAATTTGGAACCGATACTGAATTATCTGTCGAAATCCGGTGTCCTCAGCCAGTCTAAAGTACGGTCCAATCGGCTCGGTGAATCTTAACTCGTTCTAAGTAACAACGCTTTTAGGACAGGAAAATATTTCAAAACGATCATAAACTATATAAACCTGAAACCTCAAAGAATCCTTCCGTCAATCTTGCCAATAAAACCCGCATGAATAAAGTATTAGAATTCATATTCCAATAGATCAACATAAGCTGAAGCGTTCTCGTCTTGAATCATAGAACTGCATAGGATAATATGTTGATCGCCAATATTTGTATCGAATTTTCAGGAAATCGTCGATTGAATTTTCAGGAAATTTAATATTCTTTAAGCGTCAACACAAACAAAGGACAGTGCGAACGAACCCCACTGGGTGAAGACCCCGATATTATATGTACATACATACATATATCTATACTAATATTATAAAGAGGTAACATTTGTTTGTAAGTTTGTATGTAGGGGTAATCTCTGGATCTACTGAACCGATTTTGAAAATTCTTTCACTAATATGAAGCTACATTATCCTCGAGTGTCATAGGCTACATTTATAACGTCCACGTGGGATAATTTCCGATAAAAACGCGAACGAAGCCGCGAGCAACGCTAGTTATCTATTCTATACTAATATTAACAAGAGGTTTTGTTTGTAAGTTTGTATGTAGGAGATAATCTCCGGAAGTAATGATCCAATTCTAAAAAAAACTTTCACTGGTAGAAAGCTACATTATTCGTGGGGTCTATAGGCTATACGTTATATTTACATACACAACGTTACGTCGTTTTACGTTATGACATAAACGTTCGACTCGTGGGCGAAGTGCTAGTATCTATATATAGACAGGACAGTACCATAAATACCTCAACAATCTACACTACAAACAGGTCTGGCTGTTTGTGTATGTGAGTTTAAATATTTGTAAACGCACCCACGATACAGGAGAAATTACTCGTCGAGGATAAGGAAGTAATTTTTTTAAAATAATAATATGAAGAGGTAAAATTCGTAATTTTGGATATATTTCAGAAGCTACTCATCCGATTTCTTCAAAATTATTACACTACTAGCTTCTGCCCGCGACTTCGTACGCGGATCCTGTTGCTTTTGCAAGCGACAACGGGGTAGTCAAGAAAATCGAAGATCTGAAACGTCTGGTGTAGAATTCTGAGGCCCGGGGACGGGAAAACAACGGGATTAGCGAGACGATTGAGGACGTTCCAGATCTTTCATTTTCGTAAGTCCACAGGAAATGCCCATCAGACTAAACAGCTTTTGCTAAGACGTCATTCCTTAATATGTTAAAGTGTCGCTGGGCTTTGGAGTTCCACAACAGGGTTCCAGATCTCCAAATTTATTCTCACAGCAGAAAATGCTCTTCACGTGGAATAATTTTTGCTATGACACCATTTTTATATCTCTTATACTTTAGCTGTTCTGTTGCGGTTCTGCATCAGGTGTTCCAATTTCCAAAATAAATTATAGCCTATATGTTGCCCAGACTTAATACCTACACAACAAATACCTTTTCTTCCCGTTATTCTGCAGCGGATCCCAAGGGTACACTGAATTAACAATAATATTGCAAATAACTTTTAAAAAATGCGCAATTCTCTATCCGTGAACGTCTCCGACTCGTACCGAATGACCTCCACGCCGGACACCTAAGCTTACAATTTTTGTTTTAGTTTCTGTGTTTGTTTACTAAAAATAGTTTTTAAGAACAATGTTACTAACAATTGGGCCTAGTTGCCATAAATAAACCAATATTTAATTAATAAAAAATAAATAATATCAAAGTAAAAATAAATAAATGAAGTCGCGTGCATAAGTTACTTTATTCATATTCACGTACAAAACATCTAAGAGAACAGGAAATCAGATAGTTATCTATTAATAAGCTGGATTTTTCTTTTAGCTTTTGCTCCCGGCTTCACCATCCGAACATTTTAAATGTAGCCTATAACACTCGGGGCTATAGCTTCCCGCTAGTGAAACAATTTTCGGATTCAGATCAAGAGTTCCGAAGATTATCTCCTACATACAAACTTACAAACAAACTTCTACATTTTTATGATATTAGTAATTAAGACTAGCTGCTGCCCGCGACCTTCGTTCGCATGAAAGTAGGTATTACTTCGCTTTGAATTAGATTTTTTTTTAACAATTTCAACGGTTTTTTTTTTTCACGGAACCCTAATTATTTTGCTAAAATAAAAATAGCCTATTTATAACATAAGCTATCTGCCAGTCAAAGTCCTGTCTAAATAGGTCCAGCCGTTTCTGAGATTAGCCGAAACAAACAGACAGAGAAACTCAAACTCAAAGCATTTACTTCAATTAGACCATAACAGGCACTTTTGAATGTCAGAAAAACCAAGGCGAAGCTACAGTCACAGACACAAGGCATAATAACTTGTGAAAGTCCTGTAGTTGTCCATTCCAAAGCCTACGTAGATCTCTATGGGGAAGAATGGGCAAGAAACTCCATGGACACTCTTTTCAATCAAAATATTGTTACAAGAT